>CM060681.1:156069332-158469332 GCA_030686995.1 Artemisia argyi
TCTTAAACCCTAAAATGACTTAATAACTATGTTTAGTTGCATTAAATCAATAACCTAAAAACACAAGATCCTAAAGAAACATAGGATTTGATTATATAAACCCTAAAAAAGACATAATAAAAACCCATTAACCAACTTCACTGCTAACTTATGAAAAAAAAACAAAATAAAGTACAATATATACCTGTATGATAAGGGCTTTCAGCTTTGATTCTTGCACTCAAACAAATACCCATAATTTCGTACTTCTTCAAAGTACGTGTGTCTTTTTAACACTTTAACAAGACAAACAAAAAAAAACTCTTAGAAAGTTATAAAAGCAGATCTGGGTATGAAAAAGGTGTAAAAAAAAAAGGGTTACACTAGTACCAAGTTTATATGATTAACTAAGTGACAAATTGATTTAAAAAGATTGTTTTTTTGTGGAAAACAAGGTGAGAATTGTGCAAACCAAAAACTAGGTTCAACTGTAATACAATGAATCTGTACCTTGGTATTGATAAATGGGGAAATGGATCGGTAGTTATGGTGGTTTTGATGATGGTTGTGTGTGAGTGAGGGTGGTGGAGATAAGGGTCATTAATGGTGTAATGAGCTAATTTTAGGATGTTATATAGTGAGGTCATGTGTTGATGTGGGCATGATTTTAGAAGGTGGGTTGGGGTTTGGGTGGCTTATTCACACTTGGTTTTAAGCTTGGCTATATCATTTTTGATACTTAAGTTTACATTTACTTATAAATTTTGTTTTGATGAGTTACTTTTTGTTTTGTAACAAATGTTTATATTGTTCATGTACGTAGTGAATCAAAGTTGGAATGAAATAAACTATTACAATAGAATAAAAATATTTTGTTGTTTTTTAGTTTTATAATAAAGTAGTTTATTTATTTGTGTATTTCTTTACATCTATAATCACAAATTTCATTACATAGACACCTTCTAGTTTTTATTCATTTCATTGCAACATAGAATTACATGTTGTCATATTTAATTTATTTCTTTCATTTCCAACATCCATTGCGTCATACCAAACAATATGCGTAAATACTATATTATATTCCAACACTAGTTATAATGCCCGCGCACGCACATGTTTTTTTTAATTTTTTGAATCATATATTTTTATTTATTAAAAAACAAATAATTTAATGTTTGTTTTGCTTGATTTAGGATGTTTAATTATAATTTTTTATTATTAAAGATAATTATTTAAAAATTTTAATCTTGTTATTAATTGCATCTTATCTATATTTTTTGTATTTATCTTCTACTTGTGTTATGGATAAATATAAAATGTTACATAATAATAAAAATAATCTTTTTTTAAATAAAATTATTACTAAATCAGGTATGAATGCATTTTTTTAAAATGAAAAATTCTCAATAAGAGTTTTGTTTTATTATATAAAAGATAACAACCAAATAGGTTAATAGAATAGTAATGACTCATTCAATTACCATGCTTATTCTATTTCATTGTTGATTACATTCATTTATCAGTTTATTACATCTAACCAAATAGACTCTAGTGTATACGAAGTGTTGAGTTAAGCCTACTTGACTTAGCAGTTTAATGTGTCAAAAAAAATAAAAAAATAAAAAAAAAATTGTAGTTTTTTGTTTTCTTTTCTGATAGTTATGGTTTTTCACTTTTTTGACCGATTAATTCACATGATTTGAATTTACTATCACTAAAACTCAAACTAGTTAAAGCCTCTTTTTTCCCCTTCAATAGGTGGCTATAGCCATTTTAAAGATGTTTGCATATACCATCAATTAAACTTGAGAGCTCACACATTTGTGTGATTGTCATAAGCTTTTTGACACTAGGCCATCATGAGTAGTTGTTGGGTCACTTCAGTACCCAAGTCACTTTAATCTATGATTTGAACAAAATATAACCTAAGTGTCACATAACAAATAACGACATTCAAGTCACTGAGTGAACAGTTACTCAGTGAGTCATCTTTAGGAAGTCTAGGACGAGTCTAAGAAGAAAGTCTCTCCATTCAGTGAGGTGGAAATCAGTGAATGGCACCTACGCCAAAGAAGAAGATGATGGGTTCAGTGATTGATGACAACAACTCATTGAACCCCAACCTCCTCAACAACTATGAAGACTAAAAACTGAAGACTGGAGGAAGGCGGGACAAGGCGGAAAATGTTTGAAAGGACAATGAGAAGTCCTTATCACGCTGAACTCAAACTTTTCCTGAAAGGCTAAAGATCAGAACAGTGTCAGCACTGTTCCTCAGAAAACAATATTGTCCTATACCCAAAATAGCTTCTTGTAACAGAGACAAAATACGTAAGTATTTTGTCTTGACTAGCTTAGGTCACCATTTTCCTTTATTACAACGGTTGTAATTTACTTGTGTATAAATAGGTTAATAAAGTGGAGTAGAAAGTTGATACGTTTGTGCATTAAATGTTAGACATTCACAAACACCTGTTTACTCTTCCAAAGAAACTAAGTCCCTGAGACAGCTCAGTTGTTAGCATAGTTGTACTCAAGCTTGGAGTTGTACTTATACTTGTCATTTTAATCCCAAGTGTTCTTTCGCAAACACTTGGGTATAATTCTTTGTTAATTGCAAATAGAATTAAACGTTGAAAAACCTTGTGTCTTTTTACTTTACGTTTGTATTTTAACAGTCTTTTAAATGCATTGATTTACCATGAAACACGATTAGTTTAACTCTTTAGTTAACACTATGAGTGTAAATGGAACAACAGTAGTAGTTTTTAACTATTGCTTAATAGCTTATTGAAAGGGGCGATAGTTTTAAAAATTCTTTAAAAAAAATGTTGCATGACCTCGCTCAGTTTTTTATAATGTAAAACACGCTACAGGTTATGGTAGCGCCATTGCTTCTTTGATCAAACATGTCTCAACGCCACAAACCTTCATCAAACTTTCCCTCATTTTTGAATTTGCCATTGCTTTGTCAAGTATCATCCCATTGTAAGACTTCCACTATTACCCTCGAATAAATTTGGATCATGTCTGAGTCCCAACATGATGGATCGGCAAGACTAATAATCCTTATATAAACATAGTACACAATTTATTACTATAAGCCCTTTACAATATTAGATAGAAAATTCTTAAGAATTTATATTACAAGTCATTCAAGACATTACTCTTTAAGTTTGATAATGGGAATTAGACAATTTTGGTATATTGATAGTTATCATGTTTGGTTGATTAGAATTTTAAAGAGTACATCTCTTATCATATTTTACATATGTAAAAAGTGGACCACAACTCAAATTAACAATAATGTATGTAAAAATAAAACTTGCCTAAGATACGAGAGTATTTTCGTCATTTCATATTTGTAATGAAAAAAAAATGGATGACAAAGATTTTTAGAGGAGGCTACATCAATTTAGAGACCGTTAGGACTCCTTTTGCGTTTGGCTGAACCAAAAAGACAACTTTTAGAATTTACAATTTTTTTTAGTTAATCATGATTTTTGACATTTTGGCTGACTAACTTAAAAGATTTTAGCACTCCATCACACATGCACAAATCGTATAAAGTTGTCTCTTTTTTACAAGAAAAAAAAAACAGACAAACAATATTTGAAAGGGTTAAATAAGCCCAACAACTTAGGGTTTAAGATTTTACTAAGCTAATATACCCTGAAACTTACAATAATATTACTATACTAGTCGCATGACCCGTCCGATGGACGGGCAAGAGTCATGTAAATTTAATAATATTATGACTTATTAGGTCCGTACATTTAAGTTGAAATTTACATATTTATTTTGTTAATGATAAAAAATATATTTTCAAAAGTTTTGTGATTGCATATTATCATTTCACAAATTTAAACATAGAAGCCTAATATTATACTAAACGATTCAACAAATCAGCACCACATATAACAAAACTAATATGTACGGCAGAAATATTTGATATGTTTATTTAGTAAATAGGAATTACTTCAACATTAATAATAATCTAACAAAAGTTGTTTGACATCATTTCTTGATAACAAAAGAATCACCAATGTTGTTTGACATGGATTCTCGTCTTCATCGTCAATGTGATTGTGGTATACACAATCTTTGTTAATGCATACCCATTCTACGTTGTCATCATCCACAACATCTTTATCATCAACATTGTTAGTTGATACAAAAATGTCTTCAGTTTTCATATGATGTAAACAATCCTTGTTTACACACATCCATTTGTCTGTGTGATCATCACATTCGACAAAATGAGCGACATTGTTTTGGGCATGTTGATCATGGTGTCTTAGTGTGTTTTGTATATTATCTTTGTTGTCCTAAAACAAAAAGTAATATCAGTTACCTAACATATTTAAGTTGTCAATATGCATATAGTAAATAATTGTAAAAATACCATTTCATCATCAGATATTATCAACACCGGTGGGATTGATCCGGTATTCATTTGATGAGATTGAGTCAATATCTTGCTGCATGGTAATTAAACAAAAGAAAAATATCATAATGTATAACAATGGTTGATAATTAAGATAAATATATGACTGAAAATTTGATCACCTTTGCGGAGTTATGTTGATTCATTTCATTCTCTTCATTCAAGTTTGACATGTTTCTACTGCAATTTTTATTTAGGGTTTAGAGCTATAATATTAAGTGAGGTGTTCGACATGTATATATAGAATAGGATAGGATTAGAATTAGAAACAATATGCACATTAATAGGGAAACCAAGAGTGTATAAATTTAAATTTAAGAATGTTCTATGAGATTTGTTTTTGATTATGTTAATAGAGAATGAAAAAAATCAGGATCATCAGTTAAGAATATGTGTTGATGTTTATCATTTAAAATTTAAATATGTTGAATAATGAGTTATTTGTGAATCATAGTGACACATGAGATACGTAATTTAAACCAATGTTAATAGTTCCTACATTGTATATTAAAAAAAATATTATAAAAGAAGAAAAAAAAATTGCATAATAAGAGATGAAATGGTGCAAGGTTATCTTTATAAAAAGCTGATATATGTTTATCTCTTAAGAAGAACTAAAGAGTAACATGAACAAAGGGAAATTTAATAATAAAGTGTTTAACAAACTTATAAGTGAATAGAACAAAATTCATATTGTCACAACTTGTAATTTCAAATCCCTTTTCAGATGTCGAAATTTCACTTTTATATTGGAAAGTTATTATTCACCAATTACTATTCATCATTTACTATTCACCGATAACTATTCATCATTTTACTATTCATCATTTTTTGTGTCAGTTTGAGATTCCGAGAAGCGTTTAGAAAATTCACTATTCACATGACACTATTCATTTCTGAAGAGAAAACACTATTCATGCGCATCACTCATTTCATCGTAAATTTAGTTTACGGACATTTACATTCGCGTAACCGGTCAGGTTAAGCTGCAAATTCATGCATCGTCAATATTTACATTCGCGTAACCAGTCAGGTTTAGCTGCGAATTCATGCATCATCAGTAGGGACACTTCATATGGTCTAGAAATAACTTACATATCATCATGATAACATTTGCATACTATTCCACTCGTAGATTATTCCAATTACTATTTTTGGTATAATTGACTTTTTACGTATGTTTATTTTAAATAAACGTTAACACGCAACCAATAATGTGACTAACATGTCCGACGCTCCCGACTATGATCCTTATATATTTTTACATTCATTTTAATAATATATAAATTATATTATTAATTTATCCGGTATTTTGAAAATTTATTTATTTCGTATCGTAAGTGCAATATAATTACGACGGTTTTCGTAGAAACTAAACAATAATCACCCAAACACTCAATACTTGTACCCAACATATTTTTACAATTTTTTTGACTTTATTATGTCCCGGCTAACTTCGTTAAAATTTATTTCTAGTTAACTCGGTACCCGGTATCCTCTAAAACTAATAATATCTACATACTATCCACCAAAGTCCACAAAAATCTTACAAAATCTCATCTTTTTCTTCACCCGCATCCCATTTTCTTACACTTTGACAAAGGTTCACCAAATCCATTTAATGCTAGTCATTCATGTCCCTAAATATCTAGTTCTAGTATACAAGTAAACTAAAACATACACATTCACTTTTAGATCAAATAAAAAGTTTTCATCTCTTTTTCTCTCCTCTCTTGGATTGGTCACAACAAGAACCCAAGCAAGAAACCAAGATTTTTTTCAAGATCAAGTAATTTTACAAGTCCTAGTAGTATCCTAGTTAAGGTTTTGAAATAAAAACTTCAGGGATAATTAAGTATTTTTCATCAAAAACCCTCTAATCTTTCAAGTAAGTATACAAAACTCCTTTTATAATTTTATCAAGTTCTTATTATGTTCATATGATTTATATACAAGATCTACATGCATATGTTAGTTTATACCACTCCATTTTATACATATATAATTTTTGAGCTCTAGAAATAGATTATAGGTAGATCCTTGTTAGATCCACTTGATTTATGATGTTTAGGAACCCATGACACCCTAAGAAGGTGTATGGCAAGATTAGACTAGATTTGTGGTGATTGAAAGTGTTTTTATTGGATTTGAAACTAGTTTGAAACCCTAGAAATGATTTTAGAAACTATATATATATACCTACTGTCCTTATTTTAAAAACGTGGGAAAATCAGTAGATTGTGGCTAATTTTTGACCAAAGATTTAGAAAATACTTTAAAAAACGAAACTTTTGGCGAAAGAACGGATTAAAACGAGTTTATAACGAAGGAGATATGGTTTTTGCAAGTTTAACGACGAAAACTATTTTCTGAAGATTTAACGTGCTGTTGGACGATTTTCGACGGACAAAGAGAGGCGTTAGGCATAACCTAGAGGAGCCGAGCTATCAGAAATATATTAATACATCTTAAGACGAATCTGTGGATATAAAGAACGAGGAAAATGAACTTAAAACGACAAAGATATACACGTTTCAAAATCGATGAAACTATATTATTTTGGCAGCTACAATTGGAAATAATAAACTACGTACTAAATACTATATTTTCTAGAAATATTGTTAAAGAGCTATATTCTTAACCAATGAAGTACGTATGACCCAAAGCTTATTTATACGACTAATTGACGTTATTTTAAGGTTTTCAAAACGAGGAATATAACACTAACATTTTATATACGATATATTACGACAAGTTTTTATAAGTCTAGTTGGACTTATTTTTCCTATGTATGGAAAATACCTTACTTTGACAATAACAAGTATTTTCAAGTTACGAGTGGTATAGGTATCATGTGCATGAACATTCACTACATCATTTCATGATCTAAAGTAGATCATATTCATTCATTTAGGTTGCGGCTAGTGTTCGCGCCTTGTTGTCCCGATCATTTCACCACATTGTACTATTACTTCAGGTGAGTTTTCATAGCCCCGTTTTAATACAATATTTTGATTTCAAATCCCACGAGAGAGAATACATTACATCAATTATTTTTGTACATGCCCAAGTATTAAATTCCATACATTACTTAAGTTGCCTTAGTACCAAGTTAAGTCCCCTTATTATCATGGACCGTTAATTATATTGCCAAGCGAGAGTGAGCGAATAGATCTATTGAGGGTGACTCCTCCATCCGTGTTTGGGTTGCTCCAACAGAATTACGGATGCATTTCATGTCTAATCTATTTGAGTGTCTGGTAAACACTCCTTTGGGGCCAATACAATATTTTGTCTAGCTTCGGGGTCATGAGCTTAAGAGCCAATGTAGCATTTTTGACATTTTGTCGGTTTACTTTATACTTGTGGCTAGTGTACATACGATTTAACTTACAAACTTATGGAATTCACCAACATTTGTGTTGACGTTTTAGCAATGTATTTTCAGGTTATTAAGGTAGCTCCTGCTTGCATGCATTTGGACCTTCATGGAGTCGCGGAGTCGACACGTCTCACATATATATATTTCCTGCACTTATGAAACGTTTGATCTGGATTGAACTTGTTTTTCATAAACTTGCAACACCTTTTTGGGACCTATGTTTTGTAAACTCTGAATGTTTTAATGATCAAACGATGTATTTTTCCAAACGACACTTTAGGTCGTTCAATATAACTGTAACTGTGGTGCTATGACAGTCACCCCCAGGTATTCCATTCCGCTGCCATTCAGGTATTTTGGGGGTGTGACAGATTGGCATCAGAGCTAAGGTTATAGCGAACTAGGATGTATCTTGGACCCTAGACTATAACCAAATCATCATAGCATCTCATCATTTCATCATAGGTGCATATTCATTATACATGTTGTTTCATGCACACACTGTGCGAGTTATTTATACCCATACTCATATACAATTATATTGACCTGGTTCACAAGTGACATGTCTTCAGATACACACCCTGTCATCCTTTCATCGGATTCCAACATTGAAGATGCCTTGTCATCTTCCACTACCATTGTATCACCAGTTGCACTTACACCACCATTAGCACCATTGATTTGTTATAGGAACAAGGGTTTTTCCTATTATTCAGCCCATACATAGAATACCGTTTGGTAGAGTATTCAGACTTAATCTTAATGGACCTATTAGGATGCTTATTGCATGGGAGATAGTATGTTTTCTTTCCTTCACTAGTAGGGCGCTTACTACTCAGGTACTACCACCACCGTCAGCTACTTATTTCACTACTGGTCGTCCCATAGTGCGTACTTCTGTTTTACCTCTTAGATGTCGCGGGATAGCGCGAAAGAGGGTAGTATTCCATTCACTATTATCACCATCGTCTCCTAACTCACCACTAGGATCTCATCGTCAGCAACTTTGTTCTCATCATCTAAAGCACCACCAACACCATCACATCTCAGAGACCCTACACCCATATATGACAGGCCGCTTAAGAAGAAACCACTATTTGACATACCATTACCATCTACCACACGTTACACCACCTTATAGGTTTGAGGTTGGTGAGAGTTTGAGAGCCTCTACTGCTTGACAACCTACTACTCTTCATCGTTAGATGATGATCTCTAATTATTTGAGATTACCCACGAGTGTTTGGACGATACACTCTGAATAATACCACAAGCCTCACAAACACAATAAGAATTGCAACAAATCGCCCAAGGGTTGCATCTATCACAAGGACTCTATATTATCTTAGATATGATCGACTCATACCTCCATAACACAATAAACCAACAAGATGATTTGAACGGTATTATACCATCATAATGGAACTCATCACAACTCTCCCTTCATTATCAAGTTTGATTACACCACATTCTAAGTTGATAATTACATCATTAGTCGCTCTAGCAACACTCCACCGACCAATGTGGTCACATTAGTAGTTTTGAAATATAATTACAACTTTGGGAAGATGCAAGTAAGACAATAGGATTAATAAAGACGAAGATGTCTTTACGATTAAATGGTCATGTTGACCAAGATAAAAGTGACTACCCTAGTTTTCTTGTTTCGGAGATAATAACAATTCAAGTAAGTCAAAGCCAAATTAATTTTTTGTACAAATAAAAAGATTTCTTGCAAACCTTACGAAGTATGACAAATTATTGATTTTCAATGGTTGGATTAAAACTCCATTTTTTTATTATTATTTATTTTAGCAACAATCTTCTTGAATTCCCTTTTTTTTTGCAAAGACATATATGTATGAGATATCGTTTTTATCAAAATACAAAATATTTCGTAGTCACATCTTTTACATAACTATATTCATTACAAACTTCAAATAAAGTCACTCCAAAATACATTTATGACCACATTTCACAATGTTTCACTCAAATAAATGTTGTTAATTTTAGAAACCATATCTCCAAGAAGGAACACGCATAACTCATGAACGAATCTCGAAAGCAACCACTATACCTACTTACTATTTGACCTTAGATGCAAAAGAAACCCCTCTACCAGAGATTGCCAATATTGATACCCCATGCCTTAACACCACTACTTCAAATTACGACTTTTTCGCTCATTCCATATTATAAGACCCTCAGGCTAGTATAAGCTCATTGGATTAAAAGATCAAGGTATAATTACTCAACAAAATTTATATTCTTTTCGGAGATCGATATAGCTTAGACACATTGGGACAAGACCTCATTTTCATGAAAGGATATCGAGAAGTTTCACCTGACCATAAGGCAATCAGTTTTCATTCCTGGCAAAAATCAAACATCATTCGATGTGGTATCTACTTGACTTAGACCACCCGTACAACAATTTCCATTCTTTATACATCTTAGTCATGCCTAGAGGGATTAAGCATTTGAACCTGCGATCTTTACCTAGTATAAATTCTTGAATACTTCACATCATTGGCACCAATTTCTGCCCTATATCCTTTAACACATAGACTATCCCCTTCAGTTGACTGTAGATGCCTTAAAGACACGTTCATCTTTCACGCTCTCAATATCACTACCATATTCTCGACCACTTCATAATCATAAACCACTGCCCTGTTATGAACTAAGATGCTTACATTCTTTAAATAAAGTGGATTAGTAGACTATTACCATACCATAAGATTCACCCATGTATCCAATAAACCATTCAACGAATTTTACTTCAAACTATTTTACTATCATATGGGGAAATTGTTTTATAGAATTTTTTTTAAATAAGCTATTATATTGCCACCTTATAAATTGATTTTTTCGTCATTACACCAAGTATTTCCTATTATTATGCGAAACAATTTTTATGTTACCTTGAAAAGAAATATCTAGAATACCATTCTTCATAACAAAACGTTGAACACCATCTAAAACTTTTGAGAAAAATAATGCTATTTTGACTAAATCAAGCATCGCATCATTAGTCCTCAATTAAACATAGTCTGATCACCTACGTATAATTCAGGAAGGATTATGCCATGAAGAAAATAATTAGCTTTTTAAAGGATTAATAATAACAATCTTCATCCAAAAGCATTTTAAACAAATAAACCCTTTCATAGACATCTCTTTTTGACAAACCCTCCCTGGTTACTTACCCCACCTGTCACTCACGCAGCCATTAAGTCGGATTTTTCCATTGACACCTCTAGGAGAGACTTTCCAAATCAATTACAAGGAGGATTCCTCGATACAATAAAAGCAATAAAAGGATTTCAGAACTACTAACCTAGACTAGGAGTATACAGTAAGACAATTTATAACTCAACAACAATTCTAAGATACCACGAGACCATCCGAACCATCATCTCCGACCTAGTTGTCCAGCTCTATCATTCAAAAGTACTAGCTAGATTAGGTTGCAGGATCGAACACACTGTGAAGGTACGCTAAGCAACACTATAGAAATAAACCAAGCCTCTTAACCGATACTGTAAAGCATTCCAATTAAACATGGCCTCATCCATACGCAAACTTCCCTGCAGTGAGTTTTCGCAAAGAATAATTGATTCGAGTTATGGATATCGATAAAGATTCCCCTAAAGCGTTGTGTCCTCAAGAAATTCTAGATAACCTCACCTATACGTCAAGAGAGGCATCAGGCCCAAGCATATCTCCCCAGCTTCATGTGGAAATAAAATAGACATTCATCGACATAGTATCAATGGACACCCTCATTTTGCCAAACATGATGACAATTTCAATGATAAACCATTTCAGGACTTAAGTTGGTTGAATACTTAGGCTTGTAGTTTTGCCAGATACCCGCCAATAGGCATCTTCCAATGTCAGGAACCGAACGTTAGACATCTATGCATTTATGCGAACATTACCTATCCTACTGTTATATCCTTGTTAGTGTTTTCACTTTTGAAGGAAGTTGATTTAAAAAAATTGCGTTTATAAAAATCACATATCTCGTAGGAAATAATTTTTGAATTGCCTATTTTGAAAAAGTACGATCTTTATTATTTTTTTTTTGTCAATATTTAGCAGAACCATTGTATAATGAGAAATATATAAACATCAAACTTTAGTAAACAGTCCTATTCACAACATGTTTGAAAACCGCGTCACATTTCATAACTATTGAATTTTGAATCATCAAGAAAGATATTATTTAGTAAACAATTTGCTCCATTTTCTAAATTCGTTTATTTAGAAAAAGATTTCGACCAAAAACTCAAAATCGTGAGATAAATTTTGAAAACCAATCACCATACTACATCGCTTATGCATTTAGGGCTTTGTGATTTGACAATAAGGAATATTGGAATATGTGATGAAGGATATTAGGAGGGACACCATACAACAATTACAAACGTCAGTAATAGAGACCAAACACAATTGACAAAGAAAGACATATGTAGTAGCATCCATTAGACCAAAACACAAGGAATCAAAATTGTTACCCATATTCTATCTTCTACGTATAACGCCCTTTTCGAAACGTATAACGTTGTAGAATTAGTCATCAGATTCATTGTAACCGTTTCAATTATTCCTGATAAAGGTGATTGAATCACCTCAGACTTCTAGCAATCATTTTAAGATTTCCTTCGGAACCCCATTTAGATGTAAACACCGCCTATCATCCTCAGATCAATGGTCAGATCGAGAGGACAATTCAAAATAGGAAAGATATGCTCAGAGAGTGAGCGATTGACGCTAGAAATGGTTGGACTAACCATTTATAATAAATCAGATTCGTTTGCAACGATAGTTATCGCACGAGCGTAGAGACTACACCATTTGAGGCACTCTATGGTCGAAGTACCAATTACCCATTTACAGACCGAAATTGGAAAGTTAAATTCACTGGTCTAGAACTAAACTATGGAACAACAAAGGAAATTTCACAAGTCAAGAACCAGTTACAAGCAACAAGAAACTAGTAGAAGTAGGGTTGGTGCATGACGCACATCATGCGGATTGGGTATCCCTGAACAGCAAACCATCTAGATTCAAGTGGGAGAACGAACTAAGTTGAAAGCTTTGCCTTGGAGTGGCATGATACAATTTTGGTAACACGAGAGATTGAACCTCTAGTATATTGGACCATTTAAGATTCATTTTAGAATCGACCAGCTGACATACAAATTTGAGTTTTGGCAGAGTTCAGCAACATATATTACCCATATCACATTGTAAACCTCAAGAAGCGCTGACCATCTATTGACGGACCGAACGCGAAAAAAGCCAAACTTACTATTCCTGTAAGCACTCATGAAATAACCAGGAATTTCTTGCAAATCAAGAATCAGTTACAAGTCGATAAGTTGTAAACCCTTAGAATTTCAAGTTGGTGGTAGGGTCACGTTAAAAGTTCTGCCTAGGAAAGGCATGATACCATTCAGAAAAATCGGGGAAGTTAAACTCGATATACACTGGACCATTTAATATTTCAGACAGAGTAGGCCAGTAACCCTCAGACTTGAGCCTTGTCGGAACGTAGCAGGGTTACACAAACATGTTTCACAATTTCAAATCCCGAGAAATGACTTTCAGATTAGTGACTTATAATTCCAATTGGAAGGAATCCAACCCAATGACAAATCTAAACCTGGTAGGAGAACCAGTAGAATTCATGGACCATGAGGTCAGACCATGAAACAGAGTCTAATTCCTATCGTGAATGTTCGCTGAAATTCTCGAAGAGGACCCGAGTTTACTTGGGAACGGGAAGATCAAATGCAACTCAAGTATCCACATCTTTTCACCGAGTATACTTCAGAGACCAACCAAAACTGGACTTCGGGACGAAGTTCCTTGTAGAGGGAAAGACTGTCACAACTCGTAATTTGAAATCCCTTTTCAGATGTCGAAATTTCACTTTCATATTGGAAAGTTACTATTCACCAAATACTATTCATCATTTTTGGTGTCAGTTTGAGATTCCGAGAAGCGTTTAGAAAATTCACTATTCACGTGACACTATTCATTTCCGAAGAGAAAACACTATTCATGCGCATCATTCATTTCATCGTAAATTTAGTTTACGGATATTTACATTCGCGTAACCGGTCAGGTTAAGCTGCGATTCATACATCGTCAATATTTACATTCGCGTAACCAGTCAGGTTTAGCTGCGAATTCATGCATCATCAGTAGGGACACTTCATATGGCCTAGAAATAACTTACATATCATCATGATAACATTTGCATACTATTCCACTCGTAGGATATTCCAATTACTATTTTTAGTATAATTGACTTTTTACGTATGTTTATTTTAAATAAACGTTAACACGCAACCAATAATATGACTAACATGTTCGACGCTCCCGACTATGATCCTTATATATTTTTACATTCATTTTAATAATATATAAATTATATTATTAATTTATCCGGTATTTTGGAAATTTATTTATTTCGTATCGTAAGTGCAATATAATTACGACGGTTTTCGTAGAAACTAAACAATAATCACCCAAACACTCAATACTTGTACCCAACATATTTTTACAATTTTTTTGACTTTATTATGTCCCGGCTAACTTCGTTAAAATTTATTTCTAGTTAACTCGGTACCCGGTATCCTCTAAAACTAATAATATCTACATAATATCCACCAAAGTCCACAAAAATCTTACAAAATCTCGTCTTTTTCTTCACCCCCATCCCATTTTCTTACACTTTGACAAAGGTTCACCAAATCTATTTAATGCTACTCATTCATGTCCCTAAATATCTAGTTATAGTATACAAGTAAAATAAAACATACACATTCACTTTTAGATCAAATAAAAAGTATTCATCTCTTTTTCTCTCCTCTCTTAGATCGGTCACAACAAGAACCCAAGCAAGAAACCAAGATTTTTTTCAAGATCAAGTAATTTTACAAGTCCTAGTAGTATCCTAGTTAAGGTTTTGAAATAAAAACTTCAGGGATAATTAAGTATTTTTCATCAAAAACCCTCTAATCTTTCAAGTAAGTATGCAAAACTCCTTTTCATAATTTTATCAAGTTCTTATTATGTTCATATGATTTTTATACAAGATCTACATGCATATGTTAGTTTATACCACTCCATTTTATACATATATAATATTTGAGCTCTAGAAATATATTATAGGTAGATCCTTGTTAGATCAACTTGATTTATGATGTTTAGGAACCCATGACACCCTAAGAAGGTGTATGGTAAGATTAGACTAGATTTGTGGTGATTGAAAGTGTTTTGGTTGGATTTGAAACTAGTTTGAAACCCTAGAAATGATTTTAGAAACTATATATATACCTACTGTCCTTATTTTAAAAACGTGGGAAAATCAGTAGATTGTGGGTAATTTTTGACCAAAGATTTAGAAAATACTTTCAAAAACGACAAAGATATACACGTTTCAAAATCGACGAAACTATATTATTTTGGCAGCTACAATTGGAAATAATAAACTATGTAGTAAATACTATATTTTCTAGAAATATTGTTAAAGAGCTATATTCTTAACCAATGAAGTACGTATGACCAAAAGCTTATTTATACGACTAATTGACGTTATTTTAAGGTTTTCAAAACGAGGAATATAACACTAACATTTTATATACGATATATTACGACAAGTTTTTATAAGTCTAGTTGGACTTATTTTTCCTAGGTATGGAAAATACCTTACTTTGACAATAACTAATACTTTCAAGTTACGAGTGGTATAGGTATCATGTGCATGAACATTCACTACATCATTTCATGATCTAAAGTAGATCATATTCATTCATTTAGGTTGCGGCTAGTGTTTGCGCCTTGTTGTCCCGATCATTTCACCACATTGTACTATCACTTCAGGTGAGTTTTCATAGCCCCGTTTTAATACAATATTTTGATTTCAAATCCCACGGGGGAGAATACATTGCATCAATTATTTTTGTACATGCCCAAGTATTAAATTCCGTACATTGCTTAAGTTACCTTACTACCAAGTTAAGTCCCCTTATTATCATGGACCGTTAATTATATTCCCAAGCGAGAGTGAGTGAATAGATCTATTGAGGGTGACTCCTCCATCCGTGTTTTGGTTGCTCCAACGGAATTACGGATGCATTTCATGTCTAATCTATTTGAGTGTCTGGTAAACACTCCTTTGGGGCCAATACAATATTTTGTCTAGCTTCGGGGTCATGAGCTTAAGAGCCAATGTAGCATTTTTGACATTTTGTCGGTTTACTTTATACTTGTGGCTAGTGTACATACGATTTAATTTACAAACCTATGGAATTCACCAACATTCGTGTTGACGTTTTAGCATTGTATTTTTAGGTTATTAAGGTAGCTCCTGCTTGCATGCATTTGGACCTTCATGGAGTCGCGGAGTCGACGCGTCTCACATATATATATTTCCTGCACTTATGAAACGTTTGATCTGGATTGAACTTGTTTTTCATAAACTTGCAACACCTTTTTGGGACCTATGTTTTGTAAAATCTGAATGTTTTAATGATCAAATGATGTATTTTTCCAAACGACACTTTAGGTCGTTCAATATAACTGTAACTGTGGTGCTATGATAGTCACCCACAGGTATTCCATTCCGCTGCCATTCAGGTATTTTGGTGGTGTGACACATATCTTGTGCAACACTTCTTTGTAAACAACGTTCGTTGTTGTATTGGTGTACAAACCATCGCAGTCGCAACATAAAGCCATTAATCCTTTTTTGCTTTTAACTCTTGAAACCGCAACATACAACTGTCCATGAGAAAACACCGGCTTTTCCAAATACAGCCCTACTTGCGACAATGTTTGTCCTTGACTCTTGTTTATAGGCATTCCAAAACAAACTTGGACAGGGAATTGTCTTCTGTTAAGTTTGAAGGGCATTTTGTTGTCGGATGGGCTAATAAGCATTCTTGGTAATGCAAAAATCGTTTCGACCTTCCCACCTGATACTATAACTGCCTCTATAACATTCTTACCCATTCGAAGAATTTGCATTCTAGTTCCATTACACAAACCAGCCCTTTGATCAATGTTTAGGTCTTGCCGGATACTATCGGAGGTTTATTAAAGGTTTTTCAAGGATTGCTAAACCTTTGACTGAGTTAACACAGAAGAAGAAGAAGTTTGATTGGGGAGAAGAGCAAGAATCGGCATTTCAGTTTTTGAAGCAGAAGCTTTGTGAAGCACCGATATTAGCATTACCCGAAGGAAGTGAGGACTTCGTGGTATATTGTGACGCATCAATCCAAGGTTTGGGTGCCGTATTGATGCAAAGACTTAAAGTAATCGCTTACGCTTCTAGACAACTTAAACTCCACGAGGAAAACTATACTACTCATGATCTAGAATTAGGAGCGGTAGTATTCACTCTTAAGATCTGGAGACACTACCTATATGGAACCAAGTGTACCGTTTTCACCTATCACAAGAGTCTTCAGCACATTTTAGATCAAAAGGAGTTGAACCTGAGGCAACGTCGATGGCTAGAGTTACCAAGTGACTATGATTGCGAGATTCGTTACCACCCGGGGAAGGAAAATGTTGTAGCAGATGCCTTGAGTCGAAAGGAACGACTTAGACCCCTCAGAGTTAGATCATTGGGAATGAAGATTAGATCACCGCTTCCATCTCAAATTCTTGAAGTTCAAGCTGAGGCCCTTAAGGAAGAGAATAGACCGCACGAGAAGATTTACGGCATGCCAGAAAGCATGAATGGATTTGTCAAGAAACCAGATGGAAGGCTGTGTTTCAAGGACAGAAGTTGGATTCCATTGTATGGAGGAATACGAGACCTCATCATGCATGAGTCTCACAAGTCTAAATATTCCATTCATCCTGGCTCGGAAAAAATGTATCATGATCTTAAGAAGTTGTATTGGTGGCCAAACATGAACGCTGACATTGTAGAGTATGTCTGTAAGTGTTTGACCTGCTCAAGAGTAAAAGCTGAACATCAAAAACCATCCGGTCTTTTGATTCAACCAGAGCTACCAATGTGGAAATGGGAAAGGATTACAATGGACTTCATTACAAAATTACCCAAGACAGCGAGTGGGTTTGACACTATTTGGGTTATTGTCGATCGTCTCACGAAGTCAGCGCACTTCTTACAAATCAAAGAGACTGATGATATGGACGTTCTTGCACGTTTATACTTGAAGGAGATAGTTTCCCGGCATGGAGTGCCGATTTCTATTATCTCCGACCGAGACAGCCGTTTCACGTCTAACTTTTGGCGATCTTTATAGAAAGCCTTGGGAACTAAGTTAGATATGAGTACCGCTTACCATCCACAGACTGATGGTCAAAGTGAAAGGACTATTCAGAGTTCAGACCCTAGAGGACATGCTTAGGGCATGTGTAATCGATTTTGGAAAAGGCTGCGATAAGCACCTACCGTTAGCAGAATTCTCGTATAATAACAGTTATCACGCTAGCATTAAGGCTGCACCGTTTGAAGCACTTTATAGAAGAAAGTGTCGATCACCAGTTTGTTGGGCTGAGATTGGAGATGTACAACTCTCAGGTCCCGAGTTGATTCTCGAAACCACTGAGAAAATAGTGAAGATTAGGAAACGATTACAAGCCGCTAGGGATCGGCAAAAGAGCTATGCCGATGTGCGAAGGAAACCAATGGAATTTCAAGTTGGAGACAGGGTCATGCTAAAGGTATCACCTTGGAAAGGAATGATTAGATTTGGAAAATGTGGAAAGTTAAACCCAAGATACGTTGGACCCTTCGAGATCATTGAAAGGATCGGTCCCGTGGCATACAAACTTGAACTCCCTGAGGAGCTTAGTAGAGTACACAACACCTTCCACGTGTCAAATTTGAAAAAGTGTTTATCGGATGAAACCCTTGTGATTCCGTTGAAAGAGATAAGAATCGATGATAAGTTGAACTTTATTGAGGAACCCGTCGAGATTATGGATCGGGAGGTCAAATGACTTAAGCATAGTCGCATTCCCATTGTTAAGGTCAGATGGAACTCTAAGAGAGGACCCGAGTTCACTTGGGAGCGCGAGGATCAAATTCGTGCTAAATACCCACAACTATTCGATAAGACAACCCCGAGCACCGATTCAACTTTGGATTCCGGGACGAATCCAATCTAACGGGTGGGTACTGTAAAACTCCGTAAAATCCCTGGTCATTTATTAATGCTAATTTTTGAAACTATTCTAATCTAAGCCATTTTTGCGGGCTAATTTGAAATTTTTATATGAGACACCATTTGTTTGACTCCCGATTACTTTGATCACCGTTTGTTTGACACCCGATTACTTTGATCACCGTTTGTTTGACACCCGATTATTTTGGTCACCGTTTGTTTGTCACCTGGTGTCACCTAATTGTCACTCTTGGATGTCACCCAATGAGGTTAACACCGGTAACTCCCACTTGCGACCCGATACCTTGTTAAGACAATGATATTATACATATATATATATATATATATATATATATATATATATATATATATATATATATATATATATATATATATATATATATATATATATATATATATATATATAACGATGTAGATATATTAATTGTTACGAATTACTATCACACTATGTATATATATAAGTATATATACCTAGGAACGACACCGTTTATATTTATGAGGACTACACGAATTGACCTGACACCGACACCGATACCGAAACTAAAGTTACGAACGAATTAGTCACCGACACTAAATTATTTTGTGATGGGCCGTATACCACCCTAAGCCCAAAGTTACTTTTCTTTCTTTTGTCTTGCTGCTGGGCCGAGCACAAACCACAAGCCCACGAACCATTTTGTTTCTTTGTTTCTATTTTGGGCCGATTGTTTCTCAAGCCTGTATGGCTGTTTATATTTTTGCATTGCATACTACTCAACAAGCTCAACTCGTGTACAACATTGATATTACACGCACGTTTCTTTTCTTTGGTTCCCTACACACTCGACACTAAGCCACCTAAGTTCCTTTGTTTCTTCTTGCATGTGAGATCAACCAAAAGCCAACACCAAGCCATCCTATGTTGAACCTATTGCACTAGTTGAACCCATGGTTCATAACATTACACCCTAAGTACCTATTACCCAAAGGATCTTATGTTTCATTAACCACCAACAAAAACCACCATGGTTCCTTACTACCATTAAACTAATATTATCTACACAACCTTTTTCCTAAAAGCCTTTAACCAATGGATAAAGTGTTTCTTTAACCAACAACACAAAACACATTTCTAATTAAACAAATCCTCCTAGTACATCACATGTCCCTAATCTTTCTTTGCCCTAGTACTAAACAATTTCAAAATATCATTATAGCCTCCAAAGACTACCCAACTCGACTTGACATCTCACAAAAACTAGAGACAAACTTGTCTTGTTTCGAATGACACTACAAGGACCAAATCACATGCTAAACCTTGTTAACCACCTCATTCCTTCTATATATAGTCACATTTAATGCACATTTTTCACACACTTACAAGTTTCACAAGATCTCATATCACCAAACACTCCTTTCTTTCTTTCTACTTGTTGTCGAGACCAAGGAAGGCACACACAAAGGCACACACGAAGATTTTGGGTTAAGAACTACTTAGGTAGGATATATTTTGGAACGAGGGTCACGAGGAAGAGGGTATAACGTTTGTTGGTTCCTATTGCCGCGTATCACTTGGACTCTCCACCATCTTTGGTGTTGTAAGTCATCATTTCCTATTTCATTTCCTACTCTACTAATTTCATGCATATCACGTTAAGTTTTTCACACGACACACTTTAACTTCTAAGTATACATTTTCGTTACACTTATAATAATATATGTACATGCCTCGACACCCTTAGGAAAGGGCTCACCATTTCGTTTTTACACGTACAACATACGTATATTTTTCGACACTCTACTTTTTCGACTCACACTTAACCAAACTAACGTAACATGCAATCCGTACACGATCTTATACTATGAAAATTAGACCAAAACCAAATCCTAGTCGAGCACTATTTTTAAGCAAATTAAACACCATTTGGGCCTGGAATGGGCTAACGAGCCCATTTGGTTTTTCAAAAGGATTTTCAGTTGGCATTTTAGAGAAATAGCGAGATGTATAAAACTGATTTTTAAGGATTTCTTTAAGTTATAATTACTACTTTTATTGTAACAAAAAGTTTGTTTTTCAAAAACTTAACCAAGGACTATTTTTGCAAAGTCTCGTGTTAAAGGACTAAAACTGTCAAAACCACAAAAATTTCGGACTAAATATAACACAATCGATTTCTAATAGAAGTTGAGGGTAGAAACTGTATTTTTCAAAAGCTCGAGGTGTAAAGTGTAAAAAGTACTAAAAAGGACTAAAAAGTAATTATTTTGACCAAGGGGTAAAAAGTGTAACTTTTCTTAAAGTCAAGGGTCGAGTTTGACAAAGCTACCTTATTAATTAAATATTTTATATAATTAAATTTTACATATATACTTTGTAGTTTAAAAAAAAATTAAATATGTATTTTACTAAAAATATTTAATTATATATATTTTTATTAACATTATTATTATCACAACTAAATTAACATTTATTGATCACCGTTTCGAATAACTACGTAAAGTTATTTTGGAATATTTTTAAGACACCTGAATGGATATCACCGTACTTGAGACATATCGCATGTCATTTACGAATATATATATATATATATATATATATATATATATATATATATATATATATATATATATATATATATATATATATATATATAGGTCGCAAGTCGGAGGAATTTCATTGCTAGTCGTAGCAGTACACCATCACTTTGAGAACCGTTGTGATTTACGCACCTGTCAGGTGAGTTCACGGTCCCACATTTTTTATTATTTCTAAACCCCGTGGGGAGATACATGCTATAAACTGAACACAAGTATTTTTCTGAATGTTATTACTATCTGATATTGCCTAAGTTGACACCCGTACTACAAGTCTCTCATATCACGAACCTTAATCACTTGCGAGTGAGCGCGAATATAGCTAGTAGATCTATTGGAACGGCAGCCCATCTATGTCAAAGTGATTATTTGGTAGGAGGTGTGCTATATTCGAGGTAACATGGAAACCAAGTACATTTCCATCACCGAGGGCCCCTTTGTTATCTACACCCCTCGTGGTGTAGGTGATTATTATCTTTATGATATGTCGAATCGATGTTAAGGCTTGCGTTTCGAGAGGCTTAGGAGCAATATTTCACCAGTTTAGTCAAGACCTGTCTATCTTTGCTTGTTTATTTCGAATGCTTGACTTGTGTTCACCCTATTACTATTTAAACTACTATGGATTCACTCAACCATTGTGTTGACTTTTTAAGCATGTTTATCTTAGGAAATTAGCAGGCATGGTGGCATGGAGCTGGCAAAAGGGCACACATGACCTCCCTTTTTATTTCAATAATAATATCATTCTTTTCAAACTCATCACTTCTTTTGCGAAACAATTAACATTTGGAAAATGTTTGTAACTCTGACTATTTGAGTTTTCATGGAATGATATTGACTATCTTTTGAATTGTTTTGTATGAGTATGACTGTGTACTAAACTGTAATGACCCCGATTAGACTTCCGCTGCTTATCAAATTTTCGGGGTGTTATAGATATCTCTCACTACCTGTCATAGCACATAGATTACCATAGGCTTGGGAAAGGATCAAACCTCCACCACTTGGCATTAGCACCTAGGATAAACTATCAAAGAGGTCTTTTAAAAGGGGTATAACGTGAGGTGTAGGTATATGATAAACACGATTTTGTTGGATAAAGGCAATCTTTACTAGTGGCAAGTTAATCATCTTGGTCAATTACATGTACAATGTGGCGTTGCTAAGCCAAGACTCGACTCGACTTAAGCTAATCAAAAACTAATAAAAACATAAAATAAACATGAAAGGAAATGGGATGGTAGTCCCTATGTTTCTTTTCTCTTTTTCTTTTTCTCCATTTTTTTTTCTTTTCTTGATTTTTCGATTTTTTTTCATACACTCTTGCCCTACCATCTGAAATAATACATCATAGGGATTTGCATTCCCCTTACACTTGAACTTTTACATACTTTACAATCAACTATTCTAATGACTCGAATCAAGATAATCAAAACACTTGTAGTACTTTTTAAGATTAACGCACATATGGGGGTAATAAATGATGTTCTTCCCCATTACTCCATAACACTAGTACTTTACCCAAGAGTCCCAATCATCCCAAAACAATATGTACAAGATATGACTCGACTTAGCAACCATATAATCAATTAGACATTTAACTAAGGGTTTAAACATATAACAATAATGCACTAAAGATGAGTACATACAAGGAAGGCTAAGGCGATTTGGGTGTACATTTGGGGTGGATTGTAAACAAATTCTATCTTTAAGTAAGATGCTTAAAGTTAGAAATGAAAAGATAGGCTCGGAGGGGTGTACTAAGGGTATCGTGTACTAAAATTGAGTACATCGCAAAGGTGTGGGAAAATTAATTGACTTTGCTAGTCAAGTAATTATGACTTCATTTGTCAAGTAATTATGATACGAGTTTAACACAAGGGTGATCCTAATGCCTCTTATCATGTAGTAAATCCTAACTACACGAATGTAGTCTCACTAGCGGTCTCGGGATGCATAACTAACGCAAGTTCTAGAATCTAAGTACTACCGGTACACTCATAAGCACCAACAATGAATGCTTTTTCCTAAAGATCTAAAGGCGAACCTCACATATTTGGGGTGGAAAATTTTGAGTGGTACGGTTTTTGTGCTAGTCATACAACTCCTATCCATGAGACGCTCTTTAAGGCTAAAACTTCACTCCTAAATGTTGTAAAAAATTTTAAATTTGGCGCTAAAATTGCCCTAACAAGTATTTCTCTTAGTTTTATTACACACCTACTATTGAACAAACAAACTCAAGTGCAATTGTATTCTCTAAGGTATCATTATTTACCCTCCCCTTACACTTAGGCTGAACATTGTCCCCAATGTTCAATAAAAATGATGGAAAAGTAATGAAGGTAAAAGAATGAAACAAATACTCCCCTGATTCGTTCGGTGTGGATAATGTGGTAACATGGTTAGATCCTCCTCCAAGAAAATGAACGTTGAAAGCTTCCCTTCAGAAATATAAATCATCTTCTTGTCCTATATAACCTGTTAAACATGAGAAAACAATCATGGTAAACCTCGCGTAAAATTGGCGGCAATCTATATATGTAAAGATATAATGCTTGTGGAATGAATGTTTGCAGATTTCTTGGAGTTTAAAAAACTAAAGAATTAACAAAAACTTTAAGACTCCGGTAGAAAAACAAAACTCGCAAAATTTTTCAGAATTTTACACCTGACGCCGTCAGGTTATAATCCTGACGCCGTCAGAGTGCTCTGATAGAAATCTCATGTTAAGTTTCCGGAAAATTTCTGGAAAAACTCACGCCTTAATTCCTGGAATTCCTGCAAAACATCATTATGACTCGATACAAGCATTTGACTCAAACAAATACTAATATACATGTTCGTTTAATATTGTTGTGGTCCAGGTTCAAGCTCGTTCTTAGAAACAAATTTAGATTTCCCTTATACTTATCTTTTTCAAAATACCTTTATATGAAGTTAAGATGAAGTTAAACAACAAGGTAAAGCATTTGCACAATTTATTTTGAAACATGAGCCACAAACAATAAAAATAAAGCATGCATACGGAAACAAATAAAATCAAACAAACAAACAATCAAACAAATAAAGCTTGGGTTGCCTCCCAAGAAGCGCTTTTCTTTATTTACAAGTCTTGTAGCTAGACTCAAGGTCACGGGCTATTACGTGACCTCGTCATCAAAGGTTATGTCCTCCTCATTGATCATTTCATTACCATTTTCCTGCTAATGCTTAACACGTTGTGTATTCACGGTGAATTCTCTACTCTCATCGTCCATTAACACAACGGCTCCAGTTTTAGAGGAGCTTTTCACGGTAAACGGTCCATACCATCTAGATTTAAGTTTCCCAGGAAACAACCTTAAACGAGAGTTATAGTAGAACTTTGTCTCCTTCTGAGAACTCCTTGGGTCTCTTAATTCGTTGGTCATGCCATCTTTTCGCCATTTCTTTATATGTAACGGAGGATTCATACGCTTCTAGTATTAATTCATCAAGCTCCTGGAGTTGTAAGAACCTATTTGTTCTTGCGACCGTATAATCCAAATTACACGCCTTAAGTGCCCAATATGCCTTGTGTTCCAGCTCTACGGGAAGGTGACATGCCTTGCCATAAACCATGTGGAACGGGGTCGTTTCAATTGGTGTTTTATAGGCAGTTTGGAATGCCCATAAAGCTTCATCAAGTTTAAATGACCAATCCTTTCTGTTCTGATTGACCATTTTTTCTAATATTCTCTTAATCGCTCTATTGGTGTTTTCTACTTGACCGTTGGTTTGAGGATGATAAGTGGTGGAGAATCGATGGGAGACTCCATATCTTTTCATGACCTTTTCCATTTGTGCATTGCAAAAATGGGTTCCCCTATCACTAATGAGAGCTTTAGGAATGTCGAACATAGCAAACAGTTTCTTTAAGAAATGAATAACTACCCTAGCATTGTTTGTCCTGAGTGCTTGTGCCTCTACCCATTTTGAAACATAATCAATGGCCACTAAGATGTATTCGTTCCCCCTGAAGATGGGAAGGGGCCCATAAAATCTATTCCCCAAACGTCAAAAACCTCACAAACTTGTATAAAATTCTGAGGTGCTTCATCCCTCCTTGAGATATTTCCAGCTCGTTGACATGCGTCGCATGCTTGTATCATTCCCTTTACATCACGAAATATTGTAGGCCAATAGAATACTGCATCGAATTTTTTGTGTGCAGTGGTGTTCATTCCATGATGCCCCCTAGAGGGGCCTGAATGACATTCTTTCATGATCTTCATTGCCTCTTTTTCCAAAACACAGCGCCTGGTTACTTGATTAGGACATCTTCGGAACAAGAAAGGTTCGTCCCAAAAGTAATATTTTAATTGGGCGAAGAATCTTTTTCTTTCGTGTCTGTTCATGTGTTTCAGAATAATTCTGCTTGCCAGATAGTTAGCATAATCCGCGTACCATGGCTCAGGATCAGTTATTGACATGAGCTGCTCTTCAGGAAATGAATCCCGAATCTCACTCTTGTCAAATTCGCTAAGGTTGGGATTTTCGAGACAAGAGAGGTGATCAGCTGCTAGATTCTCTACCCCCTTCTTATCACGAATTTCAACATCAAACTCATGTAACAACAAGATCCAACAAATTAGTCGTGGTTTAGCGTCCTGCTTAGCAAAAAGGTATCGAAGAGCCGAATGATCTGTAAAAACGACCATTTTTTAAAGGACAAGATATTGGCGAAATTTATCAAAAGTGAACACCACGGCAAATAGCTCCTTTTCAGTGGTGAAGTAGTTCTCTTTATTAGGATTCGTAGTTTTGGTAGCATAGTATATTGGCTGGAAGTGTTTGTTAAGCCTTTGGCCAAATACCGCTCCAGTAGCATAATCGCTGGCGTCGCACATGATTTCGAATGGCAATTCCCAATTAGGTGTAACCATGATCGGGGCTTGCGTGAGTTCCTACTTCAACCGATCGAACACATCCTTGCATTCTTGAGAGAAATCGAAAGGGGCATCCTTTACAAGCAACTGAGTCATTGGCCGAGCTATTTTAGAGAAGTCTTTAATGAATCTCCTATAGAAACCGGCATGACCCAAGAAGCTACGTATTGCCTTAACTGTAGAGGATAAGGTAGCTTAGATATAGCTTCAAGTTTTGCTCGGTCCACCTCAATTCCATTTCCTGAGACTTTGTGCCCTAGCACAATCCCTTCTTTTACCATAAAATGGCATTTTTCCCAGTTTAGAACCAAGTTGGTCTCCTCGCAACGTTTGAGCATTTTTTCGAGGTTAGCAAGACAGCGATCGAAAGAGTCTCCAACAACCGAGAAATCATCCATGAAAACTTCCATGCTGTCTTCCATTAACTCGTGAAAGATTGCGGTCATACATCGCTAAAAAGTGGCGGGAGCGTTACATTACCCAAAAGGCATTCTCTTATAGGCGAATGTCCCATATGGGCATGTAAACGTGGTCTTTTCTTGGTCCTCAGGGGCGATGGGGATTTGGAAATACCCTGTGAACCCATCTAGGAAACAGTAGTACTCATGCCCTGCTAATCTTTCCAACATTTAGTCTATGAATGGGAGAGGAAAGTGATCCTTTCAGGTGGCATCATTTAGCTTTCTATAATCGATGCACACACGCCAACCAGTGACTGTCCTTTGGGGCACCAATTCACCATTGTCATTTTTCACCACAGTCACCCCTCCTTTCTTTGGTACGACTTCTACATGACTAACCCATGGACTATCAGAAATTGGGTAGATTAGCCCTGCATCCAAGAGTTTGATGACTTCTTTTTTCAGAACCTCCTTGATGTTGGGATTTACTCGCCTTTGGGGTTGCACGGCTGGTTTATAATCCTCTTCCATAAGGATTTTATGTGTGCAGAAGGTCGAGTCGATCCCCTTAATGTCAGCTACACTCCATGCAATGACTCCCTTATATTTCTTTAAAACTCCTAGGAGTTTATCTTTTTGTCCATCTTCAAGGGAAGAATTTATGATTACTGGCAGTTGATCTTTTCCCTGGAGGAAAGCATATTCTAAATGGTTTGGGAGTTCCTTGAGTTCTAACTTGGGTGGCTCGATGACGGAGGGTTTAAGTTTGTTTTCGGGTTTACATAGCTCGAGTGGTTCAGTGACTTCTTGTCCGAGATAGAAGGAGACTGCGCTAACACCCTCTGTCTTCTCCTTCTTAATTACGGGTAGGAAAGCCTCATCCCACAACCAGCCTTCCTCGATTTTTTCATCAACACAGTTGTCAATGACATCGGTTAATTCATCGACCTCTTTGATAAAATACAGCTGGTTAGCTGCTTCGAGAGAAAGGTTCATTGTATCCTTAATATCAAAGGTTAAGCTGTCGGCACCTACTCACAAAGTTAACTTGCCGTCATGAACATCAATGATGGCACGAGCGGTGGCAAGAAATGGTCTCCCTAAGATGATGGGCACTAGGTCATCCTCCTCCATTTCCAAGATTAAAAAGTCAACTGGAAATTTGAACTTCCCTACTTTAACTAGCACGTTCTCGCATATCCCCAATGGGTATTTGACTAATTTATTAGCTAGTTGGATGTTCATACGGGTTGGTTTCAATCCGAAATACTCTAGTTTGAGGAACATGGAGTAGGGCATGAGGTTGATGCTTGCCCCTAAATCAGCTAGAGCATTCTTTACCGATAGAGATCCTATGGAACATGGCAAAGTGAAACTACTCGGGTTGTCTACCTTTTTCGGCAATCCTCGTTGGGTCACTACCGAACATTCTTCTCCTAGAGTCACAAGACCCTCGAGTATTTTTCGGTTGGCAAGTAATCTCTCGAAGTATGTGCTATATTTGGGCATATGGTAGCATGCATCAAGGAGGGGTATGGTGACCACCGAATCCTTTAAATATGACAAGAATCTTTTATTATCATTCCCAGTCTTTTGATTCTTGAGGCAGGACGAAAATGGGACTTTCACAGGTTAGTTAGGTGGAGCAGGTGGAAAAGAGGTCATCTGAGGGGGCTGCTCGGGAGTCTCATTGCTCACATTACCTTCTTCCCCGTGAGGAATATTTGGCTCAACGGCGAAGGGGTGTTGGCTCGGATAAGGAGGGTCCTTGGCTGTTGTTCCGGCTTGAGTAGTAATAGCGAGCAGGGGGTCTTTTTGGCTCACGTGGGACTTGTTATGGCCATCAAGGGTAGCATTAAGTTCTAGGAACCATTTTTCTATGTCATTTTGTTGTTCAATGATGAGATCGTCAAGCCTTTTCAATTGCAAGCCTTTCTCATGAGTGAAGTGTCCAAGATCATCCTCAAAAGTGCTCCTGATTTTGAAGTCAGGACCTTTAACTCCCTCCTCTTTTCTTATAAGATTTCCCCAAGGGGTAAAATCATCGTTTTGGTAAAAAGTCAAAAGGGAAGGATCAGCGAATATGTCATGCTTAATAAGTACGCATGTTCGGTAGTGGTTTCTCCCCCGCATTATTCTACTTCATGCGGGCCCCCACAGTGGTCGCAAATCAAGTGTGGGTTTGATAGTCGTTTAGTTGTTCGCGACCCTGCTAGGTATGATACCCTCTCGTGAAGCTTTCTCAGCCGATTCTCAAGCGAGGGTGTTTGTACGATTTCGGATATACTCATCGTCGAATCGGGTTTATCCCAGGTATCGTCCTGGTCTTGAGCATATTCCTCAATCCTATTCCACCCTTCCTTGGCTCTTAGATTGGCTATTTTCCCTTTTATCGAATTATTGATTCCGTTCTGGTCGTTTTGGGAGACGTTGTCGTAGAAGATTTGGACAAGAAGCCAAAGCTCGATGCCATGATGGGGAACTTGTCTTATTAGATCCTTGAATCTAATCCATGATCTACAGAGGGGTTCATCTTTTCCTTTATGGAAACGGAGGATTATATCCCTAAATGCTGAGGTTTTTCCTGCTGGGAAGAATTTCTCATAAAAGTTAGAGATAAGTTGCTCCCATGTAAAAATGGACTCAGAAGGAAGTTTATCGTATCAATCTTTGGCTTTTTCTTGAAGGGTAAAAGGAAAGAACCGTATCTAGTGGTCCCATCCGCATGGAGGGTGTCCACTATCTTCAAGAAATCCCTAACATGTTGAATTGGGTCATCAGTTTGCAACCCGTGAAACTTGCATACACTTTGGACAAGCCAAACATCGTTTGCACGCAATACCTCATTGGTGCGTTCGTTTGGAAAAACAATTGCATTTGAGAAGCCGCGAGGGTTCGGGGAGGAGTAATCCTTAAGGTGCTTAGGGGTGGGAATTTCAGGAGTGTCCATATCGTGGTTGGATTGGGGGCTAGGGAGTGTAAGGTGATGATCTGAATCTTCTTCAGAAAGGGCCTCATCAAAGTTGATGGCTGCGCCAGATGGTTCGGGTGTTGGAAGAGATTTCCTTAGCCTATGCATTTCCCTTTCAGGTTCTGCGTAGGGTGGAACAAGATTTCTTAAGGAACTACGACTCCTAGTGATTCTAGGATTAGAGAGATCTTCGTTTACCATGATGGCGGATGGTAATGGTTACGAACAAAGGAAACAAAGCAAAAAGATAGACTAAAGAAGACCTATAAAAATAAAAATAAAAATGTTACTAGAAAGGAATCTAGCAAGTAGACCTAATAAAAAGAAATTTCAATTTAGACAATAACTATTCCCCAGGCTGCGGCGCCAAAAACTTGATGCGTGGTTTCGCAACCTTGCAAAAGGTTTTACCTCTCAAGGGATCTTGAGAAGCTTGCAATCCCCACCAGGCAGTGTACCTGACCGTTGTAGTATAGTATAGTGGCAAGTACCGGGGGATTGATCGTTCAACTCAAAGAATAGTGTTCGCTAGGGTTAAAACTCAATTAAACTAGGTCTAGAGATGAGAGATGATTTTTTTGTATTTTTATATTTTATGGAAAGCAAGTAAAAATCTCGGGTTTGGAAGAATAGGCGGAATTAGTTGCTAGTCAACTAACCCAAATAACTACAAATGCAATAGAAATAAAATAAAATAACACGAAAGTAAATATGGAGAAAAACAATAATAAGAGAAAATGTGTTTACTTAGATTTCACTACTCCCTAGCTATCTTTTACTAGTTGATTAGTTTGTTACAATTGCATGGATGACGGGTTATATTCCTTAATAGCATTCGTAGGGCCGTGTACAATCTTCCCTAACTCTATAAGCTTCTACCTCTTCCTATGTCGAGCCGACTACTAGCTCCTAATATGGCCTCCTTAGTAGTTACTTATGCATTAAATACAACCAATTAACCGTAGTACACATCCGATCATGTTACTTAAGACGTTCAAGCATGTTACCAATTGGAAGTCTGCCAGTTTTCTTAAGCCTAACATCGAAATCATTCATCTACAATAATTATAAACAAACAACCAACTAATAATCAATAACTAAGTTTCATTACATCTAAGCAAACAGAAAGAAAACCTAGCCTAGCATGTTAAAGTAAAGACAAGCATAAGATGGAATCAAACAACACGTAGACATATTGAATGATTATTGGAAAACTTATCTTCAATTAAACATGGATGAAACAAGGGTTTGGAACCCTTAAAAATAAGGTAAAATTCGTGTTATGGTTTCTCCAAAGTTCTCCTCCCAAAGTTACACACTAATGAATGAAAAATCAAAAACTATATATAGATTTTTGAGTCTGACGGCGTCACGTGTAAATCCTGAAGCCGTCAACTTGCCGCCAAAAAAACTCTCGCACTGCCTAGATCCAAATCTGACGCCGTCATGTGTAAACTATCTCTTGGCCGTCTCTTGCATTTTGTACGTGACGACCTTGGTGACGCCGTCACGTATAAATCCTCCAAAAACATTCTGTCATGTCACGTGTAACTTGATTATCCACCTCTTTGTCAATGAGTGACGGCGTCTGATGAGTCTCGTATTATGCATGTCTATACCCCCGATATTCTATGAATTATAGGATAAAATAACCACATTATTAAGACTTTTGATACTTAATATGAGAATATATTTGCAGGATATAGGTCTGGTGAAAGTAACGAGAAAAGCACGAGTTGGATGACTTTGTAAACATAAAAGGAAAAAGACTTAGTTTGGACTAAAGCACGCCGATTATATGAAGGAAGAGCACCGCTTACGGGCATCTTTGGTCAACTATATATTCACGAGTAAAACGTAAAATACGCTGGTTATACAACATAAGCGCCGGTTACTCGAAATAAAGCTTGTCGATTTTACACCAAATGCGCGGCGTACTTCACATGGCAGTTATGTTTTCTACATTAATGAGCCACTTCAATGTTGAGGCCGATCACTTGCCTATCGTAACTCATTTGGACGTGCTAGGGCAACATTTAATGCTATAAATAGGAGCTCAAAATGGAGGTTTAGACACAACACAACAACAACAACAAATAAACTTGATCATAGAAGCAGTTAGTAGTGGTTTGTACCAAAATCACTAGCTAAGTAGTAAGAACCATACGTGGAGAACCACTTGGAGCTCAAATACTTTCGGTATAATTCGTTATAATGCTAGAAATACTTGTGTACTTGTTTAACTTTATGAATAATATGGAGTAGTAACTTTATGTTTGTTTGAGGCATTCGAGCCATGTTTGTTATGAGATTAATATCATGAATTTTGAATATATGTTACTTGCATTTGATATGTCATTGTTTAGTATCTTATTGTTTGTCTTGATTGATCATAGTGATTGCTTAAAGGTCGAAAGATTCAATCATGTTGGTTATATTATGAATTGTCTGTCTATAACAACTCATTGCTATGCTTGTGAGAATTGCTTAGTAAAATAAATGATAACCTTGACTATGACACGTTTAATGGCTTGTCTAATGTCTAACGGCTTGACTAGAGGAAATGCATGTTATATACTTCATACTTGGACCACACTTTATGCATTATGTGTATCTAGAATCAAAGGCCGAAAGGAGATTCTTTTACATAGGATAGATATACTAGTTAACGTGATCTACCATCATGTCTTACTCTTATGCATTGTCCATGTAACTTCTGTGATACCTCTCATGATTCTCATGTTCTTTTCCTTGAATAAACATACTTTTAATATAAATTGGGAAAATATTTCAAAGAACTTAAATCCAACCAAAACACTTTTAGTGATAAGTGACTATCATTGGAATCTATTTTTGTTATCTATAACTATCAATAAGAAACAACATCCTCTCTTAGGACTACCTGGTCTTACCTCAAACCTTTGCTATAAACGGGGGTTATCCTTTTGCCCATGTGTTTTGTGTATTAAGGAAATGGTGAAACTAGTTTAATAAATATAAAGCTTTCAAAACACATCAAAGTTTTTGGCGCCGTTGCCGGGGAGGTTAGTTTGAATCGTATTGTTAGTTTTGCAAAAAGAAAATTTATTTTTATACGAAGAATTTTTACTAGAAGTTTAGAAAATTTCGTTTCTGAGATAAAAAGAGAGCCAGTTTTTTAGATAAAAACCGCCGAGCTTTTGATACAGTGAAGAGTAGTTGGATTTGATTTCACAAAACCCCAAAAAACAAACTTGTATAATGTCTTTTCTAGATTTTGAGAACATAGGACTCTTATTTTTACTATCTGAATTGTGGCATGAGTATATAATGCACATTAAAATCAAAAACACAAAAATATTTTGCTTTTACTTTTTAATTGTTTCTTGCAAATGCTATATTGGATTGTTATTATAAATGAGAATAATTGCAATATGTTTTCAAATGATATCTGAATTAATGAATGATAATATTTCTTACGGAAGACTTAAAAAACCCAGAAACACGCCGATGTTTTACCTAAACTCGTCGTACTTCTGGCAAATTTTAAATATAACGGCCAAAATACCACGTAACCGCCATACTTTTATAAAAACTCGCCGAACTTTTCTGTAAAAATCTTTGCAGAAAGCTTGTTTCTTATCTATGATGATTAAACAGATTCATATCTTGACATATATGAATTATATGAAGTTATTGGAATATGATTATGAACTTATGACTTATTTGACTAACCTACTAATGCTTAATTTAATGTTGTGCTGTAATGCCATAGAAATGGAGAAGAAATCAAATTTATGACCAGTAAGTGATGAGAAAGACTAAGTGGAAAGCAAGAACACTTGGCAGGGAGAAGTCACTTTTGAGATTACGGCTGATAACAAAGAAAATGAACAAAGGGTTCATGTTTTTCCTAGGATGGAAACTGAAGGATGTTACATGAAGTTCATTACTCCATGCTTTGTTGAGAACAATTATGCTAATGATGCTGTGGGTGATTTGGATTATAGCAGGAACCTAATATCAAAGGAGTTAATGAAGAAACTAAGGGTAAGCATTGAGGAAAAGGAAGATGGTAAAAAGGAGGTTACTAAAAGATTACTAGTGCAAATAAATAGGGATATTTTCTTTGTTGAATTTGATGTTAACCCTAGTGACAATGAACGGGAGCATAGTGTGATCCTAGGAAGAGATTTTATGGAAAAAACTAATGGAATCATTGACTTTTCCAAAGGCTTACTTACCCTTCACCCTGATACTAATGTACTTGGAAATAGTTTTTGGAAAATGAATCCTTATGCCCCTGAAATGAATGAACAAACTAAGGTATTTTTACTCCATCGGGATGGAAATGGAAGTGAAGTTGGGGAAAAGTATATAACACCATGCTATATTAAAGGATTATTTGCTTCAGATGGAATTCTAGACCTTGATCAAGATAAGAATTTCATTTCTCAAGAATATGTGGTCAAGCTTAATCTGAAATATGAGGTTTTAGAAAATGGGGATAAGAAAATTAATAAGATGTTATCTATGAAACTGGTAGGAGAAACTATGGGAGATTACATTGAAAAAACCAAAAGCTATGAGCTGGAATTCTATGTTAGCCCTAAAGAAGATGATGCAGAACCTGATGTGATATTAGAAAGAGCCTTCATGAAACATAGTAGAAGCATAGTCAATTATCAATATGGAGAAATCACTCTTTGGGCAGAAGTGCATGAGAATGAGGAAGAAGCTGCTACACATGTTGTTAGAGGGTACAAAGTACTTAGGGAACTTGATGATCCAGGATGTTTTGTGTTACCAATACGTTTGGAGGGGGACTTAACTTACTATGCCTTGGTTGATACAGGATCAAACATCAATATAATGCCTTGCAAAATATATGAGTTGCTTGAAAGAGGGAAAGTCAAACCAAAGATTGATAAGATTAGGATGCTTGATATGTCTCAAGCTGAGACAATGGGGAGATTGCTAGATGTTCTATGTCAAGTTAGTACCCACACTATCCTAGCCAACTTTATGCTACTTGATATTCCTATTGACAAGAATGTGCCACTTATTGTTGGAAGAAGTTTCATGCATACTCTGGGTTCAACACTTGATACAAGAAAGAAGAGGTTAACAACTTTTGATGGAGTGGTTCATCACCATTTTGAAGCTGCAAAGATTAAAAGGACTAAAGAAGATGATAGTGATAGTGAAGATGAAGAAGAATTTACACCAAAAAGGGATGAGAATGGTAAACCAATTTATGGACCAATTCGTCCTAAGTTTTATGATTATGAGGACCCCATGGAAAAGGCATTGGCTGAACAAGAACATTTAAATCCATTCAAGAATGTTTGTGTATGGAAGAAGATTACTGCCTTACTTGGTGCACTACCATTGTCAATTAAAAACACATATTTGATTCCAAATTATTCAGGGGGTATTACTAAAGGAGAAGGAGATAGGAAATGGCATGTCCACATATTGATCCATATGGAAATGGGTTTGAAAAAGGATTTGAGACTAAGCATACTAAGAGGAAATCATATGGTTCCTACAAGCTTGGTGACATTATGTCACCAGAGCATTTCACTGCCTGAAAAATAAAAAACAACACCCAAAAATGGAGTTGAAATAATACTCCTTTCTTAATTTTATTTTCTATGTTATTTTACAAAATTTTGAATAAGTTGTATCAAGCTTATGCTTGATGAGTATGCCTTTTATAAGAGATGAATGAACAACAATTGTGAATGTTTATATGATTACTTTTATTTTTAGTTAATTATTTGTTAAATTTCTAGAAGATCATAGCACACTGTAAGAAAAATTGCAGAAATAGTCGCCGCTCTTTTATTAAAGATCGCCGAGTTTTTAGCGAGGAAAGCCTTTATAACTCAAAAACTAAACAATTTGACATTACGCGCTAAGAAAGAAAAATACTCAAACACACACACACACACACAAAAACACCGACGGTCTTTACCAAAATTCTAATCACTTTCAAACACTTTTTGAAGATCAAAACCAATATTTCAACACAATGAGGGTAAGTTTTTACACTTGTGTTAATCTTTTTTTTTTTTTTTAAATATAGGGTTTTGATGATCAAAAACTTAGGGTTTGCTATGATATTCTAAATTATGAATGCTTAATGCTTAATTATGTGTTATTTTATATGAAAATTGAGTTTGCCCCTTGTTTAGTTGTAGAATTATGATCACTTCTAGAATTAGGATTTATCTTAGCCCTAATATTAATAATTGCCTATGTTAGTGGAATCGTATGAGTAATTAACATTTGCCTATAAGATCAGAGGGAAAAATACATGTTCTAAAAATTGCTATATCAATATTCGAGAGATTTTGAGTAAGAATACATAAGATTCTGAGTTTATGATGCTTAAACTGCTATATGTTGCTATTTCATGCTTATTTGGAAACCTAAGGATGAATTTAAGATTCTAGAGGCTTGAGAAGGATAGAATTTTAAAACCTTGACACTAAGAGAATGATTCTTGAATATAAAACAGAGCACTTTTTGTGTAGAGCATAAAAACCGCCGGTTTTGAGGACCAAGACCGCGGATCTTTTACTAAAAACTGCCGAACTTTTTAATAATTTTGAAAATTTTATCACGTAACCTCCGGTTTTATTTCTAAAACCGCCGATTTTCTGGAACAATTTGATCACAGTAGGCATGAAACTTGTTTAAATGATTATGATTGTGATGCTTATGTTTTCTAAAAACTAATATTGTTTGTTTGTGAATGTTTAAAGACTAAAAATGCAGGGCATGATGAGGAATCTGGATCCTCAAGGCAAAGGCAAACCAAGAGAAAGAGGGAGACTATAACTGTGGAGGAGGCATTATTGCCAGTTGTTTCTCACCCTCATCTACTGTGGAGAACATGTAACACTCAGGCAAAGAAAGATTACAACAAGGTTTTAAGCACCTTGTACCAGAAGAGCCCCTATGCTCCATATCTGCTAGAATGGGAAGTTCTAAACAAGGCTGGTTGTGCTGAGGAGATAGAAGAGATGTTAACTATAAGGTTGGTAAATGAAGAGGATGATGATGAAGTTTTGTTTGTTTCTGATGCTTGGAGGAATGTGTTTGACATTAGGGAGAATGTATACAAGGAGTTGTGTCTGGAGTTTTATTCAACATTTGGTTTTGATGAGACAGTTGGTGATGACAAAATTATGACAGAAAAAAGCATTTTCTTTAGGATGACAGGAAAGAAGCATTCTATGACACTTGCAGAATTTGGAGTAGCTTTGGGTTTGTACACAGAAGAAGCTGTGGAAGATGAGTATTTTGAGGAATATTTCAAAGGTGGTGTAAGGAATGAGATAAAAATAACAAATGAAGCATTGAATGAATTCTGGGCTGGGGTTAGTTCAGAGGATAGTTTAATTTTGTCAAAGAGCAAGGTGAGTACAATTAAGAGGAATTTTTTGAAGGTCTTGCACAAAATGATTGCGTATTTACTTTGCCAGAGGACCACAGGGTTTGATAAAATACAAAGGATGGAATGCTGATTGTTAAGTTTGTTTGAAAGAAAGAACATGGGTGAATATGCAAATGTGGCCTGGGTTGTGGCACATTGGTTAAAGACAAAAGGGAAGCCAGAGTGACAGTGAGTTGGTGTGTGGCCATTTGATTACAAGGTTGGCTAAGAGGTTATAAGTGTTCACTTAGGAGAATATGGCCACCTATTCTGCACCAACAACTTACAAAACATTTGATCATGTCACTTTGAGGGATTTGGTAGATGACAGGGGAAAGTTGAAGCCTGATATTGCTGGACCAGTGAATGTAAGACCACAACCACCCCCAAAGGAAATAAAAACAGTTTGGTTGAGAGGGTTGAAGTTATAGAAACAAAACTGGAGCTGATGGAAAAGAAAGTTGATAGGATCCTGTACCACTCTGACAGATATGCTTTGGTGTTAGAAGAATTGGGAAAGATTCACAACATTAACATGGGAGAATATAGTCCACCTAGTGTTTCTGAACAGATTGAGGAGGAAGAAGAGAAAGGAAGCAACAGTGGAAATGAAAGTGAGAGTGGAAGTGGCAGTGCTAGTGGAAGTGATGGGAGTGAAGACATTGGAAGCAGCAATGAAGAAGAAGAAGGTGAAGGTCAGGAGTAAAAACCGCCGGGGTTTGGCTGGATACACTTCGTGGTTGGTATTTGTGTTGGATGATCTAATGGCTAGGGTGTTGGTCATGGTTTAAAAACAATTTCAAACAATGTTCTAAACAAATTTATGGTCTGTATTTAGGGTACCTCTGTTGGTACCCACAACTAAACTGTTTGAACACTTGCACCACTCCACCACCACGTTGGCAACATGGTTGCCATTCAACACAATTTGAACAATTTAACTACTATCTTTGCTATAATATTAATGCTAACATAGTTGCCAAGGGCAATCTACCATTTTGTGGATATTGTTTGTTGAATGATGATACAGGGAATGAAATTATGGTCCAAAAGAAGGACAAGAACGTGGAGAATTCTCGGGGAATAACAAAGCATACCCGGGAAGTACCGTTATCCTTTATTTTTCCCGTTATACTTTGTTTTTAATTCTTAAAGTATTAGGGACAATTCTTAATTTAAGTATGGGGGGAAGATAACTTGAAAAATAAAGATAAAACTTATGCTAGTATATGAAAATTTTTAAAATGTTAAGAATTTTTTTTTAAGAAAAGCGCCTTGTTTATAACTAAAAACCGACGCACATTCTATTGAAGTACGCTGATTACGGGGGTATATAAAATGAAGTAAAATTGGAAATAACTAAAGAACTTTAAACGTATCCAAAACAACTATAAGAAGTCTGAATCGAGATTAATGACATTATTTGCACATTTTATGACCATTACCACTATAAATGTGAGGATTTCGAGCCTATATCGGCATATACCTTTTTTATGCTTGATTTCTTTGTTTATGAGTGTACCAATAAATTATGTGATTCTAGAACTTGTATTTGAAATCATTATGAGACCGCAGTGAGATTACATTCGTGTGATATAAGTATTTTTACATGATAAGAAGCAAAAATTAGGAATTACACCATATATAAGCCAACCGTTTTCTAATCGAAATATAACCCTTTAGCACTCACTTTTAGTGCTACTATCCATTAGATACATCCTTCTAAGCCTTGAAATTTTGGTTCTATTCTAAACCCATACCTTATGAATTCTCGACTTAAGTTTTAACAAATTATTCCATATCTAAACCCATACCTTATAACCCTTAAACCCAATAAAAGACCTCTTTGATATTTATACTTGGTGTTTACGCCACGTCGGTGCAGTTTTGTTTTTTTACAAGCATATGGTTAATCTATAAGTTATGACTGAGCTTTGAGAGTGATTCCATACCAAAAACTATTTTTACGAGTGCTTCAGTGAATATGAAAATTGTATACTTTCGTGAGGAGCATGTCATGTTATTCTTGGTTGTCTTAGATACACAACAAATATATACTTTTGAAACTTATACGAGACTTAGTTTTTAAAAAAATACATTTCTTTTATGCTTGAGGGCAAGCATTGGTTTAAGTATGGGGGAGTTTTGATGAGTCTCGTATTATACATGTCTATACACCCGATATTATATAAATTATAGGATAAAATAACCACATTATTAAGACTTTTGATACTTAATATGAGAATATATTTGCAGGATATAGGTCTGGTGAAAATAACGAGAAAAACACGAGTTGGATGACTTTGTAAACATAAAAGGAAAAAGACTTAGTTTAAACTAAAGCAGGCCGATTATATGAAGGAAGAGCGCCGGTTATGGGCATCTTTGGTCAACTATATATTCACGAGTCAAATGTAAAGTACGCCGGTTATATACAACATAATCGCCGGTTACGCGAAATAAAGCTCGCCAGTTTTACACCAAATGCGCGGCGTACTTCACATGGCAGTTATGTTTTCTACATTAATGAGCCACTTCAATGTTGAGGCCGATCACTTGCCTATCATAACTCATTTGGACGTGCTAGGGCAACATTTCACGCTATAAATAGGAGCTCAAAACGGAGGTTTAGACACAACACAACAACAACAACAAATAAACTTGATCATAGAAGCAGTTAGTAGTGGTTTGTACCAAAACCACTAGCTAAGTAGTAAGAAGCATACGTGGAGAACCACTTAGAGCTCAAATACTTTCGGTATAATTCGTTATAATGCTAGAAATACTTGTGTACTTGTTTAACTTTATGAATAATATGGAGTAGTAACTTTATGTTTGTTTGAGGCATTCGAGCCATGTTTGTTATGAGATTAATATCATGAATATTGAATCTATGTTACTTGCATTTGATATGTCATTGTTTAGTATCTTATCGTTTGTCTTGATTGATCATAGTGATTGCTTAAAGGTCGAAAGATTCAATCATGTTGGTTATATTATGAATTGTCTGTTTATAACAACTCATTGCTATGCTTGTGAGAATTGCTTAGTAAAACAAATGATAATCTTGACTATGACACGTTTAATGGCTAGTCTAATGTCTAACGGCTTGACTAGAGGAAATGCATGTTATATACTTCATACTTGGACCACACTTTATGCATTTTGTGTATCTAAAATCAAAGGCCGAAAGGAGATTCTTTTACATAGGATAGATATACTAGTTAACGTGATCTACCATCATGTCTTACTCTTATGCATTGTCCATGTAACTTCTGTGACACCTCTCATGATTCTCATGTGCTTTTCCTTGAATAAACATACTTTTAATATAAATTAGGAAAACATTTCAAAGAACTTAAATCCAACAAAAACGGTTTTAGTGATAAGTGACAATCATTTGAATCTAATTTTGTTATCTATAACTAGCAATAAGAAACAACATCCTCTCTTGGGACGACCTGGTCTTACCTCAAACCTTTGCTATAAACGGGGGTTATACTTTTGCCCATGTGTTTTGTGTATTAAGGAAATGGTGAAACTAGTTTAATAAATATAAAGCTTTCGAAAAACATCAGCGTCACATGCAAATCCTGACGCCGTCAGGTACCAAATTCAGCATGATTTGGAGACTTTGTCGTTTTCTTCACTTTTTCGCTCCAAAAACGTCCAAAATGCTTCCTTTTCCAGATTTCTTCTCAAAAGTACCTAAAATGACAAAAGGAGCGATTTAGGGCAATATTTGATCAAATAATCTCGACTTTGGGCTTAAATGACCCCCTAAAAGCCGTACACTTTTCTCTCATCAGTGGTGTACGTAGTTTATCATTTGGGTCCAACCAAAGGCAAATATGACAATGAGGTAGGCCATGCTTCTGGAACTCAATTGTGTACAATTCTGCATATAAAAAGAAAATGAAATATGAATGAAATATATAAATGAGCTGTGTTTGTAATTGAGAAATTCTGCATATAAAAGAAAATGAAATATAAATGAAAAAAGAATATTTTATAAATGAATATTTAATACCTCCTTTGACATGTCCGAATGTACGTTTTTGTTTAAAATCTTTCGTCAACATGTCTAATTTCATTTTGAATACCCTTGTGGTAGCATCTGGCCGATCTTCTGATTTTAAGCCTTTTCCTCCATATACCGGTTAATTTCGGGCCAGCTTGGGTTACATGTAAAAGTTATAAATAGATCCGGGTATCCGTAAACCTTGCAAATTGACATAACATCAAGATTGTTTTGTAACATATATCTTGGACTTCAGGTGTGTGAAGAAGGCAATATAACTTTTTTTCCACGAAGAACACGTGGTCCATTTGATACAGTTGCCAAGCTGGCCAGCCTAGTATATGTTTCACAACGTAACTCTTTTAGATTTTTTCTGTAACATTTCATTCTTTCCGACTCGACCATAGTGTAACCATCTACCAGGAACTGCTGGAACAACCTTCTTGCGTGTAGAATCATTGAATAAACTCCTGGCCTATCTTGTAGACGATGTGCAAACCACTCACGCATAGTCACCCTAGTGCGCTTGTTTGTTGGTGTAAAGTCTGTAACACCCCTATGGTATATGTCAGTTCTGTATCCATCTTCTGCATAAGGAAACAATAACGGATACTGAAGAGCCAAGTACTCTACGTGTAGTTCACTAATTCTTTTTGCTTTATCACCATGCATGTGAACAATAATGTCTCTTTTGTCTTTCAATGTGTCAAAGTCACCAACTATAAGTGCAGCTACCTCAGAAGTAGTGGGCAAATTATGTGTCCTTCCATCATGATCTCTTCTGCCAATAAGCCTAAGTCTTATATGCTCGTCATCATCTGCGGTTGCTACGTTGACCAGCCATTCGGAATTCATGAACCAATGGATTATTGGCATCAAGCATATCTTTTAGTTCTTTAGTTAGCTGAGGATCGATTTTTGTCGGGTTTGATAAAGTTGAAGCTCCATTATTGCAAAGATTTTGTTAACAAAACTTAGAATTTGAAGACAATGGTCAAAAATTCATAAATATGCAGCTATTAAAAAGCATGTTCAAATTGTAGACCTTTAATATAAATACCTGACAACGTTTATTCTGTTTTGTATCTCGTTTTTAGTGTCAAATATGTATATCTGCACAAACTTATGATTCTGATCATTTTCAGGCATCAAATAATCCATTCTGTGGTAGTTCTCTCCCTGGAGCCTAAAACAATATGGGCCACGTCCGTTGTTAATTGTTTGGTCCACTTTACCACCAAGAGATGTGAATGCAAACATAGAGTTGTAACGCCTTATATTTTCAAGGAACCCTTTGCTTTTTGGATGTTCATTTTTCACCAAACACATTAGCAAATCTGGAGGAGGTTTCAATTCAACGGGTAGTTGAACTTTACCCCTCATGCAACATAAAGAATATGAATCATCCGTTCCTTGGCCTCTTTGAGCCTCTGCTTCCCACAACAATGCCCGACAATAAGAGCACTGAAAATTTGGATCTCCAAGATCTATGTACTCTGAAAAATAAGTAATGAGTTATAAGTGGTAAATATGTATGTATTAAGTATCTAATAATTAACCAAACAGTATGTTTGCAGTTCATATATTAATTTTTGTAATTATTACCACTTGAGATACCACGGAATGGATCTCTGTTGATATGATTTTCAACATCTTCATCATTGGCGAAGTTAATACGTCGTGATGAGGATGCTAAAACACCTTGCCTTTTTCTCCTCTGTGTCTGGTTAGTTATGTTTGATTTTGTTGTAGTGTTCGATGTAACATCTGACGAATTAGAAGAACCACCTGTGTAAATATATAGATGATGTTTGGTACAAAAAATGTAACATTATAAAAATTCAAACAAATTTTAATTGGTTTATTAATGGAAAAAAAACAACCTATGTCAAATGCGACTGGAGATTTGCCATTAAACCTTGTTGTTTTGTTAGGTCACGTAGGAGTTCCTGTGCATAAATAGTTTAGTTATATACATTTAAAAAAAATTGGTATATATATATATATATATATATATATATATATATATATATATATATATATATATATATATATATATATATATATATATATATATATATATAGGATAGATAAAACAAACCATGTGTTAAGTCATCTAAACGTGGGCGTCCTGGCCGTCTTGGAGTTAATGATGAAATTACACTCGTTGGTGTGAGAGGAGTTGGAGTTGTAGTTGGAATCGTAGTTGGAGTTGATAGAACTGTGGTATTAAGTAAACGTATTTGATTATAAAATGCATTTATAGTATAGTAAAGAATGTAAGTAAAGAATGTGAAGGTAAAAAGTGTGTGAAATTAAGATTTATATGCCTGGAGTAGGAATATGTTTTCGTGGCCTTCCTCTTCCTCACCGAGGAGTTTGTAAATCTGTCACATCAAGTATATGTAGTTGTTTGTTTAATAGATATACAGTAATATAAACATTGTAAGTAAAACAAAGTATAGGTCAATAATTTATGAAATTAATAGTTATATGCCTGGAATAGGAATTTGTTTTAGTTGCCTTCCTGGTATTCCTTGAGTAGATATTGATGAAATTACACTCGTTGGTATTAAAGGAGTTGGAGTTGGAGTTGGACTTGGACTTGGACTTGGAGTTTGTAACTCTGTCACATTAAGTAAAAGTAGTTGTTTCTAATATGCATTTATAATTTAGTAGCAAATGTAAGTAAATAAATTGTATGTAAAAAGTTTGTGAAATTAAGATTTACATGCCTAGAGTAGGAATTTCTTTTCGCGGCCTTCCTGGTCTTCGTAGAGGAGATACTTTAGTAACTTTTGGTATAGTATTCTTTGGAGTAACAGATACTTGAGAAACTTTTGGTGTAGGAGTCTTTGGCGGTCTTCCTCTACGTGGAACTATTGGTGTAGCAGAAGATGATCCATCTAAAAGTAGAGAAATATGTCAGTTTCATTATCATTAATGGATTTTGTATTAGTCATTTTGCTAAATGATATTAAAAAAATGACATAAAAGCGTTTACTTACTGTTAGTTATATCAATAAGAGCAGGTCTAGCAGATGGCTCCATCGTTAAGACATCTATTGAATGAGTTGTGGATGAAGGATTCAACAAATTGACATCACCAATTGTACTCAATGGTCTTCGTTTACTTGATTTAGAATGAGTATCATGTACTACATTTGACTTTTGCGTATTTTCTTTATCTGGGCTTATTGTGTTGATGAAAACATTAGCTTTCCACTTGTTTGTTGAATCCATAAACTCTTTCAAGGTAAACTTAGTTTAGAAAAACTTCAAACCTGGTAACAAAAAGTTTTAAAAGGCCATAATCATTAACTTGAAACAAATAGTATATTAACTTGCTAAGAATATTGAAAAAAGGGATAACATGGCAATGTAATAATAGTGATAACAATGTATTTCATAAAAAGTGAAAACAATTTACCTGGATATTGTGTTCTTCATTTAATGAGATAAGTTTAATCTTGTTTGTGTTTTAGAGTTAAAAAAAACGTATAAACAAAAAGGGGTGTTTACACATGAGTTTTCAATTTTAGCTAATGATCAGGGATATGAAATTCAAAGTTAAATCTCATATATTTATGGTAATGGGTATAATAGGATTAAAACTATTTTAATTAATATAAATAATCCTGATTTTTAGGAGTGTTTAAAATTTGAATAAACACTTTAAATGTTGCCTAATAGTAGTATTCATTTGTTAAGATTGTTTAACTTTAAGAACCCTACAAATAAAATTCTTTGTGAAAGTTTCGTATAAAAGCTATGCCACTTCGTTTCACTGGTGTTGGTGGACCATTAAATCGAAAGATAAGAGCATTCAAGTGAGTTTTTAACATTTTAGTAGTTAAATATTTACATGTTTGTCGCTATAATACGTATTATTAAGTTAATGGTCGTATCTTATTTGATCTAAACTTCTTAAAACAGTGCATTATTTACTCCTCCAAAGACAATAGACATAATGTGTTCACCATGGTGGAAGAATTGTAACAACAAATGTTTTGTACGACTATTAGGGAAGAGAGGAATACATGATATGCAATGTGAAAACTTCTAATTTTGGAATTAGAAAAATAATCAGGTTAGTAAAGCAACATCTTAGCCAATACAATGATGTGTGTGCATATTATTTTCGTGTTCTGACAGTTGCAATGGGGGCAGATTGGAGCCTTCGTAAAATTGAACATAAAGAAGTGCTTATAAGATTTTTAGATGTAGTCCAAGTTGGACATGCTCTAGACATTTATCTTGCTCATCATAGTTATCCGACATTAATTGACCCAAATCCAATAAGGTGGAGAGAAAGAAGGTGGGAAAAGAATGGTTGGATAAGTGGTCACGTGGAAAGAAAGCGTCGACGGATGCAAAAAAAAAACACGGTTTCAAGAAAGTGGTTATTGAATGATGATTGTACATTTATTTATTTATTTTGTTATTGTGTTTGCTTTTTATTTTATGTATTCATAATTGAATGATAGTTTCATTGTTTATGAATAAAAACGATATGAAGTTTTTATATTTTGTAGTTGATATATTTCACATTTCATCATGCTTTACACATTTATTTTGTTAATAGTAAATATCCGACATTGATTGACAAAAATACAATAAGATGGATAGATGGAATGTTAGAATATTCAATCATGACAATCATAAAATAGGTAAACACATATGCGGAAGCGTAGGAACATCTATAACACATAAGAGATTAACATAAATTAAATAGGAACGTACCGTGGTGATTCTAGCCCGAACAAGAATCAAAAGCAATTGTCTTTAACAATATGAAGAACCCTAATTAGGGTTTATATGGATCAATGATTAACCCCTTACCGTTTTGTTAATCGATCCCTTGATAATTACTAAAGTAAGTAATTACCTCGTTCTTGTACACACAAACTACCAACGAATAAAGGTTTGATGCAAGTAAACAAAACACTTATATTTTGCTTAACCAAAATCGATCCAAGATCCCTTGGAGGGGGGTGAACCGATCGGCCAAGAAAAGAAACACAAGAAGAAAAGAATTAGGGTTAGTGTGTGTGCACAAAAGATGTGAAACCCTAATCCTTGGCCTTGTATATATACTAGAAGATATCTTGGAGCACAAGACAAACATGGGTTGGGCTTCCCCTCCCCATGATCGACCAGTCATGGACCCCAAAGGGGTGTTCCAGAACCTTCTTGACTCCCAAGTTACATTCTAGTCCATATCTTTCGTTACTAATGATAGTTAGTCCATACGGTTAATAACTAACGACCATTTAGTCCATTAAGTGCTTATAAATATATATATACGATACGTTTAACATATATATTTATTGTTCATTATTCTTGTTTGTAAAGTGTGCAATCCCGAGGTCTCGGGTTCGATACTAGACATTTACATATTAATGTTTATCCATATATTTAACAGCTCCCACTTGGATATCTATTAATAGTAAAATGACATTGGTTAGCGTCTTGCAACACTCCAATACCCCTAGTTCAATCCGAGCTAGGTTTCCTGAAAAACCTTTAATGATTCATCATTATAATTATCCTTTCATTACTAATACCACATTAATAAAGATGTGAGGTTCTTTATTAAATTTCTGTTTCTCGTCTCTTTATGATTTAACAAAATTACCAAAACATCTGAACGTATTCCTGATAGACTTTGGGCGTGGCCACGCAAACATTTTGTCAACCCTACGAGGGGCCCAACAGTATTAAACTTCTGAACAAATCAGAAGGAACAAATTCTCTCTTGACTACAAGAATAACCCATGAACTTTGCAACACTTCTGAAAATAACCCTTATGACTCCCTGTTACGGTGAGCGGTAGATTGCTTCACAAAAATGCACTACATCCATGACACTTATTTGGTATCTCAAGTCTGAGGATAACTTTAAATATGATTCTCACATTAAATATTAAATCATATTATTGGGATAAGTCCAATATTAAATTCATCTAATATCATGTGAAATTGGTATGTCAACGCATCAATATACTTTCAAGTATATTCTTAACCAATACTCAGATTTGTCTTAGTTTAATGATATTCCCATATCATTAATCGACAATGGACAATTTAGAATAACATAAGTTATTCACGGATTTAAACATGCAAATATAGGACACACTTTATTATTAATGAAAACAAACGTACTAAGTACTTCAATTCATTATAAATAATAATTGCTTAATGTCCTTTATCCAAATACCAAAATAGATCAATGCATGATAATTCAAGTTAATGAATCTTGTCTCAAGTAATAACTTGAAGACAATTATGCCTTAAGTAATCATACTTGTTGACATGGCATAATTTCATCTAACTTTGATCTTTCTGAATTTTGAGAATACTTCTTTCAAGAATTCAATAATTAAAATTCTTGTATGTGTATATCCAACTATCTTGATATATTTACATAATTTTTCATAAATAGTGTGATATCCTCAATCACCAATTTATGATAATCAAACTTTCAAACATTTTAAAGTTTCAAGTATTCTAATTCTTTAATGTATAATGCAACTATGCTCTTAGTTGAGCACAACTAGTTTACATGGCCATTAACAAGGATAAAATCCTACCATGACTAGTTATTGAGTGTCAGCTCAATTAAACCAGCATCATTGTATATAATCACAGTATGCTCTTTAAAATTTTCGTAAACTTAATATCCAATGTGTAATGTTTAGGAGCTATTCCAATTTGAGGATCATTATTCTAATTTCAAACATTTTCCATTAGAATATCTATTACACAAGTTATATAATAACTTTGAATTTGGATATCAAATATTGTCAAATCATTTAAGCACTTAAGCATGATACAACAATAATATAATGCACATGAAAATCCTTCAGTCAAACTTAGATTTTATTCATGTTTGATCTTTACAAATATGTATATCCATTTAGTCATCCTAAATAATGTATCATATTCTATTTAGAATTTATTTACCGCACTTGTTTATTTAATAATAAATTTTTGTTTCAAGGTTGTATGTTATATTTCCTAAATCTTTCAAGTAACATTTCATTCCAAATTAAGTCTAACCTTTTACTTATATGGAATGTTACTCTTATATGTTATACAACATATATGATTTAGTAAATCAAACATAATACTCCCACTAGCTTTCAGGAATACTTAGAAATTACCTTATTTTAATTATAAACCTAAACATAGATTTAATAATTTATCATAAGAATAATCTCCTAGATGCATGCATTTATCCATTCATGGATTATTGCATTTTGTACACTTCCAAAGATTTTCTTGAATTCATAAACTCCTTTTTGATTACTTATCGTCCTCGCTCAAGTAATTATTCAAGAAAGAGTTTTTGATATTCCATTGTCAAATTTCACATTCATGTAAATATGACAATTACCATCTTTATATCTTTAATGTACTTAAGAAAGAGTATTCAATCATAGTTAATTGCTTAAGTATGATTAATAATCTTGTCATAAGATATTCATTAAGATATGTGTACAATTTTGTCCATATGATTATTTCACAAAGATTTAAACCACTAGGGTTACATAATCTTTGAATAAACTCATCTCCATTCTCTAACCATTAAGAATTAAGATAAACCAAATTTTAAATTTGAATATCTTTATGAACAGCATCTATAACATTCATATTATGAGTAATTTACCCAATTCATTATTTTGGTAATACTACCTCATATAATCGTCAGTATATTCATTAAATATCTGAGATATCCAAGTGGATCTATGAATGATAATTCCATCATCTTGAGGTTTATCATTTACATGTTAAGCCTCATCATAATTTTAACTAGTGTGGTTTTAGAAGATTATGTATCTTGTAATTCTATCTTAACAAGATAAAATTCTCCCACTTGCCTTTAGCAATATAGAGACTATCTATAACTACTTAGCAATTAGAGCAACAATTCAGCGTTCTCTTTTAGGACATTACAAATACATATTGATAGTTCTTTGTTAATAACCTTCACATAAGTAGCTTAACAAATTCAGAACTTCAATTTTTAAGACATAATGTGATTCATCACATTTCATAACGTCTTACTAATCTTCTAGGAGTCTAATTGAGTATATTCAATTCATACTCAATTTCTAACCTTGATAACTTTTGGAAGAAAAGAAGTCATAGTTATCTTTAATCAAACAATCTAACAAGAGTTTGATTCCCTAACTGAACATACTATCCATATGTGGTACTTCAATTAGTATTAATATTGTAAGAAGATCTAACAATATATATATATATATATATATATATATATATATATATATATATATATATATATATATATATATATATATATATATATATATATATATATATATAAGATAACCATATTCCTGTTGGCATACTTATTTACCAACTAAGTCAACTTAATGGTATAATAGTATTTCCAAACCAATTGCATGCTTTATAACTCAAGTACTTATTAATCAAGTCACTTCATGTTTATCTTGCATTAAAACATGAACGTGTTATAATCCCACTATTCGTTATTAATCATTGACCAATTCAATGACTTCTTGTATATGTCTTAATTAAAAGACCATAACAGGCTAACGTCTTACTTAATTATAAGTCTTGTAATACTTTGAAGACTTCATGTTTATAACTATACAATAAAGTATAAACATGTATAATTAAAGTAATCATGAACACCATCATTTGGTTTCAATAATATTTTCAAGTTAACACACTACTTTATTTATTTATGTCATTCTAAGAATACATAATTATTGAAGTAGTTTTATATTACTTCATGCATTTATGTCATTCCAATAATACATAAATATTAAAGCTGAAGTAGTATTGTTATTTGACACAATTTGTTCTAATAGATGTCTAATTTAGAAACTGTAAATTATCCATGTTGGTCTCACGCATACATGGAAATTCACCTTGTTGTTAATATTTAGTCTGCGTCTCACGTTTACTAAATTTTAATACCAAGTGTTTCTAAGATTAGATGTATTAATCTAATTAGAATTATAATCTCTTACTTTGCAGTTAAGAGAGTCCTTTAAATCATATACTTATGTGTTGTACTTTGCACATAATGAAGATTTCTCCCACTTGTGCATGGTACAACACCATGTATCATATAAACAACACGCACGCGTTTGTTAATTTGAACAATATGATTTGTGTCATTAACATAACTTAGTAGATATAGAGTTTACTCAATCAATCAAGGAAACGTACATGACTATCCTTGAAAATATTAGTGTCTATATTTGGAAAGGCATTACCTTGAGATATTCAAAAGATAATCTAAGTTACAATCAAGACAATAAGTCTTGTAACTCCCACTGAATTAGAGAACATTATAATAATCCCTTATTCCATAAGAACACAATACTCCCACTGAATTTGACAACATTGTAAATGTTTCATTAATCAGTGAAAGGAAATAGTGTACTTGTTTACTTTCCTACATCTTTTAAGAAAAACCCATGCAAACAATTATATAGGTTATAAATGGATGTAATCTACTACATAAATGTGATTCATCACATTCCATACTATTAACTTGAAAAAAAAAAAAAAAAAAAAAAAAAAAAAAAAAAAAAAAACTGGGCATGCAATTTCTTCCTTTATAGATTTATCATTCCAACAATTGTATATAGTATCTTTAAATGGTCAAACCAAAACAACTAGATAAAATAATCTAATTCGTCTTTTACCATTATGCAGTAATCAGTCTAGCTTCTAATTTAATAACTCATAAGGTGCATATACTCTTACTATTAAAGTTTGCTATGAGTTATGTATTTAGAGTTTAGACAATTCTAATCATCCTGTTGTACCTTTCTCATTCATGAAAAGGAATAGGATTTAAGTCTCACACTTCTCCTAATGGAAAGAAGACTATATTTATTCTTTTTGTAAATATTGACTCTAACCAAAAACCCAAACGGGTGTAGATCAATTAAAAGAATAACTTACGTTTACGGTTTTGAGTTGCATTAATACATTTAAAGAATTTACAAAATTCAATTTTAGTATTTTCGATAATTTATATTTCCAAGAAAATATAATACCCAAGGATATATTCATATAACCAACATATTTTCTTGAAAATCTAGGATCCAACTTTACATAGATTCCACCACATCAGTTGATCTGCTAGTGGTGAAAGTATAAAAGATGGTAATCTGTCGAACAATAATTGGCAAACACTTTTCCAATTCCTAGATCATTATGGGATTTACATCAAATTGATTCATCAATTTGTCATGTAAGCATGTTTCATCCCATCTCATGCCTTAAGCTCTAGGTCTCACGCATCAACTTAATTAAGTCGTCTAACTTAGAAACTGCAAATTCTCCATGTGTGGTCTCACGCACACTCGGAAATTTACCTTGTCATTAAAATTTAGCCTGCGTCTCATGTTTACTAAATAATAACTTCAAGTGTTTCTTATAGTTAGATGGCATGTAACTTAAATTTTTAGGGTATAATTTTTTTTTATATGAAAATCAAAACATGTATAAAGATGCATGCACTCATCTTTATAACATAAGTTTTCAAAACTTTTTTATTACCAATTCGTGAAATTAATACACAAAGTTTTACTTGAGGTTTAATAAACCCTAAGATGACTTTCTACAATTATGATTTTAAAAGTAATTCGTTTAAGACATATTCAAGATTGTGTTAACCAAGGCAGACTCTAAGGCTCTTTTCTAAGCCTTCAAATCACGATTATGAATATTGTCTTAAAGAACTTAATTTTAAAAGCATATTTGTACAAAACATCAATCAAGCAAAAGTTTATGGATTCAATCTCAAAATCATGTAATAAAGTATGAATTTTGCTAGTCTCGCCTGGGAGCTGATTACCGTGCGAATCGGACCACTAGCGGCACTTAAGACCTTGCAAGATTCTTACTTTATCACTTAGGGTTTCACCATTATTAGTCCGTATTATTTTCTTTATGGAAAAATTACCCTTTTATTGCTTACAAACGTGTCCAACAATCAAACAATAAAACAAGTAATAAAGACAAATAAAACAACTAATAACATAACGATTATAAAGGTGAAACAATTAGCCACATGCAATCTTTTTAGAAAAGATCCTAACAAAATCAATTCTAGGTTTTTATATGCATATAATTAACTAGGGCCTTCACCTCTTAATGGAAGTGAGCCACATACATTGACAAGTCAATTGCGTAGGCCAACGCTAATCACATACCACATAGCACATAATTGATTTTAATAATTATGGGGTCTTCCCCAATATTAGATCTATCTAAACATGTGAAAAGCTTAACAATTAATAACCCATGACTAACATGCATGTTTCGTCACGGATCAAAGCATAACAATTACCAATTAGATCAAGGATACGCCCAAATAACACATAAACATGTAGGCAACCTAGGGTTTCTAATCCAATTAATTAATAAAACCACAAACCCTAATTAGGGTTAATGGAATAAATCGACCCCCCCCCCCAAAAAAATTAGGGTTAGGGTAAAAAAACAAAACCCTAGAACCAAAACATGTATCTAACACAATCAAAATTCGTTTTTTATGTGTTTTATGTAATCAATTACATGTTATAGCAAGCTCGTGATACCACTGTTAGAATATTCAATCATGACAATCATAAAATAGGTAAACACATATGCGGAAGTGTAGGAACATCTATAACACATAAGAGATTAACATAAATTAAATAGGAACATACCGTGGTGATTATAGCCCGAACAAGAATCAAAAGCAATTGTCTTTAACAATATGAAGAACCCTAATTAGGGTTTATATGGATCAATGATTAACCCCTTACCGTTTTGTTAATCGATCCCTTGATAATTACTAAAGTAAGTAATTACCTCGTTCTTGTACACACAAACTACCAACGAATAAAGGTTTGATGCAAGTAAACAAAACACTTATATTTTGCTTAACCAAAATCGATCCAAGATCCCTTGGAGGGGGGTGAACCGATCGGCCAAGAAAAGAAACACAAGAAGAAAAGAATTAGGGTTAGTGTGTGTACACAAAAGATGTGAAACCCTAATCCTTGGCCTTGTATATATACTAGAAGATATCTTGGAGCACAAGACAAACATGGGTTGGGCTTCCCCTCCCCATGATCGACCGGCCATGGACCCCAAAGGGGTGTTCCAGAACCTTCTTGACTCCCAAGTTACATTCTAGTCCATATCTTTCGTTACTAATGATAGTTAGTCCATACGGTTAATAACTAACGACCATTTAGTCCATTAAGTGCTTATAAATATATATATATATATATATATATATATATATATATATATATATATATATATATATATATATATATATATATATATATATATATATATATATATACGTTTAACATATATATATTTATTGTTCATTATTCTTGTTTGTAAAGTGTGCAATCCCGAGGTCTCGGGTTCGATACTAGACATTTACATATTAATGTTTATCCATATATTTAACATGGAAACGGGTAAAAAAAAGTTGGATTAGTGGACATGTTGAAAAAATCAAGAGTGTGGGAAAATAATTGTTGGATAAGTGGTCAGGTGGAAAGAATGCGTCGTTAGATGGTAAAAATAATATACGAACTGGAGAAATTGGTTTTCTAAGAGTCTGTTCCGGTATTCCACGTGTGTTAAGATATGACTGCTTTGAATGCTTTTGGGAATCTGTTTTGTTGGTTTTAACAGATTTGGTTAGCTTTATGAAAACTGTTTAATGGCTATGATGAATTAGTAAAATCTATGTTTTATCTTTTGGGTTGTGTAAGTACTAAGTAACTGGTATGGTTTTAAGTACTAAGTTTATGGTATGGTTGTAAGTACTAAGTATTTGGTACATTTGTAATATAACTTTTATGAATATATGATGAATTATCTGCTATTTTTAAGATGTTTGGATAGCCAAGTACATAAAAAAAATGTATCAATTTTTACATGAGTCTGTCATATTTTGTGTTTGAGTTAATCATTATCATTATTCTAATAATATGTTGTGACAAAAAGTTTTAATAAAAAGTTATGGTTTAGCACGTTTATGAGTTTGGTGAATAGTAGTAAGGTAAAGGTTAATGAGTTTAGTAAGATAAAGGGATAATTTTATTGAAGGTTATGTATATTGTTAAGTTTTGGTAAGTTTATCTTTATAAATATGATGTATACATTTTAAATTGTAAAAGGTTTGTAAAGCAAAGTTATATAAAAATAGTAAGTGTAAAGAAAGCATAAGTATTAAGACATGAATAAGTTTAATTAAAATAAATATATTGATCAAATCTCCATGCATATAAAACAGGATAACCATGGCATTGCACAAACTGCAATAGCCAACTTATTGTGCAGAAATTGAAAGTAGAAACCTTTAACAAATCCGTCAAAAATGACCAAAGAAAGTAAAAGGTAAAACAGTCTTGAAACCAAACCAGAAATGAATTACTTAAATGAAATAAACATGGAGACGATCATGAAGGCAATCACTCGCCGTTCTCAATTTTGACAGATGCCAAAAGTAGATTCTTGGCACTTCCTACAGCCTCGTCTTCATCTGGCAAATCATCCAGGTCAATGATCTCATGTTTCTTGTTCACTGGTTTGCTTCCTGAAGAGCCATCATTCTTTTCAACACTACGGCTTGTTGAAGAGTTAGCTTGATTATCTGGTGTTTCAAGTAGGAACTTATTGATGTTTAAAGAAGCCGCAACAGTACGGCTTATGGAAGACTAAGCTTGATTATCTGGTGTTTCAAGTAGGAACTTATTAATGCTTAGAGAGGCTGCATCCAAGCCACCAGTGTGTGCATCACTTACATCAGGAGTTTTGAACTACTCATCTCCCTCCTGCAAGAACGTGCAAGTACTTCGTTAATTAAATGTATTATGGATGAAACATATTTGATAAAAAAATCGGTTTAAGTTAGATACCTGTCCATCAGCGAAGCCATCCTTAAAATGAGCAATTAATTCAGCATCATCAGACACTGACTTTGCTGTGTATACCTGGGTGTTCGAGTTGACATTGTGCTGGGTGTATGTAAATTTGAACATGTATTTCTTGCCCACAATTACTTCTAAATCATCAGGGAAATTGTCAGATGTGGTCTGGCCATGTTTGTTCATTATCTCATACGCAGACTTCCCATCACACATTTTACTCATGTTGGTATAAAAAACAACAAATGGTACAGAGCCTGTCTCATCAATAACCCTCAAGATTACCTTGAACCTATAATGTTTGTAAATATGGTATTGTTATAAAAACAGTAATGCGGTTATGAATATTAACCATGGTTTTCATAATAGATAATAAAGTGAGTTTAAAAATTTACCTTGGAACCACCTAGTAAATCACGCCATGGTCATCGCAGGTGTAAGGCTTTTTGGAACTTGTCGCCTTAGATAGTTTGGCCATTTTGTTGCACCTTTTACAGGCGTCATAACACCAGCCTTGTTCTTTGTGAATGCTATGCACTTTCCCATAGAACAACTTCAGTTCCATGTGAATGATAAATCTCAAATTTATTAGTTGTAATTAACAATAAAAGTTTTTAAGGTGTAAGTAAGTGTTAAGTGTATAATAGAATATGAAAATCTTACTGGTTGGAGAGCACGGATACCACCGACTGTTGTCTTGACAGTGTTCTTAAAAAAGATCTCAGGAGTGATCTTCACTACAGGAGGAGTGAATACCTCAATCTTATGGTCACCATCAGAGTAACCTTCCTTGGCTGTGTACCTAATTAGTTTAATAAAGCAATTATTGTTAAGTTAAAAGCCCTTGTAAACATAATTGGTAAATACAACTTTGATAAAATATATATTACCTCTGCTTAAATTCAGTGATAGCAGGGATATCTTTGTTAATGAAAATCCTACTTTCAAAGAGTGAGTTGTGGATTGCGGGCTCATCTGGATTGAAATTATAAAAATGATTGCGTTAATAAAAGCAGCATACATAAACTGGTTCACTATAATAACGTTAAGGTATTAATATTAAATGTTAAATTAAAGGTACCTTTATAATATTTCACTTTTGAAAGTTGCAAGACAAAGGTCACTGGACCGATAGCATCATTGCTAACATACTAATTGAACATTTCCGCCCATTTGTCCCAGAAGGTACATTTAACCCTCGTACCCCTGATATATATTAAAATAAGTCATAAGTTTGAGGAATGTAATTGAACAAAGTAATAGGCTTAAATATAACGAAGTTTAGACTTTAGTAAGAATGTTTAAAAGAAACTTACTCTGTGTCTTCAATGATAACAGTCCTTCTAACTTTTTTCACAAGAGTATTTGGAACCTGAATGATATCGCCAATAGCCACAATAGCTCCAACTACATCTACATTTTGGTAATATAAAGTTGAGTTAAATTTGTGTCTTAAGCGAGTAATCATAGAAACAGAAGATAATAAATAAAACCAAAGAAACTGATGTGTAGTAAGTAACAAAACGTACCAACTAAATCCTTTTCATGATACCTCTTACTCAAAATTTCACTGAATGGTTCCAATTTGAATGCAAATACATCCTCATCAAAGTGGTCAATCCTGGTAACTTTGGTGGATTGGAAAAAAATTATCTTGTATTTGTGATTCAGCAATGGTAGTATACCATTGTTTTCACCAACACTAAAGTCAGTGATGATATAACAATGACCCTGTTGGAAAAGGGGTTCAAAACGATACATGTCATTGTTACGTGCAGTACACTGGATGCGGTTACCCTGGGAAAATTGATTACAATAATTCAGATTAACAATGTATAACAATAAGTATGTTATTGACTGCAATTAAAAACATGAAATTAATAAAGGTACCTTCATGTCCTGTAAAACAATATCAAAACTGTAAGCTTGATTAGGTTTCCCAGCAGGATGGCTATGCCAGACGAAAATACACCTTGCCTTGATCTTAATGTTATCAAGCATTGGATCTATTTCATCCAAGGCAGTGAATTCCAAATTGTTGATAGATGAAGCATGCTTCCCTAAAGTATTGCTTGAAGAACTCTTGATGTTGTCATTAACATTGCTTGAAGAACTCTTGATGTTGTCATTAAGATTGCTTTCAGAACCAGCTGTGAAGTCTTCTGTAAAAGAGAAATTACTTATTAAACTTAAATAATCTGTGGAAAACTAGAAGGGGGGGTTGAATAGTTTTACGTCCTTTTAAATTTATAAACACAAGTTTGTTATAAAAACGTCGATTCTAGTTTATGTGAACTCAATACTTGCACTATATGAACAATTGTATGGTAACTAACTAATATAGTAAAGATAAATAAATAAGTAATGAGAAGAGTTAGAAAGATCAAACCACAACACAAGGATTTATAGTGGTTCGGCTACAAGGACACCTTCCTTGTTCCTACTCCACTCCCCGAGTCACCTACTCGAGAGTTTTCTTCACTATGTCAACAAACTCCCTTTTGGCGGAGAAAACCTTACACACCAATTTACACAACACACAACTTCACACCTTGATCACAACTTCTACACAACTTCTTCACACCAATATACTACACACCAATCTTCTTTACAACTATCTTCTACACACCAATCTTCTACTTCACACCTATCTTCACAACTAACCTACTTCACTACTTATCAACTTCTATTATCTACACAACTTCTATATCTTCTACACACTTAATCACAAGCACAACACAATATTCACAAATGAATATATATATATATATATATATATATATATATATATATATATATATATATATATATATATATATATATATATATATATACACTATGCACAACTACTCTTCAACACTTCTTAAACTTGGTTGTAGAAAGAGTGTTCTTCTTTTGCACTTTGGATGAGAATGGATGATGAGGGATTGAATCACTTGAAACAAGGATTAATATACAAATGATCAAAGGGTTTTAAAGGATGTTTAGAGAGTTATAGATCTGAAAATTTCGTGCAAAAGGTGGGGAAAAAATTCCAGAATTAAGGTGGTATTTATAGGAGAAGAATTCTGACATTTTCTGACAGGGGAGCCTGGCCGGTCCCCTTAAATCATGGCCGGCCCCCTTAAAATTAAGGGGACCGCCCCTTATAATTAAGGGGGCCGCCCAACTGTAACGGCCAGAAAACTTGTCTTTTAGTGAGAAAAGTTTATTTGGTGAAAAACTAACTGATTTTGGTTAAATATTTGAAATCATATATTTAGTATGATTAAAACATTTTTCTTTATTACCAAAAGTGTTTTTCAAAAATATATAATATGTTTATATATTTAAATAAACTTTGTATTAGTTAATTAAATATCCCTTTGATCATGAGATGTGTTAAGCACTTGTTTATCCATACCTTAAGTGATTAAGTTGGATATAGTGATATAAACTAGCTTAATATTTGTTTACGTAGTAATTATACGATTGACGATTTTACATTTTTTGATCGTCAAAATATAAAGATATCGAAAAATATAAATAACGTTTTCATACATTATTTATGTCAACAATCTCCCCCTTTTTGATGATTACAAAATTTAAACTCATTAATCGAAAATTAGTATATATTCAAGTATTATTGTGAGTTTATATCACTTCTCCCCCTTTTTGTTAGCATCAAAAAGGTTATCCCATGTTAATGTAAACTCCCCCTTGAAGTATACTCCCCCTCGTTTTGAGGCCAAAAGGAATCGAGATATGGATATCTTGCAAAAATATTTAGTGGTAAGCAACATATATATGTATATAGCATGCAAGAGTAGAGACTAAACATAACCATAACATTAATAATATGAGAAAGATACATCAAGCATTACATTAACAACCATAACAAGTAATGCATCTAACAAAAGCCCTAAAGGCTTAGAATCATCACTAAAATAAAAGACCAAGGCTCAAACATGAGAGTCCTCTCTAGAGCTTGCCATCCAAAAAGGTTTAACACAATTTTATTTGTGAAACACCAAGCATGTTTAATTGGGAGGAATGGATGGTGAACATGGAGATGGTGATGGTGGAGGTGTGTTTGTTGATGGTGGTGGAGGTGTTGTGTTTGTTGTTGGTGGTTGATGCAACATGTTTTCAATATGAGAAAACATGTATTGGATCTCATCTCTTAATCCAAACACAATTGTTCGGTTGTGAATGCAACAAAGGCAAGTGTCTCCATGAGCTTCAAGTAAGCTCCATGGGACGGGGTTATAGGTTGGTGGGTTGATAGGAGATGATGAGAAATGTGCATCAAGAGGTGTTAATGGTGATAATGAGAGAGTGAGTGCAAGAGATGTGTTCTCATTGGTAGGTTGTGATGGTTGATCAATTGTTGGAGGAGATAAGTAGGTGTTGATGTAGTCATTTATGGATGAAGTGGATGGTATGGAGGAAGTGGAGTTTCCATTTGTTGAAGGTGTTTTGGAGGGTGCATTTGGTGCACTAGGAGATGAACATTGAGGTGGTGGAGATGGAGTGGTGTTGTCTTCATTTGTAAGATCAATGAAGAGTTGTTTGGGTGGAATGATGACAAGTTTTTGTTTCTTGGCATTGTTTGAATAGGTGGTTCTTGGTGATGACATGATGATGTTTGATGAATGTTTGAGGATGATGGAATGTGAATTAAACATGCATGGAGATTATATAGTGGGAAAACATGTTTAGAAGTGGAATTAATTTGAAATTGTAATGTTATATTCCAAAATCAGTTTAGTTTTTAAGGGAAATGGTAGCTGGGACTAGCAAAAGGGATCACAAGATGCAAAAGAAAACAGTGTAAAAACTGTTCCAGATGGCCGGTCCCCTTAAATGGAGGCCGGTCCCCTTAATTTTAAGGGGGCCGCCCTTTATGATTTAAAGGGGCCGCCCATCTGACGACCCAGAAACCAAAATTTTCAAAAATTTTCTGGAAAAATGTTATTTTCTGTTTTGTATTTGCAGCAAGCTCTATTTGGAAATTTCACATTTGTTTTGGTCTATTAGAAAGCATACATGTCATATATTTATATAAACATTAACTAATCATGCAAACATATATATAGATTAAGAGAAGCATGCATTAAAAAAAACACATATCAAAAACAATCAAGTTAGCATCCTAAACAAATATCCAAATAACAAGTACTTCCGAATATACTTCGGACAAATAGCACACAAGACATAAAAATTAAATATTGTTTAACAAACATAATCCAAGCATATTATTTCTTTTTCTTCCCGAAGATGCCCTTCAAAGTCTTTCCGATAGATTTGAAGCCACCTCTAACTTCTTCGTGCAAGCTCTTTTGTCTTCTAAGCATCTCGGTAGTTCGTTCATGAAGCACTTCTTCGTTTTGATCACTAGGAGATGGGGTAGAATACTCGGGATAGTTAAGATCCTCTAAATTGTCAACGAACTCAGAAAACGAAGGGATACTAGCATCATGGATGTTTTCCTCCTCATCGTCATCGTCTTGCCTTGAGGATGATCCATGAAAGCTATGACGACGAGGTTTACCCTTGTCACTTCGAGTTCGTCGAGCTTGTTTTAGAGCGAGAGGACGTAGAGTGGGGTACATGGACTCATAGATATTATTGTCAAGATCGGGGTAGTACTCGATAACATGACGATAGAGACGAGTGAGGAACATTCCATATGGAAGATTGGCTTTGCGAGTTTTTCTAGCACACTCAATCCGTTTGATGAAGAAGTAGGCCGGGAGCTATACAATACAACATGTGAGCAAGGCACGCCGGGAGATGGTCCCGGTGACCTCCGGTACCAAACGCATTCTCACGAATGAGTTCTTCCCAACGCTTCATGTGGGGGACTAATTCTTTGAGGAGAAGTTGGTATGGAGAGATTTGAACCTTTTTGGATTTTATTTTTCGGCTTGTTGTGGCACGGTCCACACAAAGGATTTGACGAATTTCGTCGGGATGAGGAATTTCGTCGAAATAGGGACCGAATGTTGGTCGTAGCGATTAAGAGATTCGAGGTCCCACTCGTTTGTGAAAACGACTTGACCTCTAAAAGGAATTTGGAGGATATGACCAAATTGTTCGAGAGTGAGGGTGATAAATTCATTTTGAATCATGAAAGAGATGGTGATGAAACCAAGATCATTGGTTTGGACGGTGACTTGGATATAGAAATCCATTATGAAACGAGGAATGATAGGTTCATTTATTTCATAAAGACAATTGAAGTTGATGCTTGTAAACACGCGATTTATGTAGTCGGATTGAGCAAAAGAAAGATCTACTACACGTCCTTCATGAACATTTCTATCTTTAATTTGACGATATATAAGTCCAATGGAAGGAGATGTAGTAGGGAGTTGGGAAACTTTAGGAATGTAGTTTTTAGTGTGAGAAAGATCTTCGGTAGTTGCTTTGGGCATTTTCACCTAAACACATCACCAATACAAAAAGACCAAAATGAATATAAAGAAAGATAAAAGTATATGTGTATTGTTAAGGCTCATGTTGGAACGTAAACATACTTCGTTACTAATCCTAAGAAGTAGATTACCATGTTCCTTAATATTGTTTTTAACTCGTTCTAGATATACTTTACGATGTTTAATAAGTAGTTATGGACAAATCCAAACGCCCCTTTAAACATCTTAATATATCATGAAATTTGCTAGATTTACATTAGATTGTAAAACTAGCTATTTCTTGCGAGTTTCTTATGCATGTGATTTGTTTTTGAAAAAGATGGTTTGTATTTTTACTTAAAAATGTCATTTTTAGTAATAAACCAAACGCTTCCTTAACTAGTGACTTATACCACTAGTATGTCAATATATATATATGAATTATATATCTTGACAAGTCCGATTAGTAATTTTTAGGTTTATAATTATAACAAAGTTTTATAAAAATTATAATAACTATGTTTCGATATTATTTGGACATAATCCAAACACCCCTATATTGTGAACCAATATAATTTTTCTTAGTTGAAAAATGTAATTTCAAGTTTTACAAGTTACAAAAGTATAATGTGATTAGTTTTAACACGTTTTCAAATCATTATTCAACAATGAGTTTACTAAAAAATTTGAAAAGGAGTGTATGAAGTTTTTTTATTATTATTATTTTTTTTTTATTTTTTTATTTTTTTTAAATTTTTGACATGATAGTTTATAATAACTAGTTTCTAATGTTGATCAATCATCCTAATCCTAGGGGAAGCATTTGGTTATGGAGTTTTAAGGCTTAATTCGAAAGAAATTGTGAAATTTGATGAATTTTATAAAACATGCATAATCATGAGTATGATCAAATAAGATGAAATTAGATGAAATGTGTTATGAAAAACTTACAATAAGTAATGGTGATTGTGTTAGATGAATTTGCCCTTTGCGAATTAACCCGAATTATGTGATTTGGAAGTGATTTGAGGGGTTTTTGGGTTTTGGTTTTCGTCACAGCAGAAGCAGGGGAAGAGGTGTATGAAAAAGTGGAGTGTTTGGCAAAAGGAAAAGGGAGAAAAACGGGTTTGAACTATCAGATGGCCGGTCCCCTTAAATATTAAGGGGGCCGCCCTATATTTGGCTGCCGGTCCCCTTAAACATTAAGGGGGCCGCCCTCCAAAATTCAATTTTTGTGATTTTGGTTTCTGAAAAGAGCAAGAAATTATTCATATGTATGTATTAGATTTATATTTAATCAAAAATACGTTGGAGGGTATTCGCACGAAAGGAATTACTTGACTTTTTTAATCGACAATTTGCCAATTAAATTTTCTTGATCATTTCGGATGAAATTTATCAAGTTGTCAAGTACACGAGAACGTTGTGGAAGGTTCATAAGTATATGTATATATATATATATATATATATATATATATATATATATATATATATATATATATATATATATATATATATATATATATATATATATATATATATGTAGTATGGGCTTATAAGACGAGAATAAAGGAAAGAGACGAATGCAACGGAAGCCGGGAGTTTGTTTCATCCATAGATTTTTCGACTCATCTCTCTTCATCAGCATGAGTGTTGTTGAACATTAAAGTTCAATAAGGCAAATGGGGAAAAGAAAAGGTTCGTAAACGAACAATTTCTAGTTCTAGAAAATCAACAAATGAGTTTTCTAGGTTATAAGATCCTAGATATAGCTAAGTGTATATATATATATATATATATATATATATATATATATATATATATATATATATATATATATATATATATATATATAGTATAAGTAAATAAGTATATCTATGTATTTAGATATAGTATAAGTAAATAAGTATATCTATGTATAGAAGTAAAGACTAGAGAGAATAATGAACCAATCAAAATCACATAAAAGCTAGATACTAAACTAAGCATGCATTTGTTTACAAGGAAATAAAAGGAAATGTGTACCTTTCGTCTTCAATGCGTTAAACTTCAAAATCTTCAAAGGAAAGTCCAAACACGGGGTGACATCAAAGATTTCCATGTATGAATGGCGAAAGTTTTCACGTTGGTCCCCATGGTCTCATTTGACCAAAGTTGTTTGTCCCAAACATGTTTTGTATTTGACTTGGGTGCATATATGGTGGAAACATTCCCCATGGATTGAAGTTCCACATTTGTTGATTATTGTTAAAGTTTTGTCTATTTTGGTTTACTCTTGGTTGAGGTGTTTTAGGTCTAGGGTAAGAATTATTCGGTTTCCTAGGTGGTGGAGTTTTAGATCTTGTTTTAGTTTTGGACGATCCTACTTCGGTTTTTAAAGATGGTTTATAAAACGGTTTTATTTCTTCAGTACTAGCTAGATGTATTTTCTTATCATTTATGAGTATATACTCAGGATTAAATTTTGAAGGTTTTAGTTCCTTGAGTTCGATTTCAAATTTAACATTTTTAACTTCACTTTTTGAGGCTTCGGTTGAGTTAAAACCTAGACCGGTTTTATCTCCGGATATTCTTTGAATACTTATAATTTTACTAAGTGAGTTACTACTATTTTCAAATTTCTCAAGTTTACAAATTTCTTCCTTAAGTTTGTTGTTTTCACTTCTAAGCTCTTGACATGATTTACATTCTTCAAAAGTTTCTTTACCTTTCTCAAGTTGATGTATTTTAATTTTTAGTTCAAGTACTTCATTTTCTAATTTGTTATTTATATATTTTAGTGATTTGTTTTTAGCCATAACTTGTTGTCCTAGTTTGCATAATCTATTGTATTCACTATCTAAGTTTTTTTCATCTAATGATAAATTTTCATCACTAAAATATTCGGTTTCGGAACGTACCTCACTTGATGTTTTAGCCATGAGACATTTTTCTTCCTATGTTGTTTCTTTCTCATCTTCATTGCTATCACTCCAAGCACCTCCGACAAACGCTCTTTGATTTTGATCTCTTGTCATCATTGGACATTTTCCAATAAGATGATTCGGATCACCACACTTGAAACATTTTCTCTCATTCTTGCTATACTTGTCATCATTATTCTTTTGAGATGTTCTTCTTTCATCGTGTGGTTGTCTAACGAATCTTCCTCGCCTTTTGAAGAATTTCTTGAAATCTCTTACGGCCATGGCATATTCTTCGTCTTCGCTTTCGGAAGATGAGCTATCTTCGTTGTTGGATTCCTTTCTAGCTTTCAAGGCGATTGACTTGCTTTGCTCTCGTTTCCCTTTAACCATTTCGGAGTCCTTCTTTATTATTGCTTCGTAGACTTTTAAATTACCAATTAATTCATCAAGTTGTAGCGTTGACAAATTCTTCGATTCTTCAATAGCCGTCACTTTAGCTCGCCATTTTGGGTGAAGAGCTCTAAGAAACTTCCTAACAAAATTCTTACTAGAGAAATTCTCATCAAGTGCTTTTAAACTTGTGATTATGGTGTTAAATCTAGCAAAGGCATTATCAATTGATTCCTCTTCCGGAATCGTGAATTGCTCATATTATTGAACAAGTAGATCTATTTTGTTATCTTTGACTTGATTATTACCTTGGTGGGTTATTAACAAAGAGTTCCAAATTTCTTTTGCGGTTTCACACATAAAGATCCTTTCGTACTCTTTACGTGGTAGCGCATTGTAAATAACCATTTTTGCTTTATTATTTTTAGCAAGTTTTCTTTTTAAATCATCATTTTGTTTTTCAAAAGGTACGATTTCATCTTTCTTAGTTTCGGGGTTATTTTGAATAGGTAAAAAATCACCATTGGTAATAATATGCCAAAGAGTTTCGAATCGATTTTTCCAATATAAAAATCCATCACTTTCAAATAGTGGTGGTCTTTACATAGATTGCCCTTCTAAATATTTTTCAGATTCCATAGATCGTTACAAGTTTTAAAATACAATATATTTTAAAAATCTTGCTAGACGTGGCTCCTGATACCAATTGTGGAAAACTAGAAAGGGGGGTTGAATAGTTTTACGTCCTTTTAAATTTATAAACACAAGTTTGTTATAAAAACTTCGATTCTAGTTTATGTGAACTCAATACTTGCACTATATGAACAATTGTATGGTAACTAACTAATATAGTAAAGATAAATAAATAAGTAATGAGAAGAGTTAGAAAGATCAAACCACAACACAAGGATTTATAGTGGTTCGGCTACAAGGACACCTTCCTTGTTCCTACTCCACTCCCCGAGTCACCTACTCGAGAGTTTTCTTCACTATGTCAACAAACTCCCTTTTGGCGGAGAAAACCTTACACACCAATTTACACACCACACAACTTCACACCTTGATCACAACTTCTACACAACTTCTTCACACCAATATACTACACACCAATCTTCTTCACAACTATCTTCTACACACCAATCTTCTACTTCACACCTATCTTCACAACTAACCTACTTCACTACTTATCAACTTCTATTATCTACACAACTTCTATATCTTCTACACACTTAATCACAAGCACAACACAATATTCACAAATGAATATATATATATACACTGTGCACAACTACTCTTCAACACTTCTTGAACTTGGTTGTAGAAAGAGTGTTCTTCTTTTGCACTTTGGATGAGAATGGATGATGAGGGATTGAATCACTTGTGTTAGGAATACGATTATTCAGTTAAAGACTCGGTCACCCCAAGTATTGCTAAGCATTACGTAGCTCGTAGAATTATCTTTATTATAGTTAGTACGTAGTTTATTATTAGTTAAATATGTAAATAGTATTCGAAGAGTGGGTCGGGTCTTTACCCTCTGTCAGCTCACTCTACAGCTCGTTTCATGGAGCACCTAGTATTATAGTATAAATACCCTCTCCCACCCAAGGGAGAGGGTTGGACCTTTCACTTGAAGCTAATACATTTTTCACATTTCTCTCAAAGGCTCCCAACACTCTTACTCTCTCTCTCTCTAACTTCTTTCTAGATTACCTCATCTATTCGATCCATTCTACACAAACCATACGTGTTTATGTTTATGAATATTCTACAATTGGTATCAAGAGACAAGGTTTCATCTTAGGGCCTTGTAGAATCGGATTTGATGTGGTTTTTTGTATTTTTGTGAGTTTGAAGTCACTTTCTTGTAAAACATCTTGGTTTGATCTTTATTGTGTTATTTGACATGTTAGTGATGTACTTTTATGATCATAGGTGTTAGTTGAACATTGTGTTTCAGTTGGCTATACCATATCTTTAATCTATTTGAAGTTTGAACTTGATTTTGGGCGTATTTCATAGTTGCGGTTAAGTCTACTGTTGCATTGCTTATCTGCGTTTAGTTTATGATTTCTGCGGTTAGCTTGCTGCGATTACTATTTTGGGAATACAAACAAATCGCAAGGAAAGTGACAGATTTGGATTTTTGTATACTGCGATTAGCTCTTGCGGTTAAGTGGTCTGCGATTAGTTCATTGTGGTTAGCTTTCTGCGATTAGCTCGTTGTGGTTAGCTTTCTGCGATTAAGTGGTTTGCGGTTAAATCTTTGTGGTTATCTCTCCTGCGGTTAACTCCCTGCGGTTAGTTGCTCCCTGCGGTTAGTTGCTCCCTGTGGTTAGTTACTCCCTGCGGTTAGTCACTTCCTGCGGTTATCTCACCTTGTGGTTAACTCACCTTGTGGTTACCTTTCCTGCGGTTACCTTGGCTGGTCCTGCGGTTAACTCTGTTTGACCATAGTTGACTTTTTACGTCGAAACTTCAAACGGTCATAACTTTTAAACCGTAACTCCGTTTTCAGCGAATTAGCTGTCAAAATGTCCGGAACAGGCTGAATATTGTGAGGTTTCACCACGAAGTCGTGAAACGAATTTTTCGAGGCCCAAATCACCTCCGGAGTGAAGTTATTGAGGTTTTAAGTTTTCAGACAAAAAAATCTCACCGTAAAAACTTGCATCAACCGAACCAAGATCACAACTAAACAACATATAACCTTGTCTTAACATACAATCACTGCTATGGAATCTTCGTGCTCGAATTCTAATGATAATGTGCTTCATCAGCCAATTAAATTGCTCGATAATGCAAAGAATAGTCGCATTGAATGTTTTCGATCACTCCATTCACATCTCAAGGTTCTCTTTGCAAAACCTGGATACTTGGGAGGTTTCAATCGTGCATTCGCAACACTCTTTGGTCAAAATGTTGAGACTTTCACAGTCAAAATGACTCTACACTTAGATCAACTTCAACAAAAACTTGAAAAGGGTGAATTTTCTGAAGATAGATCTATGGCTGCATTCTGTGTGATCAACAACCAACTCCAAGCGTTCATTGATTCACGATTCACTGAGGAGTATGATCATGAGTGTCAAATGACGAAAAAGAGCTTTGCCACTCATACGGGAATTGAAGTTGACGTGTTCAGAGTCACACTACTCCAACTCATGGGTAATGTGAAAGAGTACATTATGGAAAGAGCAAAGCACGAGCACAAGTATGAAGACAAAGTGATGGCATGTCGGGGGCAACATGTGATGGTAGTGTGGATTCGGGAAAAGCATCGAATGCTGGGTCAGTTATCATCGAAGGCAGAGGATCAGAGACTGAAAAGCTTGACACAACGAACAGTTCAATGACTCTTACATGTGATGTGGATGCAGATATCAGACCGGTAAAAGAACATGTGTCATGTTCTAAGGTACTCGACCTGTGTAACATTGTTGATGAACAAAAGATTCCTAACAAAGTACAACCGACAAACAATGTCGATTCAGATGTCGTTGACATGGGAAATAGCAATGATGACCCATGTGAACAACATATGAAACACAATGAAGTGTCTGTTGTACAATGTAGTGCATCTTCTGTTTTAAAAGATGATTGTGTCGTGCATGAGTACACTGCCTATAACCCTGATGACTCCTTGACCACTAGATTTAATATCCTTAAGGATCAAGTGGCTATGTACGAACAACGTGCTAGATTTGAACTCACTGGACATGAGCAGAACATGGAATGGCAAATGCGTGCATATATATCTGAAAATAATCTTAAGCAAGAAACATTGAAAAAGGAGTTACAATCTTTGCAAAAACAATTGGATCAAACTGTTAAACAAAAACAAGAGATTCAAAAAGGTTTAAACACACTCAAACATGATTTCAAAGAGAAGGAAACAAAACTCCTAAATGATTTCTCTAGTCTTAAAATGCTGAAAAACAAACTTGAGGATAAATTATACACGCAAGGCCAAACCATTCAAACTGCTCAAATGATGCATAAACATAGGAAGTTAAGTGATGATCATAGTGAGAAGGATTCTACTAAGCCAAAAACCAATTTCCTTAGAAGCGGTATAGGTGCACAACCGGCATTATATGATGCAAACATCATGCTTGAGCCTAATCATGCCCCTCCTGATGCTACATCTGATGATGAGGGCAATGAGATAGAAGATAGAACCAGAGAAAAACTAGCTGAGAAATTAAAGGATCCCCTGTGAATAGCTAATAAAATCTTGTACAATTATGATTACTCTGAAGATAATCAATTAGCTGTCTTTGTCCCACAAAAGAAATTTACTCCAGAGCAAGTCTTCTAGAACATAGACATAGAAAAAATGAAAGCTGAAAGAATTGTGGGTAACACACGCACTATCTTTAGGATTGCTCACCCAACGACTTATCCCCTGAATACACCCAGGCACCTTGTACCATTTACTCTCCCCACGCAAAATAATACACTAATTGCGTTATATGTCCTTGGTCAATTATTCGTTGATTTTGATAAAAACATGTAAAAAGAGAATAACACCAACGGGTATTACTGAAGGGGAAAGAGGTTTTGAGCAAACAAAACAATGTTACCTAACTGAAGTCATGCCATTTTTCAAACTTCTCAAAGAACATTTTGAGGGCCTTAAAAATACCATTAATGATGATGTGACTCAAATGAAAAAGGTTTTTAAAGATGTGGAAAATGAGGGTAAACAATTGGCAATTGATCTTAAATGCAGTGAAGTTGCGAGGAAAAATATTCTCATCATGAATGAGAATTTGATTACTAAATGTGTTGCTCATGACGTATTTTATACTGCTACTGATTCTACGTTATCTGCCTGCCAATTTCATGAGATGTCTATTGCATTGACCGCTCTCCAGAATCGTGTTGTTGAGCTTGAGGGGGAGAATTTAAAATTGCGTGAGAAAATTCAAAACGATGACCATGATAACATGGTCAGACATTTGTCAAAACTAGAGGTTGATAATCTTAATTTGCAATTAAAGTATCAACATTTAGAAGAAAGTACTAAAATCTCAAATGCCAAGACATCTTCGGATGCTCCTGAATTTGATGCATATTTTGAATTAGCCAAACGTGATGAAAAGATTCAAGCTCACACTAACACGATTCGGAACCTGAGGGTCCAAATTGCCCAATTGAAGTCAAACAAGTGTGATGTGATTGGCACCCAAAAACCACAGTCTATAGATTCTCAGAATTTTCAATTTCAAGATACCATCAATAAATTGCAACATGAAAATGATTGGTTTTGTGCTGAAAATTCAAAAGTCAAACAACATTACAAAGAGTTATATGATTCAATTAAGATCATACGTGATATAAACAATGAAAAGATAACTTCTTTGCTTAAAGAGATTGAGAATCTAAAGACTCTGGCAAAAGGGAAAATGCCAATCATCAATTGTGATAATATTGTTCAAAAGGTTTCTGCTTGTAAGAAGTATGCTTGTGATGCTGTGTATATTCCTCTTCCTCTTAGGAATAATAAGTTGGTTCATAGTGACTATCTTAAACATCTTAAGGAGTGCCTTGATTTGCTTCGTGAAACCATTGAACAGGATAGGATAGCAAAACCACTTGATGATGCTATTGTAGGTGCCTGCTTTCTCACTAATAGATCTCAGGAACTCTTAGAATATGCTATTGGTACATGTCCTAAAATTGATAGCAAGCGAGATAGGTCTACTGCATCATCATCTATGACTAAGAACAAGCATGTTACCTTTGAGGTACCCTTGGAAACTTCAGATCCCAACACATCAAAACATGTTCAGCAACCGGAAGTGAAAAAGACTAAAATTCCCATTAGTCCGTCTACAGGAGTAAATAGTAACACTAAAGCTAGAGAGTCTAAACCAAAGAGAAATAGAAGGAATTATATGACTTCACCTGCTAAAAGTGTTCCTAAAAAGAAAGTAGACGGCCACATGAGGAACATTAAGTTCAACTTGAGCAAAATGAGTCATAATTCAAAACCTAATTCACATTGCAAAACATGTAATGAATGCATAATTTCGAGTAATCATGATAAATGTGTTGAGAAATTTCTGAAGTCGTATAACAAAACCCCGGTTAAGAAAGTTTGGAGAGCTAAACAAAGTAAGCAAATTTGGAAAGCAACAGGTAAACTGTTTGCCAATGTTGGTTATCAATGGAAGCCCACAGGAAGGAAATTCACTTTAAGAGAACAGTGCCCTTTAACTAGGATAACCAACTCTAAAGTAGTGCCCACTAAGGAATGGAAGCCAACTGGTAGAACTTTCCTTTTGGAGACCCAATGTCCTTTAAATAGGCCCATGGCATCTACTAGTGAAATTTCCACCATTGAAACGAATGCTCCTAAGGTCTTAGTAGCTCCAGAACTTGTTTGCACTAACCAACTGGAACCCAACTCAAATTGGGGATCCGACGCTCCAAATTTTCTGCTCTCGTCTGTTTCCAAATGCAGGTCGTACATTTCGTCCTTTGATATTTGGACTCAGGCTGCTCTAAACCTATGATTGGGGATCGCTCAGGGCTCGAGAATTTCGTGAATAAGTTTATCGGGTCAGTTAGATTCGGGAAGTATCATTTTGGGTTAATTATGGGTTATGGAGATTATGTTTCTGGTGACAGCTAATTTCGTGAGTATACTACATGGAAGGACTTGGGCATGATCTGTTCTCTTTTGGTCAATAGTTTGATTCCGATCTTGAAGTTGCCTTCAGAAAACACACATGCTTCGTATCAGAATTGGATGATATTGATCTTCTTAAAGACAGTAATGGCACAAATCTATACATCTCTTCTATCTAATACATGATGCGGTCCTCTCCAATTTGCCTTCTCTCAAAGGCCTCAAAGAACAAATCATGGCTATGGCAACAAAGTTTTAATGACTTGAACTTTGGTACCATCAATGATCTTACTCACAATGATCTTGTATGAGGTCTACCCAGATTAAAGTTCGAAAAAGAACTTCGTCATTCGGCTTGTCAACTAGGTAAACGAAAGAAGCATACTCAAACCTAAAATTGTCAACACCAACATGGATGTTCTTTACACCCTTCACATGGACCCAGGCAGACCAATGAGTGTGAAGAGTATAAATGGGAAGTAATATGTACTCGTTGTTATCGAAGAATACTCTCGGTTTACATGGATAAAGTTTTTGAGAACCAAGGACGTGACTCCAGAAGTTATCATAAAACTCATCAAACAACTGCTAGTAAGACTCACAAAACCGACGGAATCATCCGGTCAAACGATGGAACGGATTTTATCATCAAACTACTTGTTCAATTTTACGAAAGTATTGGCATCACCCATTAGTAAAGTATCCCATGCACTCCTCAGTAGAATGGAATTGTTGAAAGACAAAACTGTTCTCTTGTAGAAGCTGCACGAACCATGCTAATATTCTCCAACGCACCGATGTTTCTATGGGCGAAAGCAATTGCTACAGCTTGTTACACCCAAAACCAATACTTGATACATACTCTTCACAACAAAACTCCAAATGAGCTGATTCATGATAGTAAAGAATACATAATCTACAACAATCGAACCCGATAAATCTTGTTAACCATTCACGTCACATTCTTTGAGCTGACTGAGCAAATGGCTCCTGTACACATCAGTGCAGGACCCGCGTCTAAACTTTTGTCCCCTGAACCAATTCGTTTAGGCCTTGTACAGTACTCCATGCCTGCTGTACTTTATGTACCTCTTAGAAGTGAGCATTTGAAGATCTTGAACCGATGTTTGATGAATACTTTGAGACACCTACTAATGATGCACCACCACCAGCTGTCGCTGCTTCTATTCTGTATAAATCAAATGGTCCGTCAGTGTCTACTTGAATTGATCAAGATATTCCATCTGTTAGTTATTCACCATCATTGTTAAATCTCCAATCTCCTTCAGTACATCAAGGCACTGCAGTCGACTATTCGTTTGAAGTGAATTCATTTGCTCCTCTTGAAGATGCTCTGTTCTAAAACCTGTTTGCTCATGAATCTTCTTCTGAGACATCCTCTTCAAGGAATACAAACGCGGCTTCTTCATGTTCCTACCTACATCCACATGAACATCTCAGAAAACGAATATAGGATCATCCGATTGACAACATTATTGGATATCCTTCTCAACCGGTGTTCACATGAAGGAAACTTACCACCCATGCCTTGTGGTGTTGTTATAATTCCATTCTATCCAAATTCAAACCCAAAGATTCCAAGACTGCTATCTCTAAAGATTGTTGGGTTAATGCGATGCAAGATAAAGCTCACACTTTCGATCGACTTGAAGTATGGGAATTGTTACTACCTCCAGACAGTGCAATGATTATAGCTCTAAGTGGATCTTCAAAGTGAAACTTGATGAGCATTATGTCGTTCTGAACTGCTAAGGGATATCGTTTACAGGAAGGCATTAATTTAGAGGAATATTTCGCTCTGGTTGTTCGTATTGAAGCTATCAGAATGTTTCTCGCCAATGCTGCAACTCAGAACATGACGGTTTATCAAATGGATATGAAAATTGCATTTCTTAATGGCGAGCTGAATAAAGTTCTTTATTTCAGTCAACCGGAAAGATTTGTATATTTTGATCGTCCTAACCATGTCTATCGTCTGAAAAGGGCTCTCTTTGGCCTAAAACAGACGCCTAGGGCATGGTTTGATACACTGTCAAAGTTTCTCCTGGGAAACGGATTCTCCTAAGGTGTGGTAAAATAAGATGAGAATGGGGTAGTGGAACTTTACTTCGTGAGGACAGAATTTCGGCTGGCAGATTTCTTCACTAAGGCTCTCTCAAGAGAACGATTTCAATTTGTTCTCCAGCGCTTTGGAATTAAGAGTCCTTCGCCAGTATCTCTCAAATGTCTTCAGGAAGAAAATGAGGAGAAATGGTTTTGCTTCACATATCCTTGTATATATCTTATACCATATAGAAAACAGAAAAATATAAAACCTATAAAACCCATAAAAATCAGAAAAATCATAAAAATCCAAAAATATTCTTCTCACGACATGTCTTTTGTGTAATCAATATTATGTACGTTTCTAGAAATGTCATTCAATAATGACACGGAAACATACATATGCTTGAGCAAGAGTTTTCATTTTATCTTCAAATAATGTTTCTTTTCTAAAACATGTCGTTTCTCAAAATATTCTTTCAAAATGGCTTGTAGTCACTTCAGGCTACAACCCGAACTTCAAAAATATGGTTTGCTATTACTTCAGATAGCAACCCGGTCTTAATATTGGGGAAAGTTCGTCGCCAGAAAGACGACTGTTCCTAACAAAGGCATGAATTACTTTATATTTGTGCCTTTCCGATCTAATGTACGTCTCAGTGCATTATTTCTTGTTTAAGAAGAGAAGTCTTCTTTTTATTTAAACAAATAATTTTCTTTCTATGATTCTTCGGAAAATTATTTGTGTGATACATGGTGGTAACGTGTTGCTTGTAAATCAATCAGTCTTAGATACTTCATAAAATTTGTCACTCAATTAATGACAATGGGTCATCAATTGAGGGGGAGAGTGATTTCCAATTTTATTTATATCATCAAACGGATTTCTTGGTTGTCTCATAATTGTTAGAAAAGGTTTTGTTGTTAATGGGGTATTAGTTGAAGAGGAACTTACTAAGCTTTATCTTAAATGGACAAATGTGTTAGTTGTTAGAAAGTTTAGGGCATTATGTGCTATTTGCGTATAGTTTCCTAGCTTTATGTAACTAGAATCTTTATGTAACTAGAAGGTCCATTTGTCTCACGTTGGTATCATCGCTTAATCCCCTAAATACGTTGAAATCTATAATCTTAATGATGTTAGAAAACCATTGTGTTTGATGCTCTTGTTCTCTCCTCTGGCATTCGTATAATCTGATTGATTGTGTTTCGTTTGCTGTTTGTTGATAATTGTTTGATTGTTGTTGCTTGAATGTTCTTTGATCATGATATGAATATGGTATTATGAGTAGGCTAGCTGCTACGTGGTAGCAATTAATTAAGAGTGAATCTGCATGTATGCATATCTTTGTTGATACTCTTATGCAGATTCCATGGCTGATGTGAATGTGCCTGCTCCTGCTCTAACCATTTGATCAGATGTTCAAGCTTCATTGACTGGCTTTGATTTCACCACAACAACAACATCGGTAGCAACAACGACAACTACTCTTTCACCACCACCACCAGTTATCTTGTGCGTCATAAGTAGTGTGGTATCAAATGTTATGTGTCAATACATGATTTTTTATTTCATGAGTTTCTCGTTAAACTTTAAATCATTTATAAACTCATCATAACTGACACTAACATTCTCCCTCATTGATTGAGGGGGAGTAATGAATTGTCTCAATATCAGAATATCTTTAATCAGACCACATCTTGCTCCCAAACTTTGGGATCACAAATCTCAAATGGTTTGAAATTTTTGATCGGGGGAGAAAATGTGATTTAAATATGAAATCTGATATAAAATGTGATTGTTTTGGACTTAAACAAACGCTCCCCTATATGTGCTAAACTCTTTCGTATATCAATGTACACATTAAGGGGGAGCAAAATGGTTTTTGTAAAAGGATCCTTGCATCTCATATGAGTGCATCTCAGTCTTGACTCATGAATTGACGAAACACAACCGTCATCAATCGAAAGGACTAGTCCTGGCCGGGTAATAACTTCAAGCTGGGTTAACCAGTGATGTAAGCGTGTCTCGAAGAGGACTTGTCTGAGTAGAGTGTACCGTTTCGAGAAACCTTTGTGGACTTGACCAGGCCGGGTAATAATTTCAAGCTAGTCTAACTAGTGATGTAAGCGTGTCTCGAATGCCTGTTCATGTTTACTAAAGGTGGATCAATTCTAAAGTGCAACTCTTCCCGACATGTGCAAATTCATCATCAAAACATCGGTGCACATGTTAAGGGGGAGCATTTGAAAATGGCAAAACTCTCAATGTGTTAACAAAATGTTTTTCTTAATCATAAACACGTTGAGAGAATTTTCAATGATTTGGTGTATGGCAACATAGGATAGTCATGAAGTTATAAGGTGGCTAAGGTTAGGAAAACCGTCCTATGATCCGCCAGAGCCGGAGGGATCTACCCATGGACAATACCAAATAGATAGTATTAGAATGTCCGTAGGTATGATTATGAAAAAGGGAGAAATGTGAGAATGGAGAAAGAAGGGGTTGAAGAATTAAAAAGAAAGGAAATGAAAAAGGGTGAAAAGAAATAGCCCTCCAATTATTCAACCTTAGGGCAGAAACCGGGTTCAACTCATAATCTACTGATTGTTGCTAAGGCGACATTGGTATTGAAGACAAGACGTCATGGACCCAGTGACGCACTGCACTAAACCTTCTAGCCACTCAAGTTCTCTTAAAAGAACTTGTTTCATTCTCACGGGGAACCGATGTAATCTATCGACATATCTCTTAGAGATGGTTGATATTGAAGCAGGAGACCTCTCCCTAATCTCCGCATAGGAAAACCAAATGCACTTATTGAGTCTAGAGCCTTGAGATACATAAAAAGATCTCATAGGAACACGTGCTACTTCTACCCTGGTTGTTCAACATTAAGGACACCAGTGGTAAACTTATGAGTCCTACGCAGAGCTTAGCAATCTGCCAGAACATTTATGAGGGAAGTTAATACTGTAACTCCCAGTGATTGAATGGAAATTCCTGCCAGGGACAACATCAAGCAGCCCTGAAAGCAGGTCACTTAGGTAATTCCTCGAGAATTACGCTTAGTGGTCGCGATGGTTACAAACGGTCAACAGTCGTGGAGTGATCTCCAGCGACTCACCCATTCGTTGATCTACTTAGGTAGTTCGCGTAACTCCTCTCAGGGTTTACCGATTGGGAACGGTCTTGGTAAGGGTTAGAAGGAATCTTCACACTATGCTGTTGACGATCTCTAATTCCAAACCTATAAGTACCGGATGATTTGTTGCTAACTGTTTGCTTGCAGGAATTTCTGACAGTTGCGGTTGATTGCTAAAAAGATGCTGATCCATCAACACATGCTCATACTTCGACAACACAATTTTAGAAATCATGATCATTGATTGGGCCTCATCTATGCTTCCACAACTCTGATGCAGAAGATCATGATCCAGAAAAGTGTGAGCATGTCAACTTAAAGATGTTCAAATCACATGGAGACATTACTACTCAAAGATGACTTGCAGATAATCATTTGGATGATGAACTCGAAGTAATGCCAAAGATCATCCAACTCACTGAACAAGTCATCTAGAGTCTGCTGCTGAATGAACAAAGACATGTTTGAAGAATCAAAGTCTACGAACTACAAGATTTCAAGGATGCAAAAATTCTGTACTTATCTTCTGGGGTGACCTCCCTTAGGGGGAGATTGTTAGGAATACGATTATTCAGTTAAAAACTCGGTCACCCCAAGTATTGCTAAGCATTACGTAGCTCGTAGAATTATCTTTATTATAGTTAGTACGTAGTTTATTAGTAGTTAAATATGTAAATAGTATTCGTAGAGTGGGTCGGGTCTTTACCCTCTGTCAGCTCACTCTACAGCTCGTTTCATGGAGCACCTAGTATTATAGTATAAATACCCTCTCCCACCCAAGGGAGAGGGTTGGACCTTTCACTTGAAGCTAATACATTTTTCACATTTCTCTCAAAGGCTCCCAACACTCTTACTCTCTCTCTCTCTAACTTCTTTCTAGATTACCTCATCTATTCGATCCATTCTACACAAACCATACGTGTTTATGTTTATGAATATTCTACAACTTGAAATAAGGATTAATATACAAATGATCAAAGGGTTTTAGAGGATGTTTAGAGAGTTATAGATCTGAAAATTTTGTGCAAAAGGTGGGGAAAAATTCCAGAATTAAGGTGGTATTTATAGGAGAAGAATTCTGACATTTTCTGACAGGGGAGCCTGGCCGGTCCCCTTAAATCGTGACCGGCCCCCTTAAAATTAAGGGGACCGCCCCTTATAATTAAGGGGGCCGTCCAACTGTAACGGCCATAAAACTTGTCTTTTAGTGGGGAACGTTTATTTGGTGAAAAACTAACCGATTTTGGTTAAATATTTGAAATCATATATTTAGTATGATTAAAACATTTTTCTTTATTACCAAAAGTGTTTTTCAAAAATATATAATATGTTTATATATTTAAATAAACTTTGTATTAGTTAATTAAATATCCTTTTGATCATGAGATGTATTAAGCACTTGTTTATCCATACCTTAAGTGATTAAGTTGGATATAGTGATATAAACTAGCTTAATACTTGTTTACGTAGTAATTATACGATTGACGATTTTACATTTTGTGATTGTCAAAATATAAAGATATCGAAAAATATAAATAACGTTTTCATACATTATTTATGTCAACATAATCCATTTTATAAAATGACTGATGATGTGCACATAAATCAAATAAAAAATACATTTATCAAATCAATATTAGATTTAAGAACAGGTCTTAGTGCTTACTAACTTATAAGCACTTCCTAACATCTATTGTACAGAAGCAATATAACATTTTCTTGCAATGAATGTTAATGTGCACATATATCAAATCAATAATACAGTTATTCCAATACTTAAATCTTATATGCTATAGGGTATACTAATCAGAAAGTTGCCAAGATGGCTATGATGACTGATAATCTTATATGCTATAGGGTATACTTAAATCTTATTCCAATACTTAAATTTTATAAAGCCTTCACCAAATCTATTGTTCATCGACACACCCAAAAACTTTATTACATTATACTCATTGCAATAATCAAAAAGTATATGAAAAAAGACATTAAATAACTAAGATAAGCACCATGTGGGTATCAAAAGGTATATGAAAAAAACAACTGACCTTGGTATCCGAATGACATGGTGGAATAGGTTTTTTTTCGATTGAATGAATTGTGATATGAATTCTACTAACACAATCGTTCCATTTATATAATTGCGGATTAGGGTTAACAAAATCAATGAAAAAAGTGATTGATATCAATACTTCAATTATCCCCAAACTATTTGCATAATTAGAGGCCATTTCAAATGAAGTGATATGGTTGTTCTTAATTATTTTGAATCAAAAATCAAAATAAACTGATTTGGTAAGATTGAGATAACGAATTGAGAGTTGTTTTTGAATTAAAATTGATAGGTTTATTTTATGATGATTTGAATTTCATTGATGGTGAGTGCTGAAAGATAGGGAAGAAGTTGAATGATTGAGGCGTATGTGAGGAGGGTGAAAGGACTGTGTATATGCGAATGATATAATTAAAAGTGGACAGCGTGGCATACTTTTGCCAGAGTGGAGGTTTCCACGTATTTTGGCATGCCATGTGACATATATGAGGTGTCATGATCCTCTATTATATATGTTGGGAGATATAAAGCAAACTCATTCTTTTCTAAATTAAAACAATCTAAAAATAGTAATGTTGAATTCATAAAATGTAATTTTAAAACTTAAATTTTACTATTTTATTTATTTTCTTTCATTAAAATTTAAACAATGTTGCCTTAATATTTTCATTTTATTTTTTTATCTTTTAAAAAAAAATTTTTGAACGAATGTTGCTTTAATGAAATAGCTATTTTAACTATATTGTCACCAAAAATTTTAAAAAATAAGCGTGACAATTTTTAAGAACTTTCTTTTAGTGTAGTTAAAAAAAAGAAAAAAAAATCAAATTAATCACAACGTTAATAATTTCTAAAAATTTATCAACAAACTCTGTTGTATAAGAAATCATGTTTGAAATTGATGTAATGTATCATTTTCAGTTTTACTATATGTTTTTATAAGTTTTTTTTAACACATTTAAGAATTGTTTTTTGAATTGAATCTTTATCATATGTTGTAACCATTTTTAATTACATTTTGATTATTTTATGTTGTATTTATAACCGTGACACGAAATACTTGACCATAATAAAGCGACTATAGCTATTTGTTGTTATAAAATTTTGTTACTATGCATGAGTATCCGCCTAATACATAATAATATATCTAAAATTTAGCAATCAAAATTCAAAATAAAACCGAAGAATAAATACAACGTGGAGTAATTCATACTGCAAACTCTGTACAACCTACAAAGATTAAAAGTTTTTAACTTTTTATCACTAACGATATTACAAATACTCTGTAGTTGTTTAACACAAGATGACAAATTATCCTTTTTCGGCTCATACTATTTTCTCATATATTTTTCTTCAGAGTTAATTCGCAAAAGAGGTCAAAAAGTTAGCTTTTTTCTCAAAAGAGGTAAAAAATAACATGTTTTTTCAAAACAGTCATGTGCGAATGTGCGAACGTGCGATGCTACTGAATGTGCGACACGTGTCTATTTTTTTTATAATAAAGTACGATGTTAGGTGTGACTTTGACTTTGAATTTTTGTTTAAATGACAAATATACCCTCTTTTAAATATAAATACTTTTCTCACCAAACTCTCTCTCTCAAATTCCGACATCTCTCTCTCTCAAAAATTCCGGCCATCTCTCTCTCAAAAATTTCGGACTGTCAACACCACAGATCCGAAAAGATCTTACAGATCAAGAAAACCCCATCATCAAACTTCAGCATAAAAGCAAAAACGAAAAAAAAAAAAAAAAAAAAAAAAAAAAAAAAAAAAAAAAAAAAAAAAAAAACTTTCAAGATCAAGATCTCAGGTTTTTCACATTTTTCTCAAATCTTTAAAAGATCGATAAAGATTTCGTAACTAAATCCATCTTAACAGCAAACAAAGAAAAATAAATAAATCCTTACCAGAGACCTTGTGGGTTTTGTTCTTGATGTTCTTGGCCGGATCTGTGGTGGTGTTGATTGGGGAGAGAGAGAGAGAGAGAAGAGTGGTGGTGTACGCTTTAATCTGCTGAACTTATGCAGCTGTTAATTTGTTTATCGATTTTTATGTTTCTTGATCGGATTCTTTGATTTCCAATTTGCATCTTGATTAATGAGGTTGCAGGATAAAAGAATATGATATTTGGTTAGTGGTTGTCATGTAACTTGTGGGACCATGCCTTAGTTGTGCAAATGTGATTTGACTTTTTGAGTCATTGTGCTTCTATAGCTGCAAAAATATGATCTTTGATAACAGGTTTTTGATGGGCATGTCGGAGTGTACGACGGAAATATCGTCGGAATATATGGGTATCGCCGGAATCTAGAAATAAAGTAAAATCGCACATTCCTACGTTTAATAGGTAGCAAAATCGCATATTTAATTGATTTATAAAGATAAGGGTAAATAAGTAATTATGCAATAACAAGAAAAGAATATTTGAGAAAACACCACCTAACACTGTACTTTAATAATAAATAAATAGACACGTGTCGCACATTTAATGGAGTCGCACGTTCGCACATTCGCACATGACCGTTTTGATTTACTTCTTTTGAGAAAATGCTTAACTTTTTGGCATCTTTTGAGAATTTTCTCTTTTCTTCATTTCTTTTCTTCTTTTGTGAAAATAAATAGTACTACATAAGTTTAATATGTCAAACGCATAAAATTGTCAAAAATACGAAACAGAAACTGACAAAAAACTGTGCTGTATTGAAAATAAAGGAGGAAAGTGTGAAAAGTCAAAGGGGGCAGGGTGGGCCACCCCCATCCCGTTAATAGTACCCTTGTCTTTAGGGTGGGTTAACGGAACGGGGGGTGTTTTTGTTATATTGACGGGGGCTGTTTTTTTTTGCTTTTTTTATTTTTTTTTTTATTTTTTTATTTTTATAATTTTGTTTATATCAAAAAGCTATAAACCTGAAAGTGCGGAAAAGAAAATATAAAGTTTAATATGTCAAACGCTTAAAATTGTCAAAAATACGAAACAGAAACTGACAAAAAACTGTACTGTACTGAAAATAAAGAGAGAAAGTGTGAAAAGTCAAAGGGGCCAGGGTGGGCCACCCCCGTCCCGTTAATGGTACCCTTGTCTTTGCTCTATTACGGTATATACTTTTCATAAGGGATGTACTATATTAACGGGGACAAGGGTGTCAGCCCCTTGTCTCCCACTTTTGTCCCCCTTTTTTTTTCAGCGCAGCCCAGTTTTTGTCAGTTTTTGTTCTGTATTTTTGACAGTTTTAAGCGTTTGACATATTAAACTTTATATTTTCTGTTTCGCACTTTCAGGTTTATAGCTTTTTGATATAAACAAAATTATAAAAAAAAATAAAAAAATAAAAAAAAGTAGCCCCATTTAAATAAAAAAGTAGCCCATCTTTATAACTGCCGCCTTTCATAAATTTAGATTCCATTTGAAAATATTATATTTCCTTTTCATCCTCGATTATTGTACTTCTGTACTTATGTTCATGCTAAAGTCCATCAACGAGGGTGACTAAACTATTGAAAATTTGAAATACATATGAATTAGGGACTCCATAGTATCCACGTTATGATTATTTTATCTTTACGTGCACCACATTGCAAGATTAGCTGAAGTTAAATAATCATTTTATCATACAATCCAACTATCAACAACCATGTGGTCTAGTGGTAAACACTTAACTTGTTAAGTGTGCCACTAAGAGAGTAGTACCAGATGGGTGATCATCCGGGAAGTCCTCTTTTATCACAGGGTCTGTTGATACTAGGCTTTCAAAGTCTTTCAATGAAAGTTTCAACCCACTAGGGTTCGAATCTGGAGAAGGCAGGGTTTACTTCAATTAAGTGTCGTGCCTTCGGGCGGCTTAAGTTGAAAGTTTTCCCCCCATCGGGTTTCGAATTGGTCAAGAATTTCTCCGAAAGAACCGTTCAAAAAAAAAATCATACAATCCAACTAGTCAACGGTGTACACCTTTATTAATTGAATTTAATTGAAATAATTAAATAACAGAATATTAAAAACAGACAGCAAGTCGAAAGAATGCTGGTTGCTGTTATTATAAAACAAGATATACACATGTGAATTAATTTTCGGAGAAGAATGCTGGTTGCTGTTATTATAAAACAAGATACACACTTGCGAATTAATTTTCGGAGTTGGATTCGTGTCGCAGGTCGCGCTGGTTTGCGTGAGTTCAGAAGCTCCAAACCCGTTTTAACCCATAAATCCTGAAATCTGCACCCCTGCGCGTGCGCACGTAGGTGTTAGAGTAAAACCAACAAATCAATTTGAAGGTCAATAACAAGATTTTTATATAAACTACTCCCCACTTCCTTTATTAGGCGATGTGGGATGTGTTTGATTTTCCAAATTTTGTGTTTCATGTGCCTCACTTTAAGACACGATATCTCATTCACATTAACTTTATTTTGGACATACTTTAGATCGTTGCGAAGCTCTCTTCATGAAAAACGCAAAATTGCAAAGAAATATAAATATATATAACATATACATATATTAAATAGTGTTCAAATTTTGCAAAAACTCAATTTGCAAAAACCCATTTTCCAACAGTTACCACATGCGAGAAGTCTCAGGTTCAAGTCTCTCCGTGAGGGTTTTCTTTCAAGGTGGAATCTGTGGGCTTCTGTCTCATAGATGCGTCGATTCGAGGCTGACAGGTACTACTTTCTGGTTATGTATTGTGGAATCAAATAACTAATTATTATTCGAGGTTGACATGGATTACCTTCTGAATAAGTACTGTAGAATCGAATAACTAACTTAGTATTGTAATAACTCGCCGTTACAAAAAAAAAAAAAAAAAAAAAAAAAAAAAAAAAACTACAATATTTAGAAGAATTAAAGTGATAAATTTGTATTACCTAGATTTCGATAGGAAAAAAAGCTTGTTAAATACTCAAACATTACTTTCTCATTTAAAACTAGCTTTTCACTAACAACATTTGTATTTTCGTGCCTCTCATTGTTGATAGTTTTGCAATTATGAATCACTATTGAATTAAACAAAATACGATATATCATGTAACGTCTTTTTCATACTTAACAATACTGTGTTTCTTTTTTTTTCTAGACTAAGAGGTTGTGGGGTCCATCTACATATAAACCACTTAATGGGGAGTACTATGCTTTTGATGGCCTTTGGCATGTAAAGATATTAACAAAATTATATATTATTATATTGGTTGGGCCCATTACTCTTAGCATTAATACATTTTAAAGATAAAAAGAAATACCCCTAATTAATTGAGTGGCCGGTTTGACAATAGAGCACATGAATAAAGATAGCGAAAATTACTGCAGAGGCCTCTGCATTAATTGGTTACCTTTTTCAAGGCTAGTTTTTTATTTATTCCCTAAAAGGCCTCCTATTTCGCTGCAAAATGTACCAGAAATATATTATGGACACGTGTCAGCTTCTCGTCAATTTTAAAATAAAAAATAAAATAAAATAATGTATTCCCCATACTACTTGCAGCGAAATGCAATAGTAATGGGCCCACCCCACCTCTCTCTTCCATTTGGACCCACTTTTATAATAAAAAAAAATAAAAATTGTATCTCTGCACTAATTTGCAGCGAAATACATCAAAGGGACCCCACTATATATCGATTTTAATAAAAAAAAAAAAATTGTATTTCTGCTCAAACTTGCAGCGAATTACATTTATTGGGACCACATGTCGCTTTCAACAAGTCTGCTCAAATTGTATTTCTCCACATGTCGCTTTCAACGAGTCCAAGTTACATTTTTAACCTTAAACTTTTTAATATTTACAAGTTTTTTATATAACAAACTTTATTTATCAAATGTTTAGCAAATATATAGCAAATTCGTTAATAAAAAAAATAATGTTGCGAAGAGCTCTAAATTACGAACAAAACGAGCCCAATATTGATATGCTTTTGAAGTACGTACGATTTTATAAAAAATATTGAAACAAGAAAGTTCATTGAAACAAAAAAACGTACAATTATACTAAAAAAGTAAAGGTTCATTGGACCAAAAAAACGGTATTTATCTTTCATAGAATTGTACAGTTTACCATTTTTTTGTTTATGAATGTTTATGTTTTTATTTTAAAACGATACTCTTCTTTCATAGAATTGTACGTCTTTGACTCAAAATGTGTGTTATGTAAGTTTTTTCTTAAAGAAAATATTATACATACATACATACTACTTAAACTCTTTAATCTTTATAATTTTTTATATAACAAACTTTATTCGCTAAATATATAGCGAATTCATTAATAAAATCGTACGTACGTCAAAATTATTAGTAAGATTTGTAGCTAATTGCCTACACTTTGATGTATGTAAGATATCCCATATATATATATATATATATATATATATATATATATATATATATATATATATATATATATATATATATAAATCTTGTTTCAGTATTTTTTATAAAATCGTACGTACTTCAAAAGTATATCAATATTGGGCTCGTTTTGTTCGTAATTTAGAGCTCTTCGCAACGTTATTTTTTTTATTAACGAATTTGCTATATATTTGCTAAACATTTGATAAATAAAGTTTGTTATATAAAAAACTTGTAAATATTAAAAAGTTTAAGGTTAAAAATGTAACTTGGACTGGTTGAAAGCGACATGTGGAGAAATACAATTTGAGCAGACTTGTTGAAAGCGACGTCCCAATAAATGTAATTCGCTGCAAGTTTGAGGAGAAATACAATTTTTTTTTTTTTTTTTTATTAAAATTGATATATAGTGGGGTCCTCTTGATGTATTTCGCTGCAAATTAGTGCAGAGATACAATTTTTATTTATTTTTTATTATAAAAGTGGGTCCAAATGGAAGAGAGAGGTGGGGTGGACCCATTACTATTGCATTTCGCTGCAAGTAGTATGGGGAATACGTTATTTTATTTTATTTTTTATTTTAAAATTGACGAGAAGCTGACACGTGTCCATAATATATTTCTGGTACATTTTGCAGCGAAATAAGAGGCCTTTTAGGGAATAAATAAAAAACTAGCCTTGAAAAAGGTAACCAATTACTGCAGAGGCCTCTGCAGTAATTTTCGCATAAAGATAAGGAATTTTTATGACACACTCGTACACAAGTCACCATGATATCATGACCATATATGGGACCATGTTAGAGAAAATAAACATGCAAATTTGTGTTCGAAGAAAGTAAAAGAAAAAAAAAATGATATATATATTTTATGTTCTTTAGTTAAAAGTAAAAGAAAGAAAACTAACAAATTTAGATTTATATCATGTAATAATACTCCGTATGTTATAAAAGGCATATACGTCATTATATATATGACTATTTAGTACATGTTTGGTTACTTGTCATCGTATATATGACTATTTAGGGGGTGCTTGGTAGGGGGTTAAGGGAGGTGGGGAAAGGGTAAAGTATTCATTAGGGCCTACCATTATAGAGTTTTTGTGCTTGGTTAGTGTGGGTAATGGGATTGATTATCCGGTAGTGGGTAATCAACCATTATAAAGTAAATTGGGAGGTAAGGTATTGATTACCCACCTCACTCATTCTTTTGCTTTCCTTTTCCTTTCCTTTTCCTTAGTACATGTTTGGTTGGAGGGTTTTTAGTGGGCTCATTGGACTCATGCTAAAAAATGTATATTTGGTTCATTTTACTCAATTTTTCAAACCTTATAAAAGGAGGTTTTCTCAATCCATATTAATTTGATAGGTTTTCTCTCTCTACTTTGTCAAGATGTCAGGCTTATATTTTGGCTAATGGCATATACACACCATTTATTTGGCATATACACACCATCGTACATACGTATTTGTTTGTTTCTGCCAATTGTCAAATGAAACTTACTAATATGTCTTTTACTTTGATATTTTCTCTCACTTCGACTAAATTCAACCCACTTCAACTAAATTCAACCAAATAAACCATCTACACTCAATTTTTTTTTTCACAGATCTGGATTTTTTTGTTACATGATTTAAATTTTTTTTTACACAGACCGACGTTGGTGGCCGGACCACCGTGGTCGTTTGAACGTGGTGGCCAGACCACCGTGGTCGTTTGAACGAGGGCTTCGGGTTCAGATCTCCTGTGTATATGTAATGTATGTGTGTGTTGAGGGCAAAAGAAAATGGTTCCTGCGGTGCGATTTGATTTGGCGTTTTGCCGGATTTTGGTTTTTTTCCGGCTGCCGCAATGTCTTCAACCACCCACCACCTCCGGCCGACGGACGAACATCGCCACCTCTGACCAGTTTGTTTTCCGACGATATTTATGGCTTTGTTGCGATTTTGATGTTGTAAACTGCAAACATGATTTATGGTTCACAGTTGCCGATCTAGTGGTTTAAGCGTTTCCAGCAACTCAGATGTTTCAGATTCCGGCAATGAATGGTCGGCCCAGTTTTCATGATTCAGATTCCAGCTGTGACGTTTGTGTTTTGAGATTCATTTTTTTACTCATATGAGATTCAGCTTTTTCACAATAATAAAGTAAATAAATAATGTAATTTTTTAGTTACCAAGTATAGGAACCTGTACATTTGTACCAACCATACCACTCAAAAAAATAATATCAAAAAATACTGATGGTGTGTAAAGACTAATGCCCTATATTTTTCTTCTCACATTCATTTTTTTATAATAATATCTAAATTCAAATTTTTATTCATATTAAATATAACTTAATAAAATATTATTTTATTTATATTTTAATATATTTTCTTTTTCTAAATTCTAATTCAAATTCTAATCCAAATCATAAATCCACCTATATATCAAATGGGCCTTTAGTGTACTTTCAAATCATCTCAATTTATTATTTTATTTTTGTTTTTATTTTTATTTATTTTTATTTTTTTTAACCATGATTTCTGATCTTTTGACCGACTAATCCACGGGGTTTGAACCATCGACACACAGAATCAAACCAGGTAAAACCCTTCATTTTTAGGAGGTTGGCATGGCCACTTAAGGTTGTTTGCACCTAGCAGGAATTGAACTTAAGACCTCACACATTTTAGAGTAACAAACCCTTTTACCACTAGGTCACCTTTAAGTGGTTAAATCATCTCAATTTGTGAGATACAAAATTGTTAAAAGTCTTGCCACTTATGTTATCATACATTTTCTTTTGAAAACATGAAATATTTTTATATCTTATTATTCATTTTCCTTCCCTCCCAATAAAAGGCTCGAGCAAAGTTTGTAATACAATTACAATGGCTCCGGCTCTTTAAACTATTTTATAAATACCCTGAAATGTTTAATTACAGTTTCTTTTCACTTTCTCATTTCGTCCTAACTCTATATACTATTGTATTTAATCTTATCACAAAAAGTGTAATGTTACTTATGACTATTGAAGTAGATTTAGACGCAAGAAAAAACCATCTACTTTAGTAAAGACAAATTCAGACAAATTAGCCGTATTTGAAAGCTATAAACAAACAATTAAGGCGTATAGATATTAACGAGTTTGGTACCCGCGCGTTGCTGCGGAATTCTTTTGTTGCCGTTAGCTAATTAACGTGAAGTTAGTTACCTAGGACTGACTTTGCAATTGATTTATAACATGAAAGACCATTTATGTAAATTATTCGAGGACTAAATTTGCAATGAACCACTGAGATGAAAGACAAAGTGCGTACAAAATTTTTAAAAAAATGTTAAAGATAACGATCGTTAGTTAACAGCCGTTAAATAACTAACGACCGTTAGTACTAAAAAAAAAATTACTGTAGCGTTTACTATAGCAACTACAGTGGTTGTTACAGTAACCTCTTAGGTTTTAGTATATATTTAATTGTCTCTACAGTACATTGAAAGCTACCAAACATATCTATCTTTTTTCGAACAAACAAACTTATATAAATTTATAAAAAGTTAAGAACACTACACATCACACCTCCCTAGCGAGTGTACGGTACATTGAAAGCTACCAAACATATCTATCTTTTTTTGAACAAACAAACTTATAAATTCATAAAAAAAAAAATTAAGAACATTGCACATCACCTCGCTAGCGAGGTAAGTTCAAAAGGAAAAGAAACATCCCAACTAAAAGGAAAAGTGAAAAAAGACGCAAAACGAGCAGCGCAATGAGCAACTTGGTTGTTATCTCGACTAGTCCACGAGAAAGACGTCTATCTAGTACTGCATAAAATACTTCTTAAAACCCCTGGAAAATTGATACATAGTTCACAATTATGACCTTAAATCAGCCATAATGGTCTAGTAGTTCACGCATGGTGGGATGAGGTGCACTCATTTTTATTAGAGAATAATCGGCACAAGTCCGGTCTGTGGGCTTAGGGTCAATTAGGGTTTACTTATATAATCTATATATAATGTGCATGAATAATAATGATAACCTACGGGGAATTATGTAGTTTAACAATTTTCTTTATGCTTGACCCGATTATTCCTTTAACTACCACCGCAAAATATATAAAGACTAATTTTTAAGCTTTTGAAAAGGGATCTAAAAATGGGGCCTATTTTAAGACATGTAGTCATTGAACATTCTTGATACGCCTTTCGTTGATAACGTCTTCTGACCTCTTTCATATTTTTACCATCTTTACAAACTTTTGAATCTTCTCGCAATCTCACAATTTGAAACATACACACTTAGGGGGTGGCAGTAATGATTCTATGTCTCACACATGTCTCACCATCTACCAATAGTATCCTAACACCTCATTTCAAACACTAGCCGTTCAACGGCTATATTTTTGCTTCCCTTCTCCATGATTCATCAGCAATGTATGTCAAGCCTTCTCATTTGAGCCCATGCCACATAGGTGGCGGCGGTGTTGATTCGCGGCATGATGCATGGCGAAGCCATGCCGAGCCCCACTGCCACCCCCTTAGAAGATGATTCATGTGAGACCACCACTTCCCCATGATTAACATTTCACATTAGTCACAACTATCTACTCCTTCCGTCTCAAAATATAAGTCTATATTTTATTTTTCAAAGTCTTCTTTTTTCGACTTTGACCTTAATTATTTTTTCTCGTGTTATATGATACATGATGAAAAGTATACCAATGAAAATGCATTTAAAACACAAATCTATTTATATATTTTGTATCAAGTATTATATAATACGGAAAAAAATAATTAAAGTCAAAGTTGAAATAAAAAGACTTTGAAAAACCAAAATGTTCTTATATTTTAGGATGGAGGTAGTATCTTTCTACCATTAGGATAATTTAATAATATACACTAAGAATATACACAATTTAATACAGTATAATATTTCATATAAAGTAGCTCAAAATGCAGTAACAACGATACTACCAAATGCATTAGTGTTCTAGAAGACGGTGTACGGAACTTATGGATTTTAGCGATCAAAAGTCAAAATGGGTTGGACCCTATAGAGACGAGATTTACGGTACAGATACCCAACCTTCGGCCACCCCATGTTCAGTAAACCTTATTTAATTACTTTAGAATTATGCTAATTATTGGACTTGCTTTTGTGTGTATATTTTCAAATGTGAAAGTATATTTCTTTTTAGAACGGCAACTGACAATTTCACAATATATAAACCACAAACTATTTTACATGTCTTAGCAGGACTTGAATCCATAACGATTTTAGTTGAGGAGCTTTTCACACAATTAAAGGTGCCATTGAGATACAAACCATTTGATGTGAAGTATATTTACAATGCTAGATTACAAGGCCTTTCGATACACGAGCTAGTTCTACATTTTGTTTTAAGAAAAATGTAACAAGTAAAACTATAATGTATTTGTTGAGAATTAATTTTTACAAAATCCAATAACTAAATAGACTTAACCTTTTGTCGTACTTTTTATTTTTATTTATTTATTTATTTATTTATTTATTATTTTTTTTTTTTAAATTTTTGTTTGTGAACAAACAAACTTTTATAAAAATATAGAAAAGTTAGAAATAATACACATCACACCTCGCTAGCGAGTTAAGTTCAAGAGAAAATGATACATCCCAACTAAAAAGAAAGGTGGAAGAAGATGTAAGACGATCAACACAATGAGCAACTTGGTAGTTGTCTCGACTAATCCATGAGAAAGACAAATCCATGTTCGTCGACCACAAATGAATATCAGCAACAAGAGCAGCAATGCTCCATGGTGGGACAGTTTCCATAAATGAAAAGGAAATAACTGCCTTGGAGTCGGATTCAACAATTGCATGGTACCAATCGCGACATGATGCAAGATGACATGCCGAGTGTATTGCTAAGACTTCGGCATGAAGAGGAGATAATGTATGCAAGGCGTACCATATACATGTAAGATGGAACCGGATGAATAACGTCCCACGATAGCAGTAGCAACCGTAGAATTTTTGAAGGAAACCTCACAGTTAATATTCACTAAAGATCCATAGGGGGAATCCATCACGGAGAAGACTATGAGGTTGACTTGTTAGTGACCATTGGCTATTTAGTGGCTACAAACATATCAGACTCTAGAATTTGAGCATTAACTGCCAAAGTGCAATGGGGAGAAACAACGACATGTTCGTAAACAAAGGAATTTTGAGCTTTCGCTACAATAGACAATATTAATCCAAATTTATAATGTAAACAAATAGTAGCGTTTTATTGAAACACGTGATCAAATGGCATACAATATGCGTGACACATGTCTACGTCAATTCAAATCAAACAATATATCATACTTGTGAAATAACCGCGATAATATCACAATGATTAGATGAAGAGTGTGAATGAATCAACACTAAAAATATACTTCAAAATAGCTTATTGAAATTAGACAATACGATAGTGAACAAGAGAATGTAACACCACAAACTTATATATCTCTTAATTAAAGAAACATAATACAAACTATAAAACAAAAGAGAGAAAGAACTAAGAACACATCAAGAATACTTGTGTGTATTTTAGTGTGTTTAACTCATTGGAAAAGCCTAGTATTTATATGCTTCAAAACAATCTTAATTTGCTAGCAACTTGACTCCACATTCATCACCCTTACTAGCATAAGCAAGTTGATATGAAAAGGATAAGGCAAGTTATTGCAACTTGTATCACGCATTTTATTCAAGTGGATGAGCCACATTATTTCTTACAAATCTCCACCTTGACGAATACCACTTTTTTCAATGTCATCGTCAACCATCATTGGTGGATTCTTCGAACCAATCTTCATGTTTTCGTAACATTGATCAAGTCTAAACAATAATTAAGCTTGATCTCAGCTACTACTCAAGTCAGCATATCTGCGGGATTCTTTGAAGTATGAATCTTCTAGATTCTGACTCTACCTTCTTCTAGTATCTCTCGTATGAAATGATACCGAACATCAATGTGCTTCGTCCTTGCGTAATAAACATGATTCTTCGCTAAATGAATTGCACTCTAAGTATTAGAATGCACCGTGAAAATATTCTGTTTGATTCTGATGCGAGAATTGTAACCCTCGCAAAAGGTTTTACAATCCTCCAGGCAGTGTATTTGATCGTTGTAGTGTAGTACAGGTAGGTCCGGGGGATTGATCGTTCTCTAGGGGAATAGTGTCATTAGGTCAAGATATATGACGAGATAGGTCTAGAGGTAAGGGATGATTCTTTTTGTCTTTTTATTATTTTAGAAAGCAAGTAAAGATCTCGGTTTTGAAGGATTGGGCAGAATTAGTTGTTAGTCAACTAACCCAAAAACTAATAATTATAAAATTAAATAAAAATAATTAAAATAGAAAAGTAAAAGTGATGACTACTTGTAAAAGCAAAGTGTGTTTACTCTTTACTTAGATATAATTACTCACTAGTATCTCATACTGATTTGTTGAATTGTCACATCCTTATTTTAGTTGAAGCGGCTGTATTCCTTAATATTGGTCATGGGGAGGTGCCGAAGTCCCCAACTCTATGAGTCTTATTCTCCCCTAAATCCCTTAAAGTTTATTAAGTTATCCAGGATTTACAAGCTGCAACTCACACAATAAATACAACATGAAAACCAATAGCTCACTCTATGGGTGCGTTTCCAAGATGTTCAAGCTAGTTACATATAAGAGGTTAGCCAATTTTCTTACCCTAACGCGAGGCAATCAACTAAACAAGAGACATCAAATCAATGATCAATAACTAGGTTTCAATAGATCTAAGCAAACACAAATAAACTTAAGCTATTATGTTAAAGCAAAGAAAAGGTAAACATATAATCAAACGATACATAGACATAACGAATGATTAAAGGGATAACTTATCTTTATTGAAACATGAAGTTCAAAGGCTGTAAAAGCTTTACAATGGCAGTAAAAATCGTCTAGGATTTCCCTCTCCAAAGTGTTACACGAATTAATGAAAAATTACAAAAGTATATATAAGTTTACAATCCTGACGGCGTCACCTTATAGGCCGTAACGCGGTAAGCTTGCCGCTTCTATGGTTTCGTCTTGTGCAAGTCGCCGTAATGACGACATCAGGATGGGGATGAGGCCGTTACTTTTTATTTCTTCTGGGCCGTCTCTTTATAGCTTAAAACATGACTCCCTTCTTCAGTTTGTACCTGACGGCGTCAGGTTGTAAAACCTTCAAAATTTTCTGAGACGTCACTTGATAATCTTGAGCTAAAAATCCAGCTCCATAAAGCAAGGGACAGCGTCACGTTGTAGCTTGTGACGCCATCAGATGTCCAAGTCTGACAGGTTTTCGCGACTTCTTCGTTTCCTTCGCTTTTTCGTCCAAATACGTCCAAAAAGTGCTGATTTCCAGATTTCTCGTCCCAAGTACCTAAAATACAAAAGAAACGATTTGAGGCAATATTTGACCATATTATACGATTTTGGGATTAAATGACACCTTAAAAAGGTATCAAATAAATCCTTATCAGATTCCAAGTTCACCGAGCAACCCTTGTAGCCACATTCCTTCATTTACAACCTCTGTAATCGTTATATAATTTGCTTCCGTAGTTGACAAAGTAGTAGTTGACTATAAGGTAGACTTCCAACTAATTGGAGCATTTCCTAGAGTAAATGCATAGCCTGTGTGACACCCCGAAAACCGGATCAGCGGAAGCTTACAAGTCTGGGGGTGCTACTCGATTGTTATCAAAACAATGGGTACAAAGTACGGTTTGTCATAAACCATTTTAGAAGAAAATTTATAATTGAAAACATTCAATGTACAATGTTTAAAAATAGTGCGGAAGCTATAGTTCAAAATTAGATTTAAATCTGCCCCAAACAGTTTTCGGAGTCTTCTATGACCAAGCCATGCCCTTCACCAAGCTCCTCCAAGTAAGATAGGCTGCGGAAAAGATCTAACACCTGAGATAAACATGCTAAAAGTCAACACAAAGGTTGAGTGAATCCATAGGTTTAAAATAAAGTAACTGAGCACAAGATTTTTAATCAGGTGATATCAGCAACAAATGCAAATACCGGGTAATCAAAGTAACCAATAATATATAGAGGCATCCCTGTGCATACATATTGTAGTGATGCTAAGCTCATGAAACGCAAGACATTAACCAAACCAACACCAGTAACTCTGTACTGAAATCAACAATAACCGCGGAATTTCATAATATAACAATGCCCCCAATGCCGGGAACTGCCAGACACCCGGAAAAATCGAAAATAGTACACCCGCGTTGCCAAGCCTTTGGTCAACCGAGCGGGATGGTCAGTCCTATAGGCCTGTAAACTAAGTTCGCGCTCACTCACAAGTGACTAATGGCTCATGATCTGAGGGTCTTAATAGTGGCAGAACAAGCTACCTAGCATCACAGTCTAGAATAACATACCAAGTAAACAATTGTGCTTAGAAAACATTTAAAGCATGTATCTCACCCCAAGTAGTTTGCAAAGCATTTAAGATAAATAAAAGTGGGGCTATGAACTCACCTGAGTATGCAGCAATGCAAGATATAACGACTAGCACCAACTTGTCAACACAAAGGCATCAAAAGTAGGAGAGCACAACGACATCAAAAGTACAAGTACAACGAAACTAGATCGGCACAACCTAACGAGTAACATCCTTCAGAAATACTCCACAAATAACTTATAATGTAGTGTTCGTTGAATACTCGTGTTAACATAAAAAGATTTGGTCTTCAATGGCGATAAAAGAAGTAAATATTTATGTCTCGTGTGGACGTTTGTGAAATAGTTAAGACGATAAAAGTTGGCGGATAATGATTAAATAACAAGAGAAGAATGAAGAAGAGAGTATAACGTTCTCGCGTAATAATCGTTAAACAAATCCAAAATGGTTTACAAACAAGATTAAAGCCAAGCTCATACGACTCAAGCAATAACAAGGACATCAAGACGTAAATCTCATGAGTCACGACCCATTTCCATTCGAACCAGTAATCATTCGTCTAACCAAAAATATAAGCAAACAACTACCGGACCACAAAATAACAACACAAGGCCGAATATAAGTACGAGGATAACAAAATACCACAAGATGAATAAGCATAGTCACGAGTCAGGTGACTCAGTGGCGAGTCGAGTTGACTCAGCAATGAGTCAAGCGAGTTTTGTCATAATATCGAAGATCCACATGAGTTTTGTTTAGAAAATGCAAGGTTTTATCAGTTTTATTAATCAAAATCGTTTATGTTAATATTTACCGATTAGGGTTTCGATATAAAAGAAAATAATAAAGAAAGAAGCGTGTTACGCTTACCAAACAGATGAGGGAGATGAAGAGGGGTGGTGAGCGTGACGGCATTGACTTGCGCTGGTGACGGCGTTACACGGAACTTATGACCCAAAACCCTTCATGCTATCTTCCTTGTACTCCTTTGGCTTCAAAACGTGGTGGTGTGTGATGGTTAGCCGGAGCAGGAGGTGTGGTGACGGCTGTGGATGATGGACATCAGTTGATGGTGTTACAGTGAGGGCGTGGTGTAAGAGAGATGAGGGTGAGGCGTGTATGGTGATAATAAAGGTGGTGGTGGTCTTGGCCGGATTCAGGTGGCCGGATAATGTGAGTGGCGACTGAGATAGGAAGAGGAAGAGAGGAGGGTTTTTATGATAGGGTTTGTGTTATTATAGAATGAAGAAAGAATCCTATGCATAATCTTATATAACCAATTTCAAAACTTATAAAAACAAAATGAAAACCCTTAAAAAGTATACGGGTAAACGGTGTAAATAAACCCCAAGGGCCGCTTCTGTCATTTCTATTTCGGGTCTCATTTAAGTTAGTAGACGACTGATTAAATCTATGAAAATTATACTGTTGCGATTAAAATAATTTTTCCACAAAGAGTGAGTATTCACACGACTAACTTGCTCGTAATTAAACATAATTCATATATTAAATCTTTTAATGCGTTTTTGGTTGTGCCGACGTAAATAGAGGAATAACGCTCACGTTAAATAAGAAATTCACAGTTTTTCAAACCCAAACAAGTTCAAAGAAGTTCAAAAGTTAAGGAATATCAAAAGTAACTATTTTGGCTCGTAAAATAGGTTTAGAAAATTTACCGGATGTTACAGCACATACCCCTAAAAGGAATCGCGCCCTCGTGATTAGGTTCAAGTTATAGGTCCGAGAAATGTTGGTGGAAAGGTGGTGGTATTAGTAGCGGATTTCGGTCTCACTAGGTTGCTCTAAGGGTTCCTTTTTGCTTGCGAAAGGTTATTTAGGTGATCTGCCATAAGCTTTCTTCCTTCTAGGGATTTTGGTGAGGCACAGCGGTTCTTAAGGTGAGCTTAATAAGGGGAAACAGTTTAAATCTTGACTACGCGATGTTTCAAAGTTTTGCTAGTGGGTCTTCTATTGAATTTCTCACGGTCTGAATTCAATATATGGTCTATACTCCAATGATACACAATCCTAATCCGATACACGTAAGGCGGTAAAGAAACGGCGGAGTGACTAACCTTCAAGATTTCGTTTTGAAATTGTGCGTTTTCCCTCCTTAGAGGAAGAGATAAAAATTTTGTTCGAAAACTTGATTTGAGTAAACGTTCGTACGAATTCGACCAATATAACTTTTCCAATTATTACAAATTTAGTTGCTGGGAATTAGCAATTACGTAAGATGACACATTTTCAAAAGATTTTATAAGTTCGTAAGAATCGTATTCCCGATCGTGGTAAGATAAATTTCACAAAAGTTGACGTTTGACATTTCTCAACAAAAGCTTGGTAAAAATTTTGACCAGAAAATTTAACCCTCAAATAGGTACTTTTAGAAAATGTTACCACGAGTTTCAATTTGATCTAAAAGCATTGTAAGAAAACCTTAAAAGTAAGAGCATTAAAGAAGAGGGGCAATCGAGTATGAACGTCCACCTATGTTTCTAGGTATCCAAGGAGAAGATCTGGTTGCCGACGTTTAGTGGGGCTCAATGTTTAATATCAGGCGAAGCTTAAAGGTGTATGATTCCAACTTTCTTAAACGGTATCAAACGATAACTTGACTGAAATTTTGGTACTAACTGTTGAAAAGACATACTCAATGCTAAGAGGTATCATGACTTAAATGGTTGCACTCATGAACTGAGATGCTTGAATCAATTCCAACACTATATTGAGAAAAGTCCTTTCTACTTTACAAGGTGAGGTCGAGCATCAATAGTCACCAAACAGGCTAAGTTCTCTTGGTATTCCAGTGCAGAAGTCGAGTCACAAAAAAGAAATGGGTGTTGAGTCTGTGTCGCCTAGAACTCCTAGAAGGTAAGATATCATAAGTGCGAGGTTATTGACAACCAAGTTCGATGTTTACATTCCAATCAGAGATTCGAATCGCACGGAACGGATGGGGTAACTTATTCGGTGATGAGGCAAAGGTGCGGGATCCACTTCTAAGGTTTGGTTTATTTTCAAAAGGGGAAATTATCGGTTATATAAATAGTAGTATGAAAACACTTTTCATAGAAGTAATTGGTTCATATAGCGATTGCAAAATACTTTATAGAATAACTTGTAAAACAACTTATAAAATAGCGAATGACTTATCGCTTATAAAATAATGACGAAATCATAGTCAAATTTGCGATTTGTATCAACAAAATAGCAACTAGGTTCATTCAATGACTTATAACATGATTTGTAAAACAGTTCATAAAACAGCTTGTAGGACAGTTTATAGAGTGTTTGAAAATGATAATAAAATTCATAGTTAAGTTTGTGCTAGATTAGCAAGTCAACTGATACGTGGGAATCGCACCAGGCTTTACCTCTCTAGGGATCTCGAGAAGCTTACAACCCCCACCAGGCAGTGTACCTGATCGTTGTAGTATAGTATAGTGACAAGTACTGGGGGATTGATCGTTCAACTCAGGAAAAGTGTCGCTAGGATTAGAAAGCCTAAGAACTAGGTCTAGAGGTGAGGGATGATTCTTTTTGTATTTTTATAATTTTTAAAAGCAATTAAAATCTCGGGTTTTCAAGGAGTGGGCGGAATTAGTTGCTAACCAACTAACCCAATAACTAAAGATGCAATCAAAATAAAATAATAAAAATAAAAATAAAGCTAATTAAACTAGTGGTGTAAACAATAATAGGGAGAGTTGTATTTACTTAGGTTTCATTACTCCCTAGATATCTTTTACAGGTTGATAGTTTGTTACAATTGCATGGATGACGGGTCGTATTCCTTAATACTAGTCGTAGGGCCGTGTATAATATTCCCTAACTCTATAGGATCCTACTTCACTCCTATGTCGAGCCATTAGAAGCTCCTAACATGGGATCATTTGAATTCTCCTACGCATTAAATACAACAAAAAATCATAGTACACCTCTGATCATGTTTCTTAAGACGTTCAAGCATGTCACCAATGGAAGTCTGCCAGTTTTCTTAAGCCTAACATCGAATACAATCATCCGTAACAACTATAAACAAACAATCAACCAATAATTAACATCTAGGTTTTACTACATCTAAGCAAACACAAAAGAGATCTAGCCAAGCATGTTAAATTGAAGACAAGTGTAAGATATATTCAAACAACATATAGACATATTGAATGAATTGAAAGAGTACTTATCTTAATAGAACCTGAAAGGTTTCAAAGGGTAAAAACCCTTGAAAAAGCTGTGATATTCGGACTAGGGTTTCTCTCCAAAGTTACACCCTAATTGTTACACTCTTATGAATGAAAATTGCAAAACTATATATAGATTTTACAGGGTGATGGCGTCAAGAAGAAAATTCTGACGCCGTCAACTCGCCGCCCATAATGAAATCGGATTGCCTAGATCCACTTTTGACGCAGTCATGTGCAATTCTACTCTGGGCCGTCACTAACAATTGGACCTTGACGGCCTTTGGTGACGCCGTTATCTCCATAGTACAAAACTCTTCTGGATCGTCACGGACTTTATCCACTTCTACCTCTTGCATTGCCCTTGACGCCATCACTTGAAAACTCTTGACGCCGTCAGGTACTGTTCCCAGCAAGGAAAATTAAGACTTTGCCGTTTTCTTCACTTTTATGCTCCAAAAACGTTCAAAACGCTTCCTTTTCCAGAATTCACTCCAAAAGTACCTAAAACGACAAAAGGAATGATTTAGGGCAATATTTGATCAAATAAATTCGAATCCGGACTAAAATGACCCCCTAAAAATGGTTCATTTTTTGCCTCATCAAATACCTTCACACTTGAGATTTGCTTGTCCTCAAGCAAATGCGCTTTTATTCTAATCAAAATACAAGTTAGGGGTCATTTAACACTAATATAAAAGTAATTACAACAAATAATTGTTCCACTAAAGACCAAAGACAAGCACGGAGGTCATACACTAGCACCTCACAAATAGTGTTTAGATACTCAAATCTCTCGGGTGTAATAAAGTATGTATCACAATATGGAAATGGAAAACATCTCTCACTACCTGTCATAGCAAAATAGATTACCATAGGCTTGGGAAAGGATCAAACCTCCACCACTTGGCGTAAACACCTAGGATAAACTATCAAAGAGGTCTTTCAAAGGGTTATAATGTTAGGTGTAGGGATATGGAATACACGGTTTTGTTGGATAAAGACAATCTTTACTGGTGGCGAGTAATCATCTTGGTTAATTACATGTAGAATATGGCGTTGCTAAGCAAAGACTAGACTCGACTTAAGCTAATAAATCAAAAATAACAAAAACATAAAATAAACATAGAATGAAACGGGATGGTAGTCCGTATGTTTTTTCTCTCTTTCTTTTTCTATTTTTTTATTCATACACTCTTACCCTACCATCCAAAATAATACATCATAGGGGATGTACATTCCCCTTACACTTGAATTTCTACATACTTTACAATAAACTAATCTAATGACTCGAATCAAGATAATCAAAACACTTTGAGTACTTTTAAGATTAACGCACATATGGGGGTAATAATATGATGTTCTTCCCCATTACTCTATAACACAAGTACTTTACCCATGAGTCCCAATCGTCCCAAAACAATATGTACGAGATATGACTCGACTTAGCAAACATGTAATCAATTAGATAATTACCTAAGGGTTTAAAGAAATAACAATAATGCACTAAAGATGAGAGAATACACGGAAGGCTAAGGCGATTTGGGTGTACATTTAAGTGGGTTGTAACAAATTCTTCCTTTAAGTAAGATGCTTAAAGTTAGAAACGAAAAGATAGGCTCGGAGGGGTGTACTAGGGGTTTCGTGTACTAAAAATGAGTACAACGCTAAGGTGTGGGAAAAATTAGTTGACTTTACTAGCCAAGTAATATGACCTAAATGGTCAAGTAATTATGATACGGGTTTAACACAAGGGTGATCTTAATGCCTCTTATCATGTAGTAAATCCTACTACACGAATGTAGTCTCACTAGTGGTCTCGGGATGCATCACTAATGCAAGTTCTAGAATCTAAATGCTACCGGTACACTCATAAGCACTAATAGTAAATGTTTTTCCTATCAAATCTAAAGGCGAACCTCACATATTTAGGTGAAATTTTTTTCTGAATAGTACGGTTTTGTGCTAGTCATACAACTGCTATCCATGAGACGCTTGCTAAGGCTAAAGTTTCACTCCTAAATGTTGTAAAAAATTTTAAATTTGGCGCTAAAATTACACTAACAAGTATTTCTCTTATTTTTATTACACACCTACCATCAAACAAACAAACTCAAGTGCAAGTGTATCCTATAAGGTATCATCATTTACCCCCCCCCCCCCCTTACACTCAGGATGAATATTGTCCACAATGTTTAATTAAAGAATGTAAAAGTGAAATAGGTAAAAGAATGAAATCAAGTACTCCCCTAATTCATTCGGTGTGGATAGTGTGTCAACAAGGTTAGATCTTCCTCCAAGAAAATGAACATTCAAAGCTTCCCTTCCAGAAAAATAAATCTTCTTCTTGTCATACATAAACTGTTAAACCTGAGAAAACAAACAAGGCAACCTCGTTTAAAATCGACGGCAATCTATATAGACTAACAAGTCCTAGAAAACAATGTAAGATATAATGCTTGTGGAATGAATATTTGCAGATTTCCTGGAGTTTATAAAACTAAAGAATTAACAAAAACCTCAAGTCTCCGTTAGAAAAACAAAACTAGCAAAATTTCCAAAATTTTACACATGATGCCGTCAGGAATTAATTCCTAACGCCGTCAGAAGTGACCTGCAGAAATCTTTATGTTAAGTTTCCGGAAAATTTCTGGAAAAACTTATGTCCTACTTCCTGGAAAACCCTGCAAAACATCATCATGACTCGATACAAGCATTTGACTCTAACAAATACTAATACACATGTCCATTTAATATCGTGGAGAATCATGATCAATTTTGTTCTTAAAAACAAATTTGGGGTTTCTCCTTACACTTATCTTTTGCGAAATACCTTTGTATGAAGTTAAGATGAAGTTAAACGACAAAATAAAGCATTTTCACAATTTAGTTTTGAGACATGATTTACCAACAATAAAAATAAAGCATGCATACGGAAACAAATAACAATCAAACAAATAAAAATCACATAAAACATGGGTTGCCTCCCAAGAAGCGCTTTTCTTTATTTACGAGTCTTGTAGCTAGACTAAAGGTCATGGGCTATTACGTGACCTCATTGTTGGTCTCATTCTCTAGGTCATCTCCAATATTAGTTTGGTATTCCGGACCTAGTTGCAAGCGTTCTTTGTAGAAACCAAGTATTCTATTCATAACATATTCTACTCCTCTACGTCTATCCTCATCATTCCTATAGTAAACTGCTTGCTTGTGTTCCTTTTCTATGTTTGATAGGAGGCGGTATTGTTCAATCTTATAGGGCATTTGGTAAGAAATCTCATCATTCTCTTCCTTGAATCTAACTATCCCTAGGGTCGGGTCATAACTCATCTTAGAGACCTCAACGAATGGCTTTCTGAACACTACTTGACTTAGGTAATCATCTATTACCAGACGAGTATCTTCCACTATCACAAAGTCGGTCACATAAGTGAAGTTTCCTACAAATACATGCAATCCTTTCACTCTTCCTACAAAATTACTTATCAGATTCTTGCTGGGCATCATCCTATAACCAAGTTGCTTCTTCGTTGCCCAATTATAATAAGTCCTAGTCATGATGTTTATAGGAGACCTAGGGTCGATATAAGCTTTCCATACATGCATATGCCCAATGTTGCATGGTATGTTGATGTTAGAGGGATCACCTACTTTAATAAGGGGTGAACCAAGGATATATGGTGTCTCGGGATCATCGAATAAATCCTTGTGATATTCCCGTTCTTCCTTGGTGGGCAACTTATCAAAGTACTCTTCTATGTTTTCTACTTCCTCTAACTTTTCTCCCTTATTAACCTCAACTTCCTTAATTTCATCCCTAGTCTCGGTCTCTATTCCAACTTCATCCTTGTCACTTTCTTCTATATCCTTATCTTTTGGCTTAATAGTGACCAATGTTGCAAAAATCGTGAATCGGTCATGAGGCGGTCGAGGGCCGAGTTGCGTTTTTTAGCCGATTAATCGGCCCAAAACCTTGTAATCGCTGATTAATCGGCCGACTTCCTTGTAAATGTCTCCAAGTTCCAGGTAGCTTGGAATCGGCGATTACAAGGCCTTGTAGGCCATTTTTTGCAACATTGATAGTGACAACATTGAAAAAGTGGATGTGTTTGGATGACGAGGGGTCCTTAATTTGGATTCCACTATTAGTGTCCCTAGTGTCCTTTCTAGGTGTAGTTAGCGCTTGGTTGTTGAGGGCTTTCAACAAGTTGTCAATCTTATTGGTCATCTCCGTTTGTTGTTGATTGAATTCGGTTTCAAACTTAGCTATGCGAGCTTATTGAGATGCCATAAACTTGGACATCAACCCTTCAAGATTGTTGGTACTACCATAGTTATTGGAAAGATTGTTTTTGAAAGTATGGTTAGAGGGTGGATCGTCTGGTTGGTAACGATTAGGCGGATTGGAAGAATTGTTTTGGTTTTGTTTCCACCTAAGGCTCGGGTGATTTTTCCAAGAACGGTTGTAGGAATCACTGTAAGGGTTTGGCTCGGGTTTGAAAGTGTACCACTTGTCTCCCGCTTCATCGGTACGCGAGGATGCGTAGTCCGCAAAAGCTTGTCCGGGGAGTTCCACGCAATCACGAGTGTCATGGGGACCACTACATAATTCACATGAAGAAGTGATTTTGTTCACTTGGCTTGAAGGCTTAGGAGCTTCGTAAGATTTCATGAGAAACTTGACTTGGTCCTCAAGTTCCATGATCCTACGGTCGGGAGTGCTAGAATTGTTTGAAGGCAAAGATATTGCCTTGACCGTTTTGTTCAAATCACGGGGATCATTCCAACTTTCATTGTCATAGAGAGCAAGATCTTCTATGAGTTCCCATGATTCTTCCGCACCTAGATCACGTAGCTTGCCACCGGTCGATTGGTCACTGGTTCGCCTTGTGGAGAGATCGATATGGTCATAGAAGATTTGGACTTGGAGCCAAAGATCTATGCCATGATGAGGGACTTTTTGGAGTAAGTCCATGCTTCATATAGAGTTTCACCTTGACGTTGTTGGAACATCAAGATATCATTTTTAAGCTTGGTAGTTCTCCCCGGTGGGAAAAATTGAGCAAGGAAGCGAGTGGTGAGATCATCCCATGAGGTGATGGATCCCGCGGGTAAACGTTCAAGCCATTGACTAGCTTGATCACGTAGAGAGAATTGGAATAGGTGTAATCGGGTCGAATCTCTAGTTGTAACATCAAGGTCTATAGAATCTACGATTTTAAGGAAGTCCTTGAGATGTTGATTAGGATCTTCGGAACGAAGTGCATGGAATGCACATCCGCTTTGCACCAATCAGGTGGTGTGATCGCAAGGGGGACACATTGGCTCCTTGAGTGAGCTCAATAGTGTTTCGATAGCCTTGGTGGCTAGGACGGGAATACTCTCCTAAGGTTCGGGGCCTAAGAGGTCGGTTTGCTAGTGATGGGTTTTGTGGGTGGTTTTGTTGTGGTGGGTTGATGGGTTCAAAGATGTTACCACCTTCCATGATGTTGGATGGTAAAGGTTATGAACAAAGACACGAAGAAATAAGATAGACTAAAGAGAACTTAGAAATAAAAATAAAATCTTACTAGAAAGGAATTTAGCAAGTAGACCTAATAAAAAGAAATCCTAACCCAGACAATAATTATTCCCCGGGTTGCGGCGCCTAAAACTTGATACGTGGGAATCGCACCAGGCTTTACCTCTCGAGGGATCTCGAGAAGCTTACAACCCCCACCAGGCAGTGTACCTGATCGTTGTAGTATAGTATAGTGACAAGTATCGGGGGATTGATCGTTCAACTTAGGAATAGTGTCGCTAGAATTAGAAAGCCTAAGAACTAGGTCTAGAGGTGAGGGATGATTCTTTTTGTATTTTTATATTTTTTTAAAGCAATTAAAATCTCGGGTTTTAGAGGAGTGGACGGAATTAGTTGCTAACCAACTAACCCAATAACTAAAGATGCAATCAAAATAAAATAACAAAAATGAAAATAAAGCAACAATAATAGGGAGAGTTGTGTTTACTTAGGTTTCATTACTCCCTAGATATCTTTTACAGGTTGATTGTTTGTTACAATTGCATGGATGACGGGTCGTATTCCTTAATACTAGTCGTAGGGCCGTGTACAATATTCCCTAACTTTATAGGATCCTACTTCACTCCTATGTCGAGCCATTAGAAGCTCCTAACATGGGATCATTAGAATTCTCCTACGCATTAAAAACAACCAAAAATCATAGTACACCTCTGATCATGTTTCTTAAGACGTTCAAGCATGTCACCAATGGAAGTCTGCCAGTTTTCTTAAGCCTAACATCAAATACAATCATCTGTAACAACTATAAACAAACAATCAAGCCATAATTAACATCTAGGTTTCACTACATCTAAGAAAACACAAAAGAGATCTAGCCAAGCATGTTAAATTGAAGACAAGTGTAAGATATATTCAAACAACACATAGACATATTGAATGAATTGAAAGAGTACTTATCTTAATAGAACATGAAAGGTTTCAAAGGGTAAAAACCCTTGAAAAAGCTGTGATATTCGGACTAGGGTTTCTCTCCAAAGTTACACCCTAATTGTTACACTCTTATGATTGAAAATTGCAAAACTATATATAGATTTTACAGGGTGACGGCGTCAAGAAGAAAATTCTGACGCCGTCAACTCGCCGCCCATAATGAAATCGGATTGCCTAGATCCACTTTTGACGCCGTCATGTGCAATTCTACTTTGGGCCGTCACTAACAATTGGACCATGACGGCCTATGGTGACGCCGTCATCTCTAAAAAACTCTTCTGGATCGTCACGGACTTTATCCACTTCCACCTCTTGCATTGGTCTTGACGCCGTCACTTGAAAACTCTTGACGCCGTCAGGTATTGTTCCCAGCAAGGAAAATTAAGACTTTGCTGTTTTCTTCACTTTTATGCTCCAAAAACGTCCAAAACGCTTCCTTTTTCAGAATTCACTCCAAAAGTACCTAAAATGACAAAAGGAAAAATTTAGGGCAATATTTGATCAAATAAATTTGAATCCGGGCTAAAATGACCCCCTAAAAACGGTTCATTTTTCGCCTCATCATCAACAAAATAGTTTATGCAATAATTTGTGCGACGATTTGTAAAACGGTTCATAGGGTCGTAAGAAAATCATTTTTCGTTTATGAGGTGTTAACAATTCTGTAGTTTACCTAATGATTCAATAGCAAAATGATTCATCGGGTTACAATAAAATAGTTTTGGAAAAAAATGGTGAAATAATTTGTAATGTAATAGAATTTTATTGTTTTTAAATCAAATAGTAACTAAATTAGTGCGCGGGGAAGTGAAATGGTTTATAGGGCTGTAATAGAAATTTGCAGGATAATAGTAACATAGTTTACAAAATTTTGGGAAACTGTTTGTTGGTAAAGTTGTGAATCGGTTTATTACTTAAAAATAAAATAGCTTGTAAATTGAGTCGTAAAACAATCTATAGGATAGTTGGAAAATAATTTACCTATAAAGTAGTAACAAAACTACGGTTTGTAATATATTATTAGGACAATAAAACATTATGTTGAAACATTTTGATTATTAAAATAATTCAATTTATTAAAATTATTTTGTAAAAATATAAAATAATGAATGACATTAAAATTTGATTTTTGATTCGTAAATTAGTGGCAAGGTCAAATTTTGGTTTTACGTAACATAGTAGTAAAACTTTTTATAGGATGACCGCGAAATGGTAGGTAAAATAATTGAAAATGGTTTGTGTGAGTTTGTGTGTAGTGGTAAAAGTAATGGAAGATGAAATGATGTAGTAAAGGGATTAATTTCTTATGGAAAACTTTGTCACACTTGCTAAGGTGAGTGCGTAAATAACTAAAACAAAACGAGTTTGTCAAAATAAGGGTTTGAAACTATTTATTTTATTGCTAATATGCCTCATTAGTGGTGATTTTTAAAACAAACGTGTTTAAAAGTGAAACATGTTTAGGATGTGAAAAAGGATAAACAATGCTAAGGAGTGTGCTATATCTGACGACTTGTGGGTTATGGGCCCATGGTTAAAGTGTAAAGTTTAAATACGGGAAAAGTTGAGTAGGTAAAACGAGGTAAAAGTAAAAGTGTTGAAAATGATTAACGAAGATTTGTGAATGTGGGTCATAGTGAAAAGTGTGACACATAGATAGTGTATAAATATAATAAATAGGTTTCATATATCATATGACGCTTGTTTTAACTAACCAAAGTAGTGGTAATAGGGTAGATGCAAATGGGTAAATGACGTGGATCCCTGGCTAAAGTGTAAGGGTGTGAGATTGTTAATCATCCTCAGGGATAAACAGTTAATGATCCATAAATTGCACCAGGTCTTGACCAATCAGGGTTCTAAACAAACTCTAGAGCAAACATCTATCATGGTCGTTACAAGCAACTCTTACTTCCAACTTAAGGTTACTACTTCCTCATGAGCACCATTATCTCGCTTACGGTCTCCAAGGTCCAACTCATATGACTAAACCATTATTGCATCTATTTTAATCAACGGAGTGTATCCTAAGGCATTTAACAATATCATCCAACTCGTCAGCTTATAATGTGGGGTATCCTAGTTCTCATAAATCGAGGGCTCTAGGACAACAAAGCGTATGACCTAATAGCCTAGGGAAATACCAGAGAATTCATGTTTTCAAAGTAGCCTTCGAATAGTATTCCAAAAATAGTATTTTCAAAATATCATGTTCAAAATAGTGTATTCCCAAGATAGCGGGCTCACAATAGTGTATCCAAAACCTTTAAAATAGCGAAACCAAAGTTGACTGCTCAAGACAACATTTAAAATAGTATGTCAAGGTAGTGTATTTTCAATATAGATTGCCCAAAAGAGTGTTCCCAAATAGTTATAAGTATAGTGTATCAATAGTGTATCCAAAATAGTTTTCAAATTAGTATACCGATACGATTCATCTTCTAAATAGTGAAACAAATGTTGACTGTCCAAAATAGTAATCCAAATAGTTTGCCAATTTAGCGTACCCAAAGTAACATACCCCTAAAAGAGTTTTCAAGTAGTATATCAATATAACACGTTTTCAAAATAGCGAAACCAATGTTTACCGTTCAAAATAGTATTTGGAATAGTATGTCAAAATTGCATTCTCAAAATAGCATGGCCAAAAGTAGTTTTTCCGGAATAATGTTTTTTTTTCAAAACATCGTATCATTTACATATGTACTTTGTAAAATAACGTATCGCAGTTTATCGTTTTATAAAGGAAGTAATGATGTGGGTATCTGGTATTCCGAAGAGATAAGTGAAGGGTTAGGTATCCTTTCCTAAAATAGTGGCTCAGATTTCTACACAAGTTCCTAAAATTCCTGCTAGGTTACAAATCAACCTATCATATGTTCTCTAGACCTTGCTAAGAATTTATCGATCCTTTCATTGTTCACTTCCATCAAGAGGTTCATCTTACAAGTGCTATGAAATGATCCCACTTAAACGACTAGTGATCTAACCCGGTTCATCAACAGAGTGTAAAGTTTGGGCAGTGAGGGCTGTAACATACCCCTAAAAAGGTTAAAGAAACAATTTTCAAACGAGGCTCAAAATTTACGGGATCAAGAAATCCAAATTCAACAAAGCCAAAACCAAATACAAATACTTCGATAAATTAAAATACGCTTTATACGATATCGAACGAGTTAAAGAAAATAACCAGCTCGGATTCAATACGATGACCTATCGAGTCTCATTTGACCCGGTGCGTACATAATCATATGGTGACGAACAAACAGTCAGAAAGTGGTTAACGATTCGGAGTGTCGTTCAATTCGTGAAGTTTCGTGATGCCAGTGTGTCGTGCTCATATGCAAAAATTCACCATTTTCCAAAATTCTGAAATAAAAAATCTTCTCGGAACATAATCATGTTATAACTAAACCTGGATTGATCGTAAAATTTATTTCTAAGACGTAGGTGATCAAGCCACGTCCCCACTATCCTTGGTTGATCATAGGTGATTAGTCTACTTTCAACCGAGGGTCAATGAATTTCAGGATACTCCGCTTAGTTATACTAGTACCATGTCCCTCGCTTTCAAAACCGTTTAGAAAATCGTGACGAGTATCCAAACTCGAAATCAAATAATGCATCTACGCAAGGAAATAGCGTAACCATGCTACATGTTCGGTGCATCAACGTAAGTATAAGAAAATACTTATAGTGAATAGTGAAAGTGGGGTGAGTCCAAATCATTAAATAACATAGCACGTATCTAATTAAATATCTCATCAAATACGCTATCAAGCATGGCAACAATTACATCATCAATTATAATCATGCGCGAGGCATCAGCTTGGCAGGAAGGCATGTTCTGGTCATAGGGATGGTTATAGTCAATATGCCAGTTCTCTATAACCAGTGCTCTGATACCATTCTGTGACACCGCGAAAACCGGATCAGCAGAAGCTTACAAGTCTGGGGTGCTACTTGATTGTTATCAAAACAATAGGTACAAAGTACGGCTTGTCATAAACCATTTTAGAAGAAAATTTATAATTGAAAACATTCAATGTACAATGTTTAAAAATAGTGCGGAAGCTATAGTTCAAAATTAGATTTAAATCAATCCCAAACGGTTTTCAGAGTCTTTTATGACCAAGCCATGCCCTTCACCAAGCTTCTCCAAGTAAGATAGGCAGCGGAAAAGATCTAACACCTGAGATAAACATGCTAAAAGTCAACACAAAGGTTGAGTGAATCCATAGGTTTAAAATAAAGTAATTGAGCACAAGATTTTTAATCAGGTGATATCAGTAACAAATGCAAATACCGGGTAATCAAAAGTAACCAACAATATATAGAGGCATCCCTGTGCATACATATTGTAGTTATGCTAAGCTCATGATACGCAAGATGTTAACCAATCCAACACCAATAACTCTGTACTGAAATCAACAATAACCGCGGAATTTCATAATATAACAGTGCCCCCAAGGCCGGGAACTGCCAGACACCTGGCAAAATAAAAAATAGTACACCCGCATTGCCAAGCCTTTGGTCAAGCGGGCGGGATGGTCAGTCATATAGGCCTATAAACTAAGTTCGCGCTCACTCGCAAGTGATTAATGGCTCATGATCTGAGGGTCTTAATAGTGGTAGAACAAGCTACCTAGCATCACAGTCCAGAATAACATACCAAATAAACAATTCTTCTCAGAAAACATTTAAAGCATGTATCTCACCCCAAGTAGTTTGCAAAGCATTTAAGATAAATAAAAGTGGGGCTATGAACTCACCTGAGTATGCAGCAATGCAAGATATAACGACTAGCACCAACTTGTCAACACAAAGGCATCAAAAGTAGGAGAGCACAACGACATCAAAAGTACAAGTACAACGAAACTAGATCTGCACAACCTAACGAGTAACATCCTTCAGAAATACTCCACAAATAACTTATAATGTAGTGTTCGTTGAATACTCATGTTAACATAAAAAGATTTGGTCTTCAATGGCGATAAAAGAAGTAAATATTTATGTCTCGTGTGGACGTTTGTGAAATAGTTAAGACGATAAAAGTTGGCGGATAATGATTAAATAACAAGAGAAGAATGAAGAAGAGAGTATAACGTTCTCGCGTAATAATCGTTAAACAAAAAGTAAATCGATACTCACGCCAAAATAAAATAGAAACCAAAATAAGAGAATAAATGACATCAAATGAGTAAAAGAAAGAAGAGACAAGTTGATGGGTGAGTTGGATATTTACCCCATATCCCAAAGTATAACTTTATATAAGTTTGAATAAAGTCGAGTTATATAAGTTTATAAGAATTTGAAAAAGGTTTATAAGTTTAGAAATGTTAAAAGATTTTATAAATTTTACCCGTTTATATTGAGTTCCCAAGTTAGCGTGAGTACTTGTAAACAAGTTTTATAAGTTTTAATCAAGTTCTATATCGTTATCATTCGCGTGTATATTAGTTTCGGCTTATCGAATAATTTGTGTCCGTTCGGGTCCAAATATATTAAGCTCGACGAGTCTAATACATTCTTCCGTCCCTTGTATCAAATCATACAATAATCCCTACACTAATACCGTAAATCCAATAACGGTTACAATGATTTATTCAAATGACTAATCTATTACAACATTTTACAATATAATAATTCGATGTCAAAATCCCCATGTACTCCAATAGCATCCAACATCATCAATCGCAAAGCAAAACAAAGATTAAGTTAGTAATGATCAAAATTAAAGACACCAATTACATAAACAACTCAAAATATATAAACACCACCCTATTTAGTTGTCGGGCTTTTTGGAACAATTCACTCATACTCATACAAACAAGCCCAAATACGCAAATCTTTACCCACAGGTTTTCACAAAACTTGACTTCACCATTTGTTTTCACAAAACTTCTAATGACACGGATTTACTAGGAGGCCTCAACCCGTGTCGAGACTAATCTCCTCATCAATTAGACATCCAAACCTCAATAAGTCCCCCACGATACTACTTGTATCGTGGTGGAACATCACGAGCACACCCTTTGGTGTGTCGCTTTACCCACAACAATCTCCATATCAAATACTTGAACCAATTCAACTCCTAACTTATAAATCGGAACCCAAATCCAAAATGGTTTACAAACAAGATTAAAACCAAGCTCACACAATTCAAGCAATAACAAGGACATCAAGCCGTGAATCCCATGAGTCACGACCCATTTCCATTCGAACTAGTAATCATTCGTCTGATCAAAATTAAAAGCAAACAACTACCGGACCACAAAATAACAACACAAGGCCGAATACAAGTACGAAGATAACAAAATACCACAAGATGAATAAGCATTGTCACGAGTCAGGTGACTCAGTGACAAGTCGAGTTGACTCAGCAATGTGTCAAGCGAGTTTTGTCATAATATCGAAGATCCACACTAGTTTTGTTTAGAAATGATGAGGCGAAAAATGAACCACTTTTAGGGGGTCATTTAAGCCCGAATTCGAATTTATTTGATCAAATATTGCCCTAAATTGTTCCTTTTGTGATTTTAGGTACTTTGGGAGAGAAATCTGGAAAAGGAAGCAATTCGGACGTTTTTGGAGCATAAAAGTGAAGAAAACGCCAAAAGTCTTAATTTTCCTTGCTGGGAACAGTAGGTGACGGCGTCAAGAAGAAAATCTTGACGGCGTCAAGAGGAATTCCCATGACGATCCAGTACAGAATTGACGGCGTCACATGGTAGGGCGTCAAGAGTAAAATGCATGACGGCCTGGAAACACATAACACTTGACGACGTCAGATTTGGATCAAGGCAGTCCGAGATTTATTTTGGCGGCGAGATGACGGCGTCACAAATTTGTTCTTGACGCCGTCAGACCCTATTTTCTATATATAGTTTTCTAATTTTCACATTAAAAAGAGAGAAGTTTTGGAGAAACCCTAAGGGCCGAACTTGGCACGAATTTTACAGGTTTTTCAAGGGTTCTCAGCCCTTGAACCCTTTCATGTGTAATTGAGATAAGTGTTCTTTTAATTCAATCAATATGTCTATGTGTTGGTTGTCTTTATCTTGTTCTTGTCTTAATTCCATCATGCTAGGCTAGATCTATCTTGTGTTTGCTTGGATCTAATGAAACTTAGATGTTAATTATGTGTTGCTTACTTGTTTATGGTTGTATTGGATGAATGATTTCGATGTTAGGCTTAAGAAAACTGGCAGATCTCCAATTGGTAACATGCTTGAATGTCTTAGGAAACATGAACTGACGTGCACTAGGTTTTATTGGTTGTATTTAATGAATGAGTAAATTCTAATGATCCCATGTTAGGAGCTTCTTAGCCGGCTCGACATAGGAGTGAAGTAGGCACTCATAGGATTGGGGAATTAAGTGTGCCACCCCATGAATGGTATTAAGGAATACAATCCGTCATCCACGCAACTATAACAAGTAATTAACGTGTAAAAGATATCTAGGGAGTAGTGAAATCTATGTAAACACATTTTCTCCACTTATTGCTCACAACCTTAGTTAATTTAGTTTATTTTCATTTTTAATATTTTATTTTGATTGCATCTATAGTATTGGGTTAGTTGACTAGCAACTAATTCCGCCCAAATCCTTCAAACCCGAGATTTTTACTTGCTTTCTAAAAAATATAAAAATACAAAAATAATCATCCCTCACCTTTAGAACTAGTATTTAGGTTTTCTAATCCTAGCGACACTATTCCTAGCTGAACGATCAATCCCCCGGTACTTGTCACTATACTATACTACAACGATCAGGTACACTGCCTGGTGGGGGTTGTAAGCTTCTCAAGATCCCTTGAGAGGTAAAGCCTGGTGCGATTCCCACGTATCAAGTTTTTGGCGCCGCAGCCCGGGGAATTGTTATTGTTTAGGTTGAATTTGATTGTTATTAGGTCTACTCATTAGATTCCTATCAAGTGAGATTTTTTCTTTTGTAGCTTTCTCGTAGTCTATCTTTTCTTTGTGATTTTGTTTGTAATTTGCTTCAAATGGACTTTACACTTAGACTTCTAAGATTGAAAGATAAGGTTGAGTGGCTAGAACACCAAAGATTTCAAAATACCTCATTTAGAGACACCTATGAATCATATGAGCCTTCACCTAGGATAGATTCTTATGAACAACCTCCATGTTTAAGATCTAGTTTTTGTGAGGCCAATAGGAAAAGCAACCTAGTTTGCCAAGGAATTGTGGATAGAGCTATAGCAATAAACCATAAGTTGGATGAAGCACTAGGTTTGCTATTATCACTACCTAAGAAAACAATTGAGGATGATCCTTATGATTCGGACATAGAAGCACGTGAGATACTTAGGAGAATGCTTAGGATAGATTCTACCAAAACACATGATGAGGTAAATAACATAAGCCCACAAAATACTCAACCATCATTTGAGGCACACACGCCGCCCGTGACTTACCCGGAAGAAGTAGAAGAAACTTTAGGAATTCCTATGGAGGTAGAACCCTTGGACCAGGCACCATTTGAGGATATAGGTTTGAACACTTGTAGTGATAACCTTACTCCTAGTTCTAGGGAATTTCCTAGTGTTGATGAACCGGAACCTCAAACTTTACACACCTTTCCATCCTTAGATTTATTTCTAGGAGACAAAAGGGGAACCGACCCACCCATCAACCAATATTATTCGGGTAGTTTTAGGATGAAGGAAGCCATTCACTCACCCCCTTCACCTCACGTGGCATATTCACACCCTAAGGGTGTGTATCACTACTTTCACCCACACTTAATCCTAAGTGTAGGGAAAACCTCCCCTATTTCCGTTAAATAAGGGTAGAGTCAGGCTCGTGACTCGAACAAAAACAAGCGCTTCTTGGGAGGCAACCCATGTTTTGTGTGTTTTTATTTGTTTGTTCGTTTGTTTGGTTTTATTTGTTTCCGTATGCATGTTTTATTTTATTGTTTGTGGCTCATATTTCAAAATAAATTGTGAAAATGCTTTATTTTGTTTTTAACTTCGTCTTAATTGCATATAAAGGTATTTTGCAAAAGATAAGTGTAAGAGAGATCCAAACTTGTTTATAGGAACGAAATTGAGCATGAACCACAACAATATTAAATGGACATGTGTATTAGTACTTGTTGGAGTCAAATGCTTGTATCGAGTCATAATGATGTTTTGTAGGATTTTCCAGGAAGTAGGACGTAAGTTTTTCCAGAAATTTTCCGAAAACTTAACATAAAGATTTCTGCAGGCCACTTCTGACGGCGTTATGAGTTTACTCTTGACGGCGTCATGTGTAAAATTCTGGAAATTTTGCTAGTTTTGTTTATACCGGAGTCTTAAAGTTTTTGTTAATTCTTTAGTTTTATAAACTCCAGGAAATCTGCAAACATTCATTCCACAAGCATTATATCTTTAATTGTTTTGTTTTTATTCCTAAGTCTGGAATTACATCTAGTTGTGAGTTTTCTTTGTTCGGATTGATGCTGTGGGTTTTTGTGTTTGTTTTCTCAGGTTTAACAGGTTATATTTGACAAGAAGATGATTTCTATTCTGGAAGGGAAACTTTGATTGTTCATTTTCTTGGAGGAAGATCTAACCTGACCACCTTATTATCCATACTGAGCGAATCAGGGGAGTATTTGATTTCATTCTTTTTACTTATTTCACTTTTACATTCTTTGCTTGAACATTGGGGACAATGTACATCTTAAGTGTAAGGGAAGGGTAAAATGATGATACCTTACAAATACACTTTTGCTTGAGTTTGTTTGTTTAATGGTAGATGTGTAATAAAACTATGAGAAATACTTGTTAGTGCAATTTTAGCGCCAAATTTAAATTTTTTTACAACATTTAGGAGTGAAACTTTAGCCATAGCAAGCGTCTCATGGATAGGAGATTGTATGACTAGCACATAACCGTATCATTCAGAAAAATTTTCCACCCAAATATGTGAGGTTCGCCTTTAGATTTGACAGGAAAAGCATTTACTATTAGTGCTTATGAGTGTACTGGTAGCATTTAGATTTTAGAACTTGCGTTAGTGATGCATCTCGAGACCTCTAGTGAGACTACATTCGTGTAGTAGGATTTACTACATGATAAGAGGCATTAGGATCACCCTTGTGTTAAACCCGTATCATAATTACTTGACCATTTAAGTCATATTACTTGACTACTTAAGTCAACTAATTTTCCCACACCATTAGCGTTGTACTCATTTTTAGTATACGAAACCCCTAGTACACCCCTCCGAGCCTATCTTTTCGTTTCTAACTTTAAGCATCTTACTTAAAGAAAGAATTTGTTACACCCCACTTAAATGTACACCCAAATCGCCTTAGCCTTCCGTGTATGCGCTCATTTTTAGTGCATTATTGTTATTTGTTAAACCCTAAGTTAACTATCTAATTGATTACATGGTTGCTAAGTCGAGTCATATCCTTGTACATATTGTTTTGGGACGATTGGTACTCATGGGTAAGTACTTATTTTATGGAGTAATAGGGAAGAACATCGTATATTACCCCCATATGTGCGTTAATCTTAAAAGTGCTCCAAGTGTTTTGATTTTCTTAATTCGAGTCATTAGATTAATTTATTGTAAAGTATGTAAAAATTCAAGTGTAAGGGAAATGTTCATTCCCTATGATGTATTATTTTGGATGGTAGGGTAAGAGTGTATGCAAAAAAAAAAAAAAAAAAAAAAAAAAAAAAAAAAAAAAATCAAAAAAAAAGAAAAAAAAAAATAGAAAAGGAAAAAAGAGAAAAAACATACGGACTACCATCCCGCTTTCATTCTATGTTTATTTTATGTTTTTGTTATTTTTTATTTATTAGCTTAAGTCGAGTCTAGTCTTGGCTTAGCAACACCACATTGTACATGTAATTAACCAAGATTGTTAACTCGCCACCAGTAAAACTTCCTTTATCCAACAAAACCATGTATTTCATATCCCTACACCTAACGTTACAACCCTTTAAAAGACCTATTTGATAGTTTATCCTAGGTGCTTACGCCATGTGGTGGAGGTTTGATCCTTTACCAAGCCTATGGTAATCTATTTTGCTATGACAGGTAGTGAGAGATATCTTCCATTTCCATATTGTAATTTATACTTTATTACACCCGAGAGATGGGAGTATCTAAACACTATTTGTGAGGTGCTAGTGTATGACCTCTGTGCTTGTCTATTAGTCTTTAGTGGAACGATTATTTGTTGTAATTACTTTTATATTAGTGTTAAATGACCCCTAACTTGTATTTTGAGTAGAATAAAAGCGCATTTGCTTGAGGACAAGCAAATCTCAAGTGTAAGGGTATATGATGAGGCGAAAAATGAACCACTTTTAGGGGGTCATTTAAGCCCGAATTCGAATTTATTTGATCAAATATTGTCCTAAATCGTTCCTTTTGTGATTTTAGGTACTTTGGGAGAGAAATCTGGAAAAGGAACCAATTCGGACGTTTTTGGAGCATAAAAGTGAAGAAAACGCCAAAAGTTTTAATTTTCCTTGCATGGAACAGTAGGTGACGGCGTCAAGAAGAAAATCTTGACGGCGTGAAGAGGAATTTCCATGACGATCCAGTATAGAATTGACGGCGTCACATGGTAGGGCGTCAAGAGTAAAATGCATGATGGCCTGGAAACACATAACACTTGACGGCGTCAGATATGGATCAAGGCGGTCCGAGATTTATTTTGGCGGCGAGATGACGGCGTCACAAATTTGTTCTTGACGCCGTCAGACCCTATTTCCTATATATAGTTTTCTAATTTTTACATTAAAAAGAGAGAAGTTTTGGAGAAACCCTAAGGGCCGAACTTGGCACGAATTTTACAGGTTTTTCAAGGGTTCTCAGCCCTTGAACCCTTTCATGTGTAATTGAGATAAGTGTTCTTTTAATTCAATCAATATGTCTATGTGTTGGTTGTCTATATCTTGTTCTTGTCTTAATTCCATCATGCTAGGCTAGATCTATCTTGTTATTGCTTGGATCTAATGAAACTTAGATGTTAATTATGTGTTGATTACTTGTTTATGGTTGTATTGGATGAATGATTTCGATGTTAGGCTTAAGAAAACTGGCAGATCTCCAATTGGTAACATGCTTGAACGTCTTAGGAAACATGAACTGACGTGCACTAGGTTTTGTTGGTTGTATTTAATGCATGAATAAATTCTAATGATCCCATGTTAGGAGCTTCTTAGCCGGCTCGACATAGGAGTGAAGTAGGCACTCATAGGATTGGGGAATTAAGTGCGCCACCCCATGAACGGTATTAAGGAATACAATCCGTCATCCATGCAACTATAACAAGTAATTAACGTGTAAAAGATATCTAGGGAGTAGTGAAATCTAAGTAAACACATTTTCTCCACTTATTGCTCACAACCTTAGTTAATTTAGTTTATTTTCATTTTTAATATTTTATTTTGATTGCATCTTTAGTATTGGGTTAGTTGACTAGCAACTAATTCCGCCCAAATCCTTCAAACCCGAGATTTTTACTTGCTTTCTAAAAAATATAAAAATACAAAAATAATCATCCCTCACCTTTAGAACTAGTATTTAGGTTTTCTAATCCTAGCGACACTATTCCTAGCTGAACGATCAATCCCCCGGTACTTGTCACTATACTATACTACAACGATCAGGTACATTGCCTGGTGGGGGTTGTAAGCTTCTCAAGATCCCTTAAGAGGTAAAGCCTGGTGCGATTCCCACGTATCAAGAAAACGCAAGGTTTTATCAGTTTTATGAATCAAAATCGTTTATGTTAATATTTACCGATTAGGGTGAGGGCGTGGTGTAAGAGAGATGAGGGTGAGGCATGTATGGTAATAATAAAGGTGGTGGTGGTCTTGGCTGGATTCAGGTGGCCGAATAATGTGAGTGGCGGTTAAGATGGGAAGAGGAAGAGAGAAGGGTTTTTATGATAGGGTTTGTGTTATTATAGAATGAAGAAAGAATCCTATGCATAATCTTATATAACCAATTTCAAAACTTATAAAAACAAATGAAAACCCTTAAAAAGTATACGGGTAAACGGTGTAAATAAACCCCAAGGGCCGCTTCTGTCATTTCGATTAACTTTTATAAAAGTTAGGTTCGGGTCTCATTTAAGTTAGTAGACGACTGATTCAATATATGAAAATTATACTGTTGCGATTAAAATAATTTTTCCACAAAGAATGAGTATTCACACGACTGACTTGCTCGTAATTAAATAAAATTCATATATTAAATCTTTTAATGCGTTTTTGGTTGTGCCGACGCAAATAGAGGAATAACGCTAACGTTAAATAAGATATTCACAGTTTTTCAAACCCAAACAAGTTCAAAGAAGTTCAAAAGTTAAGGAAAATCAAATGTAACTATTTTGGCTCGTAAAATAGGTTTAGGAAATTTGCCGGATGTTACATACTTCATGAAGCTTACATACTTCATGCTCTTTTCCAACAAATTTGAATCCTTGTGCCTGAATTATATAGATTTTCTCTTATAAGTCTCCATATAGAAATGCAGTCTTCACATCCATCTGAACTAGTTCCAAATTCAACTGTGCTACCAAAGCCAACAAAATTCTAATAGAGGAATGTTTTATCACTAGAGAAAAAACTTCGTTATAATCAATTCCCTCTTTCTGAGCGTGGCGTTTAGCTACCAAGCTTGGTTTGTAGTGAACATCATCTTGTCCATGAAATCATTCTTTCTTTGCATACACTCATTTCCATTCAATTTCCTTCTTCCCTTTTGGGAGGTTTGTCAACTCCTATGTCTGATTCTTCTTAAGAGACTGCATTTCTTCGCTAATGACAATCCTCCACTTCTCTTCCTCTAAGTCTCGAACCGATTCAAAGTAAGTAGTTGGAACATCATCAACTGTAATTGAAGATGCACAAGCCACTATATCATTAAGGCGAGCAGGGCTTTTAGTGTTTGTTTTTGGCTTATTGGTAGCAATTGATTGTTGATGTTGATGTGGAGGTTCTTAGGTTTGAGCATTTTCTTCTTCATAGTCTCCTTCTACCACATAAGAATCATCAACTATTTCTCTATTATCTGATACAATTATTTGGGAGTTCCATATAACTGCTTAGTATTCACCTTATTCAACATGGAAGATTCATTAAAGGCGACATCCCTGCTCAAGATCATTTTCTTTGCCTCTAGACACCATAGACGATAGCCTTTGATTCTAGAGGTGGTCCCCATGAATAATGTTTTCTTTTCTCTAGGATTCAACTTTGATTCCTTCACATGATAATATCCAGTGGAACCAAACACGTGCAAGGAATCATAATTTGTAGCGGGTTTTTCATACCATTTCTCAATGGTGTTTTATCATTAATAGCAGTTGATGGTAAATGATTAACTAGGTGACACACATACGTCATAGCTTCAGCCCAAAATTCTTTACCCAACCTAGCATTGGATATCATATACCAAACTTTCTCTAGCAAGGTTCTGTTCATGCATTCGGCCACCCCACCTGATGTGGTGTATGTATGACAGTGAAGTGCCTGACGATGGCTTCGTCTTCAAAAAATTTTGTAAACTGATCATTTTTATACTCTCCGCCATTATCAGTTGATCTTTCTGCTCGTCTGAGTTTCCATCCTCTTTTTCCACTTGATGAACACTCCTAACACTTCACTTTTGTCTTCAACGTATACACTCAAACTCTTCGAGAAAAGTCATCAACAAAGATCACATAGTAGTGTCTTCCTCCTAACGAGCTTGTCTTTGAGGGATCCCATACGTCAGAGTGGACATAATCCAAGATATCTTGTGTCTTGTGGATAACCGTCCCAAATTTCACCCTTGTTGTCTTCCCGTTGATGTAATGCTTACAGAGATCCAACTTACAAGAACTCACTCCTTTTAATAATCCTTGCTTTATGAGAAAATTCAAGGATTTCTCTCCTGCATGCCTTAAGGGCATATGCAATAGCTTCACAGCTTCTGAATTTCTATCACCATTGGTAATAGCTGCTACAGTTCCAACAACCGTTCTACCCTTATAGTGATACGTGTTGTTTATTTTATGAATACCCTTCATTAATCATTACTACAAGTATGCAAGAGATGATCTTCATAACCCATCCTTTGCTCTTACTTCGAATCCTTTAGATTCTAAGGTACCAACATAAATGAGATTCTTTTTCAACTTTGGTGAATGACGAACACCTTTCAAGGTCACAATTCTTCCATCCTCATTCTGCAATCGAACGGAACCAATCCCATGAGTAGTGAGGGGAGTTTCATCCGCCGTATAAACGACTTCCTCATGTTCTTCAAAATTACTAAACCACTCTCGATGTGGTGTAATATGATGGCTACATGCGGAATCTAATAGCCATACATCAGAAGCATTCTTGGTCGACGATGTTGCAAGTGAGGGATCTGATTCTTCATTATCACACTTGGTGACATTCTCCTCCGCTACAGCTTTCCCTTTTGTAATGATTGCCCTTGGTTTTCAACTTTGGATAATCTCTCTTCCAATGACCTTTTTCATGAAAAAAGGCACATTCAAAAGATGATAAAGATAAGAAACGTGGGTAACTGATGAACTCAAATAACTACATTTTATTGTCATAATTTATCTTATTTATTTGACTTGTTTTATTATATTATTCATGAGAATCGATACTTCATCATTTACTTTAGTAATTATCAGGTAAAAACAAGCAATTGGTGAAACTTAATGATTTTGGATGAAATATGGAGCAAAACTAGCAAGATGTCAAAAGTCTACTGGAACCCAAAAGATGCGCCGTATCTTTCTCAACAGATACGCCGCAATATCATACTTAGATGAATTCAAAGACCATTGCCTGACTTTGAAGAATGCGCCGCATGCAATTCTAGCATGCGACGCATATGAAACTTTTGTCAACGAAGAAGATCAAGCTTGTTCTACTCCAGATACGCCGCATCATATTGCTGACATACGGCGTATTACTATCAAGACTTCACCAGATGTAATCCAAGACACTAAAGGACATGCGCCGCATACAAGAACTAAGTTATGCCGCATCTGAAGACGGTGTATGAATATTCCCGAATATATTAATCTTGGACCCCACGCGAAGTTAAGTGAATGGGCCACATCTCACTATTCTATGCGCCGCATCTACCCTTAGACAGAAAGTATAAATACCCCAAAGGACAGACAAATTTTGTGTGCAAGATACCAAGAGCAAAACCCTAAGAGACGAATTCAGTCAAAGAAGCTTCATAAGACACACACCAAACAAAGATCTTAGAGCTATAAGAAGGTCCTGCATGTATTTAATTTATTAAGTAGTTTTGTTTTATTGTAATAGTAAGCTTTAATTCATCAGGATAGATGGGCTTGTGATATGTGACTACGGAACATCGTACACTCCCCTTAATATTGCTTTCCCATTAATTAAAATTTATATGTTGATGTCTTTGGTGACTTATATTAGTGCTTTGATAACCTCTGTGTCTAGCTGAGCCCGTGGACTGCCATATCTGCCCCTCGCCTATTTATTCTAGCGTCTCTAGAAAAGTAGGATAGGCGTAAGTGATCATTTAGAGTTTACTCGCCGATATACTCGATCCAACGAGAAAGAACAGATTTAATACACTTCATATAAAACTAGCAATAAAATAAGTGACAAGCTACTTAATTATCAGGACAGTTCTTCTTATAGTCTCTATTATCTATCTGTGTACGTGTTGCTATTTTGCTGTTTTGTTCTCATTAGTTTACTATTTTATTAAACCAAATCTGTGCTAGTCTCAGAGACTAAAACCCACTTGCGTTAGATTAGATTGTAAAACTAACTTAGGATATTAAAATACTAATAGACAAATTAGATTTTCGTTCCACTCTTAGTGATCGATACTCTGCTTACCAAGTAGGCTACATTGATCGGGTACATTGCCCGTTAGTGTTGTTTTAGGTTAAGTCGGCTAAATGTAAATTTAAAACTTGATAAGGAATAAATACCTACACAACGACAAATAACATCATGTTTTTGGCGCCACTGCCGGGGAGTGAATTGTTAAACCTTGTTTATCTATTAGTATTTTAATTAGGTTTTCTAACTTTTTGATTTTTTAGGTTTTTAGATTTTTACTAACCATTTATTTGTTTGTTTGCATTCATTGTATATTTTGCATATTTTTTTTGTGTGTGTTTGTTTGTTTTGTGTGTTTTTCTTTGATTTCTGCATTTACTGATGTCGTTGTATTCTTCTGATCCAAACAATACGGCGCATTTGTCTTTCCAGATGCGGCGTATAGCGTTTTAATTTTTTAAATATAGCGCATTTAATTATACGAGTACGGCGCATCTATTTTTTAGATACGACGTATTTTATCTTTAATCAGAAAATTTTTAAACCATAACGAAGATATGACGCATCTGTTTTACAGATACGCCGTATTTAACTTTTTATTAAAAACAGTTTTCGAATTAATTAAAAAAGAAGCGACGCATCGATCTTTGTTGATACGGCGCATCTATCTGAATAAAAAATCTTTTATTTTGAAACGTAACGAAGATACTGTTGGGAATACATTTTGTTAAATCAAGTGTCGGTCATTGAGTTTTGTAATAGGTTGCAATATTATATTAGTACGTTAAAGTTTTAATATGTTTTATGTTATCTTTACCAAGTTTACATGTTTTGTTAAAGTATAAGGGCTAGTTGTGTAACAAGTAGAAAGTCATGTGAAGCCCTAGACTAGTAGTATAAATAGCAATGTAACCCTCCTTAGATGGTGTTGGTTCTCTTGGTAAGATCTTCGTAAAATAACGGACTTTTTTTTTTTTTTTTTTTTTTTTTTTTTTTTTTTTTTTTTTTTTTTTTAGAATATAACATTTCACTTATTTCATTTCACATAAGAGTTCCTTCCACTCTCTCTCTCTCTCTCTACTTACTTTCTCTCTCTAAGATTCTAAGTTCATATGTTATAAAATGGTGACCTAACAAGTGGTATCATTCGCCAAGGGATAATATAGGTTGTTTTAGGTTACATTTGGTCGAAAAACTAGGATTAGAGGCTGATTTTCATAATCTAGGTACTGTTCATTACGTGTTTTATCGAGTAAGGTAGTGTTTTGTCGAGTTAGTTCTAGTCTTATCGAGTAAGACTAGGTTATCGAGTTACTGTATTGGCGAGTCAGCCAGATTAGCGAATAAGCTAATACACCTTATCGTTTATCGAGTAAGGCTCTTACTGTTTTCTATTAAGGCTTAACTATACTTCGTTCGTTTCTCTTTATCGAGTAAACATTTAGTATCGAGTAAGAAACCATCTTATCGAGCAAGCACCTTATCGATCAAGCACATTATCGATTAAGCATAAGTATATCGAGTAAGCATCTTTTATCGAGTAACTAATTATTGAGTAAGGACATTTCTTTTTCGAGTAAGGACAGTTTGTTTTTTCGAGTAAGGACAGTTTGTTTTTCGAGTAAGGACATAAGTACCAATTTCCGTAAATCTTGGAAATAATACATAACCTACAACAACATCCTTGTTTATCCTTTAAAGATCCAAGTTAACGTTATCACTAAACATGTCTCAACCACCGTACTATTACTACTCAAATCAACAACAACAAGATCATCCACAGCAACAGTATCATCAACAGCAGCAATATCATCCACAGCAACAGTATCAACAACCTTCACAGTATCATCACCAACCGTTCTATCCACAACAACAACATCTTTTGATGCAACAACATCAGTGTTGACATAAATAATGTATGAAAACGTTATTTATATTTTTCGATATCTCTATATTTTGACGATCACAAAATGTAAAATCGTCAATCGTATAATTACTACGTAAACAAGTATTAAGCTAGTTTATATCACTATATCCAACTTAATCACTTAAGGTATGGATAAACAAGTGCTTAATACATCTCATGATCAAAGGGATATTTAATTAACTAATACAAAGTTTATTTAAATATATAAACATATTATATATTTTTGAAAAACACTTTTGGTAATAAAGAAAAATGTTTTAATCATACTAAATATATGATTTCAAATATTTAACCAAAATCAGTTAGTTTTTCACCAAATAAACTTTCCCCACTAAAAGACAAGTTTTCTGGCCGTTACAGTTGGGCGGCCCCCTTAATTATAAGGGGCGGTCCCCTTAATTTTAAGGGGGCCGGCCACGATTTAAGGGGACCGGCCAGGCTCCCCTGTCAGAAAATGTCAGAATTCTTCTCCTATAAATACCACCTTAATTCTGGAATTTTTCCCCACCTTTTACACGAATTTTTCAGATCTATAACTCTCTAAACATCCTCTAAAACCCTTTGATCATTTGTATATTAATCCTTGTTTCAAGTGATTCAATCCCCCATCATCCATTCTCATCCAAAGTGCAAAAGAAGAACACTCTTTCTACAACCAAGTTCAAGAAGTGTTGAAGAGTAGTTGTGCATAGTGTATATATATTCATTTGTGAATATTGTGTTGTGCTTGTGATTAAGTGTGTAGAAGATATAGAAGTTGTGTAGATAATAGAAGTTGATAAGTAGTGAAGTAGGTTAGTTGTGAAGATAGGTGTGAAGTAGAAGATTGGTGTGTAGAAGATAGTTGTGAAGAAGATTGGTGTGTAGTATATTGGTGTGAAGAAGTTGTGTAGAAGTTGTGATCAAGGTGTGAAGTTGTGTGGTGTGTAAATTGGTGTGTAAGGTTTTCTCCGCCAAAAGGAAGTTTGTTGACATAGTGAAGAAAACTCTCGAGTAGGTGACTCGGGGAGTGGAGTAGGAACAAGGAAGGTGTCCTTGTAGCCGAACCACTATAAATCCTTGTGTTGTGGTTTGATCTTTCTAACTCTTCTCATTACTTATTTATTTATCTTTACTATATTAGTTAGTTACCATACAATTGTTCATATAGTGCAAGTATTGAGTTCACATAAACTAGAATCGAAGTTTTTATAACAAACTTGTGTTTATAAATTTAAAAGGATGTAAAACTATTCAACCCCCCCTTCTAGTTTTCCACAATTGGTATCAGGAGCCACGTCTAGCAAGATTTTTAAAATATATTGTATTTTAAAACTTGTGACGATTTATGGAATCTGAAAAATATTTAGAAGGGCAATCTATGTAAAGACCACCACTATTTGAAAGTGATGGATTTTTATATTGGAAAAATCGATTCGAAACTTATGTGAAATCAAAAGATCTAGATCTTTGGCATATTATTACCAATGGTGATTTTTTACCTATTCAAAATAACCCGGAAACTAAGAAAGATGAAATCGTACCTTTTGAAAAACAAAATGATGATTTAAAAAGAAAACTTGCTAAAAATAATAAAGCAAAAATGGTTATTTACAATGCGCTACCACGTAAAGAGTACGAAAGGATCTTTATGTGTGAAACCGCAAAAGAAATTTGGAACTCTTTGTTAATAACCCACCAAGGTAATAATCAAGTCAAAGATAACAAAATAGATCTACTTGTTCAACAATATGAGCAATTCACGATTCCGGAAGAGGAATCAATTGATAATGCCTTTGCTAGATTTAACACCGTAATCACAAGTTTAAAAGCACTTGATGAGAATTTCTCTAGTAAGAATTTTGTTAGGAAGTTTCTTAGAGCTCTTCACACAAAATGGCGAGCTAAAGTGACGGCTATTGAAGAATCGAAGAATTTGTCAACGCTACAACTTGATGAATTAATTGGTAATTTAAAAGTCTACGAAGCAATAATAAAGAAGGACTCCGAAATGGTTAAAGGGAAACGAGAGCAAAGCAAGTCAATCGCCTTGAAAGCTAGAAAGGAATCCAACAACGAAGATAGCTCATCTTCCGAAAGCGAAGACGAAGAATATGCCATGGCCGTAAGAGATTTCAAGAAATTCTTCAAAAGGCGAGGAAGATTCGTTAGACAACCACACGATGAAAGAAGAACATCTCAAAAGAATAATGATGACAAGTATAGCAAGAATGAGAGAAAATGTTTCAAGTTTGGTGATCCGAATCATCTTATTGGAAAATGTCCAATGATGACAAGAGATCAAAATCAAAGAGCGTTTGTCGGAGGTGCTTGGAGTGATAGCGATGAAGATGAGAAAGAAACAACATAGGAAGAAAAATGTCTCATGGTAAAACATCAAGTGAGGTACGTTCCGAAACCGAATATTTTAGTGATGAAAATTTATCATTAGATGAAAAAGACTTAGATAGTGAATACAATAGATTATGCAAAATAGGACAACAAGTTATGGCTAAAAACAAATCACTAAAATATATAAATAACAAATTAGAAAATGAAGTACTTGAACTAAAAATTAAAATACATCAACTTGAGAAAGGTAAAGAAACTTTTGAAGAATGTAAATCATGTCAAGAGCTTAGAAGTGAAAACAACAAACTTAAGGAAGAAATTTGTAAACTTGAGAAATTTGAAAATAGTAGTAACTCACTTAGTAAAATTATAAGTATTCAAAGAATATCCGGAGATAAAACCGGTCTAGGTTTTAACTCAACCGAAGCCTCAACAAGTGAAGTTAAAAATGTTAAATTTGAAAGCGAACTCAAGGAACTAAAACCTTCAAAATCTAATCCTGAGTATATACTCATAAATGATAAGAAAATACATCTAGCTAGTAATGAAGAAATAAAACCGTTTTATAAACCATCTTTAAAAACCGAAGTAGGATCGTCCAAAACTAAAACAAGATCTAAAACTCCACCACCTAGGAAACCGAATAATTCTTACCCAAGACCTAAAACACCTCAACCAAGAGTAAACCAAAATAGACAAAACTTTAACAATAATCAACAAATGTGGAACTTCAATCCATGGGGAATGTTTCCACCATATATGCACCCAAGTCAAATACAAAACATGTTCGGGACAAATAACTTTGGTCAAATGAGACCATGGGGACCAACGTGAAAACTTTCGCCATTCATACATGGAAATCTTTGATGTTACCCCGTGTTCGGACTTTCCTTTGAAGATTTTGAAGTTTAACGCATTGAAGACGAAAGGTACACATTTTCTTTTATTTCCTTGTAAACAAATGCATGCTTAGTTTAGTATCTAGCTTTTATGTGATTTTGATTGGTTCATTATTCTCTCTAGTCTTTACTTCTATACATAGATATACTTATTTACTTATACTATATATATATATATATATATATATATATATATATATATATATATATATATATATATATATATATATATACACACACACACTTAGCTATATCTAGGATCTTATAACCTAGAAAACTCATTTGTTGATTTTCTAGAACTAGAAATTGTTCGTTTACGAACCTTTTCTTTTCCCCATTTACCTTATTGAACTTTAATGTTCAACAACACTCATGCTGATGAAGAGAGATGAGTCGAAAAATCTATGGATGAAATAAACTCCCGGCTTCCGTTGCATTCGTCTCCTTCCTTTATTCTCGTCTTATAAGCCCATACTATATATATATATATATATATATATATATATATATATATATATATATATATATATATATATATATATATATATATATATATATATATATATATATATATATATATATATACACACATATACTTATGAACCTTCCACAACGTTCTCGTGTACTTGACAACTTGATAAATTTCATCCGAAATGATCAAGAAAATTTAATTGGCAAATTGTCGATTAAAAAAGTCAAGTAATTCCTTTCGTGCGAATACCCTCCAACGTATTTTTGATTAAATATAAATCTAATACATACATATGAATAATTTTTTGCTCTTTCCAGAAACCAAAATCACAAAAATCGAATTTTGGAGGGCGGCCCCCTTAATGTTTAAGGGGACCGGCAGCCAAATATAGGGCGGCCCCCTTAATGGTTAAGGAGACCGGCCATCTGATAGTTCAAACCCGTTTTTCTCCCTTTTCCTTTTGCCAAACACTCCACTTTTTCATACACCTCTTCCCCTGCTTCTGCTGTGACGAAAACCAAAACCCAAAAACCCCTCAAATCACTTCCAAATCACATAATTCGGGTTAATTCGCAAAGGGCAAATTTATCTAACACAATCACCATTACTTATTGTAAGTTTTTCATAACACATTTCATCTAATTTCATCTTATTTGATCATACTCATGATTATGCATGTTTTATAAAATTCGTCAAATTTCACAATTTCTTTCAAATTAAGCCTTAAAACTCCATAACCAAATGCTTCCCCTAGGATTAGGATGATTGATCAACATTAGAAACTATTTATTATAAACTATCATGTCAAAAAAAAAAAAAAAAAAAAAAAAAAAAAAATTCATACACTCCTTTTCAAAATTTTTAGTAAACTCATTGTTGAATAATGATTTGAAAACGTGTTAAAACTAATCACATTATACTTTTGTAACCTGTAAAACTTGAAATTACATTTTTCGACTAAGAAAAATTATATTGGTTCACAATATAGGGGTGTTTGGATTATGTCCAAATAATATCGAAACATAGTTATTATAATTTTTATAAAACTTTGTTATAATTATAAACCTAAAAATTACTAATCGGACTTGTCAAGATATATAATTCATATATATATTGACATACTAGTGGTATAAGTCACTAGTTAAGGAAGCGTTTGGTTTATTACTAAAAATGACATTTTTAAGTAAAAATACAAACCATCTTTTTCAAAAACAAATCACATGCATAAGAAACTCGCAAGAAATAGCTAGTTTTACAATCTAATGTAAATCTAGCAAATTTCATGATATATTAAGATGTTTAAAGGGGCGTTTGGATTTGTCCATAACTACTTATTAAACATCGTAAAGTATATCTAGAACGAGTTAAAAACAATATTAAGGAACATGGTAATCTACTTCTTAGGATTAGTAACGAAGTATGTTTACGTTCCAACATGAGCCTTAACAATATACATATACTTTTATTTTTCTTTATATTTATTTTGGTCTTTTTGTATTAGTGATGTGTTTAGGTGAAAATGCCCAAAGCAACTACCGAAGATCTTTCTCACACTAAAAACTACATTCCTAAAGTTTCCCAACTCCCTACTACATCTCCTTCCATTGGACTTATATATCGTGAAATTGAAGATAGAAATGTTCATGAAGGACGTGTAGTAGATCTTGCTTTTGCTCAATCCGACTACATAAATCGCGTGTTTACAAGCATCAACTTCAATTTTCTTTATGAAATAAATGAACCTATCATTCCTCGTTTCATAATGGATTTCTATAGCCAAGTCACCATCCAAACCAATGATCTTGGTTTCATCACCATCTCTTTCATGATTCAAAATGAATTTATCACCCTCACTCTCGAACAATTTGGTCATATCCTCCAAATTCCTTTTAGAGGTCAAGCAATTTTCACAAACGAGTGGGACCTCGAATCTCTTAATCACTATCGACCAACCTTCGGTCCCTATTTCGACGAAATTCCTCATCCCGACAAAATTCGTCAAATCCTTGGTGTGGACCGTGCCACCACAAGCCGAAAAATAAAACCCAAAAACGTTCAAATCTCTCCATACCAACTTCTCCTCAAAGAATTAAGCCCCCACATGAAGCGTTGGGAAGAACTCATTCGTGAGAATGCGTTTGGTACCGGAGGTCACCGGGACCATCTCCCGGCGTGCCTTGCTCACATGTTGTATTGTATAGCTGTCAAAAAGCCGTACAATTTGGCCTACTTCTTCATCAAACGGATTTAGTGTGCTAGAAAAACTCCCAAAGCCAATCTTCCATATAGAATGTTCCTCACTCGTCTCTATCGTCATGTTATCGAGTACTACCCCGATCTTGACAATAGTATCTATGAGTCAATGTACCCCACTCTACGTCCTCTCTCTCTAAAACAAGCTCGACGAACTCGAAGTGACAAGGGTAAACCTTGTCGTCATAGCTTTCATGGATCATCCTCAAGGCAAGACGATGACGATGAGGAGGAAAACATCCATGATGCTAGTACCCCTTCGTTTTCTGAGTTCGTTGACAATTTAGAGGATCTTGACTATCCCGAGTATTCTACCCCATCTCCTAGTGATCAAAACGAAGAAGTGCTTCATGAACGAACTACCGAGATGCTTAGAAGACAAAAGAGCTTGCACGAAGAAGTTAGAGGTGGCTTCAAATCTATCGGAAAGACTTTGAAGGGCATCTTCGGGAAGAAAAAGAAATAATATGCTTGGATTATGTTTGTTAAACAATATTTAATTTTTATGTCTTGTGTGCTATTTGTCAGAAGTATATTCGGAAGTACTTGTTATTTGGATATTTGTTTAGGATGCTAACTTGATTGTTTTTGATATGTGTTTTTTTTTTAATGCATGCTTCTTTTAATCTATATATATGTTTGCATGATTAGTTAATGTTTATATAAATATATGACATGTATGCTTTCTAATAGACCAAAACAAATGTGAAATGTCCAAATAGAGCTTGCTGCAAATACAAAACAGAACATAACATTTTTCCAGAAATTTTTTGAAAATTTTGGTTTCTGGGTCGTCAGATGGGCGGCCCCCTTAAATCATAAAGGGTGGCCCCCTTAAAATTAAGGGGACCGGCCTCCATTTAAGGGGACCGACCATCTGGAACAGTTTTTACACTGTTTTCTTTTGCATCTTGTGATCCCTTTTGCTAGTCCCAGCTACCATTTCCCTTAAAAACTAAACTGATTTTGGAATATAACATTACAATTTCAAATTAATTCCACTTCTAAACATGTTTTCCCACTATATAATCTCCATGCATGTTTAATTCACATTCCATCATCCTCAAACATTCATCAAACATCATCATGTCATCACCAAGAACCACCTATTCAAACAATGCCAAGAAACAAAAACTTGTCATCATTCCACCCAAACAACTCTTCATTGATCTTACAAATGAAGACAACACCACTCCATCTCCACCACCTCAATGTTCATCTCCTAGTGCACCAAATGCACCCTCCAAAACACCTTCAACAAATGGAAACTCCACTTCCTCCATACCATCCACTTCATCCATAAATGACTACATCAACACCCACTTATCTCCTCCAACAATTGATCAACCATCACAACCTACCAATGAGAACACATCTCTTGCACTCACTCTCTCATTATCACCATTAACACCTCTTGATGCACATTTCTCATCATCTCCTATCAACCCACCAACCTATAACCCCGTCCCATGGAGCTTACTTGAAGCTCATGGAGACACTTGCCTTTGTTGCATTCACAACCGAACAATTGTATTCGGATTAAGAGATGAGATCCAATACATGTTTTCTCATATTGAAAACATGTTGCATCAACCACCAACAACAAACACAACACCTCCACCACCATCACATAAACTAGAATCGAAGTTTTTATAACAAACTTGTGTTTATAAATTTAAAAGGACGTAAAACTATTCAACCCCCCTTCTAGTTTTCCACAATCAGCTCATTTCTCAACAACCACCATTTCAAATGTCACAACAACCAATTCAATATTCGTCCAAACAACCTCACTAGTTTGATCGGATGTGTGAAGTAATAACAACTCAACAATCCAGACATGAGGCAGGATCAATTGACACACCCCCAATGCTTACACCTGGAAATTATGTTCAGTGGGCAAGTCGATTCTTACGGTTTATTGAACTCAAGAAACCCCATGGTAAATTCATGAAACAAGTGATCCTTGAAGGACTATTTTAGTGGCCAGCCAGATTTGAAGGAGGTGATCCTACTGATGATCCTCCATGTCCTCCTGTTGAAAAACCTGTTCCAGATACTCAACTTACAGATGAACAAAAACTACATCACAAAGCAAATGAGTATGCCATGATTTACATACTTCAAGGAATTCCAAATCCAATCTACCGAAGTGTTGATGCTCAGTAAACGGCTAAAGCCATGTGGGAACATGTTCATCTTCTAATGGAAGGTACTCAATTGAACAAAGAAGATATGGAATCAAAACTCTATATGGAATACACCAACTTCATAATTGAACCAGGGGAGACACTTAAATCCTACTATCACCATTTCACTAATGTTGTTAATGATTTGGAAAGACATAAAATTACAATACCAAGTATCGTAGTGAATACTAAGTTTGTCAGTAGCCTTGGTCCTGATTGGAAAAAGTATGTGACATTTGTTCATCAAACAAAAAATCTTCATGATGCACCATATGGTTTGTTGTATGATTTTCTGAAGCTCCATGAACCTAAAGTGGAAAAAGATCGAGCTCTCTGAGGAGGTTACTCACCACCACCAACACCAAATTCTTTGGCACTCGTAGCTCAATCTCACAATGCTCCACCTCCAATGTCAAATCATGCTTATGTTCAAGAACAAAATTACTTCAGTTACCCACAACCTACAACTTCAAATCAGATGATCCCATATGATTCTTCACAGCAATCTACTACAAATCAACTTGTTCCTTATGAAAGCAGTGATTCAATGTACTACTCAAATTCCAATGAAGATGAAGATGAAGATGAAGACTTCAATACGTTGAATCAAGGACTTGCTCTTATTGCTCGTGCCTTCAGCAAATTCTCAGACAAGACAAACAACCGTCTTTGCTCTTCTTCTAACACAAGGATACAAGCTGTCATTCAAGATGGACGGGTTGAGATACAGAATCGTAATTTTGGAAGATCAGGCTCAGGTGGTTATTCAGGAAATTCTGGGAATGGACAGCGGTTTAACAACAATGGAGGGTTCAGAAACAATTCAGGTGCTCCTCAGAAAAGGGCTGAAATTGTTAAATCTGGGAACTCAGACTCTGGGAATACAGTGTGGTGCTACAATTGTAATGGAAAAGGTCATATTGCTACTGCTTGTCCAAAACCAAGAACAAGGGGAAGCAAGTTTCATTAGCAAGCGTTACTACTAGCTCTCAAAGATGAAGCTGGCGGAACTTTCACTGAGCAAGAAAACAGTTTCATGGCCAATGCTTACAACAATGATGACATGGAAAATCTGGAAGCTGATGCTGCTGTGATGCTTAAGGCCAACATGCAGGAACTACAATTGAATGATTCAGGCCCAGTGTATGACACTGACGGTTTGTCTCGGGTACATGATCTTAATACATGCCTAACACATGAAATAGCATCACCCTCTGCTTCTGAATCAGATAAGGCGCTAGTTGTTCCATCTGACTCATATTTATCTTCTCAAGAAGATGAACAAATCAACATAGTTGTTATATTTGATGATGACACAGTTGTTTCATTTGATGATCCTATTGAGAATGACAAACATGATCATGTTGATCAAAATTAACCTTTCTCTGATCCAGATCCTGATCCTGACCAGATATTGATGGCCAAACAACTACAGGCTCAAATTTTACTAATTCAGAATAAGAATGAGCAAAATAAAACATTAAAAGAAACAAATGCGTTACTAACCAGGGATATTGAGTGCTATAAAATACAACTTTCAAATCTTGAAAACAAAGTCAAACGTGAAAAAAGTTTTGAAGTTGCGTTTCAAGAATATTACAATAAAGAACAAGATCTTCAAAACAAAATGCGTGAATTAATTGAGTCAAACGGAAAACTGGTTTCAAAACTCGAAAATGAAAAATGTAAACTCAAACAACAAGTTGAACAACTTCAAAAGGAGCTTTCAAAAACACAAACAGAGTTGTCAACTTGCAAAAGGGATTTTTGTGAACATAAAGTGCAGAAAAGGAAAAGAGAAGATACTTTACTCGGTGAAATTGTGGATCTTGAACGCCAACTAAAAGAATTTCAAAATGTTGTTTACAAAACCAGGGGCTCTGTCACAACAATTCAGAAATTTACATTGAAGCCAAGACCCGATAAAGGTTTTGCACTTGGTGACTACAAATCAACTTTTCTTCACAACGCATTCAAAGAAAATCCTAAGCTTTACAGTATGGAATAAATACTTGATAATACGATTGTGCGTGTTGTTGTACATGATACCGAGGAAGAAGAAGAACTCGAAGAAGAGAGTCGATAAAAAATGAGTCAAATACCATTTTGCAAACCATATGATTACTCAGCAAGACCTCACATTTCTAAATCTTTTGTTCCTCAAAAAGATATACCTGAGCAATCATGGTATGTCATTGAGTCATATGTTTCATCTTCAAATGCGTCTCATTTCCAAACTGTGGAACAAATAAATGGTCCTCTACCATCTTCTGGTGACGTTACACCTTTACCAAAATGTTGTCATGTTTTAAATTATTTCAAAACTTTCATGGACGACATCGAAATTTTGGAAGAAACAATAATTCGGAAATAAAAATGGCTACTTTTCAATCTGCTTACGAGCAAGAAAAGAGAGAAACTTTTCAAAAACAATTTTTTGCCAATCGTTCAACACTTACGTCATTGTGCTACACGTTGGGAACATGAACTTCAAAAAGAAGTCAAATCAATGATAAATATTTTCAACTCTAATGAAAATGCAATTTTGGTTCAAAAGCAATGAAACAGAGCTTTAAAAAATGATGCTGATCGACTCTTGGAACAATTTCTCAATGCTGATATTTTGTCTGTGATTATGAATGCTCTTTATGAATCTGGTACTTGTATGCTTGTTGATGATCACTCTGTTGATAATGATGTGTTGAAAACTGAGATTGAAACATTGACACAAGAAAATGAAATGATTCGGAAACACAATGATGATGTGCAAAATAGACTTTCAAACGAAATTTGTCAACTCAAACAAAGGCTTGAATGGTGTCAAGCTCAAAGTATCGAACGTGAACTGCAGTTACAGAGTCAAAATGTTTCAAAAAGTTGTCAAATTTGCAATAACAACGAGTTTTTTAAAAATCAGTGTCTCAAAGATGAGAAGGAAATTACGGATTTAAAAATTGAAAACGCCGAATGGAAACAAAATCGTGATGACATTGCTTATTGCAACGGAAACTTGAGTCTGATATTCAGGATAAAATCACATCATCATTGACTTAAAAGAGAAAATTAAGCTACTTGAAAATGGAAAGTTTGATGACACCACTGTGATAGCACCAGGATTGTATCAACTAGACAAAACTGATAGGGGTAATAATGTTTAGACTACTAATGTTAATCCTTCAACTTCTACAAGAAGAATAGGATCTTGCAACGTAAAAGAGGAACACTAGAAGCTCAAGAAGTAGAATATCAACTTAGGAATCCGAATAAAAATCATGTTGCATCTGAATTAGATTCTAATCTGGCAAATTGTAATCAAAATCTCAGTGTAACGAATGATGAACCTTTGAATGTTTTGAATATTAATGCATCTTGTGTGTTTTGTCGTAAAAGTGTATTATCTGGTGATCATGCAAAATGTGTAGCTAATTCTCTTTTGAATCGTCATAAGAAACATAGATCTGACACTCCATCTAGGCCCACTACTGCCTCTAAGTCAATCTTAGGAAAGCCGCCGACCACTGTTTCTAATGATGTTGAAGTTACCCCCATAGTTGAAAAGGACAAATCTAGGAACAAGCCCAAAGTTAGTGAATTCACCAAAAAAAAAGCTAGAACTAGTTGGAATTGGCAACGTTGGTTACAATACAAACCAAACTTTCAATGGATTCCTAAAATTCTAACTATGTGTGTTTCTAACCAACCGGAACCCACAACTTCTTTGGGTTCCACCCTTACCTTTGTTCCATCTTCGTCGTCTTCATGTGATGCAGGTGGTTCAAATTGTTCTTTGGATTGTTGATAGCGGATGCACCCGACATATGACAGGCAATGTCAAACTGTTAGTAAACTTTATATCAAAGTTCATCGGCACTGTCAGATTTGGGAATTATCATTACGCTCTAATTATGGGATACGGTGACCACGTCAGTGGGAACATTGAAATTAGTCGAGTATATTATGTTGAAGGCCTTGGTCACAACCTATTTTCAGTTGGTCAATTTTGCGATGGGGATTTAGAAGTAGCATTTCGTGAGAAAACTTGCTTCGTTCGTGACTTACAAGGAAATGATCTAATGTCTCGCTCATGTGCAACAAATCTTTATACAATCTCAATGTCTGACATGATTGCTTCATCTCCGATTTGTCTTCTTTCCAAAGCGGAATCGACTAAATCTTGGTTATGGCACAAACGTCTTTCGCACTTGAATTTCAAAACTATGACTGAGCTTGTGATGCGTAGGGATTGCACCAGGCTTTACCTCTCAAGGGATCTTGAGAAGCTTACAACCCCCACCAGGCAGTGTACCTGATCGATGTAGTATAGTATAATGACAAGTACCGGGGGATTGATCGTTCAGCTAGGAATAGTGTCGCTAGGATTAGAAAACCTAAATACTAGTTCTAGAGATGAGGGATGATTCTTTTTGTATTTTTATATTTTTATGAAAGCAAGTAAATACCTCGGGTTTGAAGGATTTGGGCGGAATTAGTTGCTAGTCAACTAACCCAATACTAAAGATGCAATCAAAATAAAATACAAAAAATGAAAATAAAACTAAGGTTGTGAGCAATAAGTGGAGAAATGTGTTTACTTAGATTTCACTACTCCCTAGATATCTTTTACACGTTAATTACTTGTTATAGTTGCGTGGATGACGGATTGTATTCCTTAATACCATTCATGGGATGGCGTACTTAACTCCCCAATCCTATGAGTGCCTACTTCACTCCTATGTCGAGCCGGCTAAGAAGCTCCTAACATGGGATCATTAGAATTTACTCATGCAGTAAATACAACCAATAAAACCTAGTACACATCGGTTCATGTTTCCTAAGACGTTCAAGCATGTTACCAATTGGAGATCTGGCAGTTTTCTTAAGCCTAACATTGAAATCATTCATCCAATACAACCATAAACAAGTAATCAACACATAATCAACATCTAGGTTTCATTAGATCTAAGCAAACACAAGATAAATCTAGCCTAGCATGGTGGAATCAAGACAAGCACAAGATATAGACAACCAACACATAGACATATTGATTGAATTAAAAGAATACTTATCTCAATAGCACATGTAAGGGTTCAAGGGCTGAAAACCCTTGAAAAAGCTGTAAAATACGTATATGGTTCGGCCTTAGGGTTTCTCCAAACTTGTTCCTCTTAATGAATGAAAATTAGAAAACTATATATAGATAATAGAGGCTGACGGCGTCAAGAACAACCTTGTGACGCCGTCATCTCACCGCCAAAATAATCCTCGGACTGCCTTGATCTACATCTGACGCCGTCATGTATTCCATTTTTCCAGGCCGTCACACATTTAACTCTTGACGCTCTTCTTTGTGACGCCTTCATTTCTGTACTGGGTCGTCATGCTTTTTACTCTTGACGCCGTCAACTTCTTCCTCTTGACGCCGTCACACACTGTTACAAGCATGGAAAATTAAGTCTTTGGCGTTTTCTTCACTTTTATGCTCCAAAAATGTCCGAATTGCTTCCTTTTCCAGATTTCACTCCCAAAGTACCTAAAATCACAAAAGGAACGATTTAGGGCAATATTTGATCAAATAAATTCAATTCCGGGCTTAAATGACCCCCTAAAAGTGGTTCATTTTTCGCCTCATCAGCTTGCTCGTCATAAGATGGTCTTCCAATATTCCGTTTTGCCAAAGATCACTTATGTCCTGCCTGTGAACAAGGAAAAAGTACTCGTGCTCATTTTCCTTCAAAAACTGAACACAGTACGAATCATGTTTTACAATTGCTTCATATGGATTTGTGTGGCCCAATTCGTGTTCAAAGTATCAACGGTAAATGCTACATACTTGTAATTGTTGATGATTACTCCAGATGGACTTGGGTTTATTTTCTTCGAAGTAAAGATCAAGCTCCTTCAATGATCATCACCTTTCTCACAAAAATTCAAGTTCAGTTACGCAACACGGTCAGAAAAGTTAGAACTGACAATGGAACAGAATTTAAGAATCAAACATTCGGTCATATTTTGAGAAAATGGGAATTTAACATCAAACGTCAATTGCAAGAAGCCCAGAACAGAATGGAGTAGTCGAAAGACGCAACAAAACATTAGTGGAAGCTGCAAGAACCATGATGATCAATGCTCAATTACCAGATTACTTCTGGGCGGAAGCTGTTTCAACTGCATGTTACACTCAAAACCGTTGTATGATCATAAAACGCCATCACAAAATCCCTTAGCAAATTGTTCACAAAAGAAAACCAAACATCGATTACTTTCATGTATTTGGAGCACTTTGTTATCCGAAAAATGATCGTGATGATTTAGGTAAACTTAAAGCAAAGGCTGACATTGGAGTGTTCGTTGGATATTGTGAAAATTCCAAAGACTTTCGGATATGGAATCGTCGTACAAGAGAAATTCAAGAGACTATTCATGCTAATTTTGATGAACTCACACAAATGGCTTCTGAGAAAAACAGCTTAGGACCCGAAGCAAACCGTTTGAACTTTCCGGATTCTTCGGCTGAACCATTGTCACTCTCTCGCAAAGAATTGAAAACTCTGTTTGCTCCGCTGTTCGATGATACAATTGAAAATCGTCCTCCTGAGGTCTCACCTATTTCCGCTGCACAACCTGACAACATACATGTACCTACTATACCTCAACAAACAACAACAACTGTTGAAAAAGACGGTCCTCCAATTGCATCTCCAACAACTGCAGAACAAACTGTATTCAACTCACGACAATCACCTGAAGACTCTACACCTCCATGAGTTCCACAATCCAGAGAGAGTGACCCAAATGCATTCTTTAACCCGTTTGCACCGGATCCAACAATTCCTGACATTGCTGAGTCCTCAAAACGTAATTTGATCATGCTAACATGCGAGATAATTACCAACTTCACCCTTCGACACACAAATGGATAAGAGATCACCCCTTAGTACAAATCATTGGCCACCCAGATGCACCAATCATGACAAGACAACGACTCCAAACAGATGCTGAAACTTGCATCTATGCACTCACAGTATGTCAAACTGAACCGAAGAACATCAAAGAAGCAATGACTTATGAAAATTGGATTGAATCAATGCAAGAGGAACTTCAACAATTCGAAAGATTAGAAGTCTGGGAATTAGTTGAAAAACCTAAAGGAGTCTTTGTCATTGGTTTAAAATGGATTTGGAAAAATAAGCTGGATGCAGAAGGCACTGTTATACGAAACAAATTATGCTTGGTAGCTAAAGGATACCTCCAAGAAGAAGGAATTGATTTTGAAGAATCTTTTGCTCCAGTGGCTAGACTTGAAGCTGTACCGATTTTTCTGGCATATGCTGCTCATCAGAATATGGTTGTTTATCAAATGGATGTGAAAACGGCATTTCTGAATGGTCAACTTCGTGAAGTTGTTTATGTTAGTCAACCAGAAGGCTTTGTTGATCCTGAACATCCCAATCACATGTACCGACTCAAAAAGGCTCTTTACGGACTCAAGCAAGCCCCAAGAGCGTGGTATGAAAAATTATCTGCTTTCTTGCTGGCTAATAAATTTTCTAAAGGTTCGGTGGATCCAACATTATTTACTAAAACATATGGGGTGGACTTATTAATTGTTCAAATATATGTCGATGACATTATTTTTGCTTCAACAAACAAAAGATACTCAAATGATTTTGCAAAATTAATGAAATATAATTTTGAAATATCCATGATGGGTGAACTTTCGTTCTTTTTAGGACTACAAGTTCATCAATCACCCCGTGGAATTTTTCTAAATCAGTCCAAATATGTTTTGGAAATTTTAAAGAAACATGGAATGACAAGTTGTGATACTTATAATACACCAATGGCTTTTGGCACAAAACTAGATGCTGACATACATGGGACTCCAGTTTACCCTACCAAATACCATAGTATTATTGGGTCACTCATGTATCTCACAGCTAGTAGACCTGATATTGTCTTTGCAGTCTACATGTGTTCTCGTTATCAGTCTAAACCAACTGAAAGGCACCCCAATGAGGCTAAACGAATCCTTCGATACATAAAGGGAACCATTCACTTGGGGATCTGGTATCCGAAGGATTCTGGTTTTGAACTAATTACTTTTTCAGACGCTGACCATGCAGGATGTTTAGACACACGCAAAAGTACGTCAGGTGGTTTACAGTTTCTCGGTGATAAGCTTGTGTCTTGGCAATCAAAGAAGCAAGATTGCACATCATTGTCATCAATAGAATCTGAATACGTAGTTATGTCTGCTTGCTGTGCTCAAGTCATCTGGATGCGATCACAGCTTAAGGACTATGGCTACCTATTCAATAAGATTCCAATCTACTGTGACTCCAAAAGTGCTATAGCAATTTCATGCAACACCGTTCATCACTGCAAGTCCAAACACATAGATTTCCGCTATCATTTTATCAAGGAGCATGTCGAAAAGGGTACAGTTGAATTATACTTATTCAGAATTGAATACCAATTGGCAGACTTGCTCACCAAAGTATTACCTCCAACAAGGTTTGCTGATCTAGTCCTCCAAATTGGTATGCAATGTTTGACTCCAAAAGATCTGGAAAAGTTTTTAAAACACAAATGATTGTCAAACATCAAAACCATATTTGTAAATATTTCTTTCAAAAACAAAATATAAAAATATAAAACCATGAAAAACACAAAAATATTTTCTTTCTTCCTTATTTCAAAAAAGAAAAAAAAAAGAAAAAAAAGAAAAAAAAAAAAACTCTTCACTACTTCAAGATATGTTGTTAAAAACCTTTTTCCATATTTTTATGAAAGCATATCTTGAGGGGAAGATAAAAAAAAAATTCACTATCACTTCATTAATAGTTTTTCTTATCACGTAAATCCTTTCTTCCGATGTCTCTTGAACCATATGGGTTATTTAACTTTAAAAACTTCACGTGGTTGGTTCAAGGGGGAGTAACGTCTATAATACTTAAAGTGTTAATCACTTGGACTCATATTGTCAAGAATTTATAACCTAAGGGACTCATTGTGCTAACATTGCCAAAACAATGATTTGTAAGTAACTACAAGGGCCAATAGTGTCAATATTCAAAACTTGTTCCTATATATACTAACACAAACAAGTATTAGTATTACAAAACAAAATACACCCATACGCTGCCAAAATTTTCAATCATCCAAGATTTTAAGTGTTTGAGTTTTCTTTGATTGTAAGTGCTTAAATGATTCTTGATGTTGCATATATCACTCACCCCATTTTTGCTTTGCTTTATGTGGCTCATTTGTTTGTAATCGATTTTTAGGGTTTAAGCAATCAATTTGGGTGTTTCTTAATCTTGATGTTTGAGGCTAATTAAAGTAGATAAGATGCTTTGGTAGGTCTTTAAATGATAGATTTCATCTTTGCTCTAGTCTATAATACATCAGGATTGATGTATTAATGATTTTAGGGTTTTAGGGCTCGAAAAATTGGCTGGCACTTTCTGGGATTGTATTTGTGTGATATGAATGTTATGTGTTGCATATATATGTGCCCTTAACATGTGCCTAAAGTTTCTGATCATTAGATCTCCATATGCTTGATATTCATTGTTTTGGCTCAGCTGTTTGATCTTTTGTGAATAAAGTGTTAGGCTTTTGTCAGGTTTAGGAATGGATTATGCTTTTAGTTGCCATATTACAACAAAGTCAAGCATTCCCATGGCCCAAATCAATCAGAATTTTTTTGGTTTTTAGGGGTATTATCGAGTTTAGTGATGAACTTATCGAGTATGTGATGAATTTATCGAGTATGAGATGAACTTATCGAGTATGCGTCAATGCTATCGAGTAAGGATTCATTTTTCCTTACTCGAAGCATTCAAACAATTTTTATAAGTAAGAAATCTAATTTCTTACTCGATAAAAGTTGTTTTTATGCTTCGAGTAAGCAAAACTGAATTCCTTATCGAGTATGGAGTTTTAAGTGTACTTATCGAGTAAGCTCTAATGGACACTTATCGAGTAAGACAGTTTATTGAGTATGCATGTTCTTTAATTTTTTTTGAGTAAACTGTTTTTTACTTTTATCAAGTTACAAGTCTTTTCTCCGAGTAAGGAGCGTTACACAAGGACCATCGAGTATGGGTTCTCATTTTATATCTCACATGAAACAAAACTCTGTCCAAATTTTTTCAAAATTATCGAGTAAGGATTGCTTTTGTTTATCGAGTATGACATAAGTGTTTATCGAGTAAACATGTTTCTTGTATATCGAGTATGACATAATAGTTGTGTTTCCTTGTTGAGTTAGCTTTCACATGCATGTTTTTTATTGAGTTACCTATCTGTGTCAAATAAGTCTTTCATAGGTGAGTGTGATTTCTTAATTGTGTATGATTGGATTTTTATCGAGATGGCAACATGTATTATGGAATGTACACTAACATAAATATCACCATATTGTGTTTGTTGGTTGTACTATACATTTCAGGTATAAATATGTCTCTAGCATCAACACCTAGACACGAGTTAATTCAAGGAGAATAAAGGAATGTCGGAAAGTCTAACGTGAAGGTTGATCTTGAGACACTCCTGTGCCATCCAACATGTCAAATCATTGTGGAGATTTTGAAAGGACACTTCATTCGACACATCCTCACAACCTCATGCGCAGTACCTGAAGTTTATTTGACACAGTTCTGGGAATCTCTTGAAGTCAGCAAAGACAACAAAACTATGGGAATTCGTCTTGACCACAAAGAAATTCAGTTTGATGTGATAACCTTCTGCTCTGTTCTTGGTTTACCTGCAGAAGGATCCAGAAACTTCAAGAAATTCACTCCTTCTCCCACATTGTCCGAGATTATCAGTCTTCTTCGTGAACTTGGGTATGATGAATCAGAGATCCAACTCACCAATCTATCCTCAATCGACATAAAGTATATTCCACAACCATGGCTCATCCTGTACTCAATCCTCACCAATTCTGTAACTGGCAGAGAAACTGGGCACGAACATCCATCACTTGAACTCATGCAAATCTACTGGGGGATTATAAAATATGAACCTATTGATTACGCTCAATTAATTTGGAAAGACATGGTTCATCAAGCTCGACAGTTTAAGAAAGCATCAACCTCAAGAATTCCATTTTACCGTTTTACCAAGTGTCTCATAGCTCATTTCATGCATACATACTCAGATATTGATCTAAGACTGGATGATAAAATACACACAACTGCCATGGATCACATGTATTCACGGGCCAGAATTCAGAAAACAAACACCGAGAAACAAGGAATGAGAATTCCTGAAAGAATGTTAACTGATGTCATTCGTAATACTAAAGCGTTTGAGGAGTATGACAATGCTCAAAGAAACAATTCAGTCGGTTTGACTACAAAGAAAGGGAAAACTGTAGCTAAATGTGCGACAAAAAGCAAGATAGTTGCCAAGTCGAGAACTAAGAAAGTCACTCTTCAACCCAAGAAGAAACTGACTACTATTCGTGATGAACCGACTGATGAGGAAGAAAATGTTCAGGAAGAGACCGAAACACAAGAGCTTACAATGACTAAAAAGAAACAAGAAGCAAAGGGAAAAGCCAAAGAATCTTTGGAAGTAACTATAACTTCACCAATGTCTGAATCCGAAGAAGAAGAACAACTGCAACAAATGATACGTGCAAGTAAACAATCGGATCGAAGAGGAAATAATTGCCAGACTCATGAAGAAAGGTGAAGCTTTTGGCACTCAAGATGTTGAAATGGTGAATCCTGTATCTGAAGAAGGAGAACAATCATCTGAAGAAACACGCTCATAAACACTATCACACATTAATCAAGAAGATGATGAATCAGATACTGAAGCAGAGTCCTAAAGTTCTGAACAAAGACTTACACTCGATGAGGCAAATAAAAGTGTTATAGAAAAGGATGATTCCGAAAGTAATGATGATGAAGAGTCCGGAGGAGAAAAAGGTAGTGATTTTGGTGAACAGACTGAAAGTGATGAAGAAAAGAAAACTGATGAAGAGGTAGAAGATGTAAATGATGAAATTGATGATGAATCCGACGGTGATGATGATGTTCAGGATGATACGAGTGATGGAGATGACACAACTATCGATATAGTTGGTGTTGATGATGAAATAACTCCAGACCCGACACAACTTCAACCTTTATCACCTAAACAAGTTTGCCCTCAGCAAACCCTAGATCCACCAACAGCCATTCATCCAAGCTTGCTGAAATCGCTACAAGAACAACTTCAGAATAGGGCTGAGCAAACGGACCGGATGGACCGGACCGACCGACAAAACCGACCGGACCGAGACCGACCGGACCGGACCGACCACATTCGGTCCGGTCCTCGGTCTAAGCTTTTTGAAAAATTCGGTCCTCGGTCCGGTCGGTCCGGTCCGGACCGACCAAAAACCCGAAAAAACTTGCCTAATTGGACCGGACCGACCGAAGACCGACCGGACCGGACCGGACCGAGACCGGACCGACCACATTCGGTCCGGTCTCGGTCCATGGTTTTCCGGTTCTCGGTCCTCGGTCCGGTCCGGTCTTGGTCGGTCCGGTCCGGTTTTCGCCCGATGCTCAGCCCTACTTCAGAAGCTTCATATACAAGTTAAAGAACAGCAGAAGGACTTTGAGCAGTTCAAGGTATACAATCTTGACGAAGCTGTGAAATACCAGGTGAAGGAGAGACTACCAGGAGAAGTTAGAAAATATGTTCGTGAGAAACTCCCAGTTGCCGTGGAACACTATGTTAGAGAAAATCTTGAAGGGATTGTTTTGCAGAAATTTTAGACTACTCCGATCACAATTCAGACTCTGCCATTGAACCTTCTGTCAGTGATCTCAAGGGTAAATTGCTAGAAGCTATCATGAATGATCCAAATGAGAAAGAACTTCGTAAAGTGCTGATAAAGTCAATGAAAAGGGCGAAAAAGAAAGACGAACCTTGCAAAAGGACGAAGTCAACCAAGCGTCGTCATGATGATTCTGGTCCAGATGACCAACCACAACAACAAGATAAACGCAATAGAACATCCAGCTCTACCTCCAGACCTCCAACTTCAAATGTCAACATTCAAGCCGATGATGCAATCCCTATGCAATCCACCGATGAACTAGGAGTACATGAAACGATGGACAACATCTCACCTATAATAACCGAAAACGTTCAAGAACCACCAAAGGAAGCTCCATTTGTTCCAGCTCCAGAATGGATTAATCCCGATGCACCAACGTACAACTGGTTTGACGACATGGTCAATGCGCATCCTTATATTCCTGAGTCAGAAGAACCTGTTGAAGGATCAATTGTTAATTTCACCAAACAGATCAAGAAAGTGATGAAGACTCAGAAACTTCAACTTTCAGACTTATTTAAGATTCGAGCAGCAGGGTTCACGGAATTCAAAACTTGCACAACAATGGAACTTGAGTTTGAATACAATGTTGACGAAGTTGCACGAGCACTGTCGGAGAATATAACGTGGGAAAAGAGGCTTTCATGGGATAGAATTTACACCGGAACGGATCCTGATAACTTCAATTTTCAAGATTTCTCTCAACCGTTACCTCTCATTGGTCCTCATAACCGACCAAAGATTCCTAAGCAATATTTCTTCAACAATGATCTACAATATCTTGTACATGGGAACACTGATCCAAAACACCGTTATGCTTCATCTCTCACCAAATTCAAAGCCGCCTCATATCCTCTAGATGATCTTGAAGAACAAATGAGAGGATTGTACTCAACATCACTATACAAGTATAATATTGAAGCAGCTTTGTGTACTCTTCACTGGCCAGAGATGCGCAAATGGTTTTACAAGTATAAGTTGACGTTCAAATCAAAGAACAAGGTCTTCTCTCAACACCGCATTCTTTCCATCAAAGATGTTCCTGTAACTGAAAGAAGATTTGGTTACAACTTTCTTGACGAAATTGTGGTCCGACGGCATCATGACGAGTTATATACATTCAGTGAAGCAGACTATCATTGATTGAATCTCAATGACATTGAAGATATGTACTTCCTGGCAACCTTATGTATGCAAGAGTTGAGGATGCACAATTAGGAGTTGAAAGCTATCAAATATCACTCAACTTCACGGCTCGACAAATGCAAGCTCTAGACATCCTGAAGATGAAACCTTTCACATTCTACAACAAACCTTTTGGGGTCGTCTTCACCAAAAATAATGTCAACAAACTCATGAGATATGATGAGCTTCAAAAGTTTGGGGATCAAACACTCAAATTCGTCAGAATACAGCTGGATCAAAAGCTCAAGGAACACGTGATACATGGGAATCGCACCAGGCTTTACCTCTCGAGGGATCTCGAGAAGCTTACAACCTCCACCAGGCAGTGTACCTGATCGTTGTAGTATAGTATAGTGACAAGTACCGGGGGATTGATCGTTCAACTCAGGAATAGTGTCGCTAGGATTAGAAAGCCTCCTAAACTAGGTCTAGAGGTGAGGGATGATTCTTTTTTGTATTTTTATATTTTTATGAAAGCAAATAAAATCTCGGTTTTTGAAGGAGTGGGCGGAATTAGTTGCTAGCCAACTATCCCAAATAACTACTAATGCAATCAAAATAAAATGAAAGAAATGAAAATGAAACTAATTATACTAGTGGTGTAAACAACGATGGGTAGATATCTTTTACAGGTTGATAGCTTGTTACAATTGCATGGATGACGGGTCATATTCCTTAATACTAGTCGTAGGGCCGTGTACAATATTCCCTAACTCTATAGGATCCTACTTCACTCCTATGTCGAGCTGTTAGAAGCTCCTAACATGGGATCATTAGAATTCTCCTACGCATTAAATACAATAAAAAATCGTAGTAAACCTCCGATCATGTTTCTTAAGACGTTCAAGCAAGTTACCATTGGAAGTCTGCCAGTTTTCTTAAGCATAACATCGAATACAATCATCCGTAACAACTATAAACAAACAATCAACCCATAATTAATATCTAGGTTTCATTACATCTAAGAAAACACAAAAGAAATCTAGCCTAGCATGTTAAATTGAAGACAAGCGTAAGATATATTCAAACAACACATAGACATATTGATTGAACTGAAAGAGTACTTATCTCAAATAGAACATGAAAGTTTCAAAGGGTTGAAACCCTTGAAAAAGCTGTGAAAATCGGCCTAGGGTTTTTCCCTCAAAGTTGCAAGCTAATGAATGAAATTTGGAAAACTATATATAGATTACAAGGGGTGACGGCGTCATGTATTGAGTTGTGACGCCGTCAACTCACCGCCATAATAGAAATCGTATTGCCTAGATCCACTTGTGACGTCGTCATGTGTAAAATTGTTCTGGGCCGTCACTAATACATGGACCATGACGGCCTTGGGTGACGCCGTCATCTCCTATGTACAAAACTATCCGGATCGTCACATGTATTGTCCACTTCCACCTCTTGTGTTACTCTTGACGCCGTCATGTAGAAACTCTTGACGCCGTCAAGTACTGTTCCAAGCAAGGAAAATTAAGACTTTGCCATTTTCTTCACTTTTATGCTCCAAAAACGTCCAAAATGCTTCCTTTTCCAGATTTCACTCTAAAAGTACCTAAAATGACAAAAGGAACGATTTAGGGCAATATTTGATCAAATAAATTTGAATTCGGGCTTAAATGACCCCTTAAAAGTGGTTCACTTTTCGCCTCATCAAATACCCTTACACTTGAGATTTGCTTGTCCTCAAGCAAATGCGCTTTTATTCTAATCAAAATACAAGTTATGGGTCATTTAACACTAATATAAAAGTAATTACAACAAATAATCGTTCCACAAAAGACCAAAGACAAGCACGGAGGTCATACACTAGCATCACAAATAGTGTTTAGATACTCACATCTCTCGGGTGTAATAAAGTATATATCACAATATGGAAATGGAAAACATTTCTCACTACCTGTCATAGCAAAATAGATTACCATAGGCTTGGGAAAGGATCAAACCTCCACCACTTGGCGTAAGTACCTAGGATAAACTATCAAAGATATCTTTTAAAGGGTTATAACGTTAGGTGTAGTGATATGGAATACACGGTTTTGTTGGATAAAGGCAATATTTACTGGTGGCGAGTTAATAATCTTGGTTAATTACATGTACAATATGGCGTTGCTAAGCCAAGACTAGACTCGACTTAAGCTAATAAATAAAAAATAACAAAAATATAAAATGAAACGGGATGGTAGTCCGTATGTTTTTTCTCTCTTCTTTTCTATTTTTTTTCTTTTTCTTAATTTTTCGATTTATTATTTATTATTATTATTATTATTATTATTATTATTATTATTATTATTATTATTATTATTATTATTATTATTATTATTATTTTTATTATTATTATTTTTTTTTATATTTTTTTTTGCATACACTCTTACCCTACCATCCAAAATAATACATCATAGGGAATGTACATTCCCCTTACACTTGAATTTTTATATACTTTAAAATAAACTAATCTAATGACTCGAATCAAAATAATCAAAACACTTGGAGTACTTTTAAGATTAACGCACATATGGGGGTAATATATGATGTACAAGATATGACTCGACTTAGCAACCATGTAATCAATTAGATAATTATCTAAGGGTTTAAACATATAACAATAATGCACTAAAGATGAGTGCATACACGGAAGGCTAAGGTGTCACACCCCCAATTTAACTGACTTGCAGCGGAATGGAATACCTGGGGGGTGTCTGTCATAGCATCACAGTTACAGTTACATTGAACGACCTAAAGTGTCGTTTGGAAAATACTTCGTTTGATCATTGAAATAATCCAGAGTTTACAATATGAGGTCCCCAAAAGGTGTTGCATGTTTATGAAAAACAAGTCATACTAGATCAAACGTTTACATAAGTGCATGAAATAATGGTGAGACGCGTCGACTCCGCGACTCCATGAAGGTCCAAATGCATGTCACATGAGCTACATTAATAACCTGAAATACATTGCTAAAACGTCAACACGAATGTTGGTGAATTCCATAGGTTTATAAAATGTAATGTTGTACGGCCACCACAAGTATAAGTGCATGACAAAAGTCACGTAAAATAGTACAATAGACCTTAAGCTCATGACCCCGAAGCTATGACTGATGAAATTATATGCCCCTCCCGAATGTTTTACCAGAACACTCCCAAAATGTCAAAATGAAATGCATCCGCTTACTGTTGGTAATAACTACCACGGTTGGAGGCGTCACCCTCGATAGATCTATCCACTCACTCTCGCTTACCGGCAAATTAACGGTCCATGATAATAATAAGGAACTTTAACAGGTTGGCAAGGCAACTTAAGCAATGTACAAATGTTTTGGTACTTGGGCTCGTACTAAAATGGTTGATGCAATGTATTCCCCCGTGGGATTTGAAATCAAAATGTTGAATTAAAAACGGGGCTATGAAAACTCACCTGATATGATGGTACCATGAACATGTAATGAGCTGAAAAACAAGGCGCGCACACTAGCCGCAACCTAATATGAATGATGAACGATCTACTTTAGATCATGAAATGATGTTATGAATGTCCATGCACATGTTTCCTATACCACTCTACTCTTTGAAAAATACTTGTTGTTATCAAAAATATACATTTTCCAAGACTTAAGAAAATAAGGCAACTAGAAAAACAAAACTAGTTGAAATGTATGTATATATATATATATATATATATATATATATATATATATATATATATATATATATATATATATATATATATATATATATATATATATATCGTATGTATCAATGTTAGTGTTGAAATCCACGGTTTGAAATCCTTGATATAACGCCTTGTAGTGATAAAAATATACTTGTAATCACTAATACTTCATTAGTTATGAATTTGGGTACTTGGTATTATTTCTAGAAATCTAGAGTTACTACGTAGTGTTAATATTATTTTTCCAAAAGCTGTCAAAAATAATATAAGTTTTGCCGATATTGAAACGTGAATATCTTTGTCGTTATAAGTCCGTTTTACTTGTTCTTTATATCCACGGTTACGTCTTAGTATGTAGTAATATATTTTGGAAAGCTTGGCTCCTCCGGGTTACGTCTAAAGTCTCGTTTTGTCCGACAAAAAACGTCCAACAGCAACAATTTTCAGAAAATATACTTTTCGTCAATAAACTTATATGTGTTTTGTTTTAGGTGTTTTTGGGATATTTAGGATAAGATATATAGTATTATACTTGTACATAAATGCATAATGTTAAAAAGAAAGCACATGATGTCTGGGGGGGGGGGGCATGAGGCTGGTTTTCAATGTGAACAAGAGAAGCAAAATCGGTTTTGAGTTACTTAGGATAAGTTAGTGTAGTATTAGTTGCGGTTTTAATGTAAGTATTAGTTATAATCGGGTACCGGGTTTGCTAGAAATAAATGTTAACAAAGTTAACCGGGACTTATTAAAGTCATAAAAATGTTAAAAATATGTTGGATACAATTACTGAGTGTTCGGGTGATTATTGTTTAGTTTTCACGAAAACCGTCGTAATATTTATAAACTTACGTTATAAATAAAATAAATTTCCAAAATACTGAGTAAATGAATATTATAACTTTTATGATGATAAAATGGATATAAAAATATGTCGGGACCATTATGGGAATATTTAGATATATTCGTCGTGTTTATTAACCGGGTGTTAACGTTTATTTATAAATAATTATAAGGAAAACGTTAAATGTATCAAATATGTAAATTTGAAAATCCTAAGAGTGGTATAACATGTAAATGACCTACTGATAATATGCAGACTGTCTCTAGTCCGTATGAAATGTCCTTACTGATAATGAAATGAATTCGCACCTAAACCCACACGGTTACGCGAATTTTAATACCCGTAAACTAAATTTACGATGAAATGAATAATGCACGTGAATGATGAAATTTCTTCTGGAATGAATAGTGTTCAATGAATAGTAAAATTTTTGAATGCTTCTCGGAATGTCAAACTGACACCAAAAATGATGAATTGTAAACTGATGAATAGTGTTTTGATGAATAGTGTTTTTCCAAAGTTTGAGAAATGACCTGAAATGGTGAGTTGTCACAGTCTTCCCCTCTAAAAGGAACTTCGTCCCGAAGTTCAGTTTATGTTGGTTTCTGAAAACATATTGGTGAGACGCGTCGACTCCGCGACTCCATGAAAGTCCAAATGCATGTCACATGAGCTACCTTAATAACCTGAAATACATTGCTAAAACGTCAACACGAATGTTGGTGAATTCCATAGGTTTATAAAATGTAATGTTGTACGGCCACCACAAGTATAAGTGCATGACAAAAGTCACGTAAAATAGTACAATAGACCTTAAGCTCATGACCCCGAAGCTATGACTGATGAAATTATATGCCCCTCCCGAATATTTTACCAGAACACTCCCAAAATGTCAAAATGAAATGCATCCGCTTACTGTTGGTAATAACTACCACGGATGGAGGCGTCACCCTCGATAGATCTATCCACTCACTCTCGCTTACCGGCAAATTAACGGTACATGATAATAATAGGGGACTTTAACAGGTTGGTCAGGCAACTTAAGCAATGTACAAATGTTTTGGTACTTGGGCTCGTACTAAAATGGTTGATGTAATGTATTCCCCCGTGGGATTTGAAATCAAAATGTTGAATTCAAAACGGGGCTATGAAAACTCACCTGATATGATGGTACCATGAACATGTAATGAGCTGAAAAACAAGGCGCGCACACTAGCCGCAACCTAATATGAATGATGAGCGATCTACTTTAGATCATGAAATGATGTTATGAATGTCCATGCGCATGTTTCCTATACCACTCTACTCTTTGAAAAATACTTGTTGTTATAAAAAATATACATTTTCCAAGACTTAAGAAAATAAGGCAACTAGAAAAATAAAACTAGGTGAAATGTATATATATATATATATATATATATATATATATATATATATATATATATATATATATATATATATATATATATATATATATCGTATGTATCAATGTTAGTGTTGAAATCCTCGGTTTGAAATCCTTGATATAACGCCTTGTAGTGATAAAAATATACTTGTAATCACTAATACTTCATTAGTTATGAATTTGGGTACTTGGTATTATTTCTAGAAATCTAGAGTTACTACGTAGTGTTAATATTATTTTTCCAAAAGCTGTCAAAAATAATATAAGTTTTGCCGATATTGAAACGTGAATATCTTTGTCGTTATAAGTCCGTTTTACTTGTTCTTTATATCCACGGTTACGTCTTAGTATGTAGTAATATATTTTGGAAAGCTTGGCTCCTCCGGGTTACGTCTAAAGTCTCGTTTTGTCCGACAAAAAACGTCCAACAGCAACAATTTTCAGAAAATATACTTTTCGTCAATAAACTTGCAAAAATCATAACTTCTTCGTTATAAACTCTTTTTAATCCGTTCTTTCGCCTACGGATTCGTTTTTGAAAGTATTTTCTAAAAATTTTGCCAAAGTTTACTTTATGTTTACTGATTTTCCTGGATTTACAAAAATGGGACAGTAGGTTTATATACTTGTTGCAAATCCATTTTTCATGTTCAAAACTAGTTTCTACTTCAACCAAATCTCTTGCAAACACCACAAAGCTATACTAATCATACCATACACCTTCTTAGGGTGCCATGGGTTCCTAATCACTACTAATCATGTTAATTTAACAAAGGAATACCTAAATCAAAATCTAGGGTTTGTATGTTCAAAAAGTTAACAAAAATAATGTAGTATAGCTAACTTGTACATGAAATTAAGCATGAAAACCATAAGATACAAGTGTTAATTAGATGAAAACATGAAAATAAATTTGATAACTCACTTTGAAATAATAGGTGATTAGATGATGAGAAATCTTGTATTACTTGTGTTTTTGTTGCAAGAATCTTGATTAGAATGATGAAATGAACAATTTTGATGCTTTGATCTTTGAAAAATCATCACTTGATCATGGAGATTGAGATGAGGTCGTGGGTTTTGGTGAAGAAGAGATGAGAAATGAGCTTTTGATTCAAGAAATTTATGTGTTTTGTTTTAGGTGTTTTTGGGATATTTAGGATAAGATATATAGTATTATACTTGTACATAAATGCATAATGTTAAAAAGAAAGCACATGATGTCTGGGGGGGGGGGGGGGGGCATGAGGCTGGTTTTCAATGTGAACAAGAGAAGCAAAATCGGTTTTGAGTTACTTAGGATAAGTTAGTGTAGTATTAGTTGCGGTTTTAATGTAAGTATTAGTTATAATCGGGTACCGGGTTTGCTAGAAATAAATGTTAACAAAGTTAACCGGGACTTATTAAAGTCATAAAAATGTTAAAAATATGTTGGATACAATTACTGAGTGTTCGGGTGATTATTGTTTAGTTTTCACGAAAACCGTCGTAATATTTATAAACTTACGTTATAAATAAAATAAATTTCCAAAATACTGAGTAAATGAATATTATAACTTTTATGATGATAAAATGGATATAAAAATATGTCGGGACCATTGTGGGAATATTTAGATATATTCGTCGTGTTTATTAACCGGGTGTTAACGTTTATTTATAAATAATTATAAGGAAAATGTTAAATGTATCAAATATGTAAATTTGAAAATCCTAAGAGTGGTATAACATGTAAATGACCTACTGATGATATGCAGACTGTCTCTAGTCCGTATGAAATGTCCTTACTGATAATGAAATGAATTCGCACCTAAACCCATACGGTTACGCGAATTTTAATACCCGTAAACTAAATTTACGATGAAATGAATAATGCACGTGAATGATGAAATTTCTTCTGGAATGAATAGTGTTCAACGAATAGTAAAATTTCTGAATGCTTCTCGGAATGTCAAACTGACACAAAAAATGATGAATAGTAAACTGATGAATAGTGTTTTGATGAATAGTGTTTGATGAATAGTGTTTTCCCAAAGTTTGGGAAATGACCTGAAATGGTGAGTTGTGACATAAGGCGATTTGGGTGTACATTTGGGTGGGTTGTAAAAATTCTTCCTTTAAGTAAAATGCTTAAAGTTAGAAACGAAAAGATAGGCTCGGAGGGGTGTACTAGGGGTTTCGTGTACTAAAAATGAGTACAACGCTAAGGTGTGGGAAAAATTAATTGAGTTTACTAGCCAAGTGATATGACATAAATGGTCAAGTAATTATGATACGGGTTTAACACAAGGGCGATCCTAATGCCTCTTATCATGTAGTAAATCCTACTACACGAATGTAGTCTCACTAGCGGTCTCGGGATGCATCACTAACGCAAGTTCTAGAATCTAAATGCTACCGGTACACTCATAAGCACTAATAGTGAATGCTTTTCCTATCAAATCTATAGGCGAATCTCACATATTGGGGTGGAAAATTTTTCTGAATAGTACGGTTTTGTGCTAGTCATACAACTCCTATCCATGAGACGCTTGCTAAGGCTAAAGTTTCACTCCTAAATGTTGTAAAAAAATTTAAATTTGGCGCTAAAATTACACTAACAAGTAGTTCTCTTAGTTTTATTACACACCTACCATCAAACAAACAAACTCAAGTCCAATTGTATCCTATAAGGTATCATCATTTACCCTCCCCTTACACTTAGGATGAACCTTGTCCCCAATGTTCAATTAAAGAATGTAAAAGTGAAATAGGTAAAAGAATGACAGCAAATACTCCCCTGATTCATTCGGTGTGGATAGTGTGATAACAAGGTTATATCTTCCTCCAAGAAAATGAACATTCAAAGCTTCACTTCCAGAAAAATAAATCATCTTCTTGTCATACATAACCTGTTAAACCTGAGAAAACAAACAAGGCAACCTCGCATAAAATCAGCGGTAATCTATATATACTAACAAGTCCTAGAAAACAAATTAAGATATAATGCTTGTGGAATGAATGTTTGCGGATTTCCTGGAGTTTATATAACTAAAGAATTAACAAAAACTTTAAGACTCCGTTAGAAAAACAAAACTCGCAAAATTTCCAGAATTTTACACATGACGCCGTCAGAAGTGACATGCAGAAATCTTTACGTTAAGTTTCCGGAAAATTTCTGGAAAAACTTATGTCCTACTTCCTGGAAAATCCTGCAAAACATCATTATGACTCGATACAAGCATTTGACTCTAACAAATACTAATACACATGTTCATTTAATATTGTGGAGAATCAAGATCAATTTCATTCTTAAAAACAAATTTGGGCTTTCCTCTTACACTTAGCTTTTGCAAAATACCTTTATATGAAGTTAAGACGAAGTTTAACAACAAAATAAAGCATTTTCACAATTTTAGTTTGAAACATAATCTACCAACAATAAAAATAAAGAATGCATACGGAAGCAAATAACAATCAAACAATTAAAAATCACACAAAACATGGGTTGCCTCCCAAGAAATGCTTTTCTTTATTTACGAGTCTTGTAGCTAGACTCAAGGTCATGGGCAATTACGTGACCTCATCGTTGGTCTCATTCTCTAGGTCATCTCCAATCTTAGTTTTGTATTCCGGACCTAGTAGCAAACATTCCTTGTAGAAACCATGTATTCTATTCATGACATAATCTACTCCTCTACGTCTATCCTCATCATTCCCATAGTAAACCGCTTGCTTGTGTTCCTTTTCTACGTTTGATAGAAGGCGGTATTGTTCAATCTTATAGGGCATTTGGTAATCAATCTCATCATTCTCTTCCTTGAATCTAACTATTCCTAGGGTCGGGTCATAACTCATCTTAGAGGTCTCAACAAACGGTTTTCCGAACACTACTTGACTTAGGCAATCATCTATTACTGGACGAGTATCCTCTACTATCACAAAGTCGGTAACATAAGTAAAGTTTCCTACAAAGACATGCAATCCCTTCACTCTTCCTACAAAATTGCTCATCCAATTCGTGTTGGGCATCATCCTATAACAAAGTTGCTTCTTCATTACCCAATTATAATAGGTCCTAGTCATGATGTTTATAGGAGACCTAGGATCGATATAAGCTTTCCACACATGCATATGTCCAATGTTGCATGGTATGTTGATGTTAGATGGATCACTTACTTTAACAAGGGGTGAACGAAGGATATATGGTGTCTCGAGATCAACGAATAAATCCTTGTGATATTCCCGTTCTTCCTTGGTGGGCAACTTATCAAAGTACTCTTCTACGTTTTTTACTTCCTCTAACTTTTCTTCCTTAGTATCCTCAACTTCCTTAATTTCATCCTTAGTCTCGGTTTCTATTCCAACTTCATCCTTGTCACTTTCTTCTACATTCTATTCTATTGGCTTAATGGTGACAACATTGATAAAGTGGACTTGTTTAGATGATGAGAGGTCCTTAATTTGGATTCCCCTATTAGTGTCCCTAGTGTCCTTCCTAGGTGTAGTTAGCACTTGGTTGTTGAGGGCTTTCAACAAGTTGTCAATCTTATTGGTCATCTCCGTTTGTTGTTGATTAAATTCGGCTTCAAAATTAGCTATGCGAGCTTCTTGAGATGCCATGAACTTGGACATCAATCCTTCAAGATTATTGGTACTACCATAGTTATTAGAAGGATTGTTGTTGAAAGTACGGTTAGCAGGTGGACCGTTTTGTTGGTAACGATTAAGTGGATTAGAAGAATTGTTTTGGTTTTGTTTCTACCTAAGATTCGGGTGATTTTTCCAAGAAGGGTTGTAGGAATCACCATAAGGGTTTGGCTCGGGTTTGAAATTGTACCACTTGTCTCCTACTTCGTCGGTACGCGAGGATGCGTAAACCGTAAAAGCTTGTCCGGGGAGTTCCACGCAATCACGAGTGTCATGGGGACCACTACATAATTCACATGAAGAAGTGATTTTGTTCACTTGGTTTGAAGGCTTGGGAGCTTCGTAAGATTTCATAAGAAACTTGACTTGATCTTCAAGTTCCATGATCCTACGGTCAGGAGTGGTAGAATTGTTCGAAGACAAAGATATTGCCTTGACCGTTTTGTTCAAATCACGGGGATCATTCCAACTTTCGTTGTCATAGAGAGTAAGATCTTCTATGAGTTCCCATGATTCTTCCGCACTTAGATCACGTAGCTTGCCACCGGCCGATTGGTCAATTGTTCGCCTTGTGGAGAGGTCGATATGGTCATAGAAGAATTGGACTTGGAGCCAAAGATCTATGCCATGATGAGGGACTTTTTGGAGTAAGTCCTTGAAACGAGTCCATGCTTCATATAGAGTTTCACCTTGACGTTGTTGGAACATCAAGATATCATTTCTAAGCTTGGTAGTTCTCCCCGGTGGGAAAAATTTAGCAAGGAAACGAGTGGTGAGATCATCCCATGAGGTGATGGATCCCGCGGGTAAACGTTCAAGCCATTGACTAGCTTGATCACGTAGAGAGAATTGGACTAGGCGTAATCGAGTCGACTCTATAGTTACAACATCAAGGTCTATGGAATCTACGATTTTAAGGAAATCCTTGAGATGTTGGTTAGGATCTTCGAAACGAAGTCCATGGAATGCACATCCGCTTTGCACCAACCGGATGGTGTCAGATCGCAAGGGGGACACATTGGCTCCTTGAGTGGGCTCAATAGTGTTTTGATAGCCTTGATGGCTAGGACGGGAATACTCTCCTAAGGTTCGGGGCCTAAGAGGTTGGTTTGCTAGTGGTGGATTTTGTGGGTGGTTTTGTTGTGGTGGGTTGATGGGTTCAAAGATGTTACCACCTTCCATGATGTCGGATGGTAAAGGTTACGAACAAAGACACAAAGAAATGAGATAGATTAAAGGAAACATAAAAATAAAAATAAAATCTTACTAGAAAGGAATCTAGCAAGTAGACCTAATAAAAAGAAATCCTAACCTATACAATAACTATTCCCCGGGCTGCGGCGCCAAAAACTTGATACGTGGGAATCGCACCAGGCTTTACCTCTCGAGGGATCTCGAGAAGCATACAACCCCTACCAGGCAGTGTACCTGATCGTTGTAGTATAGTATAGTGACAAGTACCGGGGGATTGATCGTTCAACTCAGGAATAGTGTCGCTAGGATTAGAAAGCCTCCTAAACTAGGTCTAGAGGTGAGGGATGATTCTTTTTTGTATTTTTATATTTTTATGAAAGCAAATAAAATCTCGGGTTTTAAAGGAGTGGGCGGAATTAGTTGCTAGCCAACAAACCCAAATAACTACTAATGCTATCAAAATAAAATAAAAGAAATGAAAATGAAACTGATTATACTAGTGGTATAAACAATAATAGAAAAGTTGTGTCTACTTAGGTTTCATTACTTCCTACATATCTTTTACAGGTTGATAGCTTGTTACAATTGCATGGATGATGGGTCATATTCCTTAATAGTAGTCGTAGGGCCGTGTACAATATTCCCTAACTCTATAGGATCCTACTTCACTCCTATGTCGAGCCGTTAGAAGCTCCTAACATGGGATCATTAGAATTCTCCTACGCATTAAATACAACCAAAAATCGTAGTACACCTCCGATCATGTTTCTTAAGACGTTCAAGCAAGTTACCAATGGAAGTCTGCCAGTTTTCTTAAGCCTAACATCGAATACAATCATCCATAACAACGATAAACAAACAATCAACCCATAATTAATATCTAGGTTTCACTACATCTAAGCAAACACAAAAGAAATCTAGCCTAGCATGTTAAATTGAAGACAAGCGTAAGATATATTCAAACAACATATAGACATATTGATTTAATTGAAAGAGTACTTATCTCAAATAGAACATGAAAGTTTCAAAGGGTTGAAACCCTTGAAAAAGCTGTGAAAATCGGCCTAGGGTTTTTCCCTCAAAGTTGCACGCTAATGAATGAAATTGGGAAAACTATATATAGATTACAAGGGTTGACGGTGTCATGTATTGAGTTGTGACGCCGTCAACTCGCCGCCATAATAGAAATCGTATTGCCTAGATCCACTTGTGACGCCGTCATGTGTAAAATTGTTCTGGGCCGTCACTAATACATGGACCATGAATGCCTTGGGTGACGCCGTCATCTCCTATGTACAAAACTCTCTGGATCGTCACGTGTATTGTCCACTTCCACCTCTTGTGTTACTCTTGACGCTGTCATGTAGAAACTCTTGACGCCGTCAGGTACTGTTCCCAGCAAGGAAAATTAAGACTTTGCCGTTTTCTTCACTTTTATGCTCCAAAAACGTCCAAAATGCTTCTTTTTCCAGATTTCACTCCAAAAGTACCTAAAATGACAAAAGGAACGATTTAGGGCAATATTTGATCGAATAAATTCGAATTCGGGCTTAAATGACCCCTTAAAAGTGGTTCACTTTTTGTCTCATCAACACGACAGTGGGATTAATGTAGTATGGAAAAGAAAGGACGTAAGAGACGCACTCAAGTTCATGGACATGATTGATCATCAATTGAGGGTCAGAGATCACATACACAGAATGGAGAGCTTGGTTGGAGGAAGGGCACATATTCCTAACATTCTCACCTATCGTCGTCAATATAATCCACCATTCTGATTGCTCATTTTGGTATAACATTATCACTTTGTCATTATAATTTTCTCCATTTATGACTTTGGTTTGTGCACATATAACAGTGTACAACCCGTACTTGTAATGAAAGGACCCTGAGGTACGCTTCAATGCCTCAATCCTGAGATAAGGAGCGAAGGCTTCTTACTTTTGAGTAGAATTAATCAAACATTTTCTAATTTTCATAATTCTGCTCAAAAGTCAAGTATTTCACCTCAATAAGTATTCACTTGTTGAGGGGGAGCACTTGAAAACTTATCGTTCTTAAAAATCAAAGTTGTATGTTGATTTCTCCCCATAAGACTCAAAAAGAATATTTTAATCAAAAGTTTATCAAAAACAACATTTTGTATACTATTTTTGAGGGGGAGAAAAATGAAAGTGATTAAAATATGAATGCTCAGAGTTGCTTAAAGTTGAATCTCATGCGAGCTAGACTCAGAATTGACCCAAGAATTGACGAAACACAAAAGTTAATAATCGAAAAGACTTATCCTCGACAGGTAATAATATCAAGTTAGTTACTAGAGCTAGTTGTCACCTAAAAGCTGACAATGGAACTCTCTAACTAGCCACGTAAGCGTATCTCGAAAAGGATTTGTCTATGTAGAAATGTACAGTTTCAAGAAACTTTCTGTGAACTCGACCAGGCTGGGTAATAACTTCAAGCTAGTCTAACTAGTCATATAAGCGTGTCTCGAATCGGTCTTGTTCACTAAAAGTGGATCAATTCAAAAAGTGTTTGCTCCTCCCACATGTGCAAATTTATTAAACAATCATGAGCACATGTGGAGGGGGAGTCCTTCAAAAGAAATACAAAACTCTCAAAGTGTTAACAAAACTTGGTTTTTGATATCAAACACTTTGAGAGATTCTTCAATAAATGGTTTCATGGCAATTATAGGATAGTCATGGTGTTATAAGGTGACTAAGGTTAGGGAAAACCGTCCTATGATCCGCCAGAGCCGGAGGGATCTACCCAAGGACATCACCAATAGTTAGAATTAGAAGTCCTTAGGTATGACAAGAAAAAAGGAGAAAAGAATGAAAGGAGAAAGAAGGGGTTGAAGAATTAAAAAGAAAAGTAAAGAAAAAGGGTGAAAAGAATTAGCCCTCCATATGTTCAACCTTAGGGCAGACACCGGGTTCAATTCATATGCTACTGGTTGTTGCTAAGGCGACATCAGTATTGAAGATAAAGACGTCATGGACCTAGTGATGCACTGCACTTAACCTTCTAAGCTACTCAAGTTCTCTTAAAAGAGCTTGTTTCATTCTTACGGGGAACCAGTGTAATCTATCAACTTATCTCTTAAAGATGGTTGATATTGAAGTAGGAGACCTCTCCTTAGTCTCCGCATAGGAAACCAAATTGTGCACTTTTCGAGTCTAGAGCCATGAGATACATCAAAGATCCCTTAGGAACACTTAATATTTCTACAACTTGTGTTCTGCATCAATGGGCACCAGCTGTAAATTATCAAGTCCTTCGCAGATCCTAGCAATCTACCGAGAACCTTTATGAGAGAATATACCTTTGTATTTCTCAATGATTGAACGGAAACTCCTGCCAGGGTCAATATCAAACAGCCCTGATAGCAGATCACTTCGGTAACTCCTGGTGGGTTACGCCTAGTGTTCGCGGTGGTTCCAAAATGGTCTACAGTCGTGGAGTGATCCCCAGCGACTCACCCATTCGTTGAGCTACTTAGTAGGTCTCGTAAGCTCCCTCGGGAGTATCCGAAATGGGAACGTCCTTGGTAAGGGTTAGAAGGAGTCTTCACACTATGCTGTTGACGATCTCTAATTCCTTACCTATAAGTACCAGTTGTTTATTGCTAACTATTTACCTGCAACAACACATCATATGGAAGAATCTACAAAGTAAAAAGACTAAAGATCAATGTGAAATAAAGGGAACTACATGTGTATGAAAGTCTAAGCCTAAAGATGTATGTGCATGTTGGAATGGCGGACAACCATCACAGACACAGAAGTGACGAAAGGCAGACAACTTCATAAGACGATCACTATCATATCAACAAAGAACAAAGAACAAAGAACGATGAATGATTTTGCAACATTTTTGAAGACATCAACTACTATGTCAAAGTTAAGAAGATGACGACGTCGGGCAACCTTTGATGACCAACACTTAGGGGGAGATTATTGGGAATACATTTTGTTAAATCAGGTGTCGGTCATTGAGTTTTGTAATAGGTTGCAATATTATATTAGTACGTTAAAGTTTTAATATGTTTTATGTTATCTTTACCAAGTTTACATGTTTTGTTAAAGTCTAAGGGCTAGTTGTGTAACAAGTAGAAAGTCATGTGAAGCCCTAGACTAGTAGTATAAATAGCAATGTAACCCTCCTTAGAGGGTGTTGGTTCTCTTGGTAATAACATTTCACTTATTTCATTTCACCTAAGAGTTCCTTCCACTCTCTCTCTCTCTCTCTCTCTCTCTCTACTTACTTTATCTCTCTAAGATTCTAAGTTCATATGTTATAAAATGGTGACCTAATAAATACGACGCATTAGTTTATGCTAATACAACGCATCTTATTTTTTATAAATATAGTTGATTTATTGATTATTTAAAACATATGACGCATTTAATTTATTAATTGTGGCGTATTGATTTTCTTTATAAAAGTTTGATTTTTTTTACCATTAAGATACGGCGCATCCTATTATTAGGATAAGGCGCATAGTCTGCAGATATCAACAACTTTTATTTTTCGTGTTCCGTTTTCTTTGTTAATTTTCTAATATTCTACTTTGATGAACATACTCTACTGATGCTTTTGTCGTGATTTTCAGGAAGTGCATGCCCAGAAGTTCGACTAAGAACTTAACTAAACCATTCGAAGAACCCGAACGAGCTTTCCATTCGCTTAAGAAGCTTTTCAACACAAAAAGCTTGGATCTTTCAAGTTCATCTGAGCTTGATTATTTTTTTTGAACAGGAAGAAGAAGGAATAACAGGAACAATGACGGAACCAACAATGGAGGAGTACATGAACAAAACTCGAGCCGACTTTAGCTCGGGAATTTCTAGGCCTAAACTAGATGATGGGGCCAAATTTGAAGTAAAGGGTCAATTTCTCAAAGTACTGCAGTCCAACACTTTCAACGGGTCAAATCATGATAATGCTGATGAACATGTTGAAAGAATCCTTGACATTGCTAAATATTACCGGACAAAGCATACAACCTTTAATCAGCTTATGCTTCGAACTTTTCCTATTACACTTATAGGATCCGCAAAGTTCTGGTTGAACATGGAGCTTCCCAATTCTATTAATAGCTGGATGGATCTTCAAATGAAATTCTTGGAAAATTTAGTATAGATTTCTCCCGTTGGATGAATTCTAAGTTTCGTTACCCAGGAAATATGTCCTCATCACTGAAAAATGAACTTTGGATTTATTGGAGAGATGAGAAGAAGAATGAAGTCTCAGTTGATGAAGCAGCAGAATTATTTGGGATTGACACAGATCTCTTCAACTATGAAACACCTTTATGCAAGGAATTCAATGAATTTAATTATTTATTGAAAATTGATACTGATGTGCTAACTTGAGATTTACCAGGGTTCAAAACGTACGAGGAATTCAAAAATACCTGGTATTATGAGTGGAATGATCAAATACCATGGGTTACTGATAAACCTTGGGAATTCGGAGATATTGATCACACTTGTAAACCTATACGTTTCAAAGACGGATTTAGTGAATGGCGAAGTTGTGACTGGAAAGACGACGGAGCCTGTAATGGAGGAAGTATAATTGGAATGAAAGGGATTGATAACAATGTTTATTTGAAGACTACGATTGGTACGATCAAGTTGAAGACTGCCCACGCAAGGCAGAAGCTTTACAAGAGAAAGGACGAATCGAATACTTGAAAAAGGTCAAAGGAGCATCAAATACTACTTTCTGGGAGTGGGTGCACAAAGAATTCAATGATTACATGAAGCTTGATAGGAGATTGCAATGGGAATTAAAAAGGAAATGGGACGAAATCCAAGATTACTATCAATCCACTAATGGTGAAAACTATTGTTATCCCCACATTAAAGCTCAAGAAAATCTCGATGAATTCCTTGACTATTTGAATAAGGATGATTACTCTAAGTATGTTAATAACGAGGAAGAAGAATTCACTAAAAGGAAGTGTCAACTACTTGGGATCGCCTACCGCAGTCCGCCTACTATGATCCTTGAAAAATTTGAAGTCATTAAATACTCTTTAGGAACATATGAAGAATACGTGGCAATCAAGGCTGTTGAACGTGAGACCTTGATAGATCTTCTTGAGCACTCTAGAATCGGTAGATATGTTAATGTAATCAATAACACACTAATAGACAATCTCTGTAACTTGTATTTTAAAGCGGAAACAAACACAAGTTTAATACTAAGAACTCTTGATCCTCTATGGATCTTTTAATAATAATAAAAGTGTTTTCTAAAAACGTTTTTCAACACATAATCGTGTGTTCCTTTTATACACAAGGAACCCTAAACCGTTTCCCCAAGAAACGTATATTCTAAAACTTCTAAAAGATATGCATTATCACTTCCTAAATAAACTCATGCATATCCAAACTATATTACATAAAATACGGAAATACTATATCCGCAGAAACTAATAATGCTGAAACTAGTCTACAGCAGATACACTACTTCAGCAGGAACCAGCTCTTCAGCAGTATCCTTCAGCAGTATCCATCAGCAGAATTCTTACTCAGCAGAATTCCCAACAATCCTCCCCTAATCTTGAATTTGACATGGTTAAGTTCAAGATTCTTGATAGATCTTTGAAATAACATACCAAGAGGATTGAAATAATACAGCACCAGCAAAGAATCATCATCAGCAGGATCTCTATGATCAACAAATACTTGAAAGCTCCATTCTTTGCAACAAAAAATGACTAAATGTACATCAAAACAAATTAATTTCATACTATTCTCATCACTTCCAGGTGTGTTAACACCTGTGAGAGGTGAATCATTGAAAATAATGGATTTGATGTCTCTTTACCAATAGCCATTACTACTGGAGTAGCCAAGTGTTCTAAGGTACACTGATAACCACATGATTTTTAGCAAATCATCAGCTATAAACGGATTTGAGATGTCTTTACCTGTAGCCGTTTGCTCAGGACTAGCCAATTATTTTGATGAAAATCATCTTGGTTAACTGATTACCAAATATGGTTTTCCACTGCCTTTACCACAAGCCATATACATGTGGGCTAGCCAATTATTTGGAATCCATGAAGGAAAAATCCATGGTCAGTTGACAACCATTTCAACTACTCAGCAATAAAGCATGGGTGAGTTGAAAACCCTATGGTTTTGAGCAAACCATTACAGCTATCAACAGATTTGATGTGTCTTTACCAAAGCTGTACCCTTTGGACTAGCCAACTATTTGATGGAATAGTCAACATCAGGTAAGTTGATGACCAAAGAATAATGTGATTAACACCAAACCTGCATACAATAGACACAATACTATACAACAAAAATGTTAGTTTTTTTTTTTTTTTTTTTTTTTTTTTTTTTTTTTTTTTTTTTTTTTTTTACTACGAAATAATAAAACAAATACACAACATTATACCCTTAAACAGAAGCTGGTCTGGAAGTCTTAATCCTTTGTTTGAAGACTTTCACCAAAGATTCAGCAAACAATCTTGCCTTCCCAACTGGATTAGGAGGAATCTCCAACTTTTGTTGTAGCATTTTCTCCATCAGAGACACTTTCAGAGGATATCTTTTGCCAAGATCTATAATCAGCCTTAGACCAGTTGTAGTTTCCAAAACATGAACATAAGGCATAGGATAAAACTTCCAACTCTGAACTTTCCATCTCTAATTGTTTTTCCATATGTCATAGCTAACACCAGTGGGAGTAGAAGAATCAAACAACACTCTAAGATCACCCAAAAAATACAATCCAAACCCTGTAGGAGTATGATTTGCATAATATTTGTGAACCAACTCATTTAGAGTGACCAAATCCTGATGATCAACAAGATGTAGAATTTCTTGAAGAAATGTAAAGGATATAGAAGTTTTATCCAATCTATAAATGGTATTAACCTGGCCATTTTCAGTTAACTCCCAGTGAACCAAAACATCTCTAGTTGCCTCAGGCCAATCATCAGGGGATCCTTCCCTTATAAATGAAGCATCAGAAGCATTCACATTTATTAGGCTTTGTGTGGAATGTGAAGTTCTGACTCTAGCCATTCTCCTTGCTCTTCTTCCAGGAACATAAATAGCAGCATGAGGTAGAGAAGATGCATCAGGAACTTCAGCTTCAGCAGACACACCTTCTGCAGCATCAGTTTCCACTGATGGATTATCCATTTGTTCATCAGTAGAATCCTGAGAAGATTCAAGTACAGCAGATGCATATTGTTCATCCATAGCCTGCCTCATTTGTTTGGCTCTAGCAGCTTGAAGTTCAACTTCTCTTACCTTAAGCTCATGAAATCTTGCAAGTTCAGCTTGTTGTTCCTCATCTAACTTTTTAGCAGCCTCTTCACCCAATCTTTCCTCCACCAGTTGTCTCCTGGTTCTCTTTCTAGATGGAGGATCTTATGCTATCACTTGAGCTTTACCTTTATCCACATAAGATGAAGCAGCAACATGTGATACATCAGCATAAGTATCAGGTAGAGATACCTTTTCAGCAGCAACAGAAATATCCACATTAACAGATGAACCAGCATCAGCAAGAGTGATAGGAATATTCTTAGAAGCACCCATTCCATCTTTTTCATTTCTAGCCTTGATCCTGTTATACATCTGAACCAATTTGTCAAATGGAAGTGCCCACACTTGTTTCTTAGTCCAAGCAGTATTATATAAAGAACTGCTTTGACTTTTCACATATGTTCTCATGTAATCCCTCTACTGTGCTTGAGTCATAGGTTTGTCTCTTTTAGCTTTGGCTTTTAACTCATCTGCTACCTTCTTCCTCAACTTCATCACTTTCACAATTTCAGAAGGCCAGTCCTTTTTATCCACCCTATTACTAATAATGTCTGCAGCTAAATCAGGATTAGCAATCACTTGTTGTCCAATATGCTGCCAATCTGACTCATCAAACTCTTGAACAGCAGCATCCAATTCTATTTGTCTTTCAATAGGCAAAGTAGAAACATATCCTTGAGTGGCAGACTGGTATGCTGCATCAAACTTGGCTTGCTGTGCCTCAGCCATATTAGAACTCTTCTTATACTCTTCCCACTCTTGGAAGAGTTTTTCTTGTGCACCTCTTTCGTCAGCTGTAACAAACTCATCCTTATCCACCTCAGTTCCTTCAGCAAAATTATCATGAGGAATATCCAAATCTTCCATAGGCTCATCATTTAATTCTTGAACATCTCTATCAGTAGATCCTTGAGGCTTGAGGATTTCAGTGATGTCATCAGGAGAAACTTGTTGATTCTCAGACGAATTATGAACAGGGGAATTCAAATACTCTTTCCCTGCTACAAAAAATGCTTCTCCTAATGTATTACCTTTATCAGCAGATTTGTCAGCAGCAATAACACTTGGTGATTGTTTCTCCTGAAGTAGATCAGTAGCTTCAGCCATGAGTACATCATTATCACCACTAGACACTTTGGAAGATTCAGCAGCTTTCTTTGCCAAATATTGTCTTCTACTTCTTCTTCTACTGAATTGAATTGGTGGCTTAGATGAAGGTACTTCAGCAGCTTTAGGAGGAGCAACATTAGACTGTCTAGCAACTTCAGTTAGAATTTCAAGAGAATCCAAATTTACCTCCTGAGGCACTTCAGTAGAATCCAGTCCAACCTTACTTTGCTTCTGCTGATTCAACTGTGCCTCCAAATCCTGAACCTTACTTTTCAGCCTTTCAATTTCATTACCAAGAGTAGTCTTGGTATCAACAAGTTCCTTTTGGAGATCATCAGTCCTTTTCATGTACCTACAAAGTGAATCATATACAGAAGTAAGAGTAATAGGGTCCTCTGCTCTACCAACTGATTGCTCAGTGGCAAGTGGAGCTTCATTGAACCCAGCAGGAGAAACAGACTCATGTACAACATTAGGAAAGCCTTCATGAACTGGCTCTCTCATAGGGCTGGGTGTAGGTAGTCTAGTGAACTCAGGCTCAAGAGGCTGAAAAGAATAATCAATCTCATGAGTTTGCTCAACTGGAGCATCCTGAGATGGTGAAATGGTAGGACTAGGTGACATATGTGCAGGGGAAGGTGGTGGTAGGTCAGTAGAAATAGGTAATGGTTCAGCAGTTGCAGCTGGCTCTTCCTCAATTACCACTGAAGGATTACCATCAGTAGCCACACCAGAAGATGATGGATTACCATCATCAGCAGCATTATGAGTAGGCACATTACGAGCATCATCACCCTCAACAACATTATCATTGCCATGTGGCAACATAGCTGCTAACATAGGGTGATGTTCCCCAGTATAATTTGTTTTCATTGAGGCAAACAACTTAGAACCAATACTTTTAATAGGCACATGGGTTCTATCTTCAGTGGTTATATCTAAAATAATTTGTAAGAACCTAGGGTACATTAAAAACTTATGCTGTTGTTTATCAATATTTTCCAGCATATTTTCAAAAATAAACTTAGAAAAATTATAAGTTAGACCCTTAGAAAGACAAACAATACCACAACCTAATTGTAGAGAGAATTGGTTCCATCCACCACACTTGTTGCTTATACATTGGAGCAGCAAATGCACCAAATACCTCCACTTAGGAAAAAATTGATTCTTGTGCCACTTAGTTGTATCTGTACTTTGATATCCAGCTTCCCTTAGCCCAGCAAGAATCTCTGCAGTGTTGGAGTGATACACACCATTCTCATCATCCAACTGAAGCTTTGTCCTAATCAAACCTTCTGTCACCACATACTCTACACCTTTAATTTCAGCTACAATCTCTGTGTCAGATCTCTTTGCAGCAGATGCCCAAAATTGCTTCACCATTGATTCACAAATCAGATTTGGACAATGTGTCAAAGCATAATGAATCTTTGACCTTTGTAGAAACTCCACCATTAAATCAAATTCTTCATGTCCCTTAGCCTTTTTCAGAATAGCATACTTGTTATGATCCCCTTTCAATTCAAGTTGTGCCATTTGAATGAACTTGTGTGAGACGGTTATAAATTACTCAGAGAATTATGGGTTTAAATGGAGTAACAAGCGAATAATTTTGTTTAGGAAGAGATATGCGAAGTGGGTTATATTTGGAAGTTCCCCAATCGTGGTCAAAATTATCGGAACTAATTATTGACCGAGTCTGACGTGTAATTCAAAAACTTCCAGTTTCAAAATTACCCTTCAGCAGAAATGAAAGTCAAATCTGCTGAGGAATGGTCAACATCAGCAGAAACCAAGCAAATGTAAATATCTTCGGTGAATATCTTGATTTTTACTGTGCCACCCAACTCTCATTAATTATCATAACGCCTAAACTTGGCTTATTTAATCACCCCCAAATTTCACTTCTCAGGCATCAATTAGCCCCAAATCATCTCTCAACCCTAATTTCCCAATTAAACTCAATTCATCACCAAAACCGTGTCATCAAAACCAGAACCTTTAGATCAAACTTCCTCTTCTCACTCTTCTTCATCATCAGAAGAAGATTTACCACCATATCCTTGGGAGCTTGATGATTCTGACTATGAAAGAGAAATGGAGAGTCGATGGGAAGCACATGAAAGACGATGGAATGCACATAAGAGAGGTGAACCAAGCCATGTAACCATTCTTGCTGAGAGAGAACTTGTCTCTCCCTTCATCTGTACCTCTGATGAAGACTCTTCAGAGGAGGAAAATGAAAATCCAACATTTCTTCCTCCTTCTACACCAGAGAGATCCCAACCAAGGTCAAGTAAGAGAGATCAATCTCTTCCAACATCACAAAATTTGGTGTTGGATCTTCCTGCTCCAGGACCTGGTCTTACTCATCAAGAACACATCGGACAGAGCAAGAAGGCAGAGATTGTACGTAAGGGAAAAGGGAAAGTGGAGTAGATGATTGAGGAATGTTGCCATGGACCAAAGTTCTTGAGTATTTTCTTGCCTTTGGTACTTGAGCATCTTCACAGTCTTCCTTCTCTTCTTTTTCCATTTTCATCTTCAGCTTCATCATTGTACTTGTCATAGCCTCAAGTATTTTGTAATAAATGATAGAAGCTAGTAGAACTCAATTAGGCAAATGTATAGGAATGGTCTTTGTAATCCAGTTGGAACTTTGAATGTAAGCTATAACCTGTTTATTTGAATGAATGAAAAGTTCTTCTTTATTAAGTAACTTTGTATGACCTTCAGCATAATCAACTAATCAGAAGAAACCATGTTCAGCATACTTGACCACATTCTTGGTGTCATTTACCATAAAACTTACAACCTCAGAACATCTGCAAAACAGACATAAAACATGCAAATACACCACACAATCTTGCAGAAACATTAGTGGGTTAGTGTTAAAAACTCAAAAAGTATACAAATTATACAAATCTACAAAGTTTACACTCACAATCCTCCCCTAAGGCATATGCCTCCCCTTAAACTTTGCATTTAAGGGTTAAGCATACCAATATGGACCACCAAATATTGAAACCTTGGTCCATCAAATGCTTTGGTTAACAAATCTGCCACATTCTCATCTGTGTGAATTTTTACCACTTTAATTAAATGTTTCTCATAAGCATCCCTGATAAAGTGGTGCTTGATTTCAATATGTTTGGTTCTATTATGAAAAACTGGATTTTTAACAATACAAATTGTACTTTGATTGTCAATGAAAATGGTAGTATTCATAAAGTTATACCCATAATCCAGCAATTGATTCTAAATCCATAGAACCTGTCCACAACAATTGGCAGCAGCAACATACTCTGCTTCAGTAGTAGAGGTGGCAACAATGGTCTGTTTCTTGCATTGCCAAGAAATCAGTCTCCTTCCAAGGAATTGGCAACCTCCAGTTGTGGATCTTCTATCCATATTGGCACCAGCATAGTCACTATCACTATAAGCTGCTAGCTGAAATGGAGATTCTTTGGGATACCAAAGACCTAATTTTGGTTGGCCTTTTAGGTACTTAAAAATCTTTTTGACAGCATTCAAGTGAGAGGTAAGTGGAGTGACTTGGTGCCTTGAACATGCACTCATAGCAAAGGTAATATCAGGTCTTGAGGCAGTCAAATACATCAAAGAACCAATCATTGACCTGTATAAATGAACATTCACAGGGAGATCAGGATCAATATTGTTCTTTGGTTTGGGAGCCTCATAGGGAGTAGTGGCAGTCCTGACATTCTCCATATCAAACTTTGACAATATATCCTTTACATACTTCTTCTGATGAATGAAAATACCATCAGATTTCTGCTGAACCTGTAAACCCAAAAAGAAAGTAAGTTCTCCCATGGCACTCATTTGAAATTCACCCTTCATTAGATCCTCAAACTCTCTACACCATGCTTCTTTGGTGGAACCAAAGATAATATCATCCACATACACCTGCAGAAGAATAATATCCCTGGAATCTTTCTTAAGGAATAGAGTCTTGTCAATGGCACCTCTTCTATAGCCATGCTTCAGCAGAAATGTGGAAAGTCTAGCATACCAAGCTCTGGGAGCTTGATGAAGTCCATAGAGAGCTTTGACAACCTTGTAAACATACTCAGGATGATCAGGGTCTTTAAATCCCTTGGGTTGAGTCACATGAACCTCCTCTTCAATCTCACCATATAAGAAAGCACCTTTAACATCCATCTGATAAACCATAAAGCCCATATAAGAGGCATAGGCTAGAAATATCCTAATTGCTTCAACTCTGGCCACTGGTGCAAAGACTTCATCATAGTCAATGCCTTCCTCTTGTCTAAACCCTTGAGCCACTAGTCTAGCTTTGTTCTTCACCACAATCCCCCTTGCATCTCTTTTATTCTTCAAAATCCATTTTGTCCCAATGGCATATTTACCATCATGAAGAGGAACCAATATCCAAACCTGCTGATTCTGAAATTGCAACATTTCTTCTTGCATTGCTTCAAGCCAACTTGAATCAGCCAGTGCTTGAGGAACACTAGTTGGCTCTATCTGAGAAATAAAGCATGCAAACAGACAATGTTTGAAGTCTGTGTGATTATCCCTCTTTTGATTGTAGACATAAGAAATGAAAGCAACTTCACCATATTTTGTATTCTTTACAGTGCTTCTTGTTCTAACAGGTGCTTTAGAATCTCCAATAATCTCTGATAGGGGATGAGCATTATGAATCCTTTTTGTTGCTATAGGGTTAACATCAATTGTGGCATCAAGGTTGTTGACTGTAGGCCCAAACTCAGTATCATAAGAAGCTGAGTGAAACAGGCCAGGCTTGGGCTGATAATTCCCAAGATCAGAAGGACTTGGAAATCTTGTAAAGGGCTTTTCCAAGTCTGTAGATGCTTCAGTAGAAATGGGAGAGTGGGCATCATGAGTATCAGCATCTTTGACCTTATCAGTGGGAATAGGTGTGCCTTCAGTAGAATTGTCAGCAGCATCCTTGTTTCCACTGACTGCTTGTGCTGATTGATGTAGGAGTGCTTCAGTCTCTTGTGTAACCTTTTCATTGAGTTTCTGAGCTTCCTTTGTAGCAGCATGTTCTTGCTTCTTAAGTCTTGCAAGATCCTCTGCATAATGTGACTCATCATCTTGTTCATCAGCAGAATGATTACCTATAAAATGGTTAGGTGGAAAAGATGGTACAACAATGGTATGTTCATCTGGCTCAGATTCACATTCTGAGTCATCATCCATGGAACCTGCATGGTTAGAATTTGGATCTTTGGAACCTGCATGAGGATTAAAAGCATGTCTAGTATAACCCAAATAATCAGTCAAATAATCTAGGTCAAAATACCAAGAATGGCCTTGTCCCTGAGTATTAGGCTGATCTTCAAGAAATCTTAGGTTAAGGGTCTCCTCTATCCTTTTGGCATTAAGATTATAAACCCTATAGGCCTTGCTATGAGCGGAATAACCCACAATATATCCCTCATCAGCTTTCCCATCAAACTTACCCAGTGTATCAGCAGTATTTAAAATGGTCACTTTGCATCCAAAAGGCTTAAGGTAATGTATGTCTGGAACTTTCCCAGTGCGAAGTTCATAAGGTGTCTTGACATGATGTCTAGTGATGGATACCCTGTTCAAGACATAGCAAGCAGTACATACTGCTTCAGTCCAAAACATAGTAGGTAATTTGGAGTCTGCAAGCATTGATCTTGCTGCCTCAATTAGGGTTCTATTTTTTCTTTCAGCAACCCCATTTTTTTGTGGGGTCCTTGGAGTACTATAGTCCCTTCTAATCCCCTTAGACTTACAGAATTCTATGAAAACAACATTTTTGAATTCTGTCCCATTGTCACACCTAATGCCTTTAACCTTTTTATTAAGCTGGTTTTCAATTAAAGTGATGAATTCTTTCAAAATAGGAGTTGTTTCATCTTTTGTTTTTAGAAAGAATACCTAGCAAAACCTACTAAAATCATCTGTGATAACCAAGCAGAAGTACTTATGATCAATACTTCTGATAGGAGTTGGACCAAAGAGATCCATGTGCAGCAACTGAAGAGGTTCTGAAATGGTGCTCACAACTTTTATGGCTTTGTAAGAGGCTCTGTGTTGCTTTCCCTTGTTGCAAGCAATACAATTGTGTTCATTGGTGAAGAGTTTAGAAGGAAGGCCCTGAACAAGACCAAGTTTAGACAACTTGTTGATAGTCTTGTAATTAACATGAGCCATTCTCCTATGCCACTTGGTAGATTCATCCTGGGAAGCTTTAGCCACCAAACATGTTAGATCACCTTCTGGCTTGACATCATTCAGATTGAATGTGTACAAGTTGAAGGTTCTAGGAACTCTCAGCAAAACAGTTGTGTCTTCTGGAAGTTTGAAGTCCTTGGAGAGCACAAGACACTCATCTTCAGAGAAGAAAACCTTATTCTTAGTGTCACAAATTTGTGATACAGAGAATAGATTAAAATGCTCTAGTTCCTTCACATAATAAACATTTTCAAAATCTAACAAAGGTGTCTTAATTGTTCCTTTCCCAGTAATTTTGCCATCTCCACCACCAAAAGTTACATTGCCTCCTCCTTCTATGGGCACAAAGTCATGCATCTTGTCCTTGTTCCCTGACATACTTCTTGAACAACCACTATCAACTATACCTACTTCAGTACTTTTCAAAGGATGATCCTACAACAACAACAAAAAATATACAAAAGTTAGTACACATTGGAGACTCAAGTCATTGCTGACTTGAGCCTGCCTTGTGGATCATTAGTGATATGCCATGTAGATGTTTTAGACCCACCATTGTTTTTGGGCCTGTAATGCAAATTAGGTCCCTTCTTTGTCCAAGAACAACCTGCTGAGGGCTTCACAGCAGTATTCCAATACCCACCACCATAATACATTGAGTCAAAGTGATTAGGCCAATAACCATTAGAAAAGAAAGAACTAGTGGGTCGAATATATGGTCTAGCACTGGTTCTTCTCCATGAAGAATGTGGTTCAGCAGAATTGGATTTCTGCTGATGTGGAATAAAAGAGGGTATTTCACTAACATTCTTCCACATTTGCCTAGGTTTCCTTTGACTAAAACATACACCCATTCTCTGCTCATGAAAAGTACAATCCTTAATCAAATGAGATTTACTTCCACACACAAAACATTTCTTCTTTTTAGAAGATTTATTCAAACTGAAGGAAGTTCCATAACATGAAAAAGCATTCAAACCACAATGATTAACAAAATTGTTTTTAACAAAACTAGAAATATTGTTTTGCAAAGAATTAAAAAGCAAGTCTTCAGTAGAAACTGTCTTGGTATCAGCAGCAACTCTAGAAGGCTTGTGGGGAGTCTTGGGTGATGTCTTTGGTGTGGTCTTGGGAGTGGTCTTAGGCAGGTCTGACTTCTCACTTGAATCACAGCTGGCAAATGAGGTAGACCCTTCATCAGAAGACTTGTCACTGTCACAGCAAGAGACAAAGTCAGTAGATTTAATAATAGGGTCTGGCAAGTCAGTTGACTTTTTGCCATAGAGATGGTGTGATCCATCAAAGTCAATAGGTATGGACAGGTCTATAGGCATATGTTCCCTTCTTATAGGTCCAGGGACAGCATTCATTCTCCCTTCCTTAACAAATTTAACAGGTGTTTGATAAGCTAAGGCTGGTTCAGGGTCAAAAACACTAGACATATCAGGATAAGTTAACTCTTCAGGATCTATATATTTCTCATATCCTAATGCTTTTCTAGACCTAACAGATTGGCGACCATCAATCAATTTATTTAAATTAGATGCTCCTTCCTGCCATTTCATACGACCAGCTATCTCTTTATCTAACTTAACTTGTAATTCTTGTTTTTCCTTTTCTATATCAGATTTCTCTTTTTCAGTACGTCTTAAATCTATCTTACACTACATCCAAACACACAGTTGTGTACCTAAGAGATTCCCATCAAGGAGACTTGCTCCTTCTTGTCCTCTGAAGGTGAGTATGCCAGCAGATTCACTTGTGTAGAAGTAGAAGCTTCCTCTACAACAGGTTCATGTTCAGCCTAATCAATCTGGTGATCCAGAGTCACCAAAGCCTTTGAAGGTGCAGTCTTAGAAGTCCCTGATTCCAATGGATATGAGCCATATCTAACTTCATCACCAGACTTCCTCTCCTTGCATTCTTTTGAAAAATGGCCCACTTGACCACAAGTGTAGCATTTAACCTTTCTTCTGTCAAACCTTGCTGCCTCTCTTCCATTAAAACCAAACTTTCTTCCAGACTTGGTTTCAAACCTCTTAATGTTCATAGAAATCATTGCTAGCTGCCATTTTAAGTGCATCTCCTCCATCTCCAAAGGATCTACCTATTCAAAATCCTCATAAGCAAGAAACTGTTGATGTTCATATTCAGCCACAAATGAATAAACAATGTCATCCATTATACTACTGGATATTGATTTAGGAGCAGATTGAGTTTGGGTTTGAGAAGATGCTCCTGAGGAGTAAGAGCTTGAGGCATTATGCACAGGTTTTGTGGTGGTGCTGATAAAGGCTGAGTGGGTGGATGGACGAATTGGACTTCTAACATCAGGCTCAAGAGATTTGAGCTTGTTGTAGAGGTCATTAAAGGAGATTAAGTCCAATCCACCCTTTGTTTTGAGAGCAATACTGACTTGCAACCAAGATGGTGGCAAAGATCTTAGAAACTTAGCATTGCAGTCCTCATTGTCAGGTCTAGCCTTCAGCTGATTAAGCTGACTTAAGATCCGATGGAACCTGTCATAACCTTTATGGATTCCCTCTTCCTCAGATATCTGAAACTCTTGAAACTGCTGCTTCAACATTGACTTCTTCAACCTTCTTGATTCCTCATTCCCACCAAATCTAGCCTTTATTGCCATCCAAATGTCCTTGGCATCATCCATAAAGTGGAAGTCACCCATGTGATCATCTGGTATAGCTTGGAGCAGAATTGTTCTAACTTTATTTTCCCTTTGCACAACTAGAATCTCTTCAGCAGTTCTGGGACCTAGAATTGTAACTATCCCATCAGCATCTTTAACATGCTTCTTCAGGCTATTCCCCTTTCTGATAACCTCCCAAAGATTCGAGTCTATGTTTGTGATCCAGTTCTGCATCTTCATGGACCACAAATCATAGTCTTCAGCATTCTTCAAGTATGGAAATTTAGCATTACTGTTGGAGAGGTTGAGTTGTTGAAGAGAAGTGGTGTTAAGGTTTTGGGTTGTATCAACTTCATCATCAGATCCAGGCATGTTTCTTGATTTGTTTGGATTCTTAAGGTGTAAGATTTGTGTTTCTTAGTATCACAGAGACTCTCCCGAGGCTCTGATACCACTTGTTGAACGTGAGACCTTGATAGATCTTCTTGAGCACTCTAGAATCGGTAGATATGTTAATGTAACCAATAACACACTAATAGACAATCTCTGTAACTTGTATTTTAAAGCGAAAACAAACACAAGTTTAATACTAAGAACTCTTGATCCTCTATGGATCTTTTAATAATAATAAAAGTGTTTTCTAAAAATGTTTTTCAATACATAATCGTGTGTTCCTTTTATACACAAGGAACCCTAAACCGTTTCCCCAAGAAACGTATATTCTAAAACTTCTAAAAGATATGCATTATCACTTCCTAAATAAACTCATGCATATCCAAACTATATTACATGAAATACGGAAATACTATATCCGCAGAAACTAATAATGCTGAAACTAGTCTTCAGCAGATACACTGCTTCAGCAGGAACCAGCTCTTCAGCAGTATCCATCAGCAGAATTCTTACTTAGCAGAATTCCCAACAAAGGCTGTGAAGGGCGACCAGTTAACTCGATCTGAAGAAAATGTTGCACAACTTTATGGGAACATCTTTCGCATGAAAGAAGAAGGATGGGACGTAACAAGAACAAAATGGGAGCTGAACGTGAGTTTAACTTGAAGACTCTGGAATAAAGAAAAGTGCTCACCGGGAGACAACCCAGATTTATCCTTTACTGTTTTTTTGTGTCGAGTCTGTCAGATCTACAGTAGATGCGGCGCATCTCATCTTATAGATGCGGCATATCAACTGAACATATCATATATTTTATTTTCTGCATTTTATTTTATTTTAAACCTTAAAACATTCTGTCAGTTTATTTAATGCGGCGCATCCCTGGTTAAGGATGCGACGCATCTGATTTTCTGATTTGTACTTATTCCAAGCTCGATACAGCGCATCTCATCTTATAGATGCGGCGTATCGATTGACCTGATGATTTCCAAATTTTTTATTTTAATTTTTAGGTTTTATTTCCGCTAACTATTAATGAATTACGTGCAAGTTGTTACTTTCTTAATACAAGTGAGTTATTTAAACGAGGGTATATATATATATATATATATATATATATATATATATATATATATATATATATATATATATGTACTTTCTGTGGAGACGTCATTCATGGAGGCTTGAACGCTTTTTCCAGCCCACAAGAAATTAGATTTTGCTTACAAACGCATAATGGAGGATCATACCAAGCAAATCTCAGGGGAGTTTCCCGTTCTAATTCTTTTTATTTCCTTGTTTTTAATCTTTATTACGAACAACGAGGACGTTGTTCAACTTAAGTGGGGGGGGGGGGGGGGGGATGGAGAATTAGAATGCTTACTTGTCCTAAAATTTCAAAATTATGCTTAATCTGTACTTAATATATCAAAATGAAAATTTTGTTAGCATATTTTTGTTTAATCTAAATATTTTTTGTGCATGTGACTAGTAAACTTTAGAACTTGGCTCGCATACTATTTGAATCCACCATAATAAGCGTAACTATAATAGGAGTGGCTTTTCTAACGCGGTAAAATTCAAGGATTACACCAAATAGCCTAAATATGTTATGTTTATTAGCTAACTACACTGGTTAGTTAACCCCCGTGTAAAACCCTTTGTTACTCTCATTTTTAGAGTAAGATACCCCTAGAAAAACCCTCAGAACCATTCCTTTCGTTTCATACACCTTTGTTAATTGTTTCGTTACACCTTAAACCTTAGCCTACCCTATAGATTAATATCCGTGGTTAGTTGCTTTAAGGCAAAGTGTGTTTCCTTGCGTTACCTGTGTTCGTGTGCGTAAATTCATTATATTTGGTTAGGTCGGGAAATTGCACAATGCAATGGAGTAAAAGTACATATTGTATAATTTTTGTGTCGTGTTATTTTTCGTGTGTTTACTACTTTCACTATTACCGTTATATCTGAAGTTATAAAAAGTATGGAAAAAATTATCCAGAATTATCGTTATAAGTGATGTGTTGAAATTTTACACATTGTAGTATTTAGATGTCAAAAAACAAACAAAAAGAAAAAGAAATAAGGAAGTTGGAAGTTTGTTAAACCAACTATTGTAAAGTTTTGTACTAAGTGGTTGATATCGCCACTATTTGTTGTTGTATTATATTTATGGATTGATTGGGAGTTGGATGTTATGGGAACGCCAACTAAGGTTTATTCTTTGATTAAGAGTTTATTGAGTATAACTTGTGTCTACCTAAAGCGTGAGTTACAAGTGTCAAAAGCGTGAGTTATTCAATGATATGAGTCTTATTCATGGGATGGTTGGGAAAGTGATTAACCACACTAGGATTTAATCTATCTGTTTGTTTATTTTTATTTTAAACCCATTCTTATATCCTAAATGTTATCCCTACCCTACCGTATTGTTGTATTCGTTGTTAGCTTTCGAGTATCCGGATAAAATGATGGCCAAGTAAGAATATTAAATGTATAAATAAGGTAGTGACCATCCAAGTATTAGATTAATTGACTAACGCGCCATCGATCTAGTGTATGAATTGGTGACCATCCGAGTTTAAGATTGATTAAATGATGTGCCAGCGATCTGGTGTGCTACTTGGTGACTATCCATTATGAAAGTAACGCGCCAATGATCCAAGGAACACATTAGTGACCATCCATCATTTGAAATGTCAAGAACTTGCGCCAGCGATCCATGAAGTATACTAGTGACCATCCGTTAGTTGAAAGGTCGAAGACTTGTGCTAGCGATCTACTAAGTTTATGCAGGAGATGTTTGAACGAAGCTAGGTTTAACCCTTAAACCTTACAAACCCTTTTTACCGCATTAGAAATTTTATTCCTTAGCTTTAGTGGAGGAGATGTGTATGATTGCCAAGTCTATGATAGAATATTCATTACAACTAAACAATGAGACGATTAGATCGTTCTTAAATTAAAATTTTATATTTTTTTCTAAATCGTTAAGTGTTTGGTTGTGTGATTATGATAATACGAATACGTGCTTAATGATAAACATAAATCCTAATACCTTTTTAGGATACATTTTCATAATTTATAATCTAGAGTTTACTTGGGGACAAGTAAAGTTCAAGTGGGGGGATATTTGATGAACTCAAATAACTACATTTTATTGTCATCATTTATCTTATTTATTTGACTTGTCCTGATAATTAAGTAGCTTGTCAATTATGTTATTGCTAGTTTTATATGAAGTGTATTAAATCTGGTCTTTCTATTTGCTGTTTCGTTCTCATTGGTTTATTATTTAATTAAACCAAATATGTGCTAGTCTCTCAGACTAAAACCCCATTGCGTTAGATTAGATTGTAAAACTAACTTAGGATATTAAAATACTGATAGACAAATTAGGTTTTCGTTCCACTATTAGTGATCGACACTCTGCTTACCAAGTAGGCTACATTGACCGGGTACACTGCCCGTTAGTGTTGTTTATAGGTTAAGTCGGCTAAATATAAATTTAAAACTTGATAAAGAATAAATACCTACACAATGACAAACAACATCAGTAACATTAAAACAAGCCATGTGTGTATGTGTTCTTTTTTTTGAACGGCCGTGTGTCTGTGTTACTGTGTGAAGAACAATATTTTGCCCAAACATGTAAACTTAGGGAAGTTGTGTGTTGCCTTCTATTTATTTTGTGTACAAAACACGTACCCATGCAAAATTGCAAATAGTATATGAAATAATTACTTGTATCGATAGCCGCGATAGCACGTCAACGGGATTGTCTCAAGTTGGAAAACCAATTTAACTCAAGTTAGGGAAGTGTGAGCTATTGAATTTGATCTAATGGCTCAAATCAAAAGAAGTTCTTGATTTGAGCTATTAGATCAAATCCAATGACTCACAAATGCCCAACTTGAGTCAAATAATGGGAGATGATCCCCACCTAATATCTTAGTTGTATATTTCACTTGAATATAAAAGGGGTAAAGCTAAAGATACGTAACATATTTCTACAAATAAACACAAGTACGCAACATACTTAGTAAAGTGTCAAACGTATGCAACATATTTTCAAAAAATGGTCGATCTACGCAATATGACTTGCTGGCAGCAGGTTACCAGGTCACCTAACTTTAAAAGTTACACCTTTAGTCCCTAAACTGTCTCATATCTCACGTACATGATCCTATTTTGGTAACGGTCGTTAAAAAGGTTAAAAAAAAAAACTTTTTAACATTTTTTTTAACTAAAATTTAGAAAAAAAAAATTAAAAAATTTTAAAATTAAAAAAAGGTAAAATTAAAAAAAAAAAGGAAAAAATTAAAAAAATTAATTTTTTTTAAGTTACTATTTTAAAAAAATCAAAATTTTTTAAAAAAATTAATATTTGCGAAAAAAAAATATTATTTTTTTTATAAATACGCATTTTTAAAAAAAATTAAAAAAAGGAAAAAATTAAATTTTTTTTTAAAAGTTAATATTTAAAAAAATCAAAATTGTTTAAAAAAATTAATATTTGCGAAAACAAAATTAATTTTTTTTATAAAAAAATTAATTTTTTTAAAAAATGCGTATTTTTTTAAAAATTATTTTTTATAAAAAAAATGCATATTTTTGGAAAAAAATTTATTTTTTTTATAAAAATTAAAAAATTAATTAAAAAAAAATAATTTTCTAATAAAAAAAAAATTTCGCAAATAATAATTTTTTTAAAAAGTTTTGATTTTTTTTTAAAATATTAACTTTAAAAAAATTAATTTTTTTTAATTTTTTTCCTTTTTTTAATTTTTAAAAAAAATGCGTATTGATAAAAAAAAATTAATTTTTTTTCGCAAATATTAATTTTTTAAAAAAATTTTGATTTTTTTTTAAATATTAACTTAAAAAAAATTAAATTATTAAAATTTTTTTCCTTTTTTTTAAATTTTAAAATTTTTTAACTTTTTTTTTCTAAATTTTAGTTAAAAAAAAGATTTTATCTCGATTTAAAAAAAATGTTAAAAAGTTTTTTTAAAAAACTTTTTTAACGACCGTTACAAAAATTGGATCATGTACGCGAGATATGAGACAGTTTAGAGACCAAAGGTGTAACTTTTAAAGTTAGGTGACCTGGTAACCTGCTGCCAGCAGGTCATATTGCGTAAATCGACGATTTTTTGAAAATATATTTCGTACGTTTAACACTTTACTAAGTATGTTGCGTACTTGTGTTTATTTGTAGAAATATGTTACGTATATTTAGCTTTACCCCAATATAAAATGAATAGAACTATATATATTCCATCAAGAATGACAAAGTTGTGACATTATTTGCATTCGATTGCCTATAAGTTACAAGTTTAGAAATATTTTTGACACAAATGAGAGTGTAATATTTACTGGGTAAAAACTCTTTACCTAAATGAGATAGTGTACTGTCATATGCTCACTCATAATATCGTCTACTTGATAAATGTAAAGAGTACATATCATCTTTTCTTTTTTGAATTAGATATCTTTTTAAAGTTGAGCAACAATATGAATGCACATGCTTGTGGGTGGGAGTTTTTGAGCCGAATTAACTTTGGACTAGAACATGAGTGTGATGTTTGAACCCCTATGATAATGACCATTACTTACACCATCCAAGTGGCTAAAACAATTGTTTCAAATAATATAGTTGCCGCTAATCAATTATTCTGCAAGAAACTAATATCTTTTGATGAAATAAAACTTAGTAACTCTTTCAAGCATCATATTCATATAACCAGGATTACATCACGTGACTTTAGTTCCAGTTAGAAATTAAGAAACATTTGAAATCATGAAAAACGCAAGTTTTAACTTTGAATCATGTTTTCTTTATGATTATTTATTTATTTATTTATTTTTTGATTGACTAGAAACAAATATGTGTATCAAAGTTTTGAAAATGTAACATTTGATTCATATTATTTGCAAAAATATCATATAAATGTCAAAGTTTTGAATCGGTTACAAATGTTTTGAATCAACTTACAAATTTCACTGAATCTACACTAAAATGGATAATGAATCACCCGTTTGTATTGAATCAACAAAAAATATATTTTTATGTGCAAAGACTATGAATCAAGGTGACTAAATGCATTTCTCACATTTCACAATTTCTCATTTTATCTTCTACATCATGTATGCATAGTTATTAGTGTGTTTTCCCCGTATAGTTAGTGCGTATTACTTCAACATATAGGGAAAAGACTACACGCAAAAGATTTATCTTCAAATATTTCAGAATTTGAAGAACATCAGTGCATTAAACCGACCCATTACTTCTTGTGAAGTGAAAAACTTAAAATCGGAAAATTCATTTGGAGTTGTAATCTTCTAATGTTTCCGATGAAGGAACAACACCCCATCATGTATGATATAGACTTTCTATCCTTAATCCTTGTCATTTTGTATGCATTTCTGAAAGTCAATGCACTATAAGGCCTTCATTAACATTTATTTTTTAATCTTCAAAGTTCATAAAACATTTGTTTATACAGATTTTTTTCAGTTTTCATACAGAAATAATGGGTCTATTCGGTGTATATCTTGCATATACACGACAAACCAATAGTGCTCAAGCATATAAATAAGTTAATGACCTTGTTTTTCCTTCTATAGTCATACTCATCACCAACTCGCCAGGTACATGTTTATCTCAAATTTGATTACTTTCAAGGATGTGAGAGTTCTTCGTTGTCATACTTAAAAACCGTTTTTCATTGCAAAATATTGTGCTGTGAACATCTTTGTATTGAAATGACACATTTTAAGGCAAAAATGACACATTTTAAGGCAAAATGCTTAACTACAAATCTACAATACACGTGTGCTGTTTATCAGTGCATGATGAAGAAAAGCAAGGTCGTTAACTTTACCAAATCACTGACCTTTTAAGGGGTTTTATGCAGGAAAATAGCTGCATAGTTTTATCGTGGACTACATACATATTTGGATATGATGTTTTGACATATATAAAGTATAAAGTACAACTTTTAGTCAAAAGTTAGACAAAGCTCATTCACTTCAGATATTCAAATGTAATCATCAAATATTGTTTATCACTTTATCATAAACTTGAAGTCAAAAAAGATGGTATAAAAAGTTAACCAACCATCATTTAATCATACCAATAAAAATGGCCTTTTAGGAAAACTATCTTGACAGATAATCAATCACTCATTCGATAAATGCCAATTTCTGTATGTTCACGAATAGCCGACATGATACAACTCGTTAAGCTTCAACATAGTGCAAATATGATATCTGTAAATCTTATTTTTTTTGTAACCATGTTTTTGACTCTTTGGCCGACTAATCGACGGGGTTTGAACCCACCGCCACATACTCAAACCGGGTAAAGCCTTTTTGAACAGTTATGCAATGATTTATGAATCCTTACTATCAAGAATTCCAGTGCAACCTTTAAAATTAATCGAGCTAAACTGTTTTCTCACATTCAAATAACATCAATACATATATATAAACCAATACAACAATAACTAAACCAAAACTACTCCCGAAACTGTTCAAGAACTTTCAGGAGACTATAAGTCTCAGAATCTGGTCTAGACCCTCCAAGGATCATACGCTTTAAAAGATTTGGGTCATAGGTTTTAGCCTTTACATAACCCTTGATTAACGCATTGTAAACAAAAGTATACTTTGCATAATTCGCTTTCTTTAACTCAGCAAACAACTTCTCAACATTCTCCACATCACCAATTTCTGCAAAAAGATCGACTAACGAGTATGTAGTTTCCAGCCATGGGGTTGATCTTTTCACACTCATGCTCGTTGTTAAATCCATACCTAATTCTAATGTCTTTAAAGCTTCCTTGGTTAACCCCGCTTTTAAGCAACCAACAGCAAGATGCCTAAAGGTTATTGAATTTGCATTGCATCCATGTTTATCCATTTCTTTATACAACCCGGTTGCTTTGGTAATATGACCATGTCTACAATAAACAGATATCAAAGAATTGAATTGCTCGGTTGACTTGAAGTCTTCCTTTAACTTCATTTCTGACCAAAGACTTTCGGCTCTAGTTACATCTCCAATCTTGCCAAAAGATTCTATTGCAAGCACGTAGCTTTTATATTTCACATGTGGTTGTTCTTGTATGGTTCTCCAAACCCTTTCAAGATCTTTCGGTTTCTTTAGATACCCATATAATATGATGAGTATATCAAGTGTTGACCAGTTATTCCCGGTCATTGACTTTTCGATAGCTTCAACATACGTCTCACACGCAGTGTATAAACTAGCTACAGCATGTGCAGTAGCAATTATACAATAAGTTATCTCATTTGGTTCAACATTTGCACGATTCATGTCACTAAAAACCTTAAGTAACCTTTCAATGTTGTGTTGGTTAGCTTCCATTTTCAGAAGAATGTTGTAAGTAGATACATGTCGGGCCACTTTATCGGCCTTCATTTGTGTGAGGATTTTAGGGATGGATTTTCTTCTGTTAGGTGAAGAATGGAGAATTATTAAGCGGTTGAAAACCATGTATGAGATGGGGTGATTGAGTTCCCTCATTTTTTTCATGTAAGCTAATGATAATCTTATCATGCCTTTATCTAAACAAGCGATCACAAGATTGTTGTAGAGTAATGCATCTTGGAACTCCAATGGGATATGAGAAAAGAGCTTCTCACCTTGTGATATCCCATGAAGCTTAGCGGTGAATTCCAATAGATACGAGTAATCAAGTTCCTTTGGCATGTAGGGCCTTTCCCTTATAACCCATTCCATCACCTGCAACAAATTCAGAGGAATAGAGGCTCAGAATCCATAACCATGAAAAAAGCTCAGTCTTTCTACAAATTATACTAACCTTTGAAACAGATAAATGCACATTCATTTCACAAATTCAATGGATTTTTCCAATTATTTTGTGGATATCACATATATGTTAGGGGGTGTTTGAAATTGCTTCTTAACACTTCTTTATCTGCGTGTAGCGCTCTGATAACACAAATAAGTATTTTCAGTGTCTGGATAGAAGCAAACTGCTTATATGAGTGTTTTCAAACACTCAAATAACAACGTATATATGATTATCATATCCAAACACTATCTTCTGCACTGCATTCTGTTAAGCCTTATTATCTACATTTGCTTATTTCAAAAAGCATAAGCAGTTCTGATAAACAATCCCAAACTGCTTATGATTATATGCTTATATGAGCGGAGGGAATAAATCAAGACAAGTATATCTTTTCCACAACAAATTCCTAAGAGCTTCACGCTTAAGGGGAACTACCCAGAAACAACTAGATATAGAGATGTTATAGAACTGGATAAATATTACGTTAATGGGAAGATCAACATCCTCGCATTACCACCCTCTTTGTTAAATAAAAACACAACATACCTACGTACTCAAACTTTCGTTTTCATGAATGCTATATGAAGATGCTACTATTTCTCTATTTCTATTGACACAAATAACAATTCAAAACAACGTAATATCGTATATTAGCTCCATATTTAAATGCCAAAACTTTAGTAATCTCATATCATGCTGCCTAAAAATGAGCTAAAAAGACTGCTTTTAACCAAAATTAAACACGCATAATAGAAAGCTAGAAATTCACACTTTTTCAGTTACGCATTTACACAAACACCTTGTCTGCATTACCTCAAGAGCACGCTTATTAAACCCCTTTTTACGTAACCGATTAATCGTATGAAAAATATCGCCTCGATGGACCGGAAACCCATCACCCATCCAGCTCTGAAACGCAAACCCAACTGGGTCTCCTCTTGCCAACTTTTCTATCCGTCCACATAAGCTTCTTGCCCCGTCTTGTTTATTTTCAATAACTGATTGTGAACTGTCAATTGATGGGTTTGTGAACTGGGTTTCTTGTATATTATGAGATGATTGAGTGCAGAATTTATGGGTTTTTGAGTTGAGGATTTGTTGGGTGTAAAGTGTTCGACGAAATGCTTGAAAGAAGTGGCGTTTCAAAAGAGGGAGTGTTGCATGCATGCCTTGATGGGAAGTGATTTTTTGGTTAACGGGTTATCGGTAATCTACTAATGTTGTTAGGGGGTGTTTGGGTGTGGGTTTGGAGCAAGATTATTTGATTATTGCGTTTTCAAAACGTAATAATATGTTTTAAAGTGTTTGGCAACCACGATTTTGAAAATTGATTATATGCGTTTTGATATAGCTCTAGAATGCGGTTTTGAAAAAGCATCCCCCCTATGTGTAACACCCCAATTTTCACGATAATGAATTATTACTATAGGTAAAATGCAAAAATAGTCCCTAAAGTATCACAAAGTCGCAAAAATGGGACCGAGACAAAAAGTCACGCAAAAAAACCACTAACGTTACGTAAATTTGCAAAAAAGCCACCGAGAGGCATTTTCCATTAGTTTCCTCGTTAATTGCCTAGTCATCAAGGGTAGTTTCGTCTTTTTATCCCTTTCCCGCCAATAACTTCAATTGCCAGTGTTTTGTTTTACAAATTTAGTCATTTAGAACCATACTTTATATATGTGGCTCAATTTCTTCCAAGCAGAACATTAATTTCACAAGTAAAGATCTTGAGAATGGTTAAGCTTTGGCAAAATCGTGCATGCAGTACCCCGATACCTGATTTAGGAATCCTTTATAGTAAGAATACCCTGTTCCATTTTAATGTTTTCCATTTAAAGTTGTTATTGTTGTCGGAAGTAATTGATGTTTTACGTGTTTCACAGATTTGAATGAAAAGGTGTTTTCTTTGCAAATCCATCACAATGGTGAATTTACCTCAAAACCAGGAAGAAGGTATCTCTTTGGAGATACAGATTGGTTTGACGGAATTCACTCTGACGTTTTCTCCATGGAATTATTAGGTGAAATGTTAGAGGATTTAGGTTACTCGGATAGTACCCTTATGTTTACTCACTTTAGGATATCTGAGGAGTCACTGGATGATGGTTTGCTACCACTAAAGTCTGACGAAGATGTGAAGACACTTGTGGAGTATGTTCCTATATTTACACAATTGGAGTTGTATATTGAAACCGGTGTTTCAATTGTTGAGTGTGAGATGATGGATCGAATGATGACTAAGGGCAAGGGTGTGGTGATAGAAGAAATAGTGGATGATGATATGAATGAGGCTGCTGGAAAGGGTGTTGATGGTGAGACTGGAAACAGTGGGAAATTACTATTGTTAGAGTGGCATAAGACAAGACACCCTGAGAAGGCTGGACCTGTTTTTGATACTGATTCTGACAGTGACTTCCCACCAACATTTTGTGCCAAAAAAATGATTGCAGATCATACAAAAAAGATGAGTGATGAGTTTCAATTCAGAAGGTTATTGGAAGAGATTGACCAAGACTTTACTGTGGAGGATTCAAGTGAGGAGTCTACAGGTTTGCTCGATTTTTATGATCTCGATTTTGATGATGCGTATTATGATGACACAAGTGATGAAGAGGTTGCTCAAGAATGGCATGGTGATCCATACCATTTAGTTGATGTACTTGAACATGAAGAGATGCATCCGATTAAAGAGCCTCAAGAGATTAGTGACATGTTTGCTGAAATAGATCAAGCATTGGATGAACTTGATGACGTTGTTGCAGCTGGAGAAGGAACAGAGGTGTACGCTCTTTATACTGAACCAATTAGTTTCAGTTTACTTCCACTTGTGGATGTTGATGGTGATTATGGTGAACAAAGAGTTCGTGATGAGGATGTGATTCTAGATGAGCAGTGTGATGAAGTAGTTGGAGATGGTGAACAAAGAGTTTGTGATGTGGCTGTGATACCAGATAATCAGTGTGCTGTAGTAGTTGGAAATGGTGAACAAAGAGTTTGTGATGTGGCTGTGATACCAGATGATCAGTGTGCCGTAGTAGTTGGAAATAAGGGATGTATATCAGTTGTTGAAGGAGATGTGATTAAGGACAAAGTGGTTGCTAAACAAGGAGATGAGCCACTTCAAGTGCTTGAAAAAAATGGAGTTGGGCAAGATGGAGTGCTTGCAGAGGACAAGTTTGAAGACCAAGGAAGATCAATCAAGAGGCGAAGACTGATGGCTGACAAGAAACCCAAGGATGATGCTGACAAGGAACCCAAGGATGATGCTAAATAATGGTTATGCTTTTATGTTTAGCTCAATAATTTGTAGAAGATTATAACAATATTTACTTTCTTAAAGTTTATCTATCGGTTATGTAATCTTAACTAGGGTCAATGGTTGCTTAACATTTTATCGAATCTAATAGAAGCCAAAAAACTAGGCAATTTTGGGATGTGTATGTTGGTAACCCAAACGTTTAGCATTTATTACCCAAACACGCCTAAAACACATTTTCACATGTAATTACCACGCCTATTTATATGCTATAACCTAAGTAACTTCCTCATTCATCCACTAAACAAACACAGTAAAACATAAAACAAAGGAACAAAAGAATGTCTCAATTTGTGCTTCTTCAGGAACTTGCAGTGGCTGCTAACTCAAGTGAGTTACCATACCAGATGACGGTGTATTTTGATAGGGAGACACAGCGTGATGTCAAGTATACGAAAGATCTGTTTAAGGCATATCAAGAGTTGCTTGATATTGTTATTCAAAGGAACAAGTACATGGCTGAAATGGAACTTGTGCGTCCCTCGGTGCAGATGTTGAAGTGCTTGGAGTACTTTAAGAAGCTTCAAAAGTCCGACATTATCGAGCTTTTGGAATTGAAGAAGAAGATTGCCGAAGTGAAGCTCAAGCTTTTCAACAAGCACGCATTTGTCAAGGGACTTTAGAGTTTCTTTCAATATTTTTTATCAACCATGTTATGTTCCTTTGAATTTTAATGTTACCCGTTATGTTTTGAATTTTAATGGCATGTTATGTTTTTTTTTTATCAATTTTAATGTTATATTATCAATTATGTTATGTGTTTGTTGATTTATTATGTTATTTTGCTTTGTTACTTATGTTATGATGCTATGTTACAAGGTCAAAACAAAGATTGTCAACGTTGATTGTCATTTACAAAAGTCAAACTTGATTATCAATTTGGGTAATTTTGGGTATTTTTGTGCCTGCACATTCATTTGAATAAGGTTACACGGATTTGTAATGAGGATGCTACTCAACATGGGTCAAAACAGTCAAGTCAACCTAATAACTGCAGAAACAAACACTCCTTTGTACGGACCTTCCAAACTGGACTTTGTGAGAGACAAGATTAGAGGTGGTCAAATTCTACCCACTTTCATACCAACCAAGTCACAATTGGCTGATATCCTCACAAAGTTCCTAAGCAAACCTCTGCACTACAATTGTTTATCCAAATTGGCTCTGTGTAACCCTTTACACACTGGCAATTTGTGCGGGGGATAATATGACGCTACTCAACATGGGTCAAAACAGTCAAGTCAAGCTACTAACTGCAGAACCAAACACTCCATTGTAGCTAAGTAGTTCTAGAAGGCTCAGTTAGTTATTAGTTAGTTAGTTAGTTAGTTAGTTTTAGTTTCCCGCCAATATTGTACAAACCAGACTTTACCATTCATTCACCAAAAGATCAGATCAGTTACATCAACAACTACCAACAAAAGACAAACATTACACAAAGAAACTAGCTTAAGTGCCACAAAATGGCCAGACACCATCCTCAAACCCAACACCCTCAAACAGAACCATCACATTTCGGGCGGCATCCACAGGTGGAGGCGTCAGATGGCACTGGTACGCCTGGTACTCCTGGTTCTCCGGCGGAGCAAAGGTGGTATCACAATAACCTGAAGTGGATGGGTTTTTTCCTTTTGTTGTTTTTTTGAGTACCACCTCCAACGGGGATGTCCCGGAGAACGCCACCATGAGTCCAGTGTCTGCGGAAGCTACGACAAAAGTGACGAGGCTGTGAAGTGATGTAGTTGTTGTAGTAGCAGAACTTAGTGTCTTTTGAGAAACAACGTGGACATGGGTCAGAGTTGTTGTGGTCACCAACGTTGAAGTTTCTTGGTGTGTGTTGGTGGTGGTGATTATTGCGGTGTTTGGTGATGCTTCCATTTTCTGCAAATCGTGATTTTTTTTACCTCGAGTCGTGATTTGCAAGTGTGGGTTGTGGGGGGGTTTATGGGGTTAAAACCTTTTAGTTACTTTGCAAATTTAGCCATTGAAGTCATGTCAAATCGATGCCCAGGCACAGAGCTGATTATGGCAGAAAATTTAATAAGTAGGTACAGTAAAAAGACGAAACTACCCTTGATGACTAGGCAGTTAACGAGGAAACTAACAGAAAATACCTCTCGGTGGCTTTTTTTCAAATTTACGTAACGTTAGTGGCTTTTTTGCGTGACTTTTTGTCTCGGTCCCATTTTTGCGATTTCGTGATACTTTAGGGACTATTTTTGCATTTTACCCTATTACTATTTTTATACACTTCCTAGTTAACTCTCGTCAATTTTATATACTCTTGTTAGCATGAAGGACCTTTTATGAAATAAGTTTTAAGCATATAGGACTCTCTTTGGAATAGCTTCTCTACCATGGACTAAACTTGGCTAAAGGTGAAAGTTAATTTAAAAATTATATAGACTTGTGATAAGTCTGGAAATACTCTAAAGATTCGATACTACTATTTTCCATCCACCTACACCACGTTTAACACACAAAGAAAGGATGAATTAGGGTTTCAATTATACTTTTATTATTATCAATTTCTAGCCAAGGTAATTACATATATAAGCTTATAAACACATAAGCTAGGGTTTTCACAAATCAATTTGAGGTAAAAAATCATATCTTGATCTTAAATTCGTATTTTTAAGCTACCTTATAGTGGCTAATGCTTAAAGATGATGTCTTTATACCATTTATGGGTTTTCATGAAATTTCATTAAGTTAGGTTAAAGAGGTGATTTTCTAAAATCGCCAAGAACTCATGTTATGGTTAAGAAATGTGATAGGTACCTTATTAAGGTGCTATAACACCATTTTGTGGTGTTAATTTTCAGAGATTATGTTGGTGCGGTTACATAAGCCACGAACTAAACACTCCCATATGGCTTATTCATCTTTTAGTGCTTATTATGATAAGCTAAGTATGTTTCTTATCAGCTCCATGTGAATTGTATGTTTTTAGGTCATAAGGGTTAGCCTGGGGCGTCTTTAGGTGAGCTCAGGTTAGTGTTCAAGCATATTCGAGGTGAGTGACATATATAAAAATAGAAACGTGACTTTAGTAACCCGTTGCATGTACCACCTAATTTGTAGTACTCACGTTTATATGAATATGTTATGTTCGTGATACGAGTTCATGTTAGTATAGTTGCATAATGTATGTTTTGATGACTTACTTGATATTGCATAACTACTTGTTGGACGTCCTAAGTGGACGACACAGTTAAATAGATGTCCTTAGTGGATGACTTGCATAATTGTATGTGTTCAACCTAAAATGTGATTTAGACGTCCTAAGTGGACGACGTGTGCTATTATGTGGTCACATGTTCCAAAACGGAACCTAGACAACCTATGTGGATGATTCGAATCTTTATTAGTGTCTTACATCCTAAAGTGAGACGTAGACATCCTAAGTGGATGACTAGCATATATGTGTGGCTCGCTAGTTAGTGAGTATGTAGTTTAAACATCCTTAGTGGACGAATAACACCTTATCAAATTACACACCAAATTGTGTGAAATTTTGCACGGGATACTGACAAATAACACACCAAATTGTTGACCAAATTTCGATGGGAAATATGTCGTAAATTTCCCACTCTTTACACACTAAATTGTTGACCAAGTTTTTATGTGAAATCCGTCACAAATTTCCTACAAATTTGCCACTATATTCACACTATTTGTGTTTATTAGACGTCCATGAGAAACTTGTGGCATATTTCACACATATTAGTCACGGGAAAAAGTATGTGGCAAATTTTAGCTCCATTACTCACGGATTTCACACGGCATTTTTTTTTATAAAGTAACTATTTAACCGGTCTGTGGGAAATATGTGTGTACTTTCCCACAGATTACCTACCAATTTAATAAATCCGTGGGAAATACGTGTGTAAATACCCACATATTTCCCACAGAAAATATCGTTTTTATATTTTGTTTACTTACACATTCTCACATTACTTAATATGTCTTCATATGTGTTTGTTCATTAATATAGCTATTTATGTCAGTATCACAAGTGTATGTGTAGGTTTAGGAATAATCTTTATGTGTAACAAACCATTATATGTGTGTGCATATCTACACGTATATGTTCTGTATGCTTGTTTATGACATTCATTGTATCTATAGATGTTTTGTATCTAGGTATATCGATGTGTATATGCGTGAACGTGTAACTATATCAAAAAAGTAAAAGAAAACTGTTACGTCCACGAGAAATATGTGTGTACTTTCCTACAGATTACCTACCAATTTAATAAATCCGTGGGAAATACGTATGTAAATACCAACAAATTTCCAACAGAAAATATCATTTTTATATTTTGTCTACTTACACATTCTCACATTACTTAATATGTCTTCATATGTGTTTGTAGTTTCATAATATATGTGTTTGTTAATTAATATAACTATATATGTCAGTATCACAAGTGTGTGTGTAGGTTTAGGAATAATCTTTTTATGTAACAAACCATTATACGTGTGTGCATATCTACACGTATATGTTCCGTATGTCTGTTATGACTTTCATTGTACCTATAGATGTTTTGTATCTAGGTATATCGATGTGTACATGTGTGAACGTGTGACTATATCAAAAAAATAAAAGAAAACGATTATGTCCGTGCGAAATATGTGTGTACTTTCCCTCAGATTACCTACCAATTTAATAAATCCATGGGAAATATGTGTGTAAATACCAACATATTTCCTACAGAAAACATCGTTTTTATATTTTGTCTATTTACATATTCTCACATTACTTAATATGTCTTCATATGTGTTTGTAGTTTCATATTATATGTGTTTGTTAATTAATATAACTATTTATGTCAGTATCACAAGTGTATGTGTAAGTTTAGGAATAATCTTTTTGTATAACAAACCATTATATGTGTGTGCATATCTACACGTATATGTTTCGTATGTCTGTTTATGACCTTCGTTGTACCTATAGATGTTTTGTATTTAGGTATATCGATGTGTATATGCGTGAACGTGTAACTATATCAAAAAAGTAAAAGAAAACAATTATGTCCCTGGAAAATATGTGCGTACTTTCCCACAAATTGCCAACCAATTTAATAAATCTGTGGGAAATACGTGTGCAAATACCCACTGAAAATCATTTTTTGTGTTTTGTCTACTTACACATTCCCACATTACTTAGGTTGTCTTCATATGTGTTTGTAGTTTAATATTATATGTCTTTTTCAATTAATGTACCTATTTATGTCATTATCAAATGTGTATGTGTAGGTTCAAGTATAACCTTTTTATGTAACAGACCATTGTATATGTGTGGATATCTACACATATATGTTACATATCACTGTTTATTGCCTTCATTGTGTCTATAGATGTATTCTATATAGGTATATGGACGTTTATATGCGTGAACATGCAACTATATAATAAAAGTAAAAGAAAACAATTATATCCGTGGGAAATATGTGGGTACTTTCCCACATATTACCTACCAATTTGATAAATCCGTGGGAAACACGTGTGTAAATATCCGTGGATTTCCCACAAAAATACCGTCTTTATGTTTGTGCATACTTACACATTACCACATTACTTATTATGTCTTCATATGTGTTTTTAGTTTCATATTATATGATTGGTTTATTCCACAAAAAGGTGTAGATTGGCGGGAACACCCTTACCCCGGGTGCCTTATGGCACCAGCCATTGTCCACCCTACAAAGAATACCCCTGAGCTCTTATTCCATAAATTCTCTCCAGTGTGCCTATAGTTTTTGCGGAGGTGGGTACCTATAAGAAGCAAATGCCAAGGATGAGACTTGAAACTGGGTCTATTTACTCAAGCACAAGTGCTCCAACCATTAGACTAATGCTCCATTGGTATATGATTTCGTTTAATGTAACTATTTATGTGAGTATCATAAATGTATGTGTATGTTAGGTATAACTTTTTTGTAAAGTAATCATTTTGACCATTGGATTAACTCACACGGATCTACAACATGTATCATTTAATGGACCAGATGAATGGCAAACAAACACAAACTCATCCCATCTCTTTCTGTACCATATTACTATACACAATAACACAATCAACGTTACATCCGACCACCATCAACATTACTTTGGACAACCGTAACCCACTGATGAGATCAAATAAGTACATTTTATTAGCATCATTTATCCTATTTAATTGACTTGTTTTATATTATTTTGTATGAGAATTGATGCCTTAATGTTTACTTTAGTGATTCTCAGGTAAAAACAGGAAATTAGGTGAAAGTTAATGATATTGGACGAATTATGGAGATAAATGATCAAGATTTGAAAAGTCTACTGAAATTCAAGAGATGCGCCGTATCTCTCTCAACAGATACGTCGCAACATCATACTTAGATGAATTCGAAGACCATTCCTGACTTTGAAGAATGCGTCGCATCCAATTACAATATGCGCCGCATATGAAACTTTGGTCAACAAAGGATAATAAACTTTTTCTACTCCAAAATACGCCGCATCTCATTTACAACGTGCGGCATATCAGCTAAAGACTTCACCAGATTCTATCCAATACGTTAAAGAACATGCGCCGCATTGAGAAAGAAGTTACGCCGCATCTAAAGGCGGTGTATGAATATTCCAGAATATAATAATCTTGGACCCTACGCGAAGTTAAGTAGATGCACTGCATCTGTCATTAACATGCGCCGCATCGACCCCTCAGACATAACCTATAAATACCCCAAGATAGATACGAGTTTTGTGTACAGAAAAACCCTAAGGAGACGAATTCAGTCGAAGAAGCATCTCAAGACACGCCCCAAACGAAGATCTTAGAGCTGTAAGAAGGTCCTGCATGTGTATAATTCATTAAGTAGTTTTGTTTATTGTATTAGTAAGCTTTAATCCATCAGGATTGATGGGCTTGTGGCCACCATACTGCTCCCCTTAAAATTGCTTTCCCATAGGTTAAAGTTTATATGACTGATGTTTTTGGTGACTTTATTTGTGCATTGATAACCTCGGTGTTTAGTTGAGTCTTCTGGGCTACCATACCTGTTCCTCGCCTGCTTATCTAGTGTCTAGAAAGTAAGATAAACATAAGTGATCATTAGGAGTTTACTCGCCGATATTAGGATCCAACGAGACAGATTAGATTACGATACTCATCATATAAAACTAGCAATAAAACAAGTGACAAGCTACTTAACTATAAGAACACGTCTTCTTACGTGTTTCTATTATCTATCTGTGTACGTGATTGCTATTCACTGATTCGTTCTCATTAGTTTTACTTTTATTGTTTATTAAAATCCGTGTTAGTCTCTCAGGCTAAACCCCCTTTTATTAGGTTAGGATTGTAAAACTAACTTAGATATTAAAATACTGATTAAATCAACTAGATATTACGTTCCATTCTTAGTGTTCGACACTCTTACCACTATATGCATATTGATCGGGTACACTGCTCGTTAAGTGTGTGTGTGTTGGTAATAAGTCGGCTAAATATAAATGTAAAACTTGAATTAGGCTAAACAGCACTGTGCTACGCTGGCATATCGCACGCATCAAGTTTTTGGCACCGCTGCCGGGGAATGAATTGTTAATATCTATTTATTTGATTAGTATTTCAATTAGATTCTAACCTCTAACTTTGTTGTATATTAGTTTATATTGCATTCATTGTATACTTTGCATATTTTATTTTTCTTGTTTGTTTGTTTGTTTGTTTTTATTTTATGTAATTTTTTATTTTATTTCATTTTTATTTTTCTGTATTACTGCTCTCTGCTGTATTTTTCTGTTCTAAACGATGCGACGCATCTTATTTATCAGATACAGCGCATTGCGTTTTTTATTTTTATATACAGCGTAAACTTAAAATTCAAAGTACGACGCATCTATCCCCTAGATACGACATATTCTGTTTTTAATCAGAAAATTTTCAAACCCTAACGAGATATGACGCATCTGTCTCGACAGTTGCGGCGCATCTATTTATTTATTAAAAACAAATTTTTGAATTTATTAAACTGAGATATGACGCATCTGTTTTCACAGATACGACGTATTGTTTTTCTGAATAAAAGACTGATTTAATCCTTAACGTAATAAGATACGACACATCCTAATTCTGAGACACGGCGCATCGACAACAGATATCAGCTTCTTTTATTTTTTGTATTCCGTTTTCATTACTTGTTTTCTGATTTTATACTTCATAAAACCTATCCTACTGATGCTTTTGTGCTGAATTTCAGGAAGTGCATGACCCGGAGCTCTGTTAAAGAACTCATCAAACCTTTCGACGATCCTGATATAAAGGAGGCTAGTGAAGAAGAAGTAACCAAAACAATGACGGAAAACACTACAATGGAGGAATACATGTACGAGGCCCGAGCAAAATGCAGTCCGGAAATTGCAAGACCAACACCAAATAGGAACCAAGGGTTTGTTTTAAGAGGACAATTGCTCAAATTCCTTCAAGATAATGCTTTTTGTGGATTAGAAAAGGAAGATGCAAATAAGCACATGGAAAGAACCCTTGAAATTTCTAACCTCTACAGAACAAAGAATATGACCTACAACCAATTCATGCTTTGAATCTTTCCATCTACACTAGCAGGGGAGGCAAAGTGTTGGCTGAATAAAGAGCCCACAATATCTATCACCAGTTGGGTTGAGCTTAAAATTAAGTTTTTGGAAGAATTTAGCCCCGAGTTCACCTGTTGGTTAAGATCTAAGTTTCGCTACTCCAATAAAATGGGTTCACTTTTAAAGAATGAACTCTGGACTTACTGAAGATCGGAGAACGACGAAGGAGAGATGGAAGATGAGGAGGGTGAATTGTTTAGAATTGAAACAAATTTGTTTGATTATGAAACCACTCTGTGCAAGGAATTTAACGAGTTTAACTACTTGTTGAAAATTAATGCTGATGTGTTTACTAGAGACTTGCCTGGATTCAAAACTTATGAAACATTCAAGAACACTTGGTTGTATGAATGGAACAATCAAGTTCCATGGGTCTATAATAAACCAGTATTTTATGATGAATTGGTACATCGCTGTGATCCTATTCGTTTCAAGAATGGAACTTGTGAATGTCAAGTTGTGACAGGAAGAATGAAGGAATCTGTAATGGGGGAAGCATAATTGGGATGATACGATTCGATAACGTTGTTTACTTCGAAGACTACGATTGGTACGATCAAATTGAAGACTACCCACGCAAGGTATAAGCTTTACAAGAGAAAGGTAGAATCGAATACTTAAAAGAAGTAAAGGGGGCATCAGATACTACTTTCTGGGAATGGGTGCATAAAGATTGTGATGATTATACAAGGTTGGATCGACGATGTCAATGGGAGTAAAAAAGAAAATGGGACGAGATCCAAGATTATCATCAATCTATCAAACATTATCCCTATGAGAAAGCTTATGAATATTACGATAATTCACAAAGAAAATTAATGGAAGAACTTGATGACTATTTGATTAAGGATGATTACTCTAATTTCGTCAACGAAGGTGAAGAAGAATTCAATAAGAGAAAATGCAAACTTCTTGGAATTACTTATCATAACCCGCCAATGATGATCTCTGAAAAATTTGTAGTCGTCAAATACTCTTTGAGGCCATGTGAAGAGTATGTTGCGATAATGACCAAAGAATTCATTAGATTAACTAGATCTGAAGAAAACGTATCGCAATTGTATGGGAACATCTTTGGAATGAAGGACGAAGGATGGGATGTGATAAGAACAAAATAGGAGTTGAACGTGAGTCTAACTTGAAGACACTGGAATAAAGAAAAGTGCTTACCGGGAGGCAACCAGAATTTATTTTTACTGTTTTTGCTGTCGAGTCTGTCAGACCTGTAACAGATGCGACACATCTCCATCAATAGATGCGGTGTATCTACTGCACAGGTCATATCTGTTTTTATTTTTTCTGCATTTTATTTTCTAAACTATGAACTTTCTGTCAGTTTATTTAATACGGCGCATCCCTGGTTAAGGATGCGACGTATCTAAACTTTCTGACCCATACCAATTCCAGGCTCGATACGGCGCATCTTCCTCAATAAGATGCGGCGCATCGACTGACTTGATGATTTACAGTTTTATTTTTATTTTTATTTTCTAACCACTAATGAATTTTGTACAAGTATCGATATTCTTAAACTCAGGTGTATAATTGGTGATACTTATATTTATTGCTGGCAAATGCATAATGTAAGATCAAACCGAGCAAATCTCAGGGGAGTTTTTCATTCTAATTCTTTTTAATTTCCTGTTTTTAACTTTAATAAACAACGAGGACGTTGTTTAACTTAAGTGGGGGGATGGAGAATTAGAACTTTTACTTAACTCTTATTTATCCTTATTTTTCAAGAATATGATTTAATTTGCGCTTAATATATCAAAAATTTAAAATTTTTTTAGCATGTTTTTGTTTAATCTAAGTTGCATAGCTGAACACAAGGCTTTATTTTCTAAAATTGTGAACACAAGGCTTTAGAACTTGACTTGTATACTATTCGAGACCACCATATTTTTATAATTGGAGTGACTTGTCTAAATTGGTAAAATTCTAGGATTACACCAAAAATCCTTTATATGTTTTGTAATATTAACTAACTACACTGGTTAGTTAACCCCTATATAAAACCTTTGTTTACTCTCATTTTTAGAGTAAGATACCCCTAGAAAAACACGTAGAGCCATTCCTTTAGGATTTTTACACCTTGTTATTATGTTTCGTTACACCTTACACCTTAGCCTACCCTGTAGATTTAAGTCCGTGGTTAGTTGCTTAGGCAAAGTCTGTTTTCTTGCATTACCTGTGTTCATGTGCGTAAATTCATTATCTTTGGTTAGGTCAAGAGATTGCACAATGCAATGGAGTGAAAGTACATATTGTATATTTTTTGTCAGTTTTTCGTGTGTTTACTACTTTCACTATTACACTATGTCTGAAAGTCTGAAAAGTAAAAAATTATTATCTAGAATTATTGTGATGGTGTTGTGGTGAAATTTTACACCTTTAGTTATAAAAAAAATCGAATAAATGAGAAAAGAAAAAGAAAGAAGAAGTTGGTAGTTTATTTAAACCAACGATGTAAAGTTTTGTATTAAAGTGGTTGATATCACCACTATTGTTGTATTATATTTATGGATTGAAAGGGAGTTGGACGTTATGGGAACGCCAACTAAGGATTGTTTATTCTTTGTCTAAGATCTTATTGAGTATAATTCGTATCTACCTAAAGCTTGAGTTACAAAAGAGTCAAAGCGTGAGTTATTCAATGATATGAGTCTTATTCATGGGATGGTAGGGAAGTATTCTAACCACACTTAGGACTTTAATCTATTTGTTTCTTGTTTTGTATTTTTATTTTACACCAATTTATATCCTAAATGTTATCCATACCCAACCGTATTGTTATATTCGTTGTTAGCTTTCGAGCATCCGGATATGATGATAGCCAAGTAAGAATATTAAATGTATGAATAAGGTAGTGACCATACGAGTTAGATTAATTAGCTAACGCGCCAGCGATATGGTGTGTGAATTGGTGACCATCCGAGTTTAAGATTGATTAAATGATGCGCCAGCGATCTGGTGTGCAACTTGGTGACCATCCGTTATGAAAATAACCCGCCAGCGATCAAAGAACACATTAGTGACCATCCATCATTTAAAAGATCAAGGACTCGCGCCAGCGATCCATGAAGCATACTAGTGACCATCCGTTAGTTAAAGCATCGAGGACTCGCGCCAGCGATCTACTACGTATATGCAGGAGATGTTCAAACGAAGCTAGGTTTAACCCATGAACCAAATAAACCCTTTTTACCGCTTTAGACTTTTGACTCCTTTGCTTTAGTGGGGGAGATGTGTATCCTTGTCAAGCATATGATAGAATATTCGTCACGTCCGGACAGTTAAACGATTAGATTTGATTTTATTAATAATATATTTTGTTTCTAATTGGTTAAGTGTTTGGCCGTGCAATTATGTTAAAACGAATAAGTGCTTAAATGTAAAAATATCCTATCAAGGATACATTTTCATTATGTTTATTCAAAAGGTTTACTTGAAGATAAGTAAAGTTCAAGTGGAGGGATATTTGATGAGATCAAATAAGTACATTTTATTAGCATCATTTATCTTATTTAATTGGCTTGTTTTATATTATTTTGTATGAGAATTGGTGCCTTAATGTTTACTTTAGTGATTCTCAGGTAAAAACAGGCAATTAGGTGAAAGTTAATGATATTGGACGAATTATGGAGATAAATGATCAAGATTTAAAAAGTCTACTGAAATTCAAGAGATGCGCCGTAACTCTCTCAACAGATACGCCGCAACATCATACTTAGATGAATTCGAAGACCATTGCCTGGCTTAGAAGAATGCATCACATCTAATTATAACATGCTACGCATATGAAACTTTGGTCAACGAAGGATAATAAACTTGTTCTACTCCAAAATACGCCGCATCTCATTTACAACATGCGGCGTATCAACTAAAGACTTCACCAGATTCTATCCAAGACGTTAAAGAACATGCGCTGCATTGAGAAAGAAGTTACGCCGCATCTAAAGGCGGTGTACGAATATTCCAGAATATAATAATCTTGGACACCACGTGATGCGTGGTTTTGCAACCTTGCAAAAGGTTTTACTTCTCAAGGGATCTTGAGAAGCTTGCAATCCCCACCAGGCAGTGTACCTGACCGATGTAGTATAGTGTAGTGGCAAGTACCGGGGGATAGATCGTTCTCTCGGGGAATAGTGTAGTTAGGATCAAAACTTAATTAAACTAGGTTTAGAGGTGAGGGATGATTCTTTTTTGTATTTTTACAGTTTTTTAGAAAGTAAGTAAAAATCTCAGGTTTTGGAAGAGTGGGCGGAATTAGTTGCTAGTCAACTAACCTAAATATCTACTAATGCAATAAAAATAAAATAGCAAGAAAGTAAATGTGGAGAAAAACAATAATGAGAGAAACGTGTTTACTTAGATTTTACAACTCCCTAGCTATCTTTTACTAGTTGATTAGTTTGTTACAATTGCGTGGATGACTGGTTATATTCCTTAATACCATTCGTAAGGCCGTGTACGATATTCCCTAACTCTACAAGCTTCTACCTTTTCCTATGTCGAGCCGACTACTAGCTCCTAATATGGCCTCCTTAGTAGTTACTTATGCATTAAATACAACTAATTAATCATAGTACACATCCGATCATGTTTCTTAAGACGTTCAAGCATGTTACCAATCGGAAGTCTGCCAGTTTTCTTAAGCCTAACATCGAAATCATTGATCCATTACAATTAATAACAAATAACCTATCAATAATCAATAACTAGGTTTCATTACATCTAAGCAAACATAAAGAAAACCTAGCCTAGCATGTTAAAGTAAAGACAAGCATAAGATAGAATCAAACAACACATAGACATATTGAATGATTATTGGAAGACTTATCTTTATTAGAACATGGATGATAAAAGGGTGAAAACCCTGTAAAATTCGACCTAGGGTTTCCCCACAAGTTCTCCCAAAAGTCTCTCTAAAATTCCCCTCTTAATACATGAAAATTAGAAAGCTATATATAGATTTTAGGGGCTGACGGCGTCACGTGTAAATTCTGACGCTGTCAACTCACCGCCAAAGAAATTCTCGTATTGCCTAGATCCAGATTTGGCGCCGTCATGTATTAATCTTCTCATGGCCGTCAAGAGTAAATTACACGTGACGGCCTTGGTGACGCCATCACGTGTTAAAGTCCAAAAACATTCTGGCGCGTCTCGTTATACCTTTTTATCCACCTTTTTGCCATAACGTGACGTCGTCACATGTGATACGTGACGCCGTCAAGCACTGTTTCCAGCTTGATTTGGAGACTTTGCCGTTTTCTTCACTTTTTGCTCCAAAAACGTCTAAAATGCTTCCTTTTCCAGATTTTTTCTCCAAAGTACGTAAATGACAAAAGGAACAATTTAGGGCAATATTTGATCAAATAATCTCGACTTTGGGCTTAAATGACCCCCTAAAAGCGGTACACTTTTTGTCTCATCACCACACGAAGTTAAGTAGATGTGCCTCATCTGTCATCAACATGCGCCGCATCGACCCCTCAGACATAACCTATAAATACCCCAAGACAGATACGAGTTTTGTGTACAGAAAAACCCTAAGGAGACGAATTCAGTTGAAGAAGCATCACAAGACACACCCCAAACGAAGATCTTAGAGCTGTAAGAAGCTCCTGCATGTGTATAATTCATTTAGTAGTTTGTTTATTGTATTAGTAAGCTTTAATCCATCAGGATTGATGGGCTTGTGGCCACCATACTGCTCCCCTTAAAATTGCTTTCCCATCGGTTAAAGTTTATATGATTAATGTTTTTGGCGACTTTATTTTTGCATTGATAATCTCTGTGTTTAGTTAAGTCTTCTGGGCTACCATACATGTTCCTCTCCTGCTTATCTAGTGTCTAGAAAGTAGGATAAACATAAGTGATCATTAGGAGTTTAATCCAACGAGACAGATTAGATTACGATACTCATCATATAAAACTAGTAATAAAACAAGTGACAAGCTACTTAACTATAAGGACAGGTCTTCTTACGTGTTTCTATTATCTATCTGTGTACGTGATTGCTATTCACTGATTCGTTCTCATTAGTTTTTCTTTTATTGTTTATTAAAATCCGTGTTAGTCTCTCAGGCTAAACCCCCTTTTATTAGGTTAGGATTGTAAAACTAACTTAGATATTAAAATACTAATTAAATCAACTAGATATTACGTTCCATTTTTAGTGTTCGACACTCTACTTACCACTATATGCATATTGATCGGGTACACTGCTCTTTAAGTGTGTGTGTTAGTAATAAGTCGGCTAAATATAAATGTAAAACTTGAATTAGGCTAAACACCACTGTGCAACACTGACATATCGCACGCATCACCCACCGTACCACACTCATCCCGTCAACCTTTAAACCACCTAGTCTAGGACAACCTTTGAATAATTTGCTATGGATTTGTAACGTATGTGTAAAGTTTAATCATTTCTGACTATTCAGTTTCAATCCGTATAGTATTGTACTATGTTGTAGTGAGTTGTATTGGTTTTCTATGTGTTGCAATGAGTTTGTATTATGTATTTTCTGGTTTTTTAGTTATATGTTGTTCTAAGAAGCTATATTATAGCTAGTGTATTGGGTTGTAACGAGTCTGCATCGGTTGAATATGGGTTGTACTATGTTGCTTGACGTAATGTGATATGTATTGGCTATATTTAGCCTCTAATTGTTGAAATTAGGTGTATTGCTCTTAATTGTCTAATCGGATTAATTAGGAAGATGGCACATGTTGCTACTACCGTATGAAATAAACAATATTGAACATACAAATACACGTTGGGGGCCCAAAGGACACACATCCAAAATCCAAATCTTCTAGAACCCAATAGACCAAAGTGCGTACAACATATGTGGTCAAAGATGTTCGTCTTAACATACAGCCAGCAACACATTCCAAGCAATATCCGAAACTTAAATGATGAAGATTTCGAAAATAATTGACGTTCCTTGTATCCAAATGTGTTAGGTTCGGACTATATGAGTCAGGGGTACTATACGCGATCAATATTTTTGTTCTTTTTAATTCAATTTATCGATATTTACTTATAAAACTTTAAAAGAAATAGAAAAAAAATACAAAATACAAAATGCATTTATCCATGTTTGGCCCTTTTTTAATTGCCAAAGCCCAATTTCAATATTTCAACGATTCCCCTAAAACATTTGGCAATTTCCCTCCTATCTTTTCACCATAATTTTCAGTAACCTAAATCCCTATCTCAAATGCTTTAGTTTCCGCCTCCATCGAATCTACACCCTCAAATCTCACATCTCACTCTCATTTTCTCACGGGTTTCCCCATGGACATCTTCACCACAAGATATTCCGACACTCACATCTCTCTTCCTCTCGTTTTGAACCTTAATTTTGGTATCTATATACTGGTTTGTTTCTTCATTTTACTCATAATCTTGTTAGAAATTGTATAAGCGGCGGTTTTTTAGTAGTATGGGTAAGTTTCTATTTGGTTATCGATGTTATTTGTTGCTTCTTGTTTCAACTAGTTTCTACTTGGGTAGAAAAGGTTTCGAACTATATACAAATGCTCTCAAAGATAAAGGTTCCTGTTATTTATTTATGTTTACTATTGGTGTTAAAGTAATTGTATTATGGGTTTGTCAATGTGTTATAATTATGTTTATTTTTAGTGGTCTAATACTTTTATGTGCCATGATTGGGGGGTTTTTGTTTGTTCATCAGTTAAGGAAGATTTATTTAAGTTTTGATATATTTGTTTGTGCAAACTACTTATTTGAAGGGTGTTTGGGATTGCACATTTGTTCTGCTTATATGTTTTTTTTAGAGAAACAGTTTCTTATGTTTTGATCACATTGCCTTATTGGATATATTTTGTTTTGAGATTGTTTGTGCAACGTGCCTATTTAAAAGTTAATACTTTTTAGCTTAGAACTATTTATTTGAAAATTGTTACTATAAGGCAGGTTGAATAAGTGATCCCTAACACCTTGGAAATATATTGTGGGGGTGGATGGATTAGCTTATTTTTCATTATTTATGGGCTTATTTGAAACACAATGACAAAGTTACTTTGGAAATATTTAAGATTGTGTTTTTGTAAGATGTGTTCTTTGCATTCTGGATCAAATTTATAGTTTGGTTAGGTTAATTTAGTAACTTCTTACTTGGCGAGAATCTGTCCGACCCTTTCATGCTTTTCTTTATATTGTTGTTGTCATTTACGCTTATAATTATTTTGGTCGCAAATTTATGGTTGGGATTGCTCATACTCTGTGCTATGCACATAATTTATTGATTAAGGTATCTTGGCTGGGCAACCTTACCCAGGTCATGGTTACAGCCAAGGATGAGAAGTAAACGTATATAAGAAAGGCAACAATCGCAGTTTATCGATGGCATTCATCATTTCAACGGGGGTATAATATATATAGTTAACGAGGTAACCTAATCTGTTGGGTAAAAAACAGAACGGTCTTAGCACCATTGGGATCTGCTTGTGGTTGTCATTCGAATGACCAGGAACCGGGTTGAGGTCTGACATACTGGTGTGTTGTTTATCAGTTCAGGTGAAGTGGTTTAGCCCGGGAAACTCTGCACAAAGGTACAAGGTGCAGCGGCATTCACGAGTGCAACAACAGATTGAGCTCCGAACAACATATCAAAGCTACAACTGCAACAGGTACTTATTATTAAATCTACAAATTCGTCTATCTCCAAATTAATTTACGTGTGTCCAAACAACCCCTTAGACTGAATTTGTTCAAACAACCCCTTGGACCGAATCTATGAAAATAGCCCTTAACCGTTTCTTTCTATTCTGCTGCTCATTCCTTTTGCATCTTGAAATAGCAATTGGTGTGTAGTTTAAATTGGAAAATGAGTCACCGTCGCGGTTTTATGGCCATGTGAAATCAGGAAATACTGTGGATTATCTTTTTGTCACTGATAATAACCTGAGAAGGGGCACGATGCAGAATAATCATAACATGGGAAGGGCATCTTGCATGGGATATTAGCGGAGTTGGTGAAAATATAGCAAAAGATCTTAGCTATTTGCCATGTTTATATTTATATCTATTTGTCATTTTCACATGTTATAACTCGTGCAGGCTTAAGAGATCAAAGTTAACACAAAAACTCACCTTTTATCTCCTGATGTCATCTAAGGGAGTAGTCAACTGCCTTCCTCTACATGTATCTATCAAACTTTTTTAATGCTTATCCCATCCTTAACCACACAGTAATATACGAGTGTGAAAGCTAAAGTGCTTGATTATATTGATTACCTATGACATTGTTACTCTTATTGCCTACTATTTCAGTAAGTATACATTTTTATTTGAGCTATTATAAATTTGGTAACACACAAAAACCGGCCCACTTTTTACTAAAAAAATACCGTGCAATGATCAACGACGTTAAACGACGCCTCGCCACAACGCGGCGGGTCGTCGCCCATCTCGTTGTTACAATTTGGTGTTTTGTAGGCTGAATTATCGAAAAGGTCATGTTGGAGCCGGAGCAAGGAATTACAATACGGAGAAGGCTTGGAACAAATGTTGCAGCTATACCACTTGAAACTTTTTTTAGCAGTTTAAGGTCAAAATTGATGTATTGAATATATTTGTAAGTTTACATGTGTTTTGATGGAATGTAGTATTTTAGATTACGACTACATGTTCTTTTGGGTAATGGATTTGATGGAATGTCATTTTGGGTAATGGATTTGTTTATTTTGGTTATCTATTAATGGTTTTATTGTTTTATATATTAGTTTTTTGTATTTACAGGTTTGGAAAATCCATTATAATACCAATACCACAAAATCTATTGTAGTGTGAAAATCGTTGGAAAACAGTGGCAAAAAAACCACAGATATGTGTGAAAAATGGCTACTAGGAGAAATTGTAGTGTGAAAATAGTTGGAAATCTGTGGCAAAAAAACCACAGATATGTGTGGAAAATGGCTACTAGAAACTATGAGAAATTTTGTGAGAAACATGTGTGAAAATTATAGTGTGAAAATCGTTGGAAATCAGTGGCAAAAAAACCACGGATATGTGTGGAAAATGGCTACTAGAAACTGTGGGAAGTTCGTGAGAAATTAAACCCACGGATTATCCACGGTAATATTTGTGGGAAAATATTCAACGGCCGTGGGAATTCTCGTGGGAAAATATTTACCCACAGCGTTTTTACACACAGAATGAATCCGTGTGAAATCTGTGGATAACGGCAGTTTCACACTGATTTTCCCAAAAATTGCAAAAAAATGATTTTTGCAAAATCATTTTCCAACAATCATCATGTCTCTAATTAATGTTCCATGAGTCATGCATATATTCAATCTAAACAACTATATTCGGAATTTCTATCTAAGTCCTTTGAAACTTTGAAAATAGTTTCAAAATTTATAAATCATGTCACTTTAAAGTTGTAAAGCAATCTCTTAGATATTTGGAAGTCATAGTTGTTGATATTTCTTTGTAGATAATGAGAGTAACACAACAGGTCTAACTATCTCAACCCAATTTCTAGCAATTTAATTATTGTTTAGATTTTGGTATAAATTTCTATGTTTACCGGTCTTAATTAATTGTATCTTCATTATCTCGATATGAAATAATTATACTGACTCTTTTACTTCATTTCTACAGGTTATGGATTCCATGAGGATGGATTGAAGGTAATTTAACTTGTTAAATTAGACTTTCAAAACTATTGAACAATATTGGCTTTTAGTTTAAATCTTGTGATAATTCATTTTTATGATCTATGGGGCATCGAGAAACATCAAATACACATCGATCTCATAAGGATTTCTATCGTATTGCAGGCTGGTATAGTTGCTGCAAACGACATGCTTAGTAAGAGTTGTGAAATTCTCAACAACCCCAAACATATGGTACCGTCTTTGATTGAAAATGGTGCAAGAATATCTTTTTCTAGGTTTCTTCAAGATTACGTTGTAGTGGGAACTTTAATGTGAGTCACAATTTATCTTATCCTTTAAGCACAATCAGCTCAACTAAGAGAGTTAGTAGTTCCCTAAAGAACCAAACGAGATTTTTTGACATATAGCCTTTAGTTAGTACCATGTCTTATTGTTCATATTTTTTGGTTCAAGCAAACCGAATCAGTTCTCTTTTAGCCTATTTTCCCACAACTAAATGAACTTGTACTTAAATAACATGTTTTTTTTTTCCTTGTAGTATATTGGAAGAAGGTGGTACAATGTTCAGGTTTGAAGGAACCAGCAAAATAGTTGCTTGAAAGCTTATGCGAAAGTTCACAATCCCCACTTTTACTGGAAGGTTAATTAATACTCTAGTTTCACTTTTAAATGATCGATCTTTTTCAAGATTGTTAATTACCTTATAGAAATGTTCTAAGTATCTAAACACTTGTTGTAGATTATCACAAATGGCGATCTAGGTTTTGCTGATGCATATATAGACGGAGACTTTTCCCTAATTGATAAACAGAGAGGCCTTTTAGATATGTTTATGGTATGGTTTGTTGGTATTCACTTGGTTTCTTCCTTAATTTTTAGGCCTTCCTACTGAAATTTTTCGGGTTTGCATATTTCGCTGTTAATAGTTTTTTACAAAGTTCTACGTCAAGGTTTGGCAAAAGGTAATTAGAAATTCCAATTAAATGAGTGCCACATGTAGCAAATGTATGAAATTATATACATGCAGATATATATTCACAACATAATACTCAGAAATGTGAATGCATTGTTTGTGAGTTTAGAGGATGGTGGAGGCCAATGTTTTCAACAGCTACAATATCATCTGCAAAGTACTTCTATCATCATTATTAGAGGAAAAACACTCTTACTCAAGCATGCAGGAACATATCGCCACACTATGATCTGGCATGTGAACATTTTCTTATCATCCGTATACCTTTTTTTCTACGTTAATATGAATTCTTCAGGATAAAGCTTACCATTTTCTTAGGGATCGTTTATATCATCTTATATACTTCTTGTCATATTGTTGTAGAGTAACAAACTCTTTTCCCTTTTCTTGGCATGTGCAATATTTACGGTAAATGTCTCACTTCTTTTATTGTATTGTTCCTTATTTCGTGTTCAAGTAGTAGACTTTGTTCTTTATCCTCCAATTGAGTGAAATTCTAGAAGTTGTTGGCCATGAATACATGCAAACCTTTTTTGGTTGCTTCGAATCAGTATTGGTAGAAGATGGGCTTTTCATCCTACAGGTAATTGTATCTACATTTTCTTGATGAGTAATGAATCTGAATTATTTATTAAAAATATCTAATAGGGCGTTGACTCATTTTTTATAAAAATCTTAGTTAATATCAGTTCCGAGAATAGCGCAGGGTTTTTGAAAGAATACATATTTCCTGGATGGTGTGTGCCTTCACTCGGTAGAGTAACATCTGTTAAAGTTGTGGATAAATACTAATATGTATATATCTAGAATCGAACTCGAGACCTCGGGATTGCACACATTACAAATGAGAATTAATGTATAATAATTAACATATATAAAATGTTATATATTTAATTATTTAAACCAAAAATAACTACTAACGGACATTAGTATTTAACGATATAGGACTAATGGTTGTTAGACGTTAAAGATATGGACTGAATGCTAAATAGAAGCCAAGAAGGATCCGGAAGACCCTCTTGGGTCTATGGCCGGTCGACAAGGGCAAGGGGAAACCCAAACCCACTCAAACTTGTTCACCAAGTTACAATTAGTATATAAGCAAACCTATGGGTCATTCTTTGGTACCTTTTACGCACACACAAAACCCTAATTGCTTTTCTTCTCTTGTCTAAAGTTGTGGCCGATCGAACAAACCCCTCTATAGGGTCGATCAGATTTTTGTTTGTCAAAGAAACATTTGGTTTTGATTTTACTAGCATAAACATTAATTCATGATTAATTTGTGTGTACAAAAACGAGGTAATAACTCACTATAGTTATTATTAAGGGATCGATTAACAAAACGGTAAGGGGTTAATCATTGATCTATATTCACGAACATTCAAGGTTTATTGAAGTGATTCTTGTTCTTGCTAGAATCAAAAAGGTACATTCTTGATTTATTATTTAGTTAATCTCTTATATGTTATATATGTTCCTATGCTTCCGCATGTGTATTATGATTATGTGTTTATTTATATGATTCTCATGTTATTTAAATTCCAAGAGTGGCATCACAAGCCGTTTATAACATGTAATTGATTACTAAAAACACATAAAAATCGAATCTTTATTGTTTTTGATATACATGTTGTCGAATTTTATAGCTAGGGTTTATAATATTTTCGAAACCCTAAAATTAGGGAGGGTCGATTACCTCCTAAACCCTTGTAGAAAACTAGAAGGGGGGAGGGTTGAATAGTTTTTCCTCTTTTTCAATTTATAAAAACTTTGTTTTAAAAGACTAGATTCAAGTTTATTCAATTTGTATGTTTGAAAAACCTTTGATTATAGTTTAGTATGAATACACCAATATTATCTATTACTCTGATGTTCTTTTAGAATGGTTATTAGGAAATTTGTTTTATGAATGGATCTTAGTTTGATCTTTATGTGAAATCAATGTATGCACAACACAAGCTATTATAACTATATACGAAACGTAAATAAATAAGTAAGCAAAAAGTGAGAGATGGAAAGATCAAACCGAGAGACAAATGATTTATAGTGGTTCGGCTACAAGGACACCTTCCTTGCCCTACTCCACTCCCCGAGCACCAAACTCGAGAGTTTTCTTCACTAAGTCAACGAGCTCCCTTATGGCGGAGAGAACCTTACACACCTTAGCTTACACCAAATTAACGACACAAAGCTAAATGTCGGGTTCTAATCGTAGCTAGAACCAATCTCACAACTTCAATCACACCACAAATTCTTCACACCTTTTCACACCTTCTTCTCTTCTACACAACTCTTGTGTCTTCACTACTTGATGTCTTCTATCTTTTCACTACTTCACAACTTCTATCTTATCACTACTTCAAGGCCTCTAAGTCTTCACTACTTCAAGTCTTCTTAGCCTTCACTCTTTCAAGGCTACTAAGTCTTCACAACTTCAAAGCTTCTATAGCTTCACTTCTTCAAGGCTTCTAGGTCTTCACTACCTCAAGGCTTCTAAATCTTCACTACTTCAAGGCTTCTAAGTCTTCACTATTTCAAGGCTTCTACGGCTTCACTACTTCACTACTAACCGCTATTTCAATACACTACCACTCCCTTACTTCTTGTACTTCCTAGCACTAATCCTATACACCTCTACTTCTTTACTTCTTGTACTACTTTACACTTTCAACAAGTCTAGATCCTATATCTAAATTTAACTAACCAATATACACACCTTATACACCAAAGAATAAATGATTTACAAGAAGGAATGAGCAAACAACTTAGTTGGAAAGATGATACTAAGTTGTAATACTTCTAGTCTTGGTTGATAGAAATATTCTTCTCTTTGCACTTAAGTGTTGAAGCTTGAATTACTTGGAAACAAAAGCTTATGATTATATGATCAAAGAATTGATTTAGAGAGAATTGGACAGAAAGTTTTTGTGCAAAAAAGGTAAGGAAAAAATCCAGGAATAGTCCAGTATTTATAGGGGATAAAATACTGTGCAGGAGCGTGACCGGTCCCCTTAATAATTAAGGGGGCCGCCTAACAAAATTAAGGGGGGCACCCATATGAACGTTGCCCAGAATTGTCTTTTGTGCGGAAGGTTTTTCTAGACCATTTTTGGTTGAAAATATGAATTTATATATTTATGGTTAATTAAACATTTTAATTTAGTGCCAAAAATGAGCTTCTAAAAGATATAAAATGTTTGTGACATTTTATAAAAATTCTAGTGATTAAGAAAATGTTCCTTTGATCATATAATGAATTAGTCACTTTGTTTATTCATACCTTAAGTGATTAGGTTGTTGAAATGAACATTTATGACTAAATACTTTTTTATGTTATAATCTCTAGTTTAATGAATTTTCATTTTATGATTATCAAAACATAGAGATATCGAAAAATATGAATAACGTTTTTAGGCATTATTTATATCAACAACCCTAATTAGGGTTTTGTGATTTGATTTGTAATTGGATTAGAAACTCTAGGTTGTCAACATGCTTATGTGTTTTAGTGTGTATCTTGTGACTATGTGCTAATTGTTATGCATGAATCCATGACGAACATGCATGTTAGGCATGGATTAATAATAATGGTTTTATTGTTAGTATAATATTTATCACATGTAATTTTTTAGATAGATCTAAAATGGGGGAAGACCTCAATTACTTAATAAATCAATTTATGTGCTATGTAGTGTATAATTGACTATGGCCTACGCAATTGATTCGTCAATGTATGTGGCTCTACTTCCGTTTTGAAGAGAAGGCCTTAGTTAATTATATGCATATTGGAAACCTAGAATTGATTTTATTAGGTTTTATCGAATAAAGCTTGCATGTGGCTAATTGTTTCACTTATAATTGTTATGTTTATTAGTTGTTTACGTCTCTTTATTTTTACTTGTTTTTTGTTTATTTGTTTGACATGTTTGTAAGCAAAAAGGGTAATTTTATGAAAAGAAAATAAATTGGACTAATAATGGTGAAACTTGTTGTGATAAATTATGATTCTTGCAAAGTCTTATGTGCCAACAATGGTTCGCTTCGCACAGTAATTGGCTCCCAGGCAAAACTAGCAAGATTTATACTTTATTACATGTTTTTAAGACTAAAGTCATACACTTTTTACTTGATTGATGTTTTTGTACAAATAGTGTGTGAAAGGCAGACTTTTTTGGACAAACTGTGTGAGGGGTATAAGTAGGAACTGATTCTTTATAAGATTCGCTTTGATAGAGTTCTTGCGCTCCTTTGTGCGTCTGATTAAACTTACTTATATCACTATTTTACGTGCAATATCATCTTAAGGGTGATTTACCTCAATTCCACGTGCCACTTTTGTGGTAATTATCCGAATAACTTGGGTCTTTATGACTCATGCAGCAGTAGGATATATTGGGCGATAATTGTAGGTACTTCTTTGATTGGTGAACCCAATACCTCAAGTAACAAGTTTTTGAATCAATCTTAGCTTAAAAACTATTAACTAAAATGGTTTTGAAAAACTTATGTTATGAAGATGTGTGCATCTTCTTCATAGATATGTTGATTGACACATCAAATTAATACCCTAAAATTTAAGTTACATGCCATCTAACTATAAGAAACACTTGAAGTTATTATTTGGTAACCTAGGCTAAAATTTTAACAACAAGGTAAATTTCTGTTAATGCGTGAGACCATATATAGAGAATTTACTATTTCTAAGTTAGACAACTTAATTAAGTTGTTAGTGAGAACTGGAACTTAAGACACGTGTTAGCCTCGCTCTTTTATAAAGATAACGTCACACAAGTGATTTGGACTAGATTAGAAACTACAAGGACTACTTATGTAGAATAGGCAAACATGTAGGGTAATGAGCCTATAAATACCCCTCATGACTCTCCATGAGGGGGTGGGAAAGTGTGTGTATTGTTTCTTTTATTCTTTGTTAATATAAACCCTTTTCTCCACCTTTCTCTCTCTACTTTCTCTCTCTAGAACAATGATGTATTTTGATCAACCGCGACCTCCCGAACGTGTTTCTTGGTCGTAACAAGTGGCATCAGAGCTAACCGGGGGGTGAATCGTGGTGTTTTTGGGTGAAAAATCGTGTTTTTGGGTGAAAATTTTTGGATCTGGTACTATTCATCGCCTACTTATCGAGTTTGGGTGTTTTCTGTCGAGTTAGAATTTTCTGATTCTGTCGAGTTAGGAATTTGGTCTTACCGAGTTTGGATGTAAAATCTTAGCGAGTTAGGATTAATACTTACCGAGTTTGGGTATTAAGTTTTATCGAGTTAGGATACAAAAACATACCGAGTTTGGACTCAAGTTTGGCGAGTTAGCCTTTTACCTTATCGTTCATCGAGTAAGGTTTTTATTTGGTTAACACTTAACGAAACTCTGCCAAAATTTCATTGGACTTATCGAGTTAAGGGGCATTACCGAGTTAGGGGACTTATCGAGTTAAGGGGTATTATCGAGTTAGGGAGACATTATGCAAATTTTGCGAGTTTGGGAGCTTTATCGAGTTACAAGAATGTTTCCAAGTTTCAAAGGTTACCGAGTTTTTTGGCGGGAAAATTTGAGTAAAATTTATTTTTGAGAGGAGATTAAACGATCAATTTTTACGCGAGATTCAAATTTTGGTATAACATTGAAAATTTTGGCCCGAAATTCAAATTTTTAGGCTAAAATTCAAATTTTTTCGGTGAAATTTTGCGTAAAAATTTTCAAAACTCAAATTTTTCTGGTAACCTTTGTATTGTATTTCATAGTGATTTCCAAATTATGGGCGAGAAAATTTTCCAATTTTATTTTTGGAGGGAAAATACGAAATCACTACGAATCACCCGAAATAGAATTTCAAGCTTTACCAAAACACACCACGGATTGCTTAAACGATCCTGATCAAGAATCACATTCAAATGACAACGGCTAGTATCAGATTTTTGTGACTACGGAGTTTTTGTACGATATTGCTTATTTGGGTTTAAAGTTCATTTCACGGGCATGTGTACTTATTTATCTCAAAGTCTAGGGGTAGATGGATGCATGACTTTCGGAGATACTTGTTTGGGCAAACACTGGTAGAGATAGTGATTAAGACTTGGATTATCTAGTTATACCCGATGTAAGGAGTTACATTGTAGTACTCACGGGTTATAGCTATCACTTTAAGGAGTTACGTTGTAGTACTCAGTGTCACATGAAGTTGTGGAGATTCCAAGAGGTGGATATTTCATATACTGTTTGTTGGTTTGGGTATATGGCACTACCTATGCTTAAAGGAGTTACATTGTAGTGCTCAGTATAGGTTCTTAGTCACACCTTCGTACAAGATTAAGTCACATATCTATGAGATGTTTACTTCATTCTCAAATTGGTTATATTGGGTTCTCTCCATACAGTGGTCATTTACTAGCTAGTTGGAATTTGAATAGGTCGCTTAAAGGTTGAAGAGAAAAGAAGAGATTGTAGAATAAAGAGAGTCATATCTTATCAGCATATTCTCACAAATTATGCTTTCATGGTCTATCTATATTGCACCAGAAGTGTAAAGTACGGGTAATTTTGGCATGAACACACAATAGTATGATGATTTCGATACATCGCAACCATCAGGAGGGAGAAGAACATGCCAAAAGAAGTAGTGTTTCATCTCTAGTACGTTGGTTGTTCGAGGGAATTGTGCTTACACTAGAACCGAAGAAGTACTAATGATGTGTACATCGGAGCGTATTACTAACCTTCTGTGCAATATTATGTGAGTTATGTTGTTATGCTGCTACCCGAACGACAACCATGTCCCTACACTTTTCAATCTACTTTATCCGCTGCGAGATAAAAGAAGAGTTGTCGGTTCAGGAGGGAGCAGGAAAAAGAATAAAGGCTCACTAGTTAGGAGGGAGTAATAACCTAACTAGACCATTACAGTTGAAGTTCAGAGCTACAAAGACCTTTGCCGTCAGTGTCAAAGATCATACCTCGAGATCGTCGGAAGAGAGAACTTCAAGTCTGCCTCACTATCTAGACTACAGAGACTCTGCGCTTCAACAACGTCAAAATAGTTTACTATTGTTGTAATTTTACATTGTTAATGTATTTATAGGTCTCATTGTAACCATTCACGTGTGACGATATCTTGGAGGGAGATTGTTAGCCTTGCTCTTTTATAAAGATAACGTCACACAAGTGATTTGGACTAGATTAGAAACTACAAGGACTACTTATGTAGAATAGGCAAACATGTAGGGTAATGAGCCTATAAATACCCCTCATGACTCTCCATGAGGGGTGTGGGAAAGTGTGTGTAAAGTTTAGTTTCATTTCATTTTAATATAAACCCTTTTCTCCACCTTTCTCTCTCTACTTTCTCTCTCTAGAACAATGATGTATTTTGATCAACCGCGACCTCCCGAACGTGTTTCTTGGTCGTAACAACATGAGATGGGATGAAACATGCTTACTTTGAAAATTGAATTTGGCAAATGTAATTCCCATAATGATCTAGGAATTGGAAATGGGTTGCCAATTATTTTTCGACAGATTACCATATTTTATACTTTCATTGCTAGCAGATCAACTGATGTAGTGAAAACATGAAAAGTTGGGTCCTAGGTTTTCAAAAAATTCTATGTTTGTATGAATATTTCCTTGGATATTTTATTTTCTTGAGAATTTTTCTTATCGAAAATACTAATGTTTGAACTTTTTCTGTAGAAATGGCTCAACCCGAAAACTCAGTGCTAAGTTCCACATCCAAAGCTCACTTTAAACGAGAGAAGCTGACTGGCCCTAATTTCAATGATTGGCATCGGTCACTCAGAATTATCTTAAGGGTGGCTGACAAGCTAGATTATTTGAATACTCCTTGCTCTGATGAGCCTGATGCTACTGAACCTGAAATGGTCAAAACAGCATGGAAGCTTGAGTACAAAAAGTACAATGATGTTGCGTGCTTAATGCTTGGTAGTATGGTCCCAGAGTTGCAAAAACAGTTTGAGCACTACTTTCCATACAACATGCTTCAAGATCTCCAAAAGATTTATGAAAAGCCTTCTGCAGTTGAGCTGTATGATTTGATTGATGCATTACACAGCTGCGAGTAAACCTATTAGTGATCATGTGCTAGAGATGAAAAGCTTTTTCGATCAACTACACATGCTCAACTATGTTTACCCTGAGAATGTGCAATTAGACTTGATCAATAGGTCCCTTAACAAGGATTTTAATGGTTTTGCTCGCAACTACAACATGCATTGCTCGGGGAAGACAGTCACAGAATTGCTCGCAATGCTGGTTGACTATGAAAAGGGTTTAACAAGGAAGGCTCCTACTCCTCAAGTATTGGCTATACAAGGAGGAAGGATCCAAAAGCCAAAACCGCATCAGGCGGATAAGAAGGGTAAGGGTAAGGTTGAAAAAGGCAAGCAGGTCATGGCATATCAACCAAATCCTAAGAAGCAAAACTTAAAGAAGAACAATGTGAATCCCAACAAGAAGGATCAGGCTTGTCACCACTTCCATGAAGTAGGAAATTGGAAGCGCAACTGTCCACTCTACTTGCATGATTTACGAGAGAAGAAGCAAAATAATGAGGCTAATAACCCCAGTTCTTCAGGTGCGTTATTTATGATTGAATTATTTACTTTAAATCATAAATTAAATTCCTGGGTATATGATACGAGATGTGGTATTCATATTTGCAATACAATGCAGGGGTTTAGAGTTGAGAAGATGTTTACTTATGGACAACAACATCTGTACGTGGGTAATGGAGCACATGAAGTCGTTGAAGCTATAGGCGTATTTGAATTAGTTTTGCCTTCGGGCTTAGTACTATTTTTGAATAATTGTCATTATGCACCTTCAATTGTTAGGGGTGTAACTTCCTTTTTGTGTTTATTGGATCTTGGTTTTCAACATACTATTAATAGCAATGGAATTTCTGTTTCGTTTAATAATGTTTTTTATTTTAATTTTATTGCTATGAATGGTATATTTGAAATTGATATGAATATGAATGTGTCCAATAATAATAATAATTCAATGTATAGCATCAATAGTAAGAGAATCAAGAAAGGTATGGATTCATCTTATCTTTGGCATTGTCGACTTGCTTATATAGGCAAGACTCGCATGGAAAAGCTGCAACGCGATGGGCTTTTACAAGAGATCAATGATGAATCACTTGATAAATGCGAATCTTATATATCTGGGAAGATGACAAAGAAACCATTTCATAATCATTTGGAAAGGGCTTCTGATCTACTTAGTTTGATACACACAGATGTGTGTGGACCACTTAGACATGTGTCAAGGAGAGGTGCTAGCTACTTCGTAACCTTTACGGATGATTTCAGCCATTATGGTTATGTTTATTTACTTAAACATAAACACGAGGTATTTGAAACATTTAAGGTTTTCAAAGCAGAAGCAGAATTGCAGACAGGAAAGAAGATTAAAGCTCTTCGATCCGACAGAGGTGGTGAACACCTGAGTACAGAGTTTAAAGATTACTTGGCTGAGAATGGAATTGTCCAGCATCTCATTTCTCCATATACTCCACAACAAAATGGTGTATCTGAGAGAAGAAATCGTACATTGTTGGACATGGTGCGATCAATGTTTAATCTTACAACTTTGCCTTTATCGTTTTGGGATTATGCCTTAGAATCTGCTATTCGCATTCTGAATATGGTTCCAACTAAGAAGGTTGATAAGACACCTTATGAGTTATGGAATGGTAAAGTTCCTAACTTGTCTTATTTAAAGGTCTGGGGTTGCGAGGCGTTTGTTAAACGTGACTCAGCAGATAAACTCCAACAGAGATCTGTAAAGTGTATCTTTGTAGGATACCCAAAGGAAACAATGGGTTACTACTTTTATTACCCTCCTGAAAACAAGGTTATTGTTGCAAGGTATGGAGATTTCCTTGAGAAAGATCTCATATCTCAAGAATTCAGTGGGAAGATTTATGATTTGGAAGACGATCAAGTAGAAGATACATTACCTTCTGAAAACACTAGCCAACTTCCTGTAGAACCTGAAAGTCTGGTTCCTCCACCTGAAGTTGAAGTGGTTCCCATTCGCATATCCACAAGACCTGTGAAAGCACCTGAACGTCTATGTCTTAACGTAGAATGAGAGGAAACTATACTAGGGGATCTTGATGAACCTGCTAGTTATAGGGCTACCATTAATGGTCCTGAAAAGGATAAATGGCAGGTTGCTATGAATGGAGAAATGCAATCCATGATAGACAACGGAGTCTGGATTGAAGTAGACCTTCCTCCCAATTCCAAGGTAGTTGGAAGTAAGTGGCTCTTCAAGAAGAAAACTGACATGGATGGCAATGTACACACCTATAAGGCTCGTTTGGTAGCTAAAGGCTTTACCCAAACATATGGTGTTGACTATGAGGAGACCTTTTCTCCTGTAGCTGACATTAGAGCTATTAGAATTCTCATAGCTATAGCAGCATACTATGACTATGAGATTTAGCAAATGGATGTCAAAACCGCTTTCTTAAATGGTAGCCTAGATGAAGACATCTATATGGCGCAACCTGAAGGGTTTGTGAATCCGAAATTTCCAAATCGTGTGTGCAAGCTTCAAAGATCCATTTATGGATTGAAGCAAGCTTCATGACAATGGAATAAAAGATTTGATGTAGAAATCAAAAGGTTTTGGTTTACTCAGAATCTTGATGAGCCATGTGTATATCACAAAGCTAGTGGGAGTGATGTAATTTTCCTTATCTTATATGTTGATGACATATTGATCATGGGAAAAGACATTCCAAGTTTGCAAAAGGTTAAGGCATATCTTGGAAAGTGTTTTTCTATGAAAGATTTAGGGGAAGCTGCATTCATTCTAGGAATCAAAATCTATAGAGATAGATCACAGCGGTTGATTGGACTAAGCCAAAGTGCTTACATTGATAAAATATTGAAGAGATTCAATATGCAAAATTCCAAGAAGGGATATTTGCCAATGCAAGAGAATCATGGCTTAAGTAGCAAAGTTTGTGCTTCAACACTTCAAGAGGTGAATCGCACAAAGAGAGTTCCTTATGCTTCGGCTATGGGATCTATTATGTATGCGGTGAGAAGTACAAGACCTGATGTGGCGTTTGCCTAAAACTTGACCAGTCGATATCAACAGAATCCAGGTGAACTCCACTGGACTGCTGTTAAGAATATTCTTAAGTACCTAAGGGCTACTAAAGATATGTTCTTAGTTTATGGGGGAAATCCAAATGCAGAACTTGATGTTACAGGTTATTGTGATGCTTCCTGGAACTGTGATAAAGATGATACGAATTCTCAGACGGGTTATGTCTTTGTCATTAATGGAGGAGTTGTGGATTGGAAGAGCAAGAAGTAGAGCACACTAGCGATGTCTGCAATAGAGAGTGAGTACATAGCTGCTTCAGAAGCTGCAGTGGAAGCCGTCTGGATTAGGAAGTTTGTTTTAGGGCTAGGAGTTATGCCCTCGATTCAAAGGCCTATAAAGATGTATTGTGACAATTCAACTGCAATTACATTTGCCAATGAACCTGTAATCATGAAAGGCACCAGACATTTCCCGATTAAATATCACTATGTTCGAGAACAAGTCGAAATATCTGAAATCGAGTTACTCAAAGTTCACACAGATGATAACTTAGCGGATCCATTGACGAAGGCTCTACCTAGCACAAAGCTTTATAAGCTTGCTGAAGGCATAGCACTTCGTTTAGCTGATAGTTTCATGCCCATTTGTGATTAGTATTTGGATAAGAGATGTTATGAACAATTATTATTTTAATGAAATAAAATATTATGTTGTGTTTGATTATCATTGTCTTAATAATATATCATGTACTCCCTCCATCCCAAATTTATTATCTCCTATTGACTTTTTCGGTCTTTCTTTTTCAACTTTGACTACAAATATTTTTGTTTGTGTTATACAATTTTTGATAAAAATTATACCAAATGAAAATACATTTTAAACTCAATCCGATCATATATTTTGTATCAAGTATTATGTAATATAAACAAAAGTATTTAAGGTCAAAGTTGAAAAGTAAAGACCGAAAAAGTCAATAGGGGACAATAAATTTGAGACGGAGGTAGTATTTGCATGTTTAAATCAATGAATAATTTAATTATTCAAAATGTCCGTTGTTGATTAATGATATGGGAATATCATTAAAATAAGACAAATCTGAGTATTGGTTAGGATATACTTCAAAGTATATTGATGCGGTGATATACCGATTTCACTTGATATTCAATGAATTGAATATATGACTTATCCCAACTACGTGATATTACTTATGGATTTTGTAATTAAGTAAATCATGAAATAGTTATCCTCAGACTTGAGATATCAGATAAGGGTCATGGATGTAGTGCATTTTTTTAAAGCAATTTACCGCTATCCGTAACTGGTAGTTATAAGGATTGTTTTCAGAAATGTTGCAAAGTTCATGGGTTATTGCTTGTAGTCAAGAGAGAATTTGTTCATTCAAATTTGTTTTGAAGATTAATACTATTGGGCTTCAAATTTGTTTTGAAGATTAATACTGTTGGGCCCCTCATAGGGTTGACAAAATGTTTACGTGGCCACACCCAAAGTCTTTCTGGAATACGTTCAGATGTTTTGGTAATTTTGTTCAATCATTAACAACGAGAAACAGAAATGTTAATAAAGAATGACTTAGATCCATATCTTTATTAATGTAGTATTAGAAACAAAAGGATAATAATAATGATGAATCATTAAATGTTTTTCCAGGAAAACCTCCCTCGAGTTGTACTAGGAGCATTGGCGTGTTGCTAGACGCTAACCAATGTCATTATACTATTAATAGATATCCAAGTGGGAGCTGTTAAAGTTGTGGATAAATATTAATCGAACTCGAGACTTCGGGATTGCACACATTACAAATGAGAATTAATGTATAATAATTAATATATATAAAAGGTTATATATTTAATTATTTAAACCGAAAATAACTATTGACGGACGTTAGTATTTAACGGTATAGGACTAATGGTCGTTAGACGTTAAAGATAAGGACTAAATTGTAAATAGAAGCCAAGAAGGATCCGAAAGACCCTTCTTGGGTCTATGGCTGGTCGACAAGGGCAAGGGGAAACCCAAACCCACTCAAACTTGTTCACCAAGTTACAATTAGTATATAAGCAAACCTAGGGGTCATTCTTTGGTACCTTTTGTGCATACACAAAACCCTAATTGCTTTTCTTCTCTTGTCTTTGGTTGTGGCTGATCGAACAAACCCCTCTATAGGGTCGATCGGATTTTTGTTTGTCAAAGAAACATTCGGTTTTGATTTTACTAGCAAAAACATTAATTCGTGATTAATTTGTGTGTACAAAAATGATGTAATTACTCACTATAATAATTATCAAAGGATCGATTAACAAAATGGTAAGGGGTTAATCATTGATCTATATTCAGAAACATTCAAGGTTTATTGAAGTGATTCTTGTTCTTGCCAGAATCAAAAAGGTATGTTCTTGATTTATTATTTAGTTAATCTCTTATATGTTATATATGTTCCTACGCTTCCACATGTGTATTATGATTATGTTTTTATTTATATGATTGTCAGGTTATTTAAATTTCAACAACATAAAAAATGGCTACATCATCAAACTTCTGGTAAGAGCGCTCAGGTCGCTTATCCATTCTTTTTTCAAAAAAAAAAAAAAATTCTTGTCGTCTTAGAGCTCATACATGGATGCCAAAAAATGCAGTGGGGAACATGTGGAAAACATAGGGATACATTATTACCAAACACTCAGATGTTGGAGGTCAAACTGTTAGTTTTGCGGATAAAAATTAATGTTGTATGTCCGGATTCGAACATTAGACTTCGGGATTGCACAAATTACGTATGAGTTTCAATAATTAATAATTATTATATTAAGTTATGAATAATTATTAATTTCACAAATAAAACACGTAACGATCGTTAGTACTTAACGAAAAATTGACTAACGGTCGTTATGTGAAAAGGAGAAGGACTAGAATGAAAATAGGGACCAAGAAGGATCCGGAAGGGACTCCTTGGGCTATGTTCGGCCGACCCACTCCTTAGGGAGGTTAGGGTTTGGTTTCTTGTGCTCCAAGATTTGAAAAGTGTAAATACAAGGCCTCTTGTATTCATTCTTTCATCTCTTGATTCCAAGCAATCCCTAACTTTCTTTCTTCTTCTCTCCCTTGAGCCTAGTCGATCAACTACACCCTTATAGGGTTCCTACGCGATCTTCTAAGTTCAAACATTGTGTTTGGATTGTTTGTGATCAAGAACCTAGCTTTTCACATTGAAAAGCTACTTATACGTGTGTACAAGAATGAAGATCTAACATACTTTTGTTAGCTATTTTCCCATTCGACTTTCCCTAAAAGTCGATTACTATAAACCCTAATCTAGGGTTTCCCTTGTTCTTATTTATTGATTTCTTGTTTGGCTAGAAATCGCTAAGGTACGCATATCATTTAAATTCGGTTAATTCATAACATGTATTATGATCTATACTTCTTATGCATGCTTTGATGTTTACTTGTTTAATGAGTAAAATGCATAAATCGTCCCTGTGGTTTGCCAAAATTGCAGAAATCATCCCTGGTCTTCCAAAAGTGCAGGCGGCCTCCCTGTGGCGAAACTTTTGGATCATTTTGGTCCCTGGTTTTAACCGTCGTTATGTGGATTCCGTTAGCAGTTACACGTTAGCCCCTTTTGGCCAACGATCGTTGCAACATTCATCCTTTAAACTATTGATCGTTAATAATTTATTTTTTTGGTTTATTTAAAGTTTTATATATATATATATATATATATATATATATATATATATATATATATATATATATATATATATATATATATATATATAAAAATAAATATATATATATATATATATATATATATATATATATATATATATATATATATATATATATATATATATATATATACATTTTTATAAAAACATGTGCGTTTTTATATAAGTTTTTATACGCTTTTATATACGTTTTTTTTATATGTTTCTATATACATTTTTATATACATTTTTTTATACGTTTCTATACACGTTCTTATATGTGTTTTGTATATATTCTTATATTTTTATTCTATATGTTCTTATATACTTTTTATACGTTTTGTAGACGTTTTTGTATGAGTTTTTTTTAATACTTTTTATATACGTTTCTATACGCTTTTATATACGTATTTATAAAAACATATATGTTATTATATACATTTTTAATACATTTTTATACACTTTTTATACGTTTTTGCATACGCTTTTATATACGTTTGTGTATACGTTTTTATATACGTATACAAACACACACACACACACACACACACACACACACACACACACACACATATATATATATATATATATATATATATATATATATATATATATATATATATATATAATATATTTAAAAACGTATACACAAACGTATATAAAAATGCATATAAAAACATATAAAAAGGTATATAAAAACGTATATATTTTTATAAATACGTATATAAAAGCATATAAAACGATATAAGAATGTTGATTGGCTCCCAACGGTCAGCCTAAATTGACCAGGTGAAGGTCAACCAGGTCAAACGTCTAAAACCAATCTCCGCGGGAGTACAGGGTTTCCCCGGGTCGTTACGTCCCGACGAGGTGTGGATTGTAATCAAAACGGGTTTCTGATCGGGTGAATCGCGACAAGAAAGGGTTTAAACTAAGGAAATACGAATGAGAACGATGTAAACAAACTATATTAACAATAACGCGAAACCTAATTAACCTAAAACGTAATCTAAAAACTTAAAATCAGAATTTCCTTATAAATAAGCAGAAAAATAAGCCAAACGGCTTAAATAGAAGCTATCACTTTATTTATATTTTTGGTTTTTCTTTATTTTACAAACTACTTTCACGAACGTATCCTAAATTTAAAAAAACGTAAAAGTTATTTAAATAAAACGCGAGTGCGCAAAATAAAAAGTGAAATTTGTGCTACACTAACCCTACGGACACGAAAATTATATTTTTACGAACCTAATGATAAAAGAAAATTTTAGAAAAAAGAAAATTATTTTTTTGACTTTTTAATTATTTCTTGTTAATTAATTACTAATTAAACTTAATTAAACTAATTAAACTAATTTAATTAAAATAAATACTAAACTAAGTTATAAAATTATAAAACTTTTTCTACAAATACATTAGGGTGACAGAAACTTTAGAAAAATATAAAAATTCCTAAGTACTTATAAATAAGCTATTTTTACAATTAACTACTTATTATTTATTAAAACCTAATTTAAACTATTTTAATTATTATAAATATTAAACAAATTTATAAAATTATGAAACTTTTTATATAAATACTACAAGTTAATAAGATTCTAAGGAAAATATAAAAAAGCTAGGTACAGTACACAAATAGCACACAATAAACAGATAATAAGCTGAAAGGCTTATTTTAGCCACACAAACAATCAAGGGTCTAGTACTATTTTGTGCAAATCCTTACTGATAAAAGACCCAAGGGCATTTGGTAAGTGTGTGGTGTGTGAGTTGTGTAACACAGGTTCGAACCCCAGCAGTGGACCTTTTTTTTTACCAAATACTTTTTTTTTTCAATTTTAACTCTACAAAACTATTTCTTAACCAAAATAAGCATACTTTTGTGAAACCAAAACTTCTAAAAACTCAAATTAAGCTGATTAGAGCTACAAAAGCACAACAACCCACATTAGGAATGAGATTGTGGAGTAATTCAAACCACACACTAATCAAATAAGCCAAATAGCCCAATAAGCTTAAACAAGCAGGCACAAACAGAAACTTAATAACAAATTACAATACCAACAACAATTAGAAACCACATGATCAAACAGAGATCAGATATCAATCCAACTAAAGATATGAACAATTAGAGTACAGCAGCAGTGGTAAAAAAAAGCCAAAAGAGTGCTTGATTTTAAGCACTTAATAAGCTTTTATGGGGAAACAAGGTGCACAATCTTAAATTCTACCTAAGGGAGATTCAAAATCAACAAGTTTCCAAGTTCTAGCACCCATACATCAGTAATCTAAATCCACTTGAAATTCTATGAAAATTGAGTGCAGGGGAGGTTCACCTCAGACAACCCACTTTGAAGGCTGAATAAGCTAACAGAGAAAAATCATAAAAATACAATAAAAATAAGCACTTATAGTTAAGCTAGCAACCAAGTTGTAAACTAAATTTTAGGGCCTAATTACAAGTAATGAAGGAATTAAAATTGGATGTTGGAGTGGATTTGGGACAGCAGGCTATGGGTCAAAATGGGTGGAAACCTAGTAAAACTAAAAACTCTGGACCCTAAGCCAGAAACCATGTAAATGAACATTACAAGAGTGTTGGGTTTTGACCAAGTAACACTGCTGCTAAGTAACTCTGCTGCTGAGTAATACTGCTGCTATAATGAAACTGCTGCTAGTGTTAATGACTCTGCTGCTGAAGACAATCTGCTACTTGGTGAAACTACTGCTGAAGAGATTAACATTGTATACGATAGGATAATTATGGAATAGATTTTTTGTATAGTTTATCTATTTAGATTATTCTTATCTTGTAGAGAAAGGTATTGTAAACCTAGTAGGACTCCTTGGCCTATAAAAGGAGGATCCTAGGGTTAGTTTATGGACGTATTATTATTCACTTCAAGGTTGTAAAACCCTAGCATTATTGAGTGCTCGTATTAATAAATATTGAAGTGTTGAAAGAGAATTCTTAATCTTCTTAAGTTAAGCTTTTATATTCCGCATTTAAGCTTAAGTATTTGTTTAAGTTAACTTCTATATAAGATCGTATTAGCTCAACTGGGATCAACAAGTGGTATCAGAGCTTGTGATCTAGAAGTTATAATCAAGAAGATTTTGTTTCTTTAAAGTTTGCTGTTCCAAATCGTTTGCATAAGATGGGTGATGAAACTCATATGGTGACTGCTTCAAGGGTTCCCATGCTCAATCCTTCTGAGTATGAGCTATGGAAGAGGAGGATCAGACAATACATTCGCATGATCGACTTCAACATGTGGAATGTGATTGTTAATGGTGATTCTGAACCAGAGAAGAGTGCTGATGGTAAGGAGATACCAATCAAGTCTGCTGAAGCTAATGCAACTAGGAAGCTGGAAATCAAGGCTCATAGTATTCTCTTAATGGGAATACCTAATGAATTTTAAATGGACTTTGATGATTGTGAAACAGGAAAAGCATTAATGGATGCAGTAGAATTCAGGTTTGGAGGGAATGATGCTACTAAGAAGTCCAGAAAGAATATGTTGAAGCATCAGTTTGAAAACTTTACTTCTGAACCTGGAGAAAAGATAATTGGCACATACAACAGGCTAAATCAATTAGTTAGTCATCTAAAGCTTGTTGGTTATGTTGTTCCACAGGAAGATGTGAATCTCAAGTTCCTAAGAAGTCTTGCACCTGAATGGAGTATGCATACAGTGGTGTGGAGGAATAAGCCTGACTTTGAAACAATGAAGTTGGAGAGCCTCTACAACAATTTAAGGGTGTATGAATCTGAATTGGCTACTTCTTCTACTTCATCTTCTAGTACACAAAATCTTGCTTTTGTTTCTTCAAAATCCAAAGAGACACAAGATACTCACTCTACTGCTTATGGAGTATCTACTGCTGATGGATCTGGATCTGCTGCTAGCTCAAATGACAAGGTTTCTACCAGTGATGTTGCTTTATGTGCATTCTTGGCTGAGCTTACTACAACCATAAGATCACATGTCATAAATCAAGATTTGGATCATATTGATCCAGATGATCTTGAAGAAATTGATCTCAAATGGCAAATGGCAATGTTGACTTTAAGAGCAAGAAAGTTCTGGAAAAAGACTGGAAGAGAAGTCAAATACAAGGCTAAGGAGAGTCCAGGGTTTGACAAGTCTAAGATTGAATGCTACAATTGCAACAGGAAGGGACACTTTGCTAGAGAGTGTAGATCTCCAAAGAAGAATGCTGAAGTTCCAAAGAAGACTGAAGAATCAAAGTCTGCAATGGTAGCTTGTGATGGGCTGGGAGAATATGACTGGAGTGATATGGCTGAAGAAGAACCAAATTTCTCTTTGGTTGCTGCTGTTCAACCCAAAGTGCATAACTTTGCACTTATGGCATATGGTTCATCATCAGGTTCTGACTCTGAGGTATCTAATGATTCTGAATCATCTGGATGTTCTTTTAAATCTTGTTCTGACACTATAGAAGTTCTTAAGGCTAGGAATGAGAGTTTAAATAGAGAAGTTGAACACCTAAAACTTGATAACTTAGGTTATAAAGTAGGTATTCAAAATGTTGAGAGAAGGTTAGAATATCTCAAAGAGTGTGAAAAGGAATATGTAGAACAACTTAATCTCAGAGATATAGAAATTTTTAAGAAAAATAGTGAAGTAGAAGTTCTTAAAAATAAGTTAAAAGAAGCTGAAAAAGAAAAAGAAGCTGCTCTTGCTGAAAAAGAAAAACATGTAGTGAGAGTACAAAAACAACAATTTGCTTCTGATATGGTTAATAAGTCAATAGAGAGCACCTTGATGAGAAAAGGCAGTGGAATAGGATATAATGAAGTGGCTCCTCCAGCCAAAAGTGCTTATGCTCCACCAGGCAAAGAGCTATCCTTCATTAGTGAGCTAGAAATTGGAAAACCTGTAGGTGAATGTAGTACAAGTAAAATTGAAACACCTAAGGTTGAGGATAGAAAATTTCCTGAAGCTCCAATTATTGAGGAATGGTATAGTGATAGTGATAGTGAAGAGGAACAGGTTAAACCAAAACAAAGTTTTAAAAAGGAAGAAATTCCTACTCAGGTTAAGCCTAAGGTGGAACAGGTAAAGTTTGTTAAACCTGTGTTAGGAAATAACTTTTCTAGAAAACTGGTAGAGTACAATGAGATACCTAGAGAACAGATGGAAAGGTTCAATAATAAGCCTAGGGGTAACCAAAGAAACTTTAATAACCTAGTTTCAAAAAGATTAGGTGATCAGTTTCAATTACAAAAGAAGGCTTGTTATAAGTGTGGTAGCTTTGACCACTTGATTGTTAGATGTTCTGAACACCAAAAGCCTGTTTGGAATCAATACACTAGGGTGAATCACAAATATGTAACTAAACAAACTCACCCACATCCTAATAGAAACATGGTTCCAAGAGCTGTTTTGTTGAGATCTGGTGCTACTAGATCTATTTATGCTGCTAAATCAAATGGTGTTTTCAAATCAACAACTAGTTCTTCAAATGGCTCTACTGCTAGTAAGCACTCTGCTGCTAGAATGCATTCTGCTGCTAGTAAGCAATCTGCTGCTAGTTTAAAACTTTCTACTTCTGAGCCAAAACATCTTCCAAATACAGTTGTTGGTAATCACTATTATGCTGTTAAGGCCTCAGCTTGCTGGACTTGGAAACCAAAAACAAATGTTTCAAACTCTGTTTCCAAGAATAGTAGTGCATCAAGTGATTTGAAGAAATTTGATTATACTGATGCACAGGGCAGATCCAAGTCAGTAATGGCTTGGGTCATCAAGAGAAACTGATTTCTTTATTTTTCATGTGCAGGTCAATCTACTGGATGAGCTTAAGGATATGGTTATTGTTGACAGTGGATGCTCTGGACACATGACTGGGGATGAATCTCAACTTGAAGATCTTGAGGTTTTTGATGGTGGTTATGTAGCTTTTGGGAATGATCCAAAAGGTGGAAAAATTGTTGGTATTGGAACTCTAAGGACTGGTAATTTGGACTTTGAGAGGGTGTTTCTTGTGAAAGGACTTAAGTTTAACCTTTTTAGTGTCTCACAAATGTGTGACAAAAAGAATTTTGTTCTTTTTACAGACACTGAGTGTATGATTCTTTCTCCTGATTTTCAATTACCAGATGACAAATCTGTGTTACTGAAGGTCCCTAGAAAGGAAAATATATACAGTGACCATATTAAGAATATTATTCCTAAGAGGGCTTTGACTTGTCTAATTGCAAAGGCCACTATTGATGAGTCCAAATTATGGCATAGAAGACTGGGACATCTGAACTACAAGACTATGAACAAATTGGTGAAAGGAAATCTTGTGAGGGGTATGCCTACAAAGATTTTTGAGAATTGTGAAACTTGTGTTGCATGTCAAAAGGGTAAACAACACAGAGTTTCTTTCAAGTCCAAGATTGTAAACACAAATACTGTGCCACTACACTTGCTACACATGGATTTATTTGGGCCTGTATTTGTAAAAAGTCTGAACAAGAAGTCATACTGTTTGGTTGTCACTGATGACTTTAGCAGGTTTACATGGGTATTCTTTCTTGCCACCAAAGATGAAACTCCAGGAGTACTCAAAGCTTTCATTACAAGAGTTGAAAACCTGCACAATCACAAGGTAAAGATTATCAGATGTGACAATGGTACTGAGTTCAAGAACAGTGAGATGAATCAATTTTGTGTGGGAAAAGGAATACTTAGACAGTACAGTGTAGCAAGAACTCCACAACAAAATGGTGTTGCAGAAAGAAGAAACAGGACACTTATTGAGGCTGCAAGAACTATGCTATCTGATTCAAAACTACCTGTACCTTTTTGGGCTGAAGCTGTAAACACTGCATGTTTTGTGCAAAACAGAAGTAAGGTAGTCAAGCCTCATAACAAGACTCCATATGAGCTATTTCATGGAAAGAAGCCAATGATTGATTTTCTCAAACCATTTGGATGTCCTGTTACCATTTTAAATACAAAGGATCAGCTAGGCAAGTTTGATGAAAAAGCTGATGAAGGTAATTTGGTTGGTTACTCTGTAAATAGTAAAGCCTTTAGGGTTTATAATAAGAGAACCAAACATGTAGAGGAGAATCTGCATATCAAGTTTAGTGAGAACACATATAATTCTGCAGGGAAAGGACCAGAATGGTTATTTGATGTTGATATTCTTGCCAAAACAATGAACTATGTTCCTGTTATTGCCAGTGTTGATAAACCACAGGAAGAGTTTGTTGTGATTGAGAAATTGAAGATTGGTCCAACCTTTGTACCCTTTCAGAAAGATCACAGCCCTAAAGATGATGTTGTTTCTCATGATAAACCTAAGGAAACTGAAGAAGGTATTGAAATACCAATTGAAGCAGAAAAAGATAGTAATGAGCCTCTCAAAGTAGTTGTTGATGTCTCTCCTACAAAGCCAGAAGACTCTGCTGCTAACTCAGAAGAATCTACTGCTAAGCCAAAAGTTACAACTACTGCTCCACTACATTCTGCTTCCAAGCCTACTAACTCTACTGTTACTTCAATGTTTCCTAATTTGGACTCTCAGGGCAGACCTATTGCTGAATCTATCTATCCTGACGATCCAAATATGCCTCCTCTAGAGAATATTTATTATGACACAGATGATGATGCACTTGATGGTGAGTTATTTGGAGCTGCTGCTGATGTTACTAACTTGGAACTCATTATTCCTGTTAGTCCTACACCTACCACAAGAATACACAAGGATCATCCAAAAGATCAAATCTTAAGTGATCCACATTCATCCATTCAAACTAGGCAGATGACTAAAGCCTTGAAAGATCCTCAACATCAAAGTTTCTTTGCCAGATCTCTGCATCAAAGAAATAGTCATAAAGATCTTCAAAATTGCCTGTTTGCATGTTTTCTTTCTCAAATTGAACCCAAAAACACTTACAAAGCCTTACAAGAAGCAAGTTGGGTAGAAGCAATGCAAGATGAGCTTTTACAATTCAAGCTGCAAGAAGTATGGACTTTGGTTGAGCTGCCAAATGGTAAAAGAGTGATTGGCACAAAATGGGTTTTCAGATGCAAAAGAGATGAGAGAGGAATTGTCATAAGAAATAAGGCAAGGTTAGTAGCACAGGGATACACACAACAAGAAGGCCTTGATTATGATGAAGTATTTGCACCTGTGGCAAGAATAGAGGCTATTAGAATATTCTTGGCTTATGCTTCATACAAAGACTTTGTAGTGTATCAAATGGATGTGAAGAGTGCTTTTCTGTATGGGACCATTACTGAGGAAGTTTATGTGTCTCAACCACCAGGCTTTGAAGACCCTGATCATCCTGACAAAGTCTACAAGGTAAATAAAGCAATGTATGGTCTACATCAAGCTCCTAGAGCTTGGTATGACACCTTGTCAACCTACTTGCTAGAGTCTGGGTTCAGCAGGGGCAAGATTGATAAAACTTTGTTCCTCAAAAGACAAAAAGATGATATTTTGCTGGTTCAAATTTATGTTGATGACATCATCTTTGGGTCTACAAACCAAGCTATGTGTGTTAGTTTTGAGAAGCTTATGAAGGACAAGTTTGCTATGAGTTCAATGGGAGAACTCACCTTCTTCTTAGGTCTGCAAGTTACACAGAAAGAAAATGGCATCTTTATCAGTCAGGATAAGTATGTCAATGATATTTTGAAGAAGTTTGGATTTGAAGATGCTAAGCCTGCCAAGACTACCATGGAAAAAGATAAGCCATTGCTGAAGGATGAACATGGAAAGTGTCACAACTCACCATTTCACGTCATTTACCATTTCAGGTCATTTTCCGAAACTTCGACTTTTTACTATTCATAAATCACTATTCATCAAAACACTATTCATCGTTTTACTATTCATCGTTTTCGAGGTCAGTTTGATGTTCTGAGAAACTTTTTGGAAAATTACTATTCACCGAACACTATTCATTTCCGGAAAAGTTTTCACCATTCGCTTGCATTAATCATTTCATCGTAAATTTAGTTTACGGGTATTCAAATTCGCGTAACCGGATTGGTTTAGGTGCGAATTCATTTCATTAGTGTTGAGTACACTGCATACGGACTGGGGATAGTCTGCATATCATCATAACAGCATTTTCATGTTATACCACTCTTAGGATTTTCAAATTTCCATATTCAGTACATTTAACGTTTTTACGTATACGTAATTATAATAAACGTTAACACCCGGTTTATACACGACGAATATATCTAAATATTCCCACAATGGTCCCGACATATTTTTATATCCATTTTAACATCATAAAAGTTATAACATTCAGTTACCCAGTATTTTGGAAATTTATTTTATTTTAACGTACGCGTATGAATATAGCGTCGGTTTTCGTTAAAACTAAACATTAATCACCCGATCACTCAGTAAATGTACCCAACATATTTTTAATATGTTTTTAACATTATTATAACTAATTTCATCCCGGTATACTTCGTGAACATTTATTTCTAATAAAACCGATACCCGATCGTAACTAAAAACGCTAACTAGTGCAAATTTCATTTAAGGTTTCTAATTAACTACTAAGTACCCTAACCCCCCCCCCTTCACCCCTTGAAAAACAGGCCCCAAGACCCATTTTTAACCCTTGGCATTTAATTTTCCTAAGTATAATACTATAAACCTCCTAAACACTTAACTTTACTAAATTAGAAATCATAATTCACACTTTTCATCCAAGATCAAGTTCATCATTTTTCTTGCTCTCTTCTTCAAACCCACGACCATAATCAAACACAAGGATCAAGTGATCATTTTTCTTGAAGTAAAACACTAAAGTTATTCATTTTACAAGTCTAATCAAGATACAAGTAACAAAAACACAAGAACTCCAAGCATAATCATCCAATAATCATCTCTTTTGGTCAAGTAAGTTTTCATCTTTATTTTTTCATGAATCATCCTATTTTTACATGTATTACATAAGAATCATGCTATAAACCATGTATAAGTAGCTATACTATACTTTATTTTTGCTAAAAATGAACATACAAACCCTAACTTTCTTGTTATGAATCCCCTAGCTCTAATAACTTGGTTAGGAGTCCATGGCACCCTAAGAAGGTGTATGGTAAGATTAGATTAGTCATGTGGTGATTACAAGAGGATTGGTGATGGTAGAAAATGGTTTTTAACCTTGGAAACATGATTTGGAACTCATTTTAGACATGCTGTCCCATTTTGTAAAAATCTGGAAAATCAGTAAACACCAAGGAAACTTTGGCAAAATTTTTAGAAAATACTTTCAAAAACGAATCCGTAGGCGAAAGAACGGATTAAAAAGAGTCTATAACGAAGGAGTTATGATTTTTGCAAGATTGTTGACGAAAAGTATTTTCTGGAAATTTAGTTGCTGTTGGACGTTTTTCATGGTACAAAAAGAGGCTTTAAACGTAACCCGGAGGAGCCGAGCTTTCCAAAATATATTACTACATACTAAGACGAAACCGTGGATATAAAGAACAAGTAAAACGGACAAGTAACGACCAAGATATACTCGTTTGAATATCGGCTAAAACCCTTTTCTAATTGACAGCTTTTATATATTTTGGCGCAAAAACTACGAAGTGCATTTTCAAGCTAAACATAATATCAAGTACCGAGCTTTTAAACTAACGTAGTATTAGTTATTATGAGTATGTTTTCATCATTTCAAGGTTTACAACTCGAGTATTTCAACGCTTACATGAGAACTTACGTTATATATATATAAGTATATATATTATAACAAGCCATTTATATTTTCTAATAGCAATATTTTCCAAAGTTTTGGATTATATATTTTTGACAATACAAGTGTTTTCCTAAAGAGTAGAGTGGTATAGAAACATGAGCATGGACATTCATAAACATCATTTGGTGATCTTAACGAGATCATGCATCATTCATTATAGGTTGCAGCAGTTAACCGATCATTGTTGATCACTTCATTTCATATCAGTATCATCAGTTGAGGTGAGTATTCATAGCCCCGTATACATTTTTATTGTTTTCAAATCCCACGGGGGAGAATACATTGCACCATTTTAGTACGAGCCCAAGTATCAAAACCTATGTACATAGCTTAAGTAGCTTCTCTGCCATGTGATAAGTCCCCTGTAACATCATGAACCGTTAATTTACCGCTAAGCGAGAGTGAGTGGATAGATCTATCGAGGGTGACGCCTCCATCCGTGGTAGTGGATACCAACAGTAAGCGGATGCATGTCATGTCTTTTACATTTGAGTGTTTGGCAGAACATTCGGGAGGGGCATAGAATTTCATCAGTCATAGCTTCGGTGTCATGAGCTTAAGGCTATTGTACTATTTTACGTGACTTTTGTCATGCACTTATACTTGTGGTGGCCGTACAAACATGTTATTTCATAAACCTATGATTATTCACCAACATTCGTGTTGACCGTTTTTGCAATGTATTTTCAGGTAACTAAGGCATCATCATCATATTACATGCATGGAGTCATTAGGGTGTGCCAGGGATGATGCACTACATTTTGGATTTTCATGCACTTGTGTAAATTATCGTTTGACATTTTCAGAACTTGTTTTCTGTAAACGTTTCAACAGTTGGGGACCTATGTTTTGTAGCACTTGATGCTTTTCAATAAATCAAACGATATGTATTTTCCAAACGACACTTTAGGTCGTTCAATATTTCCTTGTTATGGTGCTATGACAGTTACACTCCCAGGCATTCCATTCCGCTGCAAGTCAGGTAAATTGAGGGTGTGACAGATTGGTACCAGAGCTAAGGTTATAGAGAACTAGGATGTATCATTGACCCTAGACTATAACCACACTATCATAGCATCTCATCATTTCATCATATGTGCATGTTCATTGCTTATAGTGATTTCATTCAGAGTTATTCATTTTATTTCACCTTGATTATCACAGAACCATGTCTGCAAACCCAAATGTTATACTGTACACCATCTCAGACTCTGATATTGAAGGCTCTATGTCTTCTACTGCCCGTTCACCACCACCTATTCCTCTAGTACCTGTGTTGTCATTATCGGCATCAGGTGAGGAAACAGAGCCTTTTGAGGATGAGGAGACGGCTCCTACTCCTCATATTGCCCCTATTGCACCACCAGAGATTACCTGTACACCCACTGATACATCATCCCCTGCTACCACTAGTCCACCAGAACCTAGACTTATGTTTCGTAGGGAGAAAACTATCCAGGTTGCTAGTAAGAGAGTTCGTTATCCTACATCTACTTATAGGAACCTACCTAGTCCTACTGTGCCTACACCACCACCAGCCATACCTACTGCTACCCTTATATCCACCTCACTCTTGCCGCTCAGGAAGCGCGCAAGGTTTACCACTCCAGATTCACCTACCACTACAGAGTCAGAGTCAGCAGAACCACCACCAGTGTACCAAGTAGGGGAGTGTTCGAGAGCAGCAGCAGCTAGGGAGCCTACTGTTGCTAGGGAGTCTACAGTTGCTAGTGAGCCTACTGTGGCTAGTGAGCCTACTGTTGTTAGGGAGCCTGCAGATATTACATTGGAGGGCCAGCTAGGGGCTCATCAGGAGCAGATTGATAGTTTAGACTATAGGGTTGATGTGGATATCATTCCTCGACTAGAGGCGGCTGAGAAGCAGATCGAGGGTTTACTGTTAGGAGAGAGTTCTAGAGCGGCTGCGGCTAGGAGCCCTACAGCTGTCACATTAGAGGATCAGTTGGGTGCTCAGCAGGAGCAAGTAGATAGGTTGGAGTATAGAGTTGATGAGATCATTACTACTCGACTTGAGGCTGTCGAGGAGCAGATTGAGGAGTTGGCAGTGCTTCGTGAGAGGTTGACAGTGATGGAGAACAGGGATGTTTCTACTCAGTTACGAGTTCAGCATCTGGAGGAGATCGTGGTTGCGATGGATCGTGAGATTCGCCGCTTGAGGGGAGAGCCTGGAGCATCTGGAGCTCCTGGACCATCTAGAGCACCAGGAGGAGCATAGACATAGACTAGTATTATATTAGCTTTTACTATTTCCTAGTCCCGAGGTGTGGGACGTAGTTCAAGAACTTGTAGTCTTTTGTTGTTGTACAAACAAATATATATCAAGTGCGACTCTACTATGTTGGAAATGTTGTGCTATATATATATATCGGTCCATGTAGGCCGAAATTTTCATGTATTATATTCAGGTGTTGTGATTATAATTATGATGTTTCATGGTTGCTCTTTATGGTTAACGTATCTATACGTGTCGTGGTTGTATTATTACAGGTTGTGGTTGTATCTATACATGTCGTGGTTATGTTTATACTTGTTGTGGTTGTATATATATACATGTTGTGGGCGTATATTTTTGTACGAGGACTATTTCTATTATAGTTTTCTCATGGTTGTTGTCGATTATTATTTGTCAGAAATATGGCGCCAAAACCTGCTATGACACAAGCAGCTATCCGCAAGTTGGTCAGGGATAGTGTAGCAGAAGCTCTAGAGACTGAGAGAGCTGAAGTTGCTGCTAGGAATGCTGAGGTTCCACCTACTGCTGAAGTGGTTCAACCCACTACTAGGCGTGAATGTACTTGGAAGGATTTCAAGACTAGTGATCCTATCAAGTATAAGGGAACTGAGGGAGCGGTTGCTTTAATCCGCTGGTTCGAGAAGACTGAGAACGTCTTTCTCATGTGTGGTTGTCAGGAGGTTAACAAGGTGAAGTTTGCTACAGGTATGCTGCTGGATGAAGCCATGTCTTGGTGGAATTCGTATGCTCAGCCCATAGGTATGGAGAATGCTTACAAACTTACTTGGGCTGAATTCAAAAAGCTGATGACAAAGAAGTTTTGCCCTCGTACTGAGGTGCAAAAGCTAGAAACAGAGTTCTACCAGCTAGTGACTAAAGGAGATGACATTGAAACTTATATCAGGAAGTTTCAGGAGTTGGCTACACTGTGTCCAACTATGGTTCCGGACGCTGAGAAAAAGATGGAGAACTTTACTGGGGGATTACCCGAAAGCATCCGAGGGGATGTGATGTCTTTCGACCCACAAACAATGGAGGAGGCCATTCGTATAACCCAGAAACTTATGGTCCAAGTGTTGAAAGGAAAGTCTGCTGCAAGTAATAACAATAACCGTTCCAACAACACCAACTACAACAACAATCGAAACAACAACAACAACTATAACAATAACCGAAACCGCAACTACCACAATAACCAAAACAACAATAACAACAAGAGGAAGTTTGATAATAACCAAGGTGGGAATGCTAACCAACCAGCACCAAAGAGGCAGGAAGCGGCAAAGGTTTATGCTGCAGGACCAACAGAAGGAAAAGGATACATTGGAAAACTACCTAAGTGTAACAAATGTCGAACTCATCATAACCCTGGGAATTGTCCAAGAGCTTGTCAGAACTGTGGAAAGGTCGGTCATTGGACTAAGGACTGCAAAGCACCACGAGGAACGAATAATCAGAACCAACCAGGAGCATGTTATGGTTGTGGAGAGTTGGGTCATTTCCAGTACAATTGCCCAAGGAGGAATGATCAAAGAGCTGGGAATCAGGGTGGAGTAGCTCGAGGAAGGGCTTATGTCATGGGAGGAGAAGATGCCCGTGAGGACCCGAATGTTGTTACGGGTACGTTCCTCGTTAATAATCGTTATGCATCCATTTTATTTGATTCAGGAGCGGATAGAAGTTTTGTTTCTACTACATTTGCACCTTTACTTAACATAGAACCAACTACCTTAGACATTCCCTACATTGTTGAATTAGCCGATGGGTCTTTAGTTAACACAAACACAGTTATCCGTGGTTGCACCATCAATTTCCTAAATCACCCATTCAATATAGACCTTATGCCCGTAGAACTTGGAAGTTTTGACGTCGTTATCGGTATGGATTGGTTGTCTCGACATCGTGCAAGGATCATTTGTGATGAGAAAGTTGTTCATCTTTCTTATGGAGGTGAAACTTTGGTTGTTCGCGGGGAGCGAAGTGGAACTAGACTCAGTATCATATCATGCATTAAAACCGAGAAGTACATAAAGAAGGGTTGTTATGCATTCTTGGCACACATAACGGAAAAGAAGTCGGATGAGAAACGACTTGAAGATGTGCCAATTGTTAAAGAATTTCCAGAAGTTTTTCCGGAAGAATTACCAGGACTGCCACCTACACGTCAGGTTGAGTTTCAGATTGAGTTGGTGCCAGGAGCTGCACCAATTGCACGAGCACCATATAGACTTGCACCTTCTGAAATGCAAGAATTGTCTAACCAGTTGCAAGAGCTTTTAGACAAAGGATTCATTAGACCGAGTTCTTCGCCTTGGGGAGCACCGGTTTTGTTTGTGAAGAAGAAGGATGGATCTTTCAGAATGTGTATAGACTATCGTGAGCTGAACAAGTTAACGGTGAAGAATCGTTATCCACTACCTAGGATTGATGACTTGTTTGATCAGCTACAAGGTTCCTGTTTTTATTCCAAGATTGATTTAAGATCAGGCTACCATCAACTCAGAGTTCGGGAAGAAGATATCCCGAAGACAGCATTCAGAACACGTTATGGTCATTATGAGTTTCAAGTGATGCCTTTTGGATTAACGAATGCACCTGCGGTATTCATGGATCTCATGAACAGAGTATGCAAACCATATCTTGACAAATATGTGATTGTGTTCATTGACGATATCCTGATTTATTCCAAGAGTAAGAAAGAGCATGAAGCACACCTCAGAACAATATTGGAACTACTCAAGAAGGAGCAATTGTATGCCAAATTTTCAAAGTGTGACTTTTGGATACAAAGAGTTCAATTTCTTGGCCATGTCATTGATAGCCAAGGATTACAAGTCGACCCAGCAAAGATTGAGGCAATAAAGGATTGGGCTACGCCCAAGTCTCCTACAGAAATTCGTCAATTCTTAGGACTTGCAGGATATTACAGAAGGTTCATCGAAGGGTTTTCTAAGATAGCGAAGTCGCTGACTAAGCTGACACAAAAGAATCAGAAGTACGAGTGGGGAGAGAAACAAGAATCTGCATTTCAGTTATTGAAGCAGAAGCTTTGTAGTGCACCGATTTTGTCACTACCAGAAGGTATTGAGAACTTTGTGGTATATTGCGATGCTTCGCATAAAGGACTTGGAGCTGTGCTAATGCAAAATGAGAAAGTGATAGCTTATGCATCTAGACAGCTTAAGACACACGAGAAGAATTACACTACACACGACTTGGAGTTGGGTGCTGTTGTTTTTGCACTCAAGATTTGGAGACACTACCTTTATGGTACTAAATGTGTAATTTTTACCGACCACAAGAGCTTACAGCATATACTTGATCAGAAGGAACTCAACATGAGACAACGTCGTTGGCTAGAATTGTTGAGTGACTACGATTGTGAAATCCGATATCACCCAGGAAAAGCAAACGTCGTAGCAGATGCACTTAGCAGAAAGGAACGACTCAAACCTTTGAGGGTCAGGTCATTAGGAATGACTATTATTTCACCATTACCATCAAAAATCTTGGAAGCTCAGATTGAGGCTCTCAAGGAGGAAAATCGGCCACAGGAGAAACTTTATGGTATGCCAGAAAGCAAGAATGGCTTTGTTAAGAGAGCAGATGGAGTGTTATGCTTCAAGGATCGAAGTTGGATACCACTCTATGGTGGAGTACGAGATTTGATTATGCATGAATCACATAAGTCAAAGTACTCTATTCACCCAGGTTCTGACAAGATGTATCAGGATCTCAAAAAGCTGTATTGGTGGCCGAACATGAAAGCAGAAATAGCTACGTACGTCAGCAAATGCCTTACTTGTGCTAAAGTGAAAGCCGAGTACCAGAAACCGTCAGGACTACTTCAACAACCAGAAATTCCACAATGGAAGTGGGAACGTATTACAATGGACTTTGTTACTAAATTACCCAAGACGTCAGGAGGTTTCGATGCTATATGGGTAATTGTTGATCGTCTTACTAAATCAGCACATTTTATCCCTATTAGAGAGACTTATTCCATGGAACAGCTTGCCAGACTTTATGTCAAGGAAATAGTCTCGAGGCATGGAGCACCAGTTTCTATCATTTCAGACAGGGATAGTCGTTTTACTTCAAACTTTTGGAAGTCATTGCAAGATTCCTTTGGATCCAAGTTAGACATGAGTACTGCTTACCATCCACAGACTGATGGTCAGAGTGAGAGAACTATTCAGACACTGGAGGACATGCTGCGAGCGTGTGTGATTGACTTTGGGAATGGTTGGGCTAACCATTTGCCATTAATCGAGTTCTCTTATAACAACAGTTATCATTCGAGTATTAAAGCAGCACCATTTGAGGCATTGTATGGTCGTAAGTGTCGTTCACCAGTTTGTTGGGCAGAAGTTGGAGAGGTACAATGCACAGGTCCAGAAATGGTTAGGGAAACAACAGAAAAGATAATACAGATTCGAGATAGGCTTGAAACAGCTAGAAGTCGACAGAAGAGTTATGCAGATGTTAGACGCAAACCATTGGAATTCCAGGTTGGAGACAAGGTCATGTTAAAGGTCTCGCCTTGGAAGGGCGTGATACGATTTGGAAAGCGTGGGAAGTTGAATCCGAGATACATTGGTCCATTTAAGATACTGGAAAGGATTGGTCCAGTAGCTTACAAGCTTGAACTACCAGCAGAACTTAGCAACGTACACAATACATTTCATGTCTCAAACCTCAAGAAATGCCTTTCAGATGAGTCTTCAGTTATACCATTAGAAGAGATTCAGCTAGATGACAAACTTAACTTTGTGGAGGAACCGGTTGAAATCATGGACCGAGAGGTCAAGCAGTTAAAGCAGAGTAGAATTCCGATCGTTAAGGTTCGCTGGAATTCTCGAAGAGGTCCTGAGTTTACATGGGAACGAGAGGACCAAATGCAACGCAAGTATCCACACCTTTTCACTAAACCTATTATCGAGACCAACACTAGCTGAATTCAGGGACTGAATTCCTATTTGGGTGGGCGGATGTCACAACTCACCATTTCACGTCATTTACCATTTCAGGTCATTTTCCGAAACTTCGACTTTTTACTATTCATAAATCACTATTCATCAAAACACTATTCATCGTTTTACTATTCATCGTTTTCGAGGTCAGTTTGATGTTCTGAGAAACTTTTTGGAAAATTACTATTCACCGAACACTATTCATTTCCGGAAAAGTTTTCACCATTCGCTTGCATTAATCATTTCATCGTAAATTTAGTTTACGGGTATTCAAATTCGCGTAACCGGATTGGTTTAGGTGCGAATTCATTTCATTAGTGTTGAGTACACTGCATACGGACTGGGGATAGTCTGCATATCATCATAACAGCATTTTCATGTTATACCACTCTTAGGATTTTCAAATTTCCATATTCAGTACATTTAACGTTTTTACGTATACGTAATTATAATAAACGTTAACACCCGGTTTATACACGACGAATATATCTAAATATTCCCACAATGGTCCCGACATATTTTTATATCCATTTTAACATCATAAAAGTTATAACATTCAGTTACCCAGTATTTTGGAAATTTATTTTATTTTAACGTACGCGTATGAATATAGCGTCGGTTTTCGTTAAAACTAAACATTAATCACCCGATCACTCAGTAAATGTACCCAACATATTTTTAATATGTTTTTAACATTATTATAACTAATTTCATCCCGGTATACTTCGTGAACATTTATTTCTAATAAAACCGATACCCGATCGTAACTAAAAACGCTAACTAGTGCAAATTTCATTTAAGGTTTCTAATTAACTACTAAGTACCCTAACCCCCCCCCCCTTCACCCCTTGAAAAACAGGCCCCAAGACCCATTTTTAACCCTTGGCATTTAATTTTCCTAAGTATAATACTATAAACCTCCTAAACACTTAACTTTACTAAATTAGAAATCATAATTCACACTTTTCATCCAAGATCAAGTTCATCATTTTTCTTGCTCTCTTCTTCAAACCCACGACCATAATCAAACACAAGGATCAAGTGATCATTTTTCTTGAAGTAAAACACTAAAGTTATTCATTTTACAAGTCTAATCAAGATACAAGTAACAAAAACACAAGAACTCCAAGCATAATCATCCAATAATCATCTCTTTTGGTCAAGTAAGTTTTCATCTTTATTTTTTCATGAATCATCCTATTTTTACATGTATTACATAAGAATCATGCTATAAACCATGTATAAGTAGCTATACTATACTTTATTTTTGCTAAAAATGAACATACAAACCCTAACTTTCTTGTTATGAATCCCCTAGCTCTAATAACTTGGTTAGGAGTCCATGGCACCCTAAGAAGGTGTATGGTAAGATTAGATTAGTCATGTGGTGATTACAAGAGGATTGGTGATGGTAGAAAATGGTTTTTAACCTTGGAAACATGATTTGGAACTCATTTTAGACATGCTGTCCCATTTTGTAAAAATCTGGAAAATCAGTAAACACCAAGGAAACTTTGGCAAAATTTTTAGAAAATACTTTCAAAAACGAATCCGTAGGCGAAAGAACGGATTAAAAAGAGTCTATAACGAAGGAGTTATGATTTTTGCAAGATTGTTGACGAAAAGTATTTTCTGGAAATTTAGTTGCTGTTGGACGTTTTTCATGGTACAAAAAGAGGCTTTAAACGTAACCCGGAGGAGCCGAGCTTTCCAAAATATATTACTACATACTAAGACGAAACCGTGGATATAAAGAACAAGTAAAACGGACAAGTAACGACCAAGATATACTCGTTTGAATATCGGCTAAAACCCTTTTCTAATTGACAGCTTTTATATATTTTGGCGCAAAAACTACGAAGTGCATTTTCAAGCTAAACATAATATCAAGTACCGAGCTTTTAAACTAACGTAGTATTAGTTATTATGAGTATGTTTTCATCATTTCAAGGTTTACAACTCGAGTATTTCAACGCTTACATGAGAACTTACGTTATATATATATAAGTATATATATTATAACAAGCCATTTATATTTTCTAATAGCAATATTTTCCAAAGTTTTGGATTATATATTTTTGACAATACAAGTGTTTTCCTAAAGAGTAGAGTGGTATAGAAACATGAGCATGGACATTCATAAACATCATTTGGTGATCTTAACGAGATCATGCATCATTCATTATAGGTTGCAGCAGTTAACCGATCATTGTTGATCACTTCATTTCATATCAGTATCATCAGTTGAGGTGAGTATTCATAGCCCCGTATACATTTTTATTGTTTTCAAATCCCACGGGGGAGAATACATTGCACCATTTTAGTACGAGCCCAAGTATCAAAACCTATGTACATAGCTTAAGTAGCTTCTCTGCCATGTGATAAGTCCCCTGTAACATCATGAACCGTTAATTTACCGCTAAGCGAGAGTGAGTGGATAGATCTATCGAGGGTGACGCCTCCATCCGTGGTAGTGGATACCAACAGTAAGCGGATGCATGTCATGTCTTTTACATTTGAGTGTTTGGCAGAACATTCGGGAGGGGCATAGAATTTCATCAGTCATAGCTTCGGTGTCATGAGCTTAAGGCTATTGTACTATTTTACGTGACTTTTGTCATGCACTTATACTTGTGGTGGCCGTACAAACATGTTATTTCATAAACCTATGATTATTCACCAACATTCGTGTTGACCGTTTTTGCAATGTATTTTCAGGTAACTAAGGCATCATCATCATATTACATGCATGGAGTCATTAGGGTGTGCCAGGGATGATGCACTACATTTTGGATTTTCATGCACTTGTGTAAATTATCGTTTGACATTTTCAGAACTTGTTTTCTGTAAACGTTTCAACAGTTGGGGACCTATGTTTTGTAGCACTTGATGCTTTTCAATAAATCAAACGATATGTATTTTCCAAACGACACTTTAGGTCGTTCAATATTTCCTTGTTATGGTGCTATGACAGTTACACTCCCAGGCATTCCATTCCGCTGCAAGTCAGGTAAATTGAGGGTGTGACAGAAAGGAAGTGGATATACACTTGTACAGGTCTATGATTGGATCATTGATGTATCTTACTGCATCAAGGCCTGATATTATGTTTGCAGTATGTGCCTGTGCAAGATTTCAAGTGTGTCCCAAGGAATCACATCTCAATGCAGTGAAAAGAATTTTTAGATATCTGAGGTATCAACCAAAATTGGGCCTTTGGTATCCTAAGGATTCACCATTTGATTTGGTATCCTACTCAGATAGTGATTATGCTGGAGCTTCTTTGGATAGAAAGTCTACAACAGGGGGTTGTCAATTTCTTGGAAGCAGGTTGGTGTCATGGCAATGCAAGAAGCAAACAGTGGTGGCTAATTCAACAACAGAAGCTGAGTATGTGGCTGCTTCAAGTTGCTGTGGACAGGTCTTATGGATGCAGAATCAATTATTGGATTATGGGTACAATTTCATGAATACTAAAATCCATATTGATAACAACAGCACACTTTGCATAATTAAAAATCCTGTGTTTCATTCTAAAACAAAACATATAGAGATAAGGCATCACTTCATAAGGGATTGCTATGAAAAGAAGTTGATTCAAATTGTTAAAATTCATACTGATAACAATGTTGCTGATCTTCTCACTAAACAGTTTGATGTGGGGAGGTTTCAATTTTTAATTGCAAACATTGGTATGATTAATCTTTGAAAAACTTATCTCTTTGTTTTTGTTAAAGTTTGTAATGCATGTGCTGCTTGTTATTCTGCTGCTTGTTAATATGTATATGTTTGAGATATAATGTACTATGCTGCTCATTGATTTTCTAACTCTACTGCTAGTACATATGTTGGTTGTTTGCTTTGTGGTGTTTGGTCTAACATTTTGCAGATATATGAATGGTGATTTGCAAGCAATTAAACAAGACAGATCTTATCATTCATTCATTCCAGAAAAGTACTAAGATCAAACATCAAAAGACAACATACAAAAGCTGAAATCATAACCTAACACCTAAACCTACATCTTCCTAGGGCATGGAAGCCCAAGCACAACCTCTCTATCCTTTGGGAGAGGAGAGTTTTGTCTTGATGGTCCAAGAGAAAGACCAGGTGATGGTTGTGGCCTCGACCTTGATGATTGTGGCCTTGGCCTTGAAGATTGTGGCCTCTCAGGAGTGGCGGGTGGATTGGTTGGTGGTTCTTCCTCATCTTCATCTGATGATGTGTAGATGAAAGGGGATACAAGCTCTTTTGGGGATGGTTGCCTAACAGGGATCCAAGCTGTATCTTCTGAAGACTCTGAAGATGATGGAGATTGTGGGGTCATCACAGCTTTACCCCTGGAAGTGCTAGGGGTTTGATTCAAATTGAGGAGATCTTTGAACACCGGAAGATCATGTTTTCTCTTCTTTGCTTGCTCTTTGGTTCTACAACCACCATGAGGAGGACGGAATGGCGGTACATAGGTTTCAAATGGGCTCTCATCTTCGGATGATGAATCGGATGAGATATTGATAATTTCGGGTGTTGATTTCATTGTGTGATGATTTGATTGCAAAGATGGATAGTATTAATTGTTTGTGAGGCGTTTTTGAAAGAGATTAGGGTTTGATTGCATAATTTGGGGAAAAGATCTCGCCGGTTTTATAGGGATTACGGAGTGATATGTGCATTAATTATTATGTATTGTTGACCAAGGTCGATAGTCAACTCTGCTGCTGGCTCCAGTTCACTCTGCTGCTAGTTCTATCACTCTGCTGCTAGTTGTGAATGACATGGTTCTGCTGCTATGGTCGTAAGTAAGAGGGTGTTATGTGTAACTTTCATCCATCAGTTTAAAACCTAATTGACCTTCATAGTTGGTTTTCATATGTTCTCAATTGAAGTTATCACAAACCCTTACACCTAATCATTCCAATAATCACAAATCCCCAAATTCACTAAACCTAATTCATGGAGCTACAACGTACCTGGGTTGAGCAACACAACAGTGTGGTCGTTTTGAATGAAGAGTTAGTTCCTGAAGGTTTCACAGACATGGTAAAGTTTTTGAATGCTACTTCTCTTAGGTATGCACTCACTGTGAACCCTACTATATATGCTTCCTACATCAAACAGTTTTGGTTTACTGCCAAAATCAAAACTATGAATGGGGAAAAACATGTCAGTGCTTTTGTTGATGGGCAAAAGGTTCGTGTGACTGAATCATCAATAAGGGAATTTCTTCTCTTAGATGATGAGACAGAGACCACTTGCCTTGCCAATGATGCTATTTTTGCTGGTTTAAAAGAATTGGGATATGAGGGGAAACATACAAATTTAAAATTTCAAAAAGCTCTCCTCTGTCCTCAATACAAGTTTTTGATACATTTATTCCTTCATTGTTTGAGTCCTAAAACATCTGGGTGGCATGAGTTCAGTACTACCATTGCTTCTGCAATGATATGTCTGTGCAAAGGTCAACCATTTAATTTTTCAAAAATGATATTGACTGGGTTGTTTAAAGGTGTTGAAGATGGTTCTTATTTGCTATATCCAAGATTTCTTCAAATCTTTATTGAAAAACAAATTTCCAAAACAAGAACCCATGTTTCTGAATATGATGCTCCAAAATTGGCTTCAAGGACTTTTACCTTTTTGAATAAACATGGCAAAGGTTTTTCTGGTGCACATACAAATCTTACTTCTTTTATGGAACAAATTGTGCACAACAACCAGGGTGAAGGATCAGGAAATCCCACTGATTCCCATCACACACCCAATGTTACTACATCTGTTACACAACCTACAAAACAATATACACGTAGGAAAACCAAAAAGGACACTAATCTACCTCAGGATAGTGTTAGTATGGCTGTACCAGATGAGGCTGTCCTAGGTGATGGAGAGGACATGTTGGCAAGGGCTGTCACTACTGCTTCTAGCTTTGTAGCAGAGCAGGATAGTGATAACATCAATAAGACCCAAACCAAGGCAACATCTAGAGAAAAGGATTCTTATGAGTCTGCTTCTCAGGATGGTAACCCTAGTCAAATGGAAAACATAGGGGGTTCAGATGATCAAACTAGGTTTGATACTGAGTTTTTGTCCCAAGATTCACCTCTCGGACCAGGTCACACAGGTCGAAGTGATGAGGACAGGCCAGTGACTCATGAATTGACGGATCCACTTGTACATGATGACAATGTCAGTGATTCACCTCTCGGACCAGGTAATACAGGTCGAAGTGATGAGACTACAATGGAACTTATAAAAGAATTGACGGCTACTTGTACAGCTTTGGGGTTGAAATGTGAGTCTTTGGAAGATAAGGTTCTTAATCTATCTGATGTTGTTGCTGGTCAAGCCAAGGTCATCATCAAAATGCGAAAACAGATTAAGAGCTTCAAGAAATCAAAATCTTCAACCTCATTGCACAGATTGAAGAAAGTGGGGACTACTCAGGTTGTAAGTTCTTCTGAACCATCTACTCATTTGGAAGAGGATGCTTCCAAACAGGGGAGGAAAGAGATTGTCATGGATTCAGGGGAGGTAAGTCTTGAAAAAGTTGATAAAGTTCAAGATATGGATGCTGGAATAGTTTCAGGGGAGGTTCCAGTGATGGAAGATATGGATGTGGATAGTCCTCAGAATGATGAAGATTTTGTGGTTGCTGATAAGTCTGGGAATGAAGTTGTTATGGAAAAAGTGGCTGCTGCACAAGAAAAGGTGGTAGATACTCTTAAAACTTTGGAGTCTGAGCAACTTGTGAAGGCAACAGGGTTGATGGGTAATGTGTTAAAGACTTTGGAAGATTCAGTGGAAAATGCTGCTATTGCTGACTCTACTGCTGTTCATGTTTCTACTGCTAAGAATGTTGATGGTTCTGCTGCTAGTGGAATAGTGAATACTGCTGAAGTACAAGACTCTGCTGCTGGATCTATGGACAATGCTGCTGCAGAGGCAATGGTCTTGCTAAGTAAGAAGACTACTGCTGAGGCTCATACACCACAATTACCAACTCCATCATTATCACAACCTATCACAACAACAAACATAACATCAACAACAAGAAAACCTCAAAAAGGAATAACAATTAGAGAACCTGCTGCTACTCAAAAGAAGACAATCACATCATCTTCTACTGATAAGGGTAAAGGCAAGCAAGTTGATGTTCAGAGGTGGATATATAAAGGGGTTGATTTTACTGATGTGCCTTTTGATTCTTGGCCTAAGCCATTGCAAGTTGAACATGATGAAGCTGCTGCTATTAAAACACAAGAGTTGTTTAATTTGGAAGATCAGCAGCTGGCTGAGAAAGAGGCTGAAGGTTTAAGAATGTATGATGAATGGGATGATGAAAAGATCAGAATTGCTGCTGATATTGAATTAAACAAGCTGATCAAGATTGAAGAAAATGAAGTTCTAAATTTTAATGTGCAATCTTGGTATAGTAACTTTGCTTCTAATAAGAGAAAAGAGAATGCTGCTGCTAGAAGAAAGGTTAAAGTATTCAAAGGTCCAACAGTTAAACAGCAAAGGAAAGAGTATGAAAGATATCTAAAGAATATGGGTGGATGGACATTGGTGCAATTGAAAGCTTACTCTGACAAAGAAGTTTTTGATTTGTATCAACAAACAAAGAAGAGAACAGATACTTTTTATGTTATGGGATGTGCTGAGGACTTGGAACAAATTGATAAGATGAATAAGAAGTTGGTGCCTGAAAAGGTAGCTGAAGCAGAGTATGTTCAAGAAGTTAATGTTGAAAAGCTTGAAAGTGATGCAGCAAAGACTACTTCTTCTGTGCAGGGTGATAAAAGAAAAGGTGTTATTCATAAGTCAGTTGCAAAGAAGAAGAGAAAGATTGGAGAAGGTAGTAGTTCTATGCCTGAAGGAGATGAGTTTAAACATGGTCTTGATCATATTCCTTCTGAGCATCAAAAAGAACAATTGAAGGGTTACACTGTGGTTGGCAAGATGGAAGATCCTGAAGTGGTTGATGCCAAACCATTAGGAGTTAAATATCCTATCATCAAAGTAACTACAGGTTATGATGCTAACATTGGAGTATTTCATGATGTTCAGAGATCTGATGGTAAGTCTCACAGATTTCTTAGATTTCAACAGATGTTACATTACTTTGATAGAGAGGATGTTGAAGACTTGTGGAAGTTATACAAGGCAAAGTTTGGAGCTAAGAAATTTGATGGTAAAAAGTATGAGGTAGATCAAATTGATCATATCTTAACTGCTTCTGATAATGTTATGTGGAGAGCTCTTAAACTTATGTTTGATCCTTCAATGGATGATTCTGAATGGACAGAGATAGTAGAATACAAAGTAAGAAAATGGAGACTCTTTCAAGATTCTGGAGTTCATGTACTAGAACTTGGACCAACTACTTTGTATATGCTAGCTGAAGTAGATTATCCAGTGGTAAGATATTGGAATATTGTTAATCAGATGGTTAATGGTGATAAAACACTTAAGCTGCAGAAAGATTATGATTCTGATGATCAAGCATTCAATTTGCTGTCAAAGTATAAGAAGATATTTGATCAACTGAATTCAAAAGAGTTGAAGTGTTTGGAAGCATCCTCCAAGTGATGAATTGAGCTTTGAAGAAACTTAAATATTTAGAAATAAATATTAAGTTTAGGGGAGGATTGTTGGGTTTTGACCAAGTAACACTGCTGCTAAGTAACTCTGCTGCTGAGTAATACTGCTGCTATAATGAAACTGCTGCTAGTGTTAATGACTCTGCTGCTGAAGACAATCTGCTACTTGGTGAAACTACTGCTGAAGAGATTAACATTGTATACGATAGGATAATTATGGAATAGATTTTTTGTATAGTTTATCTATTTAGATTATTCTTATCTTGTAGAGAAAGGTATTGTAAACCTAGTAGGACTCCTTGGCCTATAAAAGGAGGATCCTAGGGTTAGTTTATGGACGTATTATTATTCACTTCAAGGTTGTAAAACCCTAGCATTATTGAGTGCTCGTATTAATAAATATTGAAGTGTTGAAAGAGAATTCTTAATCTTCTTAAGTTAAGCTTTTATATTCCGCATTTAAGCTTAAGTATTTGTTTAAGTTAACTTCTATATAAGATCGTATTAGCTCAACTGGGATCAACAAAGAGCGATTATAACAACTAAAACTCCTAACTTATAAAGGTTCAATATTAGGCAGAGTGAATGAATTTAAAAACACGAAACTTGGAAAATCATTACATAAGCTAAGAATTTAGGTGAAAACAGTAACATTAAGTGAAAATCTACTAAAATGATTTGACTAAAGCTAATTCAAGTCTATTTGGTGGGCCAAAATGACAGAATCACAGAAGATGGCCTAATGCCAAACACTAGTTTAAGGACAAACTGATTTTTGATTTTCAATATAAAAGACTAAACTGAGCTGAGCTTTAATGAGCGAACATAAATTGAAGCTTATGTAACTAATTAAGTAAAAAAAAAAAAAAAAAAAAAAAAAAAAAAAAAAAAAAAAAAAAAAACTTTTAAGCATAAAAAGAATTCAAAGACAATTTGGAATAAAGCTAAATTTTCATTAGAACTTGAATCAAAGGTTTACAAATCTGAAAGTGAAATAAGCATAAAAACTATACTAAAGCTAGAACTACAACTACTCCTAATGCTAATTGGTTCAAATGAAAAAGGGTGGACTGACTGATGTGCAGGCCTGCTTGTTGGGTTAACAGGTCACCGAAAAGCTATAAGCGGACTAATTACTCAAAACTTATACCCACAACTATGGAATATTTACTACTAAAAACTAATTCCAACAATTTTTAAAAACTAAATCTAGCTGAAACTTACCTAAAAGCAAGTCTGAATGGAGCTAATTGGGAGGGCTGCTTGGATACATGAAACTGCAGGGCTGCAATTTTGATGGTGCTTCGCAGGTCACCAACGAGCACAATCATAAGACATAGGCTGAGACTAGCAAATTACAACTGACAATCTACCTCTAAGTCCTAAGATTGGGATCTAACCTCAACTTAAACTAAATAAATTTGTTGGGAATTAAATAATCAGAAGAATCAGTATAAAGGTTTAAAGAAATACATCAAGTATGTTTCTGCTGATAAAGCACAAAGCAAGTTTCCACTGAAGGATTCTGCTGAAGAACGTTTTCTACTGATAGTGTTTTTTCTGATGGATTCTGCTGATGCTACTATGTCTCATATAACAGCTGTGTAGATAAGTACAACTTATTCTACTGACTCATATACAAGATAATATCTTTGTTGTAGTCATCAAATTGAACACTCCAAGTGAGTTGTAATCCTAGATACATGTTGTATCTTAATGACTAACATGATAAGTCATCAACTAGCTAGAATGAAGCTTAGTCATAAGCTAGTAAATTAGATGAGTCATATAGATTGTAAAAGATCTTTCCTTGGACTATAAAAGGAAGATCTTAGATATGTGTATATATGTGTGTGATAAAAGTGTGATAGATATAGACATATACATAGAGAAAAACATTAGAACAAAACACAAGATTCAAGGTCTTTGTAACCCTAGTGATAGTGAAGATCACTCGTATTATTCTGAATAATATTGAATCGTTTGATGAAATACTTTCATTGTTCTTTGTTCAATAAACACAAGCGTCACAGTTCCATTTCCAATAAACATTCTAAGTGTGGTTAAGTAGATTCCGCATACTTAATCATATTCACTCAAAGTATCATATTTACACATTAAAAGGTCCAACACCCATATTGTGTGATCAAATCAAGTGATCCTCTCAGTTGGTATAAGAGCTTCCAGGTTGATACTTTTGATTTAGAAGAAGAAGAAATGGATACAGAATCTATTCAAACAAATGTTGCTGCAAAGTTGCCAGTTCTCAAACAGAATGAGTTTGAATTGTGGAGGTTAAGAATAGAACAGTTTTTCCAGGTGCAGGATTACACTCTCTGGGAAATCATTGAAGATGGAAACTCTTTCAAACCTACAACCACTTTATCAACAGTTGAAGGTAGGGAAATTTCAGTTGTTCAAACTATCCCTACAACTGCTGATGAAAGAATAAAGAAGAAGAATGACCTCAAGGCCAGAAGTATGATGATGATGACCATTCCAAATGATCAACTTATAAACTTTAGCAAATTCAAAGATGCCAAGTCATTATTTGAGGCAATTGTTGCAAGGTATGGAGGGAATGAAGCCACCAAGAAGACCCAGAAAACCCTTCTCAAGCAGCAGAAAATTGTGAGTCAACTTGCTGTTCTTGGGGTTGATATACCTCAAGAAGATTTAAACTCAAAATTTCTGAGAAGCTTACCTGAAGAGTGGGCTATGCATGTTGTTGTTTGGAAGAATAAACCAGACATAGATACTATGGATCTTATGGATTTGTATAGTAACTTTAAAATTGTAGAACAAGAAGTAAAGAAAACTGGTGTCTCTAGTTCATATACTGGGAACATGGCTTTTATGTCATCTCCTAGTATCTCAAACCCAGTTGAAGATGAAAAGGTTGATAGTGGAGCTGGTGCTGCTAGTTCATCAAGCAGTACCTTTGGTATATTGAATGAAAAGGCTTGTTGTGCCTTTTTCACAAGCCAGAATAATGGGTCCATGCTTACTCATGAAGATTTCTTAGAAATCAATGATGATGATTTAGAAGAGATGGACCTAAAATGGCAAATTTCTCTTCTTAGCATGAGGGCTAAGAAATTCTATCAGAGGACAGGGAAGAAACTCACCATCAGCAGCAATGATACTGCTGGATTTGACAAGTCAAAGATAGAATGCTATAACTGTCATATGTTGGGGAACTTCTCAAGAGAATGTAGAAGGCCAAAACAGCAAGATAGCAAGAATAGAGGTTTTGGAAGCAAGTCCAAGACAGGGGAATCAACCAATCCAAAGGCTATGGTAGCCATTGATGGATTAGGATTTGATTGGAGCTTTACTGCTGATGAAGAAGAAACTTCTCCTCAGAAAGCTCTTATGGCATTCACCACAGAGGTATAACCTGATAAAGTTTGTTCAAATAATTGTTCTGCTCTTAAAAGTTTAGAAACCTTAACCAAACATTATGAGAATCAAAGGAAAGAATTAATTGATACAGCTCATAGCTTAACAAATCATAAAAGAGGTATAGCTACTCTAGAGGAACAAGTCATACATTTTCGAACAAATGAATCTACCTTTACTGATGTCAAAATTCTTCTTGAAAGAGAAATAATGTTTAAAAATAATGACATTTGTAACTTAAAAGCTGAAGTGGATAGGCTTATTAAGGCTAAAGAGAATATTCAAATGAGTGTAGAAACACTAGATTATGCATCTAAGGGTGTGAATAACTTAATTGAATGTCAAGTAATTAATAAAGCTAAGTCTGGTGTTGGATACAAATCTGTTCCTCCACAATATAGAGGTATTCCTTCACCCCCAGGAATTGACCTAGAACACTCAGGATTACCTGAATTTCAACTACCTGAATTAAAATATGGTGTTCAACCAAAATCTAATGCAGTTGATAATGAACCTTTGAAAGAAAGTGAAAGTTTAAGTAAAACTTCACTTCCTAAGGACAATGTGTGTTCTTGTAGAAAGTCAGATGGTCCAATCATTAAGGACTTAACATCTGATGATAAAAAGTTTATACAGGTTATGTCTAAACCTGAAGTGGTTACGAAAGCAAGAACAAAAGTTCCTAAGATAGTCAAACACAATACTGATAGGCCTAAGACCAATGAAAAACATGTTAGGCAACCAGTAAGATATTGTGAACAATATAGAACCATAAACAAGCCTAGAGGTAACCAAAGGAACTGGTATAGCCTCAAGTCTCTCCAACAAAGAGATAACAAAGTTTGTTACACATGTGGTAGTTTTGACCATCTTGCAGCGTTCTGCAACCAATGGGTATATGGGTATGAAAGTAATAGAGTGAACTACAAAAGGCAAACACCTAAATCTCATTTTCACTCTAATTCTAAAAGATCAAAACCTAAAACAGTCACAAAAGCAGTTCCTGCTGATAGAGCAAAAACTGTTCCTGCTGAAAGGAAAATGGTTTCTGCTGAAAAACCATATATGACTGTTTACCCAAAATCAACAATTAAGGGTGCAAAAACAACTTTCAAACATGCATCTAATATTGTTCAAAGGCCCATTCAAACAAAAGCAGTGGTTCAAAAACAAGTTTGGAGACCAAAAGATACAACTGCAAACCCATCAGTTTCTACTGATTGCCAAACAGTTCATATTACTGCTAAGGGAAACAGGGCAAATGATGTTAAGGCCTCAGCATGTTGGATTCTTAAATCCAATGTTGCATCAACAATTCTCAAAAGATTACATCCCATTGATGCAAGAGGCGGATCCAAGTCAGAAATGGTTTGGATCCCAAAACAAAACTAATTCCTTTATTTATGTGCAGGGACATTCATCAACAGATACTGAAGATCAAGGATTCTCAGATAGTGGATGTTCAAGGCACATGACAGGCAACAAGTCTTACCTCTCAGATTTTCAATCAGTAGATGGAGGATATGTTACCTTTGGAGGAGGAATTGGAGGAAAAATTACTGGTAAAGGTACTATTAAAACCGGTAAATTAGATTTTGAAGATGTGTACTATGTGCAAGAGCTTAAGTATAATCTTTTTAGTGTCTCACAAATGTGTGACAAAAAGAACAAAGTTCTCTTTACTGACACTGAATGTATTGTATTTTCTTCTGATTTTAAGTTGCCTGATGAAAGTCAAGCACTTCTTAGAATTCCAAGAAAAGGCAACATGTACAGTGTTGATATGAAAAAGATTGTTCCAAAAGATTCTCTTACTTGTCTTATTGCTAAGGCCACATTGGATGAATCTATGAAATGGCATAGGAGGCTTGGTCATATTAACTTCAAAACCATAAATAAGATTGTCAAAGATGGTTTGGTAAGAGATTTACCTCAAAAACGATTTGAAAATGATCAAACATGCATTGCTTGTCTTAAAGGCAAACAACATAAAGCCTCTTGTAAGCCCAAAATTTTTAACTCTATCAATCAATCATTGTTTATGTTGCATATGGACTTATTTGGTCCTACAAATGTTAGAAGTTTGTTGCATAAGAGATATTGTCTAGTTATTACTGATGACTTTAGTAGATTTACATGGGTATTCTTTTTAGGTACTAAGGATGAGACTTCTAGCATCCTTAAGACCTTCATTACAGAGATAGAAAACCTAGTAAGCAAAAGAGTAAAAGTCATTAGATGTGATAATGGGACAGAATTTAAAAATAGAGTTATGGATGATTTCTGCAAAGAAAAAGGTATTAAAAGAGAATTTAGTGTTGCAAGAACTCCACAACAGAATGGAGTTGCTGAAAGGAAAAATAGAACACTAATAGAAGCTGCTAGAACTATGTTAGCTGACTCTAAGTTGCCTATAACTTTTTGGGCAGAAGCAGTCAACACTGCTTGCTATGTTAAAAATAGAGTTTTAGTTGTAAAACCTCACAATAAGACATCATATGAACTTTTTAGAGGTAGAACTCCTGAAATAGGATTTCTCAGACCTTTTGGATGTCATGTGACAATTCTGAATACCTTAGACCATCTTGGAAAGTTCGATGGTAAAGCAGATGAAGGATTCTTAGTTGGATATTCTATCAATAGCAAAGCATTTAGAGTATACAACATGAGAACTAGAAGAGTAGAAGAAAATCTACATGTGAAGTTTTTGGAAAATAAAACTAATGTAGAAGGTCAAGGTCCCAAATGGCTATTTGATCTTGAATCTCTATCCAAATCAATGAATTATGTGCCTTTTGTTGCAGAAACTAATGAATTTTCAGGTTCACAAACTGCTGATGCAACAAATGGAGAAGGATTAGAGAAGAAGACAGATCAAGATTATGTGATAATGCCAATATGGACAAATACAAGTGTGGATTCAACTTCAATATATGGTGAATCTTCTTCTGGAAATTCTAAAGAAGATGTTGAAGATGAATACAAGGAAGAAAGAGCTAAGGAACAAGAATTTCAAGTCAGAAGTAACACTGCTATTTCTGCTGATAAGCAAATCGTTCCCACTGATAAGAAAAATGTTTCTGCTGATGGACCATCAGAAGAAACACAAGCAAATCTCTCAGACAATGAGGTGGATTTCAACAACCTTCCACCTGATTATCAAGTTCTTTCTACTCCACATTCAAGGATTCACAAAGTCCACTCCCTGGACAATGTAATTGGAGATGTACAATCAGGAGTGAAGACAAGACAACAATTGATGTCTTCAGATCAACAAGGGCTTCTTGATGCCCTTTATGCTTCAAAACAGCATGAGTTTTCAAACTCTTGCTTATTTGTATGTTTTCTCTCACAAGATGAACCAAAGAATATTCATAAAGCCCTAGAGAATTCAAGCTGGTTGGAGGCTATGCAAAAGGAGCTTCTTTAGTTTAAGATTCAAAAGGTATGGGTGCTAGTTTATTTACCTAGTGGTGTAAGGGTAATTGGCACTAGATGGGTTTTTAGAAATAAAATGGATGAAAGGGGCATAGTGATAAGAAATAAAGCTAGATTAGTAGCTCAAGGGTACACACAAGAAGAAGGGATAGACTATGAAGAAGTTTTTGCTCCAGTAGCAAGGATTGAAGCCATTAGACTCTTTTTGGCTTATGCTTCATTTATGGGATTCACAGTTTATCAAATGGATGTCAAGAGTGCTTTCTTATATGGTACTATTGAACAGGAGGTGTATGTCTCACAACCTCCTGGTTTTGTTGATCCTGAACATCTAGACAAAGTGTACAAGGTTGTTAAAGCTCTATATGGCCTACATCAGGCACCAAGAGCTTGGTATGAAACACTGGCTTCCTACTTAATTTCAAATGGATTTCAAAGAGGCAAGATAGATCAGACACTTTTCACCAAGAAAAATAAGAAGGATCTTTTGCTAGTTCAAGTGTATGTGGATGATATCATCTTTGGATCTACAAGGAAGGAGATGTGTTTGGAGTTTGAGAAGCTTATGCACAATAAGTTTCAGATGAGTTCCATGGGGGAACTTACATTCTTTTTGGGTCTGCAAGTTAAACAATCAAGAGAAGGAATCTTTATTAGTCAAGACAAATATGTTGCAGAGATTCTTAGAAAGTTTCAATTTGCTGATTCCAAAACAGTAAGCACACCAATTGATCCTAAGAAGCCACTTCTTAAAGATGTAAAAGGAACTAATGTGGATGTACACACATACAGATCTATGATAGGTTCTTTGATGTATCTTACATCATCAAGACCTGATATCATGTTCTCTGTTTGTGCTTGTGCAAGATATCAAGTAACTCCTAAGGTTTCTCATTTAACAGCAGTCAAGAGAATTTTTAGATATCTTAAGGGTCAACCTAGGTTGGGTCTGTGGTATTCTAAGGAGTCATCTTTTGACTTGGTAGCATACTCAGATAGTGATTATGCTGGTGCTAGCTTGGACAGAAAGTCAACAACAGGAGGATGTCAATTCCTTGGGTGTAGACTTATCTCATGGCAGTGTAAGAAGCAGACAATGGTGGCTACTTCAACAACTGAAGCTGAATATGTAGCTACTGCAAATTGTTGTGGTCAAGTTCTATGGCTTCAAAACCAACTTCTTGATTATGGGTACAATTTCTTACATACCATTATTCATATTGATAATAGTAGTACAATTTGCATTATTAAAAATCCAGTGCAACATTCTAAAACAAAACACATTGAAATAAGACATCATTTTATTAGAGATTGCAATGAAAAGAGGTTAATTCAAGTAATGAAAATTGCTTCAGAACAAAACTTTGTAGATCTTCTTACAAAAGCTTTTGATGTTGGAAGATTTCAGTACTTGGTAGCAGGTATTGGAATGCTTAATCTTTAAAATTTTCAATATAATGTGTTCTTGTATATAGATTTTGTTAATACATCTAACTTTGTCATCTAAAACTACTATTACCAATTTAAAAGTTATTCATACAGTTAGTCCTATGCATAATTCTAATTCAAGACAAGTACTTTGTACTTTGTTTATTTGGTTTTAGACTAACAGTTTCAGGTATGAATGTTTGATCTGAAAGGCTATTTCAAGTGAAATCTGCTGATCAAAGATGCTGATCATTGCTGCTGAAAGCTGATCATTGCTGCTGATATAATAGGTTCATGATAGAAAAAGTTTGGGACTTCAAAACTCCTTAAAACTTCTTTCTTGAAATCTGATTATGATGTTTCACATTGAATTGATAAATTAGTTGATCAGTTAATAACTGATACAACTCACTTTCTATCATTTTATACTCTCAAGTATAATGTGACTAATCTACGGATATCTGATAGAAAGAACAGCGAGCAACAGTGAATCTAACACTTGTGTTAGAGGTAACAAATGCCACGAGCTGGAAACCCTGTAAAGAAAGCCTTTTGAATAGGTTTATCTGTACACAGGCAGTTATTTATAACTGAAAACATTGGTTCTCACATAACCAGAGGTTGCTTTAAACCGAAATTTAGATTAAGTGTTAGTTACCACACTTAATCCCTTCAAAATGGTTGTAAGCAGTATGATTTTTCATAATAAAATCATATACATACTGCTAAGGCAAAAGTTTCTTAAAAGGATTTTCAAAAGATGACTTTAAAAACCATCAATAGATGGACCATGAGTCAAAAACGTCCATTGAATCACCTCTCATAGGAGTTAACACACCTAGAAGTGATGAGGGCAGAATCTTAAACTCTTAAGGAATTGATGGCTTCATGTACAAATTGTCTGAAAACATGGAAACTGCTAGATCAGATGATGGTTATATGATATGATTGTGAGAGATCTTCCAAACAGGGGAGGAAATTGCTCAAGAGAAAAATAAATCTCAGGGGAGGTTTCAAAAGCCCTTTAAAGGAAGATTAACCAAAGAAAAAGAAGGAAAAGATAAGAGCATACAAGATGATGACATGGTTTCTACTGATAAAGAACAAGAACAGAGCTGATAGGAGAAAGTTCTATCTAGATCAAAAGATGAAAGGTTTCAAATTCAGTTCACTACGTTTGTTCATCACTTCCAAAGACATGCTGAAAGATAATTTCTACTTCATGGAACAAGCATCCAAGATACACAGCATCATTGTCTCTTATAATTCTTCAAGTTGAAAATTGCACCATCTTTTAGTCCAAGATTGGAGCAAAGAACAGAAAGCTGATGAGTTACAGAGAAAGACTTTCAATCACTCAAAAGAGAAGAAAGTTCATATCACAGTCTAACAATGAAGTGTTTGAAAGATCTTCACAAAGTCCTCATTTAATTCAGAAAAACATGTTTGAATGTAATTCACATGTTTAGGGGAGGATTGTTGGGAATTAAATAATCAGAAGAATCAGTATAAAGGTTTAAGGAAATACATCAAGTATGTTTCTGCTGATAAAGCACAAAGCAAGTTTCCACTGAAGGATTCTGCTGAAGAACGTTTTCTACTGATAGTGTTTCTGCTGATGGATTCTGCTGATGCTACTATGTCTCATATAACAGCTGTGTAGATAAGTACAACTTATTCTACTGACTCATATACAAGATAATATCTTTGTTGTAGTCATCAAATTGAACACTCCAAGTGAGTTGTAATCCTAGATACATGTTGTATCTTAATGACTAACATGATAAGTCATCAACTAGCTAGAATGAAGCTTAGTCATAAGCTAGTAAATTAGATGAGTCATATAGATTGTAAAAGATCTTTCCTTGGACTATAAAAGGAAGATCTTAGATATGTGTATATATGTGTGTGATAAAAGTGTGATAGATATAGACATATACATAGAGAAAAACATTAGAACAAAACACAAGATTCAAGGTCTTTGTAACCCTAGTGATAGTGAAGATCACTCGTATTATTCTGAATAATATTGAATCGTTTGGTGAAATACTTTCATTGTTCTTTGTTCAATAAACACAAGCGTCACAGTTCCATTTCCAATAAACATTCTAAGTGTGGTTAAGTAGATTCCGCATACTTAATCATATTCACTCAAAGTATCATATTTAGACATTAAAAGGTCCAACACCCATAGTGTGTGATCAAATCAAGTGATCCTCTCAAAATTTATGGTGGAAAAGTGATTGCAGGCTGCTAAGCAGTTGTGGACATGATGGTGAAAATGGGGCAAAACAGCGAGAATTTGAGTTTTTACCCAAGAAAAGCAACTACCACATTATACTTAACCTGTTCTAAAATACTTAGAAGCAAAAGAACAACACTGAAGGTGCTAAATCAAATATCTTACTTATCTATCTTTATAAATCAGTTAACATAAGTGCTATATGAAAACCCCCTCAAAACCTTAGAAACTTGATGGAATTGCAAAGACTTAATTTCAATCTACTAACAAGAAAGTACTGAAGCTATTAGAAATAAAAAATGGGTCACAACTGGATTGAGACCACAAGAAATTCTTGTGCTAAACACCCCTTAAGGTGTTGACTGTGGGATTTTTTTGAGTGAAAAGGGAATTTTTGAGCTCACACTTGCAAGGTTAATTATATTTTAGGCAAAAACAAGCAGTAACAAACTAAAGATAAGCAGGTAAGCAAACAATAAGCATAAAATTAAGCAATAAGCAGTTGCTACAGTGGAATGTAAAAAACATTGAACTTTGATTAACTGAAATTGTGAATTACATCACTAGGTTGAACAACTTAGATAAACTAAAACACTAATTAAATTACATTCTAATAATTATCTAAAACTAGTTAACTACTCTAAAATCCTAATGCCAATATATGGTTTACAAATGATTTCTATATATACAAAAGAAAACTGGAACCAGGGGTTTTTGTCTTCTTTTCCACTTTTGTGCCCTTTGTCTGGTATGCTTTTGTTGTTTTTTGTACCCTTGGAGACATCTCCTAGCCCTTTGATAGCATGCTTCTTCATCTCAGCCCTAGGATTTGTGTTAGAGGAGAGGGGAGATAATAATGGTGTTTGGGTTGACTTTGTTTGAGGAGGGAAGGTAGGGAGGCTAAAAGGATGGTGGGGGGGGGGGGGACAAGAGTGTTGGGTTTGCAGAAGTGTGGAGGCTGGGTGTTTGGTAATGGCGGCAAAAGGTGGGGTGGGGAAGGAGTTGACCTGCGTTGACCCTGGTATGGCTTATTATTAATAAGTGGGGTTTATTGGGTGGGCTTTGGATATTTTGGGCCTGGGGTGTATTTGGATCAGGGGAATTGTGGGCTGTGGTGGTTTGGTCTTGGTATAAAAACACAAAGGGTCCGTTTGTTGTATAACTTTTAATCACAAGGACCACTTTTGTAATTTATGATAATTTGAAGGACCAATGTTGCCACTTGCTCAAAGTTAATCCAGGGACCAATCTTGCCACATTCCAATTACCAAAGGACCACAAAATATATTTTTCACATTTAAAATTCCCAAGGACTGATTTCGTCAATTTCCCAAACTGCAGGGACCAAAAGTGTAATTTTCCAAAGTTTTTACCTAAGGATTAAATTTGATAAGTTTTGACTTTTAAATGCCTTAGGTTGACTTTTCCTTTCAAAACAAATGCTTAGGGACTAGTTTTGTAAATTTTTGAAAGTCGGGGGACTAAAACTGCCAATTGTGTAAACTTTGTTCATTTTTCATTGTTTTTGCTTATTTTGCATCTGAAACGTATAAAATACAATCCCTGGGATATTTTCTGTATTTTGATGCATATTTGAGCATTTTTGGATGTTTTGGCAGTTTAAATACGACAAAAATGATGAGTGTTTGAGCACTCATCAATCCCCCACACTAAACTATTGCTAGTCCCTAGCAATCTTTTTGGAAAACTTGATGGATTTGAAAGTCTTTACCAAAAGCCATCACTTCTGGAGTAGCCAGGTGTAAGAACTGTGGCACACCTGATAACCGTGTGATTTTGAGCAAATCACCAGCTGTCAACGGATTTGATTAGTCTTTACCAAAAGCCGTTTGCTTCTGGACTAGCCAGCTCTTGATGGAATAGTCAACATCTTGGTGAGCTGATTACCAATTATGGATTTTCCACTGCCTTTACCACAAGCCATAATCTTGCGGGCTAGCCAACTCATTCGCTTTATGGGATATGGCGAGTTGATTTACCATACAATGTTGGGCAAATTGCAAGCCATCAACGGATTTGAGATGTCTTTACCAAGAGCCGTTTGCTCCTGGACTAGCCAATCCTTTTGTCGGTTAGACATGGCGGACTGATTACCACAAAAATTTTTGAAGCACAAGTGAAAAAAATTTAAAATTTTTGAGATTTTGGCCAAAAACGGGGGTATAAGATAGTAAAATGTAATAAAATTCGCTAGAATAGCGAAATACCCCCCACACTTAGAATGAATATTGTCCTCAATATTCAAAGTCCCGGCTATTATGCCAAAATTTTGAACGTAAAAGGGCAACATTACAGGCTAAGCGTGGAAACACCATTTTGTATTTTCACTTCATACGTAACCATAGCATGGGGGACTCCCCCACACTTAGGGTGAAAACCCTATAAGCATGCTATTGTTTTTGTTTACCGAGTCGCTAGCTTGACTCGACCCCGAATTCATTTGTCCTTGGGGAAGCATGATGTGGAAGAAACAATCTCAACCGGACTTTCATTCAAGATGTTTGGACAAACATATGAAGCACGTGAAAGTTCCACACCGATGAGATATAATCCCGGCTCAAGATAATGATACATGAAAATGCCGGGATCAAAGATGGTATCTTCATTCCCGAAGGAGTGAAGAACAAGAGAAGTCACCCTGTAGGTGAAGAAAAGGAAGAAAACCATGATTAAAATCATGATTTGATATTCTTCCTCGAGAGCAGGCTCATTAGCCTGAATTTGGATTTCAAGGGTTAAGCTCATAAACATCCCGGGAGGGTGGGTGGGAATTTGCAAATCCTCATTATTGAGTGCATCTCCCCCCGGGATATCAAACTCCGGAGGAGTCATGACATGATGAGTGAGTTCACCGAAGAACTCCTCATGAAGAGAATTATTCACAAGATGTGAATCTGTGAATTCATGTTCCGGAATAGACTCATCACAATCCTCGTTCTGAATATCAAAGAGTGGATTATCAGAAATCAAAGTGAATTCAGATTCGAATTCAAATAGAGGATTGGTGAGAGTAGTATTGAATGATTCGGGAACAAAGTGATTATCATTCTCTATTGGACTGCTGGGATAAGAACTGAGTGACGGATCATGATATAGGAGACTTTCAATTTCTCCCAGATCAGCTTCAAAGTCGAGGAGACCATCATCACTTTCCAATGAAAGTGGATTGATGTGAGTAAGTTCATCGGCGAACTCCTCAAGAAGAGGATCAGCATCAAACTGTGAGAGTGATGCCTCAATATACTCAATGTCTCCATGAGATGTACAATCATCATTAAAATCTGAGAAAGTCTCAAAACGATCGTTTGAACACTCAAGAGGGGAAGGAATATCACACATATGCTCAAGAGTTCCCTGTGACTCTCTTGGGATTGGGACAAGGTTCTCAACACTAGACTTTATGAATTCGTCCGATTCCTTATAAGGAACAGTGCTAAGATGCTCATCCCCCATGTTAAGAGAGTGAGTGTGAACTTCGGGTGTGATAGCAGTTGTTTGAGATGGAATCTCAACTGCTGGGATATCAACTGATGAACTTGATGAATCCTTACAAAATTGAGAAATATCAAGGGTAACATCATCATCATCATCGTCAAGAAGAGCAGCATGGCAAAATATGGCACGTGTTTTAGCTGCTTGTTCTAAGACTAGCAATTCTTCCTTGCTCAATTCGTTTCTAGCATCTCGTTCTTCAGCAAGTAATTCTGCCATGGATTTCTCATGAGAATCTTGAAACGATGTAGTAGCTAACTCCTCCTTAAGTTCTTTCAATATCTCAAGAGCCTCTAGTAAAAGGTCTTGCTCAGTATTATGAGGAGTTGCTTGGATCATTTGGTACTATGGAGGTGGGTCTGAAAATGAATAGTCGTAATTGTTACAAGGAAATGGATTCCTTGTTTGACAATCCGAGCTAGAGTGTGGACCTCCACAGTAATCACAACAGTAAAACTGATGTGGTTGTGAGTCGTATGTGCTAGAGTTATAATCGTTATCAGGAAACTGCTCATAGACAAGCGTGTTTCCCGATTGACAATCAGAAGTGTAGTGTGAACCACCACAGTACTCACAACAGTAAAACTGTTGAGTATCATGGTGTGGTAGCTGGTGGAATAAATCAGTCGTGTCATGGTAGGAATAGGGATCTTGGTTATAGACAGACCCGTTTCCCGACTCTACCATGCCACAACTGGGGCAATTACCACCATTATGAGGGCCACCACACCATTGGCAACCCAAATGGTGTGGATACGACATATGAAAGAATCAAAGGTTTATAGAGGGTAAGAAATGAAGAATCAAAGATGTGAGAGGGTAAAGGTGAATATTTTTGGTATTTTTGATAAACATTTTATACAAATAAGAAAGAAAATCTTTTTGTTTTTTTTTGTGTTTGTTGAAAACTTGATTTAAAATGTTTTCGGGAACAGTTTTGTTTTGAAAATAAGAAAATATAAACAAAGGATGGATCAATGTACAATGGAACGAATTCCAAAATCACTAATCAGAAAAACCGTTTAGAAAACGCACACAACCTCCCCGGCAGCGGCGCCAAAATTTGATTGGCTCCCAACTGTCAGCCTAAATTGACCAGGTGAAGGTCAACCAGGTCAAACGTCTAAAACCAATCTCCGCGGGAGTACAGGGTTTCCCCGGGTCATTACGTCCCGACGAGGTGTGGATTGTAATCAAAACGGGTTTCTGATCGGGTGAATCTGGACAAGAAAGGGTTTGAGATGATTAAACTAAGGAAATACGAATGAGAATGATGTAAACAAACTATATTAATAATAACGCGAAACCTAATTAACCTAAAATGTAATCTAAAAACTTAAAATCAGAATTTGCTTATAAATAAGCAGAAAAATAAGCCAAATGGCTTAAATAGAAGCTATCACTTTATTTATATTTTTGGTTTTTATTAATTTTACAAACTACTTTCACGAACGTAACCTAAATTTAAAAAAACGCAAAAGTTATTTAAATAAAACACGAGTGCGCAAAATAAAAAGTGAAATTTGTGCTACACTAACCCTACGGACACGAAAATTATATTTTTACGAACCTAATGATAAAAGAAAATTTTAGAAAAAAGAAAATTATTTTTTTGACTTTTTAATTATTTCTTATTAATTAATTACTAATTAAACTTAATTAAACTAATTTAATTAAAATAAATACTAAACTAAGTTATAAAATTATAAAACTTTTTCTACAAATACATTAGGGTGACAGAAACTTTAGAAAAATATAAAAATTCCTAAGTACTTATAACTAAGCTATTTTTACAATTAACTACTTATTATTTATTAAAACCTAATTTAAACTATTTTAATTATTATAAATATTAAACTAATTTATAAAATTATGAAACTTTTTATATAAATACTACAAGTAATAAGATTCTAGGGAAAATATAAAAAAGCTAGGTACAGTACACAAATAGCACACAATAAGCAGATAATAAGCTGAAAGGCTTATTTTAGCCACACAAACAATCAAGGGTCTAGTACTATTTTGTGCAAATCCTTACTGATAAAAGACCCAAGGGCATTTGGTAAGTGTGTGGTGTGTGAGCTGTGTAACCCAGGTTCGAACCCCAGCAATGGACCTTTTTTTACCAAATACTTTTTTTTTTCAATTTCAACTCTACAAAACTATTTCTTAACCAAAATAAGCATACTTTTGTGAAACCAAAACTTCTAAAAACTCAAATTAAGCTGATTAGAGCTACAAAAGCACAACAGCCCACATTAGGAATGAGATTGTGGAGTAATTCAAACCACACACTAATCAAATAAGCCAAATAGCCCAATAAGCTTAAACAAGCAGGCACAAACAGAAACTTAATAACAAATTACAATACCAACAACAATTAGAAACCACATGATCAAACAGAGATCAGATATCAATCCAACTAAAGATATGAACAATTAGAGTACAGCAGCAGTGGTAAAAAAAATCCAAAAGAGTGCTTGATTTTAAGCACTTAATAAGCTTTTATGGGGAAACAAGGTGCACAATCTTAAATTCTACCTAAGGGAGATTCAAAATCAACAAGTTTCCAAGTTCTAGCACCCATACATCAATAATCTAAATCCACTTGAAATTCTATGAAAACTGAGTGCAGGGGAGGTTCACCTCAGACAGCCCACTTTGAAGGTTGAATAAGCTAACAGAGAAAAATCATAAAAATACAATAAAAATAAGCACTTATAGATAAGCTAGCAACCAAGTTGTAAACTAAATTTTAGGGCCTAATTACAAGTAATGAAGGAATTAAAATTGGATGTTGGAGTGGATTTGGGACAGCAGGCTATGGGTCAAAATGGGTGGAAACCTAGTAAAACTAAAAACTCTGGACCCTAAGCCAGAAACCATGTAAATGAACATTACAAGAGCGATTATAACAACTAAAACTCCTAACTTATAAAGGTTCAATATTAGGCAGAGTGAATGAATTTAAAAACACGAAACTTGGAAAATCATTACATAAGCTAAGAATTTAGGTGAAAACAGTAACATTAAGTGAAAATCTACTAAAATGATTTGACTAAAGCTAATTCAAGTCTATTTGGTGGGCCAAAATGACAGAATCACAGAAGATGGCCTAATGCCAAACACTAGTTTAAGGACAAACTGATTTTTGATTTTCAATATAAAAGACTAAACTGAGCTGAGCTTTAATGAGCGAACATAAATTGAAGCTTATGTAACTAATTAAGTAAAAAAAAAAAAAAAAAAAAAAAACTTTTAAGCATAAAAAGAATTCAAAGACAATTTGGAATAAAGCTAAATTTTCATTAGAACTTGAATCAAAGGTTTACAAATCTGAAAGTGAAATAAGCATAAAAACTATACTAAAGCTAGAACTACAACTACTCCTAATGCTAATTGGTTCAAATGAAAAAGGGTGGACTGACTGATGTGCAGGCCTGCTTGTTGGGTTAACAGGTCACCGAAAAGCTATAAGCGGACTAATTACTCAAAACTTATACCCACAACTATGGAATATTTACTACTAAAAACTAATTCCAACAATTTTTAAAAACTAAATCTAGCTGAAACTTACCTAAAAGCAAGTCTGAATGGAGCTAATTGGGAGGGCTGCTTGGATACATGAAACTGCAGGGCTGCAATTTTGATGGTGCTTAGCAGGTCACCAACGAGCACAATCATAAGACATGGGCTGAGACTAGCAAATTACAACTGACAATCTACCTCTAAGTCCTAAGATTGGGATCTAACCTCAACTTAAACTAAATAAATTTATGGTGGAAAAGTGACTGCAGGCTGCTAAGCAGTTGTGGACATGATGGTGAAAATGGGGCAAAACAGCGAGAATTTGAGTTTTTACCAAAGAAAAGCAACTACCACATTATACTTAACCTGTTCTAAAATACTTAGAAGCAAAAGAACAACACTGAAGGTGCTAAATCAAATATCTTACTTATCTATCTTTATAAATCAGTTAACATAAGTGCTATATGAAAACCCCCTCAAAAGCTTAGAAACTTGATGGAATTGCAAAGACTTAATTTCAATCTACTAACAAGAAAGTACTGAAGCTATTTGAAAAAAAAAATGGGTCACAACTGAAGCTATTTGAAATAAAAAATGGGTCACAACTGAAGCTATTTGAAATAAAAAATGGGTCACAACTGGATTGAGACCACAAGAAATTCTTGTGCTAAACACCCCTTAAGGTGTTGACTGTGGGATTTTTTTGAGTGAACAGGGAATTTTTGAGCTCACACTTGCAAGGTTAATTATATTTTAGGCAAAAACAAGCAGTAACAAACTAAAGATAAGCAGGTAAGCAAACAATAAGCATAAAATTAAGCAATAAGCAGTTGCTACAGTGGAATGTAAAAAACATTGAACTTTGATTAACTGAAATTGTGAATTACATCACTAGGTTGAACAACTTAGATAAACTAAAACACTAATTAAATTACATTCTAATAATTATCTAAAACTAGTTAACTACTCTAAAATCCTAATGCCAATATATGGCTTACAAATGATTTCTATATATACAAAAGAAAACTGGAACCAGGGGTTTTTGTCTTTTTTTCCACTTTTGTGCCCTTTGTCTGGTATGCTTTTGTTGTTTTTTGTACCCTTGGAGACATCTCCTAGCCCTTTGATAGCCTGCTTCTTCATGTCAGCCCTAGGATTTGTGTTAGAGGAGAGGGGAGATAATAATGGTGTTTGGGTTGACTTTGTTTGAGGAGGGAAGGTAGGGAGGCTAAAAGGATGGTGGGGGGGGGGACAAGAGTGTTGGGTTTGCAGAAGTGTTGATGAGGCGAAAAATGATCCGTTTTTAGGGGGTCATTTAAGCCCGAATCCGAATTTATTTGATCAAATATTGCCCTAAATCGTTCCTTTTGTGATTTTAGGTGTTTGGAGAGTGAATTCTGGAAAAGAGGCTATTTTGGACGTTTTTGGAGCATAAAGTGAAGAAAACAACAAAGTACCAAATCCAAGCTGGAATTACAAGGTGACGGCGTCAAGAATTTACTCTTGACGGCGTCAGAAAGGATGAATATTTTACCGAAGGTTGTGAAGGCGTCAGATGAAGAGATGACGGCGTCAAAATGACCAAGATTAATTTACCGAGGGTGGTGACGGCGTCACTTAGGCCATCACGATTGGATCTAGGGCGTCCGAGGAAGTATATGGCGGCGAGTTGACGGCGTCAGATTTTACTCTTGACGCCGTCAGGACGATTTTCCTATATATAGTTTTCTAGTTTTTTCATTAAAGAGAGAGAAGTTTTGGTGAAACCCTAAAGACGATTTTGGTGCCTCTTTTACAGGTTTTTCAAGGGTTCCAAACCCTTGAGACCTTGCATTGTAATTGAGATAAGTATACTCTTAATTCAATCAATATGTCTATGTGTTGGTTGTCTATCTTTTGTTCTTATCTTAATTCTACTATGCTAGGCTAAATTTCCTTTGTGTTTGCTTAGATCTAATGAAACCTAGATGTTGATTATGTGTTGATTACTTGTCTATTCTTGTTTTGAATGAATGATATTATATGTTAGGCTTAAGAAAACTGGCAGATCTCCAAATGGTAACATGCTTGAACGTCTTAAGAAACATGAACCGAGGCGTACTAGGTCTTTATTGGTTGTATTTAATGCATGAGCCACTGTTTACAATCCCTATAGTTGTGCTGGGTCATGGTGTAGGAGGAGATAAGAGCTCATAGAGTTGGGGAGTTATGTATGCCACTCCACGAATGGTATTAAGGAATACAACCCGTCATTCATACAAGTGTAACAAGTAATTAACATGTAAAAGATATCTAAGGAGTAATGAAGTCTAAGTACACACAATTTCTCCAACCACTGCTCACAACCTTAGTTTAATATTAGTTTAATTTCATTTTCATTAGTTAATTAGTTATAAAGTAGTTTTTGGGTTAGTTGATTAGCAACTAATTCCGCCCACTCCTTCAAAACCCGAGATTTTACTTGCTTTCATAAAATATAAAAACACAAAAATAATCATCTTCCATCTCTAGAACTATTAATTAGGCTTTCTAATCCTAGCGACACTATTCCTAAGCTGAACGATCAATCCCCCGGTACTTGTCACTATACTATACTACAACGATCAGGTACACTGCCTGGTGGGGGTTGTAAGCCTCGCGAGATCCCTCGAGAGGTAAAGCAAGGTGCGATTCCCACGCATCAAGTTTTTGGCGCCGCAGCCCGGGGAATAGTTATTGTCTAGGTTAGGATTTCTTTTTATTAGGTCTACTTGCTAGATTCCTTTCTAGCAAGATTTTATTTTTATTTTTTAGGTCTTCTTTAGTCTATCTTATTTCTTCGTGCTTTTGTTCGTAATTCTTCGTGTCTTTGTTCGCAAACTATTTTGATGGATCACAATAACATTGATCGGCTGATTCCTGTTATTCGTGTTTTTCGTCGTAGGATGTTCCAATTGCCCGCCCTACTTCCTTTAGCAGAAAATGAGAACCCACCTAACCTCTCACCCAACCACCACTTTGACAATAATTCTGAACTAGAAGAGTCTGATCATAATGATGACCGTAGGGCTAGTCCTTTTTACTATTCAGACTCCGATGAGGATCTCGATGATGGTGACGTAGTCAATGAGGATAGAATGGAAGAGGAAATAAACCCTCTTAGGTATGTGGACCCTAGAACTAGGATTGAGTGCGATAGTTCATTTAACATGCAATTCCCTTGTAAGATTGGATTTAAGAGCTTTAACGCCTATCTCAACTCATCTCTTCCCATGAATATAATCTCACGTAATGAATACAATAAAATCATGGTAGATGAGTTAGAATATAAAGGAGAAAACATTGTGGCTATGGCAATACCATTACATGTGTTTGTAGGAAGTTTGGTTTATCTCGTTGAATTCATGGTTATGGAGAATCTAGGAGAATTTATTGATGATAAATTGACCCAAGTTGTGTTTGGAAGATCTTTCAAACGATTGACCAACCTCGATGAAAAACTCATAGAAGGGTTAATTACATTCTCGGATGGGGATGAAGAATTTGTCTATCAAATGCCCCGCACACACCCTAGGTTCAAGGATTTCTCCATGGAAAAGTGTAGTAGGTATCCGCCTATGGAAATGCTAAGTGAGAATGATAAGAGGAAGGGACTTAAGTACACATATGAAAAGAATAAAAGATATTATCGCGGGTGCTTAGAGTTAGGAGACGAATACAAGAAAGATGAGGCGACTATTAGATGGCTCACACTTGGTTACGTGAGCATAAGCGATACGCGTTAACCCACGACTTTGAGTCTAGCTACAAGACTCGTAAATAAAGAAAAGCGCTTCTTGGGAGGCAACCCATGTTTTGTGTGATTTTAATTGTTTGATTGTTATTTGCTTCCGTATGCATGCTTTATTTTTATTGTTGGTTGATCATGTTTCTCAATTAAAATGTGGAAATACTTTATTATGTTGTTTAGCCTAGTCTTAACTTCAACCTAAAGGTATTTTTGCAAAAGATAAGTGTAAGGGGAAACCCCAAATATGTTTTTTAAGAAACAAACCGATCATGATTCTCCACAATATTTAATGAACATGTGTATTCGTATTGTTAGAGTCAAATGCTTGTATTGAGTCATGATGTAGTTTTGCAGGATTTTCCAGGAAGTAGGACAAAGTTTTTCCAGAAATTTTCCGGAAACTTAACATAAAGATTTCTGCAGGTTCATTCTGACGGCGTCAGGCAATTGCTCTTGACGGCGTCAGGAGTCAAAAATCTGGAAATTTTACCAGTTTTGTTTTTCTAACGGAGTCTTATAAGTTTTTGTGAATTATTAAGTTTTATAATCTCCAGGAAATCTGCAAACTTCATTCCACAAGCATTATATCTTACTTTGTTTTCTAGGATTTAGTAACTTATATAGGATGCCGCCGATTTTACGCGAGGTTGCCTTGTCTACTTTTGTCAGGATTTACAGGTTATTTGAGACAAGAAGATGATTTATATTCTGGAAGGGAAGCTTTGATTGTTCGTTTTCTTGGAGGAAGATTTAACCTGGCCAACCTAAAATCCATACCGAGCGAATCAGGGGAGTATTTGAATGCATTCTCTTTACTTTTAACTTTTACATTCTTTACTTGAACATTGGGGACAATGTTCATCTTAAGTGTAAGGGGAGGGTAAAAAGATGATACCTTACATATGCACTTTCGCTTGAGTTTGTTTTGTTTGATAGTAGATGAGTAATAAAACTATGAGAAATACTTGTTAGTGCAATTTTAGCGCCAAATTTAAAATTTTTTACAACATTTAGGAGTGAAACTTTAGCCATAGCAAGCGTCTCATGGATAGGAGGTTGTATGACTAGCACATAACCGTATATTCAGAAAAATTTTCCACCCAAAAATGTGAGGTTCGCCTTTAGATTTGATAGGAAAAGCATTCATTATTGGTGCTTATGAGTGTACCGGTAGCATTTAGATTCTAGAACTTGCGTTAGTGATGCATCCCGAGACCGCTAGTGAGACTACATTCGTGTAGTAGGATTTACTACATGATAAGAGGCATTAGGATCACCCTTGTGTTAAACCCGTATTACGATTACTTGACCATTTAAGTCATATTACTTGGCTAGTTAAGTCAACTAATTTTTCCCACACCCTTAGCGTTGTACTCATTTTTAGTACACGATACCCCTAGTACACCCCTCCGAGCCTATCTTTTCGTTTCTAACTTTAAGCATTTTACTTAAAGGAAGAATTTGTTACACCCCACTTAAATGTACACCCAAATCGCCTTAGCCTTCCGTGTATGCGCTCATTTTTAGTGCATTATTGTTATTTGTTAAACCCTAAGTTAACTTTCTAATTGATTACATGGTTGCTAAGTCGAGTCATATCCTTGTACATATTGTTTTGGGACGATTGGGACTCATGGGTAAGTACTTATTTTATGGAGTAATGGGGAAGAACAACACTTATTACCCCCATATGTACGTTAATCTTAAAAGTGCTCCAAGTGTTTTGATTTTCTTAATTCGAGTCATTAGAATAGTTTAATGTAAAGTATGTAAAGATTCAAGTGTAAGGGGAATTCTCATCCCCTATGATGTATTATTTTGGATGGTAGGGTAAAAGTGTATGCAAAAAAAAAAAAAAAAAAAAAAAAAAAAAAAAAAAATCGAAAAATTAAAAAAAAAAAAAAAAAAAAAAAAAAAAAAAAAATAGAAAAGAAAAAAAAAAAAAAAAAAAAAAGAGAAAAAACATACGGACTACCATCCCGTTTTCATTCTATGTTCATTTTATGTTTTTAGTTATTTTTCATTTATTAGCTTAAGTCGAGTCTAGTCTTGGCTTAGCAACGCCATCTTGTACATGTAATTAACTAAGATTGTTAACTCGCCACCAGTGAAATCCCCTTTATCCAACAAAACCGTGTAATTCATATCCCTACACCTAACGTTATAACCCTTTAAAAAGACCTCTTTGATAGTTTATCCTAGGTGTTTACGCCATGTGGTGGAGGTTTGATCCTTTCCCAAGCCTATGGTAATCTATTTTGCTATGACAGGTAGTGAGAGATATCTTCCATTTCCATAATGTTATATTACTTTATTACACCCGAGAGATGTGAGTATCTAAACACTATTTGTGAGGTGCTTGTGTATGACCTCCGTGCTTGTCTATTGGTCTTTAGTGGAACGATTATTTGTTGTAATTACTTTTATATTAGTGTTAAATGACCCCTAACTTGTCTTTTGAGTAGAATAAAAGCTCATTTGCTTGAGGACAAGCAAATCTCAAGTGTAAGGGTATATGATGAGGCGAAAAATGATCCGTTTTTAGGGGGTCATTTAAGCCCGAATCCGAATTTATTTGATCAAATATTGCCCTAAATCGTTCCTTTTGTGATTTTAGGTGTTTGGAGAGTGAATTCTGGAAAAGAGGCTATTTTGGACGTTTTTGGAGCATAAAGTGAAGAAAACAACAAAGTACCAAATCCAAGCTGGAATTACAAGGTGACGGCGTCAAGAATTTACTCTTGACGGCGTCAGAAAGGATGAATATTTTACCGAAGGTTGTGAAGGCGTCAGATGAAGAGATGACGGCGTCAAAATGACCAAGATTAATTTACCGAGGGTGGTGACGGCGTCACTTAGGCCGTCACGATTGGATCTAGGGCGTCCGAGGAAGTATATGGCGGCGAGTTGACGGCGTCAGATTTTACTCTTGACGCCGTCAGGACGATTTTCCTATATATAGTTTTCTATTTTTTTCATTAAATAGAGAGAAGTTTTGGTGAAACCCTAAAGACGATTTTGGTGCCTCTTTTACAGGTTTTTCAAGGGTTCCAAACCCTTGAGACCTTGCATTGTAATTGAGATAAGTATACTCTTAATTCAATCAATATGTCTATGTGTTGGTTGTCTATCTTTTGTTCTTATCTTAATTCTACTATGCTAGGCTAAATTTCCTTTGTGTTTGCTTAGATCTAATGAAACCTAGATGTTGATTATGTGTTGATTACTTGTCTATTCTTGTTTTGAATGAATGATATTATATGTTAGGCTTAAGAAAACTGGCAGATCTCCAAATGGTAACATGCTTGAATGTCTTAAGAAACATGAACCGAGGCGTACTAGGTCTTTATTGGTTGTATTTAATGCATGAGCCACTGTTTACAATCCCTATAGTTGTGCTGGGTCATGGTGTAGGAGGAGATAAGAGCTCATAGAGTTGGGGAGTTATGTATGCCACTCCACGAATGGTATTAAGGAATACAACCCGTCATTCATACAAGTGTAACAAGTAATTAACATGTAAAAGATATCTAGGGAGTAATGAAGTCTAAGTACACACAATTTCTCCAACCACTGCTCACAACCTTAGTTTAATATTAGTTTAATTTCATTTTCATTAGTTAATTAGTTATAAAGTAGTTTTTGGGTTAGTTGATTAGCAACTAATTCCGCCCACTCCTTCAAAACCCGAGATTTTACTTGCTTTCATAAAATATAAAAACACAAAAATAATCATCTTCCATCTCTAGAACTATTAATTAGGCTTTCTAATCCTAGCGACACTATTCCTAAGCTGAACGATCAATCCCCCGGTACTTGTCACTATACTATACTACAACGATCAGGTACACTGCCTGGTGGGGGTTGTAAGCCTCGCGAGATCCCTCGAGAGGTAAAGCAAGGTGCGATTCCCACGCATCAAGTGTGGAGGCTGGGTGTTTGGTAATGGCGGCAAAAGGTGGGGTGGGGAAGGAGTTGACCTGCGTTGACCCTGTGATGGCTTATTATTAATAAGTGGGGTTTATTGGGTGGGCTTTGGATATTTTGGGCCTGGGGTGTATTTGGATCAGGGGAATTGTGGGCTGTGGTGGTTTGGTTTTGGTATAAAAACACAAAGGGTCCGTTTGTTGTATAACTTTTAATCACAAGGACCACTTTTGTAATTTATGCTAATTTGAAGGACCAATGTTGCCACTTGCTCAAAGTTAATCCAGGGACCAATCTTGCCACATTCCAATTACCAAAGGACCACAAAATATATTTTTCACATTTAAAATTCCCAGGGACTGATTTTGTCAATTTCCCAAACTGTAGGGACCAAAAGTGTAATTTTCCAAAGTTTTTACCTAAGGATTAAATTTGATAAGTTTTGACTTTTAAATGCCTTAGGTTGACTTTTCCTTTCAAAACAAATGCTTAGGGACTAGTTTTGTAAATTTTTGAAAGTCGGGGGACTAAAACTGCCAATTGTGTAAACTTTGTTCGTTTTTCATTGTTTTTGCTCATTTTGCATCTGAAACGTATAAAATACAATCCCTAGGATATTTTCTGTATTTTGATGCATATTTGAGCGCTTTTGGATGTTTTGGCAGTTTAAATACGACAAAAATGATGAGTGTTTGAGCACTCATCAAATGTATACAAAAATGTATATAAGAACGTGTATAAAAACGTATATAAAAACATTTACAAAACTTATATAAAAGAACATACAAAGACATATATAAAAACATATAAAAAGTATATAATAACATATATAAAAATGTATATTATATATCGTATATAATAGCGTATATGTTGTTATAAATACATATATAATAACTTATATAAAAAGGTATACAAAAGCGTATATGTTTTTAGAACAACGTATATATCTTTGGAACGCTGGAACGATCGTTGGCTAAAAGGGGCTAACGTGTAACTGCTAACGGAATCCACTTAACGACAGTTAAGACCAGGGACCAAAATGATCCAAAAGTTTCGCCACAGGGAAGCCACCTGCACTTTCGAAAGACCAGGGACGATTTCTGCAATTTTTGCAAACCACAGGGACTATTTTTGCATTTTACTCTTGTTTAATTTTATAATTGTTATGATCAATAAACTCCAACACAAACTTCTTAGAAAATCAAAGGTAAAGGAAGACATTGTGTTTTATTAATTACCATCAAGTGTTGTTTTTAAAGATGGCATTTGATTGTTGGCAATTTTATTTAACCCATGGAAATCCTTGCGTTGGGCTTCAGTGAAAATTCATCCGTACATGGGAGTACTATTTTGATGATTGTGCTGCTGGCTTTAAAACCTGCATATTGGAAAATTATCAGGTACAACAACTCTTAACTCTTAAAATGTATACTTGTATAAGCTTGAAGCTTGTTGACCAATTTGCTCTATACAAGCTGACTACCGTTGCTACTATTAAAACACGATCTTTTCGCTCTTTTTTTTTTTTTTTCTTTTTTTTTTTATTATTGAAATGTAATCATGACAAAAGATAATGATTGCCAACACATACATTTTCTATATAAAACAAGACACATAAAGATGACAATAGTTTCCAATTCTTTGTTGGTTGAAGGTTGTTCTCTCTCGGCCTGGAAATGTTGCAGTACTGGGAGATCTTTAAAGGATGGCACTTCAACATGCAGTTGATCTCCAAGAATTAGACAATGCTTATTTAATCACTTAATAAGTTGCTTTATCTAATTTAAATTTGAGCTGACTTTAGTATCGACAATCTTACATTTGATTTTCTTCAATTGATAACATGCAGTTTAATTTGTTTGTTTACTGAATCAATGATTTGTAATATGAGTTCCATCTGATATCACCATCATGAACTTTCATAGCATAATTCTAAAATGTCGAGAGACCAAGTACTATATATTCCAAAAACTTTTTCGAAAGTTTTATTCCCTATCGACACTTGGGAAGGGAAAGTGATGTTAACCTTCCGTAGTGCATGAAGTTTTGCCACTCTCAGTTACTCCTTTTTCATATCAAATTTGTAAAAGATATTATGTTCCTCAAACTAAATCCTATTATTAACTAGATAGTGAAAGATAAAGAAAATTAACGAATAGAGCAAAAGATAAAGAGAATCAACTAATGGATAAAAGCACTTGTCATGTAGTCAACCACTGATGGCTGACCACTTGTATAATAAGACTCGATCGTATTTGAATTTAGTTAGTCGATGTAGGGAAAGGGAAAGAAACAAATGAGAAAAAAATATTACAAAAAGGACTAGAAGTTAACGTGGTTCAACTAATCTGGTATAAGTTATGCTTTTTTGTATTTGACAACTAGACTACTATTGAAAGTGTTTAGAGTGGAAGGTGCAGCTCCCCGTTCTTCTTCGCCGTTCATACGTGGCAATGGCCACGGCTCGCCATTCCTATTCGCCACACCGTACCCTCCTCGCCGTTGTTGTTCGTTGGGCAGTGCTTCGTGGGCACGGCGAGGTGATTTTTTTGACAAATATCTGGGTTTGTGTACGTTTATTTGTTTTCTAAACTTTTATTTGCTTCCTTTCTAAACTTGTATTTGCAGGTGGAGGTTAGTGTGTGTTTGCATTTTGCAAATCGATTGTGAAGAAGAAGACTCAAATGTACGTTTTTGTTGTTTAGTCCTTGTGGTTTTGTTTATTTACAGTTTTGATCCTTGTGGTTTTCTTATTACAATATTTATAGTTTTTTTTTTTTTTTTTTTTTTTTTTTTTTTTTTTTTTTAACTAACATTTTTAATTTTAATTATTATTTGTTTTGAATGAAATAAATTTAATTTGATTGGAAAATGAATAAAAAAATAAAGTTGTAAGTGGTGGGGCCCAAATGAGTAAGTTGAAGTTAATTGTTTGGTGAGGAGGGGGTTAGTTGTGAAGAGGTGTTGGGGTGATGTGGCACCCATGGGTCCGGAATGAAGAGGTTGACTACTCATCTACACCTTCCACTCTTATACATTGAACTCTAGCTAGAATATTTATAGCCTACAAACCCTGCCAGTTTGTATTAATAGTTACCATTATTAATCAACCCATGAGCACTCCGTCTACTTATCCATCAAAATCCAACTTCAGGGGGTCGTCTTCCTACTTAATAGTGTTTTGAGTCCATTAAACTATTCTTTACAATATTAATCGTGATGGAAAACATAAGATTGAATTTAAAAATTTTCATAACAGCTACGTGAAAAAACAAGAAGCTGAAGATATAAAATCCATACTACAATAACAGTGCAAAAAAATAGTGCTTCTAGTGAACCAAAACCTATTAGAGGATAAACAAGCCCAGGCCCGGTTTATGGGTTTAAGGTATCTAGGGTTTCACCATTATAAATAATGGTCAATAATAAAGATATACTTACGGTGTTTTAATGTTTCAACATGGTATCAGAGCGAGTCTGATCCTTAAACTTAGGTGGCGACGTTGAGCCGCCTCCCCTAAACCACCCCGTCAAACCCTTGCCGCCACCCTCCAACCATTAAAAAAAATGTTATCTCTGCTTTGCTTTTGCTGCTGCTACTGTTGGAAGATCGCTATCGCTTGTTGTCGGATTTATGTTTATGTTTTTGTTTTATTGTTGAAAAAAAAAAGAAGTTATTGTTTTATTGTTTGTTTGTTAGTCAATTGTTCTTATGACTTTGTTACCAGTAGACTAAAGTGGAAAGTTGGTACATGTCCCTAGAGTCGACCGTCGGTACGGTTTTGTTATCAGTCGACTTAGCCAACCGTTGGTACTAGTCGACTAAAGTCGACCGTTGGTACAGTTTTGTTCTGAGCCGACTAAAGTAATTTTTTATTTTTTATTTATTTTTTTTCTAATTTTATTTTAAATATGCCTAAGCCCGCTTTGTGGGTTTAAAATATATAGGGTTTCACCATTATAAATAATGATCAATAATAATAATATACCTACTGGTTTTTAATCTTTCAACAAAACCAACAATTATTCAACATCCTACTTAGGCTATGTTTGGCGTAAAGCTTTTTGGAGCTTTTTGGGGCAATGAGCGGTGAGCAATGAGCTTTTTGAATTTTAGTGTTTATTTGGCATGAGAGCTGTGAGCTTTGCTATTTTTTAGGAAAACTCATTTTTCCAATGCTACTTTATGAAGCTGTGAGCGGTGAGCAGTGAGCTGTGGCTATTGCTTAGTACTATTTTTGCCAAACATAGCCTAAGTAAAATAGACGCTACTTCTATTCAATGTAGTAATTTATTTAAACATTAATATAATAATCACCATTTATGCATGATGGTGATTCCATGTTGACATATAGCCATATAGGCAAATAATGCTACCTCTATGCAATATACTAGTAATAATTTATTTAAGCATCAATATAATAATCTCCTTTCATATGAGTTTTCACAATAAAGTAAAGGGAAATAAAGTGGGAGTAAACATTTTCATCCACTTTTGGGAGGAAACACTCTATTTTCAAAATCATCTAAATCATACTATGTGAAAATAAACCTTCACACTTTCCTTCGTTTAAGTAAACCTCAAGAACACAATGTGAGAATAAACTTTTTCACTTTCTTTCATTTTCTTTCATTAATCCAACTCGAAAACACAGTGTAAATATTGTTGTGTGTTTTAAATCAGAAACGTAGGCACCTAGTTTTCTTTCATCAAAGCAAGGAGGTAGATGTAGATGCAATGTCAAATGAGAGGTATTTATAAGACCGAATTAGGGTTGGTATCGCATTAAATTTGGAAAAGATATGGTGTAAAAAGATATAATATATAAATTTATAACTTATCACATTTATTTTTTTGAAAATATTATGTTTTTATTTTTTCCCTATCAAATTTACACGTTTTGTCAATGATATTTTTAGCACGCAAGTTTTATCATAATCTAATTTTTGTCAAAAAAGTTTTATAAATTACACCATCTTTTTCAATGTTTTTTTTTACATACTTTGAACACGTATGTTTTTTCAATGATTTACTCAAAAACGAAATCCATATAATGTTAACCAATTTTGACTTTTTAATTGGGCAATAGAAAAGCTCGATTTTGTAATTGAGCCTTTCTGTGTTGGAGGTGTTTTTTTTTTTATTATATAAAAAATATCACAAAATTAAGTCAAGTTAAAAATAAGTATCATGACAATTTTGCAAATTTCCACGACTATAATTAGATTAATTTTCAAATCAACTATCACTTATAAGACTGATCATAATAAGGGTGTCCCCCACCCTCAACTTTGTTGTCCACCCCAACCAAACGCGTCCCTCCTTGTTACTTCACCGTGCGCCCGCCCCCGCACCCAATTGGTTTGGTCTAGCGCCGGATCGAATGAAATGAAAGGAAACAAACAAAAACACCCCAAACAGCTATATAATTTGAAAAAAAACAAAAAAAACAAAAAAAAAAAAACAAAAAAAAACAAAAAACAAAAAAACGAAAAACAAAAACAAAAACAAAAACAAAACAAAACAAAAAAAAAAAAAAAAAAATGAATCCTTTTAATATTGAAATTCAAAGTAGCTGCTAATTCTTGCAGCTCTTTACTTTGTTCCAAGATTCTTGGTACTTCTTCTGCAGTGTTTCTTTCTGATGAGTTGCTGCTAGCCTGCTATCACCCATTTGAAAGAAATGGGTCGATCTAGAGGTGGGTTTTGGGTGATGAATGTGGAGGAAATGATGGGTTTTGCGGTGAGTGAACGGTGGTTTATGGTGGTGAATCTAGAGCACACAAAGTGGTGGTGATGATGATGATGAGTGGAAATGGCTTTTTTTAGACTTAGATGTTATTTTAGTACAGTAGTTAGCAATTTTATAAAAATAGAAAAGACCATTTATTGTTTTTAGGTATATACAGTGGTATATAGTTTTGGACTTTTTGGTTTTTATAAAAAAAAGTGTTTGGTCCTCTTACTACGAGTGTTTGGTCTAGGTTTAGTCTGTGTGGTGTCTGAGAAGAGAGAAAGCTGATGTGGCGGTGTCGAGGTAGTTTTTTTGGTGTCTTACTACTTTTAGTCTAACATTTTTCAATATTGACGAGCCAAATTGATACTTGATAAAGATATATTTATGCATTTATTTGGCAGATACGGTGAGACTATATTGTATAAGTAATGCAGCTGCTGCTTCATATAATATCCTATCAACATACACAACACCATCACCAAATATAACCCCATTCTCTCTCCACGTACCTTTATTAATGACGTCGTCCAAAATGAGAGTGGCGGTTGTTGGTGCCGGAATTAGTGGGTTGGTGTCTGCGTATGTACTAGCGAAAGCTGGTGTGGACGTTGTGTTATATGAGAAAGAAGACTATCTTGGTGGTCATGCCAAGACCGTTACCATGGACGATGGTGTTGACTTGGACTTGGGTTTTATGGTCTTTAATCGGGTAGGTATTGCTACCTCTATCATTTTTATCCATGGATTACAATCTGCAATCACATATGATACGTTCATATAGAATACTTTTACAAATTTATGCACGTGCAGGTTACATATCCCAACATGATGGAGCTGTTTGAGACACTTGGAGTTGATATTGAGCATTCTGATATGTCATTCTCAGTAAGCTTAGATGAAGGCAATGGGTGTGAATGGGGTGGTAGAAACGGTTTATCAAGTTTGTTTGCACAAAAAAGCAATGCCTTAAATCCTAAATTCTGGCAGATGATTCGAGAAATCCCAAAGTTTAAACATGATGTTTTGAGGTAAAGCACAATTGAAAGTTGCAATTATGCATGTCGTAAAAATGTAAAATGAAAACATGAAAAGTGAATAACAATAAAAAAAGATACAAAAAACAAACTATGTTTACAGTAAATTTGCAATAACTAACATATATACTATATAGGTACCTTGAAGAGGTTGAACACAACCAAGACATTAGGCATGACCAAACATTGGGTGACTTCATCAAGTCACATGGTTATTCAGAATTGTTTCAAAAGGCTTATATTGTAAGAAAACGATAAATCTGTGGTTTTTAATATTGAACCGGTTTTACGAGTTGTGTGTGACACAAATTTCTATAACAGGTTCCGATATGCTCCTCTGTCTGGTCATGCCCTGCAGATGAAGTTATGAGCTTCTCAGCCTTTTCTATTCTCTCATTTTGCCGCAATCACCATGTACTTCAGGTATTATTCGTACCTAAATATAGACCCAAACATTCAAAATATTATGTCCTTCTTTAAAACTTGTACCATTTTACTATCAGCTCTTTGGTCGCCCTCAATGGTTTACAGTCAGATCGCGTTCACAGACTTACGTGAAAAAGGTATCCCACTATTTCTATTCTTGTGTGCATATTAATCAGATTCTCTATAACATATGCTTACATGAATAAAAGGTCAAAGAAGAACTGGAGAGCAGAGGTTGCCAAATAAGAACAGGTTGTGCTGTTCGGTCTGTATCCAAACGCGATGGTAAGTATTAGTATTTATTTATACCAACTAGCATATTAGTCCCATTCATTTGTTAGATATGTTGTTTTTCTAAGATTATATGTTAAAGTTTAAGAGTTTCTGACTTCGGATGATACGAGTATCAATAGGCTGTTTAGTAATGTGTGAAGATGGACATGAAGAAAGGTATTCTGGATGCATAATAGCTACACATGCGCCAGATACTCTAAGGATGTTAGGAGAGCAAGCTACATACGACGAACGAAAAATACTTGGCTCTTTTAATTACATCTATAGGTATGTGATCACTGATCGATGCCTTGTACTTTCACAATCTCAATTACCAAATAACATCTAACAATTAATTACTTTTTTTTCAGTGATGTATTTCTACATCGTGACAAAAGCTTAATGCCTAAGAACTCATCAGCGTGGAGTGCATGGAACTTTCTTGGAACTGTGGACAGCAGGGCTTGCCTAACATACTGGTTAAATGTGCTTCAGGTTTACATGAAATGGAATTCAACTATTTATTAATTGTATGGTTTAATCGTGCATAAGTTTTACAAATAACATTAAAATGATGCAGAATATTGATGATAAGGGGTTACCTTATTTGGTTACCTTGAATCCACCACGGACGCCTGAAAAAATGTTGCTCAAGTGGACAACTGGACATCCAATCCCATCGGTTGCTGCCACGAAGGCTTCACTTGAGCTTCATCGCATTCAAGGGAAGAGAGGAATCTGGTTCTGTGGAGCATACCAAGGTACACCATGTCTCTAATTTATGTTCCGTGAGTCTCGTATATATTCAATCTAAACAATTATATTCGGAATTTCCATCTAATTTATGTTCCGTGAGTCTCGTATAAATCATGCCACTTTAAAGTTGTAAAGCAATCTCTTAGATACTTGGAAATCATATTTGTTGATAATAGAGAGTGACACAACATGTCTAACTATCTCAACCCAATTTCTAGCAATTTAATTGTTGTTTAGATTTTGGTATAAATTTCTATGTTTACTGGTCTTAATTGTATCTTCGTTAATCTCAATCTGAAGTAATTATACTGGCTCTCATATATGCATCATTTCTATAGGTTATGGATTCCATGAGGATGGATTAAAGGTAATTTAACTTGTAAAATTAGACTTTCGCAAATCGTAACTATTGAACAATATTGACTTTTTTGTGATAATTTATTTTATGATCTATGGCACATCGAGAAACATCAAATACATGTCTCATAAGGATTTATCGTATTGCAGGCTGGTATAGTTGCTGCAAATGGCATGCTTAGTAAGAGTTGTGAAATTCTCAACAACCCCAAACATATGGTACCATCTTTGATTGAAAATGGTGCAAGGATATATTTTGCTAGGTTTCTTCAAGATTATGTTGTAGCGGGAACTTTAATGTGAGTCACATTATCTCTTATCCTTTAAACACAATCAGCTCAACCAATAGAGTTAGTAGTTCCGTATAGAACTAAACACATGCACATGAGATTTGTTTACATATAGCCGTTAGTTAGTACCATGTCTTATTATTCTTAGATTTTTGGTTCAAGTAAACTGAACCAGTTTTCTTTTGGCCAATTTCTTCCACAACTAAATGAACTCGTACATAAATAACATGTTCTTTTTTCTTCTTGCAGTATATTGGAAGAAGGTGGTACAATGTTCAGGTTTGAAGGAACCAGTAAAAAGAGTTGCTTGAAAGCTTATGTGAAAGTTCACAATCCCCACTTTTACTGGAAGGTTAATTAATACTCTAGTTTCACTTTTAAATGATTGATCTTTTTCAAGATTGTTAATTACCTTAAATAAATGTTCTAAGAAGCTAAACACACGTGTTGTAGATTATCACAAATGGCGATCTAGGTTTTGCTGATGCATACGTAAACGGAGACTTTTCCCTAATTGATAAACACAGAGGCCTTTTAGATATGTTTGTGGTATGGTTTGTTGGTATTGACTTGGTTAAGTAGTTCCTTAATTTTCATGCTTTCCTACTGAAATTTTTCGGGTTTGCAGATTTTCGCTGTTAATAGTTCTTTACAAAGTTCTGTGTCAAGGTTTGGCGAAAGGTAATTAGAAATTCCAATTAAATGAGTGTCGCATGTAGCAAATGTTTTAAATTACATACAATTATATATATTCACAATATATTTACACAGAATGCATTGTTTGTGATTTTTAGAGGTTGGTGGAGGCCAATGTTTTCAACAGCTATAATATCATCTGCAAAGTACTTCTATCATCATTATTCGAGGAAAAACACTCTTACTCAAGCACGCAGGAACATATCGCGACACTATGATCTGGCATGTGAACGTTTTCTTATCATATACTTTAACATGAATTTTCAGGATAAAGCTTACCATCTTCACATGGATCTTTTATATCATCTTAATGTACTTCATGTCATATTGTTGTAGAGTAACAAACTATTTTCCCTTTTCTTGGACGAGACCATGACATACTCATGTGCAATATTCAAGGTTAATGTCTCACTTCTTTAACTGTATTGTTCCTTATTTCGTGTTCAAGTAAAAGACTTTCTTCTTTATCTTCCAATAGAGTGAGGACGAGGACTTGAAAGAAGCACAGATGAGAAAAATCTCTTCGCTGATTAAAAAAGTGAGTGTTTTTTATTTTTGTTTTATCTCAGCAATAACAGTCATTTTAAAATGATTTTTTTTTGTGTCCTTAAAACTCACATAGGCAAAAGTTGATAAGAACCATGAGGTTCTTGAGATTGGATGTGGTTGGGGATCTTTAGCTATCGAGCTAGTGAAACAAACTGGATGTAAATACACTGGAATCACCTTATCTGAAGAGCAACTAAGTTATGCAGAAGCAAAGGTGAAGGAAGCTGGTCTACAGGTATGTTGTTAAGAAGCAACGAAATTAAGATTACCATCAAATGCATTTTGTATAGTCAAGCCTTCTTATCAGTTAATTTAAGTTACTTGTCTTCCTCTTTCAAATTCATTAATGCACTTGATCTTTCAGGAGCAAATCAAATTTCTACTATGTGACTACAGGCAATTGCCTGACACTCGCAAATATGATAGAATTATCTCCTGGTGAGTTCAGTTACTTCCTAGCTCTTCCTTTAATGATGCTAGCTAAAAGAAATATATATGTTTGTTAAAGCAAATTAAGACTATCTGCAGTGAAATGCTAGAAGCTGTTGGCCATGAATACATGGAAACCTTTTTTGGTTGCTGTGAATCAGTATTGGCAGAAGATGGGCTTTTCGTCCTACAGGTATTTGTATCTACCTTTTCTTGATGAATAATGAATCAGAATTATTAATTAAAAATATGTAACAGCGCGCTGATCGACTCTTTTTTTTTTTTTTTTAAATCATAGTTCATAGCAGTTCCAGAAAATAAATATAATGAATACAGGAATAGCGCAGGGTTTTTGAAAGAATACATATTTCCCGGAGGGTGTGTACCTTCACTCGGTAGAGTAACATCAACAATGGCTGCATCATCAAACCTCTGGTAAGAGCGCTCAGGTCGCTTAGCTGTTCTATTTATTTAAAAAAAAAAAAAAAAAAAAAAAAAAAAAAAAAAAAAAAAAAATCTTGTCATCTTAGAGCTCATACATGGATGCCAAAATTGCAGTGTGGAACATGTGGAAAACATAGGAATACATTATTACCAAACACTCAGATGTTGGAGGTCAAACTTCTTAGAAAATCAAAGGTAAAGGAAGAGATTGTGTTTTGTTAATTACCATCAGTGTTGTTCTTAAAGATAGCATTTGATGGTTAGCAAATTTATTTAACCCAGTGAAATCCTTGCGTTGGGCTTCAACGAAAAATTTATCCGTACATGGGAGTACTATTTTGATTATTGTGCTGCTGGCTTTAAAACCTGCATATTGGAAAACTATCAGGTACAGTAACTCTTAAGATGTATGCATGCTTATTGATCAATTTGCACTATACAAGCTGACTACCGTTGCTTCTATTAAAACCGATCGTTTCGCTCCTTTTATTGAAATGTAATCATGACAAATGAGAATGATTTCCAACACATACATTTTATATATAAAATAGTATCTAAAAAAGACACATAAACATGACAAAAGTTTGCAATTCTTTGTTGGATGAAGGTTGTTCTCTCTCGGCCTGGAAATGTTGCAGTACTGGGAGATCCTTACAAGGGTTGATTAGACAATGCTTATTTAATCACTTTATAAATTGCTTTATCTAATAACATGTAGTTTGTTTGTTACTGAATACATGATTTTTAATTTGAGTTCCATCTGGTATCACCATCTGTAATTCTGTTGATCTTTCATACTGTAATTCTGTTGATCTATTCACAAAAGTCGAGAGAACAAGTACTGTATCATCCAAAAACTTTTTCGAAAGTTTTATTCCCTATTGACACTTGGGAAGGGAAAGTGATGTTAACTTTTAGTACTGCATGAAGTTTTGCCACTATCAGTTAAAACTTTTTCATATCAAATTTGAAAAAGATATTATGTTCCTCAAACTCAATCCTGTTATTAACTAGATAGTGAAGACAAAGAAAATTAACGAAGAGAGCAAAAGATAAAGAGAATCAACGGATGGACAAAAGCACTTCTCATGTAGCCAACCACTGATGGCTGACCACTTGTATAATAAGACTCAATCGTATTTGAATTTAGTCAGTCGTTGTTGGAAAAGGAAAGAAACAAATGAGAAAACAATAATACAAAAAGGACTAGCAGTTAACGCGGTTCAACTGATCTGGGATTAGTTACGCTTTTTCGTATTTGAAAACTATTGAAAGTGTTTATACATTGAACTCTAGCTAGAATATTTATAGCCTATAAACCCGGCCAGTTTGTATCAATAGTTACCATTACTAATCAGCCCAAGCTCACTCCATCTACTTATCCGTCAAAATCCAACTTCAGGGGGTCGTCTTCCTTCTTAGCAGTGTTTGGAGCAGGTTAAACCATTCTTCACAATATTAATCATTGGGTCTGTCTTCCTTTTTTACAATAGTACTGTATAGGATATGTTCCAAGTTTAAACACTTTGAGCATGTATTATGTGAGCATTTTTGTAATAATTAATGAAATGATTTGCATTCTCTTATAAAAAGTTGTACCTTTTGATAATATATTGATCAAACATTTTCTTATTAAAAAGGAGAAAATTTGTCTGATAAATGTGAAATGAATACTTAGCTTGTGAGTAATTAAAAGTTAGTTTCAAACTATAGAAACACTTGTCATGTAGACTCCATCATAATAACCAAACAAAAGCATTGAGCCATTAATATTTCATAATAACCTTCAACACATAAAGCATCCTAACTATGGATTTAACCCCTAATTTCAACTCCAAATAACATCAGAAAATGAAATTAAAGAAAACCAATAGCATGTGGTTCCTCTTTATTTAAAACACAAACATAAACACAAGAAATATATGATATATAACTTAAACACAACTGCCAGATACGATTTGATCATAGTCCTTAACAGTTGCAAGGATTGCATTTGCAGTTGTCTCCACACTTGCAGCTGCATCCACCCTCAGCAACAAAGCTGCTCTCACTTCCCTCAGCATACCTACATACACGTTCATCAATTTTTTGGACATATTTCACACAGTGAAAATTGTAAAACTGATTAATCTGATGTGCAAGATTAAAATTAATCTCAGATGTGGACAATTTCTTATATCTCGATCCAAACTCAAAAGTGTAAAACCTTTTTTCTACATTTTATTTGTTCGTCCTTATATATGACTATAAGAGCAAAGAACGTGACTCTAGTTTATCTATATATATAAACTAAGAGAAAAAAATAAACGTGTATAGTCTGAATATTTGTTGTAGTTTTATATTAAATGAGTCGTATCTTAATATATTGTCACATTACGTACATCTGTTTTGGGGCAACACCATCAACGATCACGGCCACAGTGACAGATTTCTCAACATCGGGGTACATCCCGCATCTACAACCAAAAATAAATATATTTATTAGGCTTAAATAAGCTTAATGAACAACCCATGACAAAAGAAAGCGTTTGAGAAAAATGCAATCATTACCCGTTGCAGCCGCTGCCGCATGAGCAGCTTGATCCACAACCGCACTTTCCACTGCAGCAAGACATGATTAAGTAGTGTGTGAAAACTGAAGGATTATGAGTGTGTGTTTTAGATTGGATTCGATCACTGAATGCTTGATGGTCTTCATGGGGCGATAGTTTGTGTGCTATATATAGCAATGCATGGTGAGCATCTACCGTACACGTGTATTGATCTAACTTCTAAGGGCATTTACATATTAATTAGGGAATTGTTCCCACTGCACTCTCTCACCTGCATGCAATGAATCAGATTATTGCTTTTAATGAAACTATATGAAACCGTTCAAACAATGTGAGAAACTGAGAATGATTCTAACTTTTGTAAATCATGACATAATGGTATTTAATTTACTTTTCTAAACATAGTTGGGACGTAATATTAGTACTCTTATTTCCAGTCAAAATTATTACTCGTACAGATAGGAATGCGTGGAGAGCTAGGATTAGGACTTGCGGGTAGTGTCGGTAGGGTAGTAGGTGCTTGCCTTTGCGTCTGGGTCTTTTCCCTTCCCTTTGTTGTCCTGCCCCTTTGCCTTTTAGGTTTAGTTTGCCCTTTGCTCTTTAGGTTTAGTGGCCCTTTTGCTCTTCCCTGGTAGGTTTGTAGTAGGCTAGTGGTGCCTCTTTTCCCTTTGCTTTGCTTTAGCTTTAGCCCCCTTGCGTTGCCTTGCTTTGTTTTTGTGTTGCTCTTCTTGCCTTTTGCCCGCTTGCTTTTGTGTCCTTGCTTTGTTGTGTTTGTTTTTGGCTTTGCTTTTGCTTTCTATCTTTTGCCCTACTTGCTTTGTTTGCTTGATGTGACTGTCTTGCCCCTTGTTTGTTGTTTTGGTGCTCTGTTTGTTTGCTTGTTTTTATTTGTTTGTCTTTTGTACTAGGCCCTTTGTTGGTTGGTTGCGTGCTTCTAGTTGCTTTTACTTGTTGCTCTTTTGCTACTTGCTTCTTTTTAGTTTCTCTATCACTCGCACTGGTGCACGTGCCGGAGGTCTCCCTGGAAGCAGTCTCTCTACTCCCAGGTTTTACCTGGGGTAGGGGTAGGACCTGTCTACATTTCTACCTCCCCCATACCTCGCCTTCGCGGGATTGGGTATGTTGTTGTTGTTGTTGTTGTTGTTATATAAAAGGAGAGGTAATTTGCACACTCCCATAATATGCATTAAATAGTTATATTGTAAATATAAAATATTTTAACTATTTGTATATTGAGTATCATAATCAATTTATAAGTGTGTTAATCACTTCTCATATATAAGTGTAGTACCAGACTACTAGTAACTCCTTATCCAATAGAATTCAAATTTATGCTAACATCTAGTTACTAAGAGTGCACGTTGCAGCGGATTTTTCATCCGTCATTGGCAAAAAAAGAATGGATGGCGCCGCCTTTTTGCATCGGCAGCGGCTTCATGCGTGCGTCGTTTGTCCTTCAGCCAACCCACCAATGTAGCGTTGGTATATATATATATATATATATATATATATATATATATATATATATATATATATATATATATATATATATATATATATATAGTGTAACTTTCAAATGAGAACTATTTTATGTGCAAGAACTGCGAGAACCACTTTTTAGCCATTAGTTCATTTCATCAATGGATGATATAACTTGTGTCATTAATGCAATTACTACCACCGTCCCATATTTATAGTCCATCTTTCCTTTTTCGGTTGTCCCAAATTAATTGTCCACTTCTATAAATGGATAGGGAATATAAATTAAGTTTACCATATTACCCTTATTTGTAGTTATTATTACAAACTTTAAAAAAGTTGGAAATTAATTGATTAAGAGTAAAACTGTCTTTGTGCAAAAAGTAAGAGAGAGAAAGCTTTAAAGTTAATACTTTTCTAAAACTGTGTGTTTTTTGTCTGTTGACAATAATTTTGGGACGGAGGTTAAAAGATATGGTAGTCATTTGTAAAGCACAAAGGGTATTATAGTAATCTGTTTATTACTAAATCTCCCACTAATTAAGGAAAATAACTAGGTACCAAATAAATACACGTTTTTTTTTTTCTACCCTAACTGCCGCTCTCTTCTCCCTCACCCAAAAATCTGCCGCCTCTCTTTCTCTTATTATTTGGTTCGTCTGGATCTTTCACCATCGCCAAGAACCGTCACCGCCACCATATTCAGATCTATTTCTCAAGATCGAGCGAACATCAATGATTATGAGGGAAAAACAAACACCACAAATCTCTTTTGATCGTTGTCATTACGTTCTGAGATCAAAATCATTTTTTTATAAGCCACGACTGCCATAAATCATCTTAGTTTTCAGGTAATTAATTTTATATGAATATCAAAATGTTTATTTATTTATTTATTATTGTTTTTTATATACTATATATATTTAAAATCGTTTTGGTTTATTGCCAGTTTTGGGTTGTGCGATCGATTTGGATTATATAGTTTTTGTTTATTAAATCGTTTTTCGATATGTAGTAGGAGAATTTAATTTTGATTATATCTTTTGTTAAATCGTGTGTATTTAAATTATATCTTTTGTGAATTTGTTTATAGAAAAGTTGTGGTACTCACTACTACTGAGGTGAAGAAGAAACAAAAATGAATGGTTTAGGATGGAAAAGGAAGTTAGTATTTTATATTATCTGTTTGAGAATTTTCTTGATTACAGTGAGTTTGATTCATGGAAATATGTTTTAGAACATACTAGTATATGTTTTGTTAAAAAAAATGGAACCAGTGTAAAACATCATAGTGTACAAGTGAGTTGTTTGGCATCTAGAAGTATGTTATTTGATGCTCAAAAGTTGAAATATATATTTTTTTAATAGAAAACAAAGCGAGCTTAAAACATTATACGATACAAGTTTATGTTTTTCAGGACATGTATGTTTTTTAAGAGGACATGTATGTTTTTGAAGAGGACATGTATGTTTTTGAAGGCGAACATGCATGTTTTAAATTGTGCCTATGCATATTATATTGTGCATATATGTTATCCTAATTATTGTGATTAAATTTAGTTTCCTATTTAATTGTTTAATTGATTTTGTGTATACTTTTTTCAGATTGATGAAGATGATGACCATTGAAAACCTAGAAGTTGATGAACACATATATACATGAAGATAATTTGCGATTATTGCATGTGTTTTTTGTATTTGTAATTAACGAAATGTAAAATATGAGTATATGCATCTTATTATTTTACAAATGTCCGTATTTTTTATTTGTATTTTTAGATTGTATTTTAATTAATATTGAATTTTGTGTATATTAGTTGTATTTTTACTTTGTTATAAATTCACATTCTTTATAAAAGAACAGATACACCTTACAATTTGAAAAAACATACATGTTAAAAAAAATATTTCAAAAATTAAAATAAAATAATTAATTTCAAAAAACACATGTGCACTGAATAATTCAAAAACATGCATGAAAAAAAAAATGAAAATTAGGGGTTATAAAAAACGGGAATTACTAAAAAAACAAAAATAAAATGAAAATGTCATTTACTATTATACCCTTTTGAATTAAATATAAAAAACAAAATGCTATGGAGCATTAAATAATGTACATTGTGTATTATTAGTTGTAAAAAGGTGGTTCTCGCAGTTCCTGCACTTAAAATGGTTCTCATTAGAAAGGGACCATAAATATATATATATATATATATATATATATATATATATATATATATATATATATATATATATGGATTAAAATAATAAATCCCTTATAATAAAAAGTGTAGGAAGGATTGTGAGGGCGACATGTGTCACCCTCATGCCACATCATATGACACATGTCACCCCACCCCCCCCCCCCCCCCCTCCCCCCACCCCGCAAAAAAAAAAATTCCCGCCAATAAAAATTTTTTTTTGGGCAAAAAAAAAAAAAAAAAAAAGAATCCCGCCAAATTTTTTAGTGCATCACATTTATAAAGTTACTGCATCACAAATATAAAAGTTACTGCATCACAGTTTTAAATTTTAGTGCATTAAGGTTATAAGTTACTGCAGCATAGTTGATGAACTAAACTATTAACTATAATGCAGTAACTTATAATAAAGATGCGCCAACACTTAAAAAAGAATCGTATTTTAATTGTGATGCAGTTACATACATATATGATGCAGAAAACTTATGATAATGCAATTTCTTATAACTATAATACAGTAACTTTATAACCATGATGCAGTAATATTAAAACCATGAATGCAGTAACCGTGATGCAGTAAAATCATAATTGTGATGCAGTAAACGTGATGCATTAACTTTATAACCGTGATGCAGTAAAATTTTTGGGCGGGGAAAAAAAAAAATTTATTGCTTAAAAAAAATTTTTTTGGCGGGAAAAAAAATTTCGGGAGGGGGGGGGGGGGCGGTGGGTGGGGGGGGTGACACTTGTCATATGATGTGGCATGAGGGTGACACATGTCACCCTCACAATCCTTCCTACACTTTTTATTATAAGGGCCTTTTTAGAATAACCCCGCTATATATATATATATATATATATATATATATATATATATATATATATATATATATATATATATATATATATATATATATATATATATATTTCTTTTGTTTTGTTTTGTGAGTGAATAGTTTTTTTTTCTTTTGTTTTTTTTTTCTTTTTTGCGCTACCCACCGGCACCATTTTTATTTTTTTTATTTTTTATTATTAATTATTTATTTTTTTTAGTAGTGTGTTTTAGTTATTGGTGCGTATTATTAAGAAGGTGATGAGATAACGCTGAAGTGGCACACTAATAACTGTTATTCGTCCTCAACTACACTACACCTATAGCTCTCTAAAAGGCATGAACTAATTAAGAATATTCTACTAGAAATCCATGAACTAATCAAGATATATGCGCCGACAAAAGAATATATATACTTCAGAAAACGTTAATACGTTAATATATGTTTCAAGTTGATGTAACCTTTGCATTTATTCTGCCTACTTACACTTTGTTTGTAAAGTTCTTGTCGTTAAACTTATCGAGAAAATGCAACTCACACTGTCTCACAGAATCTTGTTATCGAAGGCATATTATTGTCACAGTACAACAAAGTTTTCATGTCGATTTTGTTATCAATTACGCAAATAGAAACATAAATTACAAATCAAGTTTCGCATAGCAAGTTTTAAATGAATAAAAAACAACTGTGGCAGTATATGGATTATTGGCCTTGCCTTGTTGTAACATTTGCTATCACCAAGGGTGGGGTGATGCCGTGATGGGCATGATTCCCCTTTGAAAACAAAAGAATGGTCATAGAGACTCCATCTGACTTTTTAGAAAAAAGCTACTCTTTTTTCCACTTATTTTATCTAAATCAATTGTAAGCCTTTGGATTTATTCACTCTGAATAGTGAAAAACAGTACCTACTTTATCATCTAAGAAAAATTTTATAATGGCTTCTAACCAGGGTTCTAAAATGCGCGCTTTAGCGCCGCTAAGGCGTTGCTAAGGCGCGAGGCGTGGCTTCGGCTCTACGAAATAGACCAAGGCGTCGTCTTGAGGCGTGGCGCCTGATGAGGCGCAAAAAGGCATGGTAAGGCGCGCCTTAGCGTGAGGCGTGACGCCTTATTTAAAAGCTTTTAAAGAATTTAGTAGTATTTGGGCTAAAATTTGAGCTTTTTATTTTTTAAATTGTTTAGTAGTATTTGAATTTTTGGGCTGAATTTTCTAATTACTAAAATTATGAATTTTCTAATTACTATATAAATTTACAAAAAAAATTATGCCGCCTTGACTCACGCTTTATAAAAGGCCATAGCCTCGCTATGGCTCGTAAGGCTTAAGGCTTGGCTTCGCCGTCACGCCACGCCTTACGCTATTTATAACCTTACTTCTAACTTAAATAATCAAATATCTATAGTTAATTGCATTTTAGGTCTTTGTGGTATGGCCAAATTGCAGGTTTGGTCCCCAAAACTTTAAAAGTGCAGTGACAATTCGCATTTTAAAGTTTAATTTGCATTTTTGGTCCCTAGATAAATTCACTGACTAAAATACCCTTTGACTTCTTCAAAAAAGAAAAGGGTAATTTAGTCATTTCACACCGATCAGGGACCAAAAGTACAACCAAAACTTCAAAATAAAAACTATCGCTGCATTTTCAAAATTTTGAGGATCAAACCTGCAATTTGGCCATACCACATGGACAAAAACGCAATTAACTCCAATATCTAACATGTTGAGTGGCGAATAAACAAAATGCCCACTTTATCTCATAAATTAGCTCAACTTGTATCATTAGACAGGCCGGGTTATAAAAATTGTCAAATAAGTAAAAGAGAATATAAAGTTGTATGAAAGCATATTTTATTGGAAACGTATATTGTAATATACAAAAGCATACAGTGTTGTCCATTAACAAATTGTCGATGACCGACTGACCGAGTATCTTGACAGTTGACATGAAGTCCTATAACAAATTTGGTGTGTTTAATTTCAAAAACGTATAAAGAAATGAGGTAAGATCCCTCACATTCATCTAATATCTAAAGAACAAATAAGAAGATCCAAAATATTTATCCACCTTTCATTCAATAGCTAAAATAAAAGTCAAAAATTACTAACAAAGGAATATTAGTAACTTCACCTTTTTATAAAAAAATAAAATAAAAATAAAATAAAATAAATAAATAAATAAAAAATAAAAAAATCTCAATCCATCTTATTTAATAAGTGCAATACCCGTGCGTTGCCCGGATACATTTTTTTTTTTTAATTATGACATTTGTATAAGTTTAACAATGTTAAAATATATACGGTTAGAAAGATAAATGATTTAACAAATCAGTGCCAAATTGTAATACATCAACATGACTCTCTGTAGCCCAATTCGCTGCATATATATTGAGAGGAAAAGAAAGCTATCTAAACTAACCATAATAATGCTATACTCGAGTTGTGATAGACCAACCATAACATATGACTCAAAAAATATTTCAAACTGAGCGTTGCTCAGGCCAATATAAAACAAAATAAAAAAATAAAAAATAAAAAATAAATAAATAAATAACAATAATAATAATAATAATAATAATGCGTTACTCGGTACATTTTATATTATATATGAAATACTTATAATAACAACTAAAATTGTAATATACGCAACATACAAAGTTCAACATATAATTTCTTAGTACAATTAATACATGTCGAGGGGAGATAGGGATTTTATTTTTTGTTATTTTTCTTATAGTTGAACATCACTATGATTATACATTTTATTTATTGTTCTTTAATTATTTATGAGACACTGATAAAACATTTCAATATGAATAATATTATAAATCATAAAAAGCACATCATATTATTCACGTTATAAATATTTTTAAAAAATATGCAAAAACATAAAATATGGTTGTTGGGGGGGTTAAAGAGAACAAAATTAAGCTTCTAATTTCAAATTCACAAAAAAATGGGGTTAAAAAATTTGATGAGCAAACTAATAGAGGACGGCAAAGTAGAGAAAAAAAATGGAATCGTTATTTTTGGTTGTCATATACATGTTTATCAAAGATTTTCGTACCCCAAGTCTTTTACAAATAAACCATGTATTAAAATAAAGAAACAACATTTTAAAGTATTGGTAAAGAAGTTGACTTAGTCTTGATTTGATTTTATACGGTTAAGATTGAATATCAGGTTGATCCGACGACTTATAAGGGGTGCCATGTCACTATTTTTTCTCACTGCTCCATCGGCAATATATAGTTATTTCTGGTTGTCATATACATGTTTATCAAAGATTTTCATACCCCAAGTCTTTTACAAATAAACCATGTGTTAAAATAAAGAAACAACATTTCAAAGTATTGGTAAAGAAGTTGACTTAGTCTTGATTTGATTTTATACGGTTAAGATTGAATATCAGGTTGATCCGACAACTTATAAGGGGTGCCATGTCACTATTTTTTCTCTCTGCTCCGTCGGCAATATATAGTATAATATATCACTTTCTCTCTCATAAAAAAACCATAGATTTAGTTTCTCTCAATACATCGCCAGAATCACCATGAATCCTCCGGATTCATCAATAATCCCGTTAGATTCATCAATAAACCCGTCAAATTCATCAATAAACCCGCCGGATTCATCAATAAACCCATCGGATTCATCAATAATCCTGCCGGATTCATCAATAATCACGTCGGATTCATCAATAATCCTGTCGGATTCATCAATTAACCCGCCAGAAAACACTACCGCCGCCATTCCTCTAATTCCGATTCACCGGAAAACACTGCCGTCGTCTAATACGGTTGAAAATCAACAATTAATCAATGTTATAGATGAAAGTCATTTAATCGAAGTTCCAGTAGATGATGTTATGGATCTCATGGGATTCATTATGAATCCCATGAGGTTGAAAAGTGAATCACTGGGATTCATGCTGAATCCCATGTGATTCACTATGAAGCCCATGTGATTCATTATGAATCCCATGAGATTGAAAACTAAATCCCTTGAAAAGTGAATCCCATGGGATTCATGCTAAATCCCATGTGATTCACTATGAATCCTATGGGGTTCAGAATGAATTTTAGTTCTCTAATTCTTGTGTTTTGTTTTTTTAAAAAGGTACTGCGTACTATAGAAGATGGGTCGGTGGTATGTACTTGTAGACATTTTAGCAGATTCGTTTTTCTATGCCGACACATATTTTGTGTCTTCAAGAATCGTGATATTAATGTCATTCCAAAACAATATATTTTGAGGCGTTGGACAAGGGATATAATACCACCTGAATTAAGAAGAAAAAGAAACATATATGGGGAAAAAATGTAGAAGTTGAAAGACTTACAAACGAAGCAACTTGTGTAGTGGACAATTGTTTATTCAGGTTGAGCAATAATGTAAAGAAGATGGGTGCTTTTGTAGAAAAGTTGAAGACTTTGAAGAGAGAAGTGGAGGCTGAGGTGCCAAATCCTTCTTTGAGAAAAACGGGAGATGTGATAGGTGAACATTTTGCCATTTCTAAACCAGAGAACAAAACAGTTAACAATCCAACAAAGGCAAGCAACAAAGGGAATATTACAGAAGCAGAGCACAATAAAAGGCGAAAGAGTGAGAGAGAGAAAAAGCACTTGAAATTAAAAAGAAACACATGAAGCCTTGTGGCCATTGTAGAGAGAAGACAAACTTGCATACGAAAACAACTTGTCCGAAGAACCCAAATGCAAGGCAAAAGGCGAAACCAATTGATGTTTGAACAAACTTAAGTTACTTATATTCTTGTTTTTTGTTAGAACTTTTATTCTTTACTTGAATATTTATATGATTCTTATATCAAATACTGTTAATTGTCAAAAATTCTTGTTTACTTTGAATATATGTTTTGTTATCTTTGAAAATTGATCAAATGAGTAATCTGTATAGATCCCATGGGATTAGAAAGAATATTTATATGATTCTTATTTCAAATACTGTTAATTGTCAAAAATTCTTGTTTACTATGAATATATGTTTTGTTATCTTTGAAAATTGATCAAATGGGTAATCTGTATGGATCACATGGGATTAGGAATGAATCACGTAGGATTCATTATAGAATCCCGTGGGATTATGAATGAATCACATGGGATTCATCAAAAAATCTCATGTTTTGTAATCTTTGAAAATTGTTTTGTTATCTTTGAAAATTGATCAAATGGGTAATATGTATGGATCCCATAGGATTAGTAATGAATCACATGGGAATCATCATAGAATCCCGTGGGATTATGAATGAATCACATGAGATTCATCAAAGAATCCCACATTTTATAATCTTTGAAAATGAATCAAATGGGTAATCTGTATGGATCCCATGGGATTAGGAATGAATCACATGGGATTCATCAAAGAATTCCGTGAGATTATGAATGAATTACATGGGATTCATTAAAGAATCCCATGGGATTATGAATGAATCACATGGGATTCATAAAAGAATCCCATGGGATCCTATAGAAAATCACAAAGGACTTAGGAGTGGGCATACTGACAAGAAGTTCAACATTAACTGATAATAATAACAGCATTAACTTATAAAAAGACACATAATTGTTCTATCATTCACATGTTTTCAAAAGATTAGATCTAAACTGTCTACCATTAACTAATCTAGCATAACGACTAACTGGACAATTATAAATTGTTTTCAAAAGATGATCTTCTTCAATGCTTAGTTGTGCTCACATGCATCCCTATTCTTAACTGCTTCAACAATTATAGAAATCTTTTCTTCAGAAGGAAGTTTATCAAACTCCTTTGCTAATTCAAACATCTTACCCGCATGCTGATTAAGCTCGTGTAACAAAATCTTTGTCGCTAACTTGAATCTCAATTGCCTCAACATGTTAGACTGTGCTTGAGGCTCAGCAACCAGCCCACAATCCTATTTCCCAGTAGCTTCACCGGTGTAAGATTCCATATGTAACATTGTGAAAATACCGCAATCTCAGAAATTATTCTTGGTCCTCCACTTGAGGTTCGGGATTTTTGGCTTGGCTTTAACAATGCTAGCATGTTTTTTGTGACCATACTGCTTCAGATGACGAGCAAACAACTTTTTATACAATATTAATAAAGAAATAAAAAAGAGCATAAATTGCTAGAATTATGGGAAAATGTAAATTGGTACTCAGCATGGGATTCTTTATGAATCCCATGTGATTCATCAATGAATCCCATAGGATTCATAATGAATTACATGGGATTCATCAACGAATCATATGGGATTATGTATAAATCAGTTTACAACAGAAAAGTAAATACTTACAAAAGTTCACTTGTATTTTTATACTTTTCATCGTACGTTGCTCCACAATCATTGTTATCTAGTATCGTCACTGTTGCTTTGATAGTAAGGCTGAAGACGACCACATAAAAATGGCCAGGTCTACGAATAAGCAAAAAAGCTTGTTTTAACAAAATAAAATACATAATAAAAATGATGAAAAGTAAAAATACAAATAAAAATTAGAAAAATTACACGGATTGTCCCTGTGGTTTACTTAGATTGCATGTTTAGTCTCTAACTCGTTTTAATTACACCAGAGATACCTATTTTTGAAACTTGTCACTCATTTAGTCCCTAATTCGGATGGGCCGTTAGGCTATCCGTTAAGTTATTTGCCCGTTAGTCCCTCCGATAATATTTTTTGCACCGTTAGTCCTCATTTTCTAAAAAAGTTCTCATTTTCTTCCATTTTTTTACGTTCCCGTCTGTTTTTTAACGTTTTCATCCAATTTTTTTTATGTTTTTGTCAATCTTTTTACGTTTTTGTCTGTTTTTTAAAGTTCTCTTATGGTTTTTTTAACGTTTTCGTTCATTTTTTCCACATTTTTGTCCGTTTTTTTACATTTTTGTCCGTTTTTAACGTTCTCGTCTGTTTTTTACGTTTTCATCCATTTTTTAACGTTCTCATCCATTTTTTAACGTTTTCGTTCATTTTTAACGTTTTCATCCATTTTTTTAGTTTTCGGATATTTTTTTACGTTTTCGTCCGTTTTTTAACGTTCTCGTCCCGTTTTTTACGTTTTTGTCTATTTTTTACGTTTTTATTCATTTTTTTACGTTTTCGTTCGTTTTTATACGTTTTGGTCCATTTTTTACATTTTTGTTCGTTTTTTAAGTTCTTGTCCGTTTTTTACGTTTTTGTCCTTTTTATACGTTTTTGTCCATTTTTTACATTCTCGGTTGTTTTTTATGTTCTCATTCATTTTTTTACGTTTTCGTCCGTTTTTATACGTTTTTGTCCTTTTTTTACGTTGTTGTCCGTTTTTTATGTTCTCGTTCATTTTTTATGTTTTCGTCCATTTTTATACGGTTTTGTCCTTTTTTTACGTTCTCGTCTGTTTTTTATGTTCTAGTTCATTTTTTATGTTCTCGGACGAAAACGAATAAAAACGGACTAAAACTGTGGAAAACTAGAAAGGGGGTTGAATAGTTTACCGGTTTTTAGCTTGATTAACTTTGAAACCCTTTACGTGTAATCAATAATCGTAACTACTTAAACGATAAATAATATGCAAGAGTAAAGAAAGAAACAATCAAACCACAAAACGAATGTTTATCGTGGTTCGGCTACAAGGACTATTTTTCCTTGCCCTACTCCACGCCCCGAGTTATCCAACTCGAGAGTTTCTTTCACTAGTCAACAAGCTCCTTTCACCGGCGGAGAAAATCTTACACGTCGCTTACACAGATTACTGATACAAAGCTAGATGTCGAGTTCTTTTACAAGGGTACAACTATTCCTGTCACACTATGTATTTTAAGGAATAAAATACTAACCGATCACTACTGAAATTACACAATCAAATGAAGTGTAAACTATGCAAGTTTACACAATGCTAAGCTAACAAGACTTGCAACGTTATGTTGAGACTTGTAACTTTCGGTATGAACTTGTGATCCTCTTTGCTACAAAAGATCTCACAAATGAAATGTTAATGAGTTAGATGAATGTAATGAGAATGTATGTGTAAAATATAATGAGAAGTGATGAGAGAATTCTTGAGTGTGGCTTGCTATTTATAGCCAACCAAGACAGCAAGCTGGAGGATCCGGCGGAACCAAAAGAAGGGTTCCGCCCTTGTACCCACAGGGTTCCGCCAGACCTGACAGTCAAACACTCAAGAAATCTTTCCATATCTATGCATGTCAAATCAAGATTCTCAAAGTCAACTTCAAGATAGTTTGTGTTAGAATCTTTCCAAATGTGTAACAGTTCTTCCAAAAGTCAACTTAGAGATTTTGGAAATCTTTCTAAGATTACACATGATGCATGACATGATGTCATACAACATTTTCTATTTATAGAAATATGAAAATGTTATGTTTAATGTGAAATGTAAATGTAGCAAATGTAATGTTTAAATGAAATAAAGTCTAGTTATGAAAGGCTTAAACTATATTCATGATTTGCTAAGAATTAAAGTTTATACTTTGTCGTTAACAAAACTTAGCAAAGATCGTAAAATATAAATAATGTTTTTAGGCGATATTTGTATTAACAATCTCCCCTTTTTGTTGAGGCCAAAACATAAACTTTATTTTAAAGCAACTCACTAACTATAGTGTTAAGTCTTTAAAAATTTATATTTAAACTTGTTTAATTTGAATGTTGAAAACTATTTTAAGTTTAAATATATTTTTCTCCCCTTTTTTGTCAAAACAAAAAGAAGAGTTGCGTAGCAGAATGATGCAAGATATGTGCTCCCCCTTGGACAATACTCCTCCTAGTTGGGGTGCCAAGATTGGGAATCATGGATTTTGAACTTACAAGAAAATGTTAGTTGTCGAAAACGACTAAGCAACCACAACAAGTTATGAGAAGATAAGCAAGCATATCACCATCACAGCAACTAAGTGGACAACCAACAATGCACACAATATAGTAGAACCGATTTCATTCCTAGTAAAATTTGACTTTTGAAAAAGTCAAAGACAAGAAATAGAAAAATCAACATCATACTTCTTAAAATAAAAATGCAAAAAGGAAAATAAAGAAAAAAAATTAACAAGAACATAAAATCCTACATCTATAAAAGGAAGCCTATCCAACATAGTCTTAATTTGGGGCAAAGCCTCCAAACGTACGCTCTAGGAATGGTTTGGGTGAGAAAGAGCATCTAAACGTTGAAGAATGTATTGGAGAACAAAGCAGGTTTCATCTTAGACTTGATGAAGCATGCTCTTAATGCTTTCACTTATTTTTGTCGTCCGCTCATAATGTGAGCATCCATGGCAAGGATTGGGTAGGATTGGGTCGTTTATTGATGGTGGTGGTGGTGGAACATTGGCAGTTTGTTGAGATGAGGTTGGGTTGGCAATGGAGGAGAGCAAGGTGGTTTGGAACTCCATTGCTTGATGGAGATGGGATTCGACCATGCTTTTGAAAGCATAAAGGTTGTCGAGGCGATCATTGATCTCCTCGTAGGTGTTGGGAGGGTTGTTCCACAACGAGGCTTCTATTTCCTCATATGAGGGAAAGATAGACTCAAAGTGTTGTGATGGTGGTCGAGATGCTTGAGATGATGGTGGATCATGGTGTTAAAAGTTGGCTTCTCCATAGAGAGGGCCAAGAATATCCTTAAAGATGGGGTGAAACAATAATAGTTTTTGTTGGTGAGGATCTTGTTATGGTGGTGGTTCTTGTTCAAACGGTTCATTTGGCTCAAAGAATGGCCGTGGTTGATGGTTTGCCATTCGTTCAATTGAGCCAAACAAAGGCAATGGTGGTGGATTGGTTGATCTAGGTGGAAGGTCATCAAGGTCTTGCAAGAAAGGATGTGGTGATGTTGGTAGGGTGTCAAAGAGCTTCATTGGTTCAAGCTTTGGTGATTTGGGTGGTGATGGAGATTTGGATGGTTGAGTTTGAGCTTATAGTGGAGTTGGATCACTAGGAGTTATTGTTGATGGTGGTGTGGTGATCACATTGTGAAACCGTGGTGATGGTGTAGGAGTAGCTAGGTTGAGTAAATTCTCATCTTTGATGGGTGAAGAGATTATGAGTGGTGATTCGTCCGAAGATGAGGAGCTTAAGTTGATGGTTATGTTAAAACAACATGGTTTGACACTAATCCTTGAGGTTCTTCTAATGGGTCTAGATGGTGGAGAGGATTTTGTTGACTTTGTCATTGTCAAAATGGTGTTTTAGAGGCTTAAGATTAGAGATTGAGATGGTGATGGTGTGATTTGAAAGTGTTCCAAGATGGTCAAATTTATAGTGTTGAAGAATTGTTGAAAGGAGTGTTTGGATTTGATGTTCTACCATACAAATTTTGAGGTTTCTATTGATTTTCAATGTTGTCATATCATTGGAAGTCAATCCAATAGAAAATGGTGGAGTAAGAAGACCAAGATATGCACTAAATGCTATGTGGTCATGTCAAATGATTTGGACCAGATGTTCCATGGATTTCAAGAAACCTTTTGGAGGGTTCCTTGCTTTATGTAGATGGGATCCTTGAGTTAGTTATGGTTGAATTTGATTTTTGGCGGGAAATGGGTTCCTATTGGATCTAGTGACTACAAAAGGTCCTAATGCACTTAACAACTAATAAGGAATGTGTTTCTAACTAAAAATGATGGTTTGATGTTGTGTAGAAGTCGGAATTTTGAAAATTTGGAAAAATTTCTGCAGGTGCTGGAGGAACCCATAGAATACATAGGCGGAACCCTGATTAGGGTTCCGCGGGATCCGTTAGTTCTTTTACAAGGGTACAACTACTCCCGTCACACTATGTATTTTAAGGACTAAAATACTAACCGATCACTACTTAAATTACACAATCAAATGAAGTATAAACTATGCAAGTTTACACAAAGCTAAGCTAACAAGACTTGGAACGTTATGTTGAGACTTGTAACTTTTGGTATAAACTTGTGATCCACTTTGCTACAAAAGATCTCACAAATGAAATGTTAATGAGTTAGATGAATGTAATGAAAATGTATGTGTAAAATATAATGAGAAGTGATGAGAGAATTCTTGAGTGTGGCTTGCTATTTATAGCCAACCAAGACAGCAAGCTGGTGGATCCGGCGGAACCAAAACAAGGGTTCCGCCCTTGTACCCACAGGGTTCCGCCAGACCTGACAATCAAACACTCAAGAAATCTTTCCATATCTATGCATGTCAAATCAAGATTCTCAAAGTCAACTTCAAGATAGTTTGTATAAGAATCTTTCCAAATGTGTAACAGATCTTCCAAAAGTCAACTTAGAGATTTTGGAAATCTTTCTAAGATTACACATGATGCATGCCATGATGTCATACAATATTTTCTATTTATAGAAATATGAAAATGTTATGTTTAATGTGAAATGTAAATGTAGCAAATGTAATGTTTAAATGAAATAAAGTCTAGTTATGAAAAGTTTAAACTATATTCATGATTTGCTAAGAATTAAAGTTTATACTTTGTCGTTAACAAAATTTAGCAAAGATCGTAAAATATAAATAAAGTTTTTAGGCAATATTTATATTAACAAAAACATTAAAAAATGAACGAGAACATAAAAAACAGACGAGAACGTAAAAAATGACAAAAACATATAAAACGGTCGAAAACGTAAAAAAACGGACAAGAACGTAAAAAACAGACAAAATTGTAAAACAAATGGACGAAAACGTATAAAAACAAACGAAAACGTAAAAAAGCGGATAAATTTTTTTAAAATGGACGAAAACGTAAAAACGAACGAGAACGTTAAAAACGGACAAAAACGTAAAAAAATGAACGAAAACGTACAAAAATTGACGAAACCCTTAAAAATGGATGAAAACGTAAAAAAACGGGCGAGAACGTTAAAAACGGATGAAAACGTAAAAAACCGGACAATAACGTTAAAAAAATGGAAAAATGTAAAAAAAAAATAGACGAAAACATATAAAAATGAACGAAAACGTAAAAAAACCAGTGAGTGCCAGACCACCAACATTATCTTTCAACTGAGCTAAAACTTCTTTTTCAAATTCTTCAAATTGATCGTCCTCAGACGGCAAGGTTCCATCAAACATAAAAGGTGTCTGTATATGCAATCTACAATATGATGTTATGATTTCATGCATTGCTTTCGGGGTGTTTGGTAAGTCAGTTAAGTTTAAACCAGTTTATTAAGCAGATAAACAGTTTATTAAGCAAATCAAAAATGAATACTTACAATACATCCGGTCGGGAAAAAGTGTCGTGATGGAGAACCAACGTCTCTATGACTCTCTTCATGATTCAGAATTACAGCCCAACAGTCGATTACGTTAGCATCGACCCACAAACCGGGTGCTAATGTTTCCGTATCCACACGCACTGAATATATGAAATTCCCAGAATATGTTTCAAAAACTCTTTCACTCTAAGAAAAAAAATCAAATCATTAAAGAATCACATGGGATTTTGTATGATTCACATGGGATTCAGAAAAGAAATTTTCCATGTGCTTCACTGTGAATCCCATGTGATTCCCTTCACATTGAACCAGATGAATTTTTATCAAGTCTAAATATATGGAATCTCATATTAAGATACTATGAAACATATATAAAAACTAAACATGTAAACTTACATCGTCTCGCCTTGCATCACAAACAAACTATTTCCTAGAATGAACTCCAGCCTAGTAATTTTCGGTAAAACCTTTGTCTTCTAGTTCATATATGGAGGCAATAGGTACGAAGACGGTTTCACCAAACGCTTTTCAGGAATGGGACTTACATTTAAAGCACGAGTTGCCATTTTATCAGGAGTAATGAGACCAATGATACCTGGTTTCACAACATTTGTCCCTTCCAAACCTTTCTTGAGTGAGTCATACTGCAAAATATAAAAGATTTAATTAAAAAGAAATAAATTTTAGGAAAAAATAAGGAAAGCATTATTATGTAAGAATATTACGTATAACTGATCTTCAGCTACCGATTCCATCGCCTCTCCAACCAAATTTGCATGTAATTCTACCCATTGCGTGAAAGACTCAGGTGTGCAAAGGATATATGTTTCTTCATCAGATGGATCAACTTGCTTCTCGGGAACTGCATCATCTTCTTTTCTTTCAGATGGATCAACCACAGTCGAATCATCTGGCTTCTCCGCATCTGCATGACTAGCAGATGGATCGCTACCAGATGGATCTTTATCATTCTGATCCTGATCATCACTTCCTTCATGATCATCATCCCCATTACCATCATCTCCATCTCCTTCTCCTTCAACACTAAGATCTTAATCATTTAATGGAATTGGATGCTTGAAAATCTGAACATACTTTTTATGTAGTTCAAGGAACTTTGCATCGGCAGGGTATTCTACACTAGCTATCGTCAAAACTTCTTCAAGAGCATGTCTTTCATTACATATAACATCTAACTTTTCTTGAACTTTGTTAAACAAATCCTGGAGTAAAATAAAATAGGAATATTTATAATCAGATAAGCACATTGGATTTGTCAGTAATTCTAAGAAGAACCCTTACCCTTCAATTTCTTTTTCTTACAATCAACTTCAGAATCTTCAAATTCATCGGCATCTACAAAAAAAAAAAATAATATCAATAACTTGATCACAAGGGATTCCATATGAATCACATGGAATTTTATATGATTCACAAGGGATCATATAGAATCCCATGGGATTCTGTATTAATTACATAAAAAGACAGATTTCTAAGAAACTACACCTTTTAGCCGCTTGACCTTCAAATTCTTTTTCTCATTACGTACAACCTTGCCATGAGACGCAGAATCAGAAGTGTGGAAAACTAGAAGGGGGGGTTGAATAGTTTTGCGTCTTTTTCGTTTAATAAAAGTTCACTTTCAAAGAATTGATAATAGTTTGTAAAAACCTTTGAAGCTAAATTATAGATACAAATTAATTCACATATGTCACATAGATACTACTTATTTAAAGTGTTGAATAGAAATTATAATTTCATATATCTCACTTGATTATAAGTTTGTATTTATATATGTATATGTGTTTTAATGATTGTATATACTTTTAATTTACTAATGTATAATTAATGTTTTGAATGGAACCTAGTTTGATCTTTATGTGAAACTAATATATGCACAACACACACTAATAATAATGTACGAGAAGCAAATAAGTAAATATGTAAAGAATGAGAGTTGGAAAGATCAAACCGAGAGACAAAGGATTTATAGTGGTTCGGCTACAAGGACACCTTCCTTACCCTACTCCACTCCCCGAGCACCGAACTCGAGAGTTTTCTTCACTAAGTCAATAACCTCCCTTATGGCGGAGAAAACGGTACACACCAAATGCTTACACCAATTAACGACACAAAGCAAGATGTCGAGTTCTAATCGTAGCTAGAACCAATCTCACACCAAATAACACACCACAACTTCTTCACACCTTTTACTTCTTCAATACGTCTTCACACCACGAGTATCTTCACGCCTTCACAAAATACTTCACGACTTCAATGTCTTGCTACTTCACAACTTCAAAGCACCAATGTCTTCACAACTTCAAACCAATAATATCTTTGCACCTTCAAGCCACTAGAGTCTTCACAACTTTAGTCTACTAATGTCTTCAAGTCTTCTCCACTTGGAAGCTTCAATTTCTTCACTACTAGTCACTATTTCCACTCTATCCTATCTTCACTACTATCCAACACTACTTCTTCACTTCAAACTCCACTTCACACTTACAACAATTCTAGATTCTACAACTAAATCTAGCAAACTAATACATACACCTTATTCACCAAAATAAGAAAGATCAACAAGATGAAACAAATAAACAACTTAGATAGCAAGATGATACTAAGTTGTAATACTTCTAATAGAAGTATTCTTCTCTTTGCACTTGAGTGTTGAGGCTTGAATCACTTTGAAACAAAGATCAAAGTATAAAAGATCAAAGGATTTTTAGAGGATGGAGAGGGATGTTTAGATCAGAAAGTTTTTAGTGCAAAAAGGTGAGAAAAATATGTGGAATGATCCAATATTTATAGGGCCAGAAAATACTGTTCTGGAGCGTGCCGGTCCCCTTAATTAGGGGGCGGTCCCCTTAATGATTAAGGGGGCAGCCTAGTATAATTAAGGGGGCCGCCCTCCTGAACGTTGGATTTTCTTGTCCTTTTGTGAGGGGAATTTTTCTGGATTAGATTTGCCATTTTTGGTTGAAAATTTGAATTCACAAATTTGTAATGAATAAAACATATTCTTTTAATTCCAAAAATGCTTTACAAAAGATATAAAATGTTTTGTGACATTTTATAAATATCTAGTGATTAACAAAAATGTTCCTTTGATCTTGTAATACATTAGACACTTTGTTTATCCATACCTTAAGTGATTTAATGGTAAAGATGAGTATATACTACTAAATACTTGTTTATGTCATGATCTTTGGTTTGATGAGTTTTCATTTTGTGATTATCAAAACATAGAGATATCGAAAGATATGAATAACGTTTTTAGTCATTTATTTATGTCAACAATCTCCCCCTTTTTGATGATTACAAAACCTAAACTCATTAAATCCAAAAATTAATTTTTAGACAAGTATTTAGTGAGTTTATATTCACTTCTCCCCCTTTTTGTAAAATCAAAAAGGTTTAAGCCAAAAGAAAGGAAGCTCCCCCTTGATGTATGCTCCCCCTCGTTTGAGGGCACCAAGGGTTCGAGAATTGGGATTCTTGCAAGAAAAATATTAGAAGCACAAGCATAGCACAAGCAAACACATATATCATAATACCAACAAGTAATAAACATGGCAAAAGATAATAAGGAACACATATTAAGTCATTCATTGATAGAAAATGATTATGTCAACCCATAATCATTGTTACAAAAGCCATAAATATAGAATACTAAGACTAAGTATAGCATCCTATTGTGCTAACAAGGAGTGTCACCAAACTTTCTTGAATCCCAAAATGGTTGAAAGGTTTTATTTGAAAATGAGAAACATAAGCATATAAAATGCTTGGTGGTTTAGTGGAGATAAACTTTTGGTTGCATGGATGTTGGTGAGTTTGGAGATGTGGAACTTGCAGGTGGTGGGTTAGAGATAGGGTTTGTTGATTGAGGGTTTTTATGTTGTTCAAGTGATGATGTTTTTTGAGATCTTGTAAGAAGATACTCAATCCAAGTGAAGTGCTCATTCAAGGCAATGGTTTGTTGTTGAAGGAAGATGCAACAAGGGCAATTGTTGACATGCTTCTCAACTTGGTTGATGTTGTGTGGTGATGATGGTGAGCTTGATTGGGTTGGATCCAAATTGCTTTGCGCAAGATGTAATGCTAAAAGAGCACTAAGCTCATGAGCCTCTTTTAGCTCCTCAATGAACTTCAAGTGTTCGGAGGAAGGTGATGATGGTGGAACATGATGGTTGTCTTGGGTGAAAGTTTGAACATGCAACATAGGAATGGCATGTGAGGTTGTAGGATGTGGTGGTGGTACTCTTGGTGGTGGAGACATGGTTGAGCTTGGGTAGTCATGAAAACATGAAATGGGTGGAAGAGGTTCTCCAAGAGTGAGTGGTGTTTTTGTTGAATGAGCAACATGTGAAGTATTGATTGAGAGATTGGGATTGTTGTTTTGGGATTGAGCATGCTCATCATAAGAAGAAGCATGAATGAGGGAATGAGTGGGTGATAAGTTGTGAGATGAGTCATTATTATGGGTTTGAGGTTTAGTAGTTGGTTTACTTGGAACAACATCACTTGAGTTATGAAAAGAATTAAGTTTCCTCCTCCAAACGGGTTTGACTGAGATCCTTGCGGTTCTTGAAATCTTAGGTTTTTGGTTGTTGGGAGATGACATGTTTGGGTGTGACGGCATTAATGATGGGAAGTGGGTATTTATAGTGTATGAGAAATGTGGTTTAGGAAGGTAAATTTTGAGGGATAGCATGGGACAAAATATGTTTGTGAATTTTGGGAAGTATAGGCTGAAATGGGTCAAAAAGTGATAAAGAAAACAGTATCCCCGACCATCAGATGGCCGGTCCCCTTAATTAAGGGCCGGTCCCCTTAATCATTAAGGGGGCCGCCTTATATAATTAAGGGGGCCGCCCATCTGGTGATTCCCAGAATGCCAGAAATGAGTTTTTGGCAGAAAATTTTCAAAAAGGTTGTGTTTTTGGATTTGGATTCAAGTAAGTTCAACTCTTTGAGTCAATATAGGGCATACTATTCATGAATGTAGAGAGTGATATAGAATTAATTAAAATAGGCAATTAATTTCTAATAATCATGCTATCTATTAATTTATCAATTAAGATATGCAACAAAGGAGGCAATAAGGCAAATAAGTTAAATGTGTAACTATATGAAGATGATAACATTTAGTCTAGAGCAAACATATTGATGATTGTTAACAAGTAACAAATAGGTGGACATGATTATATGGACTTCAAGACTTGTTACAAACAAGATCCATTTGGGCAAGCCATGATTCTCATGAAATGATTTGATTAAATTGTGAATGTCATTTCCAATAGAAGTGTATGACACATGTGAGAAAGTTAAATGTGTTTTAAGCAAAACATTTTTAGTTTTATTCAACAATGTTTTGAAGTAAATTCAAGTGTGCATTACAATAACATAGATTGAATTTTGTTTCATAACGTGTAACAAAAAATTTCAATCTTGTTTTTTATTAAAATAATGGCTATGAAAGAAATTTTAGTTAAGTAAATTGTTTCAAGAAAAAAATATTTCATTCAAAAAGAGAGAAGTTTTAAACATGATGTTTTGATCATGATAATCAAGAAGTTGCAAGTGAAGGATTTGAAATGGAAGCTTATCATGCTCAAGAGAATCAATTAAGCCCATTGTCACACATAATCATCTTTAATGACACCTAAAGATATTAAAGTGAAATGATAGATACTTATGATCTAAATGCAATGGGACAGGAAGGAGCAAGGTAAATAGTTCATGGATACAAGATAGACATGTGTATATATATATATATATATATATATATATATATATATATATATATATATATATATATATATATATATATATATATATATATATATGTGTGTGTGTGTGTGTGTGTGTGTGTGTGTGTGTGTGTGTGTGTGTGTGTGTATATGTATACAAAGAACATCATAATATCAAGTTGCAAACAAATCTCAATTATAATACATCTATTAATGCAACTAGTAAGATCATATAGCTTAAGTGGAAGGGTTCTACTATAGATCATAGAAGATTAAGAAAAATGATAATAGACTAAACAACAAGAAGGTTAATAATGCTAATATCATATATGCATATATTAGTGTTAATAATCTAAAAGCATGGCAACTTATCAGTTAAATCATATTCACATACTAATTGAAGCATTCTAAAATATAATGTAATATTGGCAAGTTTTTGAAAAGAGAACTTATCTCAGGTCCAACTTTTCTTTAAGAGTGGGCATGAGGGTAATGGAAGAAATCATAGAAGATTGTCCAAAACATGTCGAAGTATCCAAGTAACATTCCAACGCAATAGAAATCAAGGGAGCTAGATCCGAGATGCTTAATCGATCACATCAATCATCACAAGTCGTGAAGGCTAATAAAAATTGTAATTTGGAGGCTTCATCTTGAAATAGTAACGGACACACCATGATACCAATACTCCAGAGCGAAGAACAAAATGCCGAGACAAGAGGATTCCCGCAACAACGTCATAGGCGAAATGATTGCAGAATGTGAAATAACGTGATAGAAACCAATAGCCGTCAAAGGTAATAGAGCGAGATGAGTAAATCAACACGTAATAGACTCTACGTTCGTTAATTACCTAAACATGATAAAAAGCTTGGTACCCAGATTCTCATGGGTCCTAGTTGGTTAGATGAGAACATCCATTGCATTTGAATGCACATGATGAGGATGTCGTCGATAAGTACAAGAATTCACCAATAGTTTGTTTTAATTAACAAACAATGACTTTCTTGACTAGAGCAATAGACAATGAGTGTTAATAGTATTAGTTCTAAATTTATTCACTAGGTTTAACAAATTTTATTTGTTTTGATACATTTGTTGAAGGATTATTTACGATAAATCCTAAGCCGGTTTTATCATAAAATGACTTTTGAATATTGAGAAGATATTTTAAAGATTTAGAACTATTTTCGAATTTTGCGAATGTTTTTGCTCTTTCATTTTCCATTTTAATTTCATGTTTGTAGTCTTGACATTTTTTACATTCAAGATCAATTTCAATATTACTTTCAAGTCTAGACATTTTATCTTCTAAAATTATTTCTTTTTCAAAGTTGTTTTCAGCAGATGTTGAAGATTCATTTTTAAAAATAATTTTTGAGTCAATGTTGCAAAAATATTTGAAGTTGTTTTCCATTTTTGAAAATTCTAATATAAATTGATCATAGCAAAAATGTTTGGTTTTGGATTGTACCTTATTTTTGGTTCTACATTCTTCACATGCTATACGGTGATCAATTCCATTGTCCATGTTGCTCCAAGTTTTGTTTGTAGTTTCGCTTGGATCTAGAAGCATGTAGTTCTTGCCATCAATACTTGTGTTCGCATTTGTTTGAATATTCTCATAAGCCGTATTATCATCGTCATCTTTGCACTTGTTGCACCCTGATTTATTCACGCTCTTTCTTCGGATTTGGCTCATGTATTCTTCGTTATAGATACCTTCAATGATCACATTTGAACTAGTAGTACATGTGTTTGTTTCAACTAAATATTTATTTACTAAATTTTCTAGATTAACTATTTCTTGTGCAATATCAAGTTTATCATCTTTGATTCTACATTTCTCTTGCTGAAACTTTAAAAGACATTTCCAAATATCATTTGCTGTTTTACAACGAAATAATCTTTCATATTTAACTCTTGGTAGAGTTTTAAAAATAAGTAATTTGGCTTTAGTGTTTTTATCAATTTTGGTTTGAAGATTATTATATTGATTTTCAAAATCTATTTTGGTTGGTTTAAGATCACCAATTGAAATGATATGCCAAAGATCAAGATCTATTGATTTCACATAATTTTCAAATTTGTTTTTCCATTCAAGAAAATGATCATTTTCAAATAAAAGTGGTTGTTGTGCAAATTTCCCTTCTAAATATTTTTCAAATTCCATGGATCGTTACAAGTTTTAAATTACAATCTATTTTAAAAATCTTGCTAAACCTGGCTCTGATACCAATTGTGGAAAACTAGAAGGGGGGGTTGAATGTTTTAATGATTGTATATACTTTTAATTTACTAATGTATAATTAATGTTTTGAATGGAACCTGGTTTGATCTTTATGTGAAACCAATATATGCACAACACACACTAATAATAATGTACGAGAAGCAAATAAGTAAATATGTAAAGAATGAGAGTTGGAAAGATCAAACCGAGAGACAAAGGATTTATAGTGGTTTGGCTACAAGGACACCTTCCTTGCCCTACTCCACTCCCCGAGCACCGAACTCGAGAGTTTTCTTCACTAAGTCAATAACCTCCCTTATGGCGGAGAAAACGGGACACACCAAATGCTTACACCAATTAACGACACAAAGCAAGATGTCGAGTTCTAATCGTAGCTAGAACCAATCTCACACCAAATAACACACCACAACTTCTTCACACCTTTTACTTCTTCAATACGTCTTCACAGCACGAGTTTCTTCACGCCTTCACAAAATACTTCACGACTTCAATGTCTTGCTACTTCACAACTTCAAAGCACCAATGTCTTCACAACTTCAAACCAATAATATCTTTGCACCTTCAAGCCACTAGAGTCTTCACAACTTTAGTCTACTAATGTCTTCAAGTCTTCTCCACTTGGAAGCTTCAATTTCTTCACTACTAGTCACTATTGCCACTCTATCCTATCTTCACTACTATCCAACACTACTTCTTCACTTCAAACTCCACTTCACACTTACAACAATTCTAGATTCTATAACTAAATCTAGCAAACTAATACATACACCTTATTCACCAAAATAAGAAAGATCAACAAGATGAAACAAACAAACAACTTAGATAGCAAGATGATACTAAGTTGTAATACTTCTAATAGAAGTATTTTTTTCTTTGCACTTGAGTGTTGAGGCTTGAATCACTTTGAAACAAAGATCAAAGTATATAAGATCAAAGGATTTTTAGAGGATGGAGAGGGATGTTTAGATCAGAAAGTTTTTAGTGCAAAAGGTGAGAAAAATATGTGGAATGATCCAATATTTATAGGGCCAGAAAATACAGTTCTGGAGCGTGCCGGTCCCCTTAATGATTAAGGGGGCCGCCTAGTATAATTAAGGGGGCCGCCCTCCTGAACGTTGGATTTTCTTGTCCTTTTGTGAGGGGAATTTTTCTGGATTAGATTTGCCATTTTTGGTTGAAAATTTGAATTCACAAATTTGTAATGAATAAAACATATTCTTTTAATTCCAAAAATGTTTTACAAAAGATATAAAATATTTTGTGACATTTTATAAATATCTAGTGATTAACAAAAATGTTCCTTTGATCTTGTAATACATTAGACACTTTGTTTATCCATACCTTAAGTGATTTAATGGTAAAGATGAGTATTTACTACTAAATACTTGTTTATGTCATGATCTTTGGTTTGATGAGTTTTCGTTTTGTGATTATCAAAACATAGAGATATTGAAAGATATGAATAACATTTTTAGTCATTTATTTATATCAACAAGAAGAATCAGAACCTGAATTGTCCCTCTTTCTCTCCAATACAACCTTACACTTCAAATTCTTTTTCTTATGATCAACTTCAGAATCTTGTAATTCATCGGCATCTACATAAAAAAGACATAATATAAACAACTTGATCACAAGGGATTCAATATGAATCACATAGGATTCTATATGAATCACAAGGGATCATATAGAATCCCATAGGATACTGTATTAATTACATAAAAAGACAGATATACACCTTTTTGTGGCTTGACCTTCAGTTTTTTTTACTCTGATCTACTTTTGATAAAACCAATTTCTGTTTCGGTTTAACTTCTTCCTGAACTGGCTTTTTCAACCTCAAAACAGGAGCTTACGATAATGCTTTAATAGACTTCTTCTCCAAGGCCTTCATATTGGTCTCAACTTTTGGCATATCCTTTGTCTTATTCTTAGAGCCTTTGCCTTAACTGGTGGTTTATCCTTAGACGACTTATCCTTAACACCAGCCTTCTCAGTTAAAACAGTCGGCGCCTTAACCTTCGACGTACGCTTCTCATTAACTTCTTCCTGAACTGGCTTATCCAAACTAAAAACAACACCTTCTGATACTGCTTGAACAGACTCCGTCTCCGGCGCCTTCATCTCTGACACCTTCGTATTGATCTCAACTTGTGCTTGATCCTTACCTCTCAATATAGAACCCTTTGTCCTAACTTGTGCCTTATCCTTAGACAAATTATCCTTAACACCAGCCTTATCATTTAAATCAACTGGCGACTTATCAGCCGACGCCTTAACATTAAACTTAAGCTTTTTAGTAACAACAGCAGGCATAACCTTATCCTTCGTAACATCAACCTTAGGCTTCTCATTAACAACAGTATGAACAACAACCTTATCCTGTAACTTATCCGTAGTAAGATCACCCTTGCGTTTCTCATTAACAACATCAACCTGCTTATCCTTACTAACACCTAGTACCTTAACCTTTTTGTTATAGGTAACAATACCCGTCGACTTATCTTTTTCCAAATCAGTAACAACATCCGAAATAACTTTACCAACATCAACATCCGACGGTTTTGTCGCCTTAACTTTATCAACAACCGGTTTATACTGTAACAACACTCGTCGAATTCTCGAAAGGATTAAACTGAGACAACGACGTTGGGTTCAAACCTTTATCGGAATTGGCATAAAGAGTATTCATGTTGACAAACTTCTTCCTAGGCGAACCACTAGAAGTAGCCTTGAGAACACCTAACATTAATAATAATAATAATAATAATAATAATAATAATAATAATAATAATAATAATAATAATAATAATAATAATAATAATAATAATAATAATAATAATAATAAGTGTTGGGACTTGAGATGGAAGCTTTGAATACACTTTCGCGTGTTGGGACTATTGCCAGCAGCCACTCTAACAATGTTAAGAGCGGTGCTTTTATTTTTCATCGTGTTAGTTTCTGTATTCAAAAAGGAGTGGGAGCACAAATAGTGTCAAGGCTCCCCTCCAATTTCATGTAATTTCCATGGTTTCAATGAAAAATCATTATAATAAAAAATAAATAAATAATAATAATAATAATAATAATAATAATAATAATAATAATAATAATAATAATAATAATAATAATAATAATAATAATAATAATAATAATAATAATAATAATAAAATAAGCTAATCCAAAACTTCAATCTACTGAGATTCATACAATAAAATGTGATCATGTTTAGAATCCCATGGGATTCATACAGAATCCCATGTGATTTTGTTTAGAATCCCATGAGATTTATTATGAAAACACAACTTACGCATTTTGAAAACACAGTTTTGACCCCGTAAAACCCCTTAAATAAGCTTATAACTAGTTATCTTAAAACAAACACTCACAGCGTCTTACTACATTTTCATAACACCAATAAGTTAATAAGCGCCTTAGATAACGTTAGCCAAACACACCTGAATACATTAACCAACAATTCAAACCAAATGTTACACAAAGCATCACATTGTATATCTCATTTCTGCCATGAAACACAATAGTTTTAGTTTATTTATCTACAAAACAGCTTATCAAGCAATTGTCCTTCTATATTAAGACACCTAAAACCAATTAAGCTATTATACTGATTCAGATAACTCATCACCAAGCCATATCATTCCAATAAAGTTTTAAAATCAAAATAAGCAACATCTAACATCTATAAAAATAATAATAATAATAAATAAGCAACAAAATAAGCAATGAAGCAACATAAACTAACTAATATAACAAAATAAGCTAAAAATATACCAGCTGCTTGATTTTGAAGCTTATTTCGATCGGAAAGTAGCAATGAATCCAATTTGGACAACGAATCGTCTTGAGATAATGCTATTTCATCTTCAATCTCTATTTTAATGGAAATATTTTAGAAATTAGGGCTTGACGGTGGTTTAGGGTTGGGTTGGGGGTGAAGGGTGAGAAAGAGAAGAAACGGTTATCGGGTGTGTGTGAACGTGTGCGTGTGTTTAGGGGTGGATTTGGGGATATTGGTGTGAAATATTAAATGACTAAAATGCCCCTCAGTATATTTTTATTTTAAAATGCTAATTAATCTAAACCGTTGGATGGAAGGAGGATGGACGGTTGAGATCTTGTGGTTTGTTCCTTAGATAAATGTTGTTTCGTGTAGAACTTTTGTCTTTTATAAGATTGATCTGAAACTATAACATGTTATAGGCTCCTTTGAGTCCCACTTTTTTCTTTTGCATTTTCTTTAAAAACAAACACCTTTCATTGAACTAAAAACAAATTTCAATTCATGCCAAAAAACTATATTTTGTACAAAATTAAAATATAGAAGAAACTACATTTCATTTCGCTATTGATATCGTTTCCAAAGATAATCTACAACATCACGCCACAAGTCGTTATGCACATCATCACGTAATTCCTTGTTTTATCTTTGATACATGTTGTATCTCTCAACCCATGTAAGTTGCATATTGTTTATGTAAGCAGCCGGACAATTTCTCTATTCCTAATTCATACAATCCATACAACTAAGCAATACATGAGAACCCATGATAATTTTTTTGCTTTCATATATGCTAAAAAGGTCACTAGGATGGGGTTTTCTTAAAGGGATGTGATTTGCATACTCCCACAATTGATTGGCACACTCAAATTATGAATGTGTTGACATTTATACCCTTATAGGGTGAACATAAGTAAAAATGATATAAGGGTATAAATGTCAAAACACTCATAATTTGAGTGTGCCAATTGATCTCATATACATTGGTTAAATTGTCTAAATTATCACGACTACAATGTTAACCAATTTATAAATATTCATAAAAAAAATGGGTTTGTCCCATACGTCAATTGACATATGGGGGCGTGCATTTCATTATAGGACTAATTTTATGTGTTGCATTGGGTCTTGAAGTAAAAAGTAAAAAGTGCGTGTGAGTAGTTTTATTATTATAGGTAGTTATACCTTTAACTATTGATAAAATTAGTTTTGAGATCATTCTAGGTCGTCGACTAAATTTCCTCCGGGTATTTTGGGTTCTCGAGAAAATGATCTTCCATAAGACGTTGTTCGACACATAAATAATCTCGTGGTATGCTTTGAGTGTTTGAACTAGTGGATTAATCGTGATCGAAAGATAGATAATGTTCATGGTAATCGTACAAACTTAACAATTTTTCGGATCGTTCTTTGTCGGATTAACGCATGTTGAAAGTTTATGTTTTAAGAATATATGAAAGTATATGAAACATAAATGTTGAGTGTGTTTGATTGTTTGTATGGTAAAAGTTGGTATCAATAGAAAAAAAAGAATTTTTGGCTGTTTGAAAAATATAGCCGTTGCCACTTTTGGTATTCGAATATATATATATATATATATATATATATATATATATATATATATATATATATATATATATATATATATATATATATATATATATATATATATATATAAATAGGGAAGAGTTAAAATAAAAAGAGTATTTATGGTAAAAAAAATAAGAAGGATTTTGGACCTTTAGATTTAAAATCAATGGATAAGATTAAACTATACACTTAATTAAGGCTGGAAAGGCAAAAAGATCCTTTAAAAAAATAAATAAACATGTTTCTTTTTCATTAAACCAGAACCACTTTCTCTCTCCACCAAGAACTTTCTCTCTCAATAATTGCATCTTACCGATAAATCATCACTTTCATACATGATTCTCTATCATCAAATCCTCACTTTCATACACGATTCTCAGTCATCAAATCCTCACTTCTCAATAAATTCCGATCTACCTTCTCTCTCAATAAATTCCGATCTACTTGTTCTCTCTATTAATTCCGATCAGCAATCCTCACTTTCAAACAATTGTCTACAAAATGCCGGTGAAAAGCAAATGTAAGTCAACCAAATCTAATTTTGTTCATATTATGATACAGTAGCCCGATTTTAATGCATTTTGTTTTAAAAATTAGCAGCAAAAAGATTAAGAAGTGGAAGAAGAGTATCAATAACTATATCTCTTTGAGATAGTGAGAACAACGAGCTAAGAAGTGTGATACGTGGGAATCGCACCAGGTTTTACCTCTTGAGGGATCTCGAGAAGCTTAAAACCCCCACCAGGCAGTGTACCTGATCGTTGTAGTATAGTATAGTGACAAGTACCGGGGGATTGATCGTTCAACTCAGAAATAGTGTCGCTAGGATTAGAAAGCCTAAAAACTAGGTCTAGAGGTGAGGAATGATTCTTTTTGTATTTTTATGTTTTTATAAAAGCAATTAAAATCTCAGTTTTTGGAAGAGTGGGCGGAATTAGTTGCTAATAAACTAACCCAATAACTAAGATGCAATCAAAATAAAATAACAGAAATAAAAATGAAATCTAATTAAACTAGTGGTGTGAACAATGATAGGGAGAGTTGTGTTTACTTAGGTTTCATTACTCCCTAGATATCTTTTACAGGTTGATAGTTTGTTACAATTGCAAGAATGACGGGTCGTATTCCTTAATACTAGTCGTAGGGCCGTGTACAATATTCCCTAACTCTATAGGATCCTACTTCACTCCTATGTCGAGCCGTTAGAAGCTCCTAACATGGGATCATTAGAATTCTCCTACGCATTAAATACAACCAAAAATCATAGTACACCTCTGATCATGTTTCTTAAGACGTTCAAACATGTCACCAATGGAAGTCTGCCAGTTTTCTTAAGCCTAACATCGAACACAATCATCCGTAACAACTATAAACAAACAATCAACCCATAATTAATATCTAGGTTTCACTACATCTAAGCAAACACATAAGAGATCTAGCCAAGTATGTTAAATTCAAGACAAGTGTAAGATATATTCAAACAACACATAGACATATTAAATGAATTGAAAGAGTACTTATCTCAATTGAACATGAAAGGTTTCAAAGGGTAAAACCCTTGAAAAGGCTGTAATATTCGTACTAGGGTTTCTCTCCAAAGTTATACCCTACTTGCTCCTCTATTGAATGAAAATTGCAAAACTATATATAGATTTTACAGGGTGACGACGTCAAGTAGGAAATTCTGACGCCGTCAACTCGCCGCCCATAATGAAATCGGATTGCCTAGATCCACTTTTGACGCCGTCATGTGTTATATTACTCTGGGCCGTCACTCATATTTGGACCATGACGGCCTTGGGTGACGCCGTCATATCCATAGTGTAAAACTCTTCTGGATCGTCACGGACTTTATCCACTTCCACCTCTTGTATTACTCTTTTCGCCGTCACAAAAGAACTCTTGACTACTGTTCCCAGCAAGGAAAATTAAGACTTTGCCGTTTTCTTCACTTTTATGCTCCAAAAACGTCCAAAATGCTTCCTTTTCCAGAATTCACTCCAAAAGTACCTAAAATGACAAAAGGAACGATTTAGGGCAATATTTGATTAAATAAATTCGAATTCGGGCTTAAATGACCCCCTAAAAACGGTTCATTTTTCGCCTCATCAAATACCCTTACACTTGAGATTTGCTTATCCTCAAGCAAATACGCTTTTATTCTAATCAAAATACAAGTTAGGGATCATTTAACACTAATATAAAAGTAATTACAACAAATAATCGTTCCACTAAAGACCAAAGATAAGCACGGAGGTCATATACTAGCACCTCACAAATAGTGTTTAGATACTCACATGTCTCGGGTGTAATAAAGTATATATCACAATATGGAAATGGAAAACATCTCTCACTACCTGTCATAGCAAAATAGATTACCATAGGCTTGGGAAAGGATCAAACCTCCACCACATGGCGTAAGCACCTAGGATAAACTATCAAAGAGGTCTTTTAAAGGGTTATAACGTTAGGTGTAGGGATATGGAATACACGGTTTTGTTGGATATAGGCAATCTTTACTAGTGGCGAGTTAATCATCTTGGTTAATTACATGTACAATATGGCGTTGCTAAGCCAAGACTAGACTCGACTTAAGCTAATAAATCAGAAATAACAAAAACATAAAACAAACATAGAATGAAACGGGATGGTAGTCCGTTTTTTTTTTTTTTTTTTTTTTTTTTTTTTTTTTTTTTTTTTTTTGTTTGAGTTGCATACACTCTTACCCTACCATCCAAAATAATACATCATAGGGAATGAACATTCCCCTTACACTTGAATTTTTACATACTTTAAAATAAACTACTCTAATGACTCGAATTAAAATAATCAAAACACTTGGAGTACTTTTAAGATTAACGCACATATGGGGGTAATAAATGATGTTCTTCCCCATTACTCCATAACACAAGTACTTTACCCATGAGTCCCAATCGTCCCAAAACAATATGTACAAGGATATGACTCGACTTAGCAACCATGTAATCAATTAGATAATTAACTAAGAGTTTAAACATGTAACAATAATGCACTAAAGATGAGTGCATATACGGAAGGCTAAGGCGATTTGGGTGTACATTTAAGTGGGTTGTAACAAATTCTTCCTTTAAGTAAGTTGCTTAAAGTTAGAAACGAAAAGATAGGCTCGGAGGGGTGTACTAGGGGTTTCGTGTACTAAAAATGAGTACAACGCTAAGGTGTGGGTAAAATTAGTTAACTTTACTAGCCAAGTAATATGACTTAAATGGTCAAGTAATTATGATACGGGTTTAACACAAGGGTTATCCTAATGCCTCTTATAATGTTGTAAATCCTACTACACGAATGTAGTCTCACTAGCGGTCTCGGGATGCATCACTAATGCAAGTTCTAGAATCTAAATGCTACCAGTACACTGATAAGCACTAATAGTAAATGCTTTTCCTATCAAATCTAAAGGCGAACCTCACATATTTGGGTGGAAAATTTTTCTGAATAGTACGGTTTTGTGCTAGTCATACAACTCCTATCCATGAGACGCTTGCTAAGGCTAAAGTTTCACTCCTAAATGTTGTAAAAAATTTTAAATTTGGCGCTAAAATTACACTAACAAGTATTTCTCTTAGTTTTATTACACACCTACCATCAAATAAACAAACTCAAGTTCAATTGTATCCTATAAGGTATCATCATTTACCCTCCCCTTACACTTAGGATGAACATTGTCCCCAATGTTTAATTAAAGAATGTAAAAGTGAAACAGGTAAAAGAATGAAATCAAATACTCCCCTGATTTGTTCGGTGTGGATAGTGTGGTAACAAGGTTAGATCTTCCTCCAAGAAAATGAACAATCAAAGCTTCCCTTCCAGAAATATAAATCATTTTCTTGTCATATGTAACCTGTTAAACCTGAGAAAACAAACAAGGCAACCTCGCGTAAAATTGGCGGCATTCTATATATAATAACAAGTCCTAGAAAACAAATTAAGATATAATGCTTGTGGAATGAATGTTTGCAGATTTCCTGGAGTTTATAAAACTTAAGAATTAACAAAAACTTTAAGACACCGTTTAGAAAAACAAAACTAGAAAAATTTCCAGAATTTTACACATGACGCCGTCAGGAGTTAACTCCTAACGCCATCAGAAGTGACCTGCAGAAATCTTTACGTTAAGTTTCCGGAATATTTCTGGAAAAACTTATGTCCTACTTCCTGGAAAATCCTGCAAAACATCTTTATGACTCGATACAAGCATTTAACTCTAACAAATACTAATACACATGTTCATTTAATATTGTGGAGAATCATGATCAATTTCGTTCTTAGAAACAAATTTGGGGTTTCCCTTACACTTATCTTTTGCAAAATACCTTTATATGCAATTAAGACGAAGTTAAAAACAAAATAAAGCATTTTCACAATTCACTTTGAAACATGAGCCACAAACAACAAAAATAAAACATGCATACGAAAACAAATAAAATCAAACAAACAAACAAACAAATAAATAAAGCTTGGGTTGCCTCCCAATAAGCGCTTGTTTTTGTTCGAGTCACGAGCCTGACTCTACCCTTATTTAACGGAAATAGGGGAGGTTTTCCCTACACTTTGAATTAAGTGCGGGTGAAAGTAGCGATACACACCCTTAGGGTGGAAATATGCCACGTGAGGAGAAAGTGGTGGATGGATTATATGCTCAAAGATGTGTGTTCCTATCATCATAACCTTACATAATTCAATTGGGTTAATGGGTGGATTAAGATTTTTTCCTAGAAAGGGATCATTTTCTGTAAACTTTGAGAGACTACTAGTTGGGGATCCATCTTGACCTAATAAACCTGGTTTAAACCCATAATGTTTTTTGTGATCAATCATAAATGGGTGATGTAAGCATGTAAGGTTATTTTCCACTCCTATATTGGCTTCCTCTCTACAAGGCTTAGAGTCCACTACCTTTTTCCTAAGACTACCCGGACTATACGGTTTGATGGGTGGATCAGAACCTATTTCAATTCCTAAATTTTCATCCAAGGATGGAAGATTAGGTAACGGTTTTGGTTGGGGCTCCGGTTCATCAAAACTAGAAACTTCCTTAGAACTAAAAGAAAGGTCATCACTACAAGTGTTAAAACCTATATTCTCTAGTTGTGATTGGTCCAAGGGTTCTACCTCTATTGGAATTCCTAAAGTTTCTTCTACATCTTCCGGCTAAGTCACGGGCGGTGTGTGTGCCTCAAATGATGGTGGGACTTGTGGGGTACTTATGTTATTTACTTCATCATTCCTTGTGTCAAGATCACCTATATCCTCAACATGTGTTTCATTATAATCTAACCCTAACATTTTCCCAAGTATCTCAAGTGCTTCTCTAGGCATCTCAACTTCTATATCCGAATCATAAGGATCATCCTCAATATTCTGACTGCTATATTCAAATTGCCCAAAAGATTCATCATGTGTTTCTTGAGATTCAACATCACCCTAACATTTTCCCAAGTATCTCAAGTGCGTCTCTAGGCATCTCAACTTCTATATCTGAATCATAAGGTTCATCCTCAATATTCTGACAACTATATTCAAATTGCCCAAAAGATTCATCATGTGTTTCTTGAGATTCATCATCACCGATCATAAAACCTAGGTCTTTTTGATCAATGTGATCATGTTCGGCTAAATCCTCCATCACATCAAGGTCACCTACGTGTTCATCCTGTATTGTGGTAAAATCAAACCACTCCGTGCACCTAGGTATCTCATCCTGATGAGGCGAAAAATGAACCACTTTTAGGGGGTCATTTAAGCCCAGAATTGAATTTATTTGATCAAATATTGCCCTAAATCATTCCTTTTGTGATTTTAGGTACTTTGGGAGTGAATTCTGGAAAAGAAAGCATTTTGGACGTTTTTGGAGCATAAAAGTGAAGAAAACGGCAAAGACTTAATTTTCCATGCTGAGAACAATACCTGACGGCGTCAAGAGGAAAATTTTGACGGCATCAGGAGTAAAATCCATGACGACCCAGAGAAAACCTGAAGTCCTCACAAGAAGCGCGTCAAGTGTATTTTTGGTGACGGCCTGCAATTGGAATACACATGACGGCGTCAGACCCAGATCTAGGCAGTCCGAGAAATTATTTGGCGGCGAGATGATGGCGTCAGAAATTTGTTCTTGACGCCGTCACCTATCAGAATCTATATATACTATTCTATTTTTCATTCATTAAAAGAGGAACTTGTGTGGAGAATTCTAGGGCCGAACCCTAATAACCCTAGGTCGTTTTTTACTGTATTTTCAAGGGTTTTCACCCCATGAAACCTTTCATGTTCAATTGAGATAAGTCCTCTTTCAATTCATTCAATATGTCTATGTGTTGTTTGAATATATCTTATGCTTGTCTTGATTTCAACATGCTAGGATAGATCTATCATGTGTTTGCTTAGATGTAATGAAACCTAGATGTTAATTATAGGTTGATTGCTTGTTTATAGTTGTAATGGATGAATGATTTCAATGTTAGGCTTAAGAAAACTGGCAGATCTCCATTGTGTAACATGCTTGAACGTCTTAGGAAACATGAACCGATGTGTACTAGGTTTTATTGGTTGTATTTAATGCATGAGCAAATTCTAATGATCCCATGTTAGGAGCTTCTTAACCGGCTCGACATAGGAGTGAAGTAGGCGCTTATAGGATTGGGGAAGTAAGTACGCCACCCCATGAATGGTATTAAGGAATACAACCCGTCATCCACGCAACTGTAACAAGTAATTAACCTGTAAAAGATATCTAGGGAGTAGTGAAACCTAAGTAAACACAATTCTCCCATATATTGCTCACACCTTTAGTATAATTTAGTTTATTTTCATTTCTAGTATTTTATTTTGATTGCATTTTAGTTATTGGGTTAGTTGACTAGCAACTAATTCCGCCCAACTCCTTCAAAACCAAGATTTTTATTTGCTTTTATAAAAATATAAAAATACAAAAAGAATCATCCCTCATCTCTAGACCTAGTCTTTAGGTTTTCTAATCCTAGCGACACTATTCCTAGCTGAACGATCAATCCCCCAGTACTTGTCATTATACTATACTACATCGATCAGGTACACTGCCTGGTGGGGGTTGTAAGCTTCTCGAGATCCCTCGAGAGGTAAAGCCTGGTGCAATTCCTACGCTACCAAGTTTTTGGCGCCGCAGCCCGGGGAATAGTTATTGTCTAGGTTAGAATCTCTTTTTATTAGGTCTACTTGCTAGATTCCTTTCTAGCAAGATTTTATTTTTATTTTTTTAGGTTTTCTTTAGTCTATCTTTTCTTTGTATCTTTGTTTGTAAAAACCTTTCCATTGACTATTCCGTTAGCCATTATGGAGAACGTGAATCCACCATACTACCAACCACGAAATTCACCCACTCCAAATGACATCTTGATGTTTAAACAACATGAGGATGAACCTATCTATGATGCATGGGAGCGTTTTAAATATTTACTCAGAAAAGTCCCTCATCATAATTTCGATATGTGGTCCCAAATTGAAATATTTTACCATCGTGTCGACCACTATACCAAAATGGACATTGACCATGCCGCAGATGGGGACCTTTGGGGATTAAGTGTTGGTGAAGCATGGGAAACTATAGAGAATTGGGCCATACTTGCCAAAAAAATGGACAACCCAACAAACGTTGTTACGGATCAATTAATAGCAAGTTTAAGGGAACAAGCAAGAAGATTGTTTGAGGATAAAACTATAGATGAGATAACTGGGTGCACAGAGTGGTTTGATTTCACCACAATACAGGATGAACACATAGGTGACCTTGATGTGATGGAGGATGTAACCGAACATGATCACATTGATCAAAAAGACCTAGGTTTTATGATCAATGATGATGAATCTCAAGAAACACATGATGAATCTTTTGGGCAATTTGTATATAGCAGTCAGAATATTGAGGATGATCCTTATGATTCGGATATAGAAGTTGAGATGCCTAGAGAAGCACTTGAGATACTTGGGAAAATGTGAGGGTTAGATTATAATAAAACACATGTTGAGGATATAGGTGATCTTAACACAAGGAATGGTGAAGTAAATAACATGAGCCCACAAAGTACCCCACAAGTCCTACCATCATTTGATGCGTACACACCTCCCTTGACTTACCTGGAAAAAATAGAAGAGACTATAGGAACCCCAATAGAGGTAGAACCTTTGAACCAAACACAACTAGAGGATATAGGTTTGTATACTTATAATGATAACCTTACTCTTAGTTCTAGGGAAGTTTCTAGTTTTGATGAACCGGAGCCTCAACCAAAACCGTTAACTAATCTTCCATCCTTGGATGAAAATTTAGGAATTGAAATAGGTTTCAATCCACCCATCAAACCATATAGTCTGGGTAGTCTTAGGACAAAGGTAGTAGACTCTAAGCCTTGTAGAGAGGAAGCTGACATAGGAGTGGAACATGACCATACATACTTACATCACCCATTCATGATTGATCATAAGAAACATTATGGGTTTAAACCAGGTTTATTAGGTCAAGATGGATTCCCAACTAGGAGTCTCTCGAAGTTGATAGAAGATGATCCCTTTCTAAGAGAAAATCTTAATCCGCCCACTAACCCAATTGAATTAGGTAAGGTTATGATGATAGGAGCACAACCCTTTGAGCATATAATTCATCCACCACTCTTTCCTAACATGGCATATTTCCACCCTAAGGGTGTGTATCGCTACTTCCACCCGCACTTAATCCTAAGTGTAGGGAAAACCTCCCCTATTTCCATTAAATAAGGGTAGAGTCAGGCTCGTGACTCGAACAAAAACAAGCGCTTATTGGGAGGCAACCCAAGCTTTATTTATTCATTTGTTTGTTTGTTTGTTTATTTGATTTTATTTGTTTCTGTATGCATGCTTTATTTTTATTGTTGGTAGATCATGTTTCAAAACTAAAATAGTAAAAATACTTTATTTTGTTGTTTGGCTTAGTCTTAACTTCATCCAAAGGTATTTCGCAAAAGATAAGTGTAAAGGGAAACCCCAAATATGTTTTTAAGAAACAAAACCGATCATGATTTTCCACAATATTAAGTGAACATGTATATTCGTATTTGTTTGAGTCAATTGCTTGTATCGAGTCATAATGATGTTTTACAGGATTTTCCAGGAAGTAGGACGAAGTTTTTTCAGAAATTTTCCGGAAACTTAACATAAGAATTTATGCAGGTCAATTCTGACGGCGTCATGAGTTTTAATCTTGACGGCGTCATGTGTAAAAATATGGAAATTTTACCAGTTTTGTTTTTCTAACGGGGTCTTAAAGTTTTTGTTGAATTATTAGTTTTATAATCTCCAGGAAATCTGCAAACATCATTCACAAGCATTATATCTTATTTTGATTTCTAGGATTTGTTAGCATATGTAGATTGCCGCCGATTTTATGCGAGGTTGTCTTGTCTGTTTTCTCAGGTTTTTACAGGTTATGTATGACAAGAAGATGATTTATATTCTGGAAGGGAAGCTTTGATTGTTCATTTTCTTGGAGGAAGATCTAACCTGGCCACCTTATTATCCATACCGAGCGAATCAGGGGAGTATTTGATTTCATTCGTTTTACTTATTTCACTTTTACATTCTTTACTTGAACATTGGGGACAATGTTCATCCTAAGTGTAAGGGGAGGGTAAAATGATGATACCTTACAGATACACTTTCGCTTGAGTTTGTTTGTTTGATGGTAGATGTGTAATAAAACTATGAGAAATACTTGTTAGTGTAATTTTAGCGCCAAATTTAAATTTTTTTACAACATTTAGGAGTGAAACTTTAGCCATAGCAAGCGTCTCATGGATAGGAGATTGTATGACTAGCACAAAACCGTACTATTCAGAAAAATTTTCCACCCAAATATGTGAGGTTCGCCTTTAGATTTGATAGGAAAAGCATTTACTATTAGTGCTTATGAGTGTACCGGTAGCATTTAGATTCTAAAACTTGCGTTAGTGATGCATCCCGAGACCACTAGTGAGACTACATTCGTGTAGTAGGATTTACTACATGATAAGAGGCATTAGGATCACCCTTGTGTTAAACCCGTATCATAATTACTTGACCATTAAAGTCATATTACTTGGCTAGTTAAGTCAATTAATTTTTCCCACAACATTAGCGTTGTACTCATTTTTAGTACACGAAACCCCTAGTACACCCCTCCGAGCTTATCTTTTCGTTTCTAACTTTAAGCATTTTACTTAAAGGAAGAATTTGTTACACCCCACTTAAATGTACACCCAAATCGCCTTAGCCTTCCGTGTATGTACTCATCTTTAGTGCATTATTGTTATTTGTTAAACCCTAAGTTAATTATCTAATTGATTACATTGTTGCTAAGTCGAGTCATATCCTTGTACATATTGTTTTGGGACGATTGGGACTCATGGGTAAAGTACTTATTTTATGGAGTAATGGGGAAGAACTTAATATTATTACCCCATATGTGCGTTAATCTTAAAAGTACTCCAAGTGTTTTGATTATCATAATTCGAGTCATTAGATTAGTTTATTGTAAAGTATGTATTATTTCAGATGATAGGGTAAGAGTGTATGCAAAAAAAAAAAAAAAAAAAAAAAAAAAAAAAAAAAAAAATTCGAAAAAATTAAGAAAAAGAAAAGAAAAGAAAAAGAAGAAAAAGAAAACGAGAAAAAACATACGGACTACCATCCTTTTTATTCTATGTTCATTTTATGTTTTTATTGTTTTTGATTTATTAGCTTAAGTCGAGTCTAGTCTTGGCTTAGCAACGCCACATTGTACATGTAATTAACCAAGATTGTTAACTCGCCACCAGTAAAGACAGCCTATATCCAACAAAGCCGTGTATTCCATATCCCTACACCTAACGTTACAACCCTTTAAAAGACCTTTTTGATAGTTTATCCTAGGTGATTACGCCATGTGGTGGAGGTTTGATCCTTTCCCAAGCCTATGGTAATCTATTTTGCTATGACAGGTAGTGAGAGATGTTTTCCATTTCCATATTGTGATATATACTTTATTACACCCGAGAGATGTGAGTATCTAAACACTATTTGTGAGGTGCTAGTATATGACCTCCGTGCTTGTCTTTGGTCTTTAGTGGAACGATTATTTGTTGTAATTACTTTTATATTAGTGTTAAATGACCCCTAACTTGTATTTTGATTAGAATAAAAGCGCATTTGCTTGAGGACAAGCAAATCTCAAGTGTAAGGGTATATGATGAGGCGAAAAATGAACCACTTTTAGGGGGTCATTTAAGCCCAGAATTGAATTTATTTGATCAAATATTGCCCTAAATCGTTCCTTTTGTGATTTTAGGTACTTTGGGAGTGAATTCTGGAAAAGGAAGCATTTTGAACGTTTTTGGAGCATAAAAGAGAAGAAAACGGCAAAGACTTAATTTTCCATGCTGAGAACAGTACCTGACGGCGCCAAGAGGAAAATTTTGACGGCGTCAAGAGTAAAATCCATGACGACCCAGAGAAAACCCAATAACTAAGATGCAATCAAAATAAAATAACAGAAATGAAAATGAAATCTAATTAAACTAGTGGTGTGAACAATGATAGGGAGAGTTGTGTTTACTTAGGTTTCATTACTCCCTAGATATCTTTTACAGGTTGATAGTTTGTTACAATTGCATGGATGACGGGTCGTATTCCTTAATACTAGTCGTAGGGCTGTGTACAATATTCCCTAACTCTATAGGATCCTACTTCACTCTTATGTCGAGCCGTTAGAAGCTCCTAACATGGGATCATTAGAATTCTCCTACGCATTAAATACAACCAAAAATCATAGTACACCTCTGATCATGTTTCTTAAGACGTTTAAACATGTCACCAATGGAAGTCTGCCAGTTTTCTTAAGCCTAACATCGAATACAATCATCCATAACAACTATAAACAAACAATCAACCCATAATTAACATCTAGGTTTCACTACATCTAAGCAAACACACAAGAGATCTAGCCAAGCATGTTAAATTCAAGACAAGTGTAAGATATATTCAAACAACACATAGACATATTGAATGAATTGAAAGAGTACTTATCTTAATTGAGCATGAAAGGTTTCAAAGGGTAAAACCCTTGAAAAGGCTGTAATATTCGTACTAGGGTTTCTCTCCAAAGTTATACCCTACTTGCTCCTCTAATGAATGAAAATTGCAAAACTATATATAGATTTTACAGGGTGACGACGTGAAGAAGGAAATTCTGACGCCGTCAACTCGCCGCCCATAATGAAACCGGATTGCCTAGATCCACTTTTGACGCCGTCATGTATAATATTACTCTGGGCCGTCACTCATATTTGGACCATGACGGCCTTGGGTGACGCCGTCATGTCCATAGTGTAAAACTCTTCTGGATCGTCACGGACTTTATCCACTTCCACCTCTTGTATTACTCTTGACACCGTCACATAAGAACTCTTGACTACTGTTCCCAGCAAGGAAAATTAAGACTTTGTCGTTTTCTTCACTTTTATGCTCCAAAAACGTCCAAAATGCTTCCTTTTCCAGAATTCACTCCAAAAGTACCTAAAATGACAAAAGGAACGATTTAGGGCAATATTTGATCCAATAAATTCGAATTCGGGCTTAAATAACCCCCTAAAAATGGTTCATTTTGCGCCTCATCAAAGCGTAGATAGAATATCCACGATCGTCCCTCAAAAACTCCAAAATTTGGTATTGATGTAATTAAGAGTATTTTTATATAAATTATTTGTGCATTAAAATAAGGATTGGAAGGAGTTTTGATTGTTTTGTTCATTAAAATAAGGATGAGAAGCATTGATGTTTTGTGCATTTAAATGTTTGTTGGTATGTGACATCTTAACCTGATTCAGTTGCAATACTTGTATTTTTAGCTCATGATTGTTTGTATAGGGTTACGTTTACGTTATTAGCTTTGTTATGCTGTTGGAGGTTCGATTAGTTTAATTATGTGAAGTACTGTTTGAGGCATATTAGTTAATCAGGATTTAGTTTAGGTTGCGCTGGGAACATAGGTCGTGTGTTGATTTATGAGAATTACTGTAGTTATTTAGAATGTAACTTGTTTGTGATGAATACTATTAGTAGGAAACTAGTTTGTAAATGTTAGTCTTTTGTGCATTAAAATAAGGATAAGAAGGAGATTTGATTGTTTTTTATCCACAAAATAGTGTTATATCAAACCATGAATAATTTGTGTCTTAAAGCTTTGTAGTTAAATTTAGTCCATTATTAACGCACAAAATAGTGTTATATAAAACCATTTTCAATGCACAAAACAGTGGTATATCAAACCATGAATAGTTTGTGTCTTAAAGCTCTGTAGTTCAACTTAGCCTATTTTTAATGCACAAAACAGTGTTATATCAAACCATTTTTAATGCATAAAACAGTGTTATATCAAACCATGAATAGTTTATGTCTTAAAGATCTGTAGTTCAATTCAACCCATTTCTAATGCACAAATTAGTGTTATATCAAACCATTAGTTTTCATAGGAATTCAGGAAATGTGATATGTGTAGGAAATCAAAGTGTTCTCGGCTAAAACATACATGTTTTGTGCATTAAAATCGGGCTAAACGTGCATTAGTTTTCACAGGAAGTTACGCATAGTGATAATTGCAGGAAATTAGCGTGTTCTCGGTTGAAAATTAAACGTTTTTGTGCACTAAATTCGTGCTAAAAGAGCATTAGTTTTCATAGGAATTTAGGAAAAGTGATATGTATGGGAAATTAGTGTGATCTTGGTTAAAACATACATGCTTTTGTGCATTAAATTTGGGCTAAAAGAGCATTAGTTTTCATAGGAATTTAGGCAAAGTCATAGGCATTGAATCATGTTCTTTGGCTAAAGCTTCCACGTTTTTGTGCATTAAATACGGGTAAACGCACATTAATTTTCACAGGAAGTTAGCCATAGTGATAGGGGTTGGAAATCAGCGTGTTCTCGGCTAAAACTTACACGTTTTTTTTGCATTAAAAATGAGGAAAACGCACATTAGTTTTCATAGGAATTTAGGCAAAGTGATAGGCGTTGTAAATCATCGTGTTCTAGGCTAAAACTTACACATTTTTGTGCTTTAAATATTGTCTAAATGAGCATTAATTTTCACGGGAAGTAGGCATAGTGATAAGCGTCATAAATCAACGTGTTCTCGGCTAAAACTTGCATGTTTTTGTGCATTAAAAACGAGTTAAACACGCATTAGTTTTCCTAGGAATTTAGGCATAGTGATTTGCGCAGGAAATCAACGTGATCTCAATTTAAACTAACACATTTTTGTGCAATAAATCGGGCAAAAAAATCATTCTTTTTCACATGAATTCATGCAAAGTGACCGACATTGGAAATCAACATGTTCTTGGCTAATAGTTACACGCTCTTGTGCATTAAACACGGGCTAAACGCTCTTGATTTTACATGTATTGTGCATTAATTAAGGGCTAAATGTGCATAAGTTTCATATAAGGTTGGTAGGAGTATGACACGTTATTTGTTTGAGGTTACATTGTTTTGAAATTGAGCATTAGTTTTCATACGAAGTTAGCCAAAGTGATAGGCGTAGGAAAACAGTTAAAACTTACACGTTTTTGTGCATTAAAAGCGGGCTAAATGAGCATTAGTTTTCATAGAGAGAAAGTGATATGTGCAGGAAATCATTAAGACTTATGCATTTTTGTGCATTACAAACGGGCTAAACGAGCACTAGTCTTAGCAGGAAGTTATGCACAGTGATAAGTGCAGGAAATCAACATATTCTCGGTTAAGACTTATACGTTTTTGTGCATTAAAAGCGGAATAAAGGCGCATTAGTTTTCACATGAAGTTAGTCAAAGTGATAAGTGCAAGAAATCATCATGTTCTCGTTTACGACTTATACATTTTTGTGCATTAATATCAGTCTAAACACGCATTAGTTTCTTAGGAAGTTAGTCAAGTGACAAGTGCTGGAAATAAAAAATTTGTGGTGTTGATCACGAGGACGTTCTTCGTCATTTTTGTTAATTGAAGGACCAGATGCATAACACCAAGGGTCTACTTGTTAGAACTCTTTTTTTTACTGATAGCGATAGCGTTGTTCTCTATTTATGATCAGTCGCTTCCACCATTACATATGCTAAATGGGGCAGACATTGAAAGTTCTTTAAATTGCAACTCTTTAAAGAATATTGTTTACTGTAACGTTTTCCCAACCTCCCAATTTTGTTTTAGGTTCTAATTCAAGGATTAATATCTATTTTTTGTGCATTAAAAAACAGGTTTAATGTTCATTTGTTTTCATAGAAAGTTAGTCAAAGTTATATGCCTATGTGTTCAGTGCGTTATGGTATAAAATGACATTGTTTTATGCATTAAAAACGGGTTGAATGTACACGAGTTTTCATCCAAAGTTAGTAAAGTGATATGCCTAGGTACTCATCATGTTTTGGTTTAAAATAACACTGATTTGTGCATTAAATATGGGCTAAATGTGCTTCAGCTTTCACAGGAAGTTAGTAAATGTGCTTAAATTAGCATCTCTAGTTGTCATGAATATATATTGGTTCTCGATATTCTCCTTTAATTATTGGTTCTCGATTATTCTTCATCTTACTACTAGACCGGTTCTAAGACGTGTTTTATGGTGTCTTAGGGGAGGTAAGAATCAGGACACTCCTTAGTTCAGCAGCACATCCCCAGAATAGGCCATTTGGAGATAATTAACTTGCACAGTCTTCATTGTATCAATCTTCTAGCAGCATCGCTCATAGTATTTCATCAAGTCGGGACAAATGCAATTCGACAGTGCATTCTACCTGTCCCTTCACAGAAATCAGATGCGCCTTCAAAGCAGACGATCACAGTCTTGAGAAAAACTCATTAATTCACTTGCAGACCCGCATTTAAGGAAGGTTTGAGCCTTTAAGGCTTCTCATACAGTTTTCTTTGCCCATTTTATAAAGAAAGATGATGTGGGTTGGCATACACACCCTTGATGATTTTTGTACAATTGATACATAGTGACACTAGACAGATAAAAGAATTGGTGTTGAGTTAGTTGATACATATGGGCTGTAAGGGAACTTCTTTTTGTGCAATATCAAAATAGTTTCTGTTCTGGCAGAGTTGGACCAGATTTTACACATATTTTTGTGATTATCTCAACAGTTTTTATATGATCTCAGTTCTTAAGTTCAATGTCTAAGTCAAATATTTGTTATTTTAATGTCTTTGTATATCTTAAAATAAGTGGCAACAACAAACATAACACAAGGACATATAAGTCTCGACGTCACACAAGAAATATAAGCAAAAATGCTACAGAACCTGTTACTTATCGTTAAAGTTGTCGATTTCAGCTGATATACTTGTGAATTGGTCTATTGAATTTTATTAGTTGAAAGGGTATATCTAAATATGCCGAATGGTCAAATGGGTTCAAACGTCAACTCTATTTTCAAATATACACTTCTCACATATAATTTTTTAATAATTTACATTATTACTGTAATAATACTTTGTTACCATAATCAACATAAGTGACTGTTTCAAGAAATGAAAAACATGTTCACACACATCCAACCAATATGACCACAACAACTTCGACCCTTTACTAATTATGATTCATTTCAACCAGTACACATCTTGACCCATTCATATTTCCAGGTCTGTTTAACACACATCATGTCTATTTGCTTAACAAACATAATGAAATAATCCGATTGTATATGCATTTCTCAGTCACTTGGCAGCGCAAAGTAGCCGTTTACCACCAAAAAGTGGATATTTCAAGCACCTGCACTTGTTACTCATCATGAAACACCATATTCGTAACACACACAAATAGTTATAAACAAATTAAATATCAAAACACGAAGGAAAATAAGCAAGCACGTCGAACGTGGAGACATTGATATAAAACTACAACATATCAAAAGATTCTACAATTTGACTCATAAACGATACAAAATATGAACCAAATTCAATGATCTCATCTATGCTCCATTACAACCAAGTGAACGGTTAAAAAAATGCCATCTTCATTCTGGCACATGGTCTTAGCTTCACTGGTTGCATCAGCCCCTAAAAAACTACATGACAGTTTTGAAAGTTAACTAATGAGATGCAGAGTCAACAACAACAAACAAATGTACGAGTCGATCTATTCATACCCCGACTTTCTAGGATGACGTATCCTTGTTCTTTCCATAGAAATAAAAGCTAAACAATTCAGTGAATTTGGTTATATATGCCTTGCATTCTGGCCATTCTTCCATGTTGGCATTGTATAGGTTATCATAGTTGTGCTTCAAGTGTGCAGCAGCAACATTTTCCTGCAAGGAATACAGTTAACCTTACAAAATAATAGAGGAAACCAGAAAAAATGAATGGCTAAAATATGTTGAAAACAATATGACAGTGAGCTTAGTACCTTGAAGACTTCAAATGGACAAAAATCAGTACCTCCAAATTTCTGGTAATTACAAATGAGCTAGGGGTAACATACAACATGTTTAACCTATTCCCTTTTTGGTTAAAAATTATTGATTTGACCCATTTGAGGTAAAACACAACATAAATAGACGTGTTCTTTGGTAATTACTATTTAGGTAGTAATGGTAACAAAAAATGAATACTGATTAAGAAATTTGAGCATTTTGTAAGAGCTTGCAGCCATTGGGATTGGTTGTTCATTGTGTAGTACTTGCACCAAGTATTCACTTGTGTTATTTTCCTAGCAGCTGTATAAAACTAAAGCTATAATCAAGTAAGTTGATTATAACCAGCAAAGTAGTTTTAACTTTTTAAACAAAATTACACCGAGTAACACTCATTTATGTATCAGATACACTAATACCAATTATTTGTGAATCAAATTCCGTATAGAATCAATTATTCATCAAACCACACTAATATATACTGAATATTATAGAATACTAATTTGTGCACCAAATAATACAAATTTCTATAAATAAAACACTAATAACAAGTTTGTGCACAAATAGACTAATCTGTGCATCAGATTCTACTAAAAATACAAACTTTTACCAAATTACACTAATAACACAAATTTATATATCAATTTACTCTAACAGTAATAATTATGTATTAGATACTCTGATAACACTAATATGTGCAGTAAATTCCACCACAAATACATAATTGCAGCAAGTTACACTAAAAAAACTAATTTACATATCAAATTACACTAATAGCACATATTTATTATCAAATACACAAAATTACAACAAAAAAGCTTAATCTGATGTCGAATCGAAATTGATTTTAAATCAAAAAAATACATTCCTTTGATTATCACGATTGTGATTATGTAATAACTGATTGAAGATATCAATAAAAGTGTCAGTACCCCTAATTTGATTGAATATTCGGGAACGAATTGCAGAATTTAGTGAAAGGTTTCATTATGATGAAGAAGAGATGAAAGATTTTTTGTGTATATCACTGAGTGATGAATGTAGTTGATTGTGAAAAGAAAATGGGTTAGTTAGATTATAGTTAATTATGAAATTACTTTTATACCCTTACTAGTTAGTTAGGATGAAAGTTAATCTCATCCATTGATTTTTAATCAAAGGTTTAAAATTCTTCTAATTCTTTTTACCAAAAAGCCTCTTTTTATTTGATCTCATCCATATATATATATATATATATATATATATATATATATATATATATATATATATATATATATATATATAACATAATAAAGAAAAGGTATGTTGTCACAACAACGGGTCACCAATGGTGCAAGCCATGGTGCCATTGGCCTCTAATTTTGGCTATCACGAGGTGCGTAACGAGTGGGGATGGCAACGGGGTGGCCACCCCATTCCCAAGCCTGATTACGAAAGATCTTTCCAAACTAGCCTTGATCTCCATCGGGGATCTAAACGGGGCGTGATGGTCCCCAAAACCAACCCCGTATTAATTGGGATCTTATCGAGATGTTCTCTTTGGGTGCAATTATCTACCAAAGCCGCACCATTTCACATTTATTGTTATTTTTAGACCGTTAGCAATAATGAACCTATTAATAATTAATTACAAACAAAACTTATTAAGTTTTCTATACATAAATAATGATAAATTATACCGCCAGAAATTAAAACTTAAAAAATATGACTAAACGAGTTTCTATAATCACAATTTTGCATTCTTACAAATATAAAAAAGCTAACAATATTAGAGTAATATTTTTTTATTACGTAAATACTAACAAAATACTATTTGAGATATATTTGCATGTATGTATATATTAATCGGGTGAGACGGGGCGGTGCGAGGTTCCCCGCTTCCAGCCCCAAACCCGATTAAAATCCCCGTTTAATCCCAAACCCGCCCCATAACCTGATTAGCATGTCCCGCCCCGCCTTAATTAGTTCGGGTTTCGAGTTTCCCCGTCGAGTTCGGGGTTTTTTTGCCATCCCTAGTAACGAGTTCCACAGTGCACATTGAGGCTTAAGCTTCAAAGTAAACTACAACACTAGTTTTAGTTCAAGTAAGTTTTGGCAAACACGACCAAATACTAATTAAGAATAATTGGGCTCCAAACTTCAAATCATGTTTTAAAATATTTTAATTTTATTTAACTTTTCAGCACAAGCCCAAATCTCAGACATTTGTTTAGCCATCAGGTAAATGGGCTAAGTTGTACATAATCGTACTAACCACTAAATCCAAGAACTAGTTATTTTAACCGGAAGTAAAAATAGCATAAATTGATAATCTCTTATTTTCTTGTATAGCAAGTAAATATACAAATTGGTTATTCAAATCTTTAAAGAGTTTTTTACTTGACCAATAGGAGAGCTCAATTTTGCCATCTATACAAAATATAGCATTTCTATTGGCCAATAAAAATCAAAATTGAATTAATTTTGTCAAACTTTTGAAAAAGTTAGTGGAGAAAAAAATGAAAATACGCATGGCATTGTGAGCTTTTTTTTTTCTTCTTTAATTTCAAACTTAAGTGTAAATAGACGTTATATTTTGATTTTATAGTCATTATCCAAACCTAATCTGCGTTTAATAACCCACGCGTACGGGTCAAAAACCGGAATACGGATAATGATAAATAATTTAATTGTAATACTGAAAATCAGTAGATGCACGATATTATAAGCATTAAAATAAAAGCACGATTTATAAGTATATGCTAAACAAATTTAATTACAATATAATTATTAGTTGTACTTATAGTTTGAACCCCATACATGTTATATCATAGTTATGAAATATTAAACACATCTAAATTCATTTATACACGTATATTAAACTAAAATTTTGAAATAACTTGATTTATGTGAAACTCTGTGCGTGCACGTATACCAATGATTACAGGTTGCATTTGCATCTTCTTATTAACCATAGTTTACTAATCCATGATAGAAATTGTTAAGTTATATGCAAAAATCAAATTGCCAATTTTTATACACACATTCCCAAAGAAAGTAACATGTTTAAATATTTTGTACTCCATAGATAAAGACAGATACTTATCTGTAGACTGCAGTTATAGTTCAGCGTAGCTAACTCGAATTAGTGTACAACTATCAACAATATTTACATGTTAGAAAAGTGACTTCAACTTTAAGAGTTTTTTTTTTTTTTTTTTTTTTTTTTTTTATTTTTTATTTTTATTTTTTATTTTTTATTTTATTTTATTTTATTTTTGTAAATTTGGTAATTTATGTGACTTGTCATACAAGTTTGGTTAGAATTTGAAAACTATTATATTACGGTTAGTTTAGCCTATAAATACGAATTGATAGCTTTAGAATTAGAATCTGTTAACTTTTGAATTAGAATTTTGTATTGATAATTTTAAATTTGGTTTTGTATTTGGGTTGGTAGTTTTGAATAAAGCTTCCACTTCATTTGTCGACTTTGTTTATTTATTTCGGTCGTTTATTTAACAACAAGTGGTATCCGAGCTAAGTTCGTTTAGACACAAAAAGAAAAAAAAAAAAAAAAAAAAAAAAAAAAAGGTAGAACAAGAAATTCGTTTAGTGTTCGTTTTGAATTGAAGAATCGATTGTTTTGGGTTTGTTAGGATCGACTTTGTTTTACAGTTTACACTTTACAGTCACAATCCGGTTATTGGACTTTTAAGTTAGTATTGGGCCATTAGTTTGGGTTGTTTAATAGCTACTGTTTTCCATTGACCGTATGAAGGGACAAGTTGACTCATGGTTTTGTCTTTCTAGTTCGCTCATTGGTCTTGCAGTGTGTCATTAGAATTATATGCATCATATTTAAGCGCTTTTGAATTATGAAAGTACGTTTGTCAAGTTATTTATTAATTTAAATTTGGTTGATATTTGTATAATAAGTTTGAAGTTGTATTGTGATACTTATTAAATAAGTGGGCCGTCAAAATTTTAATTTTGGTATTTGGAATTTGAAAATCTATTTGGTGTTTGAATACTTAATTACTATTATGTCGTTTGGAATTTGTTCGATAATTTGTTACTTTCGAAATTTTGGGATCTTCATTTGCCAGGCTTTTAAAGTTGGCTGAATTTAATAGTATTTGTTGAAGATCGTTTGAGCCGATTTGTTTATTTGGTTGACTGTTTTGAATTTGTCAGTTAACGTTTGATTGTTTGTTTTGAAGTCATCAGCATTTGCTTTGGATCGATTTTGTTTCGGATTGCTTTTGAGAATAAATAATTAATTTGAATTGGCTAGTATCTCTAGCGTTTGAAACTTTGAATTTGACTTGAAGCTGGTGGAGGAGTTTAAGTCACAGTAGAGATTGTTAAAAAAATGACTTAAACTCTAAGGGTTGTTTGGTAAATTTGGTAATTTGTGTGACTTACCGTACAAGTTTGGTTAGAATTTAGAAACTATTATATGATGGTTAGTTTAGTTTATAAATAGAAATTGATAGATTTAGAATTCTTTATACCTTTGGAATTAGAATCTGGTATCTTTTGAATTAGAATTTTGTATTGGTAACTTTGTATTTGGCTTTGTATTTAGGTTGGTAGTTTTGAAAAAAAGTTTCCGCCTTGTTTGTCGAATTTGTTTGTTTGTTTCAGTCGTTCGATTACCAATATTACGTTTGTCCAATTTGTTTGTTTGTTTCCGTCGTTCGATTACCAACATTACATGTACGCAATTTCCATGAGTGTTAACCGTATGTTTGGCGGAATGGGTTGCGACTGGGCTAGAGTTGGGGTTGGGGTTTTGGGGGCTAGGGCTAGAGCTTATATTATAGGCTGAAAGATGGAGTTTATATTTTAATAAAGTTGTTTGGCGAATTAGTTGGAGCTGAAGTTTATTAATGTAAAATCGTACAAAAATACATCAAATTAAGTTCAGATATATTTTCAGCTTTTGAGTGATAATCCATTGTATTTTTAAAAGTATTTAAGACTTTAAGTAATTTAACTAGCTATAAACCCCTTTCTATGGGCTTGGGCTTATGGAGTCTTATGACTTATTTTATAAGTCATAAGCCTCGTAAGCCTCGTGACAAATGAGACTTATTTTATAAGCCCAAGCCAATAAGCACTCATAAGCCCCATGCTAAACATAACCATAGCATTGACAATGATAAAATAGTACAATAATTAGAGAACACATAAGTGTAGCTAAATCAAAAACAAGTTTTATATTGAGCTTAAGAAAATCTACTGATCATATGAAAAATAAGCTCAGTAGAAACTAGTTATTCAACAAAGAGATAATGATAATTCAAGCAACTGATGGAATAAGAAGGAACAGAGTGGGAGAACCAGTTTGAACATACTTACAAGTGTTCATTTTTTATAGAGCTTGGTAAGCCGAAAATCGTTATAGAGCTGCATTTTTTATACAACACAACCAGTTTGAACATACTTACAAGTGTTCAATCTAATACATATGTTTTCAAGGTATTACACAGAAATACATATTCATCATACCTCATATTGAGCTTTTTACCACTTTAAGTTGGTATTTATTCTCACCTTGGGATGAATGTTATTAGTCTGTTACTTCAAAGATCATAACAAACCTTAAGCTGATATTATACAGTCTTTATATAATGCAAACGAGCGTATGATGAGAAGCTATCGACTGTTTCAAGTAACAATTTATACAAAAGTATCTCTATACCTTTCTATACTTCTGAACAATAAAGACGGCAAACTAATTCTCACTTATTATACATCGCAAAAAAATATTTACAAGCAAATTAAGACTACGAAACAATCAAAAAACGTTCTAAAAATTCTAAAGATTGCCATCACAATACATGGCCATCCACCTACTGATGTTCTACTTTCACTACCAATTCGAAGAAATAAGAACACATCAAATTCATTCAAATAAAATTTCTTCTAATAGTTCATCAAAAATCAAGTCTTCCAAATCAAGTCCAACACACTCGGAGTCCAACTGCAGATTCATCCAGCCATCATCACTTCGTAAATCTCGTGACACAATACAGTCTAGAGACTCGCTCATATCAGGTTTCAAATTGAGTAAATGGCTCACACGCTTCCAAACTTCATTAAGAACACTTGCTCCAGTTGGAGCAGGACTAATATGGCAAAAATATGACAATGCTTTCGGGTAGTATGTCAAGGATCTTTCATACATAGTAAGCAAAACATCATCTACTAAATCAAATAAAAGTAAACGATGAGATAATTCAGTCATTTCCTCTGCAAATCGTTCAGGATCATGGAAATATTGAGACTCGATTTCCTGAAACACAAACGGGTCTAATGGTTGGTTTGATGAATACCATGTTTGTTCAAAACCGTGCTTTATAAAACCTGAGCGCTCTAGAATCTGCTTCACATAAGAGAAATCATCGTCTTTATGGTAGCGTCTCATTGATGATCCTATATTTTTCTTAACGCTGGGAGTCTTTATTTCCTCAAGATTTTCTTCAAAATCTACAAATCATTAAGATAATAAGTACAAAACAGATTGTAAGCAGGCGAGTATATACAAATTAAATGAACATAAATGCTAAGTTACCATCTGAGATATGATCTTCGTCGTCTGGTGGACAGTACTCAGGAACTAGAACAGGGCTTTGATGAGTGACCTCATGTGAAATCTGATGATTACCCGCATCATTTGATTGTTCGTTCTCTAAAAATTTGACACTTTCATCTATCTCTCCCTTCAACAACTCACAATCTTGAGTCGAATTCAGCTCTGCACATTTATCTGCACTAGAATGTAAAGAAACTGGATTCCGGTTATTTTGGCTATAACTTTTTTTAAGGAGATAAGTGTCACGAGATTCTTGATTGGGATTGTCGATACGAGGCAATGAGTGAGTCCTTTTAAAGAAACTTGGATCTTGAGCGCTTAAAGGATTCTCACTTCCGTTTGTTAGCTTTAAACTTCTTGAAGGAAGCAGAGTGGCCTCTTTACTGAAACTAAAATCAGACAACTGTGCATATCTCTCTGCAGATTCATTGAGGGAATATAGTCTTCTCAGAGGCATACCATCGTTTGTATACGATGAATCCAACTTCTTATCAGCTTTTGATACAGTGTATGATTCATTCAGCTTATCTTTGAGCTTCATAGGTGTCAAGTTTCTACTGTCGGACTTGTATGCGGTAGGAAAAGAACCTGATTTGGTCAATTTTGGTTTTGTATCAGAAGCTTCTTCCAAACAATCTTGTAAGACGTTGACAAATAGCTCTTTGTCAACATCAAACACTTCCAAAACATCATGTGATTCATTAATCTCGGGAAGTGTAACATCACTATGTCTTTTAGACGTCACTGGAGTTTCTGTGTCGTTTTCAGGAAAGAAAATGATTGGTTGAACCCATTCGTTGCTCTCCATATGATGAATTGAATAGGTTCTTAGCAACTTTGGACTTGGTACAAAATCATGATCTCGTTCTTTATCATTATCCTCTGAAACTAAAGCCTTTATACGAGCTTTTATTGACCTTTTATGGGAAGGGATAATTTTTCTATTACTCTGATCCACCTGATAAATATCATCAAGAATTATATTATATATCGTTTCGGTTAAAAAAAATAAAGAGAATATATGAACTTTAGCATATACAGTACCAATTATTAACATACCAGTATATGACTCGTTTTAGTGTCTAAAAGATTTAGAACTTCAAAAGGATCTTGATCATCTGATATCCTCTTGTACCTTCTATTTCCTACAGAAGTTTAAAAAAATATCTTTAATATGCATATACACGAGGATTTAAAGGTTAAATTACCATAATCTACGACCTTTATTCACGCACACACAAAAAACTGAATATAATATAATATAAATAGTTTGCTTACGTTTAGCGTTTTTAGTGAGTCCTTCATGCTTCCTATGTGGAAGTATCTTTTTGACATTAGAGTGCCAATATTGGTAATCAAGGGCATGAAATATGCCAGATATGCATCCTGGATGACTCTTTCCAAACTGCACATCATCTTCTGTCCACAACACGTTTGTCATTTGAGAGATACCACTTGAATCGTACGTATACAGTCCTCGTTTTCAGTTATCGAATTTGACTGATATTGTTGCCAAAAGCATATGAAATTTCATGAAACAAAGTACCTGTATGAAACAAACACCACAATATTTCAGCAACTCAATTCATTCAAACACAAACTTGTTGAACTACTTCATATATTTCTACTTCACTTAAGCTAAAATCACCTTGAATAAATATTTCATCTAGCAAATTAAGAAATATATGTATGTGAATTCATAATCAAATAAGAAGCTAAACTATATTTGTGAGAAGCGCGACAAGCGAATCAATTCACAACTTTTCTTAAGGTGATAATTCACAACTTTATATTATATATTGATCATATTGATAAAAGTCATGAATCACTTCTCGCGCTTTTCACATATATTTACCGGCTTACCAGAACCTACAAATCATACTCACCTAAGATTCCATATCTTTAACATCATGTTTACAACAACAAAAAACTTACTCAAATAGTAACAAGCAAGACACCATTAATAAAAGCCAAATATAGTTATATCAGTCACCAAACATGTAGAAAACAAGAAAGAAAATGAATACCATGAAAACCCAAAATCTTGGTTTAGCAAGATATTTAATCAAAGGCACTTGGTGGGAACTAGTTTTAAGAGTCACAAAAGCAAAAACACAAACTATATATAACTTACCTTTAAATTTGGTTGTTGTGCAACGAGTATCTAGAAACTAATCTTTAAGTAACATATGTTGATTTATTTAGGTAACCCATGTGTGAAGCATAAGTTGTGTTTTGTGTTTACTATGTCAAACATATGGAATAAAAAAGCCGCCAAAATGGGGGTTAACGTTTTACCCGTCAACTACTCTACCGGAAAAGTAGGTACTTTGACCAAGAATGAGTGAACCTTGTCAATATAAGAATGCTTTCTTGGTCCAACCATTAGATATATTATTTAATAATATCAGTTATATATTCCTAAACATAACCAAAGTTTTATTTCTTTTCTTAATGAAGGTTACGTATGTGAGTTTAGGTTATGTTGATTAGATTTAGATATGATTAAGTTAATTAATGGTGATTTACTATTTTCTAAGCAAAAAATAAGCAAACTTGATATGTGTCAATGAAAACACACAAAGACATGTGTGTTTTTTCTTTACGATTAAGTTTTTTTTTTTTTTTTTTTTTTTGAACGGTTACTTTCTTTCAAGAGAAATCCATGTCCAATTTGAAACCCGATGGGGGGAAAACCTTCAACTTAAGCCGCCCGAAGGCACGACACTTAAATTGAAGTAAACCTTGCCTTCTCCAGATTCGAACCCTGGTGGGTTGAAACCTTTATTGAAGGACTTTGAAATCGTACCGACAGGGCAGTGGTCCACAAGTGAGGACATCCCGGTTTGGTCACCCAAACCGGTACTACTCTCCACTAGACACGCTTAACTGAATAAGACATGCCCAGTGGACCACAAGCCCATTGGTCTTTACGATTAAGTACAAGTACAGTTTTGCCGTTCTATTTAAGGGTGATTTGATTAGTAAGTCAAATCCTTGTTTAAGTAATCTGGTTATACTATGTAACTCACATCCATAACTATATACATGTATCGGAACATGGCCTATGGAACCCATTTAGTTGCAACTATATGGGTTACGACTATAAGGAGTCAACCTGTTTAACTGTAAAAGGATGTTTCTTTTTGGGTTAAGACTATAAGGAGTCAACCTGTTTAACTTGTCAACAACTAAAGTAAAGAGATGTTTCTTTTTCACGTAATTAGTGGGTTCAAAATTTTATTTTCTCTTAATAGGGAGATTCATGAAAACTTATCTCTCTCAATTAAATGGCTAAAATATATATCTCTTCAAACCACTTAATTTAGTAAGCAGTCCCTTTACGAGCATTGATGAATCGAACGAACATCCATTTCTTATATCTAAATAAGAAAAGAGTAACCTGCAAAATACATCTTTGTGGTTTATAAATTTTCACAGTTTATATCCTTGTAAGAAACATTGGCTATCTACATACTTAAATTAGTACTCCCTCTGTCCTAAAATATAAGTCCACTTTGCTATTTTTTGTTGTCTCAAAATAAATGCTCGCTTTCAATTTCAACCAATCAAAAATGCTTCTAAGAGCATGTGCAGTGGTTACGTGCGTATGGGCGTTAAGGGCCTTTTAACGCACGTTAGTCGATGCGTACACTCACGTTAAGGCCACGTTAGTGCATTAACGATGCGTTAATGTTCATTTCGTGTAAAAAAAAAAATCGCTTTACCCCCTCCAACGGCTACTTCTTTGACCCGTTATTTTGAAAAAAAAAATATTTTCATTTGCACCCCCTCCATTATTGTCATTAACGGCTAGTTCTAGTATTTTCAAAAAAAAAAAAAAAAAAAAAAAAAAAAATTAAACACAACTATAAATATCAACTAAACACACATATATTTTTCACACATCCACTACTAATTATCCACTCTTTATACTTCCTAATGGATCCAAATCAAAATAACGAATTTGGTCCGAGTTGGTCAGACATTGATGACGAAGAAGACATACAGTTTATGGTTAATGCGTTCGACTTACAGCAACGCTTAGAACAAGAAGAAGCTCATCCTCAGGTGGCCCGTATCCACATATATCGTGAACGTGAGCTTGCTGAGGAACGTTTGCAAAACGACTATTTCGTTCAAGGTTGCAAGTATACGCACGGTAAATTCCGTAGGAGGTTTCGTATGAGCCAGAAACTATTTCTACAAATAGTCAAAGGTATTGAATCTTACGAATCCGATGATATTCCAGATCACTTTAAATACTTTAAGTTAGGACCTGATTGTACGGGTCGAAGGAGTATTAGTGCACTTATGAAGTGTACGTCTGCAATACGTCAATTGGCGTACGTCACCGCTCCAGATGCGTTTGATGAGTACATCCAAATGGGTGAGACTACTTCACGTCTTTGTCTTGATAATTTTAACATGTGTGTTATGGATTTGTTTATGGATGAGTTTTTAAGAACACCAACATGGTCTGACATTCAACATATTTACGAATTGCATGAGCGTCAACATGGTTTTCCGGGTATGCTTGGTAGCATTGATTGCATGCATTGGGCGTGGAAAAATTGTCCTGTGGCTTGGCAGGGGCAATTTGGTAGGGGTGATAAAAGATACCCAACATTAATGCTTGAAGCTGTTGCTTCACACGATTTGTGGATTTGGCATGCATTTTTTGGTATGGCAGGGGCAAATAATGATATTAATGTTTTAGATAACTCTAACTTGTTTGACTCCCTTCTTGCTAACGAATTCGCAAGGGCACCCTATATGGTAAATGGAAGAAGGTATGAACAGGGTTTGAGGAGGTTGCGCAATGTGAATTATCTTTAGAAAGAATTATCTTTGGAAAAAGAATAATTTAAAATAAGTAAGTAGATAATTCACAAAAGATTTTACCCTATTAATAAGGAAAGACGGTTATTTTTACAACGGCTAGTAAAAATTGGATTACTGACACAACAGTTGTAACGGCTAGTTCATCAGTGGAAAAATTACTCTTGCAGTGGTAACTAATGAACTAGCAGTGGTAAAATTTTCACAACATATCAAAGAGCAGTGGTAAATAAAACATGAAAATTTGCTGCTCTTATCATAGTTTTTAGCAAACTACCAGCTATCAACGGATTTGATATGTCTTTACCATGAGCCGTTTGCTTATGGACTAGCCAACTCTTGATCACATGGATGTATGGTGAGTTGATAACCTAGTTTTTGGTAAACTATCAACCATAAACGGATTTGATAAGTCTTTACCAGTAGCCGTTTGCTCTGGACTAGTTGATTCTTATGTGGATTAGACATGGTGAATCAATAACCATTTGTTGTGCGTCTATGTTACACACCTTATTACTCCAATGACTCTAATAAAATGGGTTGTATGCTGCAAACCAAAGTAACTTTCAACTTAACCCATAAGAATTAACCCAAAGTAACTTTTTAACCAAATTACTATTCACAAAAATATCTTCCAAAAGTCAACCCGATAATAACCAAATTTACTCCTCCAACCTACCAAAACAAGTAGGAGTAAATATCCTTCATTAATTATAAGTTGACCTTGACTTTGCATATAAAAGGGGGCTCAACATCTTTTATCTTGCATCAACAATCTTCTTCAATAACACAAACCTTATACATCATCATGAGTTGGTTTCCAATAATCTACATCTCCTCTGATGACTCTTCAGATGAGGAAATCAGTTACTACTCAGACTCTGAAGAACTTTCTGCTGGATGGAGTGGATATTTTCCACCAAGTGCTGCAACTGCTACATCTTCAAGCATGAAGCCCAATAAGAAGATATCAGCTGATCTTGCTCCATCTCTAGAGTTTTATTCAAGCTCTTCATCTGATGATGATAATGATCCAACCTTTGATCTTTCCAAGGAACTCCCAAAAGCCCTTACCACAGCACTGACACCTGCAATAAACAACATGAAGTGGCCAGCTGTAGACAAGCCTACTCAAGCACCAAGGCCTCCCAAGCAAGTTTTGGGACTTGCTTGTCCAAGGAAACAACTCTCTTTTGATGACAAGAGAAAGAAAATTCCAAAGGCAAGCATCAGTATGAGGGAAAAGGAAAGAAACCCATGGAGTAGGTGTTGGTTGTAGGTTCATGTCTAATGTAATGGTTTTCTGTTTTGGTGACAATATTTTGTTGATGTTTGTGATGTACTCTTCTTAATAGTCAATAAAAGTACTCTTTTCTGCTTGCTATTATCACCAATCTTTCCACTGTTGTATGTTAATTACCACTGTGTTCTTGATAACTCTGCATACAAATTAGTAGAAAACCATACATACAATACAAACAATATTAGTACCTAAAAAGTATCCTGCAACACTGAAAAGTATTTAGACATCAAAAATTTATGGATTGAGCATTCCAATACCTGTTACCAAGTATTGAAATCTACCCACATCAAGCCCTTTTGTTAATAAATCAGCATAATTGTCATCAGTATGAATCTTGACAACATTAATAAGCTTTTTCTCAAAACAATCTCTAATAAAGTGATGTCTAATTTCAATATTTTTAGTTTTAGTGTGTTGCACATGATTTTTAATAATGCATATGGTACTACTATTGTCTATATAGATAATGGTGTTCATGAAATTGTACCCATAGTCCAATAATTGATTCTGAAGCCAAAGGATCTGAGCACAACAACTAGCAGCTGCAACATATTCTGCTTCAGTGGTTGAAGTAGCCACCATAGTTTGCTTCTTGCACTGCCATGACACCAATCTACATCTAAGAAATTGACATCCTCCAGTAGTTGATCTTCTATCCAAACTTGCACCAGCATAGTCACTATCTGAGTATGTGATCAATTCCATTGGAGAGTCTCTTGGATACCATAATCCAAGATTAGGATAAGTCTTCAAGTACCTAAAGATCTTTTCCACTACTGTCATATGTGATGTCTTTGGAGTCACTTGAAATCTTGCACAAGCACATACAACAAACATAATGTCTGGCCTTGATGAAGTAAGATACATCAGAGAACCAATCATAGATCTGTAAGTGTGAACATCAACATTAGCACCACTAGCATTCTTCAACAATAAGTGAGTGGTCTTGTCAGCAGGGGTATTTGAAGATTTTGCATCAGTAAACTTGAACTTCCTAATGATCTCAGCCACATATTTGTCTTGGCTGATAAATATGCCTTCCTTACTCCGTTGTACTTGCAGCCCCAAAAAGAATGTAAGTTCTCCCATATAACTCATTTGAAATTCATCTTTCATCAGCTTCTCAAACTCTTTGCACATCTCTTGTTTAGTAGACCCAAAGATAATATCATCAACATATACTTGCACAAGTAGGATATCACCCCTGTCTTTCTTGATGAACAAAGTTTGATCAATCTTACCTCTATGAAACCCATTATTCAACAAATAATTAGCTAATGTTTCATACCACTTCCTTGGAGCCTGATGTAAGCCATAAAGAGCCTTAACCACTTTGTAAACTTTATTTGGGTGTTGAGGATCTTCAAAGCCTGGAGGTTGAGAGACATATACCTCCTCATCAATAGTTCCATACAGAAAGGCACTCTTAACATCCATTTGATAGACTGTAAAGCCCATAAATGATGCATAGGCTAAGAACAATCTAATAGCCTCAATCCTTGCAACAGGAGCAAACACTTCTTCATAATCAATACCCTCCTCTTGAGTGTATCCTTGAGCAACCAATCTAGCTTTGTTCCTGATTACAATGCCTCTTTCATCTTTCTTGTTTCTGAAAACCCATTTAGTACCAATGACCTTCATACCATCAGGCAAGTCACAAAGAACCCAAACCTTTTGAAGCTTAAACTGCAGCAACTCATCTTGCATAGCTTCAACCCAGCTAGATTCTCCTAGAGCCATATACACATTCTTAGGCTCCACCTGTGAGAGAAAGCAGAAAAACAAACACTCATTCTTCTTACTATGTTTCTTGGACTCATACACTTCACTTATGAACCCATGAATATCATCTTTCTTTGTCTGTCTTCTAGTCATCACATCTGATTGAAGTTCACCAATAACATTATCAAGTGGATGCACTTTGTTAATTGTAGACTGTGATGTGCTAGGAATATCATATGTTGTAGGCATGTTTGAGATCTCTACATCATCACTTGGTGATTCCTGAGAAGTATGGTCCACATTTGGGCTTACAGTGGACACTTCTGGTGTAGCAGTGGGAATTGAGTTACCACTGCTAGTAGGAATTTCTTTATTCACACCATCTGCATCACTTGGTTTTTCAGAATTATCACCAAAGTCCCAAAGTGGCATAACAATTTGATCTTCATCATCTTTGCAAGCTTCATCTTCATCAATGAATTCTTCTGAATCTTCAAGGTCTTTGTCTCCAGTACTTGAAGTGAGAGGAACATAATTCATTGTATTTGATAATGTTTCAAGATCAAATAGCCAATCTGGTCCTGAACATGCTATGTTTGCTTTATTTTCAAGAAACTGAACATGCAAGTTCTCTTCAATCTTCTTTGTTCTTAAGTTATAGACTCTAAAAGCCTTGCTAACCATAGAGTATCCAACAAAGAAGCCTTCATCTGACTTTTCTTCAAATTTGCCTAGATGATCAATGGTATTGAGAATAGTAACATGACACCCAAATGGTCTCATAAACTCCAAAGTAGGAGGTCTTTCTCTGAACAACTCATAAGGTGTCTTGTTCTTTGTTTTGACCACTAAAACTCTATTCTGAATGTAACAAGCAGTGTTAACTGCTTCAGCCCAAAAAGTCACTGGAAGCTTGGAATCAGCTAACATGGTTCTAGCAACCTCAATTAGTGTTCTGTTTCTTCTTTCTGCAACTCCATTTTGTTGAGGAGTTCTTGCAACACTAAATTCTCTTTTAATACCTTTGTCTCTGCAGAAATCATCCATAACTTTATTCTTGAACTCTGTCCCATTGTCACACCTGATGATCTTGATTTTCTTTTCAAATTGATTTTCAACTTGAGTGATGAATGTTTTAAGAATGCCTGTGGTTTCATCCTTGGTACTCAAAAAGAAAACCCATGTGAATCTACTGAAATCATCAGTCACAACTAGACAATACTTCTTCAAATTGATGCTGCTCACAGAGGTAGGACCAAACAAGTCCATATGTAGCATAAAGAGTGGATGATTGATTGAATTGAATGCGTTGGTCTTGCATGAAGCTCTGTGTTGCTTTCCTTTGAGACAGGCAACACAAGTTTGATCATTTTCAAATCTTTTCTCTGGTAGGCCTCTGACAAGTCCATCTTTCACAATCTTGTTGATGGTCTTGAAGTTAACATGACCAAGTCTTCTATGCCAAAGCATTGATTCATCCAAAGTGGCTTTAGCAAGCAAGCAAGTAACATCATTATTAGCCACTATGTTCTTCATGTCAATGCTATATAGATTTCCTTTTCTAGGGATTTTAAGCAAAATGTCACTTTCATCAGGAAGCTTATAATCCTTAGATAAGATATAGCATTCATCTTCTGTGAATAGAACTCTATGTTTCTTGTCACACATCTGTGACACACTAAAGAGGTTGTACTTGAGTTCTTTCACATACTGCACATCTTCAAAATCAATATTTCCAGCCTTGATTGTTCCTTTGCCAGAAACTTTGCCACCAATTCCTCCTCCAAAGCTGACAAATTGTCCATCATAAGGTTGAAAGTCTGAAAGATAGGACTTATTGCCAGTCATGTGCCTGGAACATCCACTATCTGAATATCCTTGATCATTTGTAGTTTTTGAATGTCCCTGCACACAAAATAAAGGAATTAGTTCCTATTGGGGACCCAAGCCACAAATGACTTGGATCTGCCTCGTGTATCAATATAATTATATCTATCAAAGGTCATTGATACACCATTGGGATTGTTTGAGGTAATGTTTCCTTTTGGTTTCCATTCCCAACGTGCTGAGGCCTTAACAGCATTTCCCATATTTACCCTTTTCTTGTTAACAGACCCACCAGTGGTAACCTTTGGCCTTGCAGTGGTAACTGCTGGCTTAGCAGTGGAAACTGCTGATTTTGTAACTTTAGGTACCCACTTCTGATTATTGTTAAATTTCTTTTCAAAATTGGTCTTTTTCCCTGTTTAAGTAGATTTAACAAAAGTAGTAACAGGGGACTGAGGGTAAACTCTGTTTTTATTTCTGGCAGAGGCAACTGCTGGTCTAGCAGTGGAAACTGCTGGTCTTGCAGTGGAAATAGGTTTAATGCCAGAATGAAGCAAAACAAACCTGGGAATCATCTTGCTAAGTGGATTTGGGTGAGTTAAGTTATTAGAATTTTGTCCATTCACCCTAGTATTCCCAAACACTTCCCTTCTTCCTAAGTGGTAGGTACAGCTATAAGCCAAATGGTCAAAGCTACAACATATATGACAGGGTTTGTTATTGAACACAAAATCACTACCAAATTGCCTAGATTTAACATGATTCCAACTCCTCATATTACCCCTAGGAGTTGGTGACCTGCTTCTGTACATCTCTGCATATCTAGTAGTGGCCCTAGTGAAATTAGGTTGTGACCTAGGCTTCTCTTTGACTACATCAGGAATACTTCTTTTAATCTCCACTTTAACATTCTCAGGAACACTAGGCTTAGACTCAATATTCAAATTATCATCTTTAAGAGATAAGTCACTAGCACTATCAAATACATCAACCTCAACCTGAACCTTTTCAATTTCAACTGGTTTAACAAACTTTGGTCCATAGGTCATAGGTGGTTTCTGGAATTCTTCTAAACCTGTGTGAGCTAAGTCAATGCCAAGAGGTGATGGAACACCTCTTAGAGGTGGTGGAACTGTTTTGTATCCAAGTCCTGATTTGGCTTTGCTCACAACTTGGGCTTCCCAAATTTTATCAATACACTTGGATTGATGATCCAGTGTTTGCTTAGTTATCATTATATTCTCACTAGCCATTTTAACCTTTTCTAGTTCTTCTCTAAGAACCTTATTAACAGCAACCTGATAATCTAAGTCTCTTCTTAATACTGCAAAATCATCATTGAACTTAGATTCATTTGCCCTATAATGCTCTAATTGAGTTTTTAAAACTCCTAGGCCTCTTTTATGATTTGCTAAGTTATAATTAGTATGAGTTAACTCTATGTGTTGCTCATTAAATTGTGCTTTAAGTTTCTCATACTCTTTTAAGGCTTACAAGATTTAGAACAAGCATTATCAGTTTGTACCTCAGAGTCAGAAAAAGCCATTAGTGCAAGCTCTGTAGCAACCATTGCAGACTCTGAATCATCTTCCTCTTCCTTAGTCATAAAGCTCCAATCAAAGCTCACTCCATCAATGGCCAATAGCCCCTTTGGCTCATCAGTAGTAGGTTCCTTCTTCTTGTCCTTCTTGTACCAAGTTGACCTGTTGTCAGACTTCCTTGGCTTCCTACACTCTCTGGCAAAGTGCCCCTTCTTATGACAATTGTAGCACTCCACCTTCTTTTTGTCAAAACCTACTGTTTCATTGCCACTGATGTTGATCTTTCTTCCAGTCTTCTTCCAAAACTTCTTTGTCCTTAAGCTTAGTAATGCCACTTGCCATTTAATGTCCATCTCCTCCATATCATCTTCATCAATTTGATCCAGATCCTCATGATTGAGAATTGAACCACCCACTTGACTTGATATAAAGGCATAAAAAGTAGTATCACTAAGCCCTGCAATCTGTCTTTTTGAGCTACCAGTGGAAACACTTCCACTACCAGTGGAAACAACAATGTTAGCACTGTCATCATCACTATCACTTTCTTCATCTGAACTATCATCAAGAGATGATGATATGAGTTCTACACTTCTTGAACTTGAGCTTATTTTGCCAGCTTTCTTCAATCTTTGTTCAATAACCTTGAAGTTATTGTACAAGTCATTAAGTTTCATGGTCTCCAATTCTGGCTTATCTTCCCACGCAACAACATTGGTTCCAAACTCAGAGGGTAAGCTTCTTAAGAACTTTAAATTAAGGTCTTCCCTTTCCACCTCTATTCCAAAAACAGTGAGTTGAGTAACAATCTTTTGTAGCCTTGTGAAGATGCTATCAAGAGATTCATTACTTGTTGAACCAAAGTTTTCATAAGTCTGCTTCAGCAAGGTCTTTTGAGTCTTCTTGGTGGAATCATTACCACCAAAAACTTCACAAATCTCATCAAAAAGAGTCTTTGCAGTCTTGTACTTGCTGAATGCAAGAACTTGGTCTCTGGGAAGTGCCATCAGCAACAAACCTCTGGCCTTTAGATCATTCTTCAGCTGAAGTCTTTCATCATTAGTAACAGGTCCAGTGTTGACCTTAATTACTTCCTTGCCATTAACCATATCTGATGTAGAACTTGGTTTGAAAGAATTTCCAACCATAATGATCTCCCAGAGTGTGTAGTCTTGGACCATAAAGAATTGTTCGATCATTAGCCTCCACATCTCAAAGTCATTCAACTTAAGCTTTGGAAGCTTAGCAGCAATGTTTGAGTTACTGGTTTCTGTCTCCATAGATTCTTCTGAGTGAACTAGAGTCTTCTAAATCAAAGTATCAAAGCCTGGCTCTGATACCACTTGATGGATCTAAACACCTTGAACTTGTGTTAGATTGATACTTTGAGTTATATTACTAAGTATGCGGAATCTACTTAGTAACACTTAGAAGTTTGATTGTAAGTAAGACAGTTGTATATGAATAAGAACAAAGTATGTAAACAAACTATTAGCTCCAATATTATTAATGATAATAATACGAGTGATCTTGATATCACTAGGGTTACACCTTGAAGCTCTAGAAAAATGTATATATAACCTTTAACCTAGGATCTCCTTTTATAGCACAAGGAGTCCTCTTCTACAAGATAAGTATAAAGCTAATAGAATAAGATATACACAAGATCTATTCTATATTTATCTATAACACGTTTCCTAACAGTTATCTAATAAGCAGTGGTAATATATGTTCTTGCAGTGGTAATGAGTTTCCACTGCAAGTACAATCTTCTGCAGTTGTAACATCTTCTCTTAGCCGTGGTAACTGTTAGTATAATTCCCAACATCTTTGTTGTGAAAGGGATGTCATCCCAACAAAAAAATAAGTTCTTTAAAGATGTAAAACACTATTTCTGGGACGACCCCTACCTCTTCAAAATTTGTGTGGATCAAGTCATCCGGCGGTGTGTTCATGGTCAGGAAGCCACTGAAATTCTAAAGGCTTGCCATGCTGGTCCCACGGGGGGCCACCACAATCCAAACTACACCGCTAAAAAGGTGTTTGATGCCGGTTTTTACTGGCCCACGATCTATAAGGATACCCAGGAATTAGTCAAATCCTGTGACGCTTGTCAACGTCACGGGAATCTTTCACAAAAGAATGAAATGCCACAAAATGCAATTCAAGTTTGTGAAATCTTTGACGTATGGGGCATTGATTTAATAGGGCCATTTCTGTCATCTCATGGAAATAAGTACATACTCATGGCTGTTGACTATTTGTCAAAATGGGTTGAAGCGAAAGCTTTACCCACTAATGATGCCCGAGTTGTTGTGAAGTTTTTAAAAGCTCTTTTTGCTCGATTTGGAACTCCACGTGCTATAATTAGTGATCGTGGTACGCATTTCTGCAACGACAAATTTGAAAAAGTCATGCAAAAGTATGGTGTAACTCATCGTCTTTCTACTGCGTACCACCCACAAACAAGTGGACAAGTAGAAGTTTCCAATCGAGGAATTAAAAGAATATTGGAAAGGACTGTAGGTGAAAATCGTGCATCGTGGTTGGATAAATTAGATGATGCACTTTGGGCTTTCCGTACAGCTTACAAAACACCCATTGGGTGTATGCCTTACAAGCTTGTGTACGAGGAAGCATGCCATCTTCCGATCGAGCATGAGCACAGAGCCTATTGGGCTCTCAAGCATGCAAATTTTGACCTTCAAACTGCGGGTGATCACCGTAGAGTTTAAATGAATGAATTGAATGAACTTCGTGATCAAGCTTACGAGAACTCTTTGATCTAAAGGAAAAGACAAAAAGATTTATGACTCAAAAATTAAGAACCGCGTTTTTAACGTTGGTGACCGAGTCCTTCTTTTCAACTCTAGACTCAAGATCTTCTCGGGAAAACTCAAAACCCGTTGGACTGGCCCATTCACTATCGCAAAGGTTTATCCTTATGGCACTGTCGAGTTATCTCAAAATGACGGTCCAAATTTCAAAGTGAATGTGCATCGTTCGAAACATTACTTTAGAGAGGACATACCATCCATGGTTGTCCCGGATCTTCAAACTTTCCCCAAGGATAAATGAATTCGGGGATCGAGTCAAGCTAGCGACTCGGTGAACAAAAACAGTAGCACAACATGGGTTTTCACCCATGTCTCTGACTTCTTTCTATTTTCTAACACCTCAGTGTGGGGGAGTGGTCATCCCCTACTATTTGCAATGTATATATGTATATTTCAAGGCAAAAAAAAATGGGTGTTTGTATATATATAAATATAGTGAAAAATGATGTTCCCACAATTAGCTTATAATATTGCCTTTTTCCATTCAAAGAGTCAGCATAATAGCCTGGACTTTGAATATTGAGGACAATATTCAATTCTAAGAGTGTGGGGGGGGGGGGGGGGGGAATTCTAGCGAATTTTATCACATTATACCTTCTAGTACCCCCGTTTTTGGCCAAAATTTTAAATTTTTTTCACTTTATTTCAAAAAAATTTGTGGTTATCAGTTTACCATGTCTAATCGAAAAAAGGACTGGCTAATCCAGGAGCAAACGGCTCTTGGTAAAGATAACTCAAATCTGTTGATGGCTGATAATTTGCCAAAAATTGTATGGTATTCAACTCACCATATCCTAAAAAGTAAAAGAGTTGGCTAGCCCGCAAGGTTATGGCTTGTGGTAAAGGCAGTGGAAAGCCATAATTTGTAATCAACTCATCAAGATGATGACTGTGTTCCATCAAGAGTTGGCTAGTCCAGAAGCAAACGGCTTCTGGTAAAGACAAATCAAAACCGTTGACAGCTTATGGTTTGCTACATATGGTTATCAGTGTACCATGGTTCTTACTTAAACTAAAACATTTGGCTACTCCAGAAGTAATGGCTTTTGGTAAAGAGATTAAAATCCATTAAGTTTTCTCAAAAGATTGCTAGGGACTAGCAATAGTTTAGTGTGGGGGATTGATGAGTGCTCAAACACTCATCATTTTTGGTTAAATCTGAGCTGCAAAACATTTAAAAACACTCAAAAAGGCATCAAAATACTGAAAATATCCAAGGGATTGTGTTTTATATGTTTTAGATGCAAAATGAGTAAAAACAGATGAAAAACGGTCAAAGTTGCAAAATTGGCAGTTTCAGTTCCCCAAGTTTCAAAACTTGTCAAAATTAGTCCTTATGCATTTATTTTGAAAGATAAGTCAACCCAAGTCTTTTGAAAGTCAAATATTATCAAATATGATCTTTGGGTATAAGTTTTAAAAGTTTACATGTTTGGCCCCTCTAGTTTCAAAGTTGGCAAAATCGGTCCATGGGAATTTTAAAAATGAAAAATTGCAATATTGGTCTTTGTACTATTGACACTTGGCAGGAAAAGACCTTGTGAACACTTTGGGAAGATTACATTTTCAGCCCTCAAGTTTTGGCAATTTACAAAAATGGTCCTTGTGAAATCTTAAAACCAACCTGGCCCTCCTTTTTATTATTTCCCAAAACCCAAATCCAATCCCAACCCAATCCATTCCCTAAGCCCACCCAAAGCCCAAAATCAAAAATAATAAAACCTGGGGTCAAACCAGTCAAACCCATCTTCCCTACCTTCCCCCCTGTTTTTCTACAATCCTATTCCCCCCTCATCTCACCTTTTCACCAACATCACCAACCTTCATAAATACTCTCACCAACCCAAACCAAACTCCCCCCTCATTAAATGATCTCACCAGTTCCACTAAGTTTGTTAGTGGACTGTTTTTTTTCACCAAATGGAATCAAACAGCTTAGGTTGGTGTAATCTCAAATTGATGGCTAGGATGTGGTCTTGGGTCAACAGGAAGACTATGGGGACTCTCAAAGTGCAACAGAAAAGCACATGTTAACTGAGATGGCTTATCTTTGTATGATAGTATAAGTAGTAGGGAGTAGAAGCCATTAAAGGCATGTATTAATGTAATTTAGGTATTGTAGTGTTTAAATTATCCTTTGTAATCAGTTCTTAATCAATGAAAGTTTCAGTTTAAGTCATTCTCTAGTTTTCAAATTTCAAGAATTATTCAAGAATTTCAGTTTTTAATATAAGCTCATTAGTGATAATTAGTTAAGTACAAACTCATATAGGCTCAATATATTTGCTTTCAGAAGCTTTTTTAAGCTTGTGGAATTGTTTAACCAAAGTTTCATAAAAATAGGCAAAAATATATAAAAAATCAAAATAAAATAAAAAATTCATGTTCAAGGGTTGAAGAATAGCTGGAGCACAGTGTATTGTGGATGGCTGTGAGTTAGGGGCTTGTGGAAGCCATTAGGAGTTGGCATTTGGTCCTTGTTCATTGGCTGGGTAGCTTGGAAGGGTTTTGTAAGCTCAATCCCTTCTGATTCTTACCATTTTAGTGTAATCGTATTACTTATTGCTTTTCTGTATTTAACTTGGTTGTTTATTGCTAATTAGAGTAGCTGAGATCATTAGATTGTGTTTTGGTTCCTTTTTAAATAAGGTCTCATAGTTATCTGTGCTTACTAGGGGTGTTTGGAATAGGTTGTTTTACTGTGTTGTTGTTATTATTAATAGAAAAACTTTGTTAGTTCTTTGTTCTTAAGTTCATTATAATCCAAATTGACCATTTCATTTGTCACTTGCATTGAGAAAGTCAAAATTACAAAGTTTCAATTACAACAGCCTAACTATTGTGATTTGGTTTGTCAAATCCTTCAAACTACTTCAAATCTAGTTTAACTTGCTTAATTAGCTTCAATTAGGGTTTACAAACATCAAGTAATCAATTAGATTCAGTTTAAATTCAAAAAAGTCAAAGTGGTGCAAAACCTTTCAAAGTCAAAATTTGGATAATGTGTAGAAAGTCAATTTTTGGGAGAATTTCCTAGATTTTTGTGGGAGGAATTGGAACTTGAAACTTTCAGAGGTCAAAGTGCCCCACCTAAACTACAGGAATCAGCACTTGTTGTATTTTTAGAAATTTTTGAGTGGCTTTTGCAAAGGCTTAAAGTAGCCTGCAGGGTGCATAAGTTCCCCTGCACCAAGGGTATTGACCCAATTTCTTGGGCCCCCTCTGGCTTAACCAGTGGACCCCACAGCTAATCCCTTGGCTTTTGAGTAGTTTAGCAATAAGACTTTTTAGACCTTAGCTTATTTTTGGGTCTAGCTTATTTGTCTTGGCTTATTTGGTCACCTTTGTAACCTGACCTCAAAGCATACACTGAGTAGATCAGTGTTTAGACCCAAGTTTTCAAGCTTGCATCTTGTTGCATAATGGGATCCACCTTGTAGATTCTGGCTTATTAGTAATCTCAATAAGCTAATTTACCAATTCAGCACTCATTTTGAACCTTTGACCTCAATTGACCACCAAACCAGGGCCTGTTATTGGCATGGTTCACCAATGTTTTTTGTGACCTCAGGTTTTTTAGCATAGTTCTTAGGCTTATCTAGGGCTTATTAGTGAGCCCTAGTGACTGCTTATTGGCTTATTTAGGAGTCTTCCAGTTCACCTTGAAGGTCCAAGTCTAATTTTGGACCCCTGACCCTCCTAGTGGACCCTGCATTGGCCTGCTACTTGGCCATTTGGCCTGTGTGATCTATGTGGTATTTGGGTTTGCTTTTTCAGCTTATTAGCTTATTCAATCTACATACTTGCTTGTTTATGCTTAATTCAAGTATTTTTACAAGCTTATTCAAACAACTCAAGTCCTAATAAGCTTAAAAAGCTTAACTGCCTAAATCCTAAGCTCACATCTGGCTTATTTCTGAGTTCCAATCAAACTTCCTTCATTAAAGTTGTTCATATACATTATATAAATAGATTTGAAAAGAAAAATCGAAAAAAGACAAATTTTCAAGAAGTGATAGCTTCTATTTAAGCCCTTTGGCTTTTTTTTAGCTTATTTATAAGCAATTTTCATTTTTATATTTTTCTTAGGTTTCTTATAGCTTAAAATAATTTTAGAAATTTTTTCAGATTTTTTTTCTTATCATTTAGTATTTTTCATAATTTAAATTAGTTTTTATTAATTAATAATTAGTTAATGATTAATAATAATTAATTTAAAAGTGAGAAAAATACAAATTTAGTTTTAAAATTAGTTTTTAGTTATTTAAATTTTTCCAAATATTATTTTCACTTTTCTAGCATAATTTTTTAATTAATTATAATTTAGGGTAATTTAAATAATTAAAAAGTAATTAGAAAATAGTTTTTAATTAATAATAATTATATAATTAGTGTAAAAATTAATTTTCTTTTTTCAAAAATTTTCTTATTTATTAGGATTGCAAAAATACCAATTTCATATTCGTAGCCTTTTTATTTATTCAGATTCACTTTTCCTCACGTACGTTAGTATCCATTGGTAATTTAAACGTACGTTTTTAGATTTTAGCACGTTTCTTCTTAATCTAAATTCACGTAATCAATCACATAGCTTTCCTAAGCTATTTCATTTCATAATTCTTAAAATTTTCTCACAATAACCCTTTCCTGTGAAAATCACCCGATCACAAGCACGCTCAAGTACCATTCACACCTTGTCGGGACATAACGACCTGGTGATACCCTATATTACCCGGAAGCATTGACTCTAAGCTATTTGACTTTGTTGACCATTTACTTGGTCAATTTAGGTTGACTGTTTAGAGTCAATCATGTATGTATTGGTTTTTGGGTATTAAGGTCAATTTATTTTTCGTTATAAAATTTTAATGTGCAATGGATATCTCTTAAACTTACATTCATAAATTGATTATATATGTGATAACATCAAATAGATATACGTTTTTAGTATCAATATTCCGTGATTATTGCTCGTTTTTATTATGTTTTACTGATATATGATCCTGATTTACCTCATAATTGTTATACGCCATATAGGATTCAAAACTATACGCCGTAACAAGGAGATGGACACGTTTTTCCAACTATTTCATGAAGCTGATACGACGTAGTGGATATCAAGCTCTATGTAGTAGTGAAATGGTAGTATAAATCTGTTTACGCGTTCTGAAGACGTATACGACATATAGGATTTCCCCTATATGCCGTAGCAAGGTCGGGCTTAGGTTACCTATAAATACAAACCCTAAAACGATTTTAGGTTACCAATTCCCATCCCAAATGAAATGTAGAAGATTTTTCTGCTTTTCAACCACAACCAAAACTGAAGATCATTGAATGAGACGATCCAAACATCATAAACACTTACTTTAAATCGGGTTGAGTTATCGTATTATTAATAATACTTTACTTAATTCGAATTTAATTGTTTATCCTTTTATGACTATGAGTCTATGATTCAAGGCTAAACACCTTGTGTGTTTGCCTGATTATGAACCTCATTTAATTTTATAGCATAATTCATTAGTTTATTTAGCTTTTTAATTTGATATCCTTTATGCTTGTCAATTTTACTTACGTCCTTGTGTATGCCTTATTTTTGTTAGCCGAAGATTGTGATAAGGCCAAATCATGTATAGGTGTCAATTAGTGTATATCATAAATGTAATTAGTGATTAAATTAATTGATGGGGTTTACCCAAAATATCCTATGTACACTTCCCTATATGTAGCTCATTGTGTTTTTGTAATCGATCATGCAATAACAATCATCATTATCAATTCATTGTTTTGTATATCTCAATATCATACTCTTACATGGTATCACGCCATAAGATCCAGAAAACCTAAAATCTTCCGTTGCCGCCTCCGGCAGCCGGCTATACGCCGGAGGTTCGGAGGGCTACCTTCAAGCCGTAACCAAAATAAACCACAACTTTTTCTAAATATGTGATCTTTATGTTTTTCTAGGGAAAAACACGCCCCGTTTGTTTGGAAGGTTCTTTGGGGGTTGAAGTTTTAGAACCAACTTTCGTTTCCTCATCTTTTCTTTTGATGTTAGTGCATGAGTTTTAGTTGTAGGGGATACTTTGGGTTATCCCGTTTGGTCAGGATACTTTGGTTTATCCTGTTTGGTAAGGGATACTTTGGTTTATACCATTTAGTCAGGATACTTTAGTTTATCCTGTTTGTTTCGGATACTTTGGTTTATCCTGTTTGTTGCGTGTTTACATATGCTCTGTTTGAAGAATTTTGCTCCAGCCTAAGCGTCCGGTGTCCTACCGCTTTGACTGCGAGGGAGTGTTAGCCGAAGATTGTGATAAGGCCAAATCATGTATAAGTGTCAATTAGTGTATATCATAAATGTAATTAGTGATTAGCTTAATTGATGGGGTTTACCCAAAATATCCTATGTACACTTCCCTATATGTAGCTCATTGTGTTTCTGTAATCGATCATGCAATAACAATCATCATTATCAATTCATTGTTTTTTATAATCTCAATATCATACTCTTACAATTTTATCTTGTTGATTGCAAATATTGAGTAAGATAACCAATGAAACATAGAAGCATAATTCACTAATATACAATCAATATCCTTTAGTGGTTAGCATCATGAACAATGACCTAATGAAGATAACTAAAGCTTAGTTGGTAATATAATTCACCAGACGAGTCATATATGTTAGTAGACGATCTTAATAACTGGACTATAGTTAGTTATCATCCACGACAGTCGAGTTAATTAGATATAAAAAAATATGTGTCAAGACTACTGGCCATAAATAGACCTACACTACACCTGAGGCTATAGATTAAGAGCTAGTAGACATTGAACTCTTGAATCATGTTATAAGAAAAGTGAGGGGATGATTAGGTGAACTGTTGAGATATTAATGTTCAAGGTACTTCTGTATTTCAAAGTACTACTTAAAGATCAAAGTCAAAGTACTGCTGCCTGAAGATTAAAGTTAAAGTACTGCTGCATATTGAAGATTATTCAAAGTACTTCGAAGAGTATAAGGACTTAAATGCAATATTGATTAAAGGATTATTATGTAATATTGTACGAATATTCTAGAATTAGTTTGGGATAATTACTTGTCGTTCAAGTAGATGATGTAAACCGACTTAAGGTTATCTATATAAAGAGCCTTATGATGGTATTAGAGATATAAGTTTTTAGTCGAAGTTCTAAGAGTCTTAGAGCTTTATAAAGTCGATAATAGTTAGGGATTGTTAGTGAATCTGTGTAACAAAGCAAGTTCAAGTTTGGTTTAATATAAAAGTTCTTCTTAAGGTTTGTGTTAGTAGATTCCGCATACTTTACAAGGTCAAACAGTGTTTCAATATTAATAGTGTTAAGTTTACTTAATATTATTAAACCCTTACAAGCTACAAAGTAGTTTGATCAGAGTATATCGATCCAACAAGTGGTATCAGAGCTTGTGTTGGAAACTCTGATTAAGAAGATAATCTCTTAAACCGACTTCACTACAAACTCTTCAAGATGTCGACAGAGGCTGCACCTGCTCCATCCATCACTGCTGTTAGAATTCCTATTGTCAAGAAGGGAGAATATGACTTATGAGCCATGAAGATGAGGTAGTACATTGCCATCACAGACCATGCTTTATGGGATGTGATTGTCAATGGCAATATGGTACTTGAAGAACCAGTAGAGCTCCCAGGACAACCTAAACCACCTAAACTAACCATCCCAGCTGCTACAAAGAGAAATCAAGACAAAGCTCTCAACATATTACTGTTTGCTATTCCTGATGGACACCTATTGAAGTTTCATGATGCTCAGGATGCAAAACAACTATGGGCTGCAATTAAGAAAAAGTTTGGAGGTAATGATGCTTCCAAGAAGATGCACAGGAACCTGTTGAAACAACAATTTGAAACTTTCGCTGTTGGTAAAAGAGAAGGTCTTGATTCTGCTTATGAAAGATTCCAAAATCTTCGGAGTATGCTAGAACTATATGGAGCTGAGGCGTCAGTTGAAGATGCTAACTTGAAGTTCTTGAGAAGCTTGCCATCAGCATGGCATGTAGTTGCTACTATGATCAGAGGACAACCAGGTTTGGACACAATGGACTTTGATGATCTCTACAACTATCTGAAGGTGTATGATCATGAGATGAATGATACTACAGGTTCAAACACACATCAGAAACCCCAAAACATTGCTTTTGTATCTTTTGAAAACAGAAGCAGTACTTCCAATAAAGGTACTGCTTTTCCTATCCAAAGTACTGTGACTGAAACTCAGGTTCCATGTACAACTATGGTCACTACCACTTCATCACCATCAAACACCCCTGATGAGTGCTCAAACACTCATCATTTTTGGTCAAATCTGAACTGCAAAACATACAAAAACACTCAGTAATGCATCAAAATACTAAAAATATTTCAAAATTGTGTTTTATATGTTTTAGATGCAAAATGAGTAAAAACAAATGAAAAACGTACAAAGTTTGCATAATTGGCAGTTTCAGTCCCTCAACTTTCAAAAATTGGCAAAAATAGTCCCTGAGCACATATTTTAAAAGAAAAGTCACCAAAGGTCCTTTTGAAATCATAAGTTGTCATATTTAGTCCTTTGGTGAAAAATCTCAAAAGTTTTGGAAATTTGCAATTTAGTCCCTGGAGTTTCAAACTTTGGCAGGATTGGTCCCTGGTGAAATATTTTTGAAAGAAAAACCATTTTGAGTCCTTGGGAAGTCACAAAAGTCAATTTCAGTCCTTGGGATGAAAGTTTGGGAAATTTACATGTTTGGTCCCTCTACTTTCACATTTTGCATTTTTGGTCCCCGGGATTTAAAATTATGGAAATTTAACTTTTATGGTCCTTGTATTATTGGAGTTTGGAAATGTTGGACCTTATGAGTACTTTTGGAAAAGTAACATTAGCAGCCCCTCAATTTCAGAATAATTACATAAATGGTCCTTGTGATTTGCTACCAAACAAACACCCTTGTGTTATATTATCCAAATCCAAATCAAAACAAAGACCAAGCCTGATCCACCACACATCCCCTTGGCCCAATCACCTCACCAGGCCCAACCCTACTCCCTGTAATATTCCCACCTCATTGACCAGGTCAAACAACCACCCCTAACCTTCCTTTTCCCTCCACCATTAACACCCCTAATTACCAGGAGTTTGTCCACCCCCCTCCTCCATTCTTTTCACCAACTCCACCAAACCAATTACTACACCCAACCAAACCCCCTCCTCATTTATTATACTTCACCAAACCGACTACCTGTAAAACTCAGTTTCCCGCCAAAACCCATTTGAAGGGTGGAGATCAATTGGAGCCCATCCAACGGTTCAGAGAGGTGTGGGAAAGTCAATGAAAACTCCCAGGGTCTATAAAAGTGAAAAAGAAATGAAGATGAAGCAGTAGTTAGGGTAGAATAGATTACTTAGTATAAATTGATGTCGTTTTTTTTAGTTCTTATCAATTCAATGTAATTTTTGGTTTAGAAAGATTGTATCCAATTGTTTTAGTGTAATTGAAGTCTTTTGTAATCACAAAATTCAAGTTTCCTTTAAGTTTATGGCAGTTTGCATTTTTCATCAAGATTTCAAATTTCTTAATGTTTTACTAAATTGCTTCTTATCTAATTTCAGTAGCTTTTATAAGCTTGTTAAAGTCAATTAAAGTTAAAAGAAAGTATCAACATAGAAAAAGAAAAGAAAACTAAAAAATACAAAAAAAAATTATATTTAAATAAGTAGAAAATCAAAAGCCATTCGAAAGGAAGATTCAGGCTTGAAGCATGCTTCATTTTGGGTATATTCATGGTTTAGTGTCTCATGGGAGGCAGTAGGGTTAGTAAGGGTACCTTGGTTCACAATTCTCACTTGGAACCCATTTTGTAAGCATTTTGTGTTTATTTTGGCATTTTCTTGTTCAAACATTTAACTGCTTAAATCTCTGTGTTTTGATGTTCATTTGTTGTTATTAAGTGATATTATGGTTTAAAATTGCTTGTTTGCTCATTGGTTTTATAGTTGCAAATATTTTTTCATTTCACTAAAATTTTAGCATAATCAAGTTTGTTAGTGTTTTGTTATTATTGTCATTGTTTTTGAGTTTCTTTAAGCCTATTCTACTATATTGTAGCCTTAGGATCCAGAATCATGGTTTGAAACAGGTTGTTGTCTTGAAAATAACAAGACAGTGATACATAAAGGGGTGTTTAGCTTAGGTTTGTTCACTGAGCATATAAGTAGTTTAGTTGTTGTTTGTGTTTGAAACAGGTTCACATAGGTTATATTAGGATAATGAAACCAAGAAACTAAGTCTTCATTTATCTAAAAGTCAAAAATCCATAGTAAAGATCATTAACTGTGTACTGTGGGGGTATTGAGCTCCATAAACCTTCACATTAGCCCATAACTTGTAGATTTATGTTAGATTAACTTTGTTTTAGCTTAATTTCATGTTTTAAGTTCATTAGACAGGATCAAAATTCCATAAATTCAACATAAGTGGTTTTCACAAAAAGTCAAAAGTTGCACATCAGATTTTTCCAAAAGTTGTGGGAATTTTATTTAATTTTGTTATTGGATTGGAGGCCTGTGCTTTTTACATGTTACAATCTACCAGCTTAACTTTATGATTCCACCTTCATTACATTTTTGGTAATTTTCCTCTGGGCCCCACCTTCACCCAAACACACTTGCAGGGCAAGGTATTGCCCTGCTGCAGCAGACCTCAGCCCATCACCACCACTTTGGTGGTGGTTTCTGGCCACCACAGTGGTCCCACAGGCCCCCACTTTGTTCCTTTCAACCCCCCTGGTAGGCTTCAAGGTTTGACCATTGGTTTGACCTTAGAACCTGTGGACCCCACTTGAAACTAACACAAAAGTCTGTCCCATTTTCAGTATCTAATTAAGACAACCATGTGCTTATTGTGACTTATTGGCTTATCCAATGGTCCCCATGTGATTTTTCTAGCTTAAACATGTCTACTCAACTAGTTTGAACCAGAATTCACCATAGTAGGTCCCACTTAAGCTCATTTGAGCTTATTTGCTTGTTTAGTCAACAAAAGTCAACTGTGGTGCTTATAAGCATCCACAGTGCTTATTTTTAAGATATAAAAAAGTTATTTTTACAAAAGTTAGTTGTTTTTAGTATTTAAATAGTTTTGTAAAAGAAAAATCCAGAAAAAACAATTTAATAATAAGTGATAGTTTCTATTTAATGTAATTTAAATTTTAATTTTCATTTTTAGATTTTTATTAAGTACTTGGCATTTTTATATTTTTATTAATTTCCTTTTATGTTAAAGTAATTTTAATAATTTCTCAGATTTTTATTTTGTCATTTAGTATTAATTAGAATTAATATTAGTTTTATGCATAATTAGTTTTTATTAAGTAAGACCTAGTTTTTATATTTTTCCTAGCTTTTATATAATGTAAAATAATTTTAGGAATTTTCTTATAATTTTTACTGTTCATTTTCTATTTTTCTTAATTTAAAATAGTTTAATTAGGTAATTAATATTTAATTAGTATTTAATTTCTAGAAAAATCACAAAAAGACAAAAATACATATTTTTAATTTTAAAATTTGTTTTTAGTTATTTTATAATTTTATAAAATTAATTTTCACTTTTTTAGTATTTAATTAATATTATATTGTATTTAAGTTATTTAAATATTAATAATTAGTATTAATTAGTAATTAATTAATAATAAATAATTAATTAGTGTGAAAATTAATTTTAATTTTCTAAAAATTTTCTTTTAATCTTAGGTTTGTAAAAAAGTCATTTTCACCCCCTGTGGGTTTTCAGATTTTAGTTTTCACGTTTTATTTTGTACGTTTACGTTATTTAAAACGTGAACGTACGCGTTTTTAGGTTTAAAACGTTTCTGGTTTTTCCAAACTTCCAGTCTTGTTCATATAGCTATTTTAAGCTATTTAATTGTATAAATCAGTAGTGTAATCAATCTCAAACCCTTTCCGTCCAAATTCACCCGATCACAAACCCGTTTGAATACAATCCACACCTCGTCGGGACATAACGACCTGGGGAAACACTATACTTCAGCGGAGCATTGAGCCTAGGTAGTTTGACTTTGTTGACCATTTACTTGGTCAATTTAAGTTGACTGTTTAGCATCAATCAATTTTTGGCGCCGCTGCCGGGGAGGTTGTGCGCGTTATTCTAAAACGGTTTGCAGATTAGTGAATCTGGATATACACTCTTTGTATATTTACCCATCCTTGTTCATATTTTCTTATTATTATCATATAAAAACAAAACAGTTCACAAAAACATTTTAAAATCAGTTTTCAACGAACACAAAAAACCCAAAAAGATTTTCTTTCTTATTTTTATATAAAATGTCTTTCCAAAAATCCAAAAATATTCATCTTTACCCTCTTACCCTTTTGATTCTTCATTCCTTACCCTCTGTAAATCTTTGATTCTTTCTATGTCGTATCCACACCATTGCGGTTGTCAGTGGTGTGGTGGTCCTCATAATGGTGAGAATTGTCCCAACTGTAGTGTGGTAGAGTCAGGAGATGGGTCTGTCTATAACCAAGCTCCCTATCCTTACCATGACACATCTGATACATTCTACCAGCCACCACATCATGAGATATTGACATATCTGTGTGAGTTTTGTGGAGGTCCTCACCAAGGATTTGAGTGTCAAGCCGGAAACACGTTTGTCTATGAACAGTTTTCGGGAGACAATCAGAACTTTGGTTATGACCAATACCCATATGATTCACCAAATCTGCCACAATAATCATTTTGTTGTGATTACTGTGGAGGTCCACACTACAGTTCTGATTGTCAATCGGGAAACACGCTTGTCTATGAGCAGTTTCCTGATAACAATTATGACTTCAGCACATATGACCCACAACCACATCAGTTTTACTGTTGTGATTACTGTGGAGGTCCACACTTCAGTTCCGATTGTCAAACAAGGAATCCATTTCCTTGTAACACTTTTGACACATCGTATTATGACGAACCTCCACCTCAGCCAATTCCTCAAAGTCTTCTCCTTGATCTTTTGGATTTAGTGAAAGATTTAAGAGGAATCATACATACCCCAGATAATCCAAATCAAAAATCGATGGAAGAATTGTTAGCTGACGAACAGGCTGCTAAAATAAATTCCCAAGATGCTTATGAAAGATCTATCAGGGAATCAATTGCAAAAGAAAAAGTAGCCAGATCTAGCTCTCGATTCTGTTTCATTCCTGATGACAGTGATGATGAAGATACACTTGATATTCTTCAATTTTATAAAGATTCATCAGATGAAACTCCATCTGTTGAGATTCCATCTCAACCCATTGTTATCACACCCGAGGTTTCCACTCATTCTCTGAGCATGGGGGACGAGCATCTTGACACTGTTCCTAAAAAGGAATCGAACGAATTCATAAAGTCTAGTGTTGAGAACCTTGTCCCAATCCTAAGAGAGTCACAGGGAATTCTTAATCATGTGTATGATATCCCTCCTCCTCTATTCTTCCCAACTGATCATGTTGAGATGTTCTCCGATTCTACTGATGACGATTCGTTATCGTGTGGAGACATCGTTTTTATGGAAGAATTACCTTCTAAGCTAGTCAGCCTAGAAGAAGAGAATGATGAGATTGACACTGAAATCAAGGATGAAGCACTTCATGCAACATTACTGAATGTCAATCTCCTCATTTCTAAAATCGAGGCTTTCAAAGAGAAATCTATTTCATCTCCTATCCCCATAAAGGATAGTGACATTTTCTCCGATGATCCTATTCCGGAGTTTAAAGCCTTTACTTTTGATCATATGTGAGAGAAGATTAGTGGCAATACCACTTCTCATTCTCAAATTTCTCTCCCCGAATATGATTCATTCACCTTTGAGGAGTTCTCCGGTGAACTCACTCATATCATATCTCCACCGGAGTATGATAACTTTTACTTTGATCTAGACAAAGTTGATCTTTGTTTTCCGGAGGGAAATATTCTCAACCTTAAGAATTTGATTGATATCAAAATCCCAACCCTCCCACCCATAATATGTCTAGATCATACGAGCTTTACTGATGAGATTCATGATACACCAATCATGAATTCTCTTTCTGATGATGATGAATCAATCTTGATTTTCATCAAGATCTTTCTTCCTTTCTTCACCTACAGGGTGCCTTCTCCTGTTCTTCACTCCTTCAGGAATGAAGACATTATCTTTGACCCCGGCATCACCGCTTATAGTTTATACTATTTCAAGCTAGGGTCTTTATATCTCATCGGTGTGGAACTTTCACGTGCTTCAAATGTTTGTCCAAACATCTTGAATGAAAGTCCGATTGAGATTGTTTCTTCCACATCATGCTTCCCCAAGGACAAATGAATTCGGGGTCGAGTCAAGCTAGCGACTCGGTAAACAAAAACAGTAGCATGCTTATAGGGTTTTCACCCTAAGTGTGGGGGAGTTACCCCCACTGTGGTTACTAATGAAGTAAAAAACAAAAATGGTGTTTCCACATTTAGCTTGTAATGTTGCCCTTTTACGTTCAAAGAGTCGGCATAATAGCCAGGACTTTGAATATTGAGGACAATATTCATTCTAAGTGTGGGGGGGGGGGGGGGGGGAGGGTATTCTAGCGAATTTTATCACATTTTACCATCTAGTACCCCCGTTTTTGGCCAAAATTTCAAAAATTTTTAAATTTTTTTTTCACTTGAGTTCAAAATTTTTTTGTGGTTATCAGTCCGCCATGTCTGAACGACAAAAGGATTGGCTAATCCAGGAGCAAACGGCTCTTGGTAAAGATATATCAAATCCGTTTATGGCTTGCAATTTGCCCAAAATGGTATGGTACCTCAACTCGCCATATCCTAAAAAGCGAATGAGTTGGCTAGCCCGCAAGATTATGGCTTGTGGTAAAGGCAGTGGAAAAACCATAATTGGTAATCAGCTCACCAAGATGTTGACTATTCTATCAAGAGTTGGCTAGTCCAGAAGCAAACGGCTTTTGGTAAAGACTAATCAAATCCGTTGACAGCTGGTGGTTTGCTCAAAATCACATGGTTATCAGGTGGACCATAGTTCTTACTTGAATCGATACATCTGGCTACTCCAGAAGTGATGGCTTTTGGTAAAGAGTTTAAAATCCATTAAGTTTTCAAAACAGTTATTGCTAGGGACTAGCAATATTTTAGTGTGGGGGATTGATGAGTGCTCAAACACTCATCATTTTTGGTCAAATCTGAACTGCAAAACATACAAAAACACTCAGTAATGCATCAAAATACTAAAAATATTTCAAAATTGTGTTTTATATGTTTTAGATGCAAAATGAGTAAAAACAAATGAAAAACGTACAAAGTTTGCATAATTGGCAGTTTCAGTCCCTCAACTTTCAAAAATTGGCAAAAATAGTCCCTGAGCACATATTTTAAAAGAAAAGTCACCAAAGGTCCTTTTGAAATCATAAGTTGTCATATTTAGTCCTTTGGTGAAAAATCTCAAAAGTTTTGGAAATTTGCAATTTAGTCCCTGGAGTTTCAAACTTTGGCAGGATTGGTCCCTAGTGAAATATTTTTGAAAGAAAAATCATTTTGAGTCCTTGGGAAGTCACAAAAGTCAATTTTAGTCCTTGGGATGAAAGTTTGGGAAATTTACATGTCTGGTCCCTCTACTTTCACATTTTGCATTTTTGGTCCCCGGGATTTAAAATTATGGAAATTTAACTTTTATGGTCCTTGTATTATTGGAGTTTGGAAATGTTGGACCTTATGAGTACTTTTGGAAAAGTGACATTAGCAGCCCCTCAATTTCAGAATAATTACATAAATGGTCCTTGTGATTTGCTACCAAACAAACACCCTTGTATTATATTATCCAAATCCAAATCCAAACAAAGACCAAGCCTGATCCACCACACATCCCCTTGGCCCAATCACCTCACCAGGCCCAACCCCACTACCTGTAATATTCCCACCTCGTTGACCAGGTCAAACAACCACCCCTAACCTTCTTTTTCCCTCCACCATTAACACCCCTAATTACCAGGAGTTTGTCCACCCCCCTCCTCCATTCTTTTCACCAACTCCACCAAACCAATTACTATACCCAACCAAACCCCCTCCTCATTTATTATACCTCACCAAACCCACTACCTGTAAAACTCAGTTTCTCGACAAAACCCATTTGAAGGGTGGAGATCAATTGGAGCCCATCCAACGGTTCAGAGAGGTGTGGGAAAGTCAATGAAAACTCCCAGGGTCTATAAAAGTGAAAAAGAAATGAAGATGAAGCAGTAGTTAGGGTTGAATAGATTACTTAGTATAAATTGATGTCGTTTTTTTTAGTTCTTATCAATTCAATGTAATTTTTGGTTTAGAAAGATTGTATCCAACTGTTTTAGTGTAATTGAAGTCTTTTGTAATCACAAAATTCAAGTTTCCTTTAAGTTTATGGCAGTTTGCATTTTTCATCAAGATTTCAAATTTCTTAATGTTTTACTAAATTGCTTCTTATCTAATTTCAGTAGCTTTTATAAGCTTGTTAAAGTCAATTAAAGTTAAAAGAAAGTATCAACTTACAAAAAGAAAAGAAAACTAAAAAATAAAAATAAAAATTAGATTTAAATAAGTTGAAAATCAAAAGCCATTCCAAAGGAAGATTCAGGCTTGAAGCATGCTTCATTTTGGATATATTCATGGTTTAGTGTCTCATGGGAGGCAGTAGGGTTAGTAAGGGTACCTTGGTTCACAACTCTCACTTGGATCCCATTTTGTAAGCATTTTGTGTTTATTTTGGCATTTTCTTGTTCAAACCATTTAACTGCTTAAATCTCTGTGTTTTGATGTTCATTTGTTGTTATTAAGTGATATTATGGTTTAAAATTGCTTGTTTGCTCATTGGATTTATAGTTGCTAATATTTTTTCTTTTCACTAAAATTTTAGCATAATCAAGTTTGTTAGTGTTTTGTTATTATTGTCATTGTTTTTGAGTTTCTTTAAGCCTATTCTACTATATTGTAGCCTTAGGATCTAGAATCATGGTTTGAAACAGGTTGTTGTCTTGAAAATCACAAGACAGCGATACATAAAGGGGTGTTTGGCTTAGGTTTGTTCACTGATCATATAAGTGGTTTAGTTGTTGTTTGTGTTTGAAACAGGTTCACATAGGTTATATTAGGATAATGAACCAAGAAACTAAGTCTTCATTTATCTAAAAGTCAAAAATCCATAGTAAAGATCATTAACTGTGTACTGTGGGGGTGTTGAGCTCCATAAACCTTCACATTAGCCCATAACTTGTAGATTTATGTTAGATTAACTTTGTTTTAGCTTAATTTCATGTTTTAAGTTCATTAGACAGGATCAAAATTCAATAAAGTCAACATAAGTGGTTTTCACAAAAAGTAAAAAGTTGCACATCAGATTTTTCCAAAAGTTGTGGGAATTTTATTTAATTTTGTGTTTGGATTGGAGGCCTGTGCTTTTTACATGTTACAATCTACCAGCTTAACTTTATGATTCCACCTTCATTACATTTTTGGTAATTTTCCTCTGGGCCCCACCTTCACCCAAACACACTTGCAGGGCAAGGTATTGCCTTGCTGCAGCAGACCTCAGCCCATCACCACCACTTTGGTGGTGGTTTCTGGCCACCACAGTGGTCCCACAGGCCCCCACTTTGTTCCTTTCAACCCCCCCTGGTAGGCTTCAAGGTTTGACCATTGGTTTGACCTTTGAACCTGTGGACCCCACTTGAAACTACCACAAAAGTCTGTCCCATTTTCAATATCTAATTAAGACAACCATGTGCTTATTGTGACTTATTGGCTTATTCAATGGTCCCCATGTGATTTTTCTAGCTTAAACATGTCTACTCAACTAGTTTGAACCAGAATTCACCATAGTGGGTCCCACTTAAGCTCATTTGAGCTTATTTGCTTGTTTAGTCAACAAAAGTCAACTGTGGTGCTTATAAGCATCTACAGTGCTTATTTTTAAGATACAAAAAATTTGTTTTTACAAAAGTTAGTTGTTTTTAGTATTTAAATAGTTTTATAAAATAAAAATCCAGAAAAAACAATTTAATAATAAGTGATAGTTTCTATTTAATGTTATTTAAATTTTAATTTTAATTTTTAGATTTTTATTAAGTACTTGGCATTTTTATATTTTTATTAATTTCCTTTTATGTTAAAGTAATTTTATTAATTTTCTCAGATTTTTATTTTGTCATTTAGTATTAATTAGAAATAATATTAGTTTTATTAATAATTAATTAATATTTAAGTTTTAAATAGCATAATTAGTTTTTATTAAGTAAGACCTAGTTTTTAGATTTTGACTAGCTTTTATATAATGTAAAATAATTTTAGGAATTTACTTATAATTTTTACTGTTCATTTTCTATTTTTCTTAATTTAAAATAGTTTAATTAGGTAATTAATATTTAATTAGTAATTAATTACTAGAAAAATCACAAAAAGACAAAAATACATATTTTTAATTTTAAAAATTGTTTTTAGTTATTTTATAATTTTATAAAATTAATTTTCACTTTTTTAGTATTTAATTAATATTATATTGTATTTAAGTTATTTAAATATTAATAATTAGTATTAATTAGTAATTAATTAATAATAAATAATTAATTAGTGTGAAAATTAATTTTAATTTTCTAAAAATTTTCTTTTAACCTTAGGTTTGTAAAAAAGTCATTTTCACCCCCTGTGGGTTTTTAGATTTCAGTTTTCACGTTTTATTTTGTACGTTTACGTTATTTAAAACGTGAACGTACGCGTTTTTAGGTTTAAAACGTTTCTGGTTTTTCCAAACTTCCAGTCTTGTTCATATAGCTATTTTAAGCTATTTCATTGTATAAATCAGTAGTGTAATCAATCTCAAACCCTTTCCGTCCAAATTCACCCGATCACAAACCCGTTTGAATACAATCCACACCTCGTCGGGACATAACGACCCGGGGAAACACTATACTTCCGCGGAGCATTGAGCCTAGGTAGTTTGACTTTGTTGGCCATTTACTTGGTCAATTTAAGTTGACTGTTTAGCATCAATCAACCCCCACCTCAGATGATGTTCTACGTTCATTCTTTGCTCAACAAGCATCTCTACCTGTAACCTATCAAGAAGATCTCCTGCAAATTGATGATGATGCCATGGAAGAAATTGATATTAGATGGCAAGTTGCCATGATCACTGCAAGGATCAAGAAGTTTATGAATAAGACAGGAAGAGGAATTAATTTCACAGCTAAGCAGGGAATAACATTTGATAAGTCCAAAATTAAATGCTTCAATTGTCAAAGGACTGGTCACTTTGCAAGGGAATGCAAATTTGCAAAGTATCAAGCAAATAAGATGATTGAACAAACCAAGACTGAAATAAAAGAGGTTCCTATAACTGAACCAAAACCAAAAGCTTTAGTTGCTCAAGAAAATCTGTCAGAGATTGATTGGTCCAATGAGTTTGATGATGAACTTGTAACCTACTCAATGGCTGCTTTAGAAGATTGGAGCACAACTTTTGATGAAGAGCCTGGATATGCTGCTTTGGAGTCAAGAGATAGTCTAGGAAGCTTTGATTGGAGCATGGAGTTTGAAGAAGATTCTGTTCAGCTTGCTATGATAGCTACTTCACCAAATTCATCCACTATCTCTGAGGTATGCTCTAAGTGCAATGATATGTATCAAAAGTTACTTAGTGAATATGTAGCTGAAAGAGATAAATTTCAAAGGGCTAGGTCTGAGATAGCTGGCTACCAATTGACTTTAGAGTCAATGGAAGCCACAATAATAACTCATGAAAACAATGAAGTAGCATGGGCTGAAAGATATAAGCAACAAGAGTACCAAGTAAAATTAAGTGAATGGAAACTAGGATGTAAGGTGTCTGAACTAGAGAAAGTTACTAGTGAGAGGGATAAGCTGTTAGAAAAACTTGCTGTTTGGAATGAATCAGGTCTATCACATGTTCAATTTGTTGAAAAACAAAGAACAACAAACATTAAAACTGGCCTAGGTTATGATAATAGCACAGAAAGTATTCCAGTTAAGAGTAAGGAACTAAATCTTACAGTAGATACCTCAACTAGTGATGAAGAATTCATAAGTTTGGATGAAAACACTTCTAGTGATGAGGAATCCCCTAGTCCAACACCTCCTGAATATAAGAATGACAAGGGATACCATGCAGTTCCTAATCCCCCAGGTAGTTTTCAACCACCTAGAAAAGATGTCTCTTGTTATGGGGTAGATAACCTAGAGTTTAGGAAAAAGCTTAAAGGTCAATCAAATCCTGAAACTTTAGGAGAATCTGTTGAAGCACCTAGGGTTGATGAGAAAAAAGTTTTCAAAACAAGCAGTATCTTCAAACTCTTTCCAAAGTACTGCTGATCACTCTGCAGTACCTTCAAGAAAATATTTTCAAAATACTGCTAATTTTAGAAAACCTTTTGGAAAGGGATTTGGGAATGTTGGTCCAAAGGTCTGTTATGTATGTTATGGTCCTCATCATTTGATTAAGGATTGTGATTATCATTCAGAATACTTAAGTAAATATCCAAAGACCAGATCTACAAATCAAAGTCACAGAGAGAATAAGCCAAGGGATAACAAACCAATTTGGAATTACACAAATAGGGTTAACCATAGTAATTTCCCAAAAGACTATAGGAACCCTCATCAGAAAAGATCATTCTCCAAACCCACAGTACCTTCTCAAAGTACTGATAGAAAGTCCACTAACCAAGGTGCTACTAGCACAAACTTAAGTGTAAGACCTAGGAGATTCAATTACTATAAGCCTAGAAGGCCTTACAACACAAGAAAAGATGCTAGAACACAAAACCCAACTCCAAAAGTTACAACTAAATGGGTTAAGAAAGAAAGTACTACTGGGAAACAACCAGTACTTTCAGAAGAAAAGGGTGAAAAAGGGAAAATTGATAAGAATGAACCAAAAGTTTTGGAAACAAAAACATTAATTCTTGATCATGCTTTTAAAGAAAGTGGTGATTACATACTCAAAGAATTTGAGTATGTCACTCTACAAGGGAACACAAGTCAGTAATGGCTTGGGTTCCTAAAAGAAACTAACCTTTTTCATGTATATGCAGGGCAACCCAGAAGAGGAGCTTAAAGATCATCTTATTGTTGATAGTGGTTGCTCTGGGAGTATGACAGGAGAAAAGGAGCTCTTGTCAGATTTTAAAGCTTATTTTGGAGGAAAAGTTGCATTTGGGAATGATCCTGATGGAGGTAGAATCACTGGCAAAGGAACTATCAAGGCTGGAAACATTGATTTTGAAAATGTTAAATATGTGAATGAGCTTAAATTCAATCTTTTGTCAGTCTCTCAGATTTGTGATAAGAAGTATCACGTGTTATTTTTTTAACACAGAATGTCTTATACTCTCTCCTGAATTTAAGTTAGAAGATAGAAACTTGGTGATGCTGAGAAAACCAAGAACTAATGATGTGTATAGCATAGACTTGAAGAACCTCAATTCTGCTGAAAGAGCAACATGCTTGATTGCAAGAGCAACAATGGAGGAAGTACATCAATGGCACAGAAGATTAGGGCATTTTAATTTCAAGAACATCAAAAAGCTTGTCAAAGGAAACATAGTTAGAGGTTTACCTTCTAAAACATTCAAGAATGATCACTCATGTCTTGCTTGCAAAAAGGGTAAACAGTACAAGGCTTCCTGTAAGAAGATTAAAGAGAAAACCATTAGAGAGCCTTTGGAATTGCTGCATATGGATCTGTTTGGACCTGTTTCAGTTGTTAGTTTGAACAAGAAGAAGTACTGTTTGGTTGTGACAGATGACTGTAGCAGATTTAGTTGGGTCTTTTTCTTATGTTTCAAGGATGAAACTTTTGATGCTATTCATGATCTTATAATAGCACTTTAAAATCAGTTACGACTCAAGGTTAGAGGCATTAGATGTGATAATGGGACTGAGTTCAAGAATCAGCTAATGGATGACTTTTGTGCCAAGAAAGGAATTAAAAGAGAATTCAGTATTGCCAGAACTCCTCAGCAAAATGGAGTTGTAGAAAGAAAGAATAGAACTCTAATAGAAGCAGCAAGGACAATGCTTGCAGACTCCCGATTACCTGTTCCATTCTGGGCTGAAGCTATAAGTGCTGCTTGTTATGTGTTGAACAGAGTATCAGTGACAAAACCTCAAATAAAGACACCTTATGAGTTTCTCATGGGAAAGAAACCCAACATCAAGTTTATGAAATCTTTTGGATGTCCCCTAACTATTTTGAACACTGCTGATAATTTGGGCAAATTTGATAGGAAATCTGATGAAGGATATTTATTGGGATATTGTACCAATAACAAAGGATTCAGAGTTTACAACTGGGCTACAAAGAAAGTGCAAGAATGTCTTCATGTTGAATTTCTAGAAGAGCAAGAAAATCATAAAGGTAAAGGTCCTGATTGGATGTTTGATCTTGATTTAATGTCTTCATCAATGAACTATGTACCTGTTAGGGAAGAAAATCAAGTTGCTCCCACTGAAGAAGAAACACAGTATATTGTTCATGATGTTAATTTAAGATCTGAGGATAAGTCTAATGATAATGTCAATGATGAGAAGAAAAGTACTTCTGAGCCTCAAAGTACTGTTGACCTCAAAGTACTGCTCCACCAAAGACAAAAGTATCTGATGAAGACCAAGCCATTCAAGATGAACTTAGTAGGATGCTTATTCAAGAAACAATGGCTAAGTCCTATGAAGATGATCAAAGGAGAGCTTATGAAGTAGAAAAGAAGAAGGCTAAAGGCACTGACAGTACTTTTCCCAAAAGTACTGCTGATCCATTTGAAAGTACTTTTCAACCTTTGAATACTTCAAATTGGATAAATACTGATGATTTGAATGATCCAAACATGCCTGCCTTAGAAGATACTGATGATGATCCAAACAAGACTGACCTAGAAGACACTGATGATGAATTGGATCAAGAAGGCATTTTCTCAGATTCTAATGAAGATCATGATCTCACCAATTTGGAAGATAATCTTGAAGTCTCACCAACTCCTACTCTAAGAATTCACAAAGATCATCCTGTTAGCAAGATTATTGGACCCTCAGCTTCAGGAGTGCTCACAAGAACTAAAGCTAAGAATATGTCTCAACAACATACTTCTTTACTTAGTTTTATTTACAAACAAAACAGGGTGAATCACAAGGATCATAAATTGTGTTTATTTGCTTGTTTTTTGTCTCAAGAGGAACCTAAGAATATAAAACAAGCATTAACCAAGGAGAGTTGGGTTGAAGCTATGCAAGAAGAACTCTTACAGTTTAAACTTCAAGAAGTATGGGTATTATGTGATCTACCTGATGGTAAGAGATTGATTGGAACAAAATGGTTCTTTAGGGTAAGAAGAGATGAAAGAGGGAATGTTATTAAGAATAAAGCAAGTTTAGTGGCTCAAGGATATAGATAAGAAGAAGGAGTAGACTATGATGAAGTCTTTGCTCCAGTGGCAAGGTTTGAAGCTATAAGGCTATTTTTGGCTTTTGCATCTTATATGGGATTTCCTGTATACCAAATGGATGTTAAAAGTGCTTTTCTATATGGAACTATCACCAAAGAAGTTTATGTCAAACAGCCTCCTAGTTTTGAAGATCCTGCACATCCAAACAAAGTTTACAAGGTTATCAAGGCTCTGTATGGCCTTCATCAAGCTCCAAGAGCATGGTATGAAAGACTCTCAAATTTCTTATTACATCATGGTTATAGGAGAGGAGCTATTGACAAGACTTTGTTCATCAAAAGAGAGAAGAAGGATATCATGCTTGTCCAAGTTTATGTAGATGATATTATTTTTGGTGCTACTAAGCAATCTATGGTGAAAGAATTTGAAGATCTTATGCAAAAAGAGTTTCAGATGAGTTCAACGGGAGAATTAACATTCTTCTTGGGACTTCAAGTGCAACAATCAAGCAGCGGAATCTTCATTAGTCAAGACAAGTATGTTGCAGATATTCTTAAGAGATTCAATTTCACAACTGTCAAGCCAACATCTACACCTGTGGATACTAACAAACCTTTGGGAAAAGATGAAGAAGGAGAAGAAGTTGATGTCAAATTATACAGGTCTATGATTGGATGTCTCATGTATTTAACTGCATCTAGGCCTGACATTACTTTTGCTGTATGTTTATGTGCAAGACATCAAGTTCACCCCAAGGTATCACATTTGATTGCTGTCAAAAGGATCTTTAGGTACCCTAGGTAACAACCTAAGCTAGGATTATGGTATCCTAGGGAGTCCCCTTTTCATCTACAAGCCTTTTTAGATAGTGATTATGCTGGAGACAACTATGACAGAAGATCCACAACTGGAGGGTGTCAGTACCTTGGAAGTAGATTAGTCTCATGGTAATGCAAGAAACAAACAATTGCAGCAACATCTTCCACAGAAGCAGAGTATGTAGCTGCTGCAAGTTGTTGTGCACAAGTACTTTGGTTGAAAAATCAGCTTTTGGATTATGGATTCAATTTCAAGAATACTCCTATCAACATTGATAATGAGAGTACTATTTGTATTGTGAAGAATCCAGTCTACCATTCCAAAACCAAGCATATTCAGATCAGACACCATTTTATTAGAGACTGCTATGAGCATAGGCTTATTAATGTGGTTAAAGTCCATACAGATGATAATGTAGCAGATTTACTCACAAAGGGCTTTGATGTTTCAAGATTTACTTTTTTAGTTGTGAGTATAGGTATGATTAATAATTAACTTACTTTTGAGGGGAGGCATTAGTAGTTAGTCATTATTTGTGGGGAGGCTACATGTATCATTTAAAAGAAAAGAAGTTTATTCATCATTATTAAAGTGGGGTTACATTCATCAGTTCCAAAAGTTACAGACTACCCTGACACAGACATCATATAGACACACAAATAACTACCACAACACAACCTACACACCCTATTCCATTGGTCTTTTTCCTTTGCCCTCATAGCTCTGCTTTCCCTTTTGAGCAGTCTTTCTTTTGTCATCAAAAGAAGCTTGCTTCCTTGGGCAAGCCAGGCCAAGAACTCGCTTGGGAGGTCTCTCTTTCTTTGGAGCAGGCCACTTCATATTATGTATTGCTGATTCCAGGGCTTGGGTCAAAGCATGTGGAAGATCCTTAGCCAGAGATGAACCAGGGACAAACTTTTTCTTCTTGGGCTTTGGATTGGTAGTGCTTGCTGCGTCAGTAATGGTAGAGTTTGCAACACTCATTGATGAGGATGATACATGAGGAGGAAAGTAATCACTCCATCCTGGATCCTCAAAGTCAGAGTCAGAATAGTAGCTTATCTCTGAGTCTGTGGAACCATCTAAGTCAGAAGATATGTATATCAAAGGGAAGTGACTCATGGTTATAACTAGGGTTTTTGTGATATGTTGCAAGAGTTAAAGAAAGAAGAGATGAATGAAGTATGTTGGTGGAATAGTTCCTTTTATAGGCAAGGCAAGGTATAAGGGTATTAAATGAAGTTCATTGAATTCTACTTGCCTTGGTAGCTTTGGGAATTAATTTGGGAAGGTATTAATTACCTCGGATTGACTTTCAAAGATATTTTGGTCAAACGGTCAACTATCAAGATATTTTGCTTGGAAAGTACTTTGGTCAATGTACTGCTTGGGTTTACAACTGGAAGTACTGCTCCATATTCTATGGAAAGTATTGCTCGGTGATATAAAGGCTACGCTGACGTGTCAAAATACTGTTCCAACGGTCAAATTTGCGGGTAACAAACTTTCGAAAGATATGGGGAATATCACTTCCAAAAATAACGGTACAATAATTTATTAACCGTGATTTTTTGTATTTTATCCCTTAATAACTCATATCTTTTTCTTATTTATACACCCAAATTCATTCATTCATTCTCATTCATCAAACCCACAAATATCATCATCACTTACCACTCATCTCTCTAATTCTTATCACAATGGCACACCGACCAACTCACAACAAACACAACATAATTGCCGACCTTGAGAAAACGCAAAGAAACATTGATTTTCATGGTAATATTGATTTTCTCACCGGAACCACCATCTGTTACTCACTCTTACTCAACCCCGAGATTATTGGACCTTGGATACAGGAGTTTTGGGCCACGGCAATGGCTGAGATTCAAGATGGAGAGGATGTTATTCGTGCTACAATTGCTGGGAGAGCTATTCGTGTTACTGAAGCAACAATCAGAGAGGTTCTGTTATTTGATGATGAAGGAGGCTCTGTTTTGTTTGCTAAACAAGACATTTGGAATGCACTAAGAGACATTGGCTATGAAGGACCTTTGGACAGGCTCTCTTTTCAGAAAGCAATGGTAAGTCCTCATTGGAAGTTTCTTATACATGTTTTACTTCATTGCTTAAGTCCAAAGAGTACTGCTTGGGATCAATTTGGACATGCTATAGCTTCTGCATTAGTTGGGTTAGCTACAAATCAGCCATTCAACTTTTCTTACATGATTCTTGATGGTATGATCACCCATATTAAGGCTGGTTCACCTTTTCTACTATATCCTAGATTTGTTCAACTTCTCTTAGAGAATCCATCAGATGGGATACAAAAACCTTAGGATTATGTACCCACTGTTAGGATGCCACCTAAGGTGTTTACCTTTATGTCTCACAAGGGAGTTAATTTTTCTGGTAGAAATACACCTTTCAATGCTTACATGTTAGAGGTAGCACAGGCTGTTAGGGATGATATTGAAAATAGTGGTTCTGCTAATTCTGATGATGCTGATCAACCTGATACTTCTGAGCATTCTGCATTAGTCCATACACCTACACCACCTATTGTTTCCCCTCAGCATGATGATTTAAGTGAGAAAACTCCCTCAGTATCAGCTTCTTTGGAAAAACCTGTTTCTACTGAAGGCACTTCTCCACAAAGTACTTCTTCAAAAGGTACTGCTTCAGAGCATACTCCAGTACCTTCTCCCAATGATTATACTCCCACAGGTGGGCTTCAAACACTTGGAGGAGATGAGGGAGTTGGAGGTTCTTTAAATAATTATGCTTTGACTAGAGAGTTAGAGAGGATGAAGAAAACTATGGATGATCAAGCTGCAGAAATTAAGAGCTTAAGGAAGAAGTTCAGAAGGTTAAAGAAGTTTGTCTAGCCTCTTGTTCAAAATTTTAGGCTTTATGTGTAGGAAAAGAAACAGTCTCGTAAACGAAGGTCTAAATCTTCCAAGAAATTTTCTAAATCAAAGAAGAAGCATAAGAAGTCATCATCTATCAAATTGGGGAGGAATCAAGATGATAATTTGAATAGAGATGATGCTGAGATTCAACATTCAGAATATGCTCACCTTTGGCACTATCCAGAAGATCCAAAGACTTTTGTGCCAGAGAAAAAGGTTGAAAATGTGAATATTGCACAAGAAGAAGCTGTTGAGCAAGATGCTGAAGCACAAAATGTTCAAAGTACTGATGTTGTTGATGATCTGCAAGGTACTGCTGAACAAGGTACTGCTGCTATGAATGTTAATGAAATTGGAACTTCTACAGCTGGATTAACAAAGAATTTTGAAGATGAAGCTGGTCCCAATCCCATGCAGCAAGAAGAAGTTAAGGTGCATACAACAAGTGATGATGAAACTATTGCTCAGATTATGATCAATTTGAATAAACCTTCAGGAGGAATACATATTTCTGAGCCAGCACAACAAGTTTCTGAAAGTACTTCTGAATCTGAAGAACTTGATCCTAAAGACAAAGGGAAAGGGATCATGAAGCAGAATGATATTAAGAAGAAAAAGAAGAAATTTACTCTTGCACAGCTTAGAGATATAAAGATAGCAGAAGATGCTGAGCTTGCTAGAAAGCAACAAGCTGAGTATGATGCAGAGTATTTGGCAGAAGTTAGTAGGCCAATTACAAGAAAGCCTATGACAATTGCTCAGGAAAGAAACTGGATGATAAGTTTCTTAAAAGGAAGAGGATACAAGAATTTAAAAAAATTGAAGTATCCAGAAGTGAAAGCTCTATGGGATCAAGTACAAGAGTCTATCAAGAAAGAGTTAGCAAGTTTTGTACCCATGGATGCTGATAAGGAGAAGAAGTTAGAAGATGTGAGGAAGGAACAAGCTGAGCAAAGAAAATTGAAAAGAAAGAAAGCAGTTCAAGATGATCAATTGTCAAAAAGACTTAAGATGATACATGAAGATACAATTGATGAACTGAGAAACTATTTCAGAGTAGTTGATTTTGAGAATAAGAAGATAGAAGAATCTGGAAAGAAGTCCAAGATTATCTCATTCTCTGTGGTTGAATCAAAAAAAGGGAATTATCTTATGTTCAACAGAGAAGATGAAAGCTTCACAGTATTCAACATGTCATGGGATGTTCTACATTTTATTACCAGAGAAGATTTATATGACTTATATATGCAAGTGCAGACATACTAGGAAGAGATTGAAGCATCAGGAGTGGGATTAATCTTACTTGGAGATCTAATTACCATCTGGGAAACAGAAGAAACAAGTGTTGATACTCTGTGGAATGATCAAGAAAATTGGGAAATTACAAGATGGAGATTCTTTGAGTCATCAGGAGTTCATTCACTTGAGATGGAAGATGGTACCATGATTCACATGCTTGCTGAGAGAAGTTATCCATTGATAAGAGAAATTATGCTTAGGATGTTGGATCATGGAATGGAACTTGAAGATGAATCTGATGTAGCTTTGGATGTGATTAAGCTATTTATCAGATGGACAAAATCTGAAGAATAATATTGCAAAGTACTGGTATGATTTGTTTGTATAATAAGTATTTTTCAAAGTACCGCAAGACAAACAGTACTTTATCAAAGTACTGCTTGCTGCATAAAACCAGTATAAGTCCTTTGTAAAATAAAATAAAAAGTTTTTGATGTTTAAAAGTAAAGTCAATAAAAGGATTTGAAGAGAAACACATGGTGTTAGTATTCATACTGCACAACAAATGGTAATCAATTCACTATGTTTAACAGACAAGAAAGAGTTTGACTCATCATGAGGGTACGACTCTGATGTGATAATCAAATCCGTTTTTAGTTGACAATTTACTAAAAATTGTATGGTTTTCAACTCACCATATCTGTAAAAGTGAAGAATTTGCTAGCCCACAAGAAAAATGGCTTGTGGTAAAGGCTGTGGAAAATCCATTTATGCTAATTAGTTCACCATGGTTGAGATAAAAGAACTAACTAGTCCAAAAGCAAACGGCTATTGGTAAAGACTACTCAAATCCGTTGATAGCTGATGATTTGCTAAAAATCATATGGTTATCAATGTACCATGGTTGTTCTAATCTAAACATTGGCTACTCTAGAGTTAATGACTTTGGTAAAGAGACATCAAAATCCATTAAATTTTCAATGTTTCACCTCTCACAGGAGTTTATACACCTGGAAGTGATGAGAATAGTATGAAACTTGAAATGATTTGATGAACAATGTACCAAAATGTTGTTGAGTAGTTGTGGAGGTTTATTGCAGAGAAGATATCAACTGATGCTGATAAAGAGTACTTTGACACAAGACAGATAAGAGATAAAGAGATAAAGAAACAATCTTTCTGAATGATTAAAGATTTTGAAGATCAAAGATAACAATGAAACTTGAAATCAAGCAAGTGGAGTTCAAGTTAGGGGAGGATTGTTGGGATATTAATGTTCAAGGTACTTCTGTATTTCAAAGTACTGCTTAAAGATCAAAGTTAAAGTACTGCTGCCTGAAGATTAAAGTTAAAGTACTGCTGCATATTGAAGATTATTCAAAGTACTTCGAAGAGTATAAGGACTTAATTGCAATATTGATTAAAGGATTATTATGTAATATTGTACGAATATTCTAGAATTAGTTAGGGATAATTACTTGTCATTCAAGTAGATAATGTAAACCGACTTAAGGTTATCTATATAAAGAGCCTTATGATGGTATTAGAGATATAAGTTTTTAGTCGAAGTTCTAAGAGTCTTAGAGCTTTATAAAGTCGATAATAGTTAGGGATTGTTAGTGAATCTGTGTAACAAAGCAGGTTCAAGTTTGGTTTAATATAAAAGTTCTTCTTAAGCTTTGTGTTAGTAGATTCCGCATACTTTACAAGGTCAAACAGTGTTTCAATATTAATAGTGTTAAGTTTACTTAATATTATTAAACCCTTACAAGCTACAAAGTAGTTTGATCAGAGTATATCGATCCAACATGAACACTTGTTTTCTCCATCTGAGTTTTATCCATTTATATCTATTTGTCATTTATTTTGCCATTGTATTTGTATCTCTAAGCTTTAAAAATGTGAATTAAAAACATAAAGCCCTCTTTTAAACCTATTTTCGTAATTTACTTCATAAATGAACGAGTTCTTTCGCTCCAATGTATGACCCCATCTTACCAGGACTATACTATACGCGATCGGGGTACACTGCCCGAAATTGTTAGTATTCCTCAAAGATATGGTTTATAAATTTAAGACTCGAAATTAACACATCAATATGTTAGAATTAAATATTTATGAAAGTTGAGATTTTTACACTTAAACTTATAAATTGGATTTGCACATAATTAGTTTTTCAAAAGTTTGGGTCTAATTGTAAATTATATTGGTTAATTACAATATATATATATATATATATATATATATATATATATATATATATATATATATATATATATATATATATATATATATATATATATATATATATATTTAAGACAAGAAATTCTAAAAAGGCTGTAATAAGTACTTGTGTGTTCCTTTTTTATTTATTTATTAAACTAGTATAATTCATGGATTTTTTTTTTTTTTTTTTTTTTTTTTTTTTTTTTTTTTAATCTTGATTTAAGTTGATTTTTGTTTGAGGTGAGAAATTTGAAACATCTAATTAGTTAGTCACATATTCTTTTATTTGAGCTATTTTCATCTTGATTAAAAATAAGTAGATAAGATTGTTTTATTTGATCTCAAATTGACGAAGAATACACTGTAAGATAACTTAAAGGTTATACCATCAGATATTAGAGAAAAGTTAATAAGTTTTTACTGCATATTGAGGGACGAATTTCTATCATCTATCTAGTTTGATCTAATGGTGGGATTAAGCTAAGATTTAATATGGTAACCTAAGTCCATGTTTTTTTCTTATCTTTTTCTCTTTCTTTTTATTCACTTCTTTTTACATTTTTTCTTTTTTTGTCTTTCTTTTTTCCTATTCACGTGGGCTTTTATCATTTATTTATTTATTTTTCAATTCACGCTTTCTTTTATTATTTTTTTCTTTTTTTCTTCCTTTTTTCTTGGTCCCTTCTATACTATTCACGGTGGATTTTTTTATTATTCTTTTTCTTTGTCCTTTCTTTACTATTCACCATTTTTTTCACACATTTTTTTAATTCACTTTTTTTCTTTTTCTTTTTTTTAAATCAAGTTTTTTTTAATTCACGTTTTTCTCACTTTCTTACGTTATCGTCCGTTTTTATACATTTTCATCCGTTTTTGTCCGTTTTCATACGTTTCTACACGTTTTCGTCCGTTTTCAGACGTTTTTGTCCATTTTGACAAGTTTTCGTCTGTTTTTTAAGGTTTCGTTTTTGTACGTTTTCGTCTTTTTTATGTTTTCGTCTATTTTCAGACGTTATTGTCTGTTTTCATATGTTTTCGTCCGTTTTATACATTTTTGTCCATTTTTAGACGTCTTCGTCCGTTTTCATATATTTTCGGCAGTTTTTATACGTTTTCATACGTTTTTGTCCGTTTTCATCCGTTTTCGTCTGTTTTCTTTCATTTTCGGCCAATTTTAATCGTGTTTTTACGCTTTCATACGTATTCGTTCGTTTTCTTACGTTTTCGTCCGTTTTCATACGTTTCTAAATATCACAATTGATATTCTTAATACCACAAGTGATATTTAGAATATCATAGAATATCACTTGTGATATTACGAATATCAATTATGATATTCTGAAACACATAAAAACAAACAAAAACGGACGAAGACGTATGAAAATAGACAAAAACGTAAGAAAGTGAAAAAAAAACGTGAAATAACTTGTGATATTCAGAATATCACTTGTGATATTTAGAATATTGCTTGTGATTTTCATGTTACAAAACATTTGTTGAATATCACTGGTGATATTCAGACTATCACTTGTTGATGCGTGGGATTGCACCTTCACAAAAGGTTTTACCTCTCAAGGGATCTTGAGAAGCTTACAACCCCCACCAGGCAGTGTACCTGATCGTTGTAGTATAGTATATTGACAAGTACCGGGGGATTGATCATTCAACTCAGGAATAGTGTCGCTAGGATTAGAAAGCCTAATAAACTAGGTCTAGAGGTGAGGGACGATTCTTTTTGTATTTTTATATTTTTATAAAAGCAATTAAAAATCTCGGGTTTTGAAGGAGTGGGCGGAATTAGTTGCTAGCTAACTAACCCAATTTATCTAAAGATGCAATCAAAATAAAATAAAAGAAATGAAAACAAAACTATTATACTAATGTGGTGGTGACAATAATGGAGAAAGCTGTGTTTACTTAGGTTTCATTACTCCCTAGATATCTTTTACAGGTTAATTACTTGTTACAATTGCATGGATGACGGGTCATATTCCTTAATACTAGTCGCAGGGTCGTGTACAATATTCCCTAACTCTATAGGATCCTACTTCACTCCTATGTCGAGCCGTTAGAAGCTCCTAACATGGGATGAATAGAATTCTCCTACGCATTAAATACAACCAAAAATTGTAGTACACCTCCGATCATGTTTTTTAAGACGTTCAAGCAAGTTACCAATGGAAGTCTGCCAGTTTTCTTAAGCCTAACATCGAATACAATCATCCGTAACAATTATAAACAAACAATCAACCCATAATCAACATCTAGGTTTCACTACATCTAAGCAAACACAAGAGAAATCTAGCCTAGCATGTTAAATAGAAGACAAGCGTAAGATATAATCAAACAACACATAGACATATTGAATGATTTGAAAGAGTACTTATCTTTAATTGAACATGAAAAATTCAAAGGGTTGAAACCCTTGAAAAAGCTGAAAAATTCGACCTAGGGTTTTTCCCTCAAAGTTGCACACTAATGAATGAAATTTGGAAAACTATATATAGATTTTACAGGGTGACGGCGTCATGTATTAAGTTGTGACGCCGTCAACTCGCCGCCATAATGAAATCGTATTGCCTAGATCTACTTGTGACGCTGTCATGTAGGATTTTCTTCTGGGCCGTCACTAATACTTGGACCATGACGGCCTTGGGTGACGCCGTCATCTCCTATGCACAAAAAATCTCTGGATCGTCACGTGTATTTTCCACATCCATCTCTTTTGTAACTCTTGACGCCGTCATGTGGAGAGACTTGACGCCGTCATGTGGAGAGACTTGACGCCGTCAGGTACTGTTCTAGTCAGAAAAATTGAGACTTTGCCGTTTTCTTCACTTTTATGCTCCAAAAATGTCCAAAATGCTTCCTTTTCCAGATTTCTCTCCAAAAGTACCTAGAATGACAAAAGGAACGATTTAGGGCAATATTTGTTCAAATAATCACGAATCCGGGCTTAAATGACCCCTTAAAAGCGGTTCACTTTTCGCCTCATCACTTGTGATATTCAGAATATCACAAGTGATATTCAGAATATCACTAGTGATTTTCATGTTATAAAACATTAGTTTAAAATCACTTGTGATGTTCATAATATTACTTTTGATATTCAAAATATCACTTGTGATATTCAGAATATCGCTTGTGATTGTCATGGCACAAAACATTTGTTGAAAATCACTTGTGATATTCTGAATATCAACTTGTGATATTCAGACTTTCACTTGTGATATTCAGAATATCACTTGTGATTTTCAGAATATCACTTGTGATTGTCATGGCACAAAACATTTGTTGAAAATCACTTGTGATATTCTGAATATCAACTTGTGATATTCAGACTTTCACTTGTGATATTCAGAATATCACTTGTGATTTTCAGAATATCACAAGTGATATTCAGAATATCACAAGTGATATTCAGAATATCACTTGTGATTTTCATGTTACAAAACATTAGTTTAAAATCACTTGTGATGTTCAGAATATCACTTGTGATGTTCAGAATATCACTTTTGATGTTCAGAATATCACTTGTGATATTCAAAAACGTATGAAAATATCTGAAAATGGCCGAAAACATTTAAAGACAGATGAAAACGTAAGAAAATGGACTAAAACGTAAGAAAACTGACGAATATGTAGGAAAACAAACGAAAACGTCTGAAAACGGACAAAAATATATAAAAACGGATGAAAACTTATGAAAACGGATGAAAACATATGAAAACGTATGAAAACGGACGAAAACGTATGAAGACGGACGAAAACAGATGAAAACGTATAAAACGACCGAAAATGTAAGAAAATAGACGAAAACGTATGAAAACGGACGAAAACATATGAAAACGTAAGAAAGTGAAAAAAACGTGAATTAAAATAAAAAACGTGAATTAAAAAAAGAGTAAATGTCATTTTTCGTCCCTGTGGTTCGCCGGGTCAATCAAGAATCGCCCCTGCCGTTAAGGGTTTGGTCCCCGTGGTTTACAACCCATACGGGTTTGGTCCCATGACCACAAATTCCGTCAGTTGACCGATAAAATACTTGTTTGATGAGGCAAAATGACAAAAACACCCTTATTATTATTATTATTATTATTATTATTATTATTATTATTATTATTATTATTATTATTATTATTATTATTATTATTATTAACACAAATATAAACACTTCAACCACTTTCCCATCTTCATCTTCATCTCCATCATCAAAAATCAAAACCAAAAACTCCAAAATCCATCTTCATCTCCATCTTAATCTCTATGTTATTCAAACACTTCCAATCCAACAAACACACAACAAAAATATTAACACTTCCAAAATCCATCTTCATCTCCATCTTAATCTCTATCTAACATAAACACATTTAATTACCATATTTAATCTTAAACTCTCTCACCTAACAAACCGATCACATCACAAACACCGAATCTCATCTCAAATCTTCCATCTTTAATCTTAAACCGAAACAATAAACCTTGTTAATCAATCGATCATCACAACCACAAAAACCTTATCTAAATTGGCTTCAAGATCCATTATTGGGGTCTCGGGTAGGCTTTTTTGTCTTGGTTCATCAGTGATGGGTTTATTGTATAGATCTTAAAGATCTTGTCTTGAAAGTTTAAAACCTGAGATCTTGTCTTGTTTTGTTCCTTCACCCATCAATCCTACCATCTAATTTCACTTCCTTTGGTAATGAAGCAGTTAGAGATTTAATCGGATCGACATGGTTAGTGGTATTTATATATTTAATCGGGACAGTTAGTTTGCGTATATCATTTTCATATGTTTAAGTTGTAGGTTTGTTGATTTTTAATAATGATAGAAAATGATGCAAAAATGTTTCTGGGTTTTGTCATTTTTATATTTTGTGGTTTTGGGTTTTTCTTTTTAATTTATTGTTAATAATGAATCTGGTAAGAAATGATCATTTATTTATTTTTTTAATTGTTTCTAATTTAGAAATGTTAATACGTGCATGACTTGCACCGCTATGGATGGTATGTAGTAATTTGTAAATGAGGATGGTAAAGTATAATAAAAGGTGTAGATGATGATGATATTATTTATTAGTAACTGATCAAGAGCTTAATGTGTCAGTGATAAAGTCAATGGTTCCAAAAATGGTAAAAATAGGTCGGTTGTGTAAGTCAAACGGGTTGCGTAGAAAATGTTGTTTGTTTTCGGTTTGGATATAAAAGGTTGATTTTTTGGCGGTGGCGGTGGCGATGGTGGTTGATGAGTGTGTGAATACTCATCATTTTTGGTCAATCTGAACTGTAAAAACATTTAAAAACACTCAAATACGCATCAAAATACTGAAAATATCCCAGGATTGTGTTTTATATGTTTCAGATGCAAAATGAGTAAAAACAGATGAAAAACGTACAAAGTTTGCATAATTGGCAGTCTCAGTCCCCGAACTTTAAAAAATTAACAGAATTGGTCCCTGAGCATATATTTTTGGTTGAAAAGTCAATAATGGTCCTAGGAGTTTAAAAGTTATCAAATTTGGTCCTTGGAACATAATTTTCACAAATTGGCAAATTTAGTCCTTCAAGTTTTAAAAGTGTCAGTTTTGGCCCCCGGGAATCTCAAATTGGAAAATATTCACAAGAAACCCTTGGGAAATTATAAAATGGCAATATTGGTCCTTGTAGAAAGTTTGGGAAGATGGCAAAACACACCCTTGATTTTTCAAGATTTACATCACTGGTCCTTGTACTTAATATCTAAACCAAATGGGCCTATTGTAAATTACCCACCCAATCCATTACACTAATCCAAATCTTGGCCCAAACCAAACCCTGGCCCAATCACAAATAATAATAGACCCCGTATTTAACAAAGTTGGGTCAAACCATCAGTCAAACCATCCACCTTATCCCTCCCCCTTCACGTGCCTGCTACTATCCCTGCTCCATAGCCTGCAACACAAAACACCATCATTACCCCCACTCCTACACTCCACCACTCCTTCCAAACACCACACTCCAAAATATGCCCCCTGCTACAAGATTTAGACCCCAACTTGTGTGTATCTGATTTTCCCGCCAAAACAATTGAAGGGCCAGGATCATGTGTGAGCCATCCAAAGGTTCAGATAAGAAGTGGGAAGAAGCCAAGGAAGCTGAGAAACCCTAGAAGTTCAATATAAATAGAAAAAGAAAGAAAGAAGAGAGGCAGTAGGATTGTAATGGATAAAATAGATCTTAGTGTAATTTAGTTTTTAGTATAATCTTTATTGTTATATTTAGTTTTACTTTTCGCTATTGTACTCCAAAAAAAATTCAGCTTAATGCAATCTAGAATTTATCTTTTATCACTTTGCAAAAATTTACCTTTCTGCTTATTTACTTTTCTTTTACGCTTATTAGTGATTAAAAGTGCCTTGTGTGTCAATTGGGAAGTATAGTTGGCCTTGTTTAGGAATTACCATTGAAACAACTTATTTTGCTCTTAAATGCTTATCAATAGTCTGCTTATTACAACTGCTTATCTGATAGTGACTATCACTTTTTAAGTGTTTATGAACCATTTTTAGTTCCCGTGTCCAAGTAGTTTGAGCTATATTGGCCTCTCGTAGCTTAAACTTCCCATTTTCTGTGATCATTAAGGAGTGTTTTGATTAATCAAGTTTGGTAGGGAAGAAACATATTTGGTCATAGTTTTTGTTTGAAATAGATTCAATTCAGTTCAAAAAGTGGTTTCCAATCGAATTTTAGTGGTTTGAAAAGAGTTGAGTAAGTTTCCCTAGATTCTTATTTGTTAACTGTTGAACAAATCATTCTTAGGGAAGGTTTAGAATTAAGGTAGATTTGTTGTTGTCCATTGCTTGGTTTAGTTTTAAATAGGATATAAGAGTGGTGAAACACCCTGATCTTGGACTTTGGAGGTTAAACAAACCAAAACTCCATTTGACCCAGTTGGGTTAACTGCTGAATCAGCAGCCTATTAGCCCAAACGGCCTTAAACAGTTATTTTTCACGGGTTCATTTTAGGTCCTCAAGTCCTAAAAATTGTTTTGTAACTTATTGCCCAGCTTATGAACATTAGTGTATTTTTAGATTAATTCTTGGATATCTTTTATAAGCCTGTGCATGCTCCCAAAGTCACCCCTCTGGCCTGTCAAACCGGGTTACAGCCTTAGGATAGATTAGCTTATGTAGTGCTTTTTATGGTTAGTAATTACTTATTATCTGTCCCTTGTAGCTTTTTAGATATCCCCCAGTCAAGCCTTTTGCTTATTTCCCTCTAAGGTATACCTTATTCTAGCTTATCTTCACTAACAGTTAAGTTATGCTTGTGGCTTGTTCACCCCAGGCCTGCACATTCCATACATACCCTATCAGGTCCCATATAAGCTTTGATCAGCCCATAATTAGCTCAAAATTTGCATACATGATCTGTAGTGGTTTGCAATTATGTGTTTTTGCTTTTGTTGCATTTGCTTATTGGATATTTACTTAATTTTAAGCCCAAGTTTGCCCTGCACCACTTGAATCTGGCCAAATCAGTGGTTCCTCATAAGCTCAGTTTGAGCTTGGTTGATTCCATGTTCTGCCCATTTAGTTAGCTTAGTTTAGGACAGCTATTAGTTAGTTATTAGCTTATGAGGATAAGCTTGAGTTCATTTGAACTTGATTTAATCCTCCACATTAGCAGACCCTTGTTGTATTTGCAGGTTCATTAGTGGCTTATTCAAGGTATGCTAACCACCACAGTTGAGCAAGCCTGCATATTCAAAAGAAAAGGTGCTCAATTCAGCTTATAGTCTTTATTTTCCATAAGCTCAATATAAGTTCCCTTGGTCATTTACTTGCTTATGTTGTGGCCTGAAATACCCCTGCACCAGGGGGTGTGTGTGTGTCACAAGCTCAGTTCATTAACCCTTTTTCTTGCTCACTAGTTAAGCTCAGTCTGAGCTTTTAGGCTTTTTGGAAAGCCCACTAGGTGAACTTGTTGGATCCACTCTCCATTTGGTCTTAGGAGCTTGTGAGTAGGTCTCATTTTGGCCTGCAAAAGCCCCCCTGAAGGCCTGTTTGGTTCTGAGGTGGAACTAGTATTGCTTATTTTCTTATTGTGCTTCATCAGCCTGTGTATTTGCATGTTCTAGTTTGTTTCCAGTGTAATTAACTTGCTTGTAGCTTGTTTTACCATTGGTCAGTAGTGGGAGCTTGTTTTTAGCTTATTCAAGCTTAAACTCCCATTTCGACCCACTTTGCTGAACTGATAAGCTAATAAGCTCAACCTGAGCTTATTTTTGAGTTTCAAAGACAGTGTCTTCACAAAAGTTGCTTGTTACTAGTGGTAAATTAGTTTTGTAAAAGAAAAACAAGAAAAAACCAATTTAATTTCTAGTGATAGCTTCTATTTAATGTAATTTAGATTTTTAATTTTTCTTTTTAAAGTTTTGTTAAGTACTTATATGTTTTTATATTTTTCTTAAATTTCTAGCATATCAAAGTGTTTGTAGAATAATTTTCAGAATTTTTGCTTCCCATTTAGTATTTATTAGAATTTATATTAGTTTAATTAGTTATTAATTAATATTAGTAAATTAAATATTTTAATAAATTTTGTTAAACAGTAGTATCTTTTTATATTTTTCCTAGGTTCCTCATAATATTTAGTACTTGTAGTAATTTTCTTATAATTTTCACTGTTCATTTAATAATTTCTAGATTTAATTTTAATTAAATTAGTTTAAGTTAAAAAACCAAAAAGAAAATAGTTTTAGCATTTAAATTTTATCTCAGATCACTTTTTCTAATTTTCCTAGCTTCGATAAGTTGTTAAGTATTTGTAAAAATTAGATTTGTAATTTTCTCTTTTCACTTGCTATTTTTCTCATTTAATTTAGTTTAAATAGCTTTTAAAGTAATAATTAGGTAATTATTTAATTTTAAATCCACAAAAAGACAAAAAGATATATTTTTAAGTTTAAAATTAGTTCTTAGTTATTTTATAATTTTAGAAATTTAATTTTTATTTTTCTAGTGTTAAAATAATATTAAATTGTATTTAAGTTATTTAAATATTAATAATTAGTATTAAATAGTATTTAATTAATATTAAATAAGTAATTAGTGTAAAAATTAATTTTCTTTTTCTAAAAATTTTCTTTCAACCTTAGGTTTGTAAAAAAGTCATTTTCACCCCCTGTAGGTTTTCAGATTTCAGTTTTCACTTTTATTTTGTACGTTTACGTTAATTTAAATGTAAACGTACGCGTTTTTAGATTTTAAATGTTTTTAAGTATCTAACTTTCACGTAACCATCTATATAGCTTATTCAAGCTATTTCGTCTTATATTCCTTAGCTTAATCAGTCACAAACCCCTTTCCTGTCCAAATTCACCCGATCACAAACCCATTTGAATACAATCCACACCTCGCTGGGACATAACGGCCCGGGAAAACCCTATACTTCCACGGAGCATTGAGCCTAAGGAGTTTGACTATATTGACCACATCCGTGGTTGACCTTAGTTGACTGCTTTTGCCTCAATCAGTGGTAGTGGTAGTTGTGGCGGTGGAGGAGGTTGATTTTTTGGCGGTGGCGGTGGCGGTGGTGGAGGTGGCCGGTGGAAATGACTGATGGAGGTGATTGTGGTTATGGTGAGAGAAAGGGAGATAAAAAGAATGAGGAAAGAAAATGAGAAAAAAAAAAATGATGAGAAAAGAGTATATAATTATATATGTTGTATGTGATTCAAATGACAAAAATACCCTTCAGTATAATAGGTCAAACTAACTGAAATTTGGTCAATGGACCAAACCCGTATGGGCTGTAAACCACGGGGACCAAACCGGAAGAAAATTAACGGCAGCGACGATTCTTGATTGACCCGGCAAACCATAGGGACGAAAAATGACATTTACTCTTAAAAAATACACATGAGTTTAAAAAAAACGTGACTTTTTTAAAAAAGAAAAAAAGAAAAAGATGAATTAAAACATGTTTATTAAAAAAAGTGTAAAAAAACGTGAATAGTAAAGAGGAAAAAAAATATGAATGTAAAGAAGGGTCTAAGAAAAAGGGAAAAAAAGAAGAAAAAAAAAAGAAAAAAAGAAAAGCGTGAGTAGACAAAAAATAAAAAGAAAAAAAAGGCCACGTGAATCGGAAAAGAGAAAGAAAAAAAAAAGAAAAATGTAAAAAAGAAGTAAATAAAAAGAAAGAGAAAAAAACATGGACTTAGGTTACCATATTAAATCTTAGGTTAATCCTCATCATTAGATCAAACTAGATAGATGATGAGGATTTGTCTCTCAGTATGTAACAAAAACTTAGTCTTTAAAATAAATCACCTCTCAGATATTACTATATATTTATGATATTTGAGGCTAGGCTCATATAAAACTAAATGTCAAAACTCAAAAGGGAGAAAAGATACTGCTACAAAACTTATGCAATTCGTCAACTGTTTATCCGACAGAAGAATATATCTAGTACGATATCATACAGTATTATTATAAAGTTTTTTGATAAAATATGTTAGCATGTGATAGGATAGGTTAGATTACCAACCTAATGGATCACTTGGTTTTAAGGTGATGAAACGAAATTTAGTTATTAACTACGTAAATTTTTTTTATAGAAAACAGTTCTTTTAATTTAAAAAAGAAAAAAAGAAAAATGGAGATTCACAGTAAAACAAAATTTAATTTCCAATCAAGTATCATCATGTAAACGGGTTTGATCATGGTTTCATTCTCATAGATTGTAATGTGTTTTCCGTACATGACTGTCTTTGTTTACTTGAAGCAAGCTCATCATAGTATCATACGTATCATCAACTTCATGTCTTCACATAAAACAAATCAAGTGAAATTTGTGAGATTCATCCGTCACTTTATGTTTGGGTGTGATAAATTGGCCAAAGGAGTGGATATTTTTCATAGTTCGTCGCAAGACAACATGATCGACGCGTGCATGGTAAAATATATTCATATGTTAGAATAGAAGGGAATTCAACGTAACGACAACGAGCATATATTGTCGAACCGCAAAGAAAGTGCAATGTTATGTAGTCGAGTTCCATATAGTCTTATCAAATCAAGATATATCAATATTATGACTGAAGTGTAATGTTGATTATATTGATGAATGATAATATTCATCTGTGAGTATACTACCTTTGGATATTATGGAGATTGTAAAAGTTCATAAAATCTTACTTTTGAATTCTGAGTATCAGTACCCCGCGGTTTTTAAGCGTATAAATCGTGTTTGCGCGTTTGAGAAGAAGGCTTGGACCAACTAACATAACATACCAATCTAATAGTATTATCTTTAGCTATTTGTTATCTTTTAGCTAGTTGTAGTTTTCTTAATATTGTCATAATTCAAAAAAGCATCTAACACAATCTTGTCGTTATTAATACGAAGCCCTTTTCTAGAGCAATTTTTAACGATTATTTGTAGCTAGCCATCATTTTTCACCTTGTAACACGTGAACCTTGTAATGTACTCCCTTTTTTTCTAGAAAAAAGGCACAGAAGTGATGCAGTTTCTTTTTTGTACACATATCAAGTTAATAAATTGTGGATGTGAAACATGGTCTCTTTAAAGTTGTTAAATTGACATCATCAACTTTCTTTATAAACATCACGATGGATTTTTTTTGTAAAATATAGCAAGCATGTGGGATTCAAATTTCTCAACAGATTTTCACCAAGCAAAAAGTTTACTTAAAGAAAGTTAGGTTAATCAATCCCAACAAATCAATAATACTCCATCATCGCAATATCGAGAGATACGTTAGTGATCCAAAAGTTGTCTTTATACTTGTTTAATAAACTTACACTTAATATATTAAGATAGGCGATATGTAAAATAAAATAGAAAAAGAGTGGTCCATGGACTTAGATATATAGGTCACTTAAACTAAATACTACTTTATCCATTAATTGTTCTAAATTATAGTGATGGGTGCAAGAACCAACTACCATTCCATTCGGAAGTTAGCTTAGGTAACCTTCTTTTAATAGGGGAGTTGATACTCCCACTATATTTTTTGATGCTTGCACCACAACTTGTGCATTACAATATTGTATCATACAATACTTTAATGCACAAGTTGTGGTGCAAGCATCGAAAAATATGATGGGAGTATCAACTCCCTTTTGATAGGTATGTTTGGTCCCCTCTTATTGCTCAAAGTTCAAAAGTATCAAACGATAATTATTGTAGAAAAATGATTGACATAACTAAATGGCATGACTAATTTTATGTCTAATTCACTCAATATATAACAAGTGGAACATGATATTTCACTCTCCTCATTATAACCTTTGATTATTACAAGTGTTGTGATTTAATTAGAGTAATGGAGGAAAATTCAAATGCATACCTTTTTTTTTTTGCATACCAATGGACAATTCCTCATCCTCCAACCTTTTTGATCTAATGGCCTAAATTAATCTAAGATTTAATTACTTAAACCTAATTTACCTCACCTATATAAAGTTTTATTTTATTTATTTTTTCCCATTCGCCTTTTTTTTTCACACACAAACTGTGTGTTTTCTCTCAACCAACTTTCCTCCATAATCTATTACATTTTTCCTCCATAATCAGTTACCACCGCAACACCACCGCTACACCATCGTTCCGATCATCATCATCATCACAATTCCAGTCACCATTTCGATCATCATCTCATAATCACCTCCCGATCATTATCATCCTTTTTTATGTCTTCTTTTGATTTGAATGAACCGTTTGTTTTAAGAAGCTGATTTGATGGATATTGTTGCTATTGATAGTGCTGTTGAATCGTTTGTTAATTATGTGGATCAAGTTGTTTAACATTCCTTGTGATCAAGTTGCACACCAAGTGTTTGATGAAATGTGTGAGTGAAAAATATTTGATAATTTTGTTATTTGCTTTTGTAATTTTGCTTATTAATTAAGTTGTTAGTTGAATTTATGTTTTTAACTGCATGTGAATGCTGTTTTTGTGTCTAATTGTGGTTTTGAATCTGCTCTGTAGCATACGTTTAGTATCACCAGTGATATTTGAAGTTGATGATTATAAGCTGGTTTAGTATCACCAGTGATATACGTTTAGTATCACCAGTGATAATTTTTAGTCTGTTTATTTATAAGTTGTTTATGTTAAGATGTTTAATTTGCTTATATAATATTTTTGACATTTTGATGAGGATGAAAATATAAGTTGTGGGGATAAGCTATTAGTATCAGTTACTGATAATTTTTTAATCATAGTGTAATATTGCTTATTATTTAGGTTGTGAGTATAAGTTACTGATTAGTTGTTCATTATAGTATAAGTTACTAAATTTCCACTTGCATTGTGTCCTTCTTTGGTTACGCAAGAATGGAAAATCGTGGCATGGGATGATGGTTGCACTGTAGGAACCCTGCATGAGCTTGCCTTGGATGCACTCATGGCTTAGAGTATATATCTACATCCTTTTTCTTATATTAAATTATACATTTTAATGAGATATGAATATCCAGTTGATACCTTATCCCAAACTGTAGATTAAGCATGATTTCTTAATTCTTATGGCCTTTGTATATCGTGGTCCCGTTCCATTATCAACTCATTGGTAGAGTACTAACTGTAACCTTGATATCACGTTTGATATCACAGGTATGTCAGCTTTCTTTTATTTGTTGAATCTGTGGTATCACCTGTGATACCACAAGCGATATCAAAGCTGTTTGACCTACTTCAATTTGTTTGTGGAGATGTTGTGCTTTTTTGAACTACAACTTCAGCTGTTGATTCTTTTGTTTGCAATCACAAATAGTTTAGTGATATTGTCTCTTTTTATGCCACATACAAAACAAACAAGCATGCTTTTTAACTTATAATATCTCTTGTGATATTTCATTGGTTTTGTACATTTTGTGTATATTATCATCTGAGATATTTCTCTTTCCAGGTACATGATAGTTTTTGTGCCTTTTACTGCAATTGACATTCACAGGAGATGTGTTACTATTAGTTCCGGTCTGCTTTCGAACAAAACTACTGAATCTTATGTATGGTTACTCCAAGCAATCAAGAAAGCTTTTGTGTGTTATCCGAATATCATTGTAACTGGTCAAGATGATGCTATGTGATTATGTACCCTCCGGATAGCTCGAAGGACCCCTTTCGAGTCTACTCGAAACCCACATAATCACAGGCTCTAGCTAGCCTCCTAAATCCTTCTTAGGCGTAAAACTAATCTCTTATGATCTAGTTACCAGCTGGGAATTCGCCAAACAAAGGTATAAGCCCTCCGGGGTATTCTTCAACAAACATAAGATGGAAAGAGGGCAACACCAAGTATTACCCACGTCCCCCGTCTTATCCATGTTCTCTCTTCTTCCTTGACTGATCCGGTAATTCAGGAAGAGTGGACATTAAGCCCTAGCGGTTAACCATAAAATCATGGGACACCCCCATGATCTCCTACAAACGTGGAAACACTCCCCAAGGCTGTTTTCTTCCCCTATAAATAGTCTTGGACGAGTTTCAGTTCTGGTATGCAATCTCAACAACTCTACTTAACTACATTTCATTTACATTATCATACCAAATACTTATTCACACGCCGGAGGTCGTTCGTAGGGCCCAACCCCTGCGCAATCACTTAACGTAGTGTATTTGTATTTCTTATTTTCAGGTTAGACACAAGCTTGGCTCAACCACAACATCCCCTATATCCTTTGATCATCATTGAAGGCCTGGTCGTGCAAAATATTGTACAATCAGTGGCGCCATCCGTGGGACCCGCTACAATTAGTCCCGTTATTTCCAAGTAGAATAACTAGTCAAATACACTCGCTATTATTCCGGCATGAATCCAGAAAGAGAAGTTACGCCCCCACCGGGTTTCTCGACTTTAACCCCTATACCCGTAACTGACACCAACAGCCTTCCGTCAATCACGGCCTCCACTTTTACCACACGGTCTCACCCTGAAATAACGCCTAATCACCGTGCATCCTCATCAGCTAATCCAGAACCTATCATTAGCCCTGCCTTTGTTGATGCTAATTACGAAGAGCTAGAGTCCTTGCTAAGGGCTCGAAGAAGGCAAGTAAGGAACACGGAGATGCGAAGAGAGTTAGAGTACTCCAGTGATGAGTATGACGAAGAAATCGAAATGGAGCCAAGGCCTTCGGCTCCTAGAACTACTCACCCAGTCCTGCGCATTGGGTCTCCTGTTGGTAGGAGGACCGGAGGAAGGAATGTAGGCTTTGAGGGAGTCCTCGAAAGAACTCCCACTAGAAGAGAGGGGACGGTTGCTGAAGGCTCTAATGGGAGGAGTCGACAAAGGGAGAATACGGAGGTAAACCTACCTCCACTGCTAGCTGCGCATTTGGGAAGAACTGAAGCAGGGATTCCACTACAGCCCTCCCATGCATCCGGTGTGGGAGGTAACCCATGTTCATTCAACATAGGAGGAAGTCTTCCTCCCGTCAATATGTACCCCCAGTTTCCAGCTCAAAGTTATCCTCCAAACCTTTATCCCCCCATAAATGAGCAACCTAGCAATGAATATCACTCACAAACTGCCGTACCCTATAACCATCCCATGATATACCCTTCGTATACCATATATAATAGTTACCCTCCAAACACGAATACTCCTCATCCTTTTTATCCTAATCAACCTTCTTCGGGGATACCCCCTCCTCATAATCCATACAACAATGTCCCCATGAACATGACACCTTACACCTACTCGTACGCAAAGCCCTCAATCCCTACGACACCTTTTGTAAGATGGATTGAAGATTATCCCTTACCGGACGGTTTAAAGATGCCTTCACATATAAGCACCTACGATGGAAAGGGGGATCCAAATAATTTCTTGCACTTGTTCGAGGGAGCCATAAGGATGCAAAAATGGCTCATGCCAGTCGCCTGTCACATGTTCACATACACCCTTCGAGATTCCGTGCGTATCTGGTGGAATGGGCAGAAACCAGGCAGCATCATTAACCTTGATGACCTGAAGGCTAAGTTCCGATCTCACTTCAGCCAACAGAAGAAGTTCACAAGGACACACCTCACGGTGCACAACATTAAGCAGAGGGATAACGAAAGTACAAGAGCCTTCGTCACAAGATACACAGACGAAACTCTTCAGATTTTGGGGTTACACGAAGACCAACGTATCTCTGGTTTCATACACGGTATCCGAAATCGAAGTCTAGTGGAATTCTTATCCACCGATCTCCCAGCCACGTATAAGGGTCTCATGGAGAAGACATACACCTGGATCGAAGCCAAGGAGGTGTCCACCAATGGAGCTCCTGTGGAAAGCAGGGAACATAGCGAAAAATCCTCAAAGCAATCTTCTTGGGAAGGACAAAGGAGTAAAAACAAGGATCAGCACATATTCTCTCCTTATAACAAAGTCCCTAATCATAGCCTGCTGGAAAGCTTGACGAAGTCCCCAAAAGAAATTTTGGCTACGGAAAGGGCAGCAAGGGCTTTTGAACTTCCTCCTCGCATGACAAGCAACGGGAGGAACCGAGACATGACCAAATACTGCCACTTCCATGAAGATTTTGGTCACGAAACGAATAGCTGCAGAGAATTGAAGAAGCAAATAGTGGAGGCTGTCAAATCTGGACAGCTGACACATCTAATAAAAGGTATAAGAAAGGGAAAAGAAAAGGTCGCCGACACCCCAAACGGGAAGAATCACGTCCATGAAGCTCCGATTCTTATGGTTCGCAGGGGAGGACCGAGTCAGAAAAGAAAAGAATTTGAGGAAGGAGCACACAGCATGGAGGAAGTAACGTTTCCACCCTTAATAGATCAACCTCCCTCAGATGAACCCGTAAAGGTCCACATCTTCAACCGAGAAGTTAACAGGGCCTACATGGGCTGCGGAAGTTCTTGTGAGATCATATACGAGCATTATTTTCTTAAGCTCAAGCCTTCTATAAGATCGCAGAGGGTAGATTCGAAGGTACCTTTAGTAGGCTTCTTGGGGGAACACTCATGGCCTCTAGGAGAAATTCCCCTAGATGTAACTATTGGCGAAGGCCAACTCGCAAGGATGGAGACCCTCACTTTCGGAATCGTAAGATCAGATTCCCCTTATAATCTGTTAATAGGGAGAACCGCCATGCAAAAGATGGGCATTGTGGTATCCACCATACATGCAGCAATCAAGTTCCAAACAGCCAACGAGATAGGGACCGTACTATCCAATTATAACAAGAAAGGAACACCAGAGGTGGGAAAGAAGATTAAAGAAAATCCTCAGGAGCCTCCGAAGGATATTTTGAGCTACGGGGATGCCGAAGAGCGCATCGTGGTAAATGAGCTTCATCCGGAGCAAATAGTAGTAATCGGAAAACAACTCCCTGTCACCTTCAAAGTAAGCCTGGAAAAACTCTTGAAGGACAACAAGGATATCTTCGCATGGACATACTCCGATATGACAGGGGTTCTGAGAAGTCTCATGATTGATGGTAAGCCCTTCGGAACAGAACACAAACTTAACGAGTTCAAGCACATTGAGCCTATCAAACAAAAGCGTCGGAGTCTCGCGCCTAAGAGAAATGCCGCAGCCTGCAAAGAAGTAGACGAACTAGTACATGCAGGCATACTTAGAGAGGTAAAATACCAAACGTGGGTGGCTAATCCAATTATGGTAAAGAAAAGCGATGGGGGATGGCGTATGTGCGTTGACTTTACTGACATCAACAAAGAGTGTCCAAAGGATTGCTACCCCCTACCAGAAATAGATTGGAAGGTGGAATCCTTATCAGGATTCCGTTTGAAATGCTTTTTAGACGCTTACAAGGGATACCATCAGATACAAATGGCAGTAGAAGACGAGGAAAAAACGGCCTTCTACACGGGAAAAGGAGTTTACTGCTATAAGAGGATGCCCTTCGGTTTGAAAAACGCAGGGGTAACCTACCAGCGTTTGGTAGATAAGGCCTTCTGTAGGACCTTAGATATATCAACTTTATCACAAATATAAGCACTAGAAGAAGGAAAGATGGTGACTTGATGTTATGAATGTGGCGTTAGATATGAGAGAATAAGAGATGAAATAAGAGAGCTTTTATTAAAGAAAAACACACACACTTTCACACACAAGCACACACCTCAAATGAGCTTTGAGGTGTTTATATAGTTAGATACAAGAGATGCCTTAAAAGGCTTTCCATGGACTTGGTCTTGGGCTTGGTTTCCTTTTACATATAAAGGCTTACATAACATAACACATGACATATTAGCTTACCAAGACCAAGGCCCATTGACTATTCTAATAACAAAAACTACGACACATCACAATGTTACAATAAATGAGAATGACCATCACTTTTTAATATAATTTTTAATGCTAACAATCTCCCCCTAAGGGGTGGTCATTCGAATGATGTTCCACGTGATTAGGTCTTCTTTGTTCTTTGTTGTTGACCATTATGTGTCGTAGTAGAATAGTCATTAGTCTTTGTTGTGATCTTTGATGATTGACATTTCATCATTCTTTGTTCTTTTGTGATGTGGAGTTATCTGCCTTTCGTCACTTCTATGTCTGTGGTGGTTGTTTGCCATTCCAACATGCTCATACATCTTTGGACTTTGATATTCATATGCACGTAGTTCCCTTTCTTTCACTTTGATCTTTAGTCTTTATACTTTGTAGATTCTTCTTTTTGGCGTAGAATCTTTCTTTGAACTTTGTGTTGTATAGATCTTTGAGGGAGCTTTCTTTAACTTCCAGATGTATGTATGAGCATGCAGAATCTGTCGCCATAGAGATGATGTATCCCTGCAGGTAAACAGTTAGCAATAAAACATCTGGTACTTACAGATAAGGAATTAGAGATCGTCAACAGCATAGTGTGAAGATTCCTTCCAACCCTTATCAAGGCCGTTCCCATGTCAGATACTCTCAAGAGAGCTTACGAGACCTACTTAGTAGCTCAATGACTGGGTGAGTCGCTGGGGATCACTCCACGACTGTAGACCATTTGAAACCACCGCGAACACTAAGCGTAACCCATAAAGAATTACCGAAGTGACCTGCCGTCAGGGCTGCTTGATGTTGACCCTGGCAGGAATTTCCATTCAATCATTGAGAATCACAAAAGTGAATCCTCTCATAAATGTTCTGGCAGATTTCTAAGATCTGCGTAGGACTCTAAAGTTTACATCTGGCGTCCTTAAAGATGAACAACCAGCGTAGAAATATCATGTGTTCCTATGAGATCTTTTGATGAATCTCGGGGCTCTAGACTCAATAAGTGCACATTTGGTTTCCTATGCGGAGATTAGGGAGAGGTCTCCTGTTTCAATATCAATCATCTCTAAGAGACAGATCGATAGATTACACCGGTTCCCCATGAGAATGAAACAAGCTTTTTTAAGAGAACTTGAGTAGCTAGAAGGTTAAGTGCAGTGCGTCACTGGGTTCATGACGTCTTTAACTTCAATACCGGTGTCACCTTAGTAACGACCAGTAGCATACGAATTGAACCCGGTGTCTGCCCTAAGGTTGAACATTTGGATGGCTATATCTTTTCACTATTTTTCATAACTTTTCTTTTTAATTCTTCAACCCCTTCTTTCTCCTTTCTCATTTTCTCCTTTTTTCAATCATACCTAAGGACTTCTAATTCTAATCTATTGGATTTGTCCTTGGGTAGATCCCTCCGGCTCTGGCGGATCATAGAACGGTTTTTCCTAACCTTAGTCACCTTATAACTCCATGACTATCCTATATTTGCCATGAAACCATTTATTGAAAATCTCTCAAAGTGTTTATGATAATAAAACACAATGTTGACACTTCAAGAGTTTTGCATTTCTTTTGAAGGACTCCCCCTTCACATGTGCTCATGAATTTTTAAGAAATTTGCACATGCGTGAGGAGTTTGCACTTTTGGAATTGATCCACTTTCAGTGAACATGACCGATTCGAGACACGCTTACATCACTAGTTAGACTAGCTTGAAATTATTACCCGTCCTGGTCAAGTCCAAAGAAAGTATCTCGATACGGTACATTCTACTCAGACAAATCCTATTCGAGACACGCTTACATCACTAGTTAGATTAGCTTGAAATTATTACCCGTCCAGGAAAAGTCTTTTCGATTACTGATATTTTAAGCTTCGTCAATTCATTTGTACTATCTGAGTCGAGCTCTTTTGAGATTCAGCCACAATCTTTACACATTTTGATCACATTTTAATCATGTTTTTTCCCCCTCAAAAATAGCATAACGTGATATTTTTGATATCAACTGATTAAGAAAAAGCTTTTGGAGAGAAAGACAGATTTTGCATGAATTTGGAACATTTTGTGTTTGTACTCCCCCTTAATGATAGCATATTTAAAATTAATTAAGGGTTTTGTGGGAGTTGTTTTGAGCACTCATTTTGAGAGATTTTGAAAAATCTTGAAGCTCAAGAATTTTGTTTGAAAACGAGTTTATGCTTGAAATCTTTTTCGTTTGTTTAGACTCGAACTTTTTGAAAAAGAGTTCTTCATTGAACGTACGAGTCCTTGATTTGAAAATAATCAGAAGTCATCATTTTAGTACGGGTTTCGTACTGAAGTATACAAAAGCCATTAAGAAGCATTTGAGAAACGACATGTTTTAGAAAAACATTTTAAAGAACTCCCGTTCAAGCATCTGTACATGTCCGTATCATTGTTGAATGACATTTCTAGAGACGTTCAGAATATTGATTTATACGAGAGACATGTCGTGAGAAGAATATTTTTGTATTTTTTTGATTTTATATTGTTTTTGTATTTTGAAAATTTTATATTTTTGTATTTTGTTTTTGTTGGTTTTTCAAATTTTGTATTTTGTTTTTTCCAAAAATATTTACAGCGAAGCGATTTTGAAAACTTTTTCAAGAGGATTCGAGAAGACGTTCTAGCTCCTCAGGCGTTAGGCTTCGCATGCCAATTCGTCGAACTAAATAGTCAAACCGTTCTTTTGGAAGGGCTTTAGTAAATAGATCGGCGAGTTGGTAATCAGTCTTAATGAAAAATAATTCAACAGTACCCTCTTCTACATGTTCTTTGATGAAATGGTAGCGGACATTGATATGCTTCGTCTTAGAGTGATGTACGGGATTGCACGAGATGGCTATGGCACTTTTTGAGTCACAATACATAGGTATTCTGTCAAAAGTAAAGGCATAATCTGTGAGCTGTGTCCGCATCCAAAGAACTTGGGCACAACACGCAGATAGAGGCACATACTCGGCTTCGGCAGTTGAAAGTGCAGTACAATCCTGTTTCTTTGACGACCAACTTACTAGCTTTTCACCCAAAAATTGTGCTCCACCTGATGTACTCTTTGCTGTAACTTGATCACAAGCATGGTCTGCATCTGAAAATGCTGTTAGATTAAACCCCGAATCCTTCGGATACCAAAGTCCCATGTTAATGGTGCTTCGTAGGTACCGAAAGATCCGTTTAACCTCTTTGAGGTGAAGTTCGGTAGGCTTTGCCTGAAACCGTGCTAACAAACAAACAACAAACTGAATATCGGGTCGGCTAGCAGTTAGGTACATGAGAGAACCGATCATGCTCCGATATTTTTTCGGATCGATGGGTTTTCCAAACAAATCAGCACCTATTTTTGGTGAAGTGACCATTGGTGTACCAACAGAATCACAATTTTCCATTCCATGTTTTTTCAAAATCTCTATTGTATATTTAGCTTGATTGATAAAAATACCAAGAGGGGATTGATGTATTTGTAAACCAAGAAAGAATTTTAGTTCCCCCATCATGGACATTTCAAATTTGCTTTTCATGAGATTTTCAAAATGTTTTGAATGGTTAGGATTGGTTGATCCAAAAATAATGTCGTCCACGTAAATTTGAACGATCAAAATGTCATCTTTGAATTTTTTGATAAACAAGGTGTCATCAACCGTTCCTTTTGTGAAATTGTTTTTAAGCAAGAAAGATGATAGTTCGTCATACTACGCTCTTGGAGCTTGTTTTAAACCATAAATTGCTTTCTTAAGCTTGTAGACGTAGTCTGGATGATCTTTGTCGATGAATCCCTCTGGCTGACTCACATACACTTCTTCTTTCAGAGTTCCATTTAAGAAAGCAGTCTTAATATCCATCTGATAGACTGTGATGTTTTTGTGAGCGGCATAGGCTAAGAAAATCCAGACTGCTTCAAGTCTAGCTACAGGCGCGAATGATTAATCGAAATCTATCCCTTATTCTTGTGGATAACCTTTAGCCACGAGACGAGCTTTGTTGCGAATAACAGTCATTTCCTCATCCAGTTTGTTCTTCCACAACCACTTGAGGTCAAGAACACGTTTATCAAGTGGTCGTTCAACAAGTTCCCAACTATCATGTAACAGGTATTGAAGAAATTCCTCCTGCATCGCTTCAATCCAAGGGTTTTCTGCCATTGCTTCCCGAATGTTTTTTGGTTCTTTGAGGCTGATAGGAGCAAATGTAAATGCACAATTCGAGATCGGTGGCAAGTTGTCTCCTTGTCTGAACTGGCTTTGAAGGTTCACCAATAACATGTTCTATTGGATGGTCTTTTGTCCATTGAAACGTAGAAGGGTACCTTGGGTGTAACGAATGTGTGTTAGATGGTTCTTGTAACCTTGAAGAAGATTCAGCAGAGTCTGTTGCAAACGGGTTTTCAAATACTTCTTCTTCTTCTAACGCATCATTGTTTGAATTATTTGTTGGTTCTTCTTGAAAATTTGTATTTTGGTTTTGCTCATCAACTCTTGGTAAATCAGTTTCAATAACTGGAGTTGCTGGAGTAGATGTTGATGATGCTGAGGGAGTTGGTGCTTCTGCTTCGATTGTTGTAGATGCATCTTGTGATGGTGGTGGTGGTTGATGGTTTTGAGCGGGTGCAGCGGAATGTTGATGAGATGCATTTTTCGAAGTTCCACCATAATATTCATCAAACATTAACTCGAAGAAATTTTCCATTTCTTGTTCTGAAGGTTTGTCCGTGTTTGTTGACTGAGCTCCTTGAGGCACGAGTCCTGAACTGATGTGTCCAGAAGTCTTCTGGTTTGGTTCGGGTCCTAATCCATTTTGATTAGAAGCCATCGGATTAAGCGCGGGTTCTAGAGCGTATCTCTCAGAAGCCATTTGTGAAATCTCGTCAAACTTCACATTCATCGTCTCGATTATCCTTTTTGTTCTTCTATTATACACCCTGAATGCCCTCGAGTTTTCTGAATATCCAATGAAGATTCCAATATCACCCTTAGCTTTCAACTTTCCTAGATCTTCTCTGTCGTTCGTCGGATAGCATAAAGCGCCAAACACGTGAAGGTAAGAGATGTCAAGTTTACGGTTGTTCACTAGCTCATATGGAGTTTTATTGAATCTTGGATGTACTAGGGATCGGTTTTGAGTGAAACAAGCAGCGGCAACAGCATCAGCCCATAAGAATAGTGGCGCACTAGAATAAATCAGCATTGTGCAAGCAGCTTCCACAAGGGTTCGATTTCTTCTTTCAACTACTCCATTCTGCTGTGGAGTTCTAACAACTGATGTTTGGTGAGTGATTCCCACATCTTCAAAGTTTGTTCTTAACTCCTGATTTGTGAATTCTGTGCCATTATCTGTTCTTACAATCCTTACTGGAGCTTGAAGTAGAACTTGAATACGCTTCAGAAAGGTGATGATGATGCCTGGTGCTTCGTCTTTTGATCTCAAAAATTTTACCCAAGTGTATCTTGAATAATCATCAACAATAACAAGAATATACTTCTTCCCATTAATGCTTTCAACTCTCATTGGGCCACATAAGTCCATGTGCAACATATGTAACCTTGCTTCTGAACTAGGTACGGTTTTGGGTTCATATGATGCTCTTTTACTTTTTCCTTATTCGCATGATGGACATAGGTGTTCCTTGGTGTATTTGAACTTAGGAAGTCCGGTGACGATGTTGTCTTTGGCTAACTTGTTGATGGTGTCGAAATTGAGATGGGATAATCTTCTATGCCACAGCCAGGACTTAGTTTCGGTTGCCCTTGTCATAAGACAAATTGGTGATGTCGAAGCCATTTGGTTGATGTCGATAGCATACAAGTTTGTACCACGATTACCAGTTAAGAGATCATCACCAACCAAATTTCTTATAAAAACCGTGTTTCTCCTGAATGCAACTTCTAAATCTACATCACAAAACTGCCCAACTGAAAACAAATTGTGTCCCAACCCTTCGACGTAGTAAACCCGAGTGATTAAAATATTCCCAAACCAAAGATCTCCATAACCCTGAATAGCGGCTACATGATCATTTCCAAATCTTACAGTTCCCATGAATTTCCAGATGAAATTGATCAGCAGCTTTAAATTCCCGGTCATGTGCTTGGAGCAACCCGAGTCGACGATCCAAAGACATATTTCGATAACCTGCCAAGAACAGAAGAGTTTGTATTTGGAAACCGTTTTGAATTTGGTTCCATGGGGTTAGGAGTAAGAGCAGAATCACACTCATAGACAGTTGCTTCTTGTTTAGCTTGAGCTATTTCTAATTTGCCGTTCTTAAGAGTGAACTCTCTACCCATTGGAATCCACATACAAAACTTAAGGTAGTTCCTAGGCATTCGACTAATAGTGGTAGTCCTAAATCGTGCAACTAATCTTTCTATAGATCTGGATCTAGCACTAGGTCTTTTTGGAACATTCTTCTGTTCAGGTGTAACATACACATTCTTAGAAACACATTCATCATGAACATCATTAATTAAACATTTCTTGCATATTAAACAAACAGAGTCATTACATGCATTAGAAACAGTACTTTCGACATTACATTCAGATGAAACATGTCTCTTATTACAAAGCGATAATTCCTAGGGTGTTCTTCTACATCTTGAACTTTATTCTTGCTACTACTCTTAGAGACAGGCGAGACTCTATTGTTCCTTGTAGTGCTCCTAGGCTTTAGTCTGATGCTCCTAGAGGTGCTTTCTAATCCTGTAGAAGGTAAGGCACACACATTAGGATTTATATTGTTGTCCTTTTTAGCATCCCTAGATTCTTTAGAATTAGCCTTTATGCACTTTTCATTTGTCTTAGATGTTGAGGCAGATGCACTAGTGGGACTAATCCTAAAAAGGCCAGGTGCTAACACTTTTGGTGTTTCGACAACCGCTTTTCCTTTATCAACAATCTTTTCATTTTCACTTTTCTTGGGCAAGGGTGTTGGAGTGACTGGTTTTGTCAAATCCTTTTTCTCATCGACTTTTGGAGCAAACCGTGAAATTGACATTTTTGGTTTTTGAACCGTGTGTGAAACATTTGGTTTCTCCGAAGTCAATGGTTTTGCAAACTTAGTTTCCTCACCCTTTCCTTTTTGTCTTTCAAGCTGAGCCCTCAAAAGATCATTTTGCTCTTTCATGTTCTTTATGGCACGCTCATACGACAATTTTTCATACTTGCATTCTTCCTTTTTTCGATCAAGTTGTTTAAAATATGACACATTTTCTTTTTCAAGCTTTATAAGAGCATTTTCATATTTTGAAACAATTGCGGAGGCCTCAGCTCTTAGTCGTTCATCGTCTTGAACCGAATATGTTTGTAAAATGATGGACATAATATTAGTGGTCATAACAGCTTCGAAGAGAGAATCATTTAGGTTTTCCAAAACATTCATGTTTTCACGAGTATCATTAGCTTCGTTTACCAGGGATTTGTGGTCCTTGACAAATTCGGCCGTTTCTTTTAAGAAAGCTTGTTCAAAATGGATTACCCTCGCACTGATGTTATTCAGTGGGATCGTAATTTCGTTTTCAAAAACTTTTTTCTGCTCAATATGAAAACTGGAATGCCAGTTGTTAATATTGATTGTAGTTTTAGAAACAACAATATTTTGAAGTTCTTGAATTCTCTTTTTAACGTCATCCAGAATGTCTCTAGCCTCGCTTGTATTAAAAGTGTTGTTAGAAGACATTTGTTCTATTTTTGAAAGAGATTTGGAAGCAATTACTTTCTTAGAAAACATTTTTGAAAATGGTCGTTTTATGGAAAACATAGATGGTTCTTTTTGTTGAACAAAAGTAATTCCCGAAAGTTTGTTCAATTTGTTGTAATCAATGGGTTTCAAATCCTTTTGTTTCATTTTATTTATGCTCTCTTCGACATGTTCTATCATTTGTACAGAATCCCGAACGACGGGAGGATCATGTTTAGTGTAAATCACATTACCATTATACAAAACATTCTGTTTTTGCTGAGCTTTCTTGAGATTACAAGGAGTTTTGTTACCAAGAGCCATTTTATGTTTCGTATGGTAAATCGGATTAGTTTGATTTGAAATCATTTTCATTGTTTGACTTGACTGACCCGACTTAACCACTAATTCTTCTAAATGTGCAATCATGTGTTCTGACTCTACGATTTCTTCCAAAAGTTTGTCTTCTTTCTTTGCAAAGTCCTTTTTCAACTCATCCCTTTTTTTTTCAAGATTGGTATAAGCTGTTTTTTGTTTAGAAAGTTGGTTTTGTAAATCAGAAATTTCCGCGTTTAAAGATTTTATCTTTTTGAAAGAATTAACATCAAGTGTATCAAACTTGAGTTGCAATTGTTTTTCCCTTGAAACGGAATTTTGATAACCAGTTTCTAATTCAGACAATCTTTTGTTATGAAATTCAAAAGCTTTAACGTTTTCTTTGTAACTCTCAAGCTCAGCGGTCAATTTAACATTCGCGGCCTTAACATCGCGATTGACCTTTTGCACATTCTCAATTTCAATACGACAATTATTCAATAATGATTCAAACAAAGCACGTGTTTCCTCATCATTCTCAGCATGCTGTGAAACGAAGCCTCCATTATGATTCACATCTGGAGTTGCTGAAGAAGTATTGCTACTACTTGGCGTGTCCAGGTATGTATCATAAGTGGGTGCTAGCTTCTCAGAATGTGGTTCCTCATGAGGAGACATATCAAATATATCATTATTGTGACATGTGTTGAAATTTGATACCTCAGATGGTGCATTGGTGTCATAAACAGGAAGTGTGTCAGAATCCGTGTCATACTTAGCTTCCTGCAGATTCGCCATAAATATGCAGTTCGCATCGATATCCTCTCTATCTTCCATTTCATCCATAAGAGCCATAAAATCATTCTCCTCTGCGTTCAACTGAAACCCTGCCTTTTCCTTTTGTGCCAATAGCACTGCTTTCTGTAAGTACTCTAGATCTTTCTTGTTCGGCTTTGTAGGACAGTTTCTTGCCATATGACCTACACCCTAACAGTTGAAACACTTTACCGGATTACCCTGATTCACATTTCCAAAATTCCCAACTACTGGAGCTGCAACATTTCTATTCTGATTACCCTTTGCCTGATTACCAACATTCTGACCCCTCTGATTTCCAACAAACTGACCCATCTGATTCCCTGCATACTGATCATACTGATTCCCTGCATACTGACTTGCATTCTGCATATTCTGATTGCCCATATTAAATCCAGTAGCATATCCTTGCTGATTCCCATAAACTCCAACCATTTGGCCTCCATTACCCATATTGAAACTTAGCTGATCAATCTGCTTGTTGCGAGTGTTCGATGAAATCCTTTGGTTGTTGTTAGTTGGTGTAGAATAGCGTCCTTGGAATGCCTATGACAGAAAAGCAAATGCTTGGGTCAATGCTGCAGAAGCTTCATCATTTTCAGTGAATTCCGGGTCTTTGAATTGTGGGTATTGCTGTTGTGGAATAACATGTTGTTGTTGCTGTGGGTAGATCTGTTGTTGGTAGACCGGTGTTGGTTGTTGAACGTATGATGGTTGCAAGTAGTTGTGAGTGGCAGATGATGATGGTTGTTGTGTGTTCACTGGTAGCGGTGTTGGTGTAGTAGCAATTAATGCAAGAGGATCATGATTCTTTGCCAATCTTTCTTTCCTTACTTCATTAGCCTCAGCTTGGTTTTGTTTCAGAAAATCATAGAGTTGATCATAATTCACCTTATGTAAATCCTTTGTTTGATTGACAATTGTAACATAACGACCCCATTCTTCTGGAAGGTTATTGATGAATTTGATGTTTGTTGCAATTGTTCGAGGTGTCAACTTGTTTCTGATTAACTCATTCATCAAAGTGCAAAACCTTGTGTAGTAGGATTCAATCTGTTCACCTTTAGTAGATGTGAAATTCTCCTATTCAGTAAGAAGTTTGTTCTCAACGTCTTGTTGTCTGATGAGGCAAAAAATGAACCGTATTTAGGGGGTCATTTAAGCCCGGAATTGAATTTATTTGATCAAATATTGCCCTAAATCGTTCCTTTTGTGATTTTAGGTACTTTGGGAGAGAAATCTGGAAAAGGAAGCAATTCGGATGTTTTTGGAGCATAAAAGTGAAGAAAACGCCAAAGACTTAATTTTCCAAGCTGGGAATAGTAGGTGACGGCGTCAAGAGCAACATTTTGACGGCGTCAAGAGTAAATTGCATGACGGCCCAATACAGAAATGAAGGCATCACAAGGAAGAGCGTCAAGAGTAAAATACGTGACGGCCTGGAAAAAGTTATAACGTGACGGCGTCAGAAGTAAATCAAGGCAGTCCGAGAATTCTTTTGGCGGCGAGATGACGGCGTCACCTATTTGGTCTTGACGTCGTCGGCCTCAATTTCCTATAGATAGTTTTCTAATTTTCATTCAAAAAAAGAGAAGTTTTGAAGAAACCCTGAGGCCAAACTTAGTACGAATTTTACAGGTTCTTCAAGGGTTTTCAGCCCTTGAACCCTTTCATGTGTAATTGAGATAAGTGTTCTTCAAATTCAATCAATATGTCTATGTGTTGGTTGTCTATATCTTGTTCTTGTCTTAATTCCATCATGCTAGGCTAGATCTATCTTGTGTTTGCTTAGATCTAATGAAACCTAGATGTTGATTATGTGTTGATTACTTGTTTATGGTTGTATTGGATGAATGATTTCGATGTTAGGCTTAAGAAAACTGGCAGATCTCCAAATGGTAACATGCTTGAACGTCTTATGAAACATGAACTGACGTGCACTAGGTTTTATTGGTTGTATTTAATGCATGAGTAAATTCTAATGATCCCATGTTAGGAGCTTCTTAGCCGGCTCGACATAGGAATGAAGTAGGCACTCATAGGATTGGGGAATTAAGTGCGCCACCCCATGAATGGTATTAAGGAATACAATCTGTCATCCACGCAACTATAACAAGTAATTAATGTGTAAAAGATATCTAGGGAGTAATGAAATCTAAGTAAACACAATTTCTCCACTTATTGCTCACAACCTTAGTTAATTTAGTTTTATTTTCATTTCTAGTATTTTATTTTGATTGCATCTTTAGTATTGGGTTAGTTGACTAGCAACTAATTACGCCCAAATCCTTCAAACCCGAGATATTTACTTGCTTTCTAAAAAAAATATAAAAAATACAAAAAAATAATCATCCCTCATCTTTAGAACTAGTATTCAGATTTTCTAATCCTAGCGACACTATTCCTAGCTGAACGATCAATCCCCCGGTACTTGTCACTATACTATACTACAACGATCAGGTACACTGCCTGGTGGGGGATGTAAGCTTCTCAAGATCCCTTGAGAGGTAAAGCCTGGTGCAATTCCCACGCATCAAGTTTTTGGCGCCGCAACCCGGGGAATAGTTATTGTCTAGGTTAGAATCTCTTTTTATTAGGTCTACTTGCTAGATTCTTTTCTAGTAAGATTTTATTTTTATTATTAGGTTTCTTTATTCTATCTTATTTCTTCGTGTTTTTGTTCGTAACTCTTCACCACCTGCCATCATGGCAACCGACGAATCCTCTAACCTTAGGATCACTAGGAGTCGTAGTTCCACTAGAAACCTTGTCTTGCCTTATGCAGAACCCGAAAGAGAAATGCGTAGATTAAGACAATCTCACTCAACTCCTGAACCATCTAGCATTGCCATAGATTTTGATGCACCCCTTTCTGAAGAAAATTCAGAAAATCATGTTACAACCCCTAGCTCCCAACCCAACAACAAGATGAGTACTCCGCAACTCCCATTCCTAAGCGCCTTAAGGACTACTCCTCCCCAACCTCTCGTGGCTTCTCAAATGCCATTGTCTACCCAAACGAACACACCAATGAGGTCTTGCATGCAAACGATGTTTGGCTTGTCCAAAGTGTGTGTAAGCTTTGTGGATTAGATGAGGAAGATCCAATTCAACACATTAAAGACTTCTTGAAAATAGTAGACACCCTCCATACGGATGGGGCTACTAGAGACACGTCCCGATTGCGATTCTTTCCTTTTACCCTATATGAAAAAGCCCAAGAGTGGTATGATAAACTTCCTTCAGAATCTATTTTCACATGGGAGCAACTCATATCCAAGTTCTATGAGAAGTTCTTCCCACCTGGAAAAACCTCAGCGTTTAGGATCCTCCATTTCCGAAAAGGGAAGGACGAACCCTTCCATAAATCATGGATTAGATTCAAAGATTTAATAAGACAAGTTCCCCATCATGGCATTGAGCTTTGGCTCTTGGTCCAAATCTTCTACGAAAATGTCTCATCTAATGATCGAAACGGAATCAACCAATCTAGAAAAGGGAGATTGGCCAATCTTAGTGCCGAAGAAGGATGGGATAGGATTGAAGAATATGCTCAAGACCAGGATGACACTTGGGATGAACCTGAGTCGACTTTCAGCATTTCTGAAATAACTTCAGACCGGTTGAGAAAAATTCACAAAAGAGTGGAATACCTAGCTGGGTCGCAGTTACCTAAACAACTTTCGAATCCTTACTTAATCTGTGATTACTGTGGGGGCCCGCATGAGGTAGAAGAATGCGGAGGAGCAGCCACGACTGAACATGCATGCTTGTCAGGAGGTGACATCTATGCTGATCCCTCCCTTTTGCCTTTTTACCAAAATGACGATTACACCATCTGGGGAAATCTGGTAAAGAGAAAAGAAGGAGAGGAAGGCCCTGAATTCAAAATCAGGAGCACTTTTGAAGATGACCTTGGTCACTTCACTCAAGAAAAAGGCTTGCAATTGAAAGGTCTTAATGAACTTGTTGACGAGCAGCAGGATGGCATTGGAGAATTTTTCAATAAGCTTAACCCAGCCTTAGATAACCTTGAAATGCCATCAGTATGCAAAAAACACTCCATGCTCGCGATAACCACTTGAGCTGGAACAACAACCAAGGACCCCCCTTACCCAAGCTCGTCCCCCATCACTCCCGATCCAAACAAGCCTCGCGAGGAGGAGGAGGATGTAGGCAGCGAGACTCCCGACCAACCTCCCTTGACGACCCCTTCCCCATCAACCCACCTAACCAACCTGTGAGAATCCCGTTCCCATCCCGATTAAGGAGCCAGAAAACTAAGAATGATAATAAAAGATTCTTATCATACCTAAAAGACTCGGTAGTCACCATACCCCTCCTTGATGCTTGCTATCACATGCCAAAGTATAACGCATACTTTAAAAAACTACTCACTAACCGAAAGAAACTCGAGGGTCTTGTGACCCTGGGGGAAGAATGCTCAGTGGTGACCCATCGAGGGCTACCAAAAAAGGTAGACGATCCAGGCAGCTTCACCCTGCCTTGCTCCATAGGATCCCTATCAATAAAGAATGCTCTTGCCGATTTGGGGGCGAGTATCAATCTCATGCCTCACTCTATGTTCCTTAAATTAGGATATTCTGGAATAAAGCCTACCCGTATGAACATCCAACTAGCCGATAGATCAGTCAAGTACCCCGTAGGGATATGCGAGAATGTGCTAGTCAAAGTTGGGAAATTCAAATTCCTGGTCGACTTCGTAATCCTGGATATGGAGGAGGATGACTTGGTACCCATCATTCTAGGGAGACCATTTCTTGCTACCGCTCGTGCAGTCATTGATGTTTATGACGGAAAATTGACCTTCCGAGTGGGAACCGATAGCACAACCTTCGACATTAAAGACTCTATGGATCTCTCTCTCGAAGCAGCTAACCGGCTCTATTTCATTGGGGAGGTCGATGAACACACAGATGTCATCGATAGCTATGTCGATGAACGAATCGAGGAAGGCTGGCTACGGGATGAGAGTTTTCTGCCTTTGCTAGAGGTGGAAAAGATGGAGGATGTTGGTGCAGTCTCCTTCTATCCTAGACAAGAGGCAACGGAGCATCTCGAGCTCCGGAAGCCCAAAAACAAGCTTAAGCCCTCTATTATCGAACCTCCTGAGTTAGATCTTAAGGAGCTTCCTAACCATTTGGAGTATGCCTTCCTTCAGGGAGAGGACCAACTGCCGATAATCATAAACTCTTCCCTGGAACATGAACAAAAAGGTAAACTCTTAGAGGTCCTAAAGAAATATAAGGGAGTGCTCGCATGGAGTGTAGCCGACATTAAGGGGATTGACTCAACTTTTGCAGACATAAGATTCTCATGGAAGAAGATTATAAACCTACCGTGCAACCTCAGAGGCGGGTGAACTCCAACATTAAGGAAGTAGTAAAGAAAGAAGTCATCAAACTTCTGGATGCAGGATTGATTTACCCAATCTCGGATAGCCCATGGGTCAGTCCTGTACAGGTTGTACCTAAGAAGGGTGGAATGACTGTAGTTAAGAATGACAAGGGTGAGATGGTTCCCCAGAGAACGGTCACTGGATGGCGGGTATGCATTGACTATCGAAAGCTCAATGATGCCACGAGGAAGGATCACTTTCCCTAACCATTCATTGACCAAATGTTAGAGAGATTGTCTGGACACGAGTACTATTGCTTCTTGGATGGATTCTCAGGGTATTTTCAAATTCCCATAGCACCTGAGGACCAAGAAAAGACCACATTTACTTGCCCATATGGAACATTTGCCTACAAAAGGATGCCTTTTGGGCTATGTAATGCCCCCGCCACTTTCCAACGATGCATGACCGCAATCTTTCACGAACTCATGGCAGACAGCATGGAAGTGTTCATGGACGACTTTTCGGTCTTCGGGAACTCCTTCGACCGCTGTCTTGCTAATCTAGAAAAGATGCTTAAATGTTGTGAGGAAACCAACTTGGTGTTAAACTGGGAAAAGTGTCATTTTATGGTAAAAGAAGGGATTGTGTTAGGGCATAAGATCTCAGGGAACGAAATAGAGGTGGATCAAGCTAAAGTTGAAGCTATATCTAAGCTACCATACCCCACGACTGTTAAAGCAATACGCAGCTTCTTGGGGCATGCCGGGTTTTATCGGAGATTCATCAAAGACTTCTCCAAAATAGCTCGGCCGATGACTCAATTGCTTGTGAAGGATGCTCTGTTTAATTTTACCCAAGAATGCAAGGATGCATTCGATCTTTTAAAAAAGGAACTCACACAAGCTCCAATCATGATTACACCCAACTGGGAGTTACCATTTGAAATCATGTGTGAGGCTAGCAATTTCGCTGTCGGGGCTGTATTGGGCCAACGGCGCGACAAGCTTTTCCAACCTATTTACTACGCTAGCAAAACCATGAATCCCGCTCAAGAGAATTACTCCACCACCGAAAAGGAATTATTAGCCGTAGTGTTCGCATTCGACAAATTCCGGCAATATCTTGTCCTTTCAAAGACAGTCGTTTTCACTGATCACTCGGCTCTTCGATATCTTTTTGCGAAGCAGGATGCTAAGCCATGACTAATTCGGTGGATCTTATTGCTGCAAGAATTCGATGTTGAGATTCGTGATAAGAGGGGGACAGAAAATCTGGCCGCAGATCATCTATCTCGTCTTGAAAACCCCTTAGATAAGCACGATAGAAGCGAGATTAGGGATTCATTTCCTAACGAACAACTCATGTTAATGATTGATTGGGAGCCTTGGTACACCGATTTTGCCAATTATCTCGCAAGCAGACTCGTTCCTGAACACCTGACTAGATACGAAAGAAAAAAGTTCTTTTCTCAGTTAAAATACTACTTTTGGGATGAACCATTTTTATTCCGAAGATGTCCTGACCAAATTATAAGACGTTGTGTTTCGGAACGTGAGGCAGTAAAGATTATGAGGGAATGTCACTCTGGTCCCTTTGGCCGGCATCATGGGATAAACACCACCGCCAGATAGATTTTCGATGCAGGATTCTATTGGCCCACAATTTTCCGTGACGTCAAAGAAATGGTACAGGCATGCGATGCATGTCAACGGGCCGGGAACATATCACATAGAGATGAAGCGCCTCAGAATTTTATGCAAGTATGTGAGGTCTTCTTTGTTTGGGGAATTGACTTCATGGGACCCTTTCCATCTTCAGGGGGGAACGAATACATTTTAGTAGCCATCGATTATGTTTCAAAATGGGTTGAGACACAAGCCCTTAGGACCAATGATGCCAGAGTAGTCATCCATTTCTTGAAAAAGCTTTTCGCTAGATTCGGGATTCCTAAAGCTCTCATCAGTGATAGGGGGACCCACTTTTGCAATGCACAAATGGAGAAGGTCATGAAGAGGTATGGGGTATCCCATCGGTTTTCCACCGCCTATCATCCACAAACCAATGGCCAGGTCGAAAACACCAACAGGGCTATTAAAAGAATACTTGAAAAGACGGTTAGTCAAAATAGAAAAGACTGGTCATTTAAACTCGACGAAGCCTTGTGGGCATTCCGAACCGCCTATAAGACACCTATTGGAACGACCCCGTTTCGCATGGTGTATGGTAAGGCGTGTCACTTGCCAGTAGAATTAGAACATAAGGCTTATTGGGCGCTTAAGACGTGTAATTTAGATTATACAATTGCCGGAACTAATAGGTTCTTGCAATTACTCGAGCTTGATGAGCTTAGGTTAGAAGCCTATGAGTCTTCCGTTACATATAAAGAGAGCAAAAAGATGGCATGACCAGAGAATTAAGAAACCCAAAGAATTCTTAGAAGGAGACAAACTCCTATTGTACAATTCTCGGCTGAGATTATTTCCGGGAAAACTAAAGTCTAGATGGTATGGACCGTTTACGGTGAAAAATTCCTCTAAAAATGGAGCAGTTGTGTTATTAGACGATGAAGGTAGGGAATTTACTGTCAACATACAACGTGTAAAACATTATCAAGAAAATAACAATGAAATGATTAGTGAGGAGGATGTGACGTTTGACAATGAGGTCACGTAGTAACCCATGACCTTGAGTCTAGCTACAAGACTTGTAAATAAAGAAAAGCGCTTCTTGGGAGGCAACCCATGCTTTGTGTGATTTTATTTTATTTTGTTTGTTTGTTATTCGTTTCCGTATGCATGCTTTATTTTTATTGTTGGTAGATCATGTTTCTAAATTAAATAGTGGAAATACTTTACTTTGTTGTTTTGGCCTAGTCTTAACTCCACCTAAAAGTATTTTTGCAAAAGATAAGTGTAAGGGGAAACCCCAAATATGTTTTTAAGAAATAAACCGATCATGATTCTCTAGAATATTAAATGAACATGTATATTCGTATTTGTTAGAGTCAAATGCTTGTACTGAGTCATAATGAAGTTTTGCAGGATTTTCCAGGAAGTAGGACCAAGTTTTTCCAGAAATTTTCCGGAAACTTAACATAAGAATTTCTGCAAGTCACTTCTGACGGCGTCACGAGATTACTCTTGACGGCGTCACGTGTAAAAATCTGGAAATTTTGCCGGTTTTGTTTTTCTAACGGAGTCTTACGGTTTTTGTGAAGTATTAAGTTTTATAATCTCCAGGAAATCTGCAAACTTCATTACACAAGCATTATATCTTATTTAGTTTATATAGATTGCCGCCGATTTTATGCGAGGTTGCTTTGTCTATTTTCTCAGGATTTACAGGTTATGTATGACAAGAAGATGATTTATATTCTGGAAGGGAAGCTATGATTGTTCATTTTCTTGGAGGAAGATCTAACCTGGCCACCTTATTATCCATACCGAGCGAATCAGGGGAGTATTTGATTTCATTCTTTTTACTTATTTCACTTTTACATTCTTTACTTGAACATTGGGGACAATGTTCATCTTAAGTGTAAGGGGAGGATAAAATGATGATACCTTACATATGCACTTTCGCTTGAGTTTGTTTTGTTTAATGGTAGATGTGTAATAAAACTATGAGAAATACTTGTTAGTGCAATTTTAGCGCCAAATTTAAATTTTTTTACAACATTTAGGAGTGAAACTTTAGCCATAGCAAGCGTCTCATGGATAAGAGATTGTATGACTAGCACAAAACCGTATATTCAGAAAAATTTTCCACCCAAATTTGTGAGGTTCGCCTTTAGATTTGATAGGAAAAGCATTTACTATTAGTGCTTATGAGTGTATCGGTAGCATTAGATTCTAGAACTTGCGTTAGTGATGCATCCCGAGATCGTTAGTGAGACTACATTCGTGTAGTAGGATTTACTACATGATAAGAGGCATTAGGATCACCCTTGTGTTAAACCCGTACTATAATTACTTGACCATTTAAAGTCATATTACTTGGCTAGTTAAGTCAACTAATTTTTCCCACACCTTAGCGTTGTACTCATTTTTAGTACACGAAACCCCTAGTACACCCCTCCGAGCCTATCTTTTCGTGTCTAACTTTAAGCATTTTACTTAAAGGAAGAATTTGTTACACCCCACTTAAATGTACAACCAAATCGCCTTAGCCTTCCGTGTATGCGCTCATTTTTAGTGCATTATTGTTATTTGTTAAACCCTAAGTTAACTATCTAATTGATTACATGGTTGCTAAGTCGAGTCATATCTTTGTACATATTGTTTTGGGACGATTGGGACTCATGGGTAAAGTACTTATTTTATGGAGTAAAGGGGAAGAACATCATTTATTACCCCCATATGTACGTTAATCTTTAAAAGTACTCCAAGTGTTTTGATTTTCTTAATTCGAGTCAATAGATTAGCTTATTGTAAAGTATGTAAAAATTCAAGTGTAAGGGGAACGTTTATTCCCTATGATGTATTATTTTGGATGGTAGGGTAAGAACGTATGCAAAAAAAAAAAAAAAAAAAAAAAAAAAATCGAAAAATCAAGAAAAAGAAAAAAAAAATAGAAAAAGAAAAAGAGAAAAAACATATGGACTACCATCTCTTTTCATTCTATGTTCATTTTATGTTTTTGTTATTTTTCATTTATTAGCTTAAGTCGAGTCTAGTCTTGGCTTAGCAACGCCATATTGTACATGTAATTAACTAAGATTGTTAACTCGCCACCAGTAAAAACTTCCTTTATCCAACAAAACCGTATATTTCATATCCCTACACCTAACGTTACAACCCTTTAAAAGACCTCTTTGATAGTTTATCCTAGGTGCTTACGCCATGTGGTGGAGGTTTGATCCTTTCCCAAGCCTATGGTAATCTATTTTGCTATGACAGGTAGTGAGAGATATCTTCCATTTCCATATTGTAATTTATACTTTATTACACCCGAGAGATGTGAGTATCTAAACATTATTTGTGAGGTGCTAGTGTATGACCTCCGTGCTTGTCTTTGGTCTTTAGTGGAACGATTATTTGTTGTAATTACTTTTATATTAGTGTTAAATGACCCCTAACTTGTATTTTGACTAGAATAAAAGTACATTTGCTTGAGGACAAGCAAATCTCAAGTGTAAGGGTATATGATGAGGCGAAAAATGAACCGTATTTAGGGGGTCATTTAAGCCCGGAATTGAATTTATTTGATCAAATATTGCCCTAAATCATTCTTTTTGCGATTTTAGGTACTTTGGGAGAGAAATCTGGAAAAGGAAGCAATTCGGACGTTTTTGGAGCATAAAAGTGATGAAAACGCCAAAGACTTAATTTTCCAAGCTGGGAACAGTAGGTGACGGCGTCAAGAGCAACATTTTGACGGCGTCAAGAGTAAATTGCATGACGGCTCAGTACAGAAATTAAGGCGTCACAAGGAAGAGCGTCAAGAGTAAAATACGTGACGGCCTAGAAAAAGTTATAACCTGACGGCGTCAGAAGTAGATCAAGGCAGTCCGAGAATTCTTTTGGCGGCGAGATGACGGCGTCACCTATTTGGTCTTGACGCCGTCAGCCTCAATTTCCTATATATATAGTTTTCTAATTTTCATTCAAAAAAAGAGAAGTTTTGGAGAAACCCTAAGGCCGAACTTAATACGAATTTTACAGGTTCTTCAAGGGTTTTCAGCCCTTGAACCCTTTCATGTGTAATTGAGATAAGTGTTCTTCTAATTCAATCAATATGTCTATGTGTTGGTTGTCTATATCTTGTTCTTGTCTTAATTCCATCATGCTAGGCTAGATCTATCTTGTGTTTGCTTAGATCTAATGAAACCTAGATGTTGATTACTTGTTTATGGTTGTATTAGATGAATGATTTCGATGTTAGGCTTAAGAAAACTGGAAGATCTCCAAATGGTAACATGCTTGAACGTCTTATGAAACATGAACTGACGTGCACTAGGTTTTATTGGTTGTATTTAATGCATGAGTAAATTCTAATGATCCCATGTTAGGAGCTTCTTAGCCGGCTCGACATAGGAGTGAAGTAGGCACTTATAGGATTGGGGAATTAAGTGCGCCACCCCATGAATGGTATTAAGGAATACAATCCGTCATCCACGCAACTATAACAAGTAATTAATGTGTAAAAGATATCTAGGGAGTAATGAAATCTAATTAAACACAATTTCTCCACTTATTGCTCACAACCTTAGTTAATTTAGTTTTATTTTCATTTCTAGTATTTTATTTTGATTGCATCTTTAGTATTGGGTTAGTTGACTAACAACTAATTCCGCCCAAATCCTTCAAACCCGAGATATTTACTTGCTTTCTAAAAAAAATATAAAAAATACAAAAAAATAATCATCCCTCATCTTTAGAACTAGTATTCAGATTTTCTAATCCTAGCGACACTATTCCTAGCTGAACGATCAATCCCCCGGTACTTGTCACTATACTATACTACAACGATCAGGTACACTGCCTGGTGGGGGTTGTAAGCTTCTCAAGATCCCTTGAGAGGTAAAGCCTGGTGCAATTCCCACGCATCATTGTCCAATCTCTGTTCCATGACATATCCTTCTAACACATTCCCACATAGCATAAGCAGTTTCACAGTTGTCGACCGCAGCAAAGATCTCCCGTGGTAATCCAAGTTGGATTAAATGCATTGCCATATCATCAGCGGCGATCTGCTTCTTGTCTTCCTCTGTGTAATCTGCTTCTGTTTGTTCACGCACAAATGGTTGAGTAGGAGGTGTTGTATTTGGATTACCTTCAATTTGAACTTGTCATGGCTTGAATGGACCATTTGTAATGGAGTTGATCATTAATTTACCATCAGGCTTTGTTTTGATGTAACGAAGCATTCGGCTTGTCCATGGGATATAACCACCTTTTTCAAGCTTTGGAGGTCGGTTTTCCGCACCGGCTGCATGAATATCTTGCTGAGTAGCCATTGATGAAGTGTAGATTGATAAAGTTGATTCTTGAATCGATTCAACGAAGTAGGAGTTGTGTTTACTGTAAGTTGATGCAAGTTTTTATGGTGAAAAATTTGATCTGAAACCTTAAAACCTCAATAACTTCCGTTCGGAGTGGATTTGGGCCTCGAAGCTTGGCTTGAATGATCTTTAGATGGTTCAACGTGTCCTTCTCGGTCTTACGGTCGTTTTGACAGCTGATTCGACGAAAACGGAGTTACGGTTCAAAAGTTATGGCCGTTTGAAGTTTGGTTGTCAAAAAGTCAAATTCTTACGCGTAAAGCTTGATTTTACGCGTAAACCTTGAATAATCTTACGCGTAGGATGTTATACGTAACCTTTAAGTTATGCGTAAGATCTAAAGTTGTGTTTACTTAGGTTTCATTACTCCCTAGATATCTTTTATAGGTTGATAGCTTGTTACAATTGCATGGATGACGGGTCATATTCCTTAATACTAGTCGTAGGGCCGTGTACAATATTCCCTAACTCTATAGGATCCTACTTCACTCCTATGTCAAGCCGTTAGAAGCTCCTAACATGGGATCATTAGAATTTTCCAATGCATTAAATACAACCAAAAATCATAGTACACCTCCGATCATGTTTCTTAAGACGTTCAAGCAAGTTACCAATGGAAGTCTGCCAGTTTTCTTAAGCCTAACATCGAATACAATCATCCATAACAATTATAAACAAACAATCAACCCATAATTAACATTTAGGTTTCACTACATCTAAGCAAACACAAAAGAAATCTAGCCTAGCATGTTAAATAGAAGACAAGCGTAAGATATAATCAAACAACACATAGACATATTGAATGATTTGAAGGAATACTTATCTTTAATTGAACATGAAAGATTCAAGGGGTTGAAACCCTTGAAAAGCTGATAAAATTCGGACTAGGGTTTCTTCCTTCAAAGTTGCACACTTAATGAATGAAATTTGGAAAACTATATATAGATTACACATCGTGACGGCGTCATGTATTAGATTGTGACGCCATCAACTCGCCGCTATAATAAAATCGTATTGCATAGATCTATTTGTGACGCCGTCATGTGTAGTTGTGCTCTGGGCCGTCACTAATGTTTGGACCATGACGGCCTTGGGTGACGCCGTCATCTCCTATGCTTAAAAACTTTCTGGATCGTCACGTGTATTTTCCTCATCCACCTCTTTTGTAACTCTTCACGCTGTCATGTGGAGAGCCTTGACGCCGTCAGGTATTGTTCCAGCAAGGAAAATTGAGACTTTGCTGTTTTCTTATCTTTTATGCTCCAAAAACGTCCAAAATGCTTCTTTTTCCAAATTTCTCTCCAAAAGTACCTGAAATGCCAAAATAAACGATTTAGGGCAATATTTGATCAAATAATCTCGAATTCGGGCTTAAATGACCCCTTAAAAGCGATACACTTTTCGTCTCATCAAATACCCTTACACTTGAGATTTGCTTGTCCTCAAGCAAATACGCTTTTATTCTAATCTAAATACAAGTTAGGGGTCTTTTAACACTAATATAAAAATAATTACAACAAATAATCGTTTCACTAAAAACCAAAGACAAGCACGGAGGTCATACACTAGCACTTCACAAATAGTGTTTAGATACTCTCATCGCTCGGGGTGTAATAAAGTATATATCAGAATATGGAAATGGAAAACATCTCTCACTACCTGTCATAGCAAAATAGATTACCATAGGCTTGGGAAAGGATCAAACCTCCACCACTTGGCGTAAGCACCTAGGATAAACTATCAAAGAGGTCTTTTAAAGGGTTATAACGTTAGGTGTAGGGATATGAAAAACACGGTTTTGTTGGATAAAGGCAATATTTACTAGTGGCGAGTTAATCATCTTGGTCAATTACATGTACAATATGGCATTGCTAAGCCAAGACTAAACTCGACTTAAGCTAATGAATCAAAAATAACAAAAACATAAAATAAACATAGAATGAAACGAGATGGTAGTCCGTATGTTTTTTCTTTTCTTTTCTTTTTCTATTTTTTTTATTTATCGATTTTTTTTTTCTTTTTATTTATTTATTTTTTATTTTTTATTTTTTTGCATAAACTCTTACCCTACCATCCAAAATATTACATCATAGGGAATGTACATTCCCCTTACACCTGAATTTTTACATACTTTACAATAAACTACTCTAATGACTCGAATCAAGATAATCAAAACACTTGGAGTACTTTTTAAGATTAACGCACATATGGGGGTAATAATTGATGCTCTTCCCCACTACTCCATAACACAAGTACTTTACCCATGAGTCCCAATCGTCCCAAAACAATATGTACAAGATATGACTCGACTTAGCAACCATGTAATCAATTAGACAACTAACAAAGGGTTTAAACAAATAACAATAATGCACTAAAGATGAGTGCATACACGGAAGGCTAAGGCGATTTGGTTGCACATTTGGGTGGGTTGTAACAAAAAATTCCTTTAAGTAAAATGCTTAAAGTTAGAAACGAAAAGATAGGCTCGGAGGGGTGTACTAGGGGTTTCGTGTACTAAAAATGAGTATAACGCTAAGGTGTGGGAAAATTAATTGACTTTATTAGCCAAGTAATATGACTTAGATGGTCAAGTAATTATGATATGGGTTTAAACACAAGGGTAATCCTAATGCCTCTTATCGTGTAGTAAATCCTACTACATGAATGTAGTTTCACTAGCGGTCTCGGGATGCATCACTAACGCAAGTTCTGGAATCTAAATGCTACCGGTACACTCATAAGCACTAATAATGAATGCTTTTTCTATCAAATCTAAAGGCGAACCTCACATATTTGGGTGGAAAATTTTCTGAATGGTACGGTTTTGTGCTAATCATACAACTCCTATCCATGAGACGCTTGCTAAGGCTAAAGTTTCACTCCTAAATGTTGTAAAAAATTTTAAATTTGGCGCTAAAATTACACTAACAAGTATTTCTCTTAGTTTTATTAGACACCTACCATCGAACAAACAAACTCAAGTGCAATAGTATCCTATAAGGTATCATCATTTACCCTCCCCTTACACTTAGGATGAACATTGTCCCCAATGTTCAATTAAAAAATGTAAAAGTAAAATAAGTAAAAGAATGAAAACAAATACTCCCCTGATTCGTTCGGTGTGGATAGTGTGGCAACAAGGTTAGATCTTCCTCCAAGAAAATGAACGTTCAAAGCTTCCCTTCCAGAAATATTAATCATCTTCTTGTCATATATAACCTGTTAAACCTGAGAAAACAATCAAGGCAATCTCGCGTAAAATCGGCGGCAATCTATATATACTAACAAATCCTAGAAAAATAGCATTTATATCTTAAATCGCTTTCTAGGAATGTAAGGGATATAATGCTTGTGGAATGAATGTTTGCAGATTTCCTGGAGTTTATAAAACTAAAGAATTAACAAAAACTTTAAAACTCCGTTAGAAAAACAATACTCGGAAAATTTCCAGAATTTTACACATGACGCCATCAGGTGTTACTTCCTGATGCCGTCAGAAGTGACCTGCAGAAATGTTTACATTAAGTTTCCGGAAAATTTCTGGAAAAACTTATGTCCTATTTCTTGGAAAATCCTGCAAAACATCATTATGACTCAATACAAGCATTTGACTCTAACAATTACTAATATACATGTTCATTTAATATTGTGGTGAATCAAGATCATTTTTGTTCTTAGAAACAAGTTTGGGGTTTCCCCTTACACTTAGATTTTGCAAAATACCTTTATATGAAGTTAAGACGAAGTTAAACAACAAAATAAAGCATTTTCACAATTTACTTTGAAACATGATTTACCAACAATAAAAATAAAACATGCATACGGAAAAAAATAAAATCAAACAAACAAACAAACAAATGTTGCCTCCCAATAAGCGCTTGTTTTTGTTCGAGTCACGAGCATGACTCTACCCCTATTTAACATAAATAGGAGAGGTTTTCCCTACACTTTGGATTAAGTTCGGGTGGAAGTAGCAATACACACCCTTAGGGTGGAAGTATGCCACGTGAGAAAAAAGTGGTGGATGAATTATATGCTCAAAGGAGTGTGCTCCTATCATCATAACCTTACCTAGTTCAATTTGGTCAATAGGTGAGTTAAAGTTTTCTCCTAAGAAGGGATCATCTTCTATCAACTTCGAAAGACTCCTAGTCGGGGATCCATCTTGACCTAATAAACCCGGTTTAAATCCATAATGTTTCTTGTGATCAATCATGAATGGGTGATGTAAGCATGTAAGGTTATGTTTCACTCCTATATTGGCTTCCTCTCTACATGGATTAGAGTCCACTACCTTTGTCCTAAGACTACCCAGACTATATGGTTTGATGGGTGGATCAGAACCTTTTTCAATTCCTAAATTTTCATCCAAGGATGGAAGATTAGGTAACGGATTTGGTTGAGGCTCTGGTTCATCAAAACTAGGAACTTCCTTAGAACTAAGAGAAAGGTTGTGACTACAAGTATTCAAACCTATTTCATCTAGTTGTGCTTGGTCTAAGGGCTCTACCTCTATTGGGATTCCTAAAGTTTCTTCTACATCTTCCGGATAAGTCACGGGCGGTGTGTGCGCCTCAAATGATGGTGGGACTTGTGGGGTACTTAGTGAGCTTATGTTATTCACTTCATCATTCCTTGTGTCAAGATCACCTATATCCTCAACATGTGTTTCATTATAATCTAACCTTAACATTTTCCCAAGTATCTCAAGTGCTTCTCTAGGCATCTCAACTTCTATATCAGAATCATAAGGATCATCCTCAATATTCTGACTGCTATATTCAAATTGCCCAAAAGATTCATCATGTGTTTCTTGAGATTCATCATCACCGATCATAAAACCTATGCCTTTTTGATCAATGTGATCATGTTTGGCTAAATCCTCCATCACATCAAGGTCACCTATGTGTTCATCCTGTATTGTGGTAAAATCAAACCACTCCGTGCACCTAGGTATCTCATCTCTAGGCTTATTATCCCCAAACAAACTTCTTGCTTGTTCCCTTAAACTTGCTATCAATTGATCCGTAACAACGTTTGTTGGGTTGTCCAACTTCTTAGCGAGTATGGCACAATTCTCTATGGCTTCCCATGCTTCATCAGCACTTAATCCCCAAAGGTTCCCATCTGCGGTATGGTCAATGTCCATTTTGGTGTAGTGGTCGACACGATGGTAAAATATTTCAATTTGGGACCACAGATCAAAATTATTATGAGGGACTTTTCGGAGTAAATATTTAAAACGAGTCCATGCATCATAGATAGGTTCATCTTCATGTTGTTTAAACATCAAGATGCCATTTGGAGTGGGTGAATTTCGTGGTTGGTAGTATGGTGGATATGCGTTCTCCATAATGGCTAATGGAATAGTCAATGGAAAGGTTTTTACAAACAAAGACACAAAGAAAAGATAGACTAAAGAAACCTAAAAAAATAAAAATAAAGATCTTACTAGAAAGGAATCTAGTAAGTAGACCTAATAAAAAAAATCCTAACCTAGACAATAACTATTCCCCAGGCCGAGGCGCCAAAAACTTGATACGTGGGAATTGCGCCCTCGCAACAGGTTTTACCTCTCAAGGGATCTTGAAAAGCTTACAGCCCCCACCAGGCAGTGTACCTGATCGTTGTAGTATAGTATAGTGACAAGTACCGGGGGATTGATCGTTCAACTCAGGAATAGTGTCGCTAGGATTAGAAAACCTATTCACTAGGTCTAGAGGTGAAGGATGATTCTTTTTGTATTTTTATATTTTTATGAAAGCAATTAAAATCTCAGGTTTTGGAAGAGTGGGAAGAATTAGTTGCTAGCCAACTAACCCAATTTATCTAAAGATGCAATCAAAATAAAATAACAAAAAATGAAAATAAAACTAATTATACTAATGTGGTGGAAACAATAATGAGAAAAGTTGTGTTTACTTAGGTTTCATTACTCCATAGATATCTTTTACAGGTTGATAGCTTGTTACAATTGCATGGATGACGGGTCATATTCCTTAATACTAGTCGTAGGGCAGTGTACAATATTCCCTAACTATATAGGATCCTACTTCACTCCTATGTCAAGCCGTTAGAAGCTCCTAACATGGGATCATTAGAATTCTCCTACGCATTAAATACAACCAGAAATCGTAGTACACCTGTGATCATGTTTCTTAAGACGTTCAAGCAAGTTACCAATGGAAGTCTGCCAGTTTTCTTAAGCTTAACATCGAATACAATCATCCGTAACAATTATAAACAAACAATCAACCCATAATTAACCTCTAGGTTTCACTACATCTAAGCAAACACAAAAGAAATCTAGCCTAGCATGTTAAATAGAAGACAAGCTTAAGATATAATCAAACAACACATAGACATATTGAATGATTTGAAGGAATACTTATCTTTAATTGAACATGAAAGATTCAAGGGGTTGAAACCCTTGAAAAGCTGATAAAATTCGAACTAGGGTTTATTCCCACAAAGTTGCACACTTAATGAATGAAATTTGGAAAACTATATATAGATTACACATCGTGACGGCGTCATTTATTAGATTGTGACGCCGTTAACTCGCCGCCACAATAAAATCGTATTGCCTAGATCTATTTGTGACGCCGTCATGAGTAGTTGTGCTCTGGGCCGTCACTAATGTTTGGCCATGACGGCCTTGGGTGACGCCGTCATCTCCTATGCTTAAAAACTCTCTGGATCGTCCCGTGTATTTTCCACATCTACCTCTTTTGTAACTCTTATCGCCGTCATGTGGAAAGCCTTGACGCCGTCAGGTACTGTGCCAACAAGGAAAATTGAGACTTTGCCATTTTCTTCACTTTTATGCTCCAAAAACTTCCAAAATGCTTTCTTTTCCAGATTTCTCTCCAAAAGTACCTAAAATGACAAAAGGAACGATTTAGGGCAATATTTGATCAAATAATCTGAAATTCGGGCTTAAATGACCCCTTAAAAGCGGTACACTTTTCGCCTCATCACAAATACTATCAAAGCCCGAGAAGTCGGGGAGGGTATGTAAATGGGCCATCGAATTGGGAGAGCATGAGATAGAATACAAAGGACGGAATTTCATAAAAGGACAAATACTCGCAGACTTTATCGCTGAAACCCCTTCCGAGCCAAGTAGAGAAAAAGAATCTCCCAGGAAGTGGCCTTCGAAAAAGGAGGACAACTGGAATTTATACACATATGGAGCCTCAAGCTCTGACGGTTCAGGAGCAGGGTTGATGTTAGTCAACACAGAAGGGAAAGAATACACTTATGCAATGCGGTTCGAATTTGAAGCGACCAACAACGAAGCAGAATATGAAGCTTTGTTAGCAGGCCTACGCCTAGCTAAAGACATGGAGGTACGCAACGTTTCGATTTTCGTGGACTCGTAGTTGTTCGCCAATCAAATTAAAGGCTCCTATAAGGCAAGACAGTCCACCATTAAACAGTACCTGGATAAAGCAAAAGAACTCTTAAAGGGGTTTGAATCCTACAACATCGAGCACGTCCGAAGAAACCAAAATAAAAAGGCAGATGTGTTAAGTAAGCTAGCCTCAATGGCCTTTGCTCACTTAACCAAAGAGGTCCTGGTTGAGGTGTTAGCTGACAGATCTATCCAAAGGAAGGAAATATCGAATGTAATAACTAAGGAAGAAACCAATTAGGTGACCCCTATAAGGGAGTACTTAATAAGCGGAATCCTACCGGAAGACCTAAAGTTAGCAAGGAAAACTAGAATCAAAGCTCCTCAATACAGGCTAATAGGAGAATACCTATACAGAAGGTCCTTCTTATCTCCTTGGCTTCGTTGCGTCGGACCCAAGCAAGCTGCAAACATAATTTATGAGGTTCATGAAGGATCATGCAGCCTACACACAAGACCCCGCTCAGTTGTCTCTAAAATAATGAAGTTGGGGTACTACTGGAAATCAATGCACAGGGATGCAATGGAAATAATACACAAATACGAGGCGTGCCAGATTCACTCGATGGTCCCAAGACTACCCAAACAAGATATGAATTCTGTCACATCTACATGGCCTTTTTCCCAATGGGGAATCGACATAGTAGGACCCTTGCCAGTTGCGCCAGGAGGAGTGAAGTTTCTGGTCGTAGCTATCGACTATTTCACCAAATGGGTCGAAGCCAAACCCTTGGCATCCGTGACAGGCAGACACATGGAGAAATTTGTATGGGAATACGTCATTTGCTGCTTCAGAGTCCCTCACATCATCATCTCTGACAATGGGAAGCAATTTCCCGAAGGAGTATTCCCTACTTTTTGCAATGGTTTATAAATCAAGCAATCATTCACGTCCGTGTATCACCCTCAAGGTAATGGCCAAGTAGAAGTTACCAACAGAGACATTATCAATGGAATTGAAAGAAGGCTAGGACGAAGTCACCATAGGTGGGTGGACGAGTTACCCCAAGTTCTCTGGGCTCATAGGACACATCCTAAGTCGAGTCACGGGGAAACACCTTTTAGCCTGACTTATGGCACATAAGCCGTCATTCCCTCAAAGATAAGCGTGGAAACGAAGCGTACTATGAGTTTTGAAGCTTTGGAAAATGAGGAAAAGCTTCTGGAAAATCTAGATTTACTCGAAGAGCAAAGAGAAATAGCCTTCGTCAGAGAAGCTGTGTACAAGCAAAAGTTGGAAAGATATTACAACAACAGGATTCGGCCTTCGAGCTTCAAGCCAGACGAATATGTCTTTCGACTTAATAGCGCAAGCAAAGTTGAATACCAAGGAAAGTTGGGACCAACATGGGAAGGACCTTACGTAGTAGCAGAAGCCTACGGCAAAGGAGCCTAAAAACTGGCCACAATCTTTGGAGATGAAGTTGACAGGACATGGAATGGCACCAACCTTCGTAAGTTTTACATATAAAACTTACAACCTTTCAGAGAATTTATGTATCGAACTCTTCTCATTTGGGGAAAGAAGCATTAATGGTAGGCGTCTTAGTATTCATTTCATAAAATGATGTAATCCTTCCTACCCAATTAATGATACAACGCATTTCCCTTAAATCTCTTTTTTCGTTTTTTACAACAAAGATTTATTCAGCCAAGTACTACAAGTTTCAATGTTCGAAAGATGATATTTATGTCTTGTACATGACATCCACTATAATTCACATTGACTTTCCTAAAACGTCCATGGGCATTCGAAGCCCTATGACTATAAGGATAAAGATGGAGTGGGTCGCAACCCTCTGTCAGTAGTTAAATTATACGATTGCTTAAAAATCTTGGTTCAAAGTACACACAATAAGGATACTCATCTACGGTAACCTTAGGTTGTATATTAACGTTATTAAATAACGTTGAGAGAAGAGAATCATATAATTGAAGGATAAATAGAAAGAACATCCTATGGCAAGTAGATAACAAAAAAGCAAGCATCCTAAAAATCAAAGTAGCAAGGAGAAAACATGTTCGGAGGGTACAAACCACCCTCAGGATAAACCATTGCCAACAAGGCAGTATTTATGCATTCTTTGATGAGTGGGGATCTTCTTGATGAGAGTGAAACTTCACACCAGAGGCCCTCCTACTTGGAGAAGATGGCTGAATCCTACAGGGCTTCTTCGACAGCAGTCTTTCCACGGAAGCCATTGGATCTTTGGTCACCTTAGAAAGAAAAGGAAAATATGCCGAAGCATATTCATTACTGGCAGCATCATATTCCTGTTCATGCGAAGGGCGATAGTAAGAAACCTTCGACAGGATCACAGGCTCTCCAGTCTCAGTAATTTCTTCTAGAGTAGTGCATTTACCATGGAATAATGCAGCATTCACCAAGTTGGCTACCACTTGTCAAACTTCATCACTATGATACAACTCCATAGCAATGTAAGGAATAACCTTGGCTACAACCTCTGCCCTATCTTTCTGAAGACTTTCACATTGAAGGTTTAAAGCATTTGCCTCCTGTTGCAATTTGGTGTTTTGCTCCATGAGCCTATTCTTTTCAGATTTAAGACCTACACACTTCGACTCAAGAACAAATACTCTCTCTTTTAGCCCAATCGCTTTAGCCTCCTCTATCTTGAGCCTACCACACTCAGCTTGAGCTTCCTTTAGTCGAGTGGCAAGCTTCATGACATTGGATCGAAGATCTTGCACAGTTGGATTCTTCTCAATATCCTTTGTAGCCCTGTCACACTTGGACTTCAGCTCAGTGATCAACAGCTCCCTATGTTCCTCTCGAGCCAGAACTACATTCAACTCTTCCTTAGAATTTTTAACAGTCCGAACCAACTCTCTTGTTCGAATGTTGAGATGATTATCTATAATAGCTTGCCTTGTGTAGCTTTTGTCATAAAGATACACAATTGCTCTATCGACATATTGTCAAGGAATCCCTTCCAGCGGGCTGGGGTAACACCTTCAACCAGTCGGTGGCAAGCTTGGGAGTTCCTTTGTGTTAGACAACCCTGTACATTTTGGAATTAGGATCTGTTTGAAGCTTTATATTTATTTTGCGGTGGTATTTAGGTCATAATGAGCTTTTACCATGAATGTCTTCATCATCCGAATTTTTGAAGGGTATTGAAGCAGCAGTCTTATCCTGGGAGGCAATCTTCTTTGTAGCTCTGGATAGGAGGGTTGGTATGTCAAGTTTTCTCTTGATTGGTGGCTTTGCAGCCTTCATTTCAGTTCCCTTCCTTTCACGAACCCTATCATTTATACCAGAGGGTCTAGCATAAGTCATGGGACCATCATCAGAGGAAAGGATTTCCACATCTGGAATGCCTTCTATTGCCAAGGGAGCTTCCTCGGTATTGATAGGATCCATCCCTTCAACTGATGTAATTGGCTCCAATACCATGGCATCCACGTCATTATTGTTGATTGAGACTAACGGAGAACCTACCCCGTAGCTAAAATCTCTAGAATCCCTTGGAATGAAGCTAGCTTCCTTTGCACCACCAGATACAACGAAGTTTCGAAAGGCCATTACTGCAAAATAAAAAGATACATAAATATCATCAGATATGTTATTCATTTATGTTAAGTTACATATACATACTTTGGCCATCACAATGGATTTCTGGTAATAAGGGAGATCCTTCCTAATGATTCACAAGACTAGCCATAAAGAGGATGGGCTCTGGAAAGGTTTGCACATCCACTAGGTATCTAGCAAGATGTTGGTAGAGCGTATTGATGAGTGTCTAAATACTCATCATTTTATACCCATCTGAACTGCAAAAACAGTTAAAAACACACAGATGTGTTACATAATACTACAAATATTCTTGGATTGTTTTTTTATATGTTTCAAATGCAAAATGAGTAAAAACAGATGAAAAACAAATAAAGTTTGCATAATTGGCAGTTTCAGTCCCTGAACTATCAGAAAATGACAGAATCAGTCCCTGGTGGAATATTTTTGGATAAAAAGTCAATATTGGTCCTTAGGAATTCAAAAGTTATCATAAATGGTCATTGGTTATAAAGTTTGGAAAAATTACTGATGAGGCGAAAAATGATCCGTTTTTAGGGGGTCATTTAAGCCTGGAATTGAATTTATTTGATCAAATATTGCCCTAAATCGTTCCTTTTGTGATTTTAGGTACTTTTGGAGTGAATTCTGGAAAAGGAAGCATTTTGCACGTTTTCGGAGCATAAAAGTGAAGAAAACGACAAAGTCTTAATTTTCCTTGCTAGGAACAGTACCTGAAGGCGTCACGAAATTCTACATGACGGCGTCAAGAGTAAAATAAGAGGTGAAGTGGATAGAGTCCGTGACGATCCAGAGAGTTTTTACACTAGGGGCATGACGGCGTCACCATAGGCCGTCATGGTCCCATTACACGTGACAGCCCAGAGAAATGCTGTACTTGACGGCGTCAGATCTGGATCTAGGCAATCCGATATCACTATGGGTGGCGAGTTGACGGCGTCAGATTTTTATTCTTGACGCCGTCACGATGGAAAATCTATATATAGTTTTGTAATTTTCATTCATGAAGAGAGGAGAATTAGAGGGATAACTTGGAGAAACCATAGCACGATTTTTATAGTTCTTTCAAGGGTTTTTACCCTTTGAAACCTTTCATGTTCAATTAAGATAAGTATCCTTTCAATTCATTCAATATGTCTATGTGTTGTTTGAATATATCTTACGCTTTTCTTGATTTTAACATGCTAGGCTAGATCTCTTGTGTGTTTGCTTAGATGTAGTGAAACCTAGATGTTGATTATGGGTTGATTGTTTGTCTATAATTGTTACAGATGAATGATTTCGATGTTAGGCTTAAGAATACTGGCAGACTTCCATAGGGTAACATGCTTGAACGTCTTAAGAAACATGAACCAATGCGTACTAGGTTTTTATGGTTGTATTTAATGCATGAGCGAATTCTAATGATCCCATGTTAGAAGCTTCTTGCAGGCTCGACATAGGAGTGAAGTAGGAGCTTATAGAGTTGGGGAAGTACGTACGCCACCCCACGAATGGTATTAAGGAATATAACCCGTCATCCACGCAATTGTAACAAACTATCAATCTGTAAAAGATATCTAGGGAGTAATGAAATCTAAGTAAACACAATTTTCCCATTTATTGTTCACACCACTAGTTTAATTAGCTTTATTTACATTTTTGTTATTTTATTTTGATTGCATCTTTAGTTATTGGGTTAGTTGAGTAGCAACTAATTCCGCCCATTCCTTCAAAACCCGAGATTTTAATTGATTTTATGAAAATATAAAAATACAAAAACAATCATCCCTCACCTCTAGACTTAATTTTTAGGCTTTCTAATCCTAGCGACACTATTCCTGAGTTGAACGATCAATCCCCCGGTACTTGTCACTATACTATACTACAACGATCAGGTACACTGCCTGGTGGGGGTTGTAAGCTTCTTGAGATCCCTTGAGAGGTAAAGCCTGGTGCAATTCCCACGCATCAAGTTTTTGGCGCCGCTGCCGGGGAAATAGATATTGTCTAGGTTAGGATTTCTTTTTATTAGGTCTACTTGCTAGATTCCTTTCTAGTAAGATTTTATTTTTATTTCTAGGTTTTCTTTAGTCTATCTTATTTCTTCGTGTCTTTGTTCGTAACCTTTACCATCCGACATCATGGAAGGTGGTAACGTTTTTGAACCCATCAACCCACCACAACAAAACCCACCACTAGCAAACCAACCTCTTAGGCCCCGAACCCTAGGAGAGTATTCCCGTCCTAGCCACCAAGACTATCGAAACACTATTGAGCTCACCCAAGGAGCCAATGTGTCCCCCTTGCGATCCGACACCATCCGGTTGGTGCAAAGCGGATGTGCATTCCATGGACTTCGTTCCAAAGATCCTAACCAACATCTCAAGGACTTCCTTAAAATCGTAGATTCTATAGACCTTGATGTTACAACTAGAGAGTCGACCCGATTACTCCTATTCCAATTCTCTCTACGTGATCAAGCTAGTCAATGGCTTGAACGTTTACCCCCGGGATCCATCACCTCATGGGATGATCTCACCACTCGTTTCCTTGCTCAATTTTTCCCACCGGGGAGAACTACCAAGCTTAGAAATGATATCTTGATGTTCCAACAACGTCAAGGTGAAACTCTATATGAAGCATGGACTCCTTTCAAGGACTTACTCCAAAAAGTTCCTCATCATGGCATAGATCTTTGGCTCCAAGTCCAAATCTTCTATGACCATATCGATCTCTCCATAAGGCGGACCATTGACCAATCGGCCGGTGGTAAGTTATGTGATCTAAGTGCAGAAGAATCATGGGGACTTATAGAAGATCTTGCTCTCTATGACAACGAAAGTTGGAATGATCCCCGTGATTTGAACAAAACGGTCAAGGCAATATCTTTGCCTTCGAACAATTCTAGCACTCCCGACCGTAGGATCATGGAACTTGAGGACCAAGTCAAGTTTCTCATGAAATCTTACGAAGCTCGTAAGCCTTCAAGCCAAGTGAACAAAATCACTTCTTCATGCCAATTATGTAGTAGTCCCCATGACACTCGTGATTGCGTGGAACTCCCCGGAACAGCTTTTGCGGACTACGCATCTTCGCGTACCGACAAAGCGGGAGATAAGTGGTACTTTCAAACCCGAGCCAAGCTCTTACAGTGATTCCTACAACCCTTCTTGGAAAAATCACCCGAACCTTAGGTGGAAACAAAACCAAAATAATTCTTCCAATCCGCCTAATCGTTACCAACCAAACAGTCCACCCTCCAACCGCACTTTCAACAACAATCCTTCTAATAACTATGGTAGTACCAATAATCTTGAAGGATTGATGTCCAAGTTTATGGCATCTCAGGAAGCTCGCATATCTAAGTTTGAAGCCGATTTCAAGCAAAAGCAAAGCGAGATGACTGCCAAAATTGACACATTGTTGAAAGTTCTCAATGACCGAGATATGGGAGCACTCCCAAGCGACATGGTCAAGAACCAGAAACTAAACGTTAATTCCACATCATTGGTTTCGTCACCCACTTCTTGTCCACAATACTACTCGGTTAAATCAATGAGCACGTGTTTCAAGCAAAACCAAATTCTTCAAAAGGACCAATCGAATGAAACACCTAATATCAAACCGGTCAAAAGCATAGTTGAAACACCTCCTACACAAGACCTTGACGATTAATTCAAGGAGCTCCACCTTGAACGCCCCATCATTGATGTCTTAGCCCGTGCTCCCTACTATAGTGCCCTCCTAGAAAAGTATGAGAAATTTAAACTAGGTAAAAATGGGACCGCCTTCGTTCAAAACAAGTTGCCTAAGAAGCTTGATGATCTGGGTATATTTGTTTTGCCTTGTAAGATAGGAAAATCCGAAGCTTTTGACATACTAGCCGATTTAGGATCAAGCCTCAACTTGATTCCCTTATCCCTTTTCACCACTCTCAAGCTAGGAAAGTTAGAGGAGACGGAGGTATTAATTGGTCTAGCGGATGGGAGTATTGCCCACCCGGTTGGGATGATCAAGGATGTAGTTGTTCACGTAGGGAAGTTAACTATTTTAGCGGATTTTCAGGTCCTAGATATGGTTAGTGATACTACATGCCCATTGTTAGTAGGAAGAGGATTTTTAGCAACTGCTAGCGCCATGATAGATTGTAAGGAGTCTAAGATAGCGGTAGGTGAGGGCGATACTTGGTCGGTATATGATGTTAAGAAACATAGCTATGATTGTGAGGACGAACCGACACCACATTAGGTAGAGATGAATAGGAAACCATCTAGATATGGACCTTGGATAGAAAGAAACTTTATAGGACCTCAACACCCATTTATCAAGAAAAAGATTTCATCGATAAAACACATTCGGTGGAACAACTCATAGCTAGAGATGAGGAGCTAGACCCTTTTGAGGACCCCCTAGTCTTTAAGAAAATGATTGAGTTCTTATGCGTAATGCCTATTAACATAGAGATGAAAAAGTGGAAAAGAGAGGGGGATAAATGTAAATGGAGGTGGGACAAGCCACCTAAGGAAGGTGACGGATCATGGCATATGAAGATGATTTTGTATGATCCGGATGGAGAAAAGTTTGAAAGGTCATACCGTACTTAGAAAACCGATAGGAAATTGAAGCCCAAGTTTGATCCCAAAGATGTCCTCAATGAGGAACTCACCCATGTCACGTAGCCCATGACCTTGAGTCTAGCTACAAGACTCGTAAATAAAGAAAAGCGCTTCTTGGGAGGCAACCCATGCTTTGTGTGATTTTCATTTGTTTGATTGTTATTTGTTTCCGTATGCATGCTTTATTTTTATTGTTGGTAGATCATGTTTCAAAAATAAAATGGTGAAAATACTTTATTTTGTCGTTTGACTTAGTCTTAACTTCATCCAAAGGTATTTCGCAAAAGATAAGTGTAAGGGGAAACCCCAAATATGTTTTTAAGAAACAAAATCGATCATGATTTCCCACAATATTAAATGGACATGTATATTCGTATTTGTTAGAGTCAAATGCTTGTATCGTGTCATAATGATGTTTTGCAGGATTTTCCAGGAAGTAGGACATAAGTTTTCCAGAAATTTCCCGTAAACCTAACATGAGATTTTTGCAGGTCACTTCTGACGGCGTCAGGAATTAATTCCTGACGGCGTCATGTGTAAAATTCTGGAAATTTTGCTAGTTTTGTTTATACTGGAGTCTTAAAGTTTTTGTTGATTCTTTAAGTTTTATAAACTCCAGGAAATCTGCAAACATTCATTCCACAATGTTGGGAACATACTTTTTTATTTTAGTCAAGTCTCGGTCATTACCTTTTGTTATAGGTTGCTCAGTTATTTATTTCATTATGTTTAAGTTACTAGGCTTATGTATTAAACTCCAATGGGCTTGAAGCCCACGTTTTCTAGAAGAATGAGGGAGGAAGGGAGTGTTGCCCTACTCCTCCCCTATATATACTAAGCTTATGTAAACTTTAATATTGTTGGTTATTTGAATATCTTAATGAAACTATTGTTCTTTCACTCTTCATAATCTTATAATCAACCATCTCTTATTCTCATCTCCTTTCTTATACTTATGTTTACTAAATGGTGACCTAATAAGTGGTATCATTCGCCTAATAGAGATTGAAGTGTTTTTTCTTGGTTTTAACGTGGGTTTAAGGGTGTCTTTCATCATATTTTTGCTTTTTTCTTTGTTTCTTACACTCAAATCTTGAAGCTTGGACAAGTTTTAAGGTTGATATAGTGTTTAGAAGCTTAGATTTTGCATAAAGTATTGATCTTTTATAGTTTTTAGTACTTTTTCACCTAGTTTATTGAGTTTGGTAGCTTCTTTGTTATTGGAAAACTAGTTTTTAGTAGCAAAATCTTTCATATTTAGTGTTTTCTAATTATTGGTGAAGTTATTTGATCAAAAGTTCCTAATTTCTAGGTATTTTTCTTCAAAAAAATGTGTATTTTTTCAACTTTCTGGTCATCCTACGCGTAAGATTTTTGAATAGTACAAAAACTTAGCTGTCTACAGTACTTTCTGTCCTTTCTACGCATAAGTTTAGCCTAAAACCCCTTTCCTACGCATAAGATTGGTCAAAACCCTCTTTCTACGTGTAAGTTGTCTTTCCTACGCATAAGATCTACGCTGAAGTTATTTCCTACGCAGAAGATGACAATCTACGCTTAAGTTCTACGCAGTAGTTATTTCCTACGCATAAGATTATCTTACGCGTAAGTTGCTGGACTCTACGCATAAGTTTCATCAAAGGTTTTCTCTTCGTGCTACGGTGACTCAGTACTTCCCTAGCTTGGATAAGTTAGTGGAATACTTCGACTTCGGATATCTTTCAAGCTTGGATAAGTTTGAAAGATTTGTTTGGTCTTTGAACCTTACGCATAAGACTCTTACGTATAAGCTTAAAACTTACGCATAAGGTAAATCTTACGCATAACTTAATAGTTTACGCATAAGATCACCTTTACGCGTAACTTTGAAGTCTACGCATAAGTTTAAGTTTTACTCGTAAGATTTCAACTTACCCCAGGGTTTTTGATCTTAACCTAAGGAACGTACATTTCAATCTTCTACAAAGATCCATTATTACACAAGTGTTCTAAGATGTCTCAACCACCACACTACTACTTCTCTAATCCTCAGCAACAGCAACATCAGCAGTATCAGCAACAACAATACCATCAGCAACAATCATATCAACAACCTTCACAATCACACTTTCATCAACAACCATTTAATCCACAACCACAATATCTCATGATGAAACAACATCAAATCATTCCTCAACAACAACCATATCAAATGTCACAACAAAACACTCAGTTTTCCTCCAAACAACCTCACTGGTTTGATAGAATGTGTGAAGTTATTACAACTCAACAATCCAGACATGAGGCGGGATCACTTGAAACACCTCCAATGCTAACACCTGGGAACTATGTTCAATGGTCAAGTCGATTCTTACGATTTCTTGAACTAAAGAAACCTCATGGGAAATTCTTGAAACAAGTGATACTTGAAGGACCATTTGAGTGGCCAACAAGATTTGAAATTGGTGATCCAACTGCTGATCCTCCACGTGCTCCTGGAGAGAGACCTCTTCCAGAATCTCAACTCACAGAAGAACAGAAATTACATCGTGAAGCTGATGAGTATGCAATGGCCTATATACTTCAAGGAATACCTAATCCTATTTATCGAAGTGTCGATGCTCAGAAAACAGCCAAAGTTATATGGGAACATGTTCATCTCCTCATGGAAGGAACTCAATTGAACAAAGATGATATGGAATCTAAACTCTACATGGAATACACTGACATCACAATTGAACCAGGAGAGTCACTTGAATCCTACTATCATCGTTTCACTAATGTGGTTAATGATTTGGAACGACACAAAATCACAGTACCAAGGATCGCAGTGAACTCCAAATTCGTTGGTAGTCTTGGTCCGGATTGGCATAAATAGGTGACATTCGTTCGACAAACCAAAAATCTTCATGATGCACCATATGGATTGTTGTATGATTTTCTGAAACATCATGAACCTGAAGTGGAAAAAGATCGAGCTCTTCGAGGAGGATACTTACCAACACCAACACCAAATTCTTTGGCACTCGTAGCTCAATCTCACTATGCTCCACCACCAATGTCAAATGATGCACATGTTCAAGAGCAAAACTACTTCAGTTATCCACAAACTTCTACCTCAAACCAAATGGTCCCTTATGATTCATCTCCACAGAGTACTTCTACTCAACTTGTTCCTTACAACAACAATGATGCAATGTATTACTCAAACTCCAATGAAGATGACGATGAGGACTTTAATACGTTGAATCAGGGACTTGCTCTTATTGCTCGTGCTTTTAGCAAATTCTCCAACAAAACAAACAACTGTCAACGTTCATCTTCTAACACAAGAAATCAAGCTGTTGTAAATGATGGAAGGGTGGAAATTCAGAATCGTAACTTTGGACGATCTGGTTTAGGAAGTTCTTCAGGAAATTTTGGGAGTGGTCAGAGGTTCAATAACAATGGAGGGTTCAGGAACAACTCAGGTCTGTCTCAGCAAAGGTCTGAACCAGTTGAAACTAGGAACTCAAACTCTGGGAATGCAGTGTGGTGTTATAACTGTAATGAAAAAGGTCATATAGCGACAGCATGTCCTAAACTGAGAACACGGGGTAGTAAGTTTCACAAGCAGGCATTACTCATGGCTCTCCAAGATGAAAAAGATGGACATTTCCCTGAGCAGGAAAACAATTTCATGGCAAATGTGAACAATGACAATGACATGGAAGATCTGGAAGCTAATGCAGCTGTGATGCTTATGGCCAACATGCAGGAACTTCAGTTTAATGATTCAGGTCCAGTGTATGACACTGACAGCTTGTCTCAGGTACATGACCTTAATGCATGCCTAATACATGACATTGTCTCACCTTCTGCTTCTGAATCAGATATGGCGCAAGTTGTTCCATCTGATTCATCTTCATCTTCTCAAGCAGATGAACAAATAAGCACAGTTGTCATATTTGATGATGACACAGTTGTTTCATTTGATGATCCTATTGAGTATGATAAACATGATCATATAGAACAACATGAACCATCGTTTGATCCAGACCCTGGCCTCATATTGCTGTCCAAACAACTGAACGATCAACAATTGCAAATCATAAAATGCAATGAGAAAAACAAAGCCTTAAAAGAAACAAATGCGTCACTTGCAAGAGATATTGAGTGCTATAAAATACAACTTTCAAATCAGGAAGACAAGATTAAACACGCAAAAAGTTTTGAAAAAGCTTTTCAAGAATCTTACAACAAAGAGCAAGATCTTCAACGTAAAACCGAAAGTTGGTTTCAAAACTTGAAAGTGAAAAGTGTGAACTCAAAGTAAAATTTGAACAACTTCAAAAAGTACTTTCAAAAACAGAAACAGAATTGTCAAGTTGCAAAAAGAATTTTTGTGAACATAAAATACGAAAAAGGAAGTATATAGATAACTTACTTGGTGAGATTGTTGATCTTGAAAGACAACTCAAAGAATTTTGTAATGTTGTTTACAAAACCGGGGGCTCTGTCACAACAATTCAGAAATTTACTTTAAAAACGAGACCCGATAAAGGATTTGCTCTTGGTGATTTAAGATCAATGTTTCTTCACACAGCATTCAAAGAAAATCCTAAAATTTACAGTATGGACCATTTGCTTGATAATACGATTGTGCGTACTGTTGTTTTTGATACTGAGGAAGAGGAAGAACTTGAAGACGAGAGTCGATAAAAAATGAGTAAAGTTGAATATTGGACACCATATGATTATTCAAAAGCTCCTCATATTTCTAAATCTTTTGTTACTCAAAAGGAATTACCTGAGAAATCATGGTATGTCACTGAGTCGTATGTTTCATCCTCTAATGCGGCCCCTGTCCAAACTGTAGCACAAATAAATGGTCCTTTACCATCCTCTAGTGAAGTTACACCTTTACCAAAAAGTTGTCGTGTCTTGAATTATTACAAAACTTTTATGGAAGACATCAAAATTTTGGAGGAAACAATTGAACATAATTCTGAAATAAAAATTGAAACTTTTCAATCTGCTTACGAGCGAGAAAAGAGAGATATTTTTCAAAAAAAATTGTTGCCAATTGTCAAACACCTCCGTCTCTGTGCTACATGTTGGGAACAGGAACTTCAAAATGAGGTCAAAACAATGATAAACGTTTTCAACTCAACTGAAAATGCGATTTTGGTTCAAAAGCAAAGAAATAGAATTTTAAAAGATGATACTGATCGACTCTTGGAACAAGTTCTCAATGCTGATATTTTGTCTGTTATCATGAATGATCTCTATAAATCTGGTACTTCTATGCTTATGGATGATCTTTGTGTTGATAATAACTTGTTGAATGTGGAAATAGAGACACTTAAACATGAAAATGACAAGCTGAGAATACAGAATGATGATGTGACAAAACAATTTTCAAAAGAAATTTGTCTACTCAAACAAAGGCTTGAATGGTGTCAAGCTCAAAGTATTGATATGGAATTAAAATTTCAAAGTCAAAATAATTCAAACTCTTGTCAGCTTTGCAAAAACAATGAGTCTTTAAAAAGTCTGTTTCTCAAATACGAGAAAGAAATTGCGGATTTAAAAATTGAAAACGCCGAATGGCAACAAAACCGCGATGACATCAAATATTGCAATGGTTTACTTGAGTCTGATATTCAGGATAAAAATCACATCATCATTGATTTAAAAGAGAAAATTAAGCTACTTCTAAAAGGAAAGTTTGTTGACACCACGGTGATAGCACCAGGATTGTATCAAATAGAAAAAACTGCTAAAGGAAATTTTGTTCAAAACACTAATGTTGATAACTCCACTTCCACAGGACTAGTCTCCACTAATAGCGTTAGCAGACCCAACCGAAAAAGTAACAAGAAGAATAGGATCTTGCAACGTAAAAGAGGACCACTAGAAGCTCAAGAAGTAGAAGATCAACTTAGGACTTTGAATAAAACTCATGTTGCATCAGATTTAGATTCTAATCTAGCAAATTGTAATCAAAATCTAAATGTAACGAATGATGAACCTTTGAATGTTTTGAATATTAATGCATCTTGTGTGTTTTGTCGTAAAAGCGTATCATCTGGTGATCATACAAAATGTATAGCTAATTCTCTTCTTAATCGTCATAAGAAACGTAGGACAAGCATTCCTTCTAGGCCCACTACTGCCTCTAAGTCTATATTAGGAAAACCGCCTTCTACGGTTTCTAATGATGTTGAAGTTACCCCCATAATTGCAGAGAACAAATCTAGGAACAAGCCCATTACTAGTGAATTCACCAAAAAGAAAGCAAGAACTAGTTGGAATTGGAAAGGTTACAATATAAACCAGACTTTAAATGGATTCCTAAATTGTTGAATACATGTGCTTCTAACCAACAGGAACCCGCACTTTCTTTGGGTTCCACCCTTACTTCTGTTCCATCCTTGTCGTCTTCTTGTGATGCAGGTGGTACAGATTGTTCTCTAGATTGTTGATAGCGGATGTACCCGACATATGACAGGCAATCTCAAACTGTTAAACAACTTTGTTTCAAAGTTCATTGGTACTGTCAGATTCGGGAATGATCATTACGCTTTAATCATGGTATATGGTGACTATGTCAGTGGGAACATTGAAATCAGTCGTGTTTATTATATGGAAGGCCTTGGACACAACCTTTTCTCTGTTGGTCAATTTTGTGATGGGGATCTAGAAGTTGAATTTCGTGAGAAAACTTGTTTCGTTCGTGACTTACAAGGAAACGATCTAATGTCTGGCTCACGTGGTTCTAATCTTTATACAATATCAATGTCAGATATGATTGCTACATCTCCGATATGTCTTCTCTCCAAAGCGAAATCGACTAAATCTTGGTTATGGCATAAACGTCTTTCGCACTTGAATTTCAAAACTATGACTGAACTTGCTCGTCACAAACTTGTTGATGGTTTTCCAAGATTCCGTTTTACCAAAGATCACTTATGTTCAGCCTGTGAACAAGGAAAAAGTACTCGCGCTCATTTTCCTTCTAAATCTGAGCACAGTACAAATCATGTTTTACAATTGCTTCATATGGATTTGTGTGGACCGATGCGTGTTCAAAGTATCAACGGTAAACGCTACATACTTGTAATTGTGGATGATTACTCAAGATGGACTTGGGTTTATTTTCTACGAAGTAAAGATCAAGCTCCTTCATTGATCATCACCTTTCTCACTAAAATTCAAGTTCAGTTACGCAACACGGTACGAATGGTCAGAACTGACAATGGAACAGAATTTAAAAATCAAACACTTCGGTCATATTATGAGAAAATGGGAATTGAACATCAAACATCTATTCCTAGAAGCCCAGAACAGAATGGAGTTGTCGAAAGACGCAACAGGACGTTAGTAGAAGCTGCTAGAACCATGTTGATAAATGCTCAATTACCAGATTACTTATGGGCAGAAGCCGTTTCAACCGCATGTTATACCCAAAACCTTGTATGATCACAAAACGCCATCGCAAAACACCTTATCAAATTGTTCACAAAAGAAAACCAAACATCGATTACTTTCATGTATTTGGAGCACTTTGTTATCCGAAAAATGATCGTGATGATTTAGGTAAACTTAAAGCAAAGGCTGACATCGGAGTGTTCGTTAAATACTGTGAAAATTCTAAAGGTTTTCGGATATGGAATCGTCGTACAAGAGAAATTCAAGAAACTATTCACGCTAATTTTGATGAACTCACGCAAATGGCTTCTGAGCAACACAACTTAGGACCCGAATTCAACCGTCTTAACTCTCCGGACTCTTCGGCTGAACCATTGCCCCTCAACCGCAAAGAATTGGAAACCTTGTTTGCTCCACTGTTTGATGATACAATTGAATACCGTTCTACTGAGGTCTCACCTAATTCCGCTGCTCAACCTGAAAATATTCAAGTACCTGACTCACCTCAACAAACTACAACAATTGTTGAGAAAGACGGTCCTCCAATTGCATCACCATTTACAGCAGAACAAACTGCTTCTAACTCACGACAATCAGCTGAAACTCCTACACCACAATCAGTTCCACAACCCGCGGAGCATGATCCTAATACGTTTTTTAACCCGTTTGCACTGGCTCCAACACTTCCTGAAGTAGCTGAGTCGTCCACACGCAATTTGGATCCTGCTTACATGCGAGATACTTATCAACTACACCCTTCGACACACAAATGGACTCGAGACCATCCACTTGTTCATATTATTGGCCATCCAGATGCACCTGTAATGACAAGACAACGACTTCACACTGATGGAGAAACTTGTATCTATGCACTCACAGTTTGTCAAGAAGAACCTAAGAACATTAAAGAAGCAATGACTTATGACAACTGGATTGAATCTATGCAAGAGGAATTTCAACAATTCATACGATTAGAAGTCTGGGAATTAGTTCAAAGACTTGACGGAGTCTTTATCATCGGGTTAAAATGGATTTGGAAAAATAAGCTAGATGCAGAAGGCACAGTCATACGTAACAAATCACGCCTGGTAGCAAAAGGATACTCCCAACTAGAAGGACTTGATTTTGCAGAATCTTTTGCTCCAGTGGCTAGACATGAAGCTGTTCGGATCTTTTTGGCCTATGCTGCACATAGGAACATGGTTGTTTACCAAATGGATGTCAAAACAGCATTTCTTAATGGAGAACTCCGCGAAGAAGTTTATGTAAGCCAACCAAATGGCTTCGTTGATCCTAAGCGTCCCAATCACGTTTATTGACTCAAAAAGGCTCTCTACGGAATTAAGCAAGCCCCAAGGGCGTGGTATGACAAACTGTCTACTTTCTTGCTGGGCAATAAATTTTCTAAAGGTTCAGTGGATCCAACACTATTTACAAAAACCTACGGGGTGGACTTACTAGTTGTTCAAATCTATGTCGATGACATTATTTTTGCTTCCACAAAAAGAAGTTACTCTAATGATTTTGCAAAATTAATGAAAGATAATTTTGAAATGTCCATGATGAGTGAACTTTCGTTCTTCCTAGGACTACAAGTTCATCAATCACCCCGTGGAATTTTTATAAATCAGTCCAAATATGCTCTAGAAATTTTAAAGAAACATGGAATGATGAGTTGTGATACCTACAATACACCAATGGGCTAATACCACAAAACTAGATGCTGACTTACATGGGACACCTGTTGACCCTACCAAATACCGAAGTATGATTGGGTCACTCATGTATCTCACAGCTAGTAGACCTGATATAGTATTTGCTGTCTACATGTGCTATCGTTATCAGTCTAAACCAACTGAAAAACACCTCAGTGAGGTTAAAAGAATCCTTCGATACATAAAGGGAACCATTAACTTGGGAATCTGGTATCCGAAGGATTCTGGTTTTGAACTAATTGCTTTTTCAGATGCTGATCATGCAGGATGTTTAGACACATGCAAAAGTACATCTGGTGGATTACAGTTTCTCGGAGATAAACTTGTGTCATGGCAATCAAAGAAGCAGGACTGCACATCACTGTCGTCAACAGAATCTGAATATGTAGCTATGTCTGCTTGTTGTGCTCAAGTCATCTGGATGAGATCACAATTTAAGGATTATGGCTACCTGTTCAACAAGATTCCGATCTACTGTGATTCCAAAAGTGCCATTGCTATTTCTTGCAACACAATTCATCACTGCAAATCCAAACACATTCATCTCCAATATCATTTCATCAAAGAGCATGTTGAAAAGGGTACCGTTGAATTATATTTTGTTTGAACTGAGTACCAATTGGCGGACTTACTTACCAAATCCTTAGCACCATCAAGGTTTGCTAGTCTAGTTCACCAAATTGGTATGCGATGTTTGACTCCAGATGATCTGGAAAAGTTTTTAAAACACAATTGATCGTCAAACATCAAAACTATCTTTGTAAATATTTTACCAAAAACAAAATACAAAAATATAAAACCAACAAAAACATAAAAAGATTTTCTCTTATTCTCAAAAAAAAAAAAAAAATGCAAGTACAACCACTCTTTTCAACACTATTTTCTATAAACGTCGTCAAATATGATAAAAAACAAGTGTTGAGGGGGAGGTAAAGTATTTTTTATTTTTCTTAATATTTACTTCGTACTTGCATTTTACCAAAAATAAAATATGTTGTTTTTATCAAATATGATGCTTTAAAGATTTTTCGGGATACTCTCTGATTCCTCCCAAACTAACTAACTTTATTTCTCAACCACTTGTGAATGGTCAATAATAAAAGTCAAACAGACCGGGAGGAAATGCAAGTATGTCCAAGGAGTATAGAATATTCCCAGGTCGTTATGTCCCAACGAGGCGTGATATTCTGAAATACAACGAATGTGTGTTCTTGTGATGTTGAATATAGAAACAGGAATCTGACTGACTAACACTAGGAATGTGAATAGTAATAGCTCTGTCACAACTATATCAGTAAAAAAACGTGCAATCAGAAACACTAAAATGTTAAAGGATATACAAACGTACGTTTAAGTTCAAATAAACGTAAACGTATAAAAACAAAGGGGGAATTATAACAAAAGATGGATTTGCATGCCTTAGCGGCCTAAATGCAAATTAAACAAACTTAAAATATTTATTTATTAATTACAAATTTATTTAAAAGATAAGAAAACCTAAAAACCTAAAATGCGTACGTTTACATTTAAATAAACGTCTACGTACAATATAAAAACTGAAAACTGATCAATACAAACCCCACAAATGTGAAATTTATATTTTTGTGATCCTAATAATATAAGAAAATTATTAGTGAATTAAAATGATTTTTACAAGTATTTATGTAATTGCTATTAATTAAAAACTATTATTTACTATTTAATAATTACCTAAATAATAAGAAAATCTAAAAAATGCTTAGAAAAATAAAATTAAAATTTAGAAAAATCTAAAATAATGTAAAAGAATTTCTGAAACTGAAAATATATTTATTACACTATTTATGTATTTATTATTAATTATTTACTATTATTTAATTACTAAAACTATTATTGATTTATTAAAAATATTAAATGAATAAAGAAAAATCTGAGAATTTTTACATAATTATAAAATAAATCTAAGAACCTAGGAAAAATATAAAAACTATATGTTATTAACATAAATAAGCTAATAAGCAAATAAGCTTCTAAATAGAAGCTATCACATAGCTTTAAAGTGGATCTTTTTGATATTTTCTTTTTCTAGAACTAATATTATACAGATATTTAAACAAGTTTAATGAAAATGGAACTTTACAAACTAAGAAATAAGCAGATTCAGAGCTTATGAGCTTATGCAGTGAGCTTTTGGGCTCACAGTTGGAGTTTGAGCTCAAAATAAGCTTGAAATAAGCTTTAAAAAGGAAACAAAAGATAAAACAATATTTGTACAAGCTTATGGACAGGAAACCAACAAAATGGTACCAAGGAATTCACTGAATAATCTCACATGAACAAATAAGCAATTCCACAGTACCCTTGTTCCAAAACAGGCCAAAAGAGGGACTTTGCAGCCTTTGGTGGGACCCACAAATAAGCTCAGGGGTCAAAAAGAGCTTTTGACCCAATAAGCTAACCTGGGAGGCCATCCAAATAGCCAAGAACCATGCAATGGGGCCTACTAATATGCCTTGGGTGGTATAGGCTAATAAGCAGACCTGAGTGGGAGGAAGGAGGATGCTTTATGCTGATGTATCAGTATGAAGGGTGGATTTGGACAAACAAAAAGCACTTTGCAGCCCTATTGAATAAGCTGCAATATGGAAAATAAGCATTGGGATTTAGAGACTAGTGGATAAGCTTCTAAAAGAAACTAATTTCACAAGCTGAGTCCAAGTAATGAGCTTTTTGTGAGCTTATGAAGTAACCATCAGAACACTCATTGCTCAGTGTGCTATGGAAAATGGACAAGGTAAAAGCTTGTCTGTAAGCTTATGAAATAAGCCAGGAATTGAGATACAAACCTAAAACCTATGAGACTGGTTGGTTAGCTTTCCAAAGATCCAAAAATCACAATATGAGGCTCACTAATGAGCCTTATAAGAGCTTATGAAACAAGCTTAACTACACTGAGTGATCAGTCTTTATTGTGGTTTTTCTCAAAATGTTAAGCCAAGGATAGCTTATCAAATAAGCTGTGAAGCTCTAGACAAGACTATTTCTAGTGAGATGGACACCTATGCTTCCTAAAAAGCAAGAGGTTACAAACTTAAGTCCATCAATAAGCTTTTTACAAGCTTATGAAGTTTGTCTAAGTATACTGGGAATCCAGTGTACTTTGTTTGAGGTTGAGATTTTAATGGAACAAATTAAGCATTTAAAATAAGCATCAAATGGGATTTTAAGCATTTGCATAATTAGATAGCATGTAAAACATTTCAAAACAACAAATAACTAAAACTAACATACAGTTATAAACAATCTATGAGCTTTTGAAAACAGATGGTTCAACTGTGCACAGGCCACTAATTTTAAAATTAAGCTCAAAGAATAGCATGAATAAGCAGTTTATCTTAAGTAGTAAAAATTAACAAAAATACAACAATAAAGATAAGCAACAAGACTATAAAAACCTAAGAGCATAAGTCTTATAACTTAATATTAAGCTCAAAACAAAATTGTCAATTTTATTCAAAAACTTTTCATCAAGAAATTTGACTTTTACTTTAAACACATAGGTTGACTGAAATGAATTTATAACCTAATCTATGGACTGATAATGTAATAATAAGTTATGAAAACATGAAAACAAGCTATTTAGACAACTTATACACTGGTATGGTGAATATGAGATTTTAAATTCCATCAGTAATCAAGTAAAGGATCCAAGATGTGATTTTTGACTTTTTTATGAATACACAATAGATTTGAAGGTTTGTCTGACCTCAAAGAACTTAGTGTATCACATAGCAACCAACAAAAACAACTTAGGTTTAATTAATCACCTAGCATTCAGCAGTACCAAACACACATGTAACTTATTGATTATTGGATTTTCAAAGTATAACAATGAATAAGACCATGAAACTGAATCCAACCTTCATGTTATCATATAATAAGCATAAATAAACAGCTAAACAACAATAATAACAACAAAACATAAGAATCACTAAATTACCATTTTTCACAGTGAAAATGGAATTTATAACAACTATGAATTTTAAAACACAACCAACTAATATTAAGCTTTAATACGACCAAACAACAACAAATAAACATAAAAATATGAAAATCAAAGCATATAAAGGACTAGAACAATAAATTGCAAAATTGAATGAAAAACTTACAAAATGGAAATCAATGAGAACTGAGGACCAAGGGACCAAGATTACTTCCTATAGCTCCCAAATGAGCTTCTAAACCAGAAACATCCAAAATATACCCTGCTCCAAGCAGATTCATCAAGAACACCATATTTTTGTATTTTCATTGTTTTTCTTGATTTTTTCTTGATTTTTGAATTTAAAAGATTATAACCGTATTGATGTATCTAAAAGCTTTCAAAGCTTTGTCAGGAGCTTATGTGGCCTATAGAGTCCATTAAACAACCATAATCAAACAGGAATTTAAATGACATGAAAATAAAGGACAATTAAGTGAAAACTTAAAATTTAAAGATAGATTAATATTAAGCTGTAAATAATGTTTGTTATACATTGTCAATGTCTAACAAAGCATTGAAATCAGTAAAAGACATGAAATTTAAAGGAAAGCAGTAAGTTAATTATGCTATGTGACTAAGGCTAATCCAAAGTATCTCTTCTCTCTTTCTTCTCTTCTCTTTTATAACCTTTTGAGTTCCTACTAGCATCCTAGTTAATTCCTACTTTAAATCTTGATCATTGGTTCACTGTAACTCATCTTAGCCATCAAAACTACTTTTGGCGCCAAAAGTCTTTGAGATAACTTGTAGCCAATATTTTGCATTTAATGAACCATGGTGGGTGTAGGGGTGTAAGAGACAGCTAGGGGGTGAGGTGGAGTTGAAACTATGGGCTGGTATGGAGCAGTGGTGGTCGTTTGGTGACTCAGTGTGGGAGGTGGAAGAAGGAGAGGGAAAGGGAAGTCAAATGTGGGTTTGACCCCGTTTTTATTTATTTAACATTGGGCTGGGGGTGTTGTTGGGCCAAGGTTTGAGTTTGGGTTTGGATTTGTTTTTGGTTTGTTAATAAAATGAGGGTCCGGTTGGTTTTGTAGTTGTATAAACCCAAGGACCAAACTTGCCAATTCTGAATTCTTGAAGGGCTTTGTTTGCCAAGTTTCCAAACTTAATTCCAAGGACTAAACCTGCCAATATACAATAACACAAGGACCAAAGTTGATAATTTAATATTTTAAATCTTCTAAGGACCTTTTATGTCATTTTTGGATTCTTAGGGGGTAAAAGTGTAATTTCCCAAAAGTTATCAAAAAGGTTCCAAATTGTAAGTTATGAATAGTACAAGGGTATTATTTATAAAATTTCCATTTTTGAACACCCAGGGACTAAATTTGCCATTTTTGTAACTTGAGAGGTAAAAGTTGCCATTTTGTGAAAACTTTTATCCAGGGATTACTAGTGAACATTTTTGGTTTCCCAAGGACTTAAGTTGACTTTTCTTTCATTTTAAACCTTCAGGGACTAGTTTTGCCAATTTATGAAACTCCAGAGACTGAAAATGACAATTGTGTGAACTTTGCATGCTTTTCACTTGTTTTCAATCTTTTTGTACCTGAATCACATAAAAACACATTTCAATGATATTTATAGCATTTATATGGTCATTTGTGTGTTTTTGGTCGTTTTGTGGATTTAAACAGTATAAAATATATGTGTATTTAGACACATATCAAATCCCCCACACTAAACTATTGCTAGTCCCTAGCAATCTTTTATGAAAAATTAATGGATTTGAATCTCTTTACCAAAAGCCATTACTTCTGGAGTAGCCAAAATGTTTCAGTTCAAGTAAGAACTATGGTCCACCTGATAACCATGTGATTTTGAGCAAACCACGAGCTGTTAACGGATTTGATTTGTCTTTACCAAAAGCCGTTTGCTTCTAGACTAGCCAACTCTTAGATATATTATAACTATTATCTTTGGTGAGCTGAATACCAATATGGAATTCCAAAGCCTTTACCACAAGCCATAACCTTGCGGGCTAACCAACTCTTTCACTTTTTAGGATATGGCGAGTTGAGATACCATACAATTTTGGGCAAATTGTAAGCCATAAACGGATTTGATATATCTTTACCAAGAGCCGTTTGCTCCTAGATTAGCCAGTCCTTTTGTGGATTAGACATGGTGGAGTGATTACCATTTGTTGTGTTTAGTGCAAAGCACTTCCACTACGTGAAAAAATTTTAAATTTTGGCCATTTTGGGGAAAAAGGGCATAAAAGGGTACATAATTGATCAAATTCGCCAGAATTTCCCCCCACACTTAGAAATGAATATTGTCCTCAATATTCAAAGTCCCGGCTATTATGCCGAATCCTTGAACGTAAAAAGATAACATTTAAAGCTAAGTGGGGTAACACAACAGTTATTTTATTTTTTTGTATTTACAATTTTTTATTTTCAAGATATATACAACATGTGGGGCATCACCCCCACACTAAGGTGGTACACACGGGTGAAAACCCATGTTTATGCTACTTGACTCCCGAGTCGCTAGCTTAACTCAACCTCGAATTGATTTGTTCATGAGGAAGCTACTGTTTTTTATTACCGAGTCGCTAGCTTGACTCGATCCCCGCATTAAATGGTTCATGGGGAAATGATTGGATGAGAAATTGGAGTGGGGTCCACTCACAGAATTATAAATAGTAAGGTAAGGAGAATCTTTTTGGTTTTTTATTTTATAATATCGGATGTTAGTCATCGTCACTATCAGATACTAAAAAGAAAAGAAAGCAGGGAAATCCTAACAACCGCCCCTCGAAAGGGATTCTGGGCTGGACAGAGCTCAGCAGCTGGTATCCGACAACCGGACGATCAAACGTTCTCAATAGAGGAGTTAACAAACTGCGCGTTTTCGCCCCTTAAAAGGGAATCTAGGTTTGTAACGTCTACCAAATTGTGTTCAAACAGCCAACAACCAAATGTTGTAACTGAGGGACTTTATCAAACTGGGCAAGTTGTGTGCTACAAAAAGGAAAATATTTTTGTATTTTATATGTTTTTGGTATTTTTAGCTTTTATATATATATACAAAGGAAAAGAAAATATTTTTGTGTTTTATATGTTTTTGAAAATGAAATAAGATATTATATATAGAATAAATACAAATGATAGATATTTTAACAAAACATAAATTCGTTAAACGCATCACACCTCCCCGGCAGCGGCGCCAAATTTTGATTCTTCCCAAACTAACTAACTTTATTTCTCAACCACTTGTGAATGGTCAATAATAAAAGTCAAACAGACCGAGAGGAAATGCAAGTATGTCCAAGGAGTATAGAATATTCCCTGGTCGTTATGTCCCAACGAGGCGTGATATTTTGAAATACAACAAATGTGTGTTCTTGTGATGTTGAATATAGAAACAGGAATCTGACTGACTAACACTAGGAATGTGAATAGTAATAGCTCTGTCACAGCTATATCAGTAAAAAAACGTGCAATCAGAAACCCTAAAATGTTAAAGGATATACAAACGTACGTTTAGGTTCAAATAAACGTAAACGTATAAAAACAAAGGGGAAATTATAACAAAAGATGGATTTGCATGCCTTAGCGGCCTAAATGCAAATTAAACAAACTTAAAATATTTATCTATTAATTACAAATTTATTTAAAAGATAAGAAAACCTAAAAACCTAAAATGTGTACGTTTACGTTTAAATAAACGTCTATGTACAATATAAAAACTGAAAACTGATCAATACAAACCCCACAAATGTGAAATTTATATTTTTGTGATCCTAATAATATAAGAAAATTATTAGTGGATTAAAATGATTTTTACAAGTATTTATGTAATTGCTATTAATTAAAAACTATTATTTACTATTTAATAATTACCTAAATAATAAGAAAATCTAAAAAATGCTTAGAAAAATAAAATTAAAATTTAGAAAAATCTAAAATAATGTAAAAGAATTTCTGAAACTGAAAATATATTTATTACACTATTTATGTATTTATTTTTAATTATTTACTATTATTTAATTACTAAAATTATTATTGATTTATTAAAAATATTAAATGAATAAAGAAAAATCTGAGAATTTTTACATAATTATAAAATAAATCTAAGAACCTAGGAAAAATATAAAAACTATATGTTATTAACATAAATAAGCTAATAAGCAAATAAGCTTCTAAATAGAAGCTATCACTTAGCTTTAAAGTGGATCTTTTTGATATTTTCTTTTTCTAGAACTAATATTATACAGATATTTAAACAAGTTTAATGAAAATGGAACTTTACAAACTAAGAAATAAGCAGATTCAGAGCTTATGAGCTTATGCAGTGAGCTTTTGGGCTCACAGTTGGAGTTTGAGCTCAAAATAAGCTTGAAATAAGCTTTAAAAAGGAAACAAAAGATAAAACAATATTTGTACAAGCTTATGGACAGGAAACAAACAAAATGGTACCAAGGAATTCACTGAATAAGCTCACATGAACAAATAAGCAATTCCACAGTACCCTTGTTCCAAAACAGGCCAAAAGAGGGACTTTGCAGCCCTTGGTGGGACCCACAAATAAGCTCAGGGGTCAAAAAGAGCTTTTGACCCAATAAGCTAACCTGGGAGGCTATCCAAAAAGCCAAGAACCATGCAATGGGGCCCACTAATAAGCCTTGGGTGGTATAGGCTAATAAGCAGACCTGAGTGGGAGGAAGGAGGATGCTTTATGCTGATGTATCAGTATGAAGGGTGGATTTGGACAAACAAAAAGCACTTTGCAGCCCTATTGAATAAGTTGCAATATGGAAAATAAGCATTGGGATTTAGAGACTAGTGGATAAGCTTCTAAAAGAAACTAATTTCACAAGCTGAATCCAAGTAATGAGCTTTTTGTGAGCTTATGAAGTAACCATGAGAACACTCATTGCTCAGTGTGCTATGGAAAATGGACAAGGTAAAAGCTTGTCTGTAAGCTTATGAAATAAGCCAGGAATTGAGATACAAACCTAAAACCTATGAGACTGGTTGGTTAGCTTTCCAAAGATCCAAAAATCACAATATGAGGCTCACTAATGAGCCTTATAAGAGCTTATGAAATAAGGTTAACTACACTGAGTGATCAGTGTTTATTGTGGTTTTTCTCAAAATGTTAAGCCAAGGATAGCTTATCAAATAAGCTGTGAAGCTCTAGACAAGACTATTTCTAGTGAGATGGACACCTATGCTTCCTAAAAAGCAAGAGGCTACAAACTCAAGTCCATCAATAAGCTTTTTACAAGCTTATGAAGTTTGTCTAAGTATACTGGGAATCCAGTGTACTTTGTTTGAGGTTGAGATTTTAATGGAACAAATTAAGTATTTAAGATAAGCACCAAATGGGAATTTAAGCATTTGCATAATTAGATAGCATGTAAAACATCTCAAAACAACAAGTAACTAAAACTAACATACATTTATAAACAATCTATGAGCTTTTGAAAACAGATGGTTCAACTGTGCACAGGGCACTAATTTTAAAATTAAGCTCAAAGAATAGCATGAATAAGCAGTTTATCCTAAGTAGTAAAAATTAACAAAAATACAACAATAAAGATAAGCAACAAGACAATAAAAACCTAAGAGCATAAGTCTTATAACTTAATATTAAGCTCAAAACAAAATTGTCAATTTTATTCAAAAACTTTTCATCAAGAAATTTGACTTTTACTTTAAACACATAGGTTGACTGAAATGAATTTATAACCTAATCTATGGACTGATAATGTGATAATAAGTTATGAAAATATGAAAACAAGCTATTTAGACAACTTATACACTGGTATGGTGAATATGAGATTGTAAATTCCATCACTAATCAAGTAAAGGATCCAAGATGTGATTTTTGACTTTTTTATGAATACACAATAGATTTGAAGGTTTGTCTGACCTCAAAGAACTTAGTGTATCACATAGCAACCAACAAAAACAACTTAGGCTTAATTAATCACCTAGCATTCAACAGTACCAAACACACCTGTAACTTATTGATTATTGGATTTTCAAAGTATAACAATGAATAAGACCATGAAACTGAATCCAGCCTTCATGTTATCATATAATAAGCATAAATAAACAGCTAAACAACAATAATAACAACAAAACATAAGAATCACTAAATTACCATTTTTCACAGTGAAAATGGAATTTATAACAACTATGAATTTTAAAACACAACCAACTAATATTAAGCTTTAATACGACTAAACAACAAAAAATAAACATAAAAATATGAAAATCAAAGCATATAAAGGACTAGAACAATAAATTGCAAAATTGAATGAAAAACTTACAAAATGGAAATCAATGAGAACTGAGGACCAAGGGACCAAGATTACTTCCTATAGCTCCCAAATGAGCTTCTAAACCAGAAACATCCAAAATATACCCTGCTCCAAGCAGATTCATCGAGAACACCATATTTTTGTATTTTCATTGTTTTTCTTGATTTTTGAATTTAAAAGATTATAACCGTATTGATGTATCTAAAAGCTTTCAAAGCTTTGTCAGGAGCTTATGTTGCCTATAGAGTCCATTAAACAACCATAATCAAACAGGAATTTAAATAACAAGAAAATAAAGGACAATTAAGTGAAAACTTAAAATTTAAAGATAGATTAACACTAAAGCTGTAAATAATGTTTGTTATACATTGTCAATGTCTAACAAAGCATTGAAAGCAGTAAAAGACATGAAGTTTAAAGGAAAGCAGTAAGTTAATTATGCTATGTGACTAAGGCTAATCTAAAGTATCTCTTCTCTCTTTCTTCTCTTCTCTTTTATAACCTTTTGAGTTCCCACTAGCATCCTGGTTTATTCCCACTTTAAATCTTGATCATTGGTTCACTGTAACTCATCTTAGCCATCAAAACTACTTTTGGCGCCAAAAGTCTTTGAGATAACTTGTAGCCGAAATTTTGCATTTAATGAACCATGGTGGGTGTAGGGGTGTAAGAGACAGCTAGGGGGTGAGGTGGAGTTGAAACTATGGGCTGGTATGGAGCAGTGGTGGTGGTTTGGTGACTCAGTGTGGGAGGTGGAAGAAGGAGAGGGAAAGGGAAGTCAAATGTGGGTTTGACCCCGTTTTTATTTATTTAACATTGGGCTGGGGGTGTTGTTGGGCCAAGGTTTGAGTTTGGGTTTGGATTTGTTTTTGGTTTGTTAATAAAATGAGGGTCCGGTTGGTTTTGTAGTAGTATAAACCCAAGGACCAAACTTGCCAATTCTGAATTCTTGAAGGGCTTTGTTTGCCAAGTTTCCAAACTTAATTCCAAGGACTAAACCTGCAAATATACATTAACACAAGGACAAAAGTTGATAATTTAATATTTTAAAACTTCTAAGGACCTTTTATGTCATTTTTGGATTCTTAGGGGTAAAAGTGTTATTTCCCAAAAGTTATCAAAAAGGTTCCAAATTGTAAGTTATGAATAGTACAAGGGTATTATTTGTAAAATTTCCATTTTTGTACACCCTGGGACTAAATTTGCCATTTTTGTAACATGAGGGGTAAAAGTTGCCATTTTGTGAAAACTTTTATCCAGGGATTACTAGTGAACATTTTTGGTTTCCCAAGGACTTAAGTTGACTTTTCTTTCATTTTAAACTTTCAGGGACTAGTTTTGCTAATTTATGAAACTCCAGAGACTGAAAATGACAATTGTGTGAACTTTGCATGCTTTTCACTTGTTTTCAATCTTTTTGTACCTGAATCACATAAAAACACATTTCAATGATATTTATAGCATTTATATGGTCATTTGTGTGTTTTTGGTCGTTTTGTAGATTTAAATAGTATAAAATATATGTGTATTTAGACACATATCACTCTCCTTGACCATTATGATAAATTTTTACTTTTTTGAAGACATTGGTCTAAGGTCGAGGGGGAGTAAAATTCCACAAGTTGTTCTTGTCTTAGACTTGGTGTAGTTAACGAAAGTTAATATGTAGTTAATTGGGCACTAGGTATGATAGTAATATAAGGTTAAGGGGCCAAAGTTGACAATCATTGAAACTTAAATTACCTTAGTCAAAACATGTTGACTCACCATCATTTACTGCTAAACTGTTTCACACATTTATTACTTCACCAAACCAATCAATGACTCACGCTCAATCTGCTAATCCAATCGTGTAACATCTAATCTGTAAGTACAAAAAGTTTTTGATTATGATTGTGAACATCGGTTTTTAATTTCATTAAAATCAAACGGCTAAATCTTTCAAAATCGCTCTTATTTGATTTAGGGTTTTGCGTAAATTAAGACCTTGAGATTAAGGGTGTTAGGATGTGATTTGGTTAATGGGTTTTGATCCTATGATGATACTAAACATGTTTGTGAACTCCAATCATACCCGGAAACTCTAATTGATTGATTTTGAATTTAGGGTTCATACGTGGATTTAGGGGTTCTTGATTTTGGGTGTTATGATTCTAATTGCTGATGGGGATAGTGTTTATATATGCTTAGGAACTCAATTTTGTGGTTTAATTGCTTTAAAATTAACTCATGGATCATGAATCTTTGATTTAGGGTTCGTTGTCACTAGCAGTTATGAACAATTGATTTTGTGGTTAATTGTTGTTATAAATTGGTCCACATGTTCCTTAGCATATTAGAATCACTTGCCCTATTCCTGTTTCTACCCAGAAACATGTTTGAATCCGATTGTGATTAGTTGTTCATACGATCCTACGCATAAGTTAGGATATTGGCATGTGTACGCGTTAAATTGTGTGTTTCAGTTGTTTTGGAATAAGTTTGAATGAAATATTGATCAGTGGTTGTGTTTGACACTTTCAGGAATCAAAAGATACAATTTTTCAAAGGTGAATTTTCGTTAAAGACGATTCTATGCATAAGTTATTCATCCTACGCGTAAGATGAAATCTTACGCGTAAGATTCGACGATATTGAAAAACTTGTCTTGGATAAGACAATGTTTACGCATGAGATCATTTCTTACGCATAAGTTTTTTCTTACGCATAAGATATTATCTTACGCATAAGTCAAAATTTACGCATAAGTCATATCTTACGCATAAGATTCAATCCTTTGCCTAAGCTTCATTCTTACGCATAAGATTCATTCCTACGCATAAGATGAATCCTACGCAAAAGATTGCACTTACGCGTAAAATAGAAGTTATGCGTAGATTTTGTTATCTTACGTGTAAAATGATTTCTTACGCATAAGAAATGTTATGCGTAGGATTTTTCAATCTTACGCGTAACATTGCCTAAATTCATGAAATTTTTCTAAGTGTTGTAAAATGTCAAAAGTGTAAACTCTTGTAATGGTTAACTCATGTTGTGACTAGATTGTTATAATTTTCTACCAAGTGTTAACTTCTAAAAACACAAGTTTATCATATAACAACAGTTTATACACAAAACACCCACTGATCAATCCAAAATTTGCATTGTCATGTAATTGAATGTTTGAGCTAACAATATAAATCATTGCTATGTTTGTGTTTGTTTATGTTCAATTCAAATGGCACAACATAATGACATTCCATATGGACCAGAACCTGAACCAAAACTCTCCTGGGAAGAAACCTTTCCCGAAAAATACTCCAGAAAGATAGGCAAGAACAACTTAAGGATCAAGTTCAACAAAATCACGTGCAATGAATCTTCATGAATTGTAGCTGTGGATGCACTCCTCTATCACCCGAACAAAATCCTGTTCACCAAATCAGCATCTGTTCCTTGCTTCTACATACACCAATTTTGGCACACACTTCAGCTAGACCTTGGGGAAGAGTCCTTCACTTGCATGCTTCATAAGAGACAAGTTACTGTGGATATAGACACTCTTCTTAATGTTCTTGGTTTACCTGAACTTGGCCCAGATGAAGAATATGATCCAGTACCTAATGAGGAAGAGCTGATAGAATGGTTACGACGAATCAGAAGAAGTGGTTACTAGACACTCTAAGGTCAACATCAGATTTCTTCCACAACCATGGAGAACGTTGTACATCCTGATTGCTAAGTCTTTATCTGGAAGAGACACTGGTCACGAACACCCCAAGCTCCAACACCTCAAACTTTTCAGGGTTGTGGCAAACGTCAAAAAGGTAGATTATGCTAGCATTATTTGGGAAGATCTTGTGTGGCACATACAACACAAAACTACCAATATTCCATTTGTTCGTTTATAGGGAAGCCTATGCAAACATCAACAAGAAGGTTAATCTTGAAGATCTTGATGATATGGACATGTCCTTCGAAGATTGGGACAAGAACATTGATGAATTTGCGGAAAATGCAGAATACCCAACAAATCTCAATCAAAGACCGTTTACTAAAGCAGACACTGAGTTGGAAGAAGAAAGGATTAGGAAAGAGAAGATGAAGGAACCAATGACTGCTGACCAAGAAGCTGCTTACTCAAACATAGGCCTCTCAGTGGAAGAAGAAAATGAAAGAGCTCTTAATTTGGGTCTCCTCCACAGCAAAATAGACGCCTTCCAAGCTGATCAACCTCCACCTCCTTTGTTTTCTCAAACAAACGAAGCAGGTGGATCTAGCAGAATTCCTGAATCCACTACAGGAACCAATGCTGCTTTGATTGTCTACGAAACCCCCACAGTATCACCTACAGAAGTAGATATGCTTAATGCTTCAGCAACAGGAGAAGAGGAAGAGGAGGACCATATGGATACTGATGCTCCATATCTTTTGACCATGGAAGAAATGGAGATCAGAGAAAGGGCTCAAGAAGAAGAGTTAAAGAGAAAACAAGAAGCTGAAGAGGCTAGGCTTGAGGAGCTAGAACAAGCCAAATTGGAAGAAGCTATTCATTTGGAAGAAAGCAGAAAAGCTGAAGAGGCAGCCAAACTGGCAGAAGATAAGTTAAGAAAAGAAGAAGAAGCCAAGCTTGCTGAAGATCTTAGGCTTAAGGCAGAAGCAGCCAAATTAGCTGAAGAACTAAAGCTTAAAGCAGAGGCTGACAGGCTGGCTGAAGAACAAAGATTACAGGAGGAGGCAGCCAAAGAAAAGAATGTTGATGCCAAGGATAAACCCGAATCACAAAGAGGAGATGACAAGGACATCACCACTCACATTGAATCTCACAATCATCACCTCCAGCATCTGAATCTACACATGACGAATCAATCAAGAAACCCACAAGTACTAAAGCCTCTGCTGCATCAAAGTTGATCAAGAAAGCTTTTAGGAGAGTTTATGAAAAGAAGAAAAGTAAATTGGAAGATCAAGTTGAATCACTAGCAAGTCAAGTTGCTGAATTGACAAAGCTTAATACAAATGTCCAAGAACTGCAAGAAAAGGTAGATACCTTCTTAGCCAAGGATGTACAAGAAAACTTGGAAGCCACATTAGCTGCTCAAGCACATCAGTACATGGAACAACACTTAGTTGCTGAATTAAAAGATTTGTTGGCGCCAATGAGAGGTGAACTCACCAAGTTTGCAGAACAAGCTGTCAAGAAAGTGATCAGATCTACTTCTTTTACTCTTCGAGCAGACAAATCAACTCTACCACAACCAGAGTTGTCAATGGACGAACTAGAAACCCAGCTCTTAGACAAATTGGCAAGTAAATTCACCTTGTCACCTGATGAAGCTAAAGTCCTGGAAGCTTTGAAAGCCAAGATGTCTAAAGAGTCCTGCAGCACTAAGGCCGACAAACTGAAGTGTCAAAGAGATGATGATGACAAGGATCCTAACTCACAGGCTAAGAAACAAAAACAAGCCGAAGGACCCTCATCTCAACCCAAAGAACCTGTCATTCCTTCGTCTACCAAATTACTCAACAAACCAAGGCATCGGGTTCCGGTCCTAAAGCCCATGACCACTTTGAATACACAGGCGGAGACGAGATTCCTCAGACCGATGAAGTACCAGAACCGTCATCTACAAAGAAGAAAGAAAGGAAACGAAAACATCATCAGCAGAAACCTGACACCTCTTCAAAAGGCACAGAACCTAAGAAACCGAAAACCATTCTCAAATGGCTTGACGAAGACAAAACTGCCGATTACTCCTGGTTTGACAAGATGATTAATTCGCAACCACCACTTGCAGATGATCAAGAACCTCTCGATGGTCGAACAGTGGAATACGCTCAGTTGATTCAACTTAAATTTCACATGAAAAAGATGAACAAGAAAGAGTTACGAAGAATCAAGAATGATGCGTTCAATCTTCTGAAAGATCGGTCTGCTAACTCCATCGAACTTGAATATCATCTAGAAAATATTGCTCGAGCTATGTCAAGCAACATTGACTGGATCAATCTTGAATCTCATATCGATCCAGTCACAAGGAAGACAGCACCTTACATAACTGACTGGTCCAAACCACTGCCTATGATTGGAAAGCCAAAGGAACCCAAGATCCCTTACAAGTTCTTCTTCAACAACGACTTGGAATTTCTACAACATGGCAGAAAGATTGAAAAGAAGTACGCCACATCACTTACCTTCTCCATCCCTGCAGCGAGATACCTCAACAACGCCATCAAAGAAGAAGCCTCTGACTTATACATCGATAAAGTTATTGACTATGACCGGAACGCACTCTATGGTATACATCATTGGCTAGATAACCGGGCACAGTATTATCGAAGCAGCAGACTCAATCAGACTATGGGTAATGTGACAAGTGAGTTGAAGATAGTCTCAATTCAGTTCATTTCGACAGTCACTCACTTTGGGTACCCCTTCCTCAGCAAAATAGTACTCAAAAGACTTGATGAAAAAGAGTACGAGATTTCCGAGTCAGACTTTTCACGATTACTCCTCAACGACATAGAAGATATGTATCTGCTCAAAGTTCAAGGAAAGCTTGGCAACTTACCCAAACCTATGCAGCTTGCCTTTATCACAGCTCTCCTAATCTTCATCAGACAAATAGTTATCAGAGAAAGAGTAGAAGATCTTCAACTAGGAGTGGAAAGTTATCAGAAGAAGCTGAATCTCACCAAACCTAACCTTTTCAACATCCCCAACCTTCAACATCAATCTCAATACACCTTAATCAGGCATCCAGCATTTGGGTTCACATACCGCAGTGTAAACGGTCGAAATTGCTTCATGGCCTATGAAGAAATCCATAAGTTCTGTGATGAAACCCTGAAGTTTGTCAGAGATGGAATAAAAAGCAGATTGGATGACATAGCACTGGGCAAATCCAAAAGGTGGAATACCGATGAGGCCAGAGAGGCTCGCAGATTCATTACAAGGATTGAGAACCGGTTGAAGCGTAGGGATCAGTTTAGGAGATTGGAAAGCTATGTTGGAGGCAGACCAGGATTTCCGGTGTTGACGTTTCAGAGACCAGAATGGTAGCAAATTTGTAAGAACTTGATTTGATTTGTCAAATACTATTCTTCATAATGGCTTGTGCACGAATTACAGTGCACAACCCGAACTTGTAAAGAAAGGACCCTGAGGTACGCATCAGTGCCTCAATCCTAATATAAAGAGCGAAGGCTTCTTACTTTTGAGTAGAATTAATCAAATATTTTATGATTTTTATAATTCTGCTCAAAAGGACAAGTATTTCACCTCAATAAGACCTAATCACTTGTTAAAGGGGAGCACTTGTCAAAACCAAAATACTTTGCTTTAAAATCAAAAGTTCTTGGTGAATCTCCCCATAAGACTCAAAAAGGGCATATTTTAATCTAAAAGATTGTCAAAAACATCATTTGATATGCTATTTTTGAGGGGGAGAAAATGGAAACGTGATTAAAATATAAGTAGTCTAAAAGCTAAAAGTTGTATCTTGTGCGAGCTAGACTCAGAATTGACCCAGGAATTGACGAGACAATTAAAGTTAGTAATCTTGAAAAGACTTATCCTCGATGGGTAATAACATCAAGTTAGTTACTAGAGCTAGTTGTCACCTAAAAGCTGACAATGGAACTCTTTAACTAGCCACGTAAGCGTGTCTCGAAAAGGATTTGTCCTAGTAGAAAAGTACCGTCTCAAGAAACTTTATGTGGACTTGACCAGGCCGGGTAATAACTTCAAGCTAGTCTAACTAGTGATGTAAGCGTGTCTCGAATCGGTCTTGTTCACAGAAAGTGGATCAATTAAAAATGCTTGCTCCTCCCGCATGTGCAAATTTATTATATACTTATGAGTACATGTGAAGGGGGAGCCCTTCAAAAGAGTACACAAAACTCTCAAAGTGTTAACCAAAATATTTGATTATCACAAACACTTTGAGAGATTTTCAAACAAAGGTTTCTTGGCTACTGTCGGTTAATCAAGGAGTTATAAGGTGAATAAGATAGGAAAAACCGTCCTATGATCCGCCAGAGCCGGAGGGATCTACCCAAGGACATCTCCCATAGTTAGAATTAGAAGTCCTTAGGTATGATACGAAAAAAAGGAGAAAAGAATGAAAGGGAAAGAAGGAGTTGAAGAATTAAAAAGAAATGTAAAAGAAAAGGGTGAAAAGAAATAGCCCTCCATATGTTCAACCTTAGGGCAGACACCGGGTTCAACTCGTATGCTACTGGTTGTTGCTAAGGCAACACCGATATTGAAGACAAAGTCGTCATGGACCCAGTGACGCAATGCACTAAACCTTCTTAACCACTCAAATTCTCTTAAAAGGGCTTATTTCATTCTCACGGGGAACCAGTGTAAGCTATCAACTTATCTCTTAGAGATAGTTGATATTGAAGAAGGAGACCCCTCCCTAGTCTCCGCATAGGAAACCTATGTGTGCACTTATAGAGTCTAGAGCCATGAGATACATCAAAGATCTCTTAGGAACACTTAGTATTTCTACAACTGGTGTTCTACATCAATGGACACCAGCTGTAAATTATCGAGTCCTTCGCAGATCTTAGCAATCTGCTGAGAACGTTTATGAGAGAATTACGTATGTATTTCTCAATGATTGAACGGAAATTCCTGCCAGGGTCAACATCAAACAGCCCTAATAGCAGGTCACTTCAATAACCCCACAAGGGTTACGCTTAGTGTTCGCGGTGGTTCCATAGCGGTCTACAGTCGTGGAGTGATCCCCAGCGACTCACCCAGTCATTGAGCTACTTAGTAGGTCTCGTAAGCTCCTTCGGGAGTATCTGATATGGGAACGGCCTTGATAAGGATTAGAAGGAGTCTTCACACTATGCTGTTGACGAACTCTAATTCCTTATCTGTAAGTACCGATTGTTTATTGCTAACTGTTTACTTGCAGGTACATCACCTCCATGATGGTAGATTCTAACATGCTCATACATACATCTTGAAGCAAATGATAGCTCCCCCAAAGATCTTAGCACCACAAAGTTCAAAGAAAGATTCTACGCCAATAAGAAGAATCTACAAAGTTTAAAGACTAAAAGATCTTAGAAGTATGAAAAGGAACTTCGTGCACGTGAAAGTCTAAAGATGTATGAGTATGTTGGAATGGCGGACAACCACCAAAGACACAGGAGTGACGAATGGCAGACTACTTCATAACACAATCACTACACCATCACCAATGAACAAAGGCATAGAGCAAAGTACATTCATTACACAACATTTTTTGAAGACGTCTAAAGATTACATGTCACAAGTCAACGACAAAGATGAAGACGTCAAGCAACCGTGATGACCGACCCTTAGGGGGAGATTGTTGGGAACATACTTTTGTATTTTAGTCAAGTCTCGGTCATTACCTTTTGTTATAGGTTGCTTAGTTATTTATTTCATTATGTTTAAGTTACTAGGCTTATGTATTAAAGTCCAATGGGCTTGAAGCCCACGTTTTCTAGAAGAATGCGGGAGGAAGGGAGTGTTGCCCTACTCCTCCCCTATATATACTAAGCTTATGTAAACTTTAATATTGTTGGTTATTTGAATATCTTAATGAAACTATTGTTCTTTCACTCTTCATAATCTTATAATCAACCATCTCTTATTCTCATCTCATTTCTTATACTTGTGTTTACTAAATGGTGACCTAACACACAAGCATTATATCTTTAATTATTTTGTTTTTATTCCTAAGTCTGGAATTACATCTAGTTGTGAGTTTTCTTTGTTCGGATTGATGCTTTGGGTTTTTGTGATTGTTTTCTCAGGTTTAACAGGTTATATTGGACAAGAAGATGATTTATTTTTCTGGAAGGGAAGCTTTGAACGTTCATTTTCTTGGAGGAAGATCTAACCTTGTTGACATACTATCCACACCGAACGAATCAGGGGAGTATTTGATTTCATTCTTTTACCTATTTCACTTTTACATTCTTTAATTGAACATTGGGGACAATGTTCATCCTAAGTGTAAGGGGAGGGTAAATGATGATACCTTATAGGATACAATTGCACTTGAGTTTGTTTGTTTGATAGTAGGTGTGTAATAAAACTAAGAGAAATACTTGTTAGTGTGATTTTAGCGCCAAATTTAAAATTTTTTACAACATTCAGGAGTGAAACTTTAGCCTTAGCAAGCGTCTCATGGATAGGAGTTGTATGACTAGCTATTCAGAAAAATTTTCCACCCAAATATGTGAGGTTCGCCTTTAGATTTGATAGGAAAAGCATTCATTATTAGTGCTTATGAGTGTACTGGTAGCATTTAGATTCCAGAACTTGCGTTAGTGATGCATCCCGAGACCGCTAGTGAGACTACATTTGTGTAGTAGGATTTACTACATGATAAGTGGCATTAGGATCACCCTTGTGTTAAACCCGTATCATAATTACTTGACCATTTAAGTCATATTACTTGGCTAGTAAAGACAACTAATTTTTCCCACACCTTAGCGTTGTACTCATTTTTAGTACACGAAACCCCTAGTACACCCCTCCGAGCCTATCTTTTCGTTTCTAACTTTAAGCATCTTACTTAAAGGAAGAATTTGTTACAACCCACTTAAATGTACACCCAAATCGCCTTAGCCTTCCGTGTATGCACTCATCTTTAGTGCATTATTGTTATATGTTTAAACCTTTAGTTAATTATCTAATTGATTACATGGTTGCTAAGTCGAGTCATATCTTGTACATATTGTTTTTTGACTCATGGGACTCATGGGTAAAGTACTTGTGTTATGGAGTAATGGGGAAGAACATCATATATTACCCCCATGTGTGCGTTAATCTTAAAAATACTCCAAGTGTTTTGATTATCTTAATTCGAGTCATTAGATTAGTTTATTGTAAAGTATGTAAAAATTCAAGTGTAAGGGGAATGTTCATTCCCTATGATGTATTATTTTGGATTGTAGGGTAAGAGTGTATGCAAAAAAAAATAATAATAAATAAAAAAATAATAATAATAATAATAAAAGATCGAAAAAATCAAGAAAAAGAAAAAAAATAGAAAAAGAGAAACGAGAAAAAACATATGGACTACCATCCCGTTTCATTCTATGTTTGTTTTATGTTTTTGTTATTTTTCATTTATTAGTTTAAGTCGAGTCTAGTCTTGGCTTAGCAACGCTATATTGTACGTGTAATTAACCAAGATGATTAACTCGCCACCAGTAAAGATTGCCTTTATCCAACAAAACCGTGTTTTCCATATCCCTACACCTAACGTTATAACCCTTTGAAAGATCTCTTTGATAGTTTATCCTAGGTGCTTACGCCAAGTGGTGGAGGTTTGATCCTTTTCCAAGCCTATGGTAATCTATTTTGCTATGACAGGTAGTGAGAGATGTTTTCCATTTCCATATTGTGATATATACTTTATTACACCCGAGAGATGTGAGTATCTAAACACTATTTGTGAGGTGCTAGTGTATGACCTCCGTACTTGTCTTTGGTCTTTAGTGGAACGATTATTTGTTGTACTTACTTTTATATTAGTGTTAAATGACCCTAACTTGTATTTTGATTAGAATAAAAGCGCATTTGCTTGAGGACAAGCAAATCTCAAGTGTAAGGGTATATGATGAGGCAAAAAATGATCCGTTTTTAGGGGGTCATTTAAGCCCGGAATTGAATTTATTTGATCAAATATTGCCCTAAAACGTTCCTTTTCTGATTTTAGGTACTTTTGGAGTGAATTCTGGAAAAGGAAGTATTTTGGACGTTTTTGGAGCATAAAAGTGAAGAAAACGGCAAAGTCTTAATTTTCCTTGCTGGGAACAGTACCTGACGGCGTCACAAAATTCTACATGACGGCGTCAAGAGTAAAACAAGAGGTGAAGTGGATAGAGTCTGTGACAATCCAGAGAGTTTTTACACTAGGGGCATGACGGCGTCACCATAGACCGTCATGGTCCCATTACACGTGACGGCCCAGAGAAATGCTGCACTTGACGGCGTCAGATCTGGATTTAGGTAATCCGATATCACTATGGGCGGCGAGTTGACGGCGTCAGATTTTTCTTCTTGGCGACGTCACGATGGAAAATCTGTATATAGTTATGTAATTTTCATTCATGAAGAGAGGACAATTAGAGGGATAACTTGGAGAAACCCTAGCACGATTTTTACAGTTCTTTCAAGGGTTTTTACCCTTTGAAACCTTTCATGTTCAATTAAGATAAGTATCCTTTCAATTCATTCAATATGTCTATCTGTTGTTTGAATATATCTTACGCTTGTCTTGATTTTAACATGCTAGGCTAGATCTCTTGTGTGTTTGCTTAGATGTAATGAAACCTAGATGTTGATTATGGGTTGATTGCTTGTTTATAATTGTTACGGATGAATGATTTCGATGTTAGGCTTAAGAAAACTGGCAGACTTCCATAGGGTAACATGCTTGAACGTCTTAAGAAACATGAACCAATACGTACTAGGTTTTTATGGTTGTATTTGATGCATGAGCGAATTCTAATGATCCCATGTTAGGAGCTTCTTGCAGGCTCGACATAGGAGTGAAGTAGGAGCTTATAGAGTTGGGGAAGTACGTATGCCACCCCACGAATGGTATTAAGGAATATAACCCATCATCCACGCAATTGTAACAAACTATCAACCTGTAAAAGATATCTAGGGAGTAATGAAATCTAAGTAAACACAATTTTCCCATTTATTGTTCACACCACTAGTTTAATTAGCTTTATTTACATTTTTGTTATTTTATTTTGATTGCATCTTTAGTTATTGGGTTAGTTGACTAGCAACTAATTCCGCCCACTCCTCCAAAACCCGAGATTTTAATTGCTTTTAAGAAAGTATAAAAATACAAAAAGAATCATCCCTCACCTCTATACTTAATTTTTAGGCTTTCTAATCCTAGTGACACTATTCCTGAGTTGAACGATCAATCCCCCGATACTTGTCACTATACTATACTACAACGATCAGGTACACTGCCTGGTGGGGGTTGTAAGCTTCTCGAGATCCCTTGAGAGGTAAAGCCTGGTGCAGTTCCCACGCATCAATTACAAGTTTGGTCCTTTAAGTTTCAATATTGGCAGATTTGGTCCCTAGGAATGCAAAAATTGGGAAATTACATTTATGATCCTTGGGGTACTCTAACATGGCAAAAACAGTCCTTGGAATACTTTGGTGAAATTACAAATTAGGTCCCTGCAGTTTCAAGATTTACAAAATTGGTCCTTGTTAATTACAAATACCAAACGGACCCAATAATCCAATCCAATAAACAAACACAACCATCCTACCCTTTTTATTATTTCCCAAGCCCAATCCACTCCCAAAGCCCAACACCCCAAAACTAATAAAACCGGGGTCAAACCCGGTCAAACCCACTCCCCGTTTACTTCCCTCCTTCCTCCCTCACTGCAACACCAAAACCACTCCACCCCACTGTTTCATTGATTAAATGTTGCTTTGATGCGGTTTCAGAAGGTGTAGGAGATGAATGCTCAGGTGATGATTCGGATGACGACTCGTTGTGAGAGCTTGAAGAGGAAGCATGAGGAGTCGGATCCTTTGGTGGAGAGTCTTGAGGAGGTGGAGGTTGCACTGAAGAAGTCTGCTTAGATTGCGAAGATGATTTGAGAAATATGTTGGTGTCGAAAGCATTCTTCTCTTCATTTTCTTTTCTTCTTCGTTCCTCTACTTCCTCTGCTTCTCGTGTAAGAAACTCTGGAGTAATGAGGTATTCATGTTCCTGATCCGTAGCAATGTACTCCTTTTTGCCAACATTCTCTTCTACATTTGCAGTCTCAGTCATAGTGATATCTCCTATATAATCTGTATCTTTAACAATGTCATCAGGTTGTGGAGCTGATTCTAAAGTGGTAGACACAATGGGAGGAATCATGCTGCTTGTAGCTCCTTCATGTTCTGATTGATCGATAGGTGGTGGTGGTGAAGGTTGAGACTGAAGTCGGCTTTCGAGTGCTGCTTTCCTTTGTTCTTTGAGAAGTTGCTTTTCTTCAGCTCTTGTGTCGACAATTATACTTTTCAATTTGTGTTTATCGACCAACGGTTCAACGATTGGTTCGTCTTCTCCATCATCATTTGGCTCATTAATCGTGATCCCTTTTCTCTTTCTAGATTCTGCTTCAAAAGTTCAAGACTTTGTTGTATAGCGATCTCCGTTGCAGGAAATGCTTCTTCAGGTACTCTAACTCTTCGTTCAAAGTCTTGTTCTTCTTCTTCTTCAGATTCCGTATCGAACTCAGAATCGCTTTCAGAAGGTGGAGGTGTAGGTTCATCTTGAAGAATGTACTCAGGAGTTACCTTCTTCTTTGGCTTGGTTGCAGGCTTAGGTTTGGATGTCAGTTTAGGTTTGGCGGAAGTCTTGGGTTTAGCAGATGGTTTAGTCTTGGGAGCAGCCTTAGACTTAGTCTGAGGTGAGCCAGTGGTGCTTGTAGTACTCCCAGATTTCACACTTCCTTTGCTGCGAGTCTGTATAGTAGCTTCTTCCTGTACCCTTTTGTAAGCATTATCATAGAATTTGTAGTTCAGACTTTTCTTGATATTGTCATCAAGAAGATATTTGGGAAGCCTCATTCCTTTGATCTTGGTAGAGGAAGTGGTCATCTTGATGAAGGAGGTGGTGAAGTCGTCCTCGAAGAGGTGCTTCGGCTCATTAGGGTCTGCCATCCTTTTGATAAATTCTGGAGTGTCTTTGCAGAAATGTTCAATGAGAAGCTTGGTGAATCTTGTGAACGGGATCATAGTATTTACACGTTCGGTTTAGATGCTGTAGACTATATCGTTCATGATTGGAACTGCAAAGTCAATAGGTGTTAAAGTCACCATTCCCCAAAACGTTTGTAAGTGCTCAAGTCTAGGATGTTCGTGACCACTCTTTTTTCCTGATATAGATCTTACAACTAACAGACAGAATGTTCTCCAGGGCTGAGGTATATTCTTGGCATTGAATCTGGAATGTTTGACCAGAGGTAAGTCATCATCAACATCATATCCAAATTCAATGAAGAAATCAAGAAGATCCAGTTCAGGCAGTATTGGAGCAAATTCGTTGTCAGTTTGAGGCAGGAGAAGGACTGTACGAAGGACGTCGTGATCAACAGTGTAGACTTGTCTATCCAGCGTAACAGTGAAAGACTCATCATCCAAATTCGCCTTAGCCGTAAGCCAAAACTGATGAAGGTAAAACAGCGGAACTGAAGTAGATCTGTTGAGCAGATGTTTGCATGGATGTGCAAGTAGAATATCTTTAACAATCTTGCACGAGTTCTCAGTAATTCTCAATTAGTTGAAATCAACTCGGGGACATTCTCGTTGTGTTCAGCCATGTTATTCTGAAAAGCATTATCATAAACCAAACATCGAGATTTGTTACGAGTTAGCACGATTGCAAAGTTTGATAATAGATAAGCATTTAGAATCATGTAAGCACGTATGGTTCAATTATTTCATGTATAATAATAAGAGACGTGTAAATAGAGAGTCTATTGTAATTATGAATCACATATGCACAACGAATTATCACAAATAACATCACATTATACATTGATAAAAATCCATTATTTCACATTACATGTTTTCGAAATTACAATGTTCTCTAAATCGTTCATAAATAACTTTATCGAAAACACATGAAGATATAATCATAATTTCGAAAAGATGTCACAAGTACCAAAATTTTCGAGAAACAGACAAATAAGAACATTTTCGCAAACTTGCAAAGTGGGTATTTTTCGAAAAAAATTTCAAAGTATGTTTTCGATAAAGATTTATCGAGAACATCCCAAATGAAATAATTTTCGAAAATACTCATTAAGTATGATTGCGAAAAATGATTTAGTGGTGATCTCGAAAATTTGATCACAGGTGAAGGACTTTCGCAAACACACATTTTCGAAAAAATAGCATTGTGATAATTTTCGAAAAAATTCATCACACTGACATTTTTCGAAAACACAGTGTTCTTGAAAAATTTTCACCTTTGCTGGTAATTGCGAAAAAAGCAGTTTTCTCGAAAAAATTCTTATACAAGAATTTCGAGAACATCCAGCGTATGTTTCTGTGAGAATAATAATGATCCAAATGATATAACCTGTTGCAAATGATGATATTCAGCGATTAGAAACAAGCTACACAATCGTATACGGTGATTTCGAAAATGGTTCAAGAACATGTTCTCGATTAAGAGCAAAATCATGATACAATTGAGGAAGACAGGTTCTTGCATATCACAAATATACATTTGAAGCACTTAGGCACAAATATCAAACCATATAATCATACAATGAGAAAGACCCAATATGAATGAATAAACCCTAGTTGTCGAGAATCATGCATACATGGAAGTTTTTCAAATTAACGGGAACATGGATGATACATACACACAAGAGACCATAACCCACCAAGAAAAACACAAAAACATTAACAAATCAACAAAAACCCAATTCGTACCAAAACCCTAAATTTCGAATAATGCACAATCATGAAGGAAAGTATGATTAATCAACATAGGAAAGTTAGAGACAAGTAATGTGTTGGGATCAAAGTTTTACTATTTTATCAAGTCTTGGTCATTTGTAAGAATAGGCTGCTTAAGTTATTAGTTACTTTCATTTATGTTATGTTTACATGGATACTAAACTAGCCCATGGGCCTTAAGCCCACACGTATGACATGAAGGGAAGGACTAGGAGTGTTGCCCTAGCTCCTCACCTATATATACTAGTCTTAGGCCATTGTAAAACTTGGTTGTTTATTTGAAATCATAAGGAAACTCTTGCACTTATACTTCTCTCATTCAAATATTCACCCCATCCTTATATCTATCTCATTCTTGTTTGTGTGAAATCAATATGGTGACCTAACAAGTGGTATCAGAGCCATATGAAGGTGTAGTTATTGTCTCTTTGAAATTCGATCCATAAAACTTTTTTAATTCGTTATTTTGTCATCAAAATTGTATTTTTTTTTCTTGGTTTTTATCACATTTTTGCTTACAAACTTGTGCTACAAATCATATCAAACAAAAAAAGTATCAACTTTTCTTTCAAAATTTTCAATTTGATTTATTGTACTCTTTTTCGAAATCCTTTAAAACTTTGAAAAAATTTATCAAGTTTGTTACTTCCTTCACGATTTCATCTTTTTACAACTTGAAGTACAAAAATCTTGGATTAAAAACTCGTTTTTGGATTGCTTTTCTTGAAAAACTCATTTTTGCAAAGTTTCGAAAACACCTCTTTGTCCATATTTCGAGATCGTGTTCTAGTGCCTCTAATCGCCTTACGAATTGTGGACTCAGTCTTTTCTCTCTTGTATAAGGAAGAAAAGTACTTCGACTTTTGGTTAACTTTCGAAATTGTATAATTTCGAAAGTGTGTTTGTGTTCTCGAAAATTCCACTTATTTTCGAAATCACAAGGTTTTCGAAAACTTCTCTAGTTTTCGAAATCTAAAGGTTTTCGAAAATACACTTAGTTTCGAGAAACTTTATTTCGAAATCCTATAATTTTCGAAATCTTTTAAGTTACCAATTTCGCAATCACAAGTTCATTGACAAAGTTTCGAAATCTTACAGTTGGGCAAACTTTTCGAGATTTGGCAAACCTATACCTTCTACAAGATCCATCTTTTCACACAAGTGTTTCATAATGTCTCAACCACCATACTACAACTTTAACCACCCTCAGCAACATCAGAATCAACAGTATCATCAGCAACAGCAACAGTATCAACAATCACCACAATATTATCATCAACCGGTTTACTCACAACAACATAACTTCATGCAACAAATGGTTCCAATATAACAATCCTATCCTATGCCACCACAACAAAGCCAACTTCCACCAAAACCTACTCACTGGTTTGACAGGATGTGTGAAGTCTTTTCAACTCAACAATCCAGACACGAAGCAGGCTCTCCTGACACCCCACCAATGTTAACACCGGGTAATTATGTTCAATGGGCAAGTCGATTCTTAAGGTTTTGTAACACCCCGAAATTTGATAAGCAGCGGAAGTCTAATTGGGGTCATTACAGTTTAGTACATGATGCGTGGGAATCGCACCTTGCTTTACCTCTCGAGGGATCTCGCGAGGCTTACAACCCCCACCAGGCAGTGTACCTGATCGTTGTAGTATAGTATAGTGACAAGTACCGGGGGATTGATCGTTCAGCTTAGGAATAGTGTCGCTAGGATTAGAAAACCTAATTAAAAGTTCTAGAGATGAAAGATGTTTATTTTTGTATTTTTATATTTTTATGAAAGCAATTAAAATCTCGGGTTTTGAAAGAGTGGGCGGAATTAGTTGCTAATCAACTAGCCCAAAGCTAAGATGCAATCAAAATAAAACAATAAAAATAAAGTTAAACTAATTAAACTAAGGTTGTGAGCAGTAATTGGAGAAATTGTGTTTACTTAGACTTCATTACTCCCTAGATATCTTTTACATGTCAATTACTTGTTACACTTGTATGAATGACGGGTTGTATTCCTTAATACCATTCGTGGAGTGGCATACATAACTCCCCAACTCTATGAGCTCTTATCTCCTCCTACACCATGACCCAGCACAACTATATGGATTGTAAACAGTGGCTCATGCATTAAATACAACCAATAAAGACCTAGTACGCCTCGGTTCATGTTTCTTAAGACGTTCAAGCATGTTACTATTTGGAGATCTGCCAGTTTTCTTAAGCCTAACATATAAAATCATTCATTTAAAACAAGAATAGACAAGTAATCAACACATAATCAACATCTAGGTTTCATTAGATCTAAGCAAACACAAGAGAGATCTAGCCTAGCATAGTAGAATTAAGATAAGAACAAAAGATAAACAACCAACACATAGACATATTGATTGAATTAAGAGTATACTTATCTCAATTACAATGCAAGGTCTCAAGGGTTTGGAACCCTTGAAAAACCTGTAAAAGAGGCACCAAAATCGTCTTTAGGGTTTCACCAAAACTTCCCCTCCTTTTTATGAAAAAACTAGAAAACTATATATAGGAAAATCCTCCTGACGGTGTCAAGAGTAAAATCTGACGCCGTCAACTCGCCGCCATACACTTCTTCGGACGCCCTAGATCCAATCGTGACGGCCTATGTGACGCCGTCACCACCTTCGGTAAGTTAATCTTGGCCACTTTGACGCCGTCATAACTCCATCTGACGCCGTCACCAGCTACGGCAAATTATTCTTCATGTCTGACGCCGTCAAGAGCAAACCCCTGACGCCGTCACCTTGTATTTCCAGCTTGGATTTTTGGTACTTTGTCGTTTTCTTCACTTTATGCTCCAAAAACGTCCAAAATAGCCTCTTTTCCAGAATTCACTCTCCAAACACCTAAAATCACAAAAGGAAACATTTAGGGCAATATTTGATCAAATAAATTCGTATTCGGGCTTAAATGACCCCCTAAAAACGGATCATTTTTCGCCTCATCATATACCCTTACACTTGAGATTTGCTTGTCCTCAAGCAAATGAGCTTTTATTCTACTCAAAAGACAAGTTAGGGGTCATTTAACACTAATATAAAAGTAATTACAACAAATAATCGTTCCACTAAAGACCAATAGACAAGCACGGAGGTCATACACAAGCACCTCACAAATAGTGTTTAGATACTCACATCTCTCGGGTGTAATAAAGTAATATAACATTATGGAAATGGAAGATATCTCTCACTACCTGTCATAGCAAACTAGATTACCATAGGCATGTGAAAGGATCAAACCTCCACCACATGGCGTAAGCACCTAGGATAAACTATCAAAGAGGTCTTTTTAAAGGGTTATATCGTTAGGTGTAGGGATATGAATTACACGGTTTTGTTGGATAAATGGAATTTTACTGGTGGCGAGTTAACAATCTTAGTAAATTACATGTACAAGATGGCGTTGCTAAGCCAAGACTAGACTCGACTTAAGCTAATAAATGAAAAATAACAAAAAACATAAAATGAACATAAAATAAAAACGGGATGGTAGTCCGTATGTTTTTTTTTTCTTTTTTTTTTCTTTTTCTATTTTTTTTCTATCTTTTTCTTTTTCGATTTTTTTTTTTTTTTTTTTTTTTTTTTTTTTTTTTTTTTTTGCATACACTCTTACCCTACCATCCAAAATAATACATCATAGGGGATGAGAATTCCCCTTACACTTGAATCTTTACATACTTTACATTTAACTATTCTAATGACTCGAATTAAGAAAATCAAAACACTTGGAGCACTTTTAAGATTAACGTACATATGGGGGTAATAATATTATGTTCTTCCCCATTACTCCATAAAATAAGTACTTACCCATGAGTCCCAATCGTCCCAAAACAATATGTACAAGGATATGACTCGACTTAGCAACCATGTAATCAATTAGAAAGTTAACTTAGGGTTTAACAAATAACAATAATGCACTAAAAATGAGCGCATACACGGAAGGCTAAGGCGATTTGGGTGTACATTTAAGTGGGGTGTAACAAATTCTTCCTTTAAGTAAAATACTTAAAGTTAGAAACGAAAAGATAGGCTCGGAGGGGTGTACTAGGGGTATCGTGTACTAAAAATGAGTACAACGCTAAGGGTGTGGGAAAAATTAGTTGACTTAACTAGCCAAGTAATATGACTTAAATGGTCAAGTAATTATAATACGGGTTTAACACAAGGGTGATCCTAATGCCTCTTATCATGTAGTAAATCCTACCACACGAATGTAGTCTCACTAGCGGTCTCGGGATGCATCACTAACGCAAGTTCTAGAATCTAAATGCTACCGGTACACTCATAAGCACTAATAATGAATGCTTTTCCTATCAAATCTAAAGGCGAACCTCACATTTTTGGGTGGAAAATTTTTCTGAATATACGGTTATGTGCTAGTCATACAACCTCCTATCCATGAGACGCTTGTTATTGCTAAAGTTTCACTCCTAAATGTTGTAAAAAATTTTAAATTTGGCGCTAAAATTACACTAACAAGTATTTCTCATAGTTTTATTACTCATCTACTATCAAACAAAACAAACTCAAGCGAAAGTGCATATGTAAGGTATCATCTTTTTACCCTCCCCTTACACTTAAGATGAACATTGTCCCCAATGTTCAAGTAAAGAATGTAAAAGTTAAAAAGTAAAGAGAATGAAATCAAATACTCCCCTGATTCGCTCGGTATGGATTTTAGTTGGCCAGGTTAAATCTTCTTCCAAGAAAACGAACAATCAAAACTTCCCTTCCAGAATATAAATCATCTTCTTATCACAAATAACCTGTAAATCCTGACAAAAGTAGACAAGGCAACCTCGCGTAAAATCGGCGGCATCCTATATAAGTTACTAAATCCTAGAAAACAAAATAAGATATAATGCTTGTGGAATGAAGTTTGCAGATTTCCTGGAGATTATAAAACTTAATAATTCACAAAAACTATAAGACTCCGTTAGAAAAACAAAACCGGTAAAATTTCCAGATTTTTGACTCCTGACGCCGTCAAGAGCAATGCCCTGACGCCGTCAGAATGGACCTGCAGAAATCTTTATGTTAAGTTTCCGGAAAATTTCTGGAAAAACTTTGTCCTACTTCCTGGAAAATCCTGCAAAACTTCATTATGACTCAATACAAGCATTTGACTCTAACAAATACGAATATACATGTTCATTAAATATTGTGGATAATCATGATCGGTTTGTTTCTTAAAAACATATTTGGGGTTTCCCCTTACACTTATCTTTTGCAAAAATACCTTTAGGTTGAAGTTAAGACTAGGCTAAACAACATAATAAAGTATTTCACATTTTAATTGAGAAACATGATCAACCAACAATAAAAATAAAACATGCATACGGAGGCAAATAACAATCAAACAATTAAAATCACACAAAACATGGGTTGCCTCCCAAGAAGCGCTTTTCTTTATTTACGAGTCTTGTAGCTAGACTCAAAGTCGTGGGTTACTACGTGATTTCATCATTGGTTCCACTCTCTAGGTCGTCTTCTAAACCAGTTTTGTATTCCGGACCTAGTTGCAAGCATTCTTTGTAGAAACCAAGCATCCTATTTCTAACATACTCTACTCCTCTACGTCTATCTTCATCATTCCTATAATAAGCCGCTTGCTTACGTTCCTTTTCGAAATTAGAGAGAAGGCGGTATTGCTCAATCTTGTAGGGCATTTGATAAGCAACCTCATCATTCTCTTCCTTGAATCTAACTATCCCTAACGTTGGATCATAACTCATCCTAGTGGCCTCAACAAATGGTTTCCCAAATATTATTTGACTTAGGCAAGAATCTATCACCGGACGCGTGTCTTCCACTATCATGAAATCAATCTCATAGGTGAGATTCCCTATAATCACATGTAATAAGTCCTAGACATGATGTTCACGGGGGATCTAGGGTCTATGTAAGCTTTCCATACATGCATGTGCCCGATATTGCATGGGATGTTAATGTTAGAGGGGTCTCCCATTTTGATCAGGGGATCGCCAAAGATATATGTTGTCTCGGGACTATCGAATAAATACTTATGGTATTCCCGTTCTTCCTTGGTTGGCAACTTATCAAAGTATTCCTCTATAGGTTCTACCTCCTCTAATTCCTCATCCTTATTAACCTCAACTTCCCTACTCTCATCCTCACTATTGGCTTCTACTCTAACTTCATCTTTGTCACTCTCCTCTATCTCCCTATCTATCGGCTTAATGGTGACAACATTGACAAAGTGGACATGTTTGGATGATGAGGGGTCCTTAGCTTGGATTCCACTATTGGTGTCCCTAGTGTCCTTCCTAGGTGTGTCTAATGTTTGGTTGTTGAGGGCTTTCAACAAGTTGTCGATCTTGTTGGTCATCTCCGTTTGTTGTTGGTTGAATTCGGTTTCAAACCTAGCTATGCGAGCTTCTTGAGATGCCATAAATTTCGACATCAATCCTTCAAGATTGTTGGTACTACCATAGTTGTTAGAAGGATTGTTGTTGAAGGTACGGTTGGATGGTGGACCGTTTGATTGGTAACGATTAGGTGGGTTGGATGAATTGGGTTGATTTTGTTTCCACCTAAGGTTTGGGTGATTTTTCCATGAGGGGTTATATGAATCACCGTATGTGTTTGGCTCGGGCTTGAAAGTGTACCACTTATCTCCCGCTTCGTCGGTACGCGTGGATGCGTAGTCCGCAAAAGCTGTTCCGGGGAGTTCCATACAATCACGAGTGTCATGGGGACCACTACATAATTCGCATGAAGAAGTGATTTTGTTCACTTGGCTTGAATGCTTCGGAGCTTCGTAAGATTTCATGAGAAACTTGACTTGGTCCTCAAGTTCCATGATCCTACGGTCGGGAGTGCTTGAATTATTCGAAGGCAAAGATATTGCCTTGACCGTTTTGTTCAAATCACGGGGATCATTCCAACTTTCGTTGTCATAGAGAGCAAGATCTTCTATGAGTTCCCATGATTGTTCCGCACTAAGATCACGTAGCTTACCACCGGCCGATTGGTCAATGGTTCGCCTCGTGGGGATATCGATATGGTCATAAAAAATTTGGACTTGGAGCCACAAATCTATGCCATGATGAGGGACTTTTTGGAGTAAGTCCTTGAAACGAGTCCATGCTTCATAAAGAGATTCATTTTGACGTTGTTGAAACATCAAGATGTCATTCCTAAGTTTAGTAGTTCTCCCCGGTGGGAAAAATTGAGCAAGGAAACGAGTGGTGAGATCATCCCATGTGGTGATGGATCCCGCGGGTAAACGCTCAAGCCATTGACTAGCTTGATCCCGTAGAGAGAATTGGAATAGGCGTAAACGGGTAGTCTCTCTAGTTTCAACACCTAGGTCTATGGAATCTACGATTTTGAGGAAGTCCTTAAGGTGTTGGTTTGGATCTTCGGAACGAAGTCCATGGAATGCACATCCGCTTTGCACCAACCGGATGGTGTCGGATCGCAAGGGGGTCACATTGGCTCCGGTGAACTCAATGGTGTTTCGGTAGCCTTGGTGGCTAGGTCGGGAATACTCTCCTAAGGTTCGGGGCCTAAGGGGTTCTAATGGTGGGTTTTGTTGTGGTGGGATGATGGGTTCAAAGATGTTACCACCTTCCATGATGTCGGATGGTAAAGAGTTACGAACAAAAGCACGAAGAAATAAGATAGACTAAAGAAGACCTAAAAATAAAAATAAAAAAATCTTACTAGAAAGGAATCTAGCAAGTAGACCTAATAAAAAGAAATTCTAACCTAGACAATAACTATTCCCCAGGCTGCGGTGCCAAAAACTTGATGCGTGGGAATCGCACCTTGCTTTACCTCTCGAGGGATCTCGCGAGGCTTACAACCCCCACCAGGCAGTGTACCTGATCGTTGTAGTATAGTATAGTGACAAGTACCGGGGGATTGATCGTTCAGCTTAGGAATAGTGTCGCTAGGATTAGAAAACCTAATTAAAAGTTCTAGAGATGAAAGATGTTTATTTTTGTATTTTTATATTTTTATGAAAGCAATTAAAATCTCGGGTTTTGAAAGAGTGGGCGGAATTAGTTGCTAATCAACTAACCCAAAGCTAAGATGCAATCAAAATATAACAATAAAAATAAAGTTAAACTAATTAAACTAAGGTTGTGAGCAGTAATTGGAGAAATTGTGTTTACTTAGACTTCATTACTCCCTAGATATCTTTTACATGTCAATTACTTGTTACACTTGTATGAATGACGGGTTGTATTCCTTAATACCATTCGTGGAGTGGCATACATAACTCCCCAACTCTATGAGCTCTTATCTCCTCCTACACCATGACCCAGCACAACTATAGGGATTGTAAACAGTGGCTCATGCATTAAATACAACCAATAAAGACCTAGTACGCCTCGGTTCATGTTTCTTAAGACGTTCAAGCATGTTACCATTTGGAGATCTGCCAGTTTTCTTAAGCCTAACATATAAAATCATTCATTCAAAACAAGAATAGACAAGTAATCAACACATAATCAACATCTAGGTTTCATTAGATCTAAGCAAACACAAGAGAGATCTAGCCTAGCATAGTAGAATTAAGATAAGAACAAAAGATAAACAACCAACACATAGACATATTGATTGAATTAAGAGTATACTTATCTCAATTACAATGCAAGGTCTCAAGGGTTTGGAACCCTTGAAAAACCTGTAAAAGAGGCACCAAAATCGTCTTTAGGGTTTCACCAAAACTTCCCCTCCTTTTTATGAAAAAACTAGAAAACTATATATAGGAAAATCCTCCTGACGGCGTCAAGAGTAAAATCTGACGCCGTCAACTCGCCGCCATACACTTCCTCGGACGCCCTAGATCCAATCGTGACGGCCTATGTGACGCTGTCACCACCTTCGGTAAATTAATCTTGGCCACTTTGACGCCGTCATAACTCCATCTGACGCCGTCACCAGCTACGGTAAATTATTCTTCATGTCTGACGCCGTCAAGAGCAAACCCCTGACGCCATCACCTTGTATTTCCAGCTTGGATTTTTGGTACTTTGTCGTTTTCTTCACTTTATGCTCCAAAAACGTCCAAAATAGCCTCTTTTCCAGAATTCACTCTCCAAACACCTAAAATCACAAAAGGAACGATTTAGGGCAATATTTGATCAAATAAATTCGGATTCGGGCTTAAATGACCCCCTAAAAACGGATCATTTTTCGCCTCATCAGTACACAGTCATACTCATAGAAAACTCAAATATTCAGAGTTACAAACATTTTTCCAAAATGTTAATTGTTTAGCAAAAGAAGTGATGATTTTGTAAAGAATGATATAATTATTGAAATCAGAAGGGAGGTCATGTGCCCTTTGCCAGCTCCGTGCTGCCATGCTTGCTAATTTTCTGAGATAAACATGCTTAAAAAGTCAACACAAAGGTTGAGTGAATCCATAGTAGTTTAAATAGTAATAGTGTGAACACAAGTCAAGCATTTGAAATAAACAAGCCAAGATAGACAGGTCTTGACTAAACTGGTGAAATATTGCTCCTAAGCCTCACGAAACGCAAGCCTTAACATCGATTTGACATATCATAAAGATAATAACAATCACTTACACCACAGTGGATGTAAATGACAAGGGGCCCTCGGTGACAGGAAATGTGCCAAATTTCCATAATACCTCGAATATAGCACACCTCCTGCCAAGTGATCACCTTGACAGAGGTGGGCTGCCATTCCAATAGATCTATCAACTATATTCGCGCTCACTCGCAAGTGATTAAGGTTCGTGATATGAGGGACTTGTAGCACGGGTGTCAACTTAGGCAATATCAGGTGATAACAGCATACAGAAAAATACTTGTGTTCGATTTATAGCATGTATCTCCCCACGGGGTTTAAAAACAATTAAAAAATATGGGACCATGAACTCACCTGAAAGGTGCGTAATCACAACGGTGCTCAAAAGTGATGGTGTATTGCTATGACTAGCAATGGAATTCCTCCGACTTGCGACCTAAATAATACATTGTAATTGGTGTTTTAGATTCGTGTTGTAAATGACATGTGATATGTCACGTGTACAGTGATATCCATTCGGGTGTCTTTTTATATTCCAAAATAACTTCACGTAGTTATTTGTATCGTTGTTACGAACCGGTGATTGATAAATATCAACTCGTTGTAAAATAATATAGTTTAAAAATATTTATGATTAAATATTTTTAGTGAAAGTTATGTATATATATATATATATTAAAGTTACAAAAATATATATATGTACTTATATAAAAATCAAATTATATGAAATAATTAATTATAAAAATACCTTTGTCACATTTTAACCCTTAACTTTACAAAATTACACTTCTTACCCCTTTGGTTAAAAATAATTATAATTTGGTCCTTTTGTACTTTTTACACTTTATTCCCTTAACTTTAGCCAAATGACAATTTTTACCCTCAATTTCTAAAAGAAATTGGTTTAGTCAATTCTAGTTCGAGAGTTTGAAATTTTAAAAAGTTTAGTCCCTTAACGGAAACTTTTGCAAAAGTAGTCCTCGGATTAGTTTTTGAAAACAAACTTTTTGTTACGATGAAAATAGCCTTTAAAACCTGTCCATGTCTTGAAAATTGGTGTTTACACTTCTCGATATTTTTCCAAGTTTTCAACCGAAAATCTCATTTGAAATACAAATTGGGCTCGTTAGCCCATTCTAGGCCCAAACGATGTTTAGTTTGTTAAAACAAAAGGTTCGACTAAGGTTTAGTTTAGGTCTCGTTTTCGTGATATAAGGTCGCGTGAGTTTTGCATGTTGGGTTAGTTCGATTAAGGGTGAGTCGTAGGTATGGGTGGTCGAAAAATATAGATGGGTCGTACGTATAAAAATGAAATGGTGAGGTCATTTCTAGGGGTGTCGAGGCGTTTTCATACTACAACATTACGAGTGCAACGTGAGTAAAAGTGTGTGTGTCGTGTGTGTGCATGGTATGAGTATAAGTAAAAATGAAAAAGGGTGGTGATGACTTACAACACCAAAGATGGTGGTGAAGAATTCTTGCGTACGAGGTGAGAGTAAGAGAACAACTAGATTCGTGAGCTCCTTCTTGACCCAATACTTTTCTTGTGATAACCCAACACTTCCTAACCCGAAACTATGCTTGTGCGCCTAGGTCCTCTCGACAAAAATCAAGGAAGAAAAAGAGTTTTGTGCTTTGAGAGCTTTGGTGGGATTGAGTGTGTGTGAGACTTATTGCATTTAATGTGGCTTTTATAGGGTGGTGAGGGTGGTTCGAATGTGTCCAAGAGACACAACACCACCGAGTGGTCATGTTTTATTTGAAAACCTTGTCTTGGTTTCCCTTGTATAGTCTTATCGAGTGTAAAAGGTTTGGAGGGCTACAAGTTCATGTCAACACTAGGTGTTAGGATCTTTTAGACATGTGTGTACTTATAAACCTTGTTTATAGTTTGTGTTACGGATTTAAGAAACATATGATCTAGAGGTTAAAGTGTTTTAAGGGTGCAATGGAATTATCCAAGGGTAGGACGGCTCTTTGGTCGGCTTGGTGTTTTGGGTTTGACTTTTGACTTACCTCTCGTACATGGACAAAGTAAAGTGGATGTTACATGCTTCTTGTTGAGTTGTGGGGGAACCAAGGCATTCGTGTGTATATATATAGAAGTAAGGGATTTGGCTTCTGCTTTGGTGACATGCTACGCAAAGAAAGAAAACAATTAAGCCAAGTGGGCTTGGCAAGCTCGGCCCAAAACGAAAACAAGAAAAAGAAAATTTGTGTGGGCTAGTGGGGGTGATTCGGCCCAAGTGAGTCAAAGAAAGAAAAGAACGAATTCGTGTGGGCTTGTGGTCGGCCCAAAAATAACGGGGTGTCGGTGGTTCGTATAATTGTGAAACTAATTTCGGTGTCGGTGTCGGTTCGTGAAAAACCAAAAATACATAAACGGTGTCGTCTTACATATATATATATATATATATATATATATATATACATATATATATATATATATATATATATATATATATATATATATATATATATATAATAAATTGTACTAATTAATATATATACGTGTCATTATATATATTAATAATATTTCGGTGTCCAAAATAGAGTGTCAGGTCGCAAGTGGGAGTTACCGGTGTTTAACCTCATTGGGTGATATCCAAGTGTGACAATCGGGTGATATCGGGTGACAAAACATAATCGGGTGTTAAACAAACGGTGACAAAAATAATCAAGTGTTAAATAAACGGTGTCTCGTATTAAAATTTTAAATTGGCCCGCAAAAATGGCCTAGTTAAGAAAAATGTCGATAATTAGCATTAATAAATGACCTGGGATTTTACGGTGTATTACAGTACCCACCCGTTAGATTGGATTCGTCTCGGAATCCAAAGTTGAATCAGTGCTCGGGGTTGTCTCATCAAATAGTTGTGGGTATTTGGCACGCATTTGATCCTCGCGCTCCCATGTGTACTCAGGTCCTCTCTTAGAGTTCCATCTGACCTTAACAATAGGAATGCGACTATGCTTGAGTCGTTTGACCTCCCTGTCCATAACCTCAACGGGTTCCTCAATAAAGTTTAACTTATCATCGATTCTGATCTCCTTCAACGGAATCACGAGTGTTTCATCCGATAAACACTTTTTCAAATTTGACACGTGGAAGGTGTTGTGCACTCTACTGAGTTCCTCAGGTAGTTCAAGTTTGTATCCCATGGGACCGATCCTTTCAATGATTTCGAAGGGTCCAACGTATCTTGGGTTTAGCTTTCCACGTTTTCCAAACCTAATCATCCTTTTCCAAGGTGATACCTTAAGCATGACCTTGTCTCCAACTTGAAACTCTATTGGTTTCCTCCGCACATCGGCATAACTCTTTTGCCGATCCCTAGCGGCTTGTAATCGTTGCCTAATCTTCACTATTTTCTCGGTGGTTTCAAGAATCAACTCGGGACCTGAGAGTTGTACATCTCCAATCTCAGCCCAACAAACTGGTGATCTACACTTTCTTCCATAAAGTACTTCAAACGGTGCAACCTTAATGCTAGTGTGATAACTGTTGTTATATGAGAATTCTGCTAACGGTAGGTGTTTATCCCAGCCTTTTCCAAAATCAATCACACATGCCCTAAGCATGTCTTCTAGGGTTTGTATAGTCCTTTCACTTTGACCATCAGTCTGTCGATGGTAAGCTGTACTCATATCTAACTTAGTTCCCAAGGCTTTCTGTAAAGATCGCCAAAAGTTAGACGTGAAACGGCTGTGTCGGTCGGAGATAATAGAAATCGGCACTCCATGCCGGGAAACTATCTCCTTAAGGTATAAACTTGAAAGAACATCCATATCATCAGTCTCTTTGATTGGCAAGAAGTGCGCTGACTTCGTGAGACGATCGACAATAACCCAAATAGTGTCTAACCCACTCGATGTCTTGGGTAATTTCGTAATGAAATCCATTGTAATCCTTTCCCATTTCCACATTGGTAGCTCGGGTTGAATCAAAAGACCAGATGGTTTTTTATGTTCAGCCTTTACTCTTGAGCAGGTCAAACACTTACCGACATACTCTGCAATGTCAGCTTTCATGTTTGGCCACCAATACAACTTCTTTAAATTTTGATACATCTTATCTGAACCAGGATGAATGGAATATTTTTTCTTATGAGACTCGTGCATGATGAGGTCTCTTATTCCTCCATACAATGGAATCCAACTTCTGTCCTTGAAACACAGCCTTCCATCTGGTTTCTTGACAAATCCATTCGTGCTTTCTGGCATGCCGTAAATCTTCTCGTGCGGTCTATTCTCTTCCTTAAGGGCCTCAACTTGAACTTCAAGAATTTGAGACGGAAGTGGTGATCTAATGGTCTTACCCAATGATCTAACTCTGAGGGGTCTAAGTCGTTCCTTTCGACTCAAGGCATCTGCTACAACGTTTGCCTTCCCCGGGTGATAACGGATCTCACAATCGTAGCCACTTAGCAACTCTAGCCATTGACGTTGTCTCATATTTAACTCCTTTTGATCTAAAATGTGCTGAAGACTCTTGTGATCGGTGAAAACCGTACACTTGGTTCCATATAGGTAGTGTCTCCAGATCTTAAGAGCGAATACCACCGCTCCTAATTCTATATCATGAGTAGTGTAGTTCTCTTCGTGGGGTTTAAGTTGTCTAGAAGCGTAAGCGATTACTTTAAGTCTCTGCATCAATACGGCACCCAAACCTTGGATTGATGCGTCACAATATACCACGAAGTCCTCACTTCCTTCGGGTAGTGCTAATATCGGTGCTTCACAAAGCTTCTGCTTCAAAAACTGAAATGCCGATTCTTGTTCTTCTCCCCATTTAAACTTCTTCTTCTTCAGTGTTAACTCAGTCAAAGGTTTAGCAATCCTTGAAAAACCTTCAATAAATATCCGATAGTATCCGGCAAGACCTAAAAATTGGCGTATCTCGGTAAGACTCGTTGGTGACGACAAATTTTTAACAGCTTCGATCTTGGCGGGATCAACATGAATACCTTTACTGTCGATAACATGCCCAAGAAATTGTACCTTCTCAATCCAAAAATCACACTTGGAAAATTTGGCGTATAATTTCTCTTCTCTGAGCAGTGTTAGTATAGCCTTCAAGTGTTCTGCGTGCTCTTCCTTACTACGTGAATAAATAAAGATATCATCGATGAATACAATCACAAACTTATCCAAATAGGGTTTGCACACTCGGTTCATTAAGTCCATAAATACAGCGGGTGCATTTGTTAGACCGAATGGCATTACTTGGAATTCGTAGTGACCATATCTTGTCCTGAAAGCCGTCTTAGGGATGTCTTTTTCCCTAACTCTCAGTTGGTGATAACCCGATCTTAAATCAATCTTCGAGTAAACACTCGATCCTTGTAGTTGATCAAACAAATCGTCAATCCTTGGCAACGGATATCGATTCTTAACCGTCAGTTTGTTCAACTCACGATAATCGATACACATCCTGAAGGTTCCATCCTTCTTCTTCACAAACAACACCGGGGCTCCCCACGGTGATGAACTTGGGCGAATAAATCCTTTATCCGACAATTCCTCCAATTGTCCAGATAACTCCTTCATTTCCGACGGTGCTAGCCTATAGGGTGCTCGTGCTACGGGTGCTGCTCCTGGCATCAAGTCAATCTGAAATTCCACTTGACGAGTCGGCGGAAGGCCAGGCAAGTCCTCAGGGAAAACTTCTGGAAAGTTCCTTACTACTGGCACATCCTCGAGTAGCTTCTCTTCCGACTTTTTCTCGGTGACTTGAGCAAAAAAGACTTGACATCCTCGTTCGATGTACTTCAAAACCTTGACGCAAGAAACGATGCTCAGACGTGTCTTACTTTGCTCTCCGCGAACAATCAGGGTTTCATTATTCAGTGGGATGTAGACGACCTTTTCGTCACAAATGATCTTAGCACGGTTCTCGGATAACCAATCCATTCCTACAACAACGTCGAAACTACCAAGTCTAATAGGCATAAGGTCAATGGCAAATGGGGTGTCTAATAGTCGTAGGGTGCAACCTCGGAGTATAGTGTTAGTGCTCACTAGCTTTCAATCAGCTAGTTCAATCTCATACGTGGTGTCTAGTTGGGTGGGTGTAATATTAAGCAGGGGTGCAAGAGAAATAGATACGAAACTTTGATCGGCTCCGGAATCAAATAAAACTTTAACGAGGCGGTTGTTTAGAAAGAACGTACCCGTGACTACGTTCGGATCTTGTTGGACATTTCCATCTCCCAGCACGTATGCTCTTCCACATGCATTGTTATCCTTGTTTGGGCACTGACGCCGGTAGTGTCCTTTCTCTCCACAAGCATGGCATACTACAGCCACGGGTTGCAAGTTAGCTCCTGTCGCCTTGCAATCTTGTATCTTATGTCCAACCCTTGAACACTTCCCGCACTTAGCATAGCAGGGTCCATTGTGATGCATCTTACACTTGTCACAGAATGGAAGAGGTCCAGCATACCTAGCATCCTTAACTGGTGCAACGACATAAGCTCTGACAGCTTCCTGTCGTCGATTCTGTTGGTTGTGGTGGGTGTTTCTGTCATGGTGATAGTTACGGTTGGGGTTACGGTTGTTGTTGTTGTTGTGGTTGTTATTGTTGTTGTTTGTCTTCTGATCATCAAACTTCCTTTTATGATCGTTGTTCCCCTGAGCAGAGTTACGCTTAATCTCCTGGTCTAGCAGTCTTTGGGCAATAGTCATTGCTTCCTCCAAAGATTGAGGCTTCGACGAGGTGACGTTTCCCTCAATGCTCCTGGGTAATCCCTCAATGTACCTTTCCAACAACTTTTCCAAATCGGGAACCTTCGAAGGGCAAAGTGTGGCTAGCTCCTGAAATCTCCTATCATAAGCCCTGAGATCATTTCCTTTCACAACCAACGTGTGAAACTCATCTTCTAACTTCATGATCTCACCTCTAGGGTAGAACTTCTTCAACATCTTCTCCTTAAAGTCAGCCCAGGTAATCTGATAGGCCTCCTCCACACCTATCTTCTGAGCAGTTGCATTCCACCAAGACAACGCGTCTTCCAACAACGTTCCAGTAGCAAACGAGACTCGGCTTTCCGTGGCACAACTGCTCCTCACAAACACAGTCTCAGTTCGCTCAAACCATCGAGCGAGCTCTGTCACTCCTTCAGTCCCTTTGAAGTGAGATGGTTTACAAGCTATGAAGTCCTTATAGGTGCACTTTCGAGTCGCAGCAGACTCGCTCTCAGGAGTGGCTCGGTTATTGCTACTAGTTTGTGCCATTGCAGCAGCCTGCTCTTCTAAAGCTGCAGCAACACTGTCGGCAACCAACTTTCTTATAGCATCCTGGGTCATAGCGGGTGACGAGGTAGCAGTAGCGGTTTTCCTTTGGGCCATAACTCTATAAAATCGCAAGTGCATAAGTACAAATCCCAAACATCAATAATAAAGAGAAATAACGTAGCCAAACTCATAATAGTCGAGATCATCACAAAGTACATATCACAACCACACCATAAATACATACATCAACATAAACCATATCATTCATAAATAAACATCACGATATGTAACAACACACATGGAAATTATAATGAATCTCAATATGGGAGCATAATAAAAGACCAAACAACTAGAACATCATAAATCAATATCAATACGTTACAATCATAACCAACATAGAGTTTTAATAATTTTTGAATTCATTGTTACAAAACAATAAGATACAACAATTATTAATGCCACAGGCGGCATATTAAGATGTCTCTGTAAGTAATGACATGTCATAGATCTATGAAGGTCCAGGTGCGCCTCCTGATCTCCTCTCCAGCTCTCTGATGATCCTGATCATCTCTAACATCTCCAAATCCCTGGATCTCTCATGTGCCTGAATCTCCTCAATAGTAGCTGAAAGTGTGTGGATGGTAGAACTAGATGCAGCTAACTCCTGTGTCTGATGCTCCATCATCTCCTGTGTGATGGCCGCAATCGCTCTCAAATCATCTATCTCGTGCCTCTGAACATCTAGTCGATGACCAAACTCGGTGATGGTAGCCTGTGCCTCCTCGATCTCCGTCCCCATCATCTCAAATACCATCTCTAAGGCTGTCCTATGTACCACGAGGTTCTCGACCTCCTCCTGCATACCCTCAATCCTCTCCAAGGATATATCCTCAATAACGCTCAACAAGTCATCGAGACTATCCTCATGTCTCACTAACCTAGCAGCCAAAAGAGGGATACTGTGGTGTATCGGCTCCCCAGTGACCGGTAACACCGCTGAAGAGCCATCTCCAAGCTCAGCAGCCCTAGGCGATCCCTCAACCAATCTCCATCTACGAATGTAGTCTAACAAAAACGACCATCGACGAGCATCAACCAATCTATGAATGCCGGGTGAGGTGGTGGTCTCGGTGGGAGCAGGTGATGGTATCGGTACAGTCGTAGTCTGTGAATAGAAAACTGTAGGTGGTGGCATGGGTGGCAAAACCTCAGAGGTGTGGGGTGCGGTGTAAGTAGGTAACATGTAAGGATGTGGCTCAGGTGGGGGTGATACAGGTGATGGTGGAGGTGCTGGTGATGCCACAGGTGTCAGATCTGGCATAGAAACAGGTGGTAGTACAGATATGGGTGATGATACAGGTGTAGGTACAGGTGGTGTAACAGTAGAAGCAGGCAAGATACAGACTCGTTTCCGAGCCGTGCATTTGCGGGTATAGTCTCCCTCATGATATCGAAACAACTCTCCGAAAGGCTCAGGCTTATAGGGCTCAAGAATCCTCACTCGCTTGCGCTGACGAATCGGTGCAGGCGGGGATGGTGGTGGAATAGAAGCAGCAGTGTCAGAAGTATCGGAGTCAGAAGACTCGTCATCAGCATCTGAACCGGAGTGGTGACTAGCAGGTGGTGTAGGACGATCATCAGCCATAAGAAACTGCTGAGATGTCAGGTACTGGTCATAAAGGTACTGTCCCTGTGTCATAGGTCCACAGAAAGGACGAAAAAGAGGCTGAATAGCAAAAGAATCAATGGGTGTAGAAGCAACCTCACCCTCCTCAAAGGGCTCAGTATCAGCAGAGGGGTCTCCAGATGGAACAGGATATGGTATAGCAGGTGATACAGGTTGGGTGTCATGGTCAGAATCATGGGTGTCTCGGGTGTCATGGGTGTCATAATCAGATAAGTCAATAGTAGGGTGAGTGGATGATGCTGGCACGACGTCGTCACTATCGGACAAAATAATAACCGGGGGCGACATGGTACTGTAATATCCCAAAATAGCAGTAATATAAGTCATTTAGTCTACATAATGCTACATGCACAGTGATCATAGTGTCATAGCGAGCTAAATGCAATGGGTGCTAAAAATCAAACCTTAAAACATAACGTTGGCAAGCGCTGGCACGGAGGGCACTTTGGTGATAAATAGTTTGTTTAAAAATCCGGTGAGGTTATAGTCCAATGTTTTGAAAAAAAATCATTTGGTTCTCTATAACCATGGCTCTGATGCCAATCTGTAACACCCTGAAATTTGATAAGCAGCGGAAGTCTAATCGGGGTCATTACAGTTTAGTACACAGTCATACTCATAGAAAACAATTCAAAAGATAGTCAATATCATTCCATGAAAACTCAAATATTCAAAGTTACAAACATTTTTCCAAAATGTTAATTGTTTAGCAAAAGAAGTGATGAGTTTGTAAAGAATGATATAATTATTGAAATCAGAAGGGAGGTCCTGTGCCCTTTGCCAGCTCCGTGCCGCCATGCTTGCTAATTTCCTGAGAAAAACATGCTTAAAAAGTCAACACAGAGGTTGAGTGAATCCATAGTAGTTTAAATAGTAATAGTGTGAACACAAGTCAAGCATTTGAAATAAACAAGCCAAGATAGACAGGTCTTGACTAAACTGGTGAAATATTGCTCCTAAGCCTCACGAAACGCAAGCCTTAACATCGATTTGACATATCATAAAGATAATAACAATCACTTACACCACAGCGGATGTAAATGACAAGGGGCCCTCGGTGACAGGAAATGTGCCAAATTTCCATAATACCTCGAATATAGCACACCTTCTGCCAAGTGATCACCTTGACAGAGGTGGGCTGCAATTCCAATAGATCTATCAACTATATTCGCGCTCACTCGCAAGTGATTAAGGTTCGTGATATGAGGGACTTGTAGCACGGGTGTCAACTTAGGCAATATCAGGTGATAACAGCATATAGAAAAATACTTGTGTTCGATTTATAGCATGTATCTCCCCACGGGGTTTAAAAACAATTAAAAAATGTGGGACCATGAACTCACCTGAAAGGTGCGTAATCACAACGGTGCTCAAAAGTGATGGTGTATTGCTATGACTAGCAATTGAATTCCTCCGACTTGCGACCTAAATAATACATTGTAATCGGTGTTTTAGATTCGTGTTGTAAATGACATGTGATATGTCACGTGTACAGTGATATCCATTCGGGTGTCTTTTTATATTCCAAAATAACTTCACGTAGTTATTTGTATCGTTGTTACGAACCGGTGATTGATAAATATTAACTTGTTGTAAAATAATATAGTTTAAAAATATTTATGATTAAATATTTTTAGTGAAAGTTATGTGTATATATATATATATATATATATATATATATATATATATATATATTAAAGTTACAAAAATATATATATGTACTTATATAAAAATCAAATTATATGAAATAATTAATTATACAAATACCTTTGTCACATTTTAACCCTTAACTTTACAAAATTACACTTCTTACCCCTTTGGTTAAAAATAATTATAATTTGGTCCTTTTGTACTTTTTACACTTTATTCCCTTAACTTTGGCCAAATGACAATTTTTACCCTCAATTTCTAAAAGAAATTGGTTTAGTCAATTCTAGTTCGAGAGTTCGAAATTTTAACAAGTTTAGTCCCTTAACGGAAACTTTTGCAAAAGTAGTCCTCGGTTTAGTTTTTGAAAACAAACTTTTTGTTACGATGAAAATAGCCTTTAAAACCTGTCCAAGTCTTGAAAATTGGTGTTTACAGTTCTCGATATTTTTCCAAGTTTTCAACCGAAAATCTCATTTGAAATACAAATTGGGCTCGTTAGCCCATTCTAGGCCCAAACGATGTTTAGTTTGTTAAAACAAAAGGTTCGACTAAGGTTTAGTTTAGGTCTCGTTTTCGTGATATAAGGTCGCGTGAGTTTTGCATGTTGGGTTAGTTCGATTAAGGGTGAGTCGTAGGTATGGGTAGTCGAAAAATATAGATGGGTCGTACGTATAAAAATGAAATGGTGAGGTCATTTCTAGGGGTGTCGAGGCGTTTTCATACTACAACATTACGAGTGCAACGTGAGTAAAAGTGTGTGTGTCGTGTGTGTGCATGGTATGAGTATAAGTAAAAATGAAAAAGGGTGGTGATGACTTACAACACCAAAGATGGTGGTGAAGAATTCTTGCGTACGAGATGAGAGTAAGAGAACAACTAGATTCGTGAGCTCCTTCTTGACCCAATACTTTGCTTGTGATAACCCAACACTTCCTAACCCGAAACTATGCTTGTGCGCCTAGGTCCTCTCGACAACAACCAAGGAAGAAAAAGAGTTTTGTGCTTTGAGAGCTTTGGTGGGATTGAGTGTGTGTGAGACTTATTGCATTTAATGTGGCTTTTATAGGGTGGTGAGGGTGGTTCGAATGTCTCCAAGAGACACAACACCACCGAGTGGTCATGTCTCATTCGACAACCTTCTCTTGGTTTCCCTTGTATAGTCTTATCGAGTGTAAAAGGTTTGGAGGGCTACAAGTTCATGTCAACACTAGGTGTTAGGATCTTTCAGACATGTGTGTACTTATTAACCTTGTTTATAGTTTGTGTTAGGGATTTAAGAAACATATGATCTAGAGGTTAAAGTGTTTTAAGGGTGCAATGGAATTATCCAAGCGTAGGACGGCTCTTTAGTCGGCTTGGTGTTTTGGGTTTGACTTACCTCTCGTACATGGACAAAGCAAAGTGGATGTTACATGCTTCTTGTTGAGTTGTGGGGGAACCAAGGTATTCGTGTGTATATATATAGAAGTAAGGGATTTGGCTTCTGCTTTGGTGACATGCTACGCAAAGAAAGAAAACAATTAAGCCAAGTGGGCTTGGCAAGCTCGGCCCAAAACAAAAACAAGAAAAAGAAAATTTGTGTGGGCTAGTGGGGGTGATTCGGCCCAAGTGAGTCAAAGAAAGAAAAGAACGAATTTGTGTGGGCTTGTGGTCGGCCCAAAAATAACGGGGTGTCGGTGGTTCGTATAATTGTGAAATTAATTTCGGTGTCGGTGTCGGTTCGTGAAAAACCAAAAATACATAAACGGTGTCGTCTTACATATATATATATATATATATATATATATATATATATATATATATATATATATATATATATATATATATATATATATATATATATATATATATATATAGTAAATTGTACTAATTAATTTATATACGTGTCATTATATATATTAATAATATTTCGGTGTCCAAAATAGAGTGTCAGGTCGCAAGTGGGAGTTACCGGTGTTTAACCTCGTTGGGTGATATCCAAGAGCGACAATCGGGTGATATCGGGTGACAAAACATAATCGGTTGTTAAACAAACGGTGACAAAAATAATCGGGTGTTAAATAAACGGTGTCTCGTATAAAAATTTTAAATTGGCCCGCAAAAATGACCTAGTTAAGAAAAATGTCGATAATTAGCATTAATAAATGACCTGGGATTTTACGGTGTATTACAGGTTTATTGAACTCAAGAAACCCAATGGTAAGTACATGAAACAAGTTATCCTTGAAGGACCGTTTCCTTGGTCTGTTAACTACGTTGGCGGTGACCCATCGGCTGATCCTCCAGTAGCTCCAACTGCTGTGCGTGTTCCTGAGTCTCAACTTACTGCTGAACAAAATCACCATCGTGAAGCAGATGAGTATGCTATGTCTTACATACTTCAAGGGATACCAAATATCATATTCAGAAGTGTTGATGCTCAAACAACTGCAAAAGCTATGTGGGAACACGTCCATCTACTGATGCAAGGCACACAACTGAACAAGGAAGACATGGAATCTAAACTTTACTTGGAATACACTAATATCATGATCGAACCAGGGGAATCTCTTGAGTCTTACTTTCATCGTTTCACTAATGTCGTCAATGATTTAGAGAGACATGATATACCTTTTCCAAGAATCGCTGTCAATACAAAGTTTGTTAGTAGTCTGGGTCCTGAGTGGCAAAAGTATGTGACATTTGTGAGACAAGCTAAGAATCTTCACAGAGATCCATATGGTTTGTTGTACGACTATCTCAAGCACTATGAGTCTGAAGTTGAAAAAGACAAACTCGCCCAAGGAGGATATACATCACCACCTACTTCTAATCCCCTTGCACTTGTTGCTCAAACTCCTGATTCACATCCTCCGATGTCTAATCATGCTTATGATCAGGAACAGAATTATTTCAGTCACCAGCAACCTCCTACTTCTCAACAAGCTTCTACTCAACTTGCTCCATATGACAACAATGATTGCATGTATTACTCTAATCAGATTGAAGATGATGATGATGATGACGTCAATACGTTGAATCAAGGACTTGCTCTTGTTGCTTGTGCTTTTAGCAAATTCTCCAACAAAACCAACAACCGTCTTCGTTCTTCATCAAATACAAGAAACCAAGCTGTCATTCAAGATGGTTGAGTTGAGATTCAGAATCGTAATTCAGGACGTTCAAGTGGGTATACTGGAAATTCTGGGTATGGACAAAGAGTCAACAACAATGGGGGATTCAGAAACAATCCAGGTGCTCCTCAGCGAAGTAATGACAATGCTGCCTGTAACAACACAGTCTCTGGGAATGCGATATGGTGCTACAACTACAACGAAAAAGGTCATATTGCAACTACATGCCCTCACCCACGTACCCGTGGTAGTCAGTTTCACAAGCAGGAATTACTTATGGCTCTCAAAGATGAAAAGGAAGGAACTTTCAATGCTCATGAGAACAGTTTCTTTGCTAATGCTTACAATGATGATGATATGGAAGATCTTGAAGCCAATGCAGCTGTGATGCTTATGGCCAACATGCAGGAACATCAGTTGAATGATTCAGGCCCAGTGTTCTCCACTGATGGCTTGTCTCAGGTAAATGACCAAACCACAAGCTCCATACAATTTAATGCATCACCCTCTGTTTCTGAATCAGATTAGGCGCAAGTTGTTCCTTCTGAACCATTTTTCTCTTCTCAAGAGGATGAACAATTAGACATAGTTGTTATATTTGATGATGACACTGTCGTCTCATTTTATGATCCTATTAAGCAAGACGAAAATGACTTTAGTGAACAACATGAACCTCCTTCTGATCTAGCTCCTGACTGTACAGTTACGGCCAAACAACTTAATGATCAACTTCTTTCTAATCACATAACGGACGAGCAAACTGAAGTTTTGAAAGAAAATGCCGATTTGAAAAGGGACATTGAATGTTATAAAAGGCAACTTTCAAACTTTCAATATGTCGTACATCGTGAAAAAAGCTTTGAAAAATCATGTTGAGGGACCGATTACACGATAAGGTGGTTAAACCTTCGTTCATTGTGTATGAGATATGTTTGTGTAAATATGATTAAGTATGCGGAATCTACTTAACCACACTTACACAAACATATCTCATACACAAAGAATGAAGGTTTAACCACCTTATCGTGTAATCGGTCCCTCAACAAGTGGTATCAGAGCTTACAAGTTGATATTTTTGTTTTAGAAGAAGAAGTTAGAAATGGATGTTGAGTCTATTCAAACAAATGTTGCTGCTAAGTTACCAATGCTCAAACAGAATGAGTTTGAGATGTGGAGGTTAAGAATAGAACAATATTTTCAAGTGCAAGATTATGCACTGTGGGAAATTATTGAAGATGGAGATTCTTACAAGCCTACAACCACTACATCAACAGTTGATGGTAAGGAAGTTGATAAGCTGCAAACCAAGCCACAAACTGCAGAAGACAGAATTAAGAAGAAGAATGACCTAAAGGCCAGAAGCATGCTGATGATGACCATTCCAAAGGATCAACTTATAAACTTCAGCAAATTCAAAGATGCAAAGTCACTATTTGAGGCCATTATTGCAAGGTATGGTGGGAATGAAGCCACCAAGAAGACCCAGAAGACTCTTCTTAAGCAACAGTTTGAAAATTTCACATCAACCAACCATGAATCTTTAGACCATATGTTCAACAGGCTACAGAATATTGTGAGTCAACTTGCTATTCTTGGAGTTGAAATACCTCAAGAAGATTTAAACTCAAAATTTCTGAGAAGCTTACCTGAAGAATGGGCTATGCATGTTGTTGTCTGGAAGAACAAGTCAGACATTGACACCATGGATCTTATGGATCTGTATAGCAACTTTAAGATTGTTGAGCAAGATTTGAAGAAAACTGGAGGTACTAGTTCAAGCACTGGGAACATGGCATTTATGTCATCTCCTAGTAATTCAGTTCCAGTTACTAATGAAAAAGTTCATGATGTTGCAAGTGCTACAAGTTCATCAAGCAGTACTTTTGCAATTTTGGATGAGAAAACATGTTGTGCTTTCTTCACAAGCAAACATAATGGATCCATGTTAACTCATGAAGACCTTCAAGAGATCAATGATGATGATCTGGAGGAAATGGATCTAAAATGGCAAATTTCTCTTCTTAGCATGAGAGCTAAGAAATTCTATCAAAGGACGGGGAAGAAGATCACAATCAGTAGCAATGATCCTGCTGGTTATGACAAGTCAAAGATAGAATGCTACAACGGTCACAAGATGGGACACTTCTCAAGAGAATGTAGAAGGCCAAGACAACAAGATAGCAGAAATAGAGATGTTGGAAGAAAATCCAATACAGGGGAGATGTCTGAACCAAAAGCTATGGTAGCAATTGATGGATTAGGTTTTGATTGGAGCTTCATGGATGATGAAGAAATGGGTTCTTCACAGATGGCTCTTATGGCATTTACTGCACCTGAGGTACATGATCATAAAACCTGTTCAAATACTTGTACTGCTCTTAAAGACTTAAAAATCTTAATTAAACAGTATGATGACCAAAAGGTTCGATACGCCAAATCTGATCTAGATTGTTTCAATTATAAAAGTGGTTTAGAATCTGCAGAGAGACAAATCCTACACTATAAAAGGAATGAACTTACCTTTACTGATGCTAAAACTTTACTTGAAAATGATAATCAATTTAAAGATCAAATCATTAAGGCTTTAAAAGAAGCATTGGATAGGGTTAAGACTGAGAAAGAAAACATTCAATTGACTAAAGAGAAGCTTGAACATGCTTCTAAAAATGTAAACAAAATAATAGACAGTCAAGTGAATAATAAAGTTAAGTCAGGATTAGGATATAATGCAGCCCCACCCCCTTATAGAGGTATCCCAAAACCCCCAGGGATCGACCTAGAACATTCAGGATTGCCTGAATTTCAGCTACCTGATTTACAATATGGAGTTCAACCAAACTCTAACATAGTAGCTGATGAGCCTAAGAAAGAAAGTAAATGTTCATGTAAAACATTACTTTTTCAGGACAAGGTGTCCTTTGTAAATAAACAGGTTATGTCTAAACCTGAAGTGGTTAAGAAAGCAAGAACAAGAGTTCCTAAGATAGTCAAACACAATACTGATAGGCCTAAAACCAATGAAAAATATGTTAGGCAACCAGTTAGATATTGTGAACAATATAGAACCACAAACAAGCCCAGAGGTAACCAAAGAAATTGGAATAACCTCAAGTCTTACCAATTAGGTGATGACTTTGCTTTTCACAATAAAGCTTGTTTCATTTGTGGTAGTTTTGACCATCTTGCAGCTTTCTGCAACCAATGGGTATCTGGGTATGAAAGTAATAGAGTGAACTACAAAAGGCAAACACCTAAATCTCATTTTCACTCTAATTCTAAAAGATCAAAACCCAAAATAGTCACAAAAACTGTTCCTACTGAAAGGAAAATGGTTTCTGCTGAAAAACCATATATGACTGTTTACCCAAAATCAACAATTAAAGGTGCAAAAACAACATTCAAACATGCATCTAATATTGTTCAAAGGCCCATTCAAACAAAAGCAGTGGTCCAAAAACAAGTTTGGAGACCAAAGGGTACAACTACAAAGCTAGCAGTTACTTCTGCTAAGCATACTGCTGCTAAGGGTAACAGGGCAAATGCTGTTAAGGCCTCAGCATGTTGGATTCTTAAATCTAATGTTGCATCAACAGTCCTCAAGAGATTACATTTCATTGATGCAAGAGGCAGATCCAAGTCAGTGTTGGCTTGGATCCCCAAAGAAAACTAATTCTTTTATTTTGTGCAGGGACATTCACCAACAGATCATGAAGATCAAGGATATTCAGATAGTGGGTGTTCAAGGCACATGACAGGTAACATGTCTTATCTTTCCAACTTTCAATCAATTGATGGTGGATATGTTACCTTTGGAGGAGGAATTGGTGGAAAGATTACTGGTAAAGGTACTATCAAAACCAGTAAATTAGATTTTGAAGATGTGTTTTATGTGCAAGAGCTTAAGTATAATCTCTTTAGTGTCTCACAAATGTGTGATAGAAAGAATAATGTTCTTTTTACTGAGACTGAATGTCTTGTACTTTCTCCTGATTTTAAGATGCCTGATGAAAGTCAAGTACTTCTTAAAATTCCTAGGAAGGGCAATATGTACAGTGTTGATATGAATAACATTGTTTCTAAAGATGCTTTAACTTGTCTTGTTGCAAAGGCCACATTAGATGAATCTATGTTATGGCATAGGAGACTTGGTCATATTAACTTCAAAACCATAAATAAGATTGTTAAGAATGGTTTGGTAAGAGGTTTACCTCAAAAACGTTTTGAAAATGATCAAACATGCATTGCTTGTCTTAAAGGCAAACAACACAAAGTCACTTGTAAGCCCAAGATTTTTAACTCTATCAGTCAATCATTGTTTATGCTTCATATGGACTTATTTGGACCTGTTTCAATAAGTAGTATAATGCATAAGAGATTTTGTCTAGTTGTTACTGATGACTATAGTAGATTTACATGGGTATTCTTTTTAGGAACTAAGGATGAGACTTCTAGCATCCTTAAGACCTTCATTACAGAGATAGAAAACCTAGTAAGCAAAAGAGTAAAAGTCATTAGATGTGATAATGGGACAGAATTTAAAAATAGAGTTATGGATGATTTCTGCAAAGAAAAAGGTATTAAAAGAGAATTTAGTGTTGCTAGAACTCCTCAACAGAATGGAGTAGCTGAAAGAAAGAATAGAACACTAATAGAAGCTGCTAGAACTATGTTAGCTGATTCAAAGTTGCCTATAACTTTTTGGACTGAAGCAGTCAACACTGCTTGTTATGTTCAGAACAGAGTTTTAATAGTACAGCCTCACAATAAGACATCATATGAACTTTTTAGAGGTAGAACTCCTGCAATAGGATTTCTTAGACCTTTTGGATGTCATGTGACAATTCTGAATACCTTAGACCATTTGAGAAAATTTGATGGTAAAGCAGATGAAGGTTTCTTTGTTGGATATTCTCTCAATAGCAAAGCTTTTAGAGTATACAACATAAGAACTAAGAGAGTAGAAGAGAGTCTACATATAGAGTTCTTAGAGAATAAGTCTAATGTAGAAGGTCAAGGACCAAAATGGCTATTTGATCTTGAAACTCTAACCCATTCAATGAATTATGTGCCTGTTGTTCCAGAAACTAATGATTTTTCAGGTTCACAAGCAACAGATGAGGCAAGGTTAAACAAGAAGACACATCAAGATTATGTGATGATGCCAATATGGTCAAATACCAATGTGGAATCAACTTCAACCAATGGAGAATCTTCTTCTGGCAAAGCTAAAGAAGATGTTGAAGATAAAATCAGAGAAGGAAGAACAGAAGAACAGCAAAATGTTCCTGCTGATGAGCAAAATGTTCCCGCTGATGATCAAACAATTCCTACTGATAAGCAAATTGTCTCTGCTGATAGTCCTTCAGAAGAAACAAAATCAGACTTTTCAGAAGATGAGGTGGATTTGTGCAATATTCCATCTGATTATCAAGTTCCTTCCACTCCACAAACACGAATTCACAAAGTCCACTCCCTAAAAAATGTGATTGGAGATGTACAATCTGGTGTGAAGACAAGACAACAATTGATGTCTTCAGATCAAAAAGGGATTCTTGATGCCCTTTATGCTTCAAAGCAACATGAGTCTTCAAACTCCTGTTTGTTTGTATGTTTTCTCTCACAAGATGAACCAAAGAATATTCATAAAGCCCTAGAAAATTCAAGCTGGTTAGAGGCTATGCAAGAGGAGCTTCTTCAGTTCAAAATTCAAAAGGTATGGGTGCTAGTTGATTTACCTTATGGTGTAAGGGTAATTGGCACTAGATGGGTTTTTAGAAATAAAAGGGATGAAAGAGGCATAGTGATTAAGAATAAGGCTAGATTAGTAGCACAAGGGTACACACAAGAAGAAGGGATAGACTGTGATGAGGTTTATGCTCCAGTAGCTCGAATTGAGGCAATTAGGCTTTTCTTAGCTTATGCTTCATTTATGAACTTCACAGTTTACCAAATGGATGTCAAGAGTGCATTTTTATATGGTTCAATTGAGCAAGAGGTGTATGTTACACAACCTCCAGGCTTCACTGACCCTGACCATCCAGACAAAGTGTACAAGGTAGTTAAAGCTCTATATGGCCTACATCAGGCACCAAGAGCTTGGTATGCAACACTAGCTTCCTATTTATTAGAGAATGGATTTCAAAGAGGAAAGATTGATCAGACACTTTTCATCAAACAACACAAGAAAGATCTTCTGTTAGTACAGGTGTATGTGGATGACATTATCTTTGGATCTACAAGGAAGGAGATGTGTTTAGACTTTGAAAAACTTATGAAAGATAAGTTTCAGATGAGTTCTATGGGAGAACTTACATTCTTTTTGGGTCTGCAAGTTAAGCAATCTTCTGAAGGCATATTTATTAGTCAAGACAAATATGTTGCAGAGATTCTTAGAAAATTTCAATTTGCTGATTCAAAAATAGCAAGCACACCAATGGATCCTGAGAAGCCACTTCTTAAAGATGCAGATGGAGAAAATGTGGATGTACATACATACAGATCTATGATAGGTTCTTTGATGTATCTTACATCATCCAGACCTGATATCATGTTCTCTGTTTGTGCTTGTGCAAGATTTCAAGTAACTCCAAAGGTTTCTCATTTAACAGCAGTCAAAAGAATTTTTAGATATCTCAAAGGTCAACCAAGGTTGGGTTTATGGTATTCTAGAGAATCACCTTTTGATTTGATAGCATTCTCAGACAGTGACTATGCTGGTGCTAGCTTGGACAGAAAGTCAACAACCGGAGGATGTCAATTCCTTGGATGCAGACTTATCTCATGGCAGTGTAAGAAGCAAACAATTGTGGCAAATTCAACAACTGAAGCTGAATATGTAGCTGCTGCAAGTTGCTGTGGTCAAGTTCTATGGCTTCAAAACCAACTTCTTGATTATGGGTACAATTTCTTACATACCATTATACATATTGATAATAGTAGTACAATTTGCATTATTAAAAATCCAGTGCAACATTCTAAAACAAAACACATTGAAATAAGACATCATTTTATAAGAGATTGCAATGAGAAAAGGTTAATTCAAGTAATGAAAATTGCTTCAGAACAAAACTTTGCAGATCTTCTTACCAAAGCTTTTGATGTTGGTAGATTTCAGTACTTGGTAGCAAGTATTGGAATGCTTAATCATTAAATTTTTCAATATAATGTGTTTTTGTATATAGATTTTTGTTAATGCATCTAACTTTGTTATCTAAGTCTTCTATTAACAATATTTGAAGTTATTCATACAGTTAGTTTTATGATTATTCTAATTCAAGACAAGTACTGTGTACTTTGTTCTTTTGGTTTTAGACTAACAATTTCAGGTATGAATGTTTGAGCTGAAAGGCTATTTCAAGTGAAAGCTGATCATTGCTGCGGATCATTTCCACTGATATAATAGGTTCATGATAGAAAAAGTTTGGGACTTCAAAAATCCTTAAAACTTCTTTCTTGGAATCTGATTATGATATTTCACTTTGAATTGATAAATTAGTTGATCAGTTAATCACTGATACAACTCACTTTCTATCATTTTATACTCTCAAGTATAATGTGACTAGTCTACGGATATCTGATAGAAAGAACAGCGAGCAAAAGTGAATCTAACACTTGTGTTAGAGGTAACAAATGCCACGAGCTGGAAACCCTGTAAAGAAAGCCTTTTGAATAGGTTTATCTATACACAGGCGGTTATTTATAACTGAAAACATTGGTTCTCACACAACCAGAGGTTGCTTTAAACTGAAATTTTGATTAAGTGTCTGTTACACACTTAATCCTTTCAAAATGGTTGTAAGCAGTATGATTTTTTATAATAAAATCATATACATACTGCTAAGGCAAAAGTTTCTTAAAAGGATTTTCAAAAGATGACTTTAAAAACCATCAAATGATGGACCATAAGTCAAAAATATCCATTGAATCACCTCTCATAGGAGTTAACACACCTAGAAGTGATGAGGACAGAATCTTAAACTCTTAAGGAATTGATGGCTTCATGTACAAATTGTCTGAAAACATGGAACAATGCTAAATCAGATGATGATGTTATGATTGTGAGAAAATCTTTCAAACAAGGGGAGGATATCAATATAAGATGATATTTGAATCTCAGGGGAGGAAATTCAAAGCCCAGTTCAAGGAAGATTAACCAAAAGAAAAGACAAGATCATACAAGATGATGACATAGAGGTTGAAAATGACAAGAACATTCTTAAATGTTGTATTCAGAAAGGATGAAGCATTTCAAAGGAGAAAGTTCTATCTAGGTCAAAAAGTTGAAAAGATTCAATTTCAGTTCACTACGTTTGTTCATCACTTGTTGAAAGATCAGAAAGCAGATAAGTTCCAGAGAAAGATAAGTTCATTCACTCAGAAGAGAAGAAAGTTCAGATCAACCAAATCTGACAATGAAGTGTTTGAAAGATCTTCACAAAGTCCTCATTTAATTAAAAAAAAAAAAAAAAAAAAAAAAAAAAAAAAAACATGTTTGAATGTGATTCACATGTTTAGGGGAGGATTGTTAGGAATTAAATATCAGAAGAATCAAAGCGAGTTTCCACTGAAGGTGATTCTGCTGCTGAATCCTGCTGCTGCTTTATTCTGCTGCTGAATCATACTACTGCTGAATCCTACTGCTGCTTGATTCTGCTGCTGAATCATACTACTGCTTGATTCTGCTGCTGCTATGACTGTGCAGCTATGACTCATAACAAACAGCTGTGTAGATAAGACCGACTTATTCAACACTTGCATAAAAAGATAATATCTTAGTTCTAGTCATCAAATTGAACACTCCAAGTGAGTTGTTTATCTTAGATACATGATGTATCTTGTATGACAAAGCTAGAATAGTGATTAGTCATAAGCTAGTTATTTGTTGAGTCATGTAGTTTGTAAAAGATATTTCCTTGGACTATAAAAGGAAAATCTTAGATATGTAGATAACAGAGACAATGCCATATACAACTCTGAAATACAGACAATAGATAGAACAAACATAAGATTCAAGGTCTTTGTAACCCTAGTGATAAGCAAAAGATCACTCGTATTATTTTTTTTGAATAATATTGAATCGTTTGGTGTTAACTATTCCATTTCCATAACAATAAACATAAATCTTCTAAGTGTGGTTAAGTAGATTCCGCATACTTAATCATATTTACACAAACATATCTCATACACAAAGAACGAAGGTTTAACCACCTTATCGTGTAATCGGTCCCTCAACAAGTGGTATCAGAGATATGTTTGAGCATTAGTAATTGGTCCCTCAAACTCATTCTGTTTGAGCATTGGTAACTTAGCAGCAACATTTGTTTGAATAGACTCAACATCCATTTCTAACTTCTTCTTCTAAAACAAAAATATCAACCTGTAAGCTCTGATACCACTTGTTGAGGGACCGATTACACGATAAGGTGGTTAAACCTTCGTTCTTTGTGTATGAGATATGTTTGTGTAAATATGATTAAGTATGCGGAATCTACTTAACCACACTTAGAAGATTTATGTTTATTGTTATGGAAATGGAATAGTTAACACCAAACGATTCAATATTATTCAAAAAAAATAATACGAGTGATCTTTTGCTTATCACTAGGGTTAAAAAGACCTTGAATCTTATGTTTGTTCTATCTATTGTCTATATTTCAGAGTTGTATATGGCATTGTCTCTGTTATCTACATATCTAAGATTTTCCTTTTATAGTCCAAGGAAATATCTTTTACAAACTACATGACTCAACAAATAACTAGCTTATGACTAATCACTATTCTAGCTTAGTCATACAAGATACATCATGTATCTAAGATAAACAACTCACTTGGAGTGTTCAATTTGATGACTAGAACTAAGATATTATCTTTTTATGCAAGTGTTGAATAAGTCGGTCTTATCTACACAGCTGTTTGTTATGAGTCATAGCTGCACAGTCATAGCAGCAGCAGAATCAAGCAGTAGTATGATTCAGCAGCAGAATCAAGCAGCAGTAGTATCAAGCAGTAGTATGATTCAGCAGCAGAATCAAGCAGCAGTAGTATGATTCAGCAGCAGAATAAAGCAGCAGCAGGATTCAGCAGCAGAATCACCTTCAGTGGAAACTCGCTTTGATTCTTCTGATATTTAATTCCTAACAATTGATCCTCCCCTAAACATGTGAATCACATTCAAACATGTTTTTTTTTAAATTAAATGAGGACTTTGTGAAGATCTTTCAAACACTTCATTGTCAGATTTGGTTGATCTGAACTTTCTTCTCTTCTGAGTGAATGAACTTATCTTTCTCTGGAACTTATCTGCTTTCTGATCTTTCAACAAGTGATGAACAAACGTAGTGAACTGAAATTGAATCTTTTCAACTTTTTGACCTAGATAGAACTTTCTCCTTTGAAATGCTTCATCCTTTCTGAATACAACATTTAAGAATGTTCTTGTCATTTTCAACCTCTATGTCATCATCTTGTATGATCTTGTCTTTTCTTTTGGTTAATCTTCCTTAAACTGGGCTTTGAATTTCCTCCCCTGAGATTCAAATATCATCTTATATTGATATCCTCCCCTTGTTTGAAAGATTTTCTCACAATCATAACATCATCATCCGATTTAGCATTGTTCCATGTTTTCAGACAATTTGTACATGAAGCCATCAATTCCTTAAGAGTTTAAGATTCTGTCCTCATCACTTCTAGGTGTGTTAACTCCTATGAGAGGTGATTCAATGGACATTTTTGACTTATGGTCCATCATTTGATGGTTTTTAAAGTCATCTTTTGAAAATCCTTTTAAGAAACTTTTGCCTTAGCAGTATGTATATGATTTTATTATAAAAAATCATACTGCTTACAACCATTTTGAAAGGATTAAGTGTGTAACAGACACTTAATCAAAATTTCGGTTTAAAGCAACGTCTGGTTGTGTGAGAACCAATGTTTTCAGTTATAAATAACTGCCTGTGTATAGATAAACCTATTCAAAAGGCTTTCTTTACAGGGTTTCCAGCTCGTGGCATTTGTTACCTCTAACACAAGTGTTAGATTCACTTTTGCTCGCTGTTCTTTCTATCAGATATCCGTAGACTAGTCACATTATACTTGAGAGTATAAAATGATAGAAAGTGAGTTGTATCAGTGATTAACTGATCAACTAATTTATCAATTCAAAGTGAAATATCATAATCAGATTCCAAGAAAGAAGTTTTAAGGATTTTTGAAGTCCCAAACTTTTTCTATCATGAACCTATTATATCAGTGGAAATGATCCGCAGCAATGATCAGCTTTCACTTGAAATAGCCTTTCAGCTCAAACATTCATACCTGAAATTGTTAGTCTAAAACCAAAAGAACAAAGTACACAGTACTTGTCTTGAATTAGAATAATCATAAAACTAACTGTATGAATAACTTCAAATATTGTTAATAGAAGACTTAGATAACAAAGTTAGATGCATTAACAAAAATCTATATACAAAAACACATTATATTGAAAAATTTAAAGATTAAGCATTCCAATACTTGCTACCAAGTACTGAAATCTACCAACATCAAAAGCTTTGGTAAGAAGATCTGCAAAGTTTTGTTCTGAAGCAATTTTCATTACTTGAATTAACCTTTTCTCATTGCAATCTCTTATAAAATGATGTCTTATTTCAATGTGTTTTGTTTTAGAATGTTGCACTGGATTTTTAATAATGCAAATTGTACAACTATTATCAATATGTATAATGGTATGTAAGAAATTGTACCCATAATCAAGAAGTTGGTTTTGAAGCCATAGAACTTGACCACAGCAACTTGCAGCAGCTACATATTCAGCTTCAGTTGTTGAATTTGCCACAATTGTTTGCTTCTTACACTGCCATGAGATAAGTCTGCATCCAAGGAATTGACATCCTCCGGTTGTTGACTTTCTGTCCAAGCTAGCACCAGCATAGTCACTGTCTAAGAATGCTATCAAATCAAAAGGTGATTCTCTAGAATACCATAAACCCAACCTTGGTTGACCTTTGAGATATCTAAAAATTCTTTTGACTGCTGTTAAATGAGAAACCTTTGGAGTTACTTGAAATCTTGCACAAGCACAAACAGAGAACATGATATCAGGTCTGGATGATGTAAGATACATCAAAGAACCTATCATAGATCTGTATGTATGTACATCCACATTTTCTCCATCTGCATCTTTAAGAAGTGGCTTCTCAGGATCCATTGGTGTGCTTGCTATTTTTGAATCAGCAAATTGAAATTTTCTAAGAATCTCTGCAACATATTTGTCTTGACTAATAAATATGCCTTCAGAAGATTGCTTAACTTGCAGACCCAAAAAGAATGTAAGTTCTCCCATAGAACTCATCTGAAACTTATCTTTCATAAGTTTTTCAAAGTCTAAACACATCTCCTTCCTTGTAGATCCAAAGATAATGTCATCCACATACACCTGTACTAACAGAAGATCTTTCTTGTGTTGTTTGATGAAAAGTGTCTGATCAATCTTTCCTCTTTGAAATCCATTCTCTAATAAATAGGAAGCTAGTGTTGCATACCAAGCTCTTGGTGCCTGATGTAGGCCATATAGAGCTTTAACTACCTTGTACACTTTGTCTGGATGGTCAGGGTCAGTGAAGCCTGGGGGTTGTGTAACATACACCTCTTGCTCAATTGAACCATATAAAAATGCACTCTTGACATCCATTTGGTAAACTGTGAAGTTCATAAATGAAGCATAAGCTAAGAAAAGCCTAATTGCCTCAATTCGAGCTACTGGAGCATAAACCTCATCATAGTCTATCCCTTCTTCTTGTGTGTACCCTTGTGCTACTAATCTAGCCTTATTCTTAATCACTATGCCTCTTTCATCCCTTTTATTTCTAAAAACCCATCTAGTGCCAATTACCCTTACACCATAAGGTAAATCAACTAGCACCCATACCTTTTGAATTTTGAACTGAAGAAGCTCCTCTTGCATAGCCTCTAACCAGCTTGAATTTTCTAGGGCTTTATGAATATTCTTTGGTTCATCTTGTGAGAGAAAACATACAAACAAACAGGAGTTTGAAGACTCATGTTGCTTTGAAGCATAAAGGGCATCAAGAATCCCTTTTTGATCTGAAGACATCAATTGTTGTCTTGTCTTCACACCAGATTGTACATCTCCAATCACATTTTTTAGGGAGTGGACTTTGTGAATTCGTGTTTGTGGAGTGGAAGGAACTTGATAATCAGATGGAATATTGCACAAATCCACCTCATCTTCTGAAAAGTCTGATTTTGTTTCTTCTGAAGGACTATCAGCAGAGACAATTTGCTTATCAGCAGGAATTGTTTGATCATCAGCGGGAACATTTTGCTCATCAGCAGGAACATTTTGCTGTTCTTCTGTTCTTCCTTCTCTGATTTTATCTTCAACATCTTCTTTAGCTTTGCCAGAAGAAGATTCTCCATTGGTTGAAGTTGATTCCACATTGGTATTTGACCATATTGGCATCATCACATAATCTTGATGTGTCTTCTTGTTTAACCTTGCCTCATCTGTTGCTTGTGAACCTGAAAAATCATTAGTTTCTGCAACAACAGGCACATAATTCATTGAATGGGTTAAAGTTTCAAGATCAAATAGCCATTTTGGTCCTTGACCTTCTACATTAGACTTATTCTCTAAGAACTCTATATGTAGACTCTCTTCTACTCTCTTAGTTCTTATGTTGTATACTCTAAAAGCTTTGCTATTGAGAGAATATCCAACAAAGAAACCTTCATCTGCTTTACCATCAAATTTTCTCAAATAGTCTAAGGTATTCAGAATTGTCACATGACATCCAAAAGGTCTAAGAAATCCTATTGCAGGAGTTCTACCTCTAAAAAGTTCATATGATGTCTTATTGTGAGGCTGTACTATTAAAACTCTGTTCTGAACATAACAAGCAGTGTTGACTGCTTCAGCCCAAAAAGTTATAGGCAACTTTGAATCATCTAACATAGTTCCAGCAGCTTCTATTAGTGTTCTATTCTTTCTTTCAGCTACTCCATTCTGTTGAGGAGTTCTAGCAATACTAAATTCTCTTTTAATACCTTTTTCTTTGCAGAAATCATCCATAACTCTATTTTTAAATTCTGTCCCATTATCACATCTAATGACTTTTACTCTTTTGCTTACTAGGTTTTCTATCTCTGTAATGAAGGTCTTAAGGATGCTAGAAGTCTCATCCTTAGTTCCTAAAAAGAATACCCATGTAAATCTACTATAGTCATCAGTAACAACTAGACAAAATCTCTTATGCATTATACTACTTATTGAAACAGGTCCAAATAAGTCCATATGAAGCATAAACAATGATTGACTGATAGAGTTAAAAATGTTGGGCTTACAAGTGACTTTGTGTTGTTTGCCTTTAAGACAAGCAATGCATGTTTGATCATTTTCAAAACGTTTTTGAGGTAAACCTCTTACCAAACCATTCTTAACAATCTTATTTAAGGTTTTGAAGTTAATATGACCAAGTCTCCTATGCCATAACATAGATTCATCTAATGTGGCCTTTGCAACAAGACAAGTTAAAGCATCTTTAGAAACAATGTTATTCATATCAACACTGTACATATTGCCCTTCCTAGGAATTTTAAGAAGTACTTGACTTTCATCAGGCATCTTAAAATCAGGAGAAAGTACAAGACATTCAGTCTCAGTAAAAAGAACATTATTCTTTCTATCACACATTTGTGAGACACTAAAGAGATTATACTTAAGCTCTTGCACATAAAACACATCTTCAAAATCTAACTTACTGGTTTTGATAGTACCTTTACCAGTAATCTTTCCACCAATTCCTCCTCCAAAGGTAACATATCCACCATCAATTGATTGAAAGTTGGAAAGATAAGACATGTTGCCTGTCATGTGCCTTGAACACCCACTATCTGAATATCCTTGATCTTCATGATCTGTTGGTGAATGTCCCTGCACAAAATAAAAGAATTAGTTTTCTTTGGGGATCCAAGCCAACACTGACTTGGATCTGCCTCTTGCATCAATGAAATGTAATCTCTTGAGGACTGTTGATGCAACATTGGATTTAAGAATCCAACATGCTGAGGCCTTAACAGCATTTGCCCTGTTACCCTTAGCAGCAGTATGCTTAGCAGAAGTAACTGCTAGCTTTGTAGTTGTACCCTTTGGTCTCCAAACTTGTTTTTGGACCACTGCTTTTGTTTGAATGGGCCTTTGAACAATATTAGATGCATGTTTGAAAGTTGTTTTTGCACCTTTAATTGTTGATTTTGGGTAAACAGTCATATATGGTTTTTCAGCAGAAACCATTTTCCTTTCAGTAGGAACAGTTTTTGTGCCTGTTTTGGGTTTTGATCTTTTACAATTAGAGTGAAAATGAGATTTAGGTGTTTGCCTTTTGTAGTTCACTCTATTACTTTCATACCCAGATACCCATTGGTTGCAGAAAGCTGCAAGATGGTCAAAACTACCACAAATGAAACAAGCTTTATTGTGAAAAGCAAAGTCATCACCTAATTGGTAAGACTTGAGGTTATTCCAATTTCTTTGGTTACCTCTGGGCTTGTTTGTGGTTCTATATTGTTCACAATATCTAACTGGTTGCCTAACATATTTTTCATTGGTTTTAGGCCTATCAGTATTGTGTTTGACTATCGTAGGAACTCTTGTTCTTGCTTTCTTAACCACTTCAGGTTTAGACATAACCTGTTTATTTACAAAGGACACCTTGTCCTGAAGAAGTAATGTTTTACATGAACATTTACTTTCTTTCTTAGGCTCATCAGCTACTATGTTAGAGTTTGGTTGAACTCCATATTGTAAATCAGGTAGCTGAAATTCAGGCAATCCTGAATGTTCTAGGTCGATCCCTGGGGGTTTTGGGATACCTCTATAAGGGGGTGGGGCTGCATTATATCCTAATCCTGACTTAACTTTATTATTCACTTGACTGTCTATTATTTTGTTTACATTTTTAGAAGCATGTTCAAGCTTCTCTTTAGTCAATTGAATGTTTTCTTTCTCAGTCTTAACCCTATCCAATGCTTCTTTTAAAGCCTCAATGATTTGATCTTTAAATTGATTATCATTTTCAAGTAAAGTTTTAGCATCAGTAAAGGTAAGTTCATTCCTTTTATAGTGTAGGATTTGTCTCTCTGCAGATTCTAAACCACTTTTATAATTGAAACAATCTAGATCAGATTTGGCGTATCGAACCTTTTGGTCATCATACTGTTTAATTAAGATTTTTAAGTCTTTAAGAGCAGTACAAGTATTTGAACAGGTTTTATGATCATGTACCTCAGGTGCAGTAAATGCCATAAGAGCCATCTGTGAAGAACCCATTTCTTCATCATCCATGAAGCTCCAATCAAAACCTAATCCATCAATTGCTACCATAGCTTTTGGTTCAGACATCTCCCCTGTATTGGATTTTCTTCCAACATCTCTATTTCTGCTATCTTGCTGTCTTGGCCTTCTACATTCTCTTGAGAAGTGTCCCATCTTGTGACCGTTGTAGCATTCTATCTTTGACTTGTCATAACCAGCAGGATCATTGCTACTGATTGTGATCTTCTTCCCCGTCCTTTGATAGAATTTCTTAGCTCTCATGCTAAGAAGAGAAATTTGCCATTTTAGATCCATTTCCTCCAGATCATCATCATTGATCTCTTGAAGGTCTTCATGAGTTAACATGGATCCATTATGTTTGCTTGTGAAGAAAGCACAACATGTTTTCTCATCCAAAATTGCAAAAGTACTGCTTGATGAACTTGTAGCACTTGCAACATCATGAACTTTTTCATTAGTAACTGGAACTGAATTACTAGGAGATGACATAAATGCCATGTTCCCAGTGCTTGAACTAGTACCTCCAGTTTTCTTCAAATCTTGCTCAACAATCTTAAAGTTGCTATACAGATCCATAAGATCCATGGTGTCAATGTCTGACTTGTTCTTCCAGACAACAACATGCATAGCCCATTCTTCAGGTAAGCTTCTCAGAAATTTTGAGTTTAAATCTTCTTGAGGTATTTCAACTCCAAGAATAGCAAGTTGACTCACAATATTCTGTAGCCTGTTGAACATATGGTCTAAAGATTCATGGTTGGTTGATGTGAAATTTTCAAACTGTTGCTTAAGAAGAGTCTTCTGGGTCTTCTTGGTGGCTTCATTCCCACCATACCTTGCAATAATGGCCTCAAATAGTGACTTTGCATCTTTGAATTTGCTGAAGTTTATAAGTTGATCATTTGGAATGGTCATCATCAGCATGCTTCTGGCCTTTAGGTCATTCTTCTTCTTAATTCTGTCTTCTGCAGTTTGTGGCTTGGTTTGCAGCTTATCAACTTCCTTACCATCAACTGTTGATGTAGTGGTTGTAGGCTTGTAAGAATCTCCATCTTCAATAATTTCCCACAGTGCATAATCTTGCACTTGAAAATATTGTTCTATTCTTAACCTCCACATCTCAAACTCATTCTGTTTGAGCATTGGTAACTTAGCAGCAACATTTGTTTGAATAGACTCAACATCCATTTCTAACTTCTTCTTCTAAAACAAAAATATCAACCTGTAAGCTCTGATACCACTTGTTGAGGGACCGATTACACGATAAGGTGGTTAAACCTTCGTTCTTTGTGTATGAGATATGTTTGTGTAAATATGATTAAGTATGCGGAATCTACTTAACCACACTTAGAAGATTTATGTTTATTGTTATGGAAATGGAATAGTTAACACCAAACGATTCAATATTATTCAAAAAAAATAATACGAGTGATCTTTTGCTTATCACTAGGGTTACAAAGACCTTGAATCTTATGTTTGTTCTATCTATTGTCTGTATTTCAGAGTTGTATATGGCATTGTCTCTGTTATCTACATATCTAAGATTTTCCTTTTATAGTCCAAGGAAATATCTTTTACAAACTACATGACTCAACAAATAACTAGCTTATGACTAATCACTATTCTAGCTTAGTCATACAAGATACATCATGTATCTAAGATAAACAACTCACTTGGAGTGTTCAATTTATCCTCCCCTAAACATGTGAATCACATTCAAACATGTTTTTTTTAAATTAAATGAGGACTTTGTGAAGATCTTTCAAACACTTCATTGTCAGATTTGGTTGATCTGAACTTTCTTCTCTTCTGAGTGAATGAACTTATCTTTCTCTGGAACTTATCTGCTTTCTGATCTTTCAACAAGTGATGAACAAACGAAGTGAACTGAAATTGAATCTTTTCAACTTTTTGACCTAGATAGAACTTTCCCCTTTGAAATGCTTCATCCTTTCTGAATACAACATTTAAGAATGTTCTTGTCATTTTCAACCTCTATGTCATCATCTTGTATGATCTTGTCTTTTCTTTTGGTTAATCTTCCTTAAACTGGGCTTTGAATTTCCTCCCCTGAGATTCAAATATCATCTTATATTGCAGTAGGATTCAGCAGTAGTATGATTCAGCAGCAGAATAAAGCAGCAGCAGGATTCAGCAGCAGAATCACCTTCAGTGGAAACTCGCTTTGATTCTTCTGATATTTAATTCCTAACAATCCTCCCCTAAACATGTGAATCACATTCAAACATGTTTTTTTTTAAATTAAATGAGGACTTTGTGAAGATCTTTCAAACACTTCATTGTCAGATTTGGTTGATCTGAACTTTCTTCTCTTCTGAGTGAATGAACTTATCTTTCTCTGGAACTTATCTGCTTTCTGATCTTTCAACAAGTGATGAACAAACGTAGTGAACTGAAATTGAATCTTTTCAACTTTTTGACCTAGATAGAACTTTCTCCTTTGAAATGCTTCATCCTTTCTGAATACAACATTTAAGAATGTTCTTGTCATTTTCAACCTCTATGTCATCATCTTGTATGATCTTGTCTTTTCTTTTGGTTAATCTTCCTTAAACTGGGCTTTGAATTTCCTCCCCTGAGATTCAAATATCATCTTATATTGATGCGAGTTTCCACTGAAGGTGATTCTGCTGATATTTAATTCCTAACAAATCATTTCAAGAATCATATGTCAAAGAACAAAATCTTCAAAAGCAACTCTATGACATAGTTGAGTCAAACGATGAATTGGTTTCCAAACTGGAAAATGAAAAACATGATCTTCAAAAACAAGTTGTTCAACTCCAACAGGAACTTTCAAAAACACAAAAAGAGGTGATAACTTGCAAACAGGAATTTTATGAACATAAAGTGCAAAAACGAGAAAAAGAAAATTCTTTACTTGATGATAATCTCGCTCTCAAACGTCAAATTAAAGCTTTTCAAAATATCGTTTATAAACATGGGGAATCTGTAACGACAATTCAAAAGTTTTCTTTAAAACCAAGACCAGGTAAAGGTTTTGGCCTCGGCGATTACAGATCCTCTTTTCTTCGCACTGCGTTCAAAACAAATCCTAAGCTGTACAGTATGGACCAATTGATGGATAATAATGTTGTGCGTGTTATTGTACATAATACTGAGGAAGAATACGAACTTGAAGAGAATAGTCGATCAAAAATGAGTAAAGTTGAATATTGCAAACCATATGATTACTCAAAAGCTCCTCACATTTCAAAATCTTTTGTTCCGTCAAGAGAAATAACTGAGAAATCATGGTATGTTACTGAGTCATATGTTTCATCTTCTAACGGAGCTCCTGTCAAACCCGTGGCACAAGTTAATGGTCCATTACCATCTTCTGGTCATGTGACACCATTACCTACACAATGTAAAGTTTTAGACTATTTTCAAACTTTCATGAAAGGCATCGAGAATTTAGAAAACGAAATTGAACATCATTCGCAAATTAAAATTCTTACTTTTCAATCAGCTTACGAGCGGGAAAAGCGAGACATTTTTCAAAAACAAATCCTACCTTTAGTTCAAAATTTACGTTATTGTGCTACTCGTTGGGAACAGGAACTCCAAAAAGAAGTTAAAGATATGAAAGAAATTTTCGCTCTTAATGAAAATGCAATTTTGGTTCAACAACGCAAAAACCGTTTTTTGAAAACAGATTCGGATCGACTCTTGGAACAACTTCTTCAAGCTGATATTCATACTTTTCTAATGAATGAACTCTATTATTCCAGCAATGCTGAAGTGTTTGCAGAATACTGTGCTGAACTTGTGTCGTTCAAGTCACAAAATGAAACATTGAAACATCAATATGAAACGTTGCATCAAAACAGTGATGATGTGATAAACAAACTTTCAAACGAAATTTGTCAACTCGAACAAAAGATTGATTGGTGTCAATCTCAAAGTATTGAAACTGAATTGCAACTATGTACCAAGATTGAGTCTCGCAAAAACAAATGTCGTCTACTTAAAAATGAAATTGCGGAGTTAAAAATTGAAAACGCCGAATGGCAACAAAACCGTGATGACATTCGTTATTGCAATGGTTTACTTGAGTCTGATATTCAGGACAAAAAACACATCATCATTGATTTGAAAGAGAAAATTAAGCTACTTCAAAAAGGAAAGTTTATTGACACCACTGTGATAGCACCAGGAATGTTTCTAATAGACAGAATAGATAAGGATAAGCATACTAAGAGTTCTAATGTTAGCTCTTCCACTTCCACATGTCTAGTTTCCCCTAAGGGCGTTAGAAGCCCAAAGCCAAAAAGCGTTAAGAAGACTAAAAAGACTAGGCTCTCGCAACGTAAAAGTGGAACTCTAGAAGTGCAAGAGGTAGAAGCTCACCTTAGGAACTCGAATAAAACTCATGTTGCATCTGATTTAGATTCTAATCTGGCAAATTGTAATCCAAATCTTAATGTAACGAATGCTGAACCTTCTGATGTTTTGAATATTAATGCATCTTGTGTGTTTTGTCGTAAAAGTGTGTTATCTGGTGATCATACCAAATGTGTAGCTAATAATCTCTTACACCGTAAAAAGAAACGTAGATCCGGATCTTCTTCTAGGTCCACTAATGCCTCTAAGTCTACCTTAAGAAAAACGCCTACTACAGTTTCAAATGATGTTGTAGTCAACCCAAAAGCAGCAACCAACAATTCTAGGAACACGCCAAAAGCTAGTGCATTCACTAAGAACAAAGCAAAAACTAGTTGGAACTGGCAACGTTGGTTACAATACAAACCAAATTTTAAATGGATTCCTAAATTGTTAAATATTTGTGTTTCTAACCAACAGGAACCCACAATTTCTTCGGGTTCCACCCTTACTTCTGTTCCATCTCTGTCGTCTTCTTTTGATGCAGGTGGTTCAGATCGTTCTCTGGATTGTTGATAGCGGTTGCACCCGACATATGACAGGCAATCTCAAACTGTTAAAAAACTTTGTCTCAAAGTTTATTGGAACTGTCAGATTCGGGAATGATCAATATGCTTTAATCATGGGTTATGGTGTAACGCCCCAACCCGGCAAGGGTAGAAACATTACAATATGGTTTCACATCAGATACACACAACTCCAAACCAAACAGCGGGTGTCTTAAATAAAGTCAACAAAGAGTAATCATCGGGGTCTTAACAAACATCAATGCCTCGGAAATAAACAAGACAAGGTGCGGGTACAAGTTCCAAAATCCAGAAATAATAATAAAGAAAGAGTTCCATTATTCAAAATAAAGCTCTAGGGTGGTCCACCAGCTCTCGTCCCCAAAGCTAAACCCACGTCCTAGCTTAAGTACCTGCCGCCTGGAAAAGAAACATGACTGAGCATAAAAAAGCTTAGTGAACAGATATCAACAAAATAACAACCGATACAATAGAGTTATGAATAATCAAAGGGATATGAAGATAGGATTACATGTGGTATCCAAGAGGGTAATTAAAAGATGACATGGTTAAATGTAAAGCATAGTGTATGTAAGTTTTCAGTATTTTACCCAAGGCCAATCAATACAATACAATACAATAGTAGCCCAATATGGAGTGATCAACTCCCAATATGTGAGGGGTTGCAATGCACGCACCCAGTCACCAATACAATATGTAGCAATGTAGACAATGTAGTAGCTCCAATAATCAATCAATCAATCAATACAATACAATACAAATCTAGGATGCATCCATACGCCCCCGTAGGCCAATAACAATCACAATCAAAGCAGTAGTCAATAGTAGATCGGGGACGGCGTAGTACATCTCTCCAACTACGCTAGAGTACATAACATTGGTGCATCAATGCTATGGTTGTGGCTACTCCACAACAAGTAATACCCCGGGTAAATACTGAAGGGTCAAGTGGTCAAGGTTCAATATCAATGGTTTATTATCAAAGGTCCAATATCCAAAGGTTCAAATACCCAAAGGTCATTATCAATAGATCATAGGTCAATATCAAGAGGTAGGTCAAAGGACCAATATCAATGGGTCAATCAAAGTTCAATATCAAGATGCAATAACATAAGGAGAGGGAGAAAGTCATGAGAGAGAAATAAAGTTGTACTCTTGCCGAGAGAGTACGGAATATCTGTACCTTATTCGAAGCAAACAAATAGGAAAAGACAGGTCACACAAGATGAGTCACAGATCACTCCTGCTTCACGGAACCTATATGAATTAAAATACCAAGTATTACTCTAAGTCCATTTGAATTTGGTTACTCACTTTAGTATACTTTCCATTTTTAGTAACTTTCTATTTTTAGTCAGGTTTCCTGAATTATCAATTTTCATATTTATTAAGTTTCCCGAAATAATAATTTAATCCTTAAATATTACAATGGACAATTAATAATATTTAAGGTTAAAATGACCAATATAATATTTTAGGTTTTAAAATGTCAATATTATAAGTTTAGGGTCTAAAATATAAATTCTCAAAATTAAATATTAAAAGTCAAATAAAATTATTTTAAATTTTATTTTAATAAATTAATATTAAGATAATAATTTTGGACCCGTCATTATAATTTTATGTAATTTATTAACGTATCCACGGTCTTAAGGTTTATGCCGCGACGACCCAAAATATGATTTTTCATATATATTATACTCATACACACACGTATATGTACAGAGTTTAAAACAAGTTACGCCACACATATATATACACGTTCAAAATTTCCCATGCACATATAACCCCATAATTTCATAGCCACAACAATTATATATAGTACTCTTCTTTTCAGCCCTTAGTTACACACAACTTAACTATGTATTTACTAAATAAAACAAGACACAACCACATCTCTTTTCAGCCATTTCGAAACCATAAAAGCTTTATCGCTCGACCGTTTTCAAAACACACTCCTCAATTGATCAAAAGTGTATTATATCATTCGGATATAAATCTCCATGATAGAAATGATTTTAAAAATTTTATGCTCATGCTTCTAACGATTAATATGTCGACTTCTATTTAAAAGCGTATATTAGATAATATGTGTATGCTACCAGTAGGTTCGAAGGACCCGAAACATAAAGAAAGATCGACTTATATAGTTAATATATTTCTGATTTATGACAGCGTATATATAGGTTACTCATTCACAGATCAAATGCTTTCAAAAAAATAACGATCGACGTATACGTATCATTGATTCGTGATTTCATATGCTTTATTCTATGCGTGCACCTTTATAAAAATCACAGCCGATTCATATATCAATAACATTGCAGGTTTATGATTTTATGTGAACGAAAAATCCATGCATTCCATATGTTATCTATCTCATTCGACCCATGTTTGTTAACCAAGGGTTACTAGACGTAAAGGAAGACTAGAATTCAAAAGAAAAGAGAAAGAGATATACCTAGGCGTCTACCACAAAACAATGCGCAAGGAAAAAGGACCAAAACGAAATCGACACCCACCCTTCTTGAGCCTATTCTCTCGTACAAAGTAACAACCCAAAGGAAGAACACCACAACTCACTCTTGTACCCTTGTTGTTGTCGATCAGAAACAAAAGAAAAGAACCAGAAAAGATAGGCAGTAGCTTTGAGGATAAAGTTTTAGGTTTAGAGTTTAAGGAAAAAAAAGAGACGTGTATGTGTATATAGGGAGAACAACCCGTATGTTTGTGTGGGAGGATAAATGAAAACGTGTACTAGGTTTTTGGCAAGTAAATATTCGGTTGTTATCACAATAATATCAAGTAAATAATTTTTGATCTTGTATTAATTTGTACTTATCTCCTCTTGTTTGACTTGGCCGAATTTTGTGCATGATCCATAAAACATTCGGTTACAATTTTCTTTATTAGGCTACTTTGTTATCAAAGTTTATTTAGTTTAGGAATTAATTTTATAACATAAGTTTTATTAATTATATAGACTTTAGTTAAAATAAAATGATATTCATTTGTACACTTTGAGTATTCTTAGGATTTTCAAAATAGGGGCATTTTGGTCATTTCAAATTTATCGAATTTTAGGGTTTTACATACGGAAACTACATGCATGGGAATATTGAAATTAGCAGAGTTTATTATGTTGAAGGCTTGGGTCACAACCTTTTTTTAGTCGGTCAATTTTGTGATGGAGATTTAGAAGTTGCATTTCGCGAGAAAACCTGTTTTGTTCGTGATCTACAAGGCAATGATTTGATGTCTGACAAATGTGGCACTAACCTTTACACAATTTCAATGTCTGACATGATCGCTTCATCTCCAATCTGTCTTCTATCCAAAGCTGAAACGACTAAATCCTGGTTATGGCACAAACGCTTTCTCATTTGAATTTCAAAACGATGATTGATCTCGCTCGTCACAAATTAGTTGAAGGCTTTCCAAGATTCCGTTATGCCAAAGATCATCTATGTCCAGCCTGTGAATAAGGAAAAAGTACTCGCGATCATTTTCCCTCAAAACCTGAACACAGTACAAATCATGTTTTACAAATGCTTCATATGGATTTGTGTGGTCCGATGCGTGTTCAAACGATCAACGGTAAACGCTACATCTTAGTAATTGTTGATGATTACTCTCGCTGGACTTGGGTTTATTTTCTTCGAAGTAAAGATCAAGCTCCTCAAATGATCATCACCTTTCTCACCAAAATACAAGTTCAGCTTCGCAATACAGTTAGAATTGTTCAAACTGACAATGGCACAGAATTTAAGAATCAGACTCTAAGGTCGTATTTTGAGAAAGTGGGAATTGAACATCAAACATCTATTCCACGCACACCCGAACAGAATGGAGTAGTCGAAAGACGTAACAGAACGTTAGTGGAAGTTGCTCGAACGATGTTAATCAATGCTCAATTACCAGATTACTTATGGGCAGAAGCTGTTTCAACCGCCTGTTACACTCAAAACCGTTGCATGATCACAAAACGCCATAACAAAACCCCATATCAGATTGTTCACAAAAGGAAACCAAACATCAGTTACTTTCATGTATTCGGAGCTTTATGCTACCCAGTCAATGATCGTGATGATCTAGGTAAACTTAAAGCAAAGGCTGACATCGGAATATTTATAGGATATTGTGAAAATTCAAAAGGCTATCGGATATGGAATCGTCGCACTAGGGAAATTCAAGAAACTATTCATGCTAATTTCGATGAACTCACTCAAATGGCTTCTGAGCAAAACGGCTTAGGACCCACAACCAACCGTCTTAACTTTCCGGTCTCTTCGGCTGAACCATTGTCACTTTCTCGTAAAAAAGTGGAAACCTTGTTTGCTCCATTGTTTGATGATACGCCTGTTAACCGTACATCTGAGGCCACACCAAATTCCGCTGCACATCTTGATCAACATCAAGTACCTGATACACCTCAACAAACAACAACTACTGTTGGAAGAGACGGTCCTCCAGTCATATCACCTACAACAACAGAACAAACCGGGTCCAACTCACGACAATCAGCTGGAGATTCCATACCTTTATCAGTTCCACACACCGCAGAGCATGACCCAGAACCATTCATTAACCCATTTGCAAATGCTCAACCTGTCCCCGACATTGCTGAGTCATCTACACGCTATTTGGGTCCTGCTCACTTGCGAGATACTTATCAACTTCATCCTTCGACACACAAATGGACTAGAGATCACCCCTTAGTTCAAATTATTGGCCATCCAGATGCACCAATTATGACAAGACAACGCCTTCACACAGACGGTGAAACTTGCATTTATGCACTCACAGTTTGTGAAACCGTACCTAAAAACGTCAAGGAAGCAATGACTTATGAAAACTGGATTGAGTCTATGCAAGAAGAATTTGAAACCTTTCAAAGATTAGAAGTATGGGAATTGGTTGAAAAACCAGAAGGCATCATTGTCATTGGTTTAAAATGGATCTGGAAAAACAAACTGAATGCAGAAGGCACAGTCATACGCAACAAATCACGCTTGGTAGCAAAAGGTTATTCTCAAGAAGAAGGCATCGATTTTGAAGAATCATTTGATCCTGTAGCTAGACTTGAAGCAGTACGGATATTCTTAGCATTTGTTGCTCATCGGAATATGATTGTTTACCAAATGGACGTGAAAACGGCTTTTCTGAACGGTCAACTCCGAGAAGTGGTTTATGTCAGTCAACCTGAAGGATTCGTTGACCCAGAACGTCTAAATCATGTCTACAAGCTAAAGAAGTCTCTCTACGGTCTTAAGCAATCCCCCAGGGCGTGGTATGACAAGCTTTCTAAATTCCTGTTGGCTAATGATTTTACTCTAGGCTCGGTGGATCCAACACTGTTTACAAAAACATACGGGATGGACTTATTAATCGTTCAAATTTATGTCGATGACATTATTTTTGCTTCAACCAACAAAAAATTACTCAATGGATTTTGCAAAATTGATGACAGATAATTTTGAAATGTCCATGATGGGTGAACTTACGTTCTTTCTAGGACTACAAGTTCATCAATCACCCCGTGGAATTTTTCTAAATCAGTCAAAATATGCTCTTGAGATTTTAAAGAAACATGGTATGCAAAGTAGTGATACTATGAATACACCGATGGCCAATTCTACTAAACTAGATGCTGATATACATGGGACTCCAGTTGACCCTACCAAATACCGAAGTATTATTGGGTCCCTCATGTATCTCACATCCAGTAGACCTGATATTGTATTTGCTGTCTTTATGTGTTCTCGCTATCAGGCTAATCCAACTGAAAAACACCTCAATGAGGCAAAAAGAATCCTTTGATACATAAAGGGAACCATCCACTTGGGGATCTGGTATCCGAAGGATTCTGGTTTTGAACTAATAGCTTTTTCAGACGCTGACCATGCAGGATGCTTAGACTCGCGAAAAAGTACATCAGGTGGCCTACAGTTTCTTGGAGATAAACTTGTATCTTGGCAATCAAAGAAGCAGGACTGCACATCACTGTCATCTACAGAATCTGAATACGTAGCTATGTCTGCTTGTTGTGCTCAAGTCATTTGGATGAGATCACAACTTAAAGACTATGGCTACCTATTCAATAAGATTCCGATCTACTGCGATTCTAAAAGTGCCATTGCAATCTCCTGCAACACGGTTCATCATTGCAAATCCAAACACATTAATCTCCGATACCATTTCATCAAAGAGCATGTCGAGAAGGGTACAGTTGAATTATATTTTGTGGGTACTGAGTACCAATTGGCGGACTTACTTACAAAACCCTTAGCTCCATCAAGGTTTGCAAGTTTAGTTCACCAAATTGGTATGCGATGTTTGACACCATTTGATCTGTAAAAGTTTTTAAAACAAAAGTAAAGTGTCAAACATCAACAATTTAACTATCTTTATAAAATAACTCCTCTTTTATTTTATTTTTCATAAATCTCAAAAACACAAAAATATTTTCTCTATTTTACTTAAAAAAAAATGCAAGTATATCACTTTCTTTCAACACCTTGTTATTTTACAAGTGTTGAGGGGTAGACTCGCCTAAAATTTTATAAATTTTTCAAAAATGATATACTTGCATATTACCTTTGATGCGTTGTTTCGGGATCTCATAAGATATCTCATATCTCGTTTCCTTTTCTCAATATGGTGTCGTAAGTTTGTATATCTTTAAGTCTTTACTTATATCTAACTTTAGGACTTATGATTGCTAATTGGATAGTTAGGGGACCATATGTGACAAGTTTCAAAAGTTCTATAATAACAAAACAAACACCCCCATTTCTAAATCACAATTTCTTTCTAAAAACCACTTAAACCCTCCCTTTCAAATCCACGGCTCTAATTCAAACGAAAAATCCGTGCTTTCAATCTTCAAAAAGTAAGTTTCTATATGATCTTTAGATGATTTCTAACCATGGTTTTCGTTTAATCGCTTAAATAATGGTTAGATTTCACGAATTTTCGATTTGAAATACTATGTTTATGTAATTTCGGGTTAATACAAAACATGCTTGGGAGGTTAATTATTGATAGGGGTTTTGTGCTTATACATGTTTCTATCCTTCCTATAACGATTAATCTCATTAAAACACATGCTTGTGTGATTTTCGAAACCTAGGGTTTTAGTACGAATTGGGTTTTGTTGATTAGTTGATGTTTTTGTTATTGTTCTTGGTGGGATATAGTCTCATGTGTAAATGAACCATGTTTATGCCTATTAATTTGAATAATTTACATGAATGCATGATTCTCGATAGGTAAGGTCTCGTTCAAAGTGGGTTTCTCTCGTATTGTGTTCAAATGTGATGCTTATTGTGCCTAAATGCTTCTAATGCACGTTTGTGATATGCAAGTACCTGTCATCATCAATTGTATCATGATTTTGCTTCTTATCGAGAACGTGTTCTTGAATCATTTTTCGAAATCACTGTATACGATTGTGTAGCCTGTTTCTAATCGTTAAATATCATCATTTGCAACAGGTGTTATCATTTGGATCACAATTATTCTCACAAAAAACGTACGTTGGATGTTCTCGAAATTCTTGTATAAGAATTTTTCGAGAAAACAGTTTTTTCGCAAATACCAACTTTGGTGAAATGTTTTCGAAAACATAGTAATTTCAAAAAGTATAACATAGTGATGTATTTTTTCGAAAATAATCACTATGCTATTCTTTCGAAAATGTATGTTTGCGAAAGTTTTTTTCATTTTTCGAGATCACCCTCAAGTCAATATTTTCGAGATCACACTCAATGAGTATTCTCGAAAAATCACTTCATTTGGATTGTTCTCGATAATTTTTTTTATCGAAAACATACTTTGAAACAGTTTCGAAAATACCCACTTTGTATGATTGCGAAAACATTCATTTTTGTCTAGTTCTCGAAAATTTTTGGTACTTGTGACATCTTTTCGAAATTATGATTTTATCTTCATGTGTTTTCGATAAAGATATTTATGTACGATTGTGTTATCCTGTAATCTCGAAAACGTGTGATATGTAATAATGTGATAATGCACTCTTGTCGATGTATAATGTGATGTATAACTTTTTGTGCATGTGTATTCACTTATGTGATACATAATTCCTAATTGACTTTCTAAGTATACGTCACTTATAAATATACATGCAATAATTGAACCATACGTGCTTACATGATTCTAAATGCTTATCCATAATCAAACGTTGCAATCATGCTAACTCGTAACAAATCTCAATGTTTTGTTTATGATAATGCTTTTCAGAATAACATGGCTGAACACAACGAGAATGTCCCCGAACAAGCTCTTCCATTACTCACCATGGATGATATCACTCCCGCTAACTACAGCGTTATGATTGGCAACAACAATCCACGAGTTGATTTCGACAAATTAAGAATTACTGAGAACTCGTGCAAGATTGTTAAAGATATTCTACTTGCACATCCATGCAAACATCTGCTCAATAGATCTACTTCAGTTCCTTTGTTTTACCTTCATAGTTCTGGATTACGGCTAAGGCGAATTTGGATGATGAGTCTTTCACTGTCACGCTGGATTGACAAGTCTACACTGTAGATCACGACGTCCTTCGTACAGTCCTTCTCCTGCCTCAAACTGACAACGAATTTGCTCCAATACTACCTGAACTGGATCTTCTTGATTTCTTTATTGAGTTAGGATATGATGTTGATGATGACTTACCTCTGGTCAAACATTCCCGATTCAATGCCAAGAATATACCTCAGCCCTGGAGAACATTCTGTCTGTTGGTTATAAGATCGATATCAGGAAGAAAAAGTGGTCACGAACATCCTAGGCGTGAACATTTACAAACATTTTGGGGAATGGTGACTTTGACACATATTGACTTTGTAGTTCCAATCATGAACGATATAGTCTACAGCATTCAAACCGAACGTGTAAAGACTATGATCCCGTTCACAAGATTCACCAAGCTTCTCATTGAACATTTCTGCAAAGACACTCCAGAATTTGTCAAAAGGATGGCAGACCCTAATGAGCTGAAGCACCTCTTCGAGGACGACTTCACCACATCTTTCATCAAAACGACCACTTCCTCTACCAAGATCAAAGGAATGAGGCTTCCCGAATATCTTCTTGATGACAATATCAAGAAAAGTCTGAACTACAAATTCTATGATAATGCTTACAAAGGGGTACAGGAAGAAGCTACTATACAGACTCAAAGCAAAGGAAGTGTGAAATCTGGGAGTACTACAAGCACCACAGGCTCACCTCAGACTAAGTCTAAGGCTGCTCCCAAGACTAAACCATCTGCTAAACCCAAGACTTCCGCCAAACCTAAACCAACATCCAAACCTAAGCCTGCAACCAAGCAAAAGAAGAAGGTAACTCCTGAGTTCGACACGGAATCTGAAGAAGAAGAACAAGACTTTGAAAGAAGAGTTAGAGTACCTGAAGAAGCATTTCCTGCAACGGAGATCGCCATACAACAAAGTCTTGAAACTTTTGAAGCAGAGTCTAGAAAAAGGAAAGGGATCACGATTAATGAGCCTAATGATGATGAAGAAGAAGAACCAATCATTGAACAATTGGTCAATAAACGCAAACTGAAAAGTATAGTTGTCGACACACGAGCTGAAGAAAAGCAACTTCGCAAAGAACAAAGGAAAGCAGCACTCCAAAGCCGACTTGAGTCTCAACCTTCACCACCACCACCTGTCAATCAGTCAGAACATGAAGGAGCTACAAGCAGCATGATTCCTCCCGTTGTGTCCACTACTTTAGAATCAGCTCCACAACCTGATGACATTATTAAAGATACAGATTATACAGGAGATATCACTATGACTGAGACTGCTAATGTAGAAGAGAATGTTGGCGGACAAGAGAATATTGCTACGGATCAGGATGAATACCTCATTACTCCAGAGTTTCTTGCACGAGAAGCAGAGGAAGCAGAGGAACGTCGAAGAAAAGAAAATGAAGAGAAGAACGCTTTCGACACCAACATATTTCTTAAATCATCTTCTTAGCATACTTCCTCAGCGCAACCTCCACCTCCTCAAGACTCTCCACCAAAGGATCCGACTCCTCCTGCTTCTTCTTCAAGCTCTCACAACGAGTCGTCATCCGAATCATCACCTGAGCATGCATCTCCCACACCTTCTGAAACCGCATCAAAGCAACATTCAATCAATGAACCAACTCAACCAGTTGATCTTCAGGAGCAAGTCAACAAACTTACCACCATGGTTACCAGTCTTGCCAAACAAGTTGAAGATTTTTAGGAGTCAAAGCAGCTGATCGATAAGTTCTTGAACTCTGATTACACAGGATTTATTAAGGCTGTCACACAAGATTATCTTACCGAAAATCTAGTTGAGATTGTCACTCCTGAAGTTGCAAGCCTCATTGAACCTATCAAGGACAACTTGGATCACATAATTAGAAGTGTAGTAAAGAAAATGTTGTCAACCACACCATTCACGCTTCACACTGCTAAAGCTTCTACTGCAACTCCAACCGTCCCTGAATTATCCTTCGATGACCTGCTTGCTAAACTCTACAACAAAGTAGCCTACAAAACCACACAGACTACTGAAGAAAAGGCACTTGTTGATGCTATATCTGCTAACTTGTCGAAAGAGTCATGCAAAGATGCTGTTGGAACCTTAAAGAGGTCAAGGAAAGATAACGACCCGAACCCGAATTCAAAAGGTAAGAAACATAAGTCTAGAACCGGTCCCTCATCTTCTCAACAACCACAAAAGGACTCCACTCCTCCTGGAAATCAACAACACACCTCAGCTACCGGTCAAGGTCCTACTGAAGAGGAAGAAACTTTCATGGAACCAACTGATGACTACCAAGGTCAACCTGACACCGATTACCGTGCCTCACCTATTCCCGATTCTCATACTGGACCATCGTCACCATCCAAGGCTAAAAACAAGGATGCTACATCTAAGTCTAAGAAATCAAAGAAGAGAAGACGTCATTCATGGCTCGACATTGATGACACACCTCAGAATGATTGGTTGACAGAAATGGTTCAAGCTCAACCTCCTCTCTAAGATGAAGAACCCCTTCCTGGCAATACTCTATAATTCACTCAAGTCATAATGAAGGATCTTCAGATTAATAAACTCACGAAGACGGAGCTCAGAAGAATCAATAGGGATGCACAGGAATTCCTTAAGTCTAGATCTGGAAACAAAGTGGAATACGAGTATCACATGCAGAATATAGCTAGTGCAATGTCTGTCGAGTTTGACTGGCTAAATCCTGAAATGAATATCGACCTCAGTTCCAAAAACCATGAAAAGCCTTACTTCACTGACTGGACTAAACCATTACCTTTGACAGGATTTCCAGATAAACCCAAGCTACCCTACAGCTACTTCTTCAACAAAGATCTTCGTAACATCCAACTCACCCAAGAGACATCCAAGAAGAAATATGCTTCCTTACTCATAATCTCAGTTCCAGCCGCAAGATACGAAGTTCCTGCAATTGAAGAGTCTACTCGAGTTTTCAGCAACTCCATCGTAGCTTACGACAGAGATGCTCTACACGGGATTCAACACTGGCCAGAACGTCGTCGTCTCAGTTATACCAGCAGATTAGGAGAGAAATCATTGGAAAATGTGAAGCATAAATCTAAGATCATCGCTATCTTGGAGATTCAAGAGTCGCAACGGTTTAACTACATATTCATGCGTGAGATTGTTGTTAAACGACAAGATGAAAAGAAGTACAAGTTCTCCGAAGCAGAATTTCCAGACCTTAATCTCAATGACATCAAAGACATGCATCTCAAAAAGGTTCAAGGAAGAATGTGTGGATTCGAGAGAAAAATTCAGTACAACTTCATGGCATCACTACTTCTATTCATCCGATGATTGATAGTTCAAGAAAGAGTGGAAGATCTTCAGCTTGGAGTGGAAAGTTACCAACAGAAGATCAATTTGACAAAGCTACAATTCAAATTTGATGGAATCTATCAAACGTCACAGTTTACTCTCATCCAAGAACCTTCATTTGGTTTTACCTACATAAACAGTAAAAGGCTACAAAGTTTCATGCGGTTCGATGAGATACATAAATTCTGTGATGTTACACTTAAATCCGTTCGTGATGGGCTTGCAAAAAGGTTGAATGATGATCGCCGAAAGATAACTAAAGGGGAACAACCTAGATGGAAATCCAGCTCAAGAAGACAAGTTCGTAACTTTGTCATGAAGATTTAAGAAAGGCTATTTCGACAGGAACAGATCAGACGACTGGAAAGCTATATCGGTGTCAGACCATCATTTCCTATCAGACTCTTCGAAAGACCCGAACCAAAGTTCACTGACTTTGATGCTCCACTTCCTGACGAAGATTAAATTGGTACATTTGGTTATTAATTTTTCAATATCAATTGTTTCATTTGATTGAATTATTTTCATTATGGCTTGTGCACACATTACAGTGTACAACCCGTTCTTGTAATGCAAGGACCCTGAGGTACGCTTCAGTGCCTCAATCCTTATATAAGGAGCGAAGGCTTCTTACTTTTGAGTAGAATTAATCAAACATTTTCTGATTTTCATAATTCTGCTCAAAAGACAAGTATTTCACCTCAATGAGTATTCACTTGTTGAGGGGGAGCACTTGAAAAATTCATCGTTTGAAAACCAAAAAGTTCTTGTTGATATCTCCCCATAAGACTCAAAAAGCATATTTTAATCAAAAAGTTTAACAAAAACAACATCTCATATGCTATTTTTGAGGGGGAGAAAAAGTGAATGTGATTAAAATATGAAAGTTCAAAGTTGCTTAAAGTTGTATCTTGTGCGAGCTAGACTCAGAATTCACCCAAGAATTGATGAAACATAAAAGTTAGTAATCTCGAAAAGACTTATCCTCGACGGGTAATAACATCAAGTTAGTTACTAGAGCTAGTTGTCACCTAAAAGCTGACAATGGAACTCTTTAACTAGCCACGTAAGCGTGTCTCGAAAAGGATTTATCGTAGTAGAAATGTACCGTCTCGAAAAACTTTCTGTGGACTTGACCAGGCCGGGTAATAACTTCAAGCTAGTCTAACTAGTGATGTAAGCGTGTCTCGAATCGGTCTTGTTCACTGAAAGTGGATCAATTCAAAAAAAATCCTTGCTCCTCCCACATGTGCAAATTTATTTAAACACTTATGAGCACATGTGAAGGGGGAGCCCTTCAAAAGTAAACACAAAACTCTCAAAGTGTTAAACAAATGTTTGATAATCACAAACACTTTGAGAGATTTTCAAAGGTTTCTTGGCTATTGTCGGATAATCATGGAGTTATAAGGTGATTAAGATAGGAAACACAGTCCTATGATCCGCCAGAGCCAGAGGGATCTACCCAAGGACATCACCATTAGTTAGAATTAGAAGTCCTTAGGTATGATACGATAAAAGGAGAAAAGAATGAAAGGGAAAGAAGGAGTTGAAGAATTAAAAAGAAAAGTAAAGAAAAGGGTGAAAAGAAATAGCCCTCCATATGTTCAACCTTAGGGCAGACACCGGGTTCAATTCATATGCTACTGGTTGTTGCTAAGGCGACGCCGGTATTGAAGATAAAGTTGTCATGGACCCAGTGACGCAATGCACTAAACCTTCTTAACCACTCAAGTTCTCTTAAAAGAGCTTGTTTCATTCTCACGGGGAACCGATGTAATCTATCGACTCATCTCTTAGAGATGGTTGATATTGAAGCAGGAGACCCCTCCCTAGTCTCCGCATAGGAAACCTAAGTGTGCACTTTTCGAGTCTAGAGCCATGAGATACATCAATGATCTCTTAGGAACACTTAGTATTTCTACAACTGGTGTTCTACATCAATGGACACTAGCTGTAAATTATCGAGTCCTTCGCAGATCTTAGCAATCTGCCGAGAACGTTTATGAGAGAATTTACATAAGTATTTCTCAATGATTGAACGGAAATCCTGCCAGGGTCAACATCAAATAGCCCTGACAGCAGGTCACTTCGGTAACTCCTTGTGGGTTACGCTTAGTGTTTGCAGTGGTTTCTTTGCTGTCTACAGTCGTGGAGTGATCCCCAGCAACTCACCCAGTCATTGAGCTACTTAGTAGGTCTTGTAAGCTCCTTCGGGGATATCTGATATGGGAACGGCCTTGATAAGGGTTAGAAGGAGTCTTCACACTATGCTGTTGACGATCTCTAATTCCTTATCTGTAAGTACCGGTTGTTTTATTGCTAACTGTTTACCCACAGGTACACATCATCTCCATGGCGACGGATTCCACATGCTCATACATACATCTTGAAGTCATCAAAAGCTCCCTCAAAGATCAAAGCAACACAAAGTTCAAAGAAAGATTCTACGCCAAAAAGAAGAATCTACAAAGTATAAAGACTAAAGATCAAAAGTGAAAGAAAGGGACTACGTGCATGTATAAGTCAGAATTCAAAGATGTATGAGCATGTTGGAATGGTGGACTACCACCACAGACGCGGAAGTGACGAAAGGCAGACAACTTCATTACTTCATCACCATCACAACAACAATGAACAAAGCACAAAGAACGATGAATGATTATTATCTCATGATTTTTGAAAGACGTCTAAAGCTATGAAAGTCAAAGATGAAGAAATGACAAAGACGTCAAGCAACCGTGATGACCGACCCTTAGGGGGAGATTGTTGGGATCAAAGTTTTACTATTTTATCAAGTCTCGGTCATTTGTAATAATAGGTTGCTTAAGTTATTAGTTACTTCCATTTATGTTATGTTTACATGGATACTAGACTAGCCCATGGGCCTTAAGCCCACACGTATGACATGAAGGGAAGGACTAGGAGTGTTGCCCTAGCTCCTCACCTATATATACTACTCTTAGGCCATTGTAAAACTTGGTTGTTTATTTGAAATCATAAGGAAACTCTTGCACTTATACTTCTCTCATTCAAATATTCATCCCATCCTTATATCTATCTCATTCTTGTTTGTGTGAAATCAATATGGTGACCTAACACAATGTCACTAAACCCCTATCAAAATTTAACCTCCCAATCATGAATTGATAATATTCGAAACATCATAAACCCTAGCTTTACAAAACGAAAAATTATGAAATCTAACCGTTAATTTTGTGATTAAACGAAAACCATTGTTAGAAATCATCGAAAGATCATATAGAAACTTACGTTTTGAAGATTGAAAGCTCGGATTTTTCCTTTGAATTACAACCGTAGGTTTTGAAAGGGTTTTATTTGTTTGAAATTGTTTTGTAATTTAGAAAAGGACGGGGTGTGTAAGTTTTGTTGTTTTAGAAACTTTTGAGAATTGTCACTTTTAGTCCCTATACTACTGATAATGTGTAATAAGTCCTAAACTTAGATATAAGTAAAGACACAAAGATATACTAACTTACGACACCATTTTGAGAAAAGGAAACGAGATATGAGATATCTTATGAAATCCCGAAACAACACATCAAAGGTAGTATGCAAGTATATCGTTTTTGAAAAATTTATAAAATTTAGGCGAGTCTCCCCCTCAACACTTGTAAAATAACAAGGTGTTGAAAGAGAGTGATATACTTTCTTTCTTTTTTAAGTAAAAGAGAGAAAATATTTTTGTGTTTTTGAGGTTTAGAAAAAATTTATTTTACAAAGATAGTTAAATTGTTGATATTTGACACTTTACTTTTGTTTTAAAAACTTTTGCAGATCAAATGGTGTCAAACATCGCATACCAATTTGGTGAACTAAACTTGCAAACCTTGATGGAGCTAAGGGTTTTGTAAATAAGTCCGCCAATTGGTACTCAGTACCCACAAAATATAATTCAAATGTACCCTTCTCGACATGCTCTTTGATAAAATGGTATCGGAGATCAATGTGTTTGGATTTGCAATGATGAACTGTGTTGCAGGAGATTGCAATGGCACTTTTAGAATCGCAGTAGATCAGAATCTTATTGAATAGGTAGCCATAGTCTTTAAGTTGTGATCGCATCCAAATGACTTGAGAACAACAAGCAGATATAGCTACGTATTCAGATTCTGTAGATGACAGTGAAGTGCAATCCTACTTCTTTGATTGCCAAGACACAAGTTTATCTCCAAGAAACTGTAAGCCACCTAATGTACTTTTTCGCGAGTCTAAGCATCCTGCATGGTCAGCGTCTGAAAAAGCTATTAGTTCAAAACCAAAATACTTCGGATACCAGATCCCCAAGTGGATGGTTCCCTTTATGTATCGAAGGATTCTTTTTGCCTAATTGAGGTGTTTTTCAGTTGGATTAGCCTGATAGCGAGAACACATAAAGACAGCAAATACAATATCAGGTCTACTGGATGTGAGATGCATGAGGGACCCAATAATACTTCGGTATATGGTAGGGTCAACTGGAGTCCCATGTATATCAGCATCTAGTTTAGTGGAATTGGCCATCGGTGTATTCATAGTATCACTACTTTGCATACCATGTTTCTTTAAAATCTCAAGAGCATATTTGGACTGATTTAGAAAAATTCCACGGGGTGATTGATGAACTTGTAGTCCTAGAAAGAACGTAAGTTCACCCATCATGGACATTTCAAAATTATCTGTCGTTAATTTTGCAAAATCCATTGAGTAATTTTTGTTGGTTGAAGTAAAAATAATGTCATCGACATAAATTTGAACGATTAATAAGTCCATCCCGTATGTTTTTGTAAACAGTGTTGGATCCACCGAGCCTAGAGTAAAATCATTAGCCAACAGGAATTTAGAAAGCTTATCATACCACGCCCTGGGGATTGCTTAAGACCGTAGAGAGACTTCTTAAGCTTGTAGACATGATTTGGACGTTCTGGATCAACGAATACTTCAGGTTGACTGACATAAACCACTTCTCGGAGTTGACCCTTCAGAAAATCCGTTTTCACGTCCATTTGGTAAACAATCATATTCCGATGAGCAGCAAATGCTAAGAATATCCGTACAGCTTCAAGTCTAGCTACAGGAGCAAATGATTCTTCAAAATTGATTCCTTCTTCTTGAGAGTAACCTTTTGCTACCAAGCATGATTTGTTGTGTATGACCGTGCCTTCTGCATCCAGTTTGTTTTTCCAGATCCATTTTAAACCGATGACAATGATGCCTTCTGGTTTTTCAACCAATTCCCAGACTTCTAATCTTTGAAAGGTTTCGAATTCTTCTTGCATAGACTCAATCCAGTTTTCGTAAGTCATTGCTTCCTTGACATTTTTAGGTACGGTTTCACAAACTGTGAGAGCATAAATTCAAGTTTCACCGTCTGTGTGAAGGCGTTGTCTTGTCATGATAGGTGCATCTGGATGGCCAATAATTTGAACTAAGGGGTGATCTCTAGTCCATTTGTGTGTCGAAGGATGAAGTTGATAAGTATCTCGCAAGTGAGCAGGACCCAAATTACGTGTAGATGACTCAGCAATGTCGGGGACAGGTTGAGCATTTGCAAATGTGTTAATGAATGGTTCTGGGTCATGCTCTGCGGGTTGTGGAACTAATAAAGGTATGGAGTCTCCAGCTGATTGTCATGAGTTGGACCCAGTTTGTTCTGTTGTTGTAGGTGATATGACTGGAGGACCGTCTCTTCCAACAGTAGTTGTTGTTTGTTGAGGTGTATCAGGTACTTGATGTTGGTCAAGATGTGCAGCGGAATTTGGTGTGGCCTCAGATGGACGGTTAAGAGGCGTATCATCAAACAATGGAGCAAACAAGGTTTCCACTTCATTACGAGAAAGTGACAATGGTTCAGCCGAAGAGACCGGAAAGTTAAGACGGTTGGTTGCGGGTCCTAAGCCGTTTTGCTCAGAAGCCATTTGAGTGAGTTCATCGAAATTAGCATGAATAGTTTCTTGAATTTCCCTAGTACGACGATTCCATAAATATTCCGATGTCAGCCTTTGCTTTAAGTTTACCTAGATCATCACGATCATTGACTGGGTAGCATAAAGCTCCGAATACATGAAAGTGACTGATGTTTGGTTTCCTTTTGTGAACAATCTGATATGGGGTTTTGTTATGGCGTTTTGTGATCATGCAACGGTTTTGGGTGTAACAGGCGGTTGAAACAGCTTCTGCCCATAAGTAATCTGGTAATTGAGCATTGATTAACATTGTTCGAGAAGCTTCCATTAACGTTCTGTTGTGTCTTTCGACTACTCCATTCTATTCGGGAGTGCGTGGAATAGATGTTTGATGTTCAATTCCCACTTTCTCAAAATACGACCTTAGAGTCTGATTCTTAAATTCTGTGCCATTGTCAGTTCTTACAATTCTGACTGTGTTGCGTAGCTGAACTTGTATTTTGGTGAGAAAGGTGATGATCATTTGAGGAGCTTGATCTTTACTTCGAAGAAAATAAACCCAAGTCCAGCGAGAGTAATCATCAACAATTACTAATATTTAGCGTTTACCGTTGATCGTTTGAACACGCATCGGACCACACAAATCCATATGAAGCAATTGTAGAACATGATTAGTACTGTGTTCAGGTTTTGAGGGAAAATGAGCACGAGTACTTTTTCCTTGTTCACAGGCTGGACATAGATGATCTTTGGCATAACGGAATCTTGGAAAGCCTTCAACTAATTTGTGACGAGCGAGATCAGTCATCGTTTTGAAATTCAAATGAGAAAGGCGTTTGTGCCATAACCAAGATTTAGTCGTTTCAGCTTTAGATAAAAGACAAATTGGAGATGAAGCGATCAAGTCTGACATTGAAATAGTGTAAAGGTTAGTGCCACGTTTGCCAGATATCAAATCATTGCCTTGTAGATCACGAACAAAACAGGTTTTCTCGCGAAATGCTACTTCTAAATCTCCATCACAAAATTGACCGACTGAAAAAAGGTTGTGACCCAAGCCTTCAACATAATAAACTCTGCTAATTTTAATGTTCCCATGCATGTAGTCTCCGTAACCCATGATTAAAGCGTATTGATCATTCCCGAATCTGACAGTTCCAATAAACTTTGAGACAAAGTTTTTTAGCAGTTTGAGATTGCCTGTCATATGTCGGGTGCAACCGCTATCAACAATCCAGAGAACGATCTGAACCACCTGCATCAAAAGAAGACGATAGAGATGGAACAGAAGTAAGGGTGGAACCCGAGGAAATTGTGGGTTCCTGTTGGTTAGAAACACAAATATTTAACAATTTAGGAATCCATTTAAAATTTGGTTTGTATTGTAACCAACGTTGCCAGTTCCAACTAGTTTTTGCTTTGTTCTTAGTGAATGCACTAGCTTTTGGCGTGTTCCTAGAATTGTTGATTGCTGCTTTTGGGTTGACTACAACATCATTTGAAACTGTAGTAGGCATTTTTCTTAAGGTAGACTTAGAGGCATTAGTGGACCTAGAAGAAGAGTCGGATCTACGTTTCTTTTTACGGTGTAAGAGATTATTAGCTACACATTTTGTATGATCACCAGATAACACACTTTTACGACAAAACACACATGATGCATTAATATTCAAGACATTAGAAGGTTCAGCATTCATTACATTAAGATTTGGATTACAATTTGCCAGATTAGAATCTAAATCAGATGCAACATGAGTTTTATTCGAGTTCCTAAGGTGAGCTTCTACTTCTTGCACTTCTAGTGTTCCACTCTTACGTTGCGAGAGCCTAGTCTTTTTAGTCTTCTTAACGCTTTTTGGCTTTGGGCTTCTAACGCTCTTAGGGGAAACTAGACCTGTGGAAGTGGAAGAGATAACATTAGAACTCTTAGCATGCTTACCCTTATCTGTTATGTCTATTTGAAACATTCCTGGTGCTATCACAGTGGCGTCAATGAACTTTCCTTTTTGAAGTAGCTTAATTTTCTCTTTCAAATCAATGATGATGTGTTTTTTGTCTTGAATATCAGACTCAAGTAAACCATTGCAATAACGAATGTCATCGCGGTTTTGTTGCCATTCGGCGTTTTCAATTTTTAACTCCACAATTTCATTTTTAAGTAAAAGACATTTGTTTTTGTGAGACTCAATCCTTGTACGTAGTTGCAATTCTGTTTCAATATTTTGAGCTTGACACCAATCAATCTTTTGTTTGAGTTGACAAATTTTGTTTGAAAGTTTGTTTATCACATCATCACTATTTTGACGCAACGTATCATATTGATGTTTCAATGTTTCATTTTGTGACCTCAACGAAACAAGTTCAGCACAGTATTCTGCAAATAATTCAGCATTGCTGGAATAATAGAGTTCATTCATGAGAAAACTATGAATATCAGCATGAAGAAGTTGTTCCAAGAGTCGATCAGAATCTGTATTCAAAAATCGGTTTTTGCGTTGTTGAACCAAAATTGCATTTTCATTAAGAGCGAAAATTTCTTTCATATCTTTAACTTCTTTTTGGAGTTCCTGTTCCCAACGAGTAGCACAATAACGCAAATTTTGAACTAAAGGCAGAATTTGTTTTTGAAAAATGTCTCGCTTTTCCCGCTCGTAAGCAGATTGAAAAGTAAGAATTTTAATTTGCGAATGATGTTCAATGACGTTTTCCAAATTATCGATGCCTTTCATGAATGTTTGAAAATAGTCTGAAACTTTACAGCGTGTAGGTAATGGTGTCACATGACCAGAAGATGGTAATGGACCATTTACTTGTGCCACGGGTTTGACAGGAGCTCCATCGAAAGATGAAACATAAGACTCAGTAACATACCATGATTTCTCAGGTATTTCTCTTGACGGAACAAAAGATTTTGAAATATGAGGAGCTTTTGAGTAATCGTATGGTTTGCAATATTCAACTTTACTCATTTTTGATCGACTCTTCTCTTCAAGTTCATTTTCTTCCTCAGTATTATATACAATAACACGCACAACATTATTATCCATCAATTGGTCCATACTGTACAGCTTAGGAATTGTTTTGAATGCAGTGCGAAGAAAAGAGGATCTGTAATCGCCGAGGGCAAAACCTTTATCTGGTCTTGGTTTTAAAGTAAACTTTTGAATTGTCGTTACGGATTCCCCATGTTTATAAACGATATTTTGAAAAGCTTTAATTTGACGCTCGAGAGCGAGATTATCATCAAGTAAAGAATTTTCTTTTTCTCGTTTTTACACTTTATGTTCATAAAATTCCTGTTTGCAAGTTATCACCTCTTTTTGTGTGTTTGAAAGTTCCTGTTGGAGTTGAACAACTTGTTTTTGAAGATCATGTTTTTCATTTTCCAGTTTGGAAACCAATTTACCGTTTGACTCAACTATGTCATATATTTGCTTTTGAAGATTTTTTTCTTTGACATATGAATCCTGAAATGACTTTTCAAAGCTTTTTTCACGATGAACTGCATTTTGAAAGTTTGAAAGTTGTTTTTTATAACATTCAATGTCCTTTTTCAAATCAGCATTTTCTTTCAAAACTTTAGTTTGCTCGTCCATTGTGTGATTAGAAAGAAGTTGATCATTAAGTTGTTTGGCCGTAACTGTACAGTCAGGAGCTGGATCAGAAGGAGGTTCATGTTGTTCAATAAAGTCATTTTCGTCTTGCTCAATAGGATCATCAAATGAGACGACAGTGTCATCATCAAATATAACAACTGTGTCTAATTGTTCATCCTCTTGAGAAGAGAAAAATGGTTCAGAATGAACAACTTGCGCCTGATCTGATTCAGAAACAGAGGGTGATGCATTAAATTCTATGTAGCTTGTGGTTAGGTCATTTACCTGAGACAATCCATCAGTGAGAACACTGGGCCTGACTCATTCAACTGATGTTCCTGCATGTTGGCCATAAGCTTCACAGCTGCATTGGCTTCAAGATCTTCCATATCATCATCATTGTAAGCATTAACAAAGAAACTGTTCTCATGAGCATTGAAAGTTCCTTCCTTTTCATCTTTGAGAGCCATAAGTAATGCTTGCTTGTGAAACTGACTACCTTTTCTTGGGTGAGGGCATGCAGTTGCAATATGACCTTTTTCGTTGCAGTTGTAGCACCATATCGCATTCCCAGAGACTGTGTTGGTACTAGCAGCATTGTCATTGCTTCGCTGAGGAGCACCTGTATTGTTTCTGAATCCCCCATTGTTGTTGACTCTTTGTCCATACCCAGAATTTCCAGTGTGCCCACCTGAACGTCCTAAATTACTGTTCTGAATCTCAACTCGACCATCTTGAATGACAGCTTGGTTTCTTGTATTTGATGAAGAACGAAGACGGTTGTTGGTTTTGTTGGAGAATTTGCTAAAAGCACGAGCAACAAGAGCAAGTCCTTGATTCAACGTATTGACGTCATCATCATCATCTTCAATCTGATTAGAGTAATACATGCTATCATTGTTGTCATATGGAGCAAGTTGAGTAGAAGCGTGTTGAGAAGTAGGAGGTTGCTGGTGACTGAAATAATTATGTTCCTGATCATAAGCATGATTAGACATCGGAGGATGTGAAGCAGGAGTTTGAGCAACGAGTGCAAGGGGATTAGAAGTAGGTGGTGATGTATATCCTCCTCGGGCGAGTTTATCTTTTTCAACTTCAGACTCATAGTGCTTGAGATAGTGGTACAACAAACCATATGGATCTCTGTGAAGATTTGTAGCTTGTCTCACAAATGTCACATACTTTTGCCACTCAGGACCCAGACTACTAACAAACTTTGTATTGACAGCGATTCTTGGAAGAGGTATATCATGTCTCTTTATATCATTGACGACATTGGTGAAACGATGAAAGTAAGACTCAAGAGATTCCCCTGGTTCGATCATGATATTAGTGTATTCCAAGTAAAGTTTAGATTCCATGTCTTCTTTGTTCAGTTGTGTTCCTTGCATCAGTAGATGGACGTGTTCCCACGTAGCTTTTGCAGTTGTTTGAGCATCAACACTTCTGAATATGATGTTTGGTATCCCTTGAAGTATGTAAGACATAGCATACTCATCTGCTTCATGATGGTGATTTTGTTCAGCAGTAAGTTGAGACTCAGGAACACGTACAGCAGTTGGAGCTACTGGAGGATCAGCCGATGGGTCACCGCCAACGTAGTTAACAGGCCAAGGAAATGGTCCTTCAAGGATAACTTGTTTCATGTACTTACCATTGGGTTTCTTGAGTTCAATAAACCTTAAGAATCGACTTGCCCATTGAATATAATTACCCGGTGTTAGCATTGATGGGGTGTCAGGAGAGCCTGCTTCGTGTCTGGATTGTTGAGTTGAAATGACTTCACACATCCTGTCAAACCAGTGAGTAGGTTTTGGTGGAAGTTGGCTTAGTTGTGGAGACATAGGATAGGATTGTTGTATTGGAACCATCTGATGTTGTTGCATGAAATTATGTTGTTGTGAGAAAACCGGTTGTTGATAATATTGTGGTGATTGTTGATACTGTTGCTGTTGCTAATGATACTGTTGATTCTGATATTGCTGAGGATGGTTAAAGTTGTAGTACGGTGGTTGAGACATATTGAAACACTTGTGTGAAAAGATGGATCTTGTAGAAGATATAGGTTTGCCAAATCTCGAAAAGTTTGCTCAAGTAGATGTTTTCGAAACTTAGTCACTCAACTTGTGATTGCGAAAAACTGAACTTTAGGGATTGCGAAATTGGTTACTCAAAGATTTCGAAAATTTGGGATTTCGAAAGAAAGGTTTCTCGAAACTTAGTATATTTTCGAAAAAACTTTGATATTTCAAAAACTAAAGATGTTTTTCGAAAACCTTGTGATTTCGAAAATTATTGAAATTTTCGAGAACACAATTTTACAAACACACTTTTGAAATTATACAATTTCGAAAGTATACCAAAAGTCGAAGTACTTTTCTTCCTTATACAAGAGAGAAAAGACTGAGTCCAGAATTCGTAAGGCGATTTGAAGCACTAGAACACGATTTCGAAACTTTGTCAAAGGAGTGTTTTCGAAATTTAGCAGAAATGAGTTTTTCAAGGAAAGCAATCCAAAAACGAGTTTTTAATCCAAGATTTTTGTACTACAAGTTGTAAAAAAAGGAAATCTTGAAGAAAGTAATAAACTTGATAAACTTTTTCAAAATTTTAGAGGATTTCGAAAAAGAGTACAATAAATCAAATCGAAAATTTTGAAAGAAACGTTGATACTTTTTTGTTTGATATGATTTGTAGCACAAGTTTGTAAGCAAAGATGTGATAAAAACCAAGAAACAAACAAAAAAAATACAATTTTGTTGACAAAATAATGAATTAAAAAAGGTTTTATGGATCGAATTTCAAAGAAAAACAATAACTACACCGTCATATGGCGAATGATACCACTTGTTAGGTCACCATATTGATTTCACAAAAACAAGAATGAGATAGATATAAGGAGTTAGGTGAATATTTGAATGAGAGAAATGTAAGTGCAAGAGTTTCCTTAAGATTTCAAATAAACAACCAAGTTTACAAGAGACCTAAGACTTCTATTTATAGGGAAGGAGCTAGGGTAACACTCCCTCTCCTTCCTTACATGGATTTCGTGTGGGCTTAAGGCCCATGGAGATAATATCTTAAGCCTAGTAAACTTATAACATTACATAAATGAAAGTAAGTAGTAACTTAAGCAACCTATTATTACAAATGACCGAGACTTGATACAATAGTAAAACTTTGATCCCAACATGGTCTGTATATCTTGTTCTCAGTGTGGAGCTTTTGTAAGTTTTATTTATCTTTTTAGTGTTCTACTGTTCTAATGCTTACTAGTTGTTTATCTTTGTGTTTTTAAGTTCCTTAGGTGTATTTAAGTAATGTTATTGCTTAATATTGTATAATTGTTAACTAGTTTACCTTGTGCTAAAAATCTCTTATTTAACTGTCCAAAATGATTAGTAGTGATTTAAGAGTGTTAGCTGTTATTAAGTGTGCATCTGTGCTTAAATAGGTTTATTGTGTCATTATATAATCTCTGGAATCAATCTCATGGTTCAAATCGGCTTTTTCCTTTGAAAATCTCGTTTACAGTCCTCATTAGGAGTGTTTGGATGATTTGATATAGTAAGGTTTGAGATTGTTTTTGTTGTTAACTCTAGTTGTAACATGTATTATTAAGCTCTAATATCTTAGTGAATCCATAAAAACCAGTGAGTGTTCATGAAAAAGTCAAAATTACCTTCAAATCCATTTTTCTCTTCAAGTGTTAAGGATTTTGAACCATTGATCACCCATATCAGTGCTTAAGTTGTTTTTATTGCTTAAATTAGTTTCATGTTGCCTTATAACATCATAATTAGTCTGTAGGAATCATTAGAAATTCACCAAAGTCAACATTTCAAGTTCATTACAAAAGTCAAAATAGCATATCTCAGGAAAAACCTAAATTTTCAAGGAATTGTTTTGAATTTTGTGTGTAGATTTAGGCCCTGATACTTTCACAAGTTATTGTCCCCAACCTAGTCTTTGGAATCCCATAGTCATTTAATTTTTGTGATATTTTGTGTGGGCCCCACACTTGCCCAAAGTGAGCTGCAGGGGGACTGCACTCCCCTGCACCACCACCACAATCACCAGCTCCACCATTTTGGTGGGTCCCACAGGCCACCTCAGTGGACCCCAGTGGTGGTTCTTGGTTCCATTGTGTTCCCTAGCTTGCTGTCTCACCATTCCATCCAAGCTTTTGAGCTTAAGCTCTGTGGACCCCACCTAGAATCTCTCTAGTTTTTTGTCCCATTTCTGAGTTGAAATCAAGGATTCCATGAGCTTATTCTAGCTTATTGGCGTATTCAGTGGTTCCATTTTGCTATTTCTAGCTTATACCAGTCCAAGTAAGTCATTTGAACCAAAATCCACCTCTTTGGACCCCACAGAGGCTCATTTCCATCAAAAGTCAAAGAAAGTCAACTATCAAGAGCTTTTTGTGTCCATTTGGCTTATTTTTAAGCTTGAAAAAAGTTGTCTTCACAAAAGTTTCTTATTTTTAGTACTTAAATAGATTTCCAGAAGAAAATCCAGAAAAATCCAAAATAATATTAAGTGATAGTTTCTATTCAATATAATTTATCTTTTTAATTCTCCTTTTAAGCTTTTTATTAAGTAATTTGCATTTTTATATTTTTCTTAATTTTCTTTTATGTTAAAGTATTTTTAGTAATTTTTCCAGAATTTTATATTGTCATTTAGTACTTATTAGGTTTAATATTAATTTTATTAATTATTAATTAATATTTAAGTATTAAATAGTATAATTAGTTTTTATCAAGTAGTACCTAGTTTTTATATTTTTTCTAGCTTTTATATGTTATAAAATAATTTTAGGAATTTTTCTAGAATATTTACTGTTCATTTTCTATTTTTTAGAATTTAATTAGTTTAATTAGTAATTAATTAATAATTAGTAAAATAATTTAAAAATACATAATATAAACTTTTTATAATTTTTTTAGGATTCCTGTAATGGTTAATTAGTTTTATAAAATATTTCTTAATTTTCTAAGTCATTTGTAGTATTATTAGTAATTTAAATTAGTTAATTAGTTTAATTAATATAATTAGTAATTAATTAATCTTAAAATCACAAAAAGACAAAAAGACATATTTTTAGTTTTTATATTATTTTTAAGTTATTTTAGAATTTTTAAAAATAAATTTTCATTTTCTTAGTTTTAATTTAATATCATATTATATTTAGTATAAGTTAAATATTAATAATAAGTAATTAAATAGTTTTAATTAATAATAAATAATAAAATAATTTTCTTTTTAATTAAATTTTCTTTTAATATTAAGTTTGTAAAAGTCTCAATTTTACCCCCTGTAGTTTATATTTGCTTAAAACTCACATTTTTTCTAGCACGCAATCGTGTCTGATTTTAATTTGATTTACGTTTATACACATCTGTTCCCCGTAATTGTTAATACTGGTATTCCTAATCATTCCAGTAGTGTAAAACAAATTCAAATCATTATCTGGCTACTTCCCATTCAAATTCACCCGATCATAAACCCCGTTTTTATATCATCATACCTCGTTGGGACATAACGACCCAGGGAAACACTATATTCCACGGAGAATTGAGCCTAACGAGTTTGACCTTGTTGACCATTCACATTGGTTAATTTAGGTTGACTGTTTAACATCGATCACGGATCGCTTCGGATATTGTGGGGAAGCTGATCATTGAATCTCTTGCGATCAAAATGGAATGCTTCATTCAAGAGTGCTGGATATTGCGGAGGTATGATTGTATCTTGCACATAAAAGAATTTTCCTTTCCAATTGGTTATGTTTGTAAATGGGTTGGTGATCAACACGGGCACATCTGCTTCACCCCTCTTCGACAGTGTTAGCCAATCTCCTCCGAGACATAGGTTAAGGAAGCCTCGAAGCACATTTAGTGTAGGCTCGTAACCATACGCCTTACACATTACTATATAGGTGGTAAATTTGGCTAGACCAAAGGGATTAAACCTTGTAATGTGAACCTCATAATATTGTAGCAGCTCTAGAAATAATGGATGCAGGGGTATTCTTTGATTTGACTGGGTAAAAGCATGTGTATACAAACCCACATACCCTTTTCGGGCATCATAAATGCTTTGATTATTTTTTGGGAGCATAACTTTGTGTTGTTTGGGTATCGGGTAATCATCAAGAAAGAGAGTTAGGGCTTCTCGGGAAAGAGTACATTTTTGTTGTCTTATGATACGTTTGGCATCCATACTCGTGACTACTTTGTGATACCTAACGATCTAACTACGAGAAAAAAGAAAGAGGTTACCTTCTGATTTTTGAAGATAGATACGTCACAGCTTTGTGAGAATTGCAGCGAGAAAGGGTGTGTAATTTAGGGTTTAAGAATGCATAGGTATTTATACTATACGTAGTCGTATCTAGTAGCGGCTTTAAATTAAAAAAAATCGTTTGAGATTACCGATAATCATGCCGTTACAATCTTTTGTTCAACGGATGGGGCATGCGCATTTAATGCATTTTTGAATTTCAAAAATTTCTCTTATCCAATTTTCGAGAATATGGAGAAATCCTTGTTTTGCGATAGAGTCGTAAGCAATATATTCTTGCACGCATATATCACTTTCGACTGGGGGGCTTGATGATGTACCCTCCGGATAGCTCGAAGGACCCCCTTCGAGTCTGCTCGAAACCTACATAATCGCAGGCTTTAGCTAGCCTCCTAAATCCTTCTTCAGTGTAAAACTAATCTCTTAAACTTTTTACCAGCTGAGAATTTGCCAAACGAAGGTATAAGCCCTCCGGGGTATTCTTCAACGAACATAAGATGGAAAGAGGGCAAGACCAAGTCTTACCCACGTCCCCCGTCTTATCCATGTTCTCTCTTCTTCCTTGACTGATCTGGTAATTCAGGAAAAGTGGACATTAAGCCCTAGCGGTTAACCATAAAATCATGGGACACCCCCCATGATCTCCTACAAACATAGAAACACTCCCCAAGGCTGTTTTCTTCCCCTATAAATAGTCTTGTACGAGTTTCAGTTCTGGTATGCAATCTCAACACCTATACTTAACTAAATTTCATTTACATTATCATACCAAATACTTATTCATAAGCCGGAGGTGGTTCGCAGGGCCCAGCCCCTGCGCAATCACTTAACGTAGTGTCTTTGTATTTCTTATTTTCAGGTTAGACACAATCTTGGCTCAACCACAACATCCCCTATATCCTTTGATCATCATAGAAGGCCTGGTCGTGCAAAATATTGCACAATCACTATGCGAAAAGCAATTGCAGCAGAGCTTCATGGTTCCAAGCCACGGCTTTACATTTGGCATATCATGCAAAAGCTTTCAAATAATGTAAAATTTTCTTTATTAATTATACTGTCATATATTAGAAGTTATGAATCACTTGTGATTTTTCATTTCTCTGTATAATTATGTTGTTTTGTATCAATAAAATGTGCTTTATCACTTGTGATACTGTATTCATAACTACAGTGCAATGTTCAATTTTATTATGTTTTTGTTTTCATATTGTGTCGAGAATTTATGATAATACTGGTTTAAACTTCGCAAAATAATTTGGAACATGTCAACATATATATCAATTAAAGAATAATAACACAAGTACTTACAAAAGCAAAAATTACCAAGTAAAAACAAGTAACCACATAAATGATGTAATCATTTCATTCATTTCCGTGCTTTATCACAAGTGATAAAATGACAAATATTCAATAAACTATCAAAGACCTCATAAAAGTTAATTCCAACTATTTATTACAATAGATATATAACTTCTAATTTATGACAAAGACGGGGCATGGAACTAGGTAGCTCCGCTGCAATTGCTTTTCGCATAGCACCATCTTGACCAGTTATAATGATATTCAGATAATGCACAAAAGCTTTCTTGAATGCTTGGAGTAACCATGCATAAGATTCAGTAGTTTCGTTCTTAAGCATGCCAGAACCAACAATAACACATCTCCTGTGATTGTCAGTGATTGTCAATTGCAGTAAAAGGCATAAAAACCATCATGTACCTGGAAAGAGAAATATCTCAGGTGATAATATATACAAAATGTACAAAAAAAAAACAATGAAATATCACTGGAGATATTACAAATTAAAAATTGCAAAAAAACGGCTCCATCAAACGAAGAATCAACAACAACTGCAGCTATGGTTCAAAAAAGCACAACAACTCCACAAACAAATTTAAGAAGCTCAAACAACTTTGATATCGCCTGTGATATCACCTGTGATATCATAAGATTCTCCATTACCACGACTGATTCAACAAATAAAAGAAAGCTGACACACATGTTATATCACAGGTGATATCATAATTTATATCACCTGTGATATCACATTTGATATCACCTGTGATACAACTGAGAAACCAGCCAGTATAGAAAAGGAGACATGCTTATGTTTAAAATATGCCTTTACTTTTATCAATATTAGGAGATAGTTTCAAAAATTCGCTTGTCACTAGAACTGCATTTACAAATTTCTTTTTAGATACCAGCACATTGTATGCAATTTTTATGTCTAAAGCTTTATTAACATAAACTAACCGTTTGAAGCTTCTATCGTGTCCAGGTGCGCATAAATATCAGCTTCTACATTTTTTTCAAAAAGCAAACATTCAATCTCTCATGTAAAACAAAAATAGATACACACACTAAAAGTCACATCATATATACTAGTTATCAGTACAAGTGCTTATTATCACATGTGATATACTACCAAAAACTGAATAAAACCACTACAATTATTCATCATCACAGATGTTATACTACGAAAAACAGAATAAGTTTACTACAACTGTTTTATCACTGGTGATATACAACCAAAAACTGAAGAAAATTATAACACTAATCACTGGTGATATACTACCAAAAATCTAAAAAATTCACTACAACTGTTCATCATAACAAATGTTTTTTATCACAAGTGATATTCGATAAAAAAAACTGAAGAAAATCACAACATTTATGACATTATTATAACAATCTCTCAATAAAGATATAAAATCAACAAAAATTGTAAAATCCAAATAAATAATATCTTTTAAAACTCAAATAAGTTCATAATCATCACATGTATTACAGTATCACATCAAAAATCAATAAAAAATAAAAAAAAATCTTCATAAGTAGCAATAATATTCATAAATAAGCACAAAATTATTAGAGATACTAATGAAACAACTAATAATTAGTCGGAAGCATCGTACCTTCATCTCGAGATTCAGTAGGTTCATTTTAAACTGGTTTTTTTCGTGGATTTGGTTGTGCACTCAATGATTCTTACATTTTTTGTGTTTTATTGATGATTTGAACGGTTAAAATTGGTTGATTTTGAGTGTTTGTTGCAGTTTTTTAATGGAGGTTAGAGAGAGAAATTGAGATTTTTTTATACAGATTTTTGTTGAAAGTGAGAGGTGTAGGGGTGGGGTTGGTGGGGTAAGTTTTGTGAATTGCCAGAAGTGGTCCCTCCGTGTTTTTTATTCTTAAATCGTGTCTTTTTTATCCAACGGTTGAAAATCGTCCCTTGGTATGTATCATATTTTGGGTTTGCAAAATAAAACGCCTCTAGAGTAATGTTACATACTCCTACGATGTCTTCATACTTATCTTCCTACCCACACTAAATTATAACATGTGTAATGCACTAATTTTCTTTTTTAATCTAATTTATTAATCAATCCACTTGTCATGATCACATAAGTAGGAAGATATGTAAGCATATCAAGTAAGAAGACATATCATTTTTCATTTAATTATTAGGCATAAAATTGGTGACATGAAATTGAAATCTTTAGCAATAAGATTTTATTTATCACCGCATAACATGTGCTAAACCGAGTTATATAGATAAAAAATTCCTTTGTTTATTGACTAATCGCGAAAAGGCTGATATTAAAATTATGATTATGATACATTTTCTAATTAAATAAGTTTGAAACTATACAATTGTTGTTTAGTTGTTGTAATTTTGCAAATCATGATTAGGAAAATTCTGTAAGAGTTGAAAGATTCTAATCATGTTTCAATCTTTCTATGATTATTTTAAGTTATAGGTTGTTACAAAGACCTCCAAAATTACAAGTGACACCTCTTATGCATTTTATTTATTTTTTATTGTTATATATATTTTGTTTAAACTGTGAAATATAAAGTGTGAAACAAAAAATATAAAGTTTAACAAGTTAAAAGTATTAAATTGATAAACAATATAAAACGAAAACTGATAAAAAAAAAATTGTATTGTAATGTAAACAGATGGTGAAAGGAGAGTGGAGGTTGTACTATTTTGTACATATTGGTGGGCCAAGAATGGTACTAATAACACAACTCTTAATTTAATAAATAAAAATCATATTTGTAAGGGTGGTAGCAATCATGCCTTTGAAAAAACTACATACCTCCCAATTTACCAATAATATTATTTCACCTCATTCATACTTTTTTCATACCTCTCAACCATTTTTAGTGGCAACTATGATTTCATACCTCAACTAATTTTATTTTTTTATTTTTTATTTTCATAAATTATATTAAACAATTTAATATTTCATTAATAATTAAAAGAAAATTACATAATACTTAAAAAAAAGAAAAAAAACATAATTAAAAGAAATTACATAGCTAAAAATGATAAATTAGAAATTAGAAGGGTTAAAAGTGAACTTATTAATATGTACAACATATTATACATATATTTAATTCCTGTGCGATATGACGCCGTTTTCGGCGCTGGGTTTCCCGCCAAATTTTCTGGGCCATTTTGGCCTGGTTTTCCGGCCATTTTTGCCAAATCCAGTCCATTTATGCTATAACTAATACTCCCGAACCTTCTACTTTCATCTTCATTCATCCATTCCTGATTATTCTCATCCTAAATCTCACACAAATCTCACCAGGTAATACATATCATGAAATATTGGCCCTTTGGATTTATTTGGGGTTTAGTGGATGATTGGCTAAAAGAATTGGTTCACAACCTTAATATTGCGGGTTGGTTTTTGCAAAAGTGTTGTTTCCATTGATGCCAAACATATGTTTACATGATTTGATTATGTGGGTGTCGCGATATATCACAAACTACATCTGATGCAGTTGCAAAAGGGATCGGCATGTATCTTTTTTTACTTTGCTAGATTAGGGTTTGTGTGATTCATTAGGTTAATTGTTATTATTTTGGTCGTCGTGTTAGCAACAGTGTGGAAAGTGTAGACGGAATGGTGTTTGCAATACGCGGATATGCTTTTCTAATTTTCTTGATTTTTTTGTTGTTAAAATTACGGTTTTGATTATGTTTGTGTTTTTATGAGTTTGGTATTCTTAAAATTGACCTTATGTTTATTTGGGTATGAGTCTAATTTAGGCTCAGGGTTAGGCTTGCTTTTTTGGCTTACAAGATTGCTTACTTTAACTTACGGCTTATTCATGTATCTGTTTGACTTACTGACATGGACCTTGATTACATTGTAATTGCAGGTCGGTGGACCTGCGGGATCATTTAGTCGCATACTCGCCCAAATTTTATGCTTCTATGCAAACTCACGTTCTCACTCCACATAACGGCAGGGTAATGCATCCTCTATTATCAGCAATTTGTTTCAATTGTTGGTATATGCAGCAATTTGCCATTTGAGTTATGTATCTGTGAAAAATTTTCAGTCCAACTTGCTTTGAAAGTAGATAATTGCTTCCCACTTTTGGTTGTTATCAGAGGGTGTTTGGAATTGGTTATTGGTTTTTGAAATAAGACGTTTGAGTACTAAGTTATTATAAATATGAATGTGTCGTTATAATCATAGTTATAAGTAGGAAACCAGACGCAAGTTAGTATTCCTGAATATCTTTAACTTGCCTTTTTGACAACACTAATTCTAGAGATGCCACTCAACTAAACTTATAATCATTTTTATCATTGTGCAGAAATTAGTTTAGCCGTGAAGGTGCAGGTCGTGGCAACCAAAGAGTTGTAGAGAGACTGAGGAGGTTGTTTTTTGGTACTGAAAAAATTATGGAATCGGTCAAACAAGAAGAGGCAACATATATATCGGCATATCGCTATTGGAATAGCAACCCAAGTATGGGGCAACTTTAGAAATTCTTTGTGGGAAGTTAGCTTCGCTTATAATGATTGAAGCCCATAAACTACGTACACAGGTACTATTTGATCTTTCATTATCTTTCTTATATTATGCTTATTAAGAGAGTCTATTCAATCTTATAACAGAAGTATTGTCATGCTTTTTCACATCACGGAGTCAATATAGTTTGCTGTGACTAATCGAGAATGTTTATCAGGCAAGATTTTAAAAACTATATCATTGCAACAATAATCTGTCATTAGGGATATGCAGTTTACGATTTATGCAAGTACTACAACTTCGTTTACCTTATTATATATTTCTAAATCAGTTTTGCTTATTGATTGGTGACATATGTCATCGATTGATTTACAGGTTTTAAGTGACGGAGCTGAAAAGATATGCAACTCATTACGACATGACTGGCTACCCAAGTGTAAGTATTAGGCATGTTACGTTTTTTATAACAGGTAACTAACTATTTGACCACCTCTATTTTAATTGTTGCTTTTTACATTGGTTTCTTCAGCCATAAATCAGTAGTTCTTTAGTTGAGATCAAATAACAAATGATTATATGTGTAGCAAAACACTTTGGGTATTTTGAAAAGTTGCGTTCATGTTTTACGTGCAGTCAGTGTATATAAGTGTGAATGATTTCTGCTTATGAAGACATTTTTCAGTTTTACCCAATTTTCTTAACGAGCAATTACCCCGAACATGATCCCAGACTAATGTTATTGAAACTTACGTTCTTTTGTTACCATATCCTCATTTGCTTACTTTGATAACTGTCACTAGCTTACTGTCATATTCTGTTGCATATATCAAGCCTCGAATCTGTACAAACTAAGCAAGTTTTTCTAAACGACGAAACTGATATTCATGAAGGTCAATCAAGTAAACTCAAAGATGCAGGGAAAGTAAAAATAGCAGCTTCGCGCCAAGGTTAGCCATATCCGGTTACCTAATCTGTTGTATCCATCTTATTTGGCAATCTGTATTGTAATATGATTATTTACATTTTTTTGTTGGTAGCATATTATAAATGACATGCCATTACCATTTAAAATGAAACCAATAGATCAAAGAAAAATTTTCTTTCTACAAAATCGCCCCGCCCAAAAAAAAATTAAAAAAAAAAAAAAAAAAAAAAAAAAAAAAAAAAAAAAAAAAAACTATCATGCCTAACATAAAATTCCACTTTCTAGCCTTTTCACAAATGAGTTTTTGGCTTCTGTTTGTGCTCGATTGGCCAAGAGTCAAAAGTGTGTCCATATTGATTTTTGAATAAGTTTTGGCCTTAGGTTGTATCAGATTGATCTTAATGGTATCTGGCATTGTGTTTAAAACGAGTCTTTATTACGAAATGGGTATTCGAATATGTAATTAAAGCGAGTTTTTAACCTCGATCTGCATTGGATTGGCCAAAATGGTGTTTGATGAGCCATAAAGGTGTGCAGCCTTATGTTGTTAGCTAGCCGTTCGACCTCAAGTTTTCCTGGAGTAACAATTTTTTCAGGCCGTTTTCAAGTGCATTTGGCTCATTCAACGGATTAGCTAAGTATGTACACAATCTTTTTTATTAAAATGAACTTTGTGGCTCTCCATAATTTTGGCCAGATTAAGTTTTGGCCTTTGTTTGAATTGGATCATACTACCTAACATGCACAAATACTTACCCTGCCTACAGAAATAATTGTATGTGAAAACGAAAGCATAACAACTGACTTGAACCTTTTTAGCTTGCATCGATGGTGATGTACCCAGCACTTAATTTATCCAACTAATCGGTAATCTTATTTGCCAACTGTTAATAATCAGATATTTATGTGTTGACAGGTCTACGTGTTGTGTGCGGTAATGAGGGAGTATTAGAAGAAGGATGTAGTAGTTCATATGCAAACTACAAAAGTAAATGTCAATGGGTCAAGGTACTTGAAATACTTATTCCTTATATACTTGGAATGCTGTATTGCAATAGCACTTTTCGTTGACCGCTTGATTACTAGGGCGTGTCAACGTTCTTACGGCGTAAATTTAACTTGCTCTGATGATCTTTCTGGAAAAGCCTTGGATTTATATGTAGAAATCTCAATCCGACTATGCTATTTTGCGTGTGAACAGTTACAAGCTAATGATACATTCATGCCTTTGATGTTTCAGTGACTTTCCTAGCTGTATTTTATATGAATGCATTATTACTGGATAATGATACATTAATGCCTTTTAGTGTATGTAGGTATGATGAGGGAAGTGAGAGGAGCTTTGTTGGTGACGGCACGCGGTATTGTTTTTCTTTGATTTAGTTTTCTGATGTTATGAAATACTAATGGCTCAATTAGTAATGGTAACTATTGATACAAACCGGTAGAGTTTATAGGCTATAGATATTCCACCTAGAGTTCTAAATACATAGGTGAGAAATGGGTTTTCTTACCATGTTTCCACTTTATTGTAAATAAAATGATTTTCAAGTGTTTTCATGTTGCAACGCCTAAATTTTCTACTTTATTTATGCAAAATCGCCTCAGCCGAAAAACAGGCACGCCCGCAACACGGCGGGCCACTGCCATTCTCGTCTGGTCATTAAAATATAAAATGCATGGTACTTTTTTTTGTTTCCCGGTCATCTTCCTCGTTTGAGACCTCAAAACTCCATTGAAACAATAAGTTTTTATCTTCCAACGTTCGAAAATGGCCCGACGGTCAAAAAGAATAAATACTCCAATGTTCATTTCCTTCCAAACCGTTGAAGCATGAAATGCCGCCCAAGCCATGCCGCTTAGCATACCGTGGATGTGGCAGCGGTGTTCACCGCCGGTATGGCTCAAACCGCAGTCCATACCGCTGCCACTGCCACCACCCTAAAGAATTGATTTACACACTTTCATGATTAATTGGGACATTTTTTTATGCATTAAATACTTGTATATTATTAACATTCTGCTTCAAATGATTTGGATTATTTCAAGATCATACATTTGGTGGTGTTTTGCTGCATTGGTTTTCTGATCTGTATGGTTCAAGTTTGGGAGATTTCTGCTGCACTATGTTTTTTTATTATGTATTGTATAATCCCTTGCTTCAGTCTTAGTATTTGCTTTCTATGGGTTATATACATATGGTGATGTTTGGAACTCCATTGGTTGGTCCTTTTGGAATCTTCCATGTATTAAGAGTATGTATATGGCTTTAGATCAAGCTTTCCTATATACTAAGGTTGGGATAGGTGGTTGCATTTTTAGTTATCTATCTTGTTTTTTGGTTATTGATAGATTTAGACATTTGCAGCTTTGGTTATATGAATTGGGGTATGTCCAGTTCTATATGTTTCTTTTTTAAGCAAAAGATGGAATTGTTAGGGGTTGTCCTAGCAGTTGTTTTCTTTTGTGCTATATCTTGTAAATAACTTTAATTTTATTTTATATATTTTACCTTTTTGTAAAAAAAAAAAAAAAAAAAAAAAAACATTCTGCTTCAACTACTTGTATATTAGTGTGTGCAAATAATATTTTAAAGCGTGCAAATCATCTCCTTATTTGTAAACTTCATGATGTTAGTGAGAACCACTTAGAGAGCAGGACGAAGAAGAAGAAGAAGAAGAAGAAGAAAAAAAAAAAAAAAAAAAACTTGGACTGATAAGTTACAACTATAAAATTAGCTTGTGATGTCTGTCTTATGTCTATTTACTGAACTATGTTGTTGAATTCATACTGTTATAATTAATTTTTTCCTCTAAAATATGTTTATAACATACGTGTGTTTAAGAGATCAGATAAGGATCATATCACAATCAAACAACCTCCGAAAACGTTGGATGAAGTCAAGATTATAGCTAAACAATTGATCAAATACAAGTGTAGTAAGTATTTAATATCTTTGAATGGAATGCAAATACTAATATACATATGATTATTGCAACATGATTTACAAATTACAATCAAATCAGATGACAGAAGCATTGCATGAACAAAATTTTGATTACAAGTTTAATTGAATGAAATATAAACCGTATAACTTAATATCAGGTTTAAGGGCATAGGTGGTTGCCATATAGATAGATTGGCATTTGAAGTTGGTATGTTTCTATGTGGGGTACGCTGTTATAACATATTCATACTCGGAGTGACGATGAAGAGCTCATTCAAGTCAATCCAAAAACCTTAAGGATCTAACAGAAAATGTCTTACCTAAATCGGATAATTAAGATTTAAGGTGAAGTGTGTCATTCACGTACAAACAAAAAATTAGAGTAAGTTTAAAACTGTTTGGACTGTTTTTAACATGTTAATAATTATGGTTAACATGTATATCTGTTTCCAGCGATCAGGTAAATTAGCTTTATAACCCACAAGTTGGCATGGCAAGTGTGCAAACCCCGCTGACAATTACAAGCGAGTTTGCGGGTATGAAAAATCATTGGGCACAGGTGGAACGTAAGAGTATCCGTGCCAAGACAGCCAGGCCGCAAGTATTTGCACAAGTTTAGTTGGTCAGATGTTATAAATTCGAACCAGATACCATTGGGATTTATGAACAACCTTGGCTCAATCTAAATAATAAATATTCTCTTCTTAATCCATAAATTGAATGGTTACTAAAATGTCAATATGGGCTTCTAGGGAACACAAGCTGTTAAGTAGTGGCCCATCATTAAACGGACCAGAATACCAGATGAATACTTAAATGTTTGCGCTTTTGATGATCTTTTATACAACAAGAACGTGGAAAATGGACAATTAAATTTTTAAGAAGTTTTTAACTGGATCATTGAGAGAGGTTGATTTTGCTATGTAGGTGAAATTGAACATTTTTATCAGCCAGCTAGCTGAGAGTTAAAATTGAAAAAGATTTGGCAAACTTTGAAAATTTTGGTAGAGAAATTTGTAGGAGAAAAAAAAAACAAAAAAATATAAGTGCCAAATTTGCTAAAACAAAAACTTAAAAAAAAAAAAAAGTTGCTTAACAAAACTTTAATTATTAAATTCTAAATAAACTACATCGATTTATGCTACTCTTCACATTTTTTAATAATTTTATAAATTTAGCAAATAACTCATAGATTTTATACTCTTTAGACTTTATATCTCAAAATAATAACGTTGTTGTTATTTATAAATACGAGACAGCATGGCCCGTGCGATGCACGGGCTTTTTTCATCATAATTAAATCATACTTGTATTTCGGGTAAAAAGTGTTCGGATTATGTTGGCACGCTGATTTCTTTTGTATACACTCTTAATATTAACTCGTCATGTGTACCATCAAATCGTTGATGTTGCTCTCCCGTTTACCCTAATTCGCATTCCCGTTGCCATGAACTGTGTAGTGCGAGATTTTAAGTAATTTCTTTTATTTCTTTAAAGTTCAGTACGTCATTTACAATAAAAATCTTCGTGTGATGTTCCACTATATACTTGTGCAACTTACCTTATAGAACCCGTTAAACAAATAAACATGATCACAAACATTCATAAAATTAAAAGTGAATATGTAATCCCGTGCTAACGTTGAACCCATGATTCCTATATAGTTAACATAAAAACCCACATTTAATTTATAAGTTAGGAATCTCTATTTTGGATAGCATGTAAAGCGTATCCGATTTCAAACTTTGACAAACGTTATATATAGTACTTTAAGTGATGAGTGACCATTGATAATAGTATCACTCGGTTAATAAATATTCTTTCTCCCGCCATGTAGTATTCTAATCAAATGAAGATCATAACAACTTAATTTGTCTTATAAAGTAGAAAAACATTTGTATCATGTTATAAAAAATGCAACTTTTAAATGTACTTTTTAATATATAAGATAGATAATTGTATACTTTCAAATTTAAAGAGACTATTCAATTTCGAGTATGTCTCTTTGTTTGCCACATTAAGTATAGAGATCAAATCATGAGGGTAACTTTCATATTGTAAAACATATTCTTTCGGAAAACAATACTTTACACTAGTCATAGTTGAGTTTTATTTATAATATCAATGTATGTAAATATCTTAAAGGCATGAAGAGAAATGGTAACTTGAAAGGGTTTGGTGATTGTTTAGTTTCATCAAAGCATGACATGAAGAGACATGGTAACTTGAAAGGTTTGGTCATTTATTTGTATAGATGCATTAATGCTCTCATTCAAACATAGAACTCATTCTTGATTGTCATTGTTTCATTTTATTCGTTAAATATTTCCATGACATTAAACTCAACTTTAATAGAAAGCACGTTTACCATAAAGACCCAAATGTATCTTGAGAGGTTTTGTTTTAGATAAAATGAAGTATTCATGCATAATACCTTTATCATATTTCTTTTATATGTTTGTTTGAAGATTTAATATTTTATAAATTGTTATGTCAAGTGTTCATACGTCATTTATTTGCATTCATTTAAAAAAAAAAAAAAAAAAAATTCAAATAATAGTTAAAAAAATATACCCAAATTAGATACTTATTACTTTGTTTTGGAGTTGTGACTACTTTTTCCATGAACATTTAGTTTTCAAGGTAAAGTTAAATAAAATTTTCAATGATTATAATCAAAATTCAAACTTTACCCGTAATAATACACACAATTTAATAACTTAAATGTTTATACGCAGGGAAAAAAGTATGTTTGATACATCTTATATATTCAGTAGTATTATGTCATATATAAAGTGTTATATTTTTTGTGAAACTTGTTTAACTATCCAGTAGTATTATGTCATATATAAAGTGTTATATTTTTGTGAAACTTGTTTAACTATCCAATTAATGTGTATATAGGGTGTTGACAAACCTTTTCTTAATAAATATCAACCATTTTTATAAAACTTGTTAACCATTTCACACATAAGTTTGGCAAACAAGCGTTTACCCAACTAAGAGACAACACAAATGACATGTAACATTTGTACACTTCACATGTAAGCATTCTTGTTATATAAATCATTGAGAGCAATTCATGCAAGTGACTTTGTTAAGCATGCTATCTAATGAGAAACTAAAATTTTGCATACCCAACACTCACGCCAACATGCTATTTCATTAGTTTTGCATACTTGACATCGTCACCCTAACTTTCAACTCACGGTACAAATACATTAGGATCATTCAAACGCATTTACAAACTTGCTATATGATTATGATGAAGAATCAACTCGCCATAAGTTTGTATGATAACACATTTGGCGCATAATCTCTACAGCACATACTCGGTTAAAGTCGGAAAGTAAAGTAGGAGTTCCTCAAAGTCAGAGTTCCAAACTCGAAAGAAGAAAAACCCAACTATCACATTTCCTCAAAGTGAGAGTTCCAAACTCGGAAGAAGAAAAACCCAACTATCACATTCTTCATGATTCGATATTCTTCTTTTTTTTGGTTCCACGCTAAAATCCTTAATCAAGTAGATGGAGCCTTCGTGTAGCTTATTGATGAAACGATGCGATATATATACCGTTCTTTTTTGTACATTCCCTGCATACAACAAAATATATAATATGTGTAAAATATAACCTTCTCATCCATGGAACCTCTTTGAACAAACTGACCATTTGCTTCACCACTGCCTTTACAATCTAAAATGTCCATACAATTATTCAAACTTAGCATTCTAATAATAATAACAGCATACATAACAATATAAGGATTTCTAGTGATAAGAACCCATACCTCCATTGTTTTTAGTTTTAGCTTCCGATGTAGATGTCCCATTTTTGTCTTTTGAATCCTCCACTTCATCTGAGTGCCAACAAAGCAAAAGGTGTCGAGTTTTGACCCAAAGAAGTTTTTACAGTGCGTTACTTAAATATAGAACCCATATCATTGTAGAATCGTAAAAGGAAAAAATATTAGCTCGTCATTTAACGAAAGAGAATTAAGTACCTGATTCAACTCTTACTCGTTGAGGTTTAAACCGCGCCTTAAACTGAATAGCATTGAATCTCGTTGTTTTTCTGCCCCTAACCTCTGGTGGATCCTGCGTTTCAACATTTCCATGTTCGTTTACATCTGTTGCGCTCTCTTTCGAAATGTTCGCGGTTTTCACCTCCGTTAACTTGAAGTTTGTAGAAGTACATCATCCAAGTTCTAACCTCTTTCGGACCTCCTCAAAGGGCTCGACCCCATTGTCATATGATGGTGGTGAAAGAATTGTTCAAAGAAAATGATGGTGGTGAAGATGGTAATAGTTGGTTATTTATAATATTCAAAATCCATCTGAAAAGTCCAATTTATTAACCAAATTAAGCCATTTTTAATGACATGAAAGTTGTAATTTGTTTGCAACCTCTTTGCATGACTCAACGTAAGTCCTATAGTTGGCACCTTGAAAGTGCATTTAATCATATTTAGTGATGTTTTACTTATACAGTAAGTGTAACCAGGATTCTACAACATATTGGTTAGGTCATTATACTTTTATCTATGTTTGGCAGTATGATAAATTTGGTTTCTTTATGGAACTCATTTTGTTAGTGGTATACATGGTTTTAAATTGTGCAGGCTTGCTCCATTTTGCAGTGTAATTCAATATTGATACTTTTGTCTTAAAATTGATTTTGCATTAAATGGTTTTATGAGTGATCGAGTTGGCATAATTTTTTATTGTGAATTCATTAAAGTAATCAAATGAATGCTTCATAAATCATAACAATAAGGAAGGCTTTTGACATTCAAGCTTCAAAGCTCTTAAAAGCTTCAAAATAAGCTACAAATGTACTTAATTCATTAGCTTTCATTAGCTTAAACCATATATTTGAGTTTCTTAGCTTGTGACATTAATGCTCACATTCAATAGGGAGAACTCATTCTTTATATATATATAGATTATTATCATTATTGATTAAGTTTGATAAGATCGTTGTAGCTCTTAGACGAGGTCTAATATTATATCTAGGAACACATAATAATGAAGGCGGAATATTCAAACATAGAATCAATCATTATTACGAACAAGGTCTTTCATTATCATTCACTTCTCTAACGATTACAAACTACTTAACATGTTCTACCTTGATCAAGTAGAACACGTTATCTAAACTAAAACACTAAACCCTAGGAGTTTATCTTCTACGCCTAGGTTACACACACACCCCTTTACTAGACATCTACATTGTGGAAGACTTGAATGATAAAATCCTACACCCTTGATCTCTTTATATAGAGAGATATTAAGGTTTACAAAATACTATGAAGGACTAATAAATAAAACTTCTTTTGCAAGCAAGTCCTTCCCATCTTTTGTAGAATTCCTTCTTGTCACTTCAAGCACTTCATGTTTCATTCTTCTTGTTTTGTATCATCAAATCAATAAATATAATTCCCAACAATCTTCCCCTATTTGATGATGACAAAACAAACACCTTCTTGTACGAACTTCCCTAGAAGAAGTAGAAAAGTTGAGATAATTAAATCTCGCCATGAATGAAATAATCTTGTCTTCCCCTTAAGCCATGCCATGCCACTCTAACATCTCTTCCAACATCTCTTCCCCTTTTTGTTATCAACAAATAGGGAACGTATGCAAATAATGATCTTAACCACCACGAACCAATATCACAAACTTCCAATCCAAGCCTTCCAATGTTTCGAATTGCCCTCCATGAAGAACACCAAAATGCTTACTAAAAATGAATCCAAAATAATAGAAACTCCAACTAGTAGTAGTAATACTAATCAATAGTAGTAAGAATCAAACACTTCCCCTTGAGTTGTGCATGAACATCAAATGATTAAACACATCATAATATGCTTCCCCTGAAATTAATGTGTTAACCATCTTCATGATTCTTCAAATCTGTAGGCTCCTTGTAATGATCACTTGTGAAGAAAATCAAGTATAACGAATTTGATGAAGAAGTAGAACAACCCAAACTTGTGCCTTATATCTTGTACTAACCATGTGACTCCAAACTCATACCAAGAACCAAAAATATGAGTAGACCGCAACCTCTTGACGAAATCCTCAACTAATATGAGACACTGAGCACTACAATGTAACTCCTTAAAGTGATAGCAAATGTGTCATTAAACACCTTCAGTTTGTAGATAATACACCAATTTGCTAGATTCATCAAGTCCTTGTCACAACTTTAACGCATAAACAAGTTACCTCCTACTATAAGGTATGATAAGAACACGTATCCAAGAAACTCCACTTCAACTTCAAATAAGTGATAAACAATCTCCTTCGTAATCAATTATTCTAATACGAACAAATACGAGCCTGTTAAAACCTTTAAGAACATAAACCAACTAACCATCTTGTGTGTGTGAAACAAATAACCTTCCTGTGTGTGTAAACTAATATCAATCAAACTCATCGCGACTTCCCCTTACTCCTCATAACACGCAGCAGTACTTTGAATAGTCAAACAGTACTTTGAGAAGTCGAGCAGTACTTTGGAGATAGCAGTACTTTGATTGAATGGAGCAGTACATTGAATAATAAACGTAGCAGCACTTTCAATCCGAGAGCACTACTTTAAATTTCCAACAAGTAGTACTTTAATCAACAATTCAACAGCTTGTAGCAGCAGCACATTAAACTTAATCCAAATGCAACGAATAACTCTGGCCTAGGTTATGATAATGATAGCACAGAAGGTATTCCATTTAAGAGTAAGGAACTAAATCTTATAGTATATACCTCAACTGGTGATGAAGAATTCATAAGTTTGGATGAAAACACTTCTAGTGATGAGGAATCCCCTAGTCCAACACCTCCTGAATATAAGAATGACAAGGGATACAATGCAGTTCCTAATCCCCCAGGTAGTTTTCAACCACCTAGGAAAGATGTCTCTTGTTATGGGGTAGATAACCTAGAGTTTAGGAAAAAGCTTAAAGGTCAATCAAATCCTGAAACTTTAGGAGAATCTGTTGAAGCACCTAGGGTTGATGAGAAAAAGTTTTCAAAACAAGCGGTACCTTCAAACACTTTTCAAAGTACTGCTAATCACTCAGCAGTACCTCCAAGAAAATATTTTCAAAATACTGCTAATTTTAGAAAACCTTTTGGAAAAGGATTTGGGAATATTGGTCCAAAGGTCTGTTATGTATGTTATAGTCCTCACCATTTGATTAAGGACTGTAATTATCACTCAGAATACTTAAGCAAATACCCAAAGACCAGATCTGCAAATCAAAGTCACAGAGAGAATAAGCTAAGGGATAACAAACCAGTTTGGAATTACACAAATAGGGACTTAATACGACAAGAAGGAATTCTAACAGCAGTGATGCATGGAGCAAGTGTAGCCTCTGTCGACATCTTGAAGGGTATGTAGTAGAATCGGTTTAAAAGATTATCTTCTTAATCAGAGTTTCCAACACAAGCTTTGATACCAATTGATAAGATCGTTGTAGCTCTTAGACGAGGTCTAATACTATATCTAGGAACACATAATAATGAAGGCGGAATATTCAAACATAAAATCAATCATTATTACGAACAAGGTTTTTCATTATCATTCACTTCTCTAACGATTACAAACTACTTAACATGTTCTACCTTGATCAAGTAGAACACGTTATCTAAACTAAAACACTAAACCCTAGGAGTTTATCTTCTACGCCTAGGTTACACACACACCCCTTTACTAGACGTCTATATTGTGGAAGACTTGAATGATAAAATCCTACACCCTTGATCTCTTTATATAGAGAGATATTAGGGATTACAAAATAATACGAAGGACTAATAAATAAAACTTCTTTTGTAAGCAAGTTCTTCCCATCTTTTGTAGAATTCCTTCTTGTCACTTCAAGCCCTTCATGTTTCATTCTTCTTGTTTTGTATCATCAAATCAATAAATATAATTCCCAACAAAGTGAATGTATATGCACGGGATTATAAATATCAAAATAAAAGAACAAGTTATTATGATATGTAGAAAGTCGATATCAACAAGAAAAAGGCTGCTGAAGTCTAGTACAAGTGAAACGAATATTGCTACATCTAATCAGTTTGAGGCCTTTAATATGGCTGATACTGATTATTTTGGTATTCCTACTAAGGAAGTGAATTTGGATGTGGTGTTTGGAAGTACATTGGAAGCTAAAGAGGATGGGTCTTTAATGACTGCTACTACATCACAAGAACCCCTTGTGAGTGATCCGAAATAGAAGGAACAGGTTGGGACTTCTAAGCCTAGTACTTTTCCTTCTCCGTCTACTTCTTCTACTAAGAGAGGTAACCTATTTTCTAAGGTGGGAGAGATCGTTGTGTCTGATAGTGATGATGAGGAGGTTGTTAACACGTTTGATGAGTCCGTTAATCTATTTGGTGGTGGCCATGAGCGTGAATACGACTATGATAGATATGATTACGATGACTATATGCAGCAGGTAATGACTCATGTTATTATTCTTTATGAGTGTGGATATAAATAATGCTCAAAAACATTATTAACATTTATTGATATCTCTATGTTTTGATAATCACTAAACATAAACCCATTGAACTAAAAATCATGTCGTAAACAAGTATTTAGTGGTAAATATTCACTTAACATCCAAATCACTTAAGGTATGAATAAACAAAGTGTTTATTGCGTTCTATGATCAAAGGAACATTTTTTTAACACTAGACTTTTTATAAAATGTCACCAAACATTTTATATCTTTTACAAAATTATTTTTGAAAATAAAAGAATATGTTTAAATCATTATAAATATATGAACTCAAATTTTTAACAAAAAATGGCAAAAATTATCCAGAAAAACCTTTCTCACAAAAAGACAATTCTGGGCAACGTTCATATGGGCGGCCCCTTAATTATTAAGGGGACCGGCCCTTAATTAAGGGGACTGGCCACGCTCCTGAACAGTATTTTCTCCCCTATAAATACTGGACTATTCCTGGACTTTATCCTCACATTTTACACTAAAAACTTTCTGATCTAAATCTCCATTTCTATTCTCTAAAATCCTTTGATCATATAATCATAAGCTTTTGTTTCCAAGTGATTCAAGCTTCAACACTTCTAGTGCAAGAGAAGAATACTTCAACTCATCAAGACAAGAAGTATTACAACTTGTTGTGACCTCCACATCTAAGTTGTTTGTGCATCATAACATATATATCTACTTTGTGTGTAAGTTGTGAATAGTAGATAGAAGCTAGTATAAGAAGTTAGGTTAGCAAGGTGTGTAGATAGAGAAGTTGTGAAGTAATCTTGGTATGAAAGAAATAGAGGTGTGAAGAAGAAGTAGTGTAATTAAGTAGTGACTAGGTGTGAAGAAGTTGTGAAATAGGTGTGAAGAAGTTGTGAAGTAGTAGTGAAGAAGTTGTGCAGAAGTTGGTGGTGTGTAAGGTTTTCTCCGCCATAAGGGAGCTTGTTGACATAGTGAAGAAAACTCTCGAGTTAACTCTCGAGTTAGGTGCTTGGGGAGTTGAGTAGGGCAAGGAAGGTGTCCTTGTAGCCAAAATACTATAAATCTCTTGTCTTTCGGTTCGATCTTTCCATCTCTCATTTACTTCTTTACTTACTTTGCTATTTAGTTTAGATATACTTGTTTTATATTGTACAAGAGTAGATTTCACATAAACTCGCATCAACCTTTTTGAAACAAAGTGTTTATAAAATTAAAAAGACGTAAAACTATTCAACCATCCCCCTTCTAGTTTTCCACAATTGGTACCAGAGCCACGTCAAACAAGATTTTTTAAAATATATTGTATTTTAAAACTTGTAACGATCTATGGAATCTGAAAAATATTTAGAAGAGCAATCTATGCAAAGACCACCACTATTTGAAATAGTTGGATTTTTATATTGGAAAAATAGATTCGAAACTTATGTGAAATCTAAAGATCTTGACCTTTGGCATGTTATTACATTTGGTGATTTTCTCCCTATTCAAAATAATCCGAAAACTAAAATAATCCGGAAACAATATGAACAATTTACAATTTTTGAAAAGGAATCAATAGATAATGCTTTTGCTAAATTTAACACTATTATCACTAGTTTAAAAGCACTTGATGAGACCTTTTCTAGTAAGAATTGTGTTAGGAAATTTCTTAGGGCATTGCATCCAAAATGGCGAGCTAAGTTCACGACAATTGAAGAATCAAAGAATTTGATGACTTTATCACTTGATGAACTTATTGGCAACTTGAAAGTCCATGAAGAAATTATAAGAAGAGATTCGGAAATGGTCAAAGGCAAGAAAGAACAAACTAAATCTCTTGCTCTAAAAGCCAAAAAGGAACTTAGTGACGATGATGATTCAAGTGACGATAGTGAAGACGAAGAATATACAATGGCCGTAAGAAAATTCAAGAAATTCTTCAAAAGACGAGGAAGATTCACTAGATCACCACGAGACGAAAGAAAGTCATTCCAAAGAAATAGAAGCGATAACTACGGGAAAAGAAAGTGCTTTAGATGTGGAAATCCAAATCATCTCATTGGCGAATGTCCAAAGCCACCGGGATATGACTATCAAAGCGCCTTCGTTAGTGGAACATGGAGTGATAGTGACAAAGAAGAAGTGGAAAAACCAAGAGACGAAAAATGTCTTGTAGCCAAAGCGACCGATGAAATATGCTTAGGAATAGACTTGGAGCCCGATGAATGGATCAAGGATAGCAGATGTTTGAGGCATATGACGGGGAACCGCAAGCTATTTTCTACATACAAGGCAGACAATGGAGGTAATGTCATTTTCGGTAGTGATTTGCGTGGAAAAATCATTGGCAAAGGTACGATTTCTCAAGACTCACTTACTATTGAAAATGTTGAGCATGTAGATAATTTAACATATAACTTACTTAGTATAGGACAAATATGCAATAATAAATGTAGGGTTACCTTTACCGATAGGGATAGCAAAATAGTTAAGAATGGAAAAGTCATAGTTAGAGGAATTAGGAAAGGAGGCATATATGTTATGAAACTAGAAAAGAAACCGGAAGATAGGATATGCCTAACAACCCTAGACGAAAACTCCACTTTGTGGCATAGGAGATTAGGACATGCAAACATGCAATAAATACAATCTTTAGCCTCTAAGGAATTAGTTAGAAACTTGCCTAACCTAAGATATGACAAACACTTTTGTGATGCTTGTAAAATTGGAAAACAAGCTTATGCAAGTCACAAAGCTAAGAATATAGTATCCACTACTAGGTGCCTATAATTATTACATATGGATCTATTTGGTCCATCCGTTGTGCGGAGCTATGGAGGAAACCATTATACCATAGTAATAGTAGACGACTATTCAGGATACACGTAGACTAGGTTTCTAAGTGAACCAAGCCTTTGAAAAATTTGAAATATTTAGTAAAATGATTCAAAATAAATTAGGATGCACAATAGTATCTATTAGGACGGACCACGGTAGGGAATTTGATAACAAAGTACAATTCGGAAAATATTGTGATTTAAATGGAATACTCCTCGTACTCCTCAATCAAATGGCGTAGTAGAAAGAAAGAATAGGTCACTACAAGAAATGAGTAGAACAATGTTAAATGAACAATCCATCCCACAAAAATTTTTGTGTCACGCCGTAGATACATCGACCTATATAATTAATAGAGTATCAATTAGGAGAATTTTAGGAAAAAACTCCTTATGAGTTGTTAGGAGATAGAAAACCTAACTTAAGCTACTTTAGGGTATTCGGAAGTAAATGTTATATTTTAAACACTAGGGAATACCTTACTAAGTTTGATCCAAAATCATACAAAGAAATATTTCTAGGATATTCACAAAATAGTAAAACACATATAATACTCAATAAACACATTGTGAAAGTAGAAGAATCACTAAATGTAACATTTGATGAAACACCACCACCTTCTAAAACATTGCCACTAGAAGATGATGACCTAGTTGAAGAAGAAGCTACTGAGGTTAGTAAAGCAAAACCCCTAGGAAATGATATTGAAAGCATAGACTTAGAAGAAAACGAAGTAGTAAATATTAAGGAATCTAAATCACACCCATTAGATAATATAATAGGATGCCTTAATCAAAGAATCCTTAGATCACAAGACCAAGATTAAAATAACTTCTTTTGTTTCCTCTCAGCAATAGAACCTAAGAATATTAATGAAGCCTTAAAAGATGAAAGTTGGGTTATGCCCATGCAAGAAGAACATCAATTTAGGACTAATGATGTTTGGGAACTAGTCCTAAATCCAATGAACATGACCATCATAGGAACTAAGTGGGTATATAGGAATAAGCTAGATGAAAACGGAGTAGTAACTAGGAACAAAGCTAGGTTAGTTGCCCAAGGTTATAATCACCAAGAAGGAATTGATTATGATGAAACTTATGCCCCCGTAGCTAGATTAGAATCTATTAGAATACTCTTTGCCTATGCATGCGCCCTATACTTTAAGTTATTTCAAATGGACGTGAAAAGTGCATTTCTTAATGGTTTTATCAATGAGGAGGTTTACGTGGCACAACCTCCGGGATTCATTGACTTCGCAAAACCTGATTATGTTTATAAACTCAAGAAGGCTTTATATGGACTCAAACAAGCCCCCAAAGCTTGGTATGATCGATTAAAAGCATTTATTATTCAACATGATTATTCCATGGGAATGGTAGATAACACTCTTTTCACTGAAAAGAAAAACCCAAATCTCATCATTGTTCAAATATATGTCGATGACATTATATTTGGATCGACTTGTCAAGAAATGTGTGATGAATTTGCCAAAATCATGTATTGGGAATTATACTAACAGTTACCACGGCTAGTGAAGACATTACAACTGTTGAAGAATGTACTTGCAGTGGAAACTCATTACCACTGCAAGAACATATATTACCACTGCTGTTTAGATAACTGTTAGGAAACGTGTTTTGGTAAATATAGAATAGATCTTGTGTATATCTTATTCTATTAGAGTTATACTTATCTTGTAGAAGAGGACTCCTTGTGCTATAAAAGGAGATCCTAGGTTAAAGGTTAGATATACGTTTTCTAGAGCTTCAAGGTGTAACCCTAGTGATACAAAGATCACTCGTATTATTATCATTAATAATATTGGAGCTAACCGTTTGTTACATATATTGTTCTCATTCATAAACAACTGTTTCATTACTTCTAAGTGTTACTAAGTAGATTCCGCATACTTAGTGATATAACTCAAAGTATCAATCTAACACAAATCAAGGTGTTTAGATCCATCAAGTGGTATCAGAGCCAGTCTTTGATACTTTGATTTAGAAGACCCTAGTTCACTCAGAAGAATCAATGGAGACAGAAACCAGTCAATCCAACATTGCTGCTAAGCTTCCAAAGCTTAAGTTGAATGACTTTGAGATGTGGAGGCTAATGATCGAACAATTCTTTATGGTACAAGACTATACACTCTAGGAGATCATTATGCTTGGTAATTCCTTCAAACCAAGTTCTACCTCAGAGATGGTTGGTGGCAAGGAAGTAATAAAAGTTAACACTGGACCTGTTACTAATGATGAAAGACTTCATATGAAGAATGATCTGAAGGCCAGAGGTTTGTTGCTAATGACACTTCCCAGAGATCAAGTTCTAGTATTCAGCAAGTACAAGTCTGCAAAGACTCTGTTTGAGGAGATCTGTAATGTTTTTGTTGGTAACGATTCCACCAAGAAGACTCAGAAGACCATGCTGAAACAGACTTATGAAAACTTTGGTTCATCAAGTAATGAATCTATTGATAGCATTTTCACAAGGCTACAAAAGATTGTTACTCAACTCACTGTTTTTGGAATTGAGGTGGAAAGGGAAGACCTCAATCTAAAGTTCTTAAGAAGTTTACCCTCTGAGTTTGGAACCAATGTTGCTGTATGGGAAGATAAGCCAGATTTGGAGACTATGAAACTTAATGATTTGTACAATAACTTCAAGGTTATTGAACAGAGATTGAAGAAAGTTGGCAAACTAAGCACAGGTTCAGGAAGTGTAGCACTCATATCATCATCTGTTGATGATAGTTCAGATGGAGAAAGTGATAGTGATGATGACAGTGCTAACATTGTTGTTTCCACTGGTAGTGGAGGTGTTTCCACTGCTAGTTCAAAAAGGCGGATTGCAGGACTTAGTGATTCTACCTTTTATGCCTTTATATCAAGTCAGATGGGTGGTTCAATTCTCAATCATGAGGATCTGGATCAAATTGATGAAGATGATATGGAGGAGATGGACATTAAATGGCAGGTGGCATTACTAGCTTAAAGGCAAAGAAGTTTTGGAAGAAGACTGGAAGGAAGATTACCATTAATGGTAATGAGACAGTAGGTTTTGACAAAAAGAAGGTGGAGTGCTATAATTGTCATAAGAAGGGGCACTTTGCCAGGGAGTGCAGGAAACCAAGGAAACATGACAATAGGTCAACTTGGTATAAGCAAGACAAGAAGAAATAACCTACAACTGATGAGCCAAAGGGGCTATTGGCTATTGATGGATTGAACTTTGATTGGAGCTTTATAGCTGAGGATGAGGAAGATGATTCAGAGTCTGCAATGGTTGCTACTGAGCTTGCACTAATGGCTTTTTCTGACTCTGAGGTACAAATTAATAATGCTTGCTCTAAAACTTGTAAGGCCTTAAAAGAGTATGAGAAAATTAAAGCACAATATGATGAACAATTGCTAGAGTTAAATCATACTAATTATAACTTAGCAAATCATAAAAGAGGCCTAGGTGTTTTAGAAACTCAATTAGAGCATTATAGGGCAAATGAATCTAAGTTCAATGATGATATTGCAGTGTTAAAAAGAGACTTAGATTATCAGGTTGCTGTAAACAAGGTTCTTAGGGAAGAACTAGAGAAGGTTAAAAGGGCTAGTGAGAATATAAAGATAACTTGTAATACACTGGATCACCAATCCAAGTGTATTGACAAAATTTGGGAAGCCCAAGTTGTGAACAAAGCCAAATCAGGAGTTGGATACAAATCTGTTCCACCACCTCTAAGAGGTGTTCCATCACCTCCTGGCATTGACTTAGCTCACACAGGATTAGAAGAATTCCAAGAACCATCTATGACCTATGGACCAAAATTTGTTAAAGAATCTGTTATTGAAAAGGTCCAGGTTGAAGTTGATACATTTGATAGTGCTAGTGACTCATCTCTTAAAGATGAAAGTTTTAATGTTGAGTCTAAACCTAGTGTTCCTGAGAATGTACATGTGGATGTTAAAAGGAGTATTCCTGATGTTGTCAAAGAGAAGCCTAGGTCACAACCTAATTTCACTAGGCCCACTACTAGATATGCAGAGATGTACAGAAATAGGTCAACAACTCCTAGGGGTAATATGAGGAGTTGGAATCATGTTAAATCTAGGTAATTTGGTAGTGACTTTGTGTTCAACAACAAACCCTGTCATATATGTGGTAGCTTTGACCATCTGTCTTATAGATGTACCTATCACATGGGTAGAAGGGAAGTGTTTGGGAGTACTAGGGTGAATGGATATAATGCTAATAACTTAACTCACCCAAATCCACTTAGCAAGATGATTCCCAGGTGTGTTTTGCTTAACTCTGGCATTAAACCTATTTCCACTGCTAGACTAGCAGTTTCCACTACTAGACCAGCAGTTGCCACTGCCAGAAATAAAAACAGAGTTTATCCTAAGTCCCCTGTTGCTACTTTTGTTAAATCTAATCAAACAGGGAAAAAGACCAATTTTGAAAAGAAAGTTTACAATAATCACAAGTGGGTACCCAAAATTTCAAAACCAGCAGTTTCCACTGCTAAGCCAGCAGTTACCACTGCAAGGCCAAAGGTTTCCACTGGTGAGTCTGTGAACAATAAGAGGGTAAATATGGGAAATGTTGTTAAGGCCTCAGCACGTTGGGAATGGAAACCAAAAGGAACCATCACCTCAAACAATCCCAATGGTGTATCAATGACCTTTGATAGATACAATTATATTGATACACGAGGCAGATCCAAGTCATTTATGGCTTGGGTCCCCAAAAGGAACTAATTCCTTTATTTTGTGTGCAGGAACATTCAAAGACAACAAATGATCAAGGATACTCAGACAATGGATGTTCCAGGCACATGACTAGCAGTAAGTCCTATCTTTCAGACTTCTAACCTTATGATGGACAATTTGTCAGCTTTGGAGGAGGAATTGGTGGCAAAGTTTCTGGCAAAGGAACAATCAAGGCTGGAAACATAGACTTTGAGAATGTGCACTATGTGAAAGAACTCAAGTACAACCTTTTCAGTGTGTCACAGATGTGTGACAAGAAGCATAGAGTTCTATTCACAGAAGATGAATGCTATATCTTATCCAAGGATTATAAGCTCCCTGATGAAAGTGAAATTTTGCTTAAAATCCCTAGAAAAGGCAATCTATATAGCATTGACATGAAGAACATAGTGGCTAATAATGATGTTACTTGCTTGCTTGCAAAATCCACTTTAGATGAATCGATGCTTTGGCACAGAAGACTTGGTCATGTTAACTTCAAGACCATTAACAAGATTGTGAAAGATGGTCTTGTCAGAGGTTTACCAGAGAAAAGATTTGAAAATGACCAAACTTGTGTTGCATGTCTCAAAGGAAAGCAACATAGAGCTTCATGCAAGACCAAGGCATTCAACTCTATTGATCATCCACTCTTTATGCTGCATATGGACTTGTTTGGTCCTACATCTGTGAGCAGCATCAATTTGAAGAAGTATTGTCTTGTTGTGACTGATGACTTTAGTAGATTCACATGGGTTTTCTTTTTAAGAACCAAGGATGAGACCACAGGCATCCTTAAGACATTCATCACTGAAGTTGAAAATCAAGTTGAAAAGAAGATCAAGATCATCAGGTGTGACAATGGGACAGAGTTCAAGAATAAATTTATGGATGATTTCTGCAGAGACAAAGGTATTAAGAGAGAATTTAGTGTTGCAAGAACTCCTCAACAAAATGGAGTTGCTGAAAGAAGAAACATGACACTAATTGAGGCTGTTAGAACCATGTTAGCTGATTCAAAGCTTCCAGTGACTTTTTGGGCTGAAGCAGTTAACACTGCTTGTTACATACAGAACAGGGTTTTAGTGGTCAAAACAAAGAACAAGACACCTTATGAGTTATTCAGAGGAAGACCTCCTACTTTGGAGTTTATGAGGCCATTTGGATGTCATGTTACTATTCTCAAGACCATTGATCATCTGGGTAAATTTGAAGAAAAGTCTGATGAAGGCTTCTTTGTTGGATACTCTATGGTTATCAAGGCTTTCAGAGTCTATAACTTAAGAACAAAGAAGATTGAAGAGAATTTGCATGTTGAGTTTCTTGAAAATAAAGCTAACATGGCAGGTTCAGGACCAGAATGGCTATTTGATCTTGAAACATTATCCAATACAATGAATTATGTACCTCTTACTTCAAGTTCAGGAGACAAAGATCTTGAAGATTCAGAAGAATTTATTGATGAAGATGAAGTTTGCAAAGATGATGAAGATGATAAAGATCAAATTGTTATGCCACTTTGGGACTTTGTTGATAATTATGAAAAGAAAAGTGATGCAGATAGTGTGAATTTTGATGTTCTGAATAAAGAAATTCCTACTAGCAGAGGTAACTCAATTCCCACTGCTACACCAGAAGTTTCCACTGATAGCCCAAATGTGGAAAGTTCATCTCATGAATCACCGAGTGATGATGTAAAGATCTCAAACATGCCTAAAACATATGATATTCCTAGTACATCACAGACTTCCATTCACAAAGTGCATCCACTTGATAATGTTATTGGTGAACTTCAATCAGGTGTGAAGACTAGAAGACAGACAAAGAAAGATGATATTCATGGGTTCATTAGTGAAGTTTATGAGTCCAAGAAGCATAAGAGAAAGAATGAATGTTTGTTTTTCTGTTTTCTCTCACAAGTGGAGCCTAAAAATGTTTATATGGCTTTATAAGAATCTAGCTGGGTTGAAGCTATGCAAGAGGAGTTTTTACAGTTTAAACTTCAAAAGGTTTGGGTTCTTTGTGATTTGCCTGATGGTATGAAAGTCATTGGAGTTATAAGGTGTGTATCATAGACACACAACAAATGGTTATTGATTCACCATGTCTAATCCACATAAGAATCAACTAGTCCAGAGCAAACGGCTCCTGGTAAAGACTTAACAAATCCGTTTATGGTTGATAGTTTACCAAAAACTATATGGTTATCAACTCACCATACTCCAAGTGATAAAGAGTTGGCTAGTCCATAGCAAACGGCTCATGGTAAAGACTTATCAAATCTATTGATAGCTGGTAGTTTGCTAAAAACTATGATAAGAGCAGCTAATTTTCATGTTTTACTTACCACTGCTCTTTGATATTTTGTGAAAATTTTTCCTCAAATGCTTACAAAGATTTTACAAGTACAGGGTGAAGATGCAACCATCCCAGTTATATCTCATAACACACCCAATATTGTTGTTCCACCAATTCACCATACCCCTGCAGTAACTCACACTTATGGGAGAAGGCATAAACAGCCAACTTCTCTCATCTCAACATTGCATGTTGCTGAATCTTTTGGTTTAGGAACAAGCAGTGGTGGTTCAAGGCTTTATCCTAGTCCAACTAGGGAAGAGCCTGAATCAATGCCCCATAATTCACCTCTCCCAACAGATAACACAGTTGGAAGTGTTAAGGGCAGTGTGCAACTAACTGAATTGATGGAATTATGTACAAAATTAGTCAAGCAGGTTCAAGCTCTGGAGAAAGATCTAGTAAAGACCAAAGAACATCATGCCACAGAGCTGAATCAAATGAAGGCAGAGATTCAAAGATTATAGAATGAAGTTGAGAATCTCAAGAAGAAAAGATCTGCCAAAGTTGTATTCTCTTTTTCTTCTTCACCTCAGGATGAGTTCTCTGCAACTTCTAGTAAAGATTTGGGAGATTCTTCCAAACAGGGGAGGAAATCAGATGCAGAGTTTAAGGGGAGGAGACTTAATTTTGATAAGGAATTTGCTGAGTTAACTGATTCTGATAATGCTCAAGCAAAGGAAGATGCAGCTGAGGCTAAAGGGAGGAAGTTAGACTTTAATTTTGGAGATATGGATACTGATGCTGATTTTCACTTTGATGATACAGTTGGAACTGCTCAGCCAATTTCCACTGCTGCAGAAAAAGTTCCCACTGCAAGTGAAAATATTCCCACTGCAAGTGAAAATGTTCTCACTAATAGCCAAGATATTACCACTGCGGAGGAAGAAGCTGCCAGAATAAGATCAGTCAAAGGTAAAGCAATTGTGACTGGTACAGAACATGAGCAATCAAAGAAGATTTCAAAGAAAGAACAAGCTTAAATAAATTATGATGCAAGATTGGCAGAGCAATTAGCTGCAGTAGAGAATGAAAAGAAGAAAAAGCTAGAGGAAGATGAAGTTGCCAGTTTTATGGAAGCAAAGAGGTTGGATAAATTGGAAGCAGTAATGGCAGAACCAATTTCAGTTGTTCCACCAACTGTCATACATGAGAAACCTCCTATGTTCACCTATGTGCCTACAGAGGATGAGATTGATTACATGATTAACAATGATCAAGTGATTAGAAAGAAGGCTATTGAACTTATTGCAAATACAACCTTGAATGAAGAACAAAGGTCTGTTCAACTAAAAGATTTTATTCTAATGAAGAATCAACAGGCTCTTGATGATATCATTGGGGATGTTATAAAAGGTCAAAAGAAGCCAAGGAAACTTACAAAGGTACAGATCATTGCTGAGATGAAGACTTTTTGCTGTCATGTTGGCAATATGAAGATGGCTCAGTTCAAAGGAATGTCACATGATGAAATTGAAGGTATTTACTACAGGATTAAAAGACAAGATAGTAATTTTATTCCTATGGATCAAGAACCTGTAGTGATGAAGACAAAAAGGTCAGGAGTGAGTCTTGGATCAAAAGATGCAAAGAAATTGAAGACTCAGGAGTCATCTCAAGCAGAAGAGGGTCCTAGCAAGTTGACAGAAGAACAAGTTAAAAATATGATGTTCATAGAGACTGATGTGCTTAATATTGAACCTCTACAAACAAAATACCCAGTAGTTGGTTGGGAAATCTATTCTGATGATTTTGGAGTTGCTTGGAAGATTATCAAAACTGGAAGTGTCACAAGTATTTACAGAGACTTTGAAGATATTGTTAGATCTTGTGATAGAGAGGACTTGGATACTTTGTGGAGGATTGTTCAAGATCAGTTTAAAAAGGATGAACTTGTTGATGTCAAGGCTAAGGAGTTATGGGTTCACTTTAGAAGATTATATGAACCTGACCCAAGTGACAGACATTGGAGATTTGAAGATCACAACATGAATACTTTGTGGAAATTTTATGACTCAAGTGCTGTACATCATCTTTCTACTCAAGATGGAGTTGATGTGTTTATGCTTGCAGAGAAAGAATATCCATTAAGAGCTGGAGTATTAACTGTGATGATGTCAGTGAAGCTTAGATGTTGGGAAAGAAGTGAAGTCATAGAAGATTTGCTTCAAAGGATTTATGATCAAAGTGTGAGAGCTGATAAAGAATTAAGAAGAAGAAGAAGATAAGTGTTTGGAAGAATTCCCATATCCTCATGTTTGCTGATTACTTGAAGAAACTTATTGATTTAATTATTAATCATAAGTTTAGGGGAGGATTGTTGGGAATTATACTAACAGTTACCACGGCTAGTGAAGACATTACAACTGCTGAAGAATGTACTTGCAGTGGAAACTCATTACCACTGCAAGAACATATATTACCACTGCTGTTTAGATAACTGTTAGGAAATGTGTTTTGATAAATATAAAATAGATCTTGTGTATATCTTATTCTATTAGAGTTATACTTATCTTGTAGAAGAGGACTCCTTGTGCTATAAAAGGAGATCCTAGGTTAAAGGTTAGATATACGTTTTCTAGAGCTTCAAGGTGTAACCCTAGTGATACAAAGATCACTCGTATTATTATCATTAATAATATTGGAGCTAACCATTTGTTACATATATTGTTCTCATTCATAAACAACTGTTTCATTACTTCTAAGTGTTACTAAGTAGATTCCGCATACTTAGTGATATAACTCAAAGTATCAATCTAACACAGATCAAGGTGTTTAGATCCATCATCATGCATGATGAGTTTGAGATGAGTATGATGGGTAAACTAAACTTCTTCCTAGGATTACAAATAAAACAATTAGAAGATGGAATATTCTTTAACCAATCTAAGTACATTAAGGAAATGCTTAAGAAATTTGAACTAGAAGATTCAAAACCCATGAAAACACCTTTGTCTACGGAAGTGAAACTCACAAAAGATGAAGAAGGTGAGTCCGTAGATAACACTAAGTATAGAGGAATGATAGGTAGTTTACTATACTTAACGGCAAGTAGACCCGATATCATGTTTAGTGTTTGCCTTTGTGCCCGCTTTCAAGAGGATCCCAAAACCTCTCACCTAGAAGCGGTTAAGCGAATCTTCCGATATATTAAAGGCACTATACACTTAGGATTGTGGTATCCTAAGGGATCTGGAATAGAAACCATTGTCTATACGGATTCGGATCATGCGGGAGACTACGAGGATCGAAAGAGCACTAGCGGTATTTGCACGTTTATGAGATGCTGCCTAACATCTTGGTTCTCCAAGAAGCAAATCGCTCTTGCTATTTCTACCACCGAAGCTGTTAGAAGCTCCTAACATGGGATCATTAGAATTCTCCTATGCATTAAATACAACCAAAAATCATAGTACACCTCTGATCATGTTTCTTAAGACATTCAAGCATGTTACCAATGGAAGTCTGCCAGTTTTCTTAAGCCTAACATCGAATACAACCATCCATAACAACTATAATCAAACAATCAACCCATAATTAACATCTAGGTTTCACTACATCTAAGCAAACACACAAGAGATCTTGCCAAGCATGTTAAATTCAAGACAAGCGTAAGATATATTCAAGCAACACATAGACATGTTGATTGAATTAAAAGAGTACTTATCTCAATTGAACATGAAAGGCTTCAAAGGGTAAAAACCCTTGAAAAGGCTGTGAAAATTGGACTAGGGTTTATCTCCAAAGTTACACCCTAAAAGTTACACACTAATGAATGAAAATTGCAAAACTATATATAGATTTTACAGGGTGACGGCGTCAAGAAGAAAATTCTGACGCCACCAACTCGCCGCCCATAATGAAATCGGATTGCCTAGATCCACTTTTGATGTCGTCATGTGTAATTCTACTCTGGGCTGTCACTAACAACTGGACCATGTCGGCCTATGTTGACGCCGTCATCTCCATAGTACAAAATTCTTCTAGATCGTCACGGACTTTATCCACTTCCACCTCTTGTATTACACTTGACGCCGTCACTTGGAAATTCTTGACGCTGTCAGGTACTGTTCCCAGCAAGGAAAAATTAAGACTTTGCCGTTTTCTTCAATTTTATGCTCCAAAAACTCCAAAAGTACCTAAAATGACAAAAGGAACAATTTAGGGCAATATTTGATCAAATAAATTTGAATCCGGGCTAAAATGACCCCCTAAAAACGGTTCATTTTTCGCCTCATCAAATACCCTTACACTTGGGATTTGCTTGTCCTCAAGCAAATGCGCTTTTATTCTAATCAAAATACAAGTTAGGGGTCATTTAACACTAATATAAAAGTAATTACAACAAATAATCATTCCACTAAAGACCAAAGACAAGCATGGAGGTCATACACTAGCACCTCACAAATAGTGTTTAGATACTCACATCTCTCGGGTGTAATAAAGTATATATCACAATATGGAAATGGAAAACATCTCTTACTACCTGTCATAGCAAAATAGATTACCATAGGCTTGGGAAATGATCAAACCTCCACCACTTGGCGTAAGCACCTAGGATAAACTATCAAAGAGGTCTTTTAAAGGGTTATAACGTTAGGTGTAGGGATATGGAATACACGGTTTTGTTGGATAAAGGCAATATTTACTGGTGGCGAGTTAATCATCTTGGTTAATTACATGTACAATATGGCGTTGCTAAGCCAAGACTAGACTCGACTTAAACTAATAAACGAAAAATAACAAAAACTTAAAACAAACATAGAATGAAACGGGATGGTAGTCCGTATGTTTTTTCTCTTTCCCCTTTATTTATTTATTTATCTTTTTTATTATTTTTTTTGCATACACTCTTACCCTACCATCCAAAATAATACATCATAGGGAATGAACATTCCCCTTACACTTGAATTTTTACATACTTTAAAATAAACTAATCTAATGACACGAATCAAAATAATCAAAACACTTGGAGTTCTTTTAAGATTAACGCACATATTGGGGTAATATATGATGTTCTTCCCCATTACTACATAACACAAGTACTTTACCCATGAGTCCCAATCGTCCCAAAACAATATGTACAAGATATGACTCGACTTAGCAACCATGTAATCAATTAGATAATTAACTAAGGTTTTAAACATATAATAATAATAATGCACTAAAGATGAGTGCATACACGGAAGGCTAAGGCGATTTAGGTGTACATTTGGGTTGGTTGTAACAAATTCTTTTTTTAAGTAAGATGCTTAAAGTAAGAAACGAAAAGATAGGCTCGGAGGGGTGTACTAGGGGTTTCGTGTACTAAAAATGAGTACAACGCTAAGGTGTGGGAAAAATTAGTTGACTTCATTAGCCAAATAATATGACTTAAATGGTTAAATTATGATACGGGTTTAACACATGGGTGATCCTAATGCCTCTTATCATGTAGTAAATCCTACTACACGAATGTAGTCTCACTAGCAGTCTCGGGATGCATCACTAACGCAAGTTCTAGAATCTAAATGCTAGCGGTACACTCATAAGCACTAATAGTGAATGCTTTTCCTATCAAATCTAAAGGCGAACCACATGTTTTTGGGTGGAAAATTTTTCTGAATGGTACGGTTTTGTGCTAGTCATATGACTCCTATCCTTGAGACGCTTGCTAAGGCTAAAGTTTCACACCTAAATGTTGTAAAAAAATTTAAATTTGGCGCTAAAATTACACTAACAAGTATTACTCTTAGTTTTATTACACACCTACCATCAAACAAACAAACTCAAGTGCAATTGTATCCTATAAGGTATCATCATTTACCCTCCCCTTACACTTAGGATGAACATTGTCCCCAATGTTCAATTAAAGAATGTAAAACTGAAATAGGTAAAAGAATGAAATCAAATACTCCCCTGATTCGTATGGTGTGGATAGTGTGGTAACAAGGTTAGATCTTCCTCCAAAAAAATGAACATTCAAAGCTTCCCTTCCAGAAAAATAAATCATCTTCTTGTCATATGTATCCTGTTAAACCTGAGAAAAAAGCCAAGGCAACCTCGCGTAAAATCGGCGGCAAACTATATATACTAATAAATCCTAGAAATCAAATTAAGATATAATGCTTGTGGAATGAATGTTTGCAGATTTCCTGGAGTTTATAAAACTAAAGAACTAACAAAAACTTTCAGACTCCGTTAGAAAGAAAAAAAACTCGCAAAATTTCCAGAATTTTACACATGACGCCGTCAGGAATTAATTCCTGACGCCATCAGAAGTGACTTGCAGAAATCTTTACATTAAGTTTCCGGAAAATTTCTGGAAAAACTTATGTCCTGCTTCCTAGAAAATTCTGCAAAACATCATTATGACTCGATACAAGCATTTGACTCTAACAAATACTAATATACATGTACATTTAATATTGTGGAGAATCATGATCAATTTCGGTTCTTAAAAACATATTTGGGGTTTCCCCTTACACTTATCTTTTTGCAAAATACCTTTATATGACGTTAAGACAAAGTTAAACGACAACATAAAGCATTTTCACAATTTTAGTTTTGAAACATGATCTACCAACAATAAAAATAAAGCATGCATACGGAAGCAAATGACAATCAAACAATTAAAAATCACACAAAACATGGATTGCCTCCCAAGAAGCGCTTTTCTTTATTTACGAGTCTTGTAACTAGACTCAAGGTCATTGGCAACTACGTGACCTCATCTCTCGAGATGACGTATCCCATATAATTATGATTCTCACTATTGTGGTGGTGGTGTTTCAGTCAATCGATACTCTCAGTCACCTTCCCTCCTCCTTTACTGCTCAAGTTAGCTATCCCATCTTGGCCTATGCCTTCAACTGTGTGTCACAACTCACCATTTCAGGTCATTTCAGGTCATTTCCCGAACTTTGGAAAAACACTATTCATCAAACACTATTCATCAAAACACTATTCATCGTTTTACTATTCATCATTTTCGAGGTCAGTTTGATATTCTGAGAAACTTTTGGGAAATTTACTATTCACCGAACACTATTCATTTCCGGAAAAGTTTTCACTATTCACTTGCATTACTCATTTCATCGTAAATTTAGTTTACGGGTATTCAAATTCGCGTAACCGGATTGGTTTAGGTGCGAATTCATTTCATTAGTGTTAAAAACACTGCATACGAACTGGAGATAGTCTGCATATCATCATAACAGCATTTTCATGTTATACCACTCTCAGGATTTTCAAATTTCTATATTCAGTACATTTAACGTTTTTACGTATAAGTATTTATAGTAAACGTTAACACCCGGTTTATACACGACGAATATATCTAAACATTCCCACGATGGTCCCGACATATTTTTATATCCATTTTAACATCATAAAAGTTATAACATTCAGTTACCCAGTATTTTGGAAATTTATTTTATTTATAACGTACGCGTATGAATATAACGACGGTTTTCGTGAAAACTAAACAATAATCACCCGATCACTCAGTAAATGTACCCAACATATTTTTAATATGTTTTTAACATTATTATAACTTTATTTCATCCCGGTAAACTTCGTGGACATTTATTTCTAATAAAACCGGTACCCGATCGTAACTAAAAAACACAAACTAGTGCAAATTCTTACAAGGTTTTCTAATTAAATCCCAAGTACCCTAAACCCCCCCCCCCCCCCCTTCACCCTTTGAAAAACCGGCCATGTGCCACCCCTTTTAACCTCTTGCATTAACTTAACCATTTTATACTAATAAACCACTTAAAACATAACTTTACCAATTTTTACAAATCATAAACCAACTTTTGAGCTAAGAACAATTTTCATATCATCTTCCCCATTCCCTCTTCAAAAGCCACGACCCATAATTGATCTCCATGATCAAGTGATCATTTTCCATAAAGTAAAACACTAAACTTGTTCATTTTACAAGCCTAATCAAGAATCAAGCAACAAAAACACAAGAACATCAAGCATAATCATCCTATAATCATCTCATTTTATCAAGTAAGTTTTCATCTTTATTTTTTTCATGGATCATCCTATTTTTACATGTATTTCATAAGTATCATGCTAAAAACCATGTACAAGTAACTATACCACACTTTATTTTGGCTAAAAAGAAACATACAAACCCTAACTTTTTGGTTATGAATCCCCTTGCTCTAATAAATTGGTTAGGAGTCCATGGCACCCTAAGAAGGTGTATGGTAAGATTAGATTAGCCATGTGGTGATTACAAGAGGTTTGGTGATGGTAGAAATTAGTTTTTAACCTTGGAAACTTGATTTGGAACCTATTTTAGACATGCTGTCCCGTTTTGTAAAAATCTGGAAAATCAGTAAACACCAAGGGAACTTTGGCAAAATTTTTAGAAAATACTTTCAAAAACGAATCCGTAGGCGAAAGAACGGATTAAAAAGAGTTTATAACGAAGGAGTTATGATTTTTGCAAGATTGTAGACGAAAAGTATTTTTTCTGAAAATGTTTGCTGTTTGACGTTTTTCATTGGACAAAAAGAGACTTTAGACGTAACCCGGAGGAGCCGAGCTATCCAACATATATTACTACATACTAAGACGTAACCGTGGACATAAAGAACAAGTAAAACGGACAAGTAACGACAAAGATATACTCGTTTGAATATCGGCTAAAACCCTTTTATATTTGGCAGCTTTTAATATAATTTGGCGTAAAAACTACGAAGTACATTTATAAGCTAAACATAATATCAAGTACCGAGCTTTATAACTAACGTAGTATTAGTTATTATGAGTATGTTTTCATCATTTCAAGGATTACAACCCGAGTATTTCAACACTAACATGGAAACTTACGTTATATATATATATATATAAGTATATATATATTATAACTAGCTATTTATATTTTCTAATAGCAATATTTTTCCAAATTCTTGGAATATATATTTTTGATAATACAAGTGTTTTTCCAAAGAGTAGAGTGGTATAGAAACATGTGCATGGACATTCATAACATCATTTCATGATCTAAAGTAGATCGTTCATCATTCATATTAGGTTGCGGCTAGTGTGCGCGCCTTGTTTTTCAGCTCATTACATGTTCATGGTACCATCATATCAGGTGAGTCATAGCCCCACTTTTACTTGTTTAATTACTTTACAAACTCTTTGGGGGAGATACATGCTTAAATACTCGTGTTATACTTTTATACGATTTCAAATCCCATGGGGGAGAATACATTGCAGCAACTATTTTTGTACAATGCCAAAGTATAAAGTTTCTTACATTGCTTAAGTAGTCTTATTACCACGACACGACAAGTCCCCTTTATTTCATGGACCGTTAATTTCAAGTACTAAGCGAGAGTGAGTGAATAGATCTATTGAGGGTGACGCCTCCATTCGTGTTTGGGTTGCTCCAACGGGACGAATGCATTTCATGTCTTATCAAGTGAGTGTCTGGTAAACACTCTGTTGGGGCATTACAAAGTCTAGCTTCGGGGCCATGAGCTTAAGAGACAATGTGGGTTTCATTATTGAAATCTTAGTACTTTACTTTATACTTGGGCTATTGTACATACAAAATTACTGATAAATTCCTGATACTTTTGCATCAAGTCTTATTACTGAAATACGATGCCTTTGCATCAGCCTTATTACTGAATTACAATGCTTTTGTATCAAACTTATTACATTTGGCAGTGGGTTGTAAACACACAGGTTACAAGTCTCTTATGGCGGGACTTGGAACTGAGTGGATTTACGATGCCTTTGCTGGGAAATCTTCATTTCAATGCATTACATTCTTTTTCACAAGACTCTATGAACTCACCAACCATTGTGTTGACACTTTAGCATGTATTTTCAGGTATTAAGTAATGGCACGCTACAGGAGGTTTTGGCAGGGCATGGCATGGTCATAGAAGACTCTGATTTAATCATTTGGGGACCGTTTTTAACTATTTTAATGGCCTACTTCCGCATTACTTTTAACGATGTAAATTCAACAATTTGATTTAACTATTTTATTTTAAATGATTCAAGTGCAAACCATTTTTGAACTAATGTTGTGATATCAATTGAGTTACACCCCAGCTACATGTATGCTTCCGCTGGACCCGATTTTGGGGGTGTGACACTGTGAATGGTCCATACCACCAGGGACTTGGTTTATCGGGAGGTACTGTCATCTCTGAGTGTCTTAAGAGTACCAGGTCTCCTTTCGCGAATGGTACATGATTCTCCGTTGGTTGACTACATTCAAACTTGGCACGAACTTTGTTGCAGCCTTTGTCTCTTTCATGCTCTGTTTCTTTGTAACTTTTGATCCTTGTTTCCCATGCAAGAATCTTTTCTCGAATACGAATAGGCGATGTGTTATTGTTGTTTTTGAGCTTTCTTTTCATCAAGCTTTCTTGTGCACATCGTGGGGTCATGGGAAAGCTAATCTTTCATTTCCCTAATTTAAGCTCAATTTCCCTTTTTTCATACCTAATAACAGCTCTTGCGGTGGTGAGGAATGGTGCTCCAAGGATTATTGGCATGCATCCACCTCCTTTATCATCGATGATCATAAAATCAACGGGATACATGAATCCTGCAACATTGATCAGCACATCCTATGCAATTCCCAAAGGGTACACATAAGAGTGTCCAGCGAAGGATAGTCTAACATGGGTGGTGGCTGGCATTTCTGAAGTTAGTTGGGTGTAGACAGTTAGGGGCATAAGATTTACTTCCGATCCTTGGTCGGCGAAAGCATTCAAACATTGCAAATTCCCAATGCTGACCAGAATCTTAAAGTTCCCACAAGCCATCTGCTTAGTAGCTAATTTTTGTACAATTAGTTTCACGAATACCGGCCCCCCAGGTAATGTATCATACTCATCTCCCCCCCTCTTTCTCCTTCTTCGAAACCTGTTTGGAGGATTGGTTATGCCCATCACCTTTTATGAAATTTGTTATGGTTTTTTGTTTATATCATGTTTTAGGTGGTAACCTAATGATTGGGATTCTGGCAGTTCATCAATGGTTTGTTCACTAGGGGTTTCTTTCTCCTCATTATCCTCGTGGATAATTGCGATGGAATTAACAAACCGGGTAGTGGGGGTAGCACTTTCTTTCCTTAGTAACATCATTTCTGGGGTTTTCTGGTTTGCGTACTCCTCTACTAGGCTCATCATCTCCTTCATTTTCTCTTGCATCTCCTCCTTTTGTTTATAAACTGCTTCCTCGAATCTAGCAAGCCGCTCAGAATGGGTTGCCATGTATTCTCTCATTCGAGCTTTGAATTCCGGGCTGAGGTTTTCAGGAGGAGAATAAGGTGGGGCATAATTTTGAAAGGTTTCAACATTTTCTCTAGAAGGTGAATCAGACAATGGCGTTGGAATCATTTTTGAGATAGAATTGACAGTTGCCCGTCTAGGACTTAAAGGTCTCTTTTGTTTTTCCTCGAGATAGTCAACCTTTGCCTCAAGCTTGCAAAGGAGTTCTTCGGAGATTTGATTAGTCTCTCTAGGTGTCGAGATTGCGTTGATAGCCGCTTTTATAACATGATTAAATTCCCATAATTCTTGATTATCGGCGGCAAGTTCGTCAATAATTTCCCAAGATTCCTCGGCGTTTCTATCACGTAATCTACCTCCGGCGGCTCGATCGATGGTACGTTTGGTGTGAAAGTCGACATGGTCATAGAAGATTTGAACTAATAACCAAAGATTTATACCATGATGAGGGACTTTTTGGAGTAAGTCCTTGAAACGAGCCCATGCTTCGTAGAAAGTTTCACCTTGACGTTGTTGGAACAGCAAGATATCATTTCTAAGCATCGCAGTTTTCCCCAGTGGGAAAAATTGAGCAAGAAAACGAGTGGTGAGATCATCCCATGAGGTGATGGATCCCACGGGTAGACGTTCAAGCCATTGACTAGCTTGATCACGTAGAGAGAATTGGAATAGGCGCAATCGGGTCGACTCTCTAGTTGTAACATCAAGGTCTATAGAATCTACAATTTTAAGGAAATCATTGAGATGTTGATTAGGATCTTCGGAACGAAGTCAATGGAATGCACATCCGCTTTGCACCATCCGGATGGTTTCGGATCGCAAGGGGGACACATTGGTTCCTTGAGTGAGTTCAATAGTGTTTTGATAGCCTTGGTGGCTAGGACGGGAATACTCTCCTAGGGTTCAGGGCCTAAGAAGTTGGTTTGCTAGTGGTGGGTTTTGTTATGGAGGGTTGATAGGTTCAAAGATGTTACCACCTTCCATAATGTCAGATGGTAAAGGTTACGAACAAAGACACGGAGAAATAAGATAGACTAAAGAAAACCAAGAAAAAATAAAATCTTACTAGAAAGGAATCTAGCAAGTAGACCTAATAAAAAGAAATCCTAACCTAGACAATAACTATTCCCCGGGCTGCGGTGCCAAAAACTTGATACGTGGGAATCGCACCAGGCTTTACCTCTCGAGGGATCTCGAGAAGCTTACAACCCCCACCAGGCAGTGTACCTGATCGTTGTAGTATAGTATAGTGACAAGTACTGGGGGATTGATCGTTCAACTCTGGAATAGTGTCGCTAGGATTAGAAAGCCTAAAAACTAGATCTAGAGGTGAGGGATGATTCTTTTTGTATTTTTATATTTTTATAAAAGCAATTAAAATCTCTGTTTTTAGAAGAGTGGGTGGAATTAGTTGCTAGCCAACTAATCCAAGTGACTAAAGATGCAATCAAAATAAAATAACAGAAATGAAAATAAAGCCAATTAAACTAGTGGTGTGAACAATAATAGGGAAGGTTGTGTTTACTTAGGTTTCATTACTCCCTAGATATCTTTTACAGGTTGATAATTTTTTACAATTGCATGGATGACGGGTCGTATTTCTTAATACTAGTCGTACGGACGTGTACAATATTCCCTAACTCTATAGGATCCTACTTCACACCTATGTCGATCCGTTAGAAGCTCCTAACATGGGATCATTTGAATTCTCCTACACATTAAATACAACCAAAAATCATAGTACACCTCTGATCATGTTTCTTAAGACGTTCAAGTATGTTACCAATGGAAGTCTGCCAGTTTTCTTAAGCCTAACATCGAATACAATCATCCGTAACAACTATAAACAAACAATCAACCCATAATTAACATCTAGGTTTCACTACATCTAAGCAAACACACAAGAGATCTAGCCAAGCATGTTAAATTCTAGACAAGCGTAAGATATATTCAAGCAACACATAGACATATTGATTGAATTGAAAGAGTACTTATCTCAATTGAACATGAAAGGTTTCAAAGGGTAAAAACCCTTGAAAAGGCTATGAAAATCGGACTAGGGTTTATCTCCAAAGTTACACCCTAAAAGTTACACACTAATGAATGAAAATTGCAAAACTATATATAGATTTTACAGGGTGACGGCGTCAAGAAGAAAATTCTGACGCCGTCAACTCGCCGCCCATAATGAAATCGGATTGCCTAGATCCACTTTTGACGCTGTCATGTGTAATTCTACTCTGGGCCGTCACTAATAATTGGACCATGACGCCTATGTTGACGCCGTCATCTCCATAGTAAAAAATTCTTCTGGATCGTCACGGACTTTTTCCACTTCCACCTCTTGTATTACTCTTGACGCCGTCACTTGGAAATTCTTGACGCCGTCAGGTACTGTTCCCAGCAAGGAAAATTAAGACTTTGCCGTTTTCTTCACTTTTATGCTCCAAAAACGTCCAAAATGCTTCCTTTTCCAGAATTCACTCCAAAAGTACCTAAAATGACAAAAGGAACGATTTAGTGCAATATTTGATCAAATAAATTCGAATCCGGGCTAAAATGACCCCCTAAAAACGGTTCATTTTTCGCCTCATCAAATACCCTTACACTTAAGATTTGCTTGTCCTCAAGCAAATGCGCTTTTATTCTTATCAAAATACAAGTTAGGGGTCATTTAACACTAATATAAAAGTAATTACAACAAATAATCGTTCCACTAAAGACCAAAGACAAGCAGGGAAGTCATACACTAGCACCTCACAAATTGTGTTTAGATACTCGCATCTCTCGGGTGTAATAAAGTATATATCACTATATGAAAATGGAAAACATCTCTCACTACCTGTCATAGCAAAATAGATTACCATAGGCTTGGGAAAGGATCAAACCTCCACCACTTGGCGTAAGCACCTAGGATAAACTATCAAAGAGGTCTTTTAAAGGGTTATAACGTTAGGTGTAGGGATATGGATTACACGGTTTTGTTGGATAAAGGCAATATTTACTGGTGGCGAGTTAATCATCTTGGTTAATTACATGTACAATATGGCGTTGCTAAGCCAAGACTAGACTCGACTTAAGCTAATAAATGAAAAATAACAAAAACATAAAACAAACATAGAATGAAACGGGATGATAGTCCGTATGTTTTTTCTCTTTTCCCTTTTTTTATTTATTTATTTATTTATTTTATTATTTTTTTTTTGCATACACTCTTACCCTACCATCCAAAATAATACATCATAGGGAATAAACATTCCCCTTACACTTGAATTTTTGCATACTTTACAATAAACTAATCTAATGACTCGAATCAAAATAATCAAAACACTTGGAGTACTTTTAAGATTAACGCACATATTGGGGTAATATATGATGTTCTTCCCCATTACTCCATAACACAAGTACTTTACCCATGAGTCCCAATCGTCCCCAAAACAATATGTACAAGATATGACTCGACTTAGCAACCATGTAATCAATTAGATAATTAACTAAGGTTTTAAACATATAACAATAATGCACTAAAGATGAGTGCATACACGGAAGGCTAAGGCAATTTAGGTGTACATTTGGGTGGGTTGTAACAAATTCTTCCTTTAAGTAAGATGCTTAAAGTAAGAAATGAAAAGATAGGCTCGGAGGGGTGTACTAGGGGTTTCGTGTACTAAAAATGAGTACAACGCTAAGGTGTGGGAAAAATTAGTTGACTTCACTAGCCAAATAATATGACTTAAATGGTCAAATTATGATACGGGTTTAACACATGGGTGATCCTAATGCCTCTTATCATGTAGTAAATCCTACTACACGAATGTAGTCTCACTAGCGGTCTCGGGATGCATCACTATCGCAAGTTCTAGAATCTAAATGCTACCGATACACTCATAAGCACTAATAGTGAATGCTTTTCCTATCAAATCTAAAGGCGAACCTCACGTATTTGGGTGGAAAATTTTTCTAAATGGTACGGTTTTGTGCTAGTCATACGACTCCTATCCTTGAGACGCTTGCTAAGGCTAAAGTTTCACTCCTAAATGTTGTAAAAAAAATTTAAATTTGGCGCTAAAATTACACTAACAAGTACTTCTCTTAGCTTTATTACACACCTACCATCAAACAAACAAACTCAAGTGCAATTGTATCCTATAAGGTATCATCATTTACCCTCCCCTTACACTTAGGATGAACATTGTCCCCAATGTTCAATTAAAGAATGTAAAAGTGAAATAGGTAAAAGAATGAAATCAAATACTCCCCTGATTCGTACGGTGTGGATAGTGTGGTAACAAGGTTAGATCTTCCTCCAAGAAAATGAACATTCAAAGCTTCCCTTCCAGAAAAATAAATCATCTTCTTGTCATATATAACCTGTTAAACCTGAGAAAAAAAACAAGGCAACCTCGCGTAAAATCGGCGGCAATCTAAATATACTAACAAATCCTAGAAAGCAAATTAAGATATAATGCTTGTGGAATGAATGTTTGCAAATTTCCTAGAGTTTATAAAACTAAAGAATTAACAAAAACTTTAAGACTCCGTTAGAAAAACAAAACTCGCAAAACTTCCAGAATTTTACACATGACGCCGTTAGGAATTAATTTCTGACGCCGTCAGAAGTGACTTGCAGAAATCTCTACGTTAAGTTTCCAGAAAATTTCTGGAAAAACTTATGTCCTACTTCCTGGAAAATCCTGCAAAACATCATTATGACTCGATACAAGCATTTGACTCTAACAAATACTAATATACATGTCCATTTAATATTGTGGAGAATCATGATCAATTTCGGTTCTTTATAACATATTTGGGGTTTCCCCTTACACTTATCTTTTTACAAAATACCTTTATATGAAGTTAAGACGAAGTTAAACGACAAAATAAAGCATTTTCACAATTTTAGTTTTGAAACATGATCTACCAACAATAAAAATAAAGCATGCATACGGAAGCAAATAATAATCAAACAATTAAAAATCACACAAAACATGGGTTGCCTCCCAAGAAGCGCTTTTCTTTATTTACGAGTCTTGTAGCTAGACTCAAGGTCATTGGCAACTACGTTACCTCATCTCTCGAGATGACGTATCCCATATAATTATGATTCTCACTATTGTGGTGGTGGTGTTTCAGTCGATTGATACTCTCAGTCACCTTCCCTCCTCCTTTACTGCTCAAGTTAGCTATCCCATCTTGGCCTATGCCTTCTACTGTGAATGGTCCATACCACCAGGGACTTGGTTTATTGGGAGGTATTGTCATCTCTGAGTGTCTTAAGAGTACCATGTTGGGAATTATATTTATTGATTTGATGATACAAAACAAAAAGAATGAAACACGAAGGGCTTGAAGTGACAAGAAGGGAAACTACAAAAAGATGGAGGATTTGGAAGATTCTAGAAGAATATTTAGTTTCCTAATTGTATTATTATTCCTCTTGTAAACCCTAGATGTCTCTAGTATATAAAGAGACATAGGGTCATTAGTTTTATTGTACGTACAAGATGTAAAACACCAAAGGTGTGTGTGTGGGAACCTAGGCGTAGGGATTTGGGAAAACGCCTAGGGTTAGGGTTAGTGTTTAGTTTAGCCTCAAGAATCACTTGATTCCTGTTACAGTTAGGTAACATGTTATTATTCTGTTCAAAAAGCAATTGGAGGTAATTGTGGGAAAACCATGTTGTCAATAACTTTGATTTGTTTAATTCCGCTGCGTGTATGTATATTGTTTATCATTGTTATTGTTTAACCCTAGTGCTCAAAACGATCCAAGGAGTCTAACAAACTCCGCATACCAGGTCTCCTTTCGCGAATGGTACATGATTCTCCATTGGTTGACTACATTCAAACTTGACACGAACTTTGTTGCAGCCTTTGTCTCTTTCATGCTCTGTTTCTTTGTAACTTTTGATCCTTGTTTCCCATGCAAGAATCTTTTCTCGAATACGAATAGGCGATGTGTCAATGTTGTTTTTGAGCTTTCTCTTCATCAAGCTTTCTTGTGCACATCGTGGGGTCATGGGAAAGCTAATCTTTCTTTTCCCTGATTTAAGCTCAATTTCCCTTTTTTCATACCTAATAACAGCTCTTGCGGTGGTGAGGAATGGTGCTCCAAGGATTATTGGCATGCATCCACCTCCTTTATCATCGATGATCATAAAATCAACGGGATACATGAATCCTGCAACATTGATCAGCACATCCTCTGCAATTCCCAAAGGGTACACATAAGAGTGTCCAGCGAAGGATAGTCTAACACGGGTGGTGGCTGGCATTTCTGAGGTTAGTTGGGTGTAGACAGTTAGGGGCATAAGATTTACTTCCGATCCTTGGTCGGCGAAAGCATTCAGACATTGCAAATTCCCAATGCTGACCGGTATCTCAAAGTTCCCACAAGCCACCTGCTTAGTAGCTACTTTTTGTACAAGTAGTTTCTCGAATACCGGCCCCTAGGTAATGTATCATACTCATCTTCCCCTTCTTTCTCCTTCTTTGAAACCTGTTTGGAGGATTGGTTACGCCCGTCACCTTTTATCCAATTTGTTATGGTGTTTTCGTTTATATCGTGTTTTAGGTAGTAACCTAATGATTGGGATTATGGCAGTTCATCAATGGTTTGTTCACTAGGGGTTTCTTTCTCCTCATTATCCTCGTGGACAATTGTGATGGAATTAACAAACCGGGTAGTGGGGGTAGCACTTTCTTTCCTTAGTAACATCATTTCTGGGGTTTTCTGGTTTGCGTACTCCTCCACTAGGCTCATCATCTCCTTCATTTTCTCTTGCATCTCCTCCTTTTGTTTATAAACTGCTTCCTCGAATCTAGCAAGCCGCTCAGAATGGGTTGCCATGTATTCTCTCATTCGAGCTTCGAATTCCGGGCTGAGGTTTTCAGGAGGAGAATAAGGTGGGGCATAATTTTGAAAGGTTTCAACATTCTCTCTAGAAGGTGACTCAGACAATGGCATTGGAATCATTTTTGAGACAGAATTGACAGTTGCCCGTCTAGGACTTAAAGGTCTCTTTTGTTTTTCCTCAAGATAGTCAACCTTTGCCTCAAGCTTGCAAAGGAGTTCTTCGGAGATTTGATTAGTCTCTCTAGGTGTCGAGATTGCGTTGATAGCCGCTTTTATAGCATGATTAAATTCCCATAATTCTTGATTATCGGCGGCAAGTTCATCAATAATTTTCCAAGATTCCTCGGCGTTCCTATCACGTAATCTACCTCCGGCGGCTCGATCAATGGTACGTTTGGTGTGAAAGTCGACATGGTCATAGAAGATTTGAACTAATAACCAAAGATTTATACCATGATGAGGGACTTTTTGGAGTAAGTCCTTGAAACGAGCCCATGCTTCGTAGAAAGTTTCACCTTGACGTTGTTGGAACATCAAGATATCATTTCTAAGCATCGCAGTTTTCCCCGGTGGGAAAAATTCAGCAAGGAAACGAGTGGTGAGATCATCCCATGAGGTGATGGATCCCGCGGGTAGACGTTCAAGCCATTGACTAGCTTGATCACGTAGAGAGAATTGGAATAGGCGCAATCAGGTCGACTCTCTAGTTGTAACATCAAGGTCTATAGAATCTACGATTTTAAGGAAATCCTTGAGATGTTGATTAGGATCTTCAGAACGAAGTCCATGGAATGCACATCCGCTTTGCACCAACCGGATGGTGTCGGATCGCAAGGGGGACACATTGGCTCCTTGAGTGAGCTCAATAGTGTTTCGATAGCCTTGGTGGCTAGGACGGGAATACTCTCCTATGGTTCGGGGCCTAAGAAGTTGGTTTGCTAGTGGTGGGTTTTGTGGGTGGTTTTGTTGTGGTGGGTTGATGGGTTCAAAGATGTTACTACCTTCCATAATGTCGGATGGTAAAGGTTACGAACACAGACACGGAGAAATAAGATAGACTAAAGAAAACCTAGAAAAAATAAAATCTTACTAGAAAGGAATCTAGCAAGTAGACCTAATAAAAAGAAATCCTAACCTAGACAATAACTATTGCCCGGGCTGCGGCGCCAAAAACTTGATACGTGGGAATCGCACCAGGCTTTACCTCTCGAGGGATCTCGAGAAGCTTACAACCCCCACCAGGCAGTGTACCTGATCGTTGTAGTATAGTATAGTGACAAGTACCGGAGGATTGATCGTTCAACTCATGAATAGTGTCGCTAGGATTAGAAAGCCTAAAAACTAGGTCTAGAGGTGAGGGATGATTCTTTTTGTATTTTTATATTTTTATAAAAGCAATTAAAATCTCGGTTTTTGAAAGAGTGGGCAGAATTAGTTGCTAGCCAACTAACCCAAGTGACTAAAGATGCAATCAAAATAAAAAAAACAGAAATGAAAATAAAGCTAATTAAACTAGTGGTGTGAACAATAATAGGGAAGGTTGTGTTTACTTAGGTTTCATTACTCCCTAGATATCTTTTACAGGTTGATAATTTGTTACAATTGCATGGATGACGGGTCGTATTCCTTAATACTAGTCGTACGGCCATGTACAATATTCCCTAACTCTATAGGATCCTACTTCACTCCTATGTCAAGCCGTTAGAAGCTCCTAACATGGGATCATTAGAATTCTCCTACGCATTAAATACAACCAAAAATCATAGTACACCTCTGATCATGTTTCTTAAGACGTTCAAGCATGTTACCAATGGAAGTCTACCAATTTGCTTAATCCTAACATCAAATACAATCATCCGTAACAACTATAAACAAACAATCAACCCATAATTAACATCTAGGTTTCACTACATCTAAGCAAACACACAAGAGATCTAGCCAAGCATGTTAAATTCAAGACAAGCGTAAGATATATTCAAGCAACACATAGACATATTGATTGAATTGAAAAAGTACTTATCTCAATTGAACATGAAAGGTTTCAAAGGGTAAAAACCCTTGAAATGGCTGTGAAAATCGGACTAGGGTTTATCTCCAAAGTTACACCCTAAAAGTTACGCATTAATGAATGAAAATTGCAAAACTATATATAGATTTTACAGGGTGACGGCGTCAAGAAGAAAATTCTGACGCCGTCAACTCGCCGCCCATAATGAAATCGGATTGCCTAGATCCACTTTTGACGCCATCATGTGTAATTCTACTCTGGGCCGTCACTAACAATTGGACCATGACGGCCTATGGTGACGCCGTCATCTCCATAGTACAAAACTCTTCTGGATCGTCATGGACTTTATCCACTTCCACCTCTTGTATTACTCTTGACGCCGTCACTTGGAAATTCTTGACGCCGTCAGGTACTGTTCCCAGCAAGGAAAATTAAGACTTTGCCGTTTTCATCACTTTTATGCTCCAAAAATGTCCAAAATGCTTCCTTTTCCAGTATTCACTCCAAAAGTACCTAAAATGACAAAAGGAACGATTTAGGGCAATATTTGATCAAATAAATTCGAATCCGAGATAAAATGACCCCCTAAAAATGGTTCATTTTCGCCTCATCACATTAGGTTATAAAATGTTCCTATTATGTGCGATAACAAAGGTGCTATAGATTTAAGTAAAAATTCGGTTCAACACTCTAGGACTAAACATATAGAAATATGCCACCACTTCCTTAGGGATAATGTACAAAAGGGAAACATATCTATAGGAATGGTCGCATCGGAAGATAACATTGTGGATATATTCACTAAACCCTTTAAGCGTGAACTATTTAACCACTTGCGTCAAGGATTAGGAATGATGGAAAAAATTGACTAAATTTTATTGCATTTAAACTACTTATTCATTGCATAAAATTTATTTTCCTTCCACCTCTTCATATCTGAGTCTAGGAATCTATTTTGCACAAAATTAAAGATTGGGAAACCACATTTTACTGCATAAACATTCCTATAAAACCCAATCAAATTTCCTTTAATACTATTCTCACCTCTAGGAAATACATGAAAACCATTTTTCTTGCATTGTTGAATAATGCTAAAAACATTTTCTAAAATCATGCATGAAATCTCACATGAATTGTCAAAATATATAATCTAATATATACCATTGACATTCATGAATTGAGCAAAAATCGAATCAAGGAGAACTTGGATTGCTTCTTAGGATATCTTTATCTTTGCATTAGGAGTCGAAGCTATCACATCTTCACATTTGTTGCATATAGCCACACGCTAGGACAAAGTCGCAAACAATATAGTCACATTTGTTCGATCACTAGTTTCTCACTCACTAGTTGCCCTTGCCTTTGCTCTAAAATAGTTCCACTAGGAAGATTGACTTGCTTATTTGTTCTATCTCTTAAGTGTTTTTGTATGCATGTTTAGTTATTAGTATATTACATGACTAAATTGCCACAAAGAGTTGAGCTTGCTTGAAACTAACCAAAAAACACAACCCTTTCTACAAATTTCTGCCAAAAACCTTATTCTGGTAAACTAGAAACTACCAGATGGGAGGCCCCCTTAATTCATAAGGCGGCCCCCTTAATTATTAAGGGGACCGGCCTCCAATTAAGGGGACCGATTCTGCTTTTTAGCCCATTTTATCCTACACTTCCCAAAATTCACAAACATATTTTGTCATAATCTCCCAAACAAATATTATCCATCCATAAGCACACAAATCTCACACTATAAATTACCCCATTCTTTAAACTCTCCATTCATCTCATCATGACTTCTCCAAACAAACCAAAACCAAAAGCCTCAAGGCTAGCAAGGATGATAGAAAAACCCGTTTGGCGAAGAAAAAGCCCTCGAAACAAATCCATCATAACCAATGAAGTTGGTAATCAATCAGCACCTCCAACTACTTACTTCCCAAACTTCACTCCAAACCCACAAGGACATTCCTTTGATCCACTTTACAAACCATATAATATTGGCCAAACATCTACCTTCATCCCAAACTACACATCTCAACCCCAAACCATCTACAATGATCCCTATAAGTTTGATCAACCATCAAACTACACTTCCAACAATCTCAATTCCAACCACACAACCCCAATTCATCCATATCAACCAAATGATTCACTCCACATTGCTATAGAAAAGTAAAAGTTCCGTGAAGAAATAAACCAAATCCATGATTTAAGTGATCTCCTTGCTATGCATCTTGCACAACGCAATAAAGGGCAACCTCCATTATCACCCTATGCAAATTGCTTACCCCACTCTCTCAACTTGAATCAAGTTAGAAACCACACTCATTTTTGCCCTTGTTACATCTTCCTCCAAAAACAAATCCTCTACTTGAGTGAAGATATCTCTTGGATCGAGTATCTTCTCACTCGTCCACATCCAATACCACCCTTGACACGATACAACATCGTGAGATCTACCTCTTCTGCTCCATACCCTACTCCATATCCTTCTCCATCAAAAAACTAAGCTTTATGCTTATGCTCCCCTCAACCAAATAAAACACTCAACCATGGGTTGCAAGCAAGTCCAAGAGCTCTCTTTAGCAATTTAGGACTATTTTGTTTCTTTTATTTTATTGTAATCAATATGCTTCAAGCATATTGAAGGTTGTAATGATGTTCATTTCTATGACCATCTTAAATGCTTGAATGAATCTATACATGTTTGCTTTATTCTTGCTTTGCATATATATATGTCTTGTACTCTTCACATATTTTTTGTAGCCAAGCATTCCATAGCTCATTTCCTTGGTGCTCTCAAATGAGGGGGAGCACACATCAAGGGGAGGTTTCTACCCGTCTAACTTCATTTCATGAAGCCAGTCGGCATAGCCTTTTTGATTCTACAAAAAGGGGGAGAAGTGAACATAAACTCACTAAATACTTGTCTAAAAACTAATTTTTAGACTTAATGAGTCTAGGTTTTGTAATCATCAAAAAGGGGGAGATTGTTGATATAAATAATGCCCAAAAATATTATTAACATTTATTGATATCTCTATGTTTTGATTATCACAAAACATAAACCCATTGAACTAAAATCATGTCATAAACAAGTATTTAGTGGTTAATATTCACTTAACATCCAAATCACTTAAGGTATGAATAAACAAAGTGTTTATTGCATTCTATGATCAATGGAACATTTTTTTAACACTAGACTTTTTATAAAATGTCACCAAACATTTTATATCTTTTACAAAATCATTTTTGGAAATAAAAGAATGTTTTTAAATCATTATAAATATATGAAATCAAATTTTCAACCAAAAATGGCAAAAATTGTCCAGAAAAATGTTCCTCACAAAAAGACAATTCTGGGCAACGTTCATATGGGTGTACCCCTTAATTTTGTTAGGAGGCCCCTTAATTATTAAGAGGACTGGCCCCTAATTAAGGGGACCGGCCACGCTCGTGCACAATATTTTCTCCCCTATAAATACTGGACTATTCCTGGACTTTTTCCTCGCCTTTTGCACTAAAAACTTTCTGATCTAAATCTCCATTTCTATTCTCTAAAATTTGATCATATAATCATAAGCTTTTGTTTCCAAGTGATTCAAGCTTCAACACTTCTAGTGCAAGAGAAGAATACTTCAACTCATCAAGACAAGAAGTATTACAACTTGTTGTGACTTCCACATCCAAGTTGTTTGTGCATCATCACATATATATCTACTTTGTGTATAAGTTGTGAATAGTAGATAGAAGCTAGTATAAGAAGTTAGGTTAGCAAGGTGTGTAGATAGAGAAGTTGTGAAGTAATCTAGGTGTGAAAGAAATAGAGGTGTGAAGAAGAAGTAGTGTAATTAAGTAGTGACTAGGTGTGAAGAAGTTGTAAAATAGGTGTGAAGAAGTTGTGAAGTAGTAGTGAAGAAGTTGTGAAAAAGTTGTGAAGAAGTTGTGTTGTGGTGTGTAAGGTTTTCTCCGCCATAAGGGAGCTTGTTGACATAGTGAAGAAAACTCTTGAGTTAGGTGCTCGAGGAGTGGAGTAGGGCAAGGAAGGTGTCCTTGTAGCCGAACCACTATAAATCTCTTGTCTCGCGGTTCGATCTTTCCATCTCTCAATTACTTCTTTACTTACTTTGCTATTTAGTTTATATATACTTGTTTATATTGTACAAGAGTAGATTTCACATAAACTCGAATCAACCTTTTTGAAACAAAGTGTTTATAAAATTAAAAAGACGTAAAACTATTCAACCCCCCCCCCCCCTTCTAGTTTTCCACAATGAGTTTAATAAGGATATCTAGAAAGATATTTTTTTACTATTCGTGCTCAATAACTACTCATGCTTTTCCTTTTAAATAGCTTAACCCGTATGTACATAGGTTTAAATATTGAATACGGTTGGTATTATTATTAACGAGAATATAAATATCAAATAAAAGCACAAATTATTATGATATGAAAATAAATATAAGAGAGGTACATATATCAAAGACTCATGCGATTCCTATTTAAAGTTTTAGCAAGAATATCTGGAAAATCATTATTTTAACATTTGTCTTTGATCTCATCAAGTGTCATTACTGTAGGATCTACACTTGATAGATCTTGAGCCAATGGATCGTTAGCCTACTAATGTAATCACTAGTAAAACTAAATAGACAATCTCTGTGAGCTTATATTTATTGCGGAATATAAATACAAACGATATGCTAAACTCTTTGATCCTCTATGGATCGTTATTATTGACTAACAATTGTTTTGAAACACGTACATAATACAATGACCTTGGGTTCCTTTTATACTAGTAGAAACACTAACCTTTCTTACAAGAAACGAATAATATTAAACTACAAAAGATATTCTACATATCTTGTCCTAAAATAATCAAACTCTATCTATGGATTAACTTTATCCGTAGAATGTCTATCATCAGCAGAAACCAGTCTTCGGCAGAAACAACTATAAGTATCCGCAGGAACCTATTAGCAGTATCCATCAACAGTATCTAAATGCTGACTTCAATAATTCCTTACAATCCTCCCCTAATCTTGTAGTTGACATGGTTAACTCCAAGATTCTTGATAGATCTTCAAAGCCAAGAAGAAGAGGATTGAACATGAACTTCAGCAACAAAGAATCTTCATTAGCATAATCTCTATGATCAGCAAAACTTGAAAACACCATTCTTTGCAGCAACAAATGACCAAATGTACATCAAAACATAAGTTTCATACTATTCTCATCACTTCCAGGTGTGTTAACTCCTGTGAGAGGTGAATCATTGAAAATAATGGATTTGATGTCTCTTTACCAATAGCCATTACTACTGGAGTAGTCAAATGTTTCAGTTCACTGACTATGGTACACTGATAATCGTATGATTTTTAGCAAATCATCAGCTATAAACGGATTTGAGATGTCTTTACCTGTAGCCGTTTGCTCAGGACTAGTCAATTATTTGGTTGATAAAATCACCTTGGTCAATTGAATACCAAATATGATTTTCCACTGCCTTTACCACAATCCATACACTTGTGGGCTAGCCAATTATTTGTAATCTATAAGGAAAAATCCATGGTCAATTGACAACCATCCAACTCTCAGCTGTTAAGCATGGGTGAGTTGAGTACCCAATAGTTTTTAGCAAACTGACAACACTCAAAGTTAACATGTTTTTATAAGCGTTATTAGTGTTTTTGTGTATGTTATTTGGTTGTTTTTATATGCTTTTGCCACTAAATCGTATCAAAGTATGTTTTTGTAGCATATGTAGCCAAATGTAGGAAAAATGGAGAAAAAGTGAAGAAAATGAAGTATATGCGATTACACGAAGATTCCCAAGTTCAAAAGTCCAATCTGTGAAGCATTTCATAAGGAGAACCTAAGTTTTGTCATCTCAAAGTTCCAAGTTCAGAGTTAATCAAGTTTGGATAGTGCATAAAGAACTACACAAGGAAAACTCAAAGTCCAAATCAACCAGAACTTACCATCCGATCGGTTGTAGTATAACCGATCGGATAGCCACAATTACCATATCCATCCGATCGGTATCAACCGGCAACCGATCGGATGGTCATACTGCCTGTTTATACCAACTTTTTGTGCATGAATCTTGGTCTTTTGTCCCATGGTTCTAGGCCCTTCTTAGTGTCTTGTTATCCAAGCTCTAGCATTTAAGTCCCTATTCATTACTAGGACTATTTGACAAGCCTAAAAGGAACACAAGAGTAGACAATTTATAGACACAATTCAAGAGATCATTTACTCTCATTACTACTCTCAATTATTATCATCATCTAGCTCTCAAATAAGGAAAATTCGTGCAGAAAGAACCAGGAACTTTGGAGGACCAAGGAAGCAACATTTGGAAGCCAAAAATCTCAAGAAATCATCACCAATACTTAGGTTATCAATACCTTGTCATTTTTTATCAATTCCAAAGTATTGTAAGACTTAAAACCATGGATTCTAATGTTAAATATTCTGAGTTTATTTGCATGTTTGCTATGAGTGGCTAGTAGTCTTTTTACACTTGTTTTGATGATGTTTTATGCTTAGTGATAGTTATAATTGTGATAACATGTTTTAATTCAATTTCAAGTCAATCCTGAGAACCAATTGTACCTTAAGTTTCATAGTGACATTTGTTGAGTCAAGGTTAACTAATTGATAATAGTTTCAAGGGTCGAAAGATTTGTTATTATTTAACTAGTTATAATCATTTGTCTATGAATGATTGTTTTTCACCATAATTATTCTTGACTAAACAAAGAAACAAGGAGTATAATTGTAATGAGAATGCTTTTATAACATCAAATCAGATTGTTTGTAAACCTTTAATTGGATAAAGTTTAGATGTTTATAAACAATTGTAACCTTTTTGTCTATGAATGGGTTACCTTTTGTAATGACAATTTCCTAAGAGTATTTGATTTGTAATAAGAGTTTGTTCTTGTGTTTAAGATATTCACCATACCTTATGAACCTTGGATGGATCTTGAATAGATTGTTTACACCTAAAGCTTATTTTTATGAACTAAAATCTTGACGAAGGTTTAACTTGTAGAAACAATAGATTAGACCAGCATCTAATTATCACAACCAACATGTTTTCAAAAGTTATCACAATCATGTGTGTCATTAAGTAGAAAACTAGTCTAAACAAGTGTAGTTTTTAAATTATTGAATTTGCTTATTATCTTATTTGCGTACATTAGAGATTTACTTTTAGACTTATATTTTGATTCACTCACAAATCCCTACGAACAATCCCGACTTACCATCATATCTTGCTATAACGGACGAGTACACTTGCTCGTATGTGTTGTTTCTAGATTTGGTAATTCACCCTTATAAATTTAAAACTTGTACTAATAAAACGCACATCAAGTTTTTGGCGCCGTTGCCGGGGATTTTGATTGTGTTTCTTTTAAGTTTTAAAAGTCCGTTTCTTTTCGTGTTCGTTTTCTAAAAAAAAAATTCAGTAGAATCCAACCGATCGGATAGACATCCAACCGATCGGTTTTCCCAGTTTTTTAATTTTACCATAGCATCCATCCGATCGGTTTGACATCCAACTGATTCGGATAGAATTTTCTGTTTTTGAAAATTTTATTTTCTTGTTCTTTTGTTTCAGTAATTGATTCGATTCTCTTGGTAGTTGTATGAACACTCGTTCTACTACTGAAAAGCTTAGTTCACCTTTATCCAATCCTGAAAGTTTGTTTCGTAAGAAGAGATCTTCATCTATTCTTAATTGGTTTGATAATCTTTCCGAAGAACATCCGATTTTCGAACTTTTTAAACCAATACCCATGGCTGACGATCAACCCATGTGGGTCGCCAATCGAACCGTAGCACTTACTCCTGGAGCTGCTATTGTTATCGCCGACCTTGGTGAAAACTTTACCATTAAAGGTCACCATCTTTCTATGATCAAAGACCGTCAATTTGATGGCCGTTCGCGGGCCGATCCGCATAAACACATTTCCGAATTCATTGAAATTTGTGGCATGTTTCGTTATGGAAATACCAATGTCAATGTTATTAAGCTCAAAATTTTTCCATCATCACTCGCCGGAGATGCCAAAGTATGGTATAACGAATTAACCCCAGGAACTCTCAATATTTGGGAGGAGATGAGGCAAGCTTTTGTAAGCCGATTCTTTCCACCTGCCATGTATGATAGATTAATGGGAGAAATCCATGCTTTTACACAAAATCCTAATGAATCTCTTGTTGAAGCTTGGCTTCGCATAAAAGATTTGCTTCGAAGTTTTCATGGTCATAATTTAGGACGAGGAACAATAATCCAAATCTTTTATCATGGTCTTGATGAAGCATCCCAAGCAATCCTTGATGCCGGAGGAATTTTTCTTTACAAAACACCTAACGAGGCATATCAACTTCTCGAAGATCGAGTACTCCTTAAACTCGATTGGTCAAAAGATTCCAAAACCAAACCCCTACGGAAAACAGTTGCTTTTGCCGAAAGTTCAGATAATTCGAAACTCATGGAGAAAATAGAAGCCTTGACTTCTAAAATCGACTCGCAATACAAAGATATAAAAGGAGAAATGAAAGAAATGTGAGATGGCTGTAATAATTGTGGAGGAAATCACACATCATCCGAGTGTGATGACCAACCTATGAATAGACCCAACGAAGGGGAAGCCAATTATGTCCATGGAGGATATCGTGGAGGAGGTTTTCTTGGTAATTATTATGGAAGAAGTTCTGGAAATTGGCAAGACCGCCAACAAAGGGATAACAACCGTGATTTTCAACCCCAAACAGACAACCCAAACCCACCAAATTCCGATAAAAAGGAAGAATCTGATTTCGAAAAAATAATGCGAGATTTCGTAACTGCTCAAAGAACTACAAATGACTTTGTAAAAACTCAATTTTTCAATCTCAAAACCAAATTTGAGCAAGGTCAGAAAAATCATCAAGCTTCTATCTAGGATCTTGAACAAAAATTTGGTAGACTTTCTGATCAATTTTCTTCTCAAATTCCTGGTACATTACCAAGTAACACCCAATCCAATCCAAAACCGTCTGGATCAAACGATAAGAATTATCGTCCACCACAAAACAGAAATGAGCATATCAATGTTGTATTCACTCGAAGTGGTCTCTCATATGATCCACCACTCGTTCCTACCGATAATACTATTATTCAAGATGAGGAGGAGGAAGAAGCTGAAGAAGAAGCAGCTGAAGAAAAACCAACCCAAACACCAACCAAAGAAAATACCGTTCCACCAATAAAACCTTATACACCGAAAATACCATATCCACAAGCCCTAAGAAAAGAGAAAAGAGAGGAGCGAAATAAGAAGTTTATAGAGATGATCAAAGAAGTTAGAATTAACGTACCCCTCGTTGATGTTCTAGCTGGAATGCCCAATTATGGGAAATTTTTGAAAGAACTTCTTAATAATAGAAACAAGTTGGAACAAATTTCCGCTACCGTTCTAAATGAAGAATGCTCTGCTATCATTCAAAACAAAATTCCACCAAAACTTGGAGATCCCGGAAGTTTTCTTATACCATGTACATTAGGAAACAACATCACATGCGATGCTTTAGCCAATCTAGGTGCAAGTATCAATTTGATGCCTTATTCATTGTATTCTAAACTTTCCATCAATACATTGAAACCTACTAAGATGAGTATAAGATTAGCCAACCATACATACCAATATCCTGTTGGGGTTGCTGAAAATATGCTTGTTCAAGTTGGTAAATTTGTTTTTCCTGTGGATTTTGTCATCTTAGAAATGGAGGAAGATAGTCGAGTACCCTTAATCTTAGGAAGACCTTTCTTAAACACTGCTGACGCCATGATTAAAGTCAAAGGCAGAGAACTCAATCTTGGAGTAGGAGAAGACCGAATCACATTCTTGATCGATAAAGCAATGAAATATCCAAATTCCAGTGATGACACATGTTATAACATCGATGTAATTGATGAAGTCACTGAAGAAGAATTGGATGCATTACTTGACGATTCGAAACCATTCATGACTACTTCAGAAAAGATCAGTGAAACAGATTCAGATAAAGAATTTGAGGAATTCATAGAAGTAAAATTAGAAGAAGAGGAAGAAGAGAAATTTGAAGATATTACTGAAAAATATCAAATGAAAATCAAATCATCTCTAGAAGAACCACCCACTGATTTGGAACTCAAAACCCTTCCCAATAATCTCGAATACGCCTACTTAGAAGAAAATTCACTTCTTCAAGTAGTCATATCGTCGTTGCTCGAAACAAATCAAAAAGAAAGACTCGTTTCTGTTCTTAAGAAGCATAAACGCGCTTTTGCGTGGAAAACTTCTGATATTCCAGGAATTAGTCCAGATTTTTGCAAACACAAAATCAATTGTGAAGAAGGTACTAAACCCGTTATAGAAAGACAACGTTGACTCAACCCCAATATAAAAGAAGTTGTTAAGAAGGAAATCATCAAGCTTCTTGACGCAGGAATTATTTTTCCTAACGAGGATAGCCCATGGGTGAGTCCAGTTCATTGTGTTCCGAAGAAAGGAGGAATGACTGTAGTGACCAACGAAAGGAATGAATTAGTTCCTACTAGAACTGTCACTGGATGGCGAGTATGTATTGATTACATAAAACTTAACAAAGCCACCAGGAAAGATCATTTTCCTCTACCGTTCATGGATCAGATGCTCGAAAGATTAGCAGGAAACAAATACTTTTGCTTCCTTGATGGTTTTTCGGGATATTTCCAAATTCCTATCGATCCAGCCGATCAAGAGAAAACCACATTTACATGTCCTTTTGGAACTTACGCTTACCGGCGTATGCCTTTTGGTCTATGTAATGCACCTGCAACTTTTCAAAGGTATATGATCGCTATATTTCAAGACATGCTTGAGACATCTGTGGAAGTTTTCATGGATGACTTTGCAGTTTTTGGTGATTCTTTTGAAACTTGTCTTTCCAATCTCGATAAAATGCTTGAGAGATGTGAAGCTGCACATCTAGTTCTTAATTGGGAGAAATGTCATTTCATGGTAACTGAAGGAATTGTGTTAGGACACAAGATATCAAGTTCAGGAATGGAAGTAGACAAAGCTAAAATAGATGTTATCACCAAATTACCACCACCAACTAACGTTAAAGCCGTTAGAAGTTTTCTAGGACATGCCGGTTTTTACCGCCGATTTATCAAAGATTTTTCAAAAATATCACGTCCTATGACTAAACTTTTAGAAAAGGATTTTGTATTTGATTTCAATGCTGACTGCATAAAAGCTTTCGAAATATTGAAAAGTCAATTGACTAGTGCCCCAATTATGGTTGCACCTAATTGGTCACTACCATTTGAACTCATGTGTGATGCAAGCGATTTCGCTGTTGGAGCTGTTTTAGGACAACGTGAAGGAAAACATTTTTGTCCTATATACTTCGCTAGTAAAACACTCAACAATGCTCAACAAAACTATACGGTTACGGAAAAGGAATTATTAGTCGTAGTTTTTGCATTCGACAAATTCAGATCTTATCTCGTACTTTCAAAAACGATAGTTTTTACAGATCATTCCGCACTCAAATATCTGTTTACCAAACAAGATGCAAAACCGCGTCTTATCAGATGGATTTTACTACTGCAAGAATTCAATATTGAAATAAAAGACAAGAAAGGAGCAGAAAATCTTGCAGCTGATCATTTGTCACGTCTCGGGAATCCGAATTTGGAAGAATTAAAAGAAAATGAAATTAACGATTATTTTCCAGATGAAACTCTCATGACGATAGATAAAGATGATGATGAGGAAGTACCATGGTTTGCAGATTATGCAAATTATCTTGCAGGAGATATTCTTAAAAAAGGGATGAGTCACTACCAACGTAGTAAGTTCTTTTCAGAACTAAAACACTATTATTGGGAGAAACCTTACCTTTTTAAAATGTGCAAGGATGGAATGATACGAAGATGTGTTTCAAGGGCCGAAACAAGAAAAATTCTTGATGAATGTCATCATGGCCCAACTTGGGGACATTATGGTCCTTCCACTACAGCTAGAAAAGTTTTTGATGATGGATTCTATTGGCCTACAATTTTCAAAGAAGCATATACTCTCGTTCAAAACTGCGATGCGTGCCAAAAATCCGGTAACCTTTCTCGAAGAGACGAAATGCCTCAAAAGAGCATTCAAGTCTGCGAAATATTTGACATTTGGGGAATTGATTTTATGGGACCCTTCCCTAAATCACACAAATACGAACATATCCTCGTTGCAATCGATTATGTTTCCAAATGGGTTGAAGCTGAAGCTCTTCCTACTAACGATGCACGAGTTATTGTCAACTTTCTCAAAAAGCTTTTTGCTCGCTATGGAATTCCTAAAGCTTTAATAAGTGATAGAGGATCTCATTTCTGTAATAAACAAATGGAGAAAGTAACGAAACAATATGGAGTTCATCATCGTTTTGCTACAGCTTATCATCCACAAACTAGTGGTGAAGTCGAAAATACCAATAGAGCTATAAAAAGAATACTTGAAAAAACGGTTAAGGACAATCCTTCCATTTGGTCAAGGAAATTAGATGATGCTCTATGGGCATTTCGTACGGCATATAAGACACCAATTGGTACAACACCATACAGACTCTTATATGGGAAAACATGTCATCTACCGTTTGAATTTGAGCACCGTGCTTACTGGGCGCTAAGAAGCTGTAATCCTGATCTAAAAATAGCTGGAGAAAAGAGATTTTTGCAATTGCATGAACTCGATAAGTTAAGACTTCAAGCTTATGAGAACTCCCAGCTATACAAAGCAAGAACCAAAGCTTACCATGATAGAAAGCTGAGAATTCGAAAAGAATTCAAAGCTGGAGATAAAGTTCTGCTCTTCAATATGAAATACAAGTTTAAAGCTCCGAAACTCAAGCCAAAATGGATTGGACCATATGTAGTGAAACATGGATTTCCATCAGGTTATGTTGAACTTTATGACAAACATGGTGGAAGTTTCATTGTAAATGGGAACCGAATTAAACTCTATTATGATAAAGAGCAATTAAACGTAATTTCTAATGAAGAAATTCCATCCGAATTTGAATATGAAGCTATCACATTCATGGCTCCACACAAGGGAATGGTCTCTTGGGCACACAATAATGGTTTTATCTATGATGCTCTTTCTAGAGCATGGGAAAATGTTACATTGGAAAACATAGATGAAATAGGGGAGGGAATTGTGATAGGAAATGTGGTGTACATCCCTAAAAGGAAATTTAACACTACAACTACATAATCTATTCGAAGTTTGAGTCCGGCTGAGGACTCGTTAATAAAACAAGCGTTTCTCGGGAGGCAACCCGTGTGTTTATTTTTGATTTATTTTATTTTTCAGTGTCTACACCCCAAAGTTTTACCACTTGGTCAAACTTAAGTGTGGGGGTGTGCCACTAATTTGAATAAAATTTCAATGCTTTTTGTTTGTTTGTTTTTGTTTCTAATAATGCAGGTGTTGATTACAAGAAACTGAAGATTGGATAGGAAGATAAAACCGGATATTATGGTTTATTTTCTCATTTTCCCTACTTTTATACTTTCAAGTTTGTTTATCACATTTAGGATAATGCTTAACTTAAATGGGGGGGGGGGGGGGTGAGTAGGTAAATGAGAAATTAAGTCTAATATCGATTTAATTTTTAAATTTTGTTTGTCCTTATAATCTAGTTGTTTTCACACTTTTAGGAGTAATTTATTAGAATAACTGGATCTATCCACTGGAAAAATCAGTAATTTTGAAAGAATTGAGATGTGTCCCGATTAATATTGCAATCCAATTTTGGATCGATAACATTTGCTAGCACATATTATAACCCTTTCCACTAAATTGTGAGGATTTTAGCCTGTTCATATCTAGCATACATCTTATATGCTCGAATCTTTTGTTATGAGTGTGCCGGTGATTTTATTTATTCTAGAACTTGTACTTGTAAATCATTACGAGACCGTTGTGAGATTACATTTTTGTAATATAAGTATACATACGTGATAAGAGGCAACCTTAGGATTTTAACCAAATAGCCTTCATTATTGATTTTTAGCTAGTCACATTGATTAGTTAATTTCCAATTTTTAACCCTTTTGTTAGCGTTCATCTTTAACGCTAGATACCCCTAGTTACACCTTCCGAGCCATCCTTTTCATTTTGTTAAATCCAGAAAAATACAAAAATATTTTACACTTTAAACCTTAGTCTAACCCTTGTCAAAGTCTAAACGGTTGGTTGCTAGTTGCTTGGTATGTTGGATTGTTTTTTTGATGATTATTAGTTAGCCACACTTCACCAATCATGTGTGTGCCATTCTGGCAAAGACGGAGACTGCAGCTTCTTATTTGTATTTTTGTGGTGATGCTTATGCGAAGTGTGGGGGAGATCTGAGGCTAAAAAAAAAAAAAAAAAAAAAAAAAAAAAAAAAAAAAAAAAAAAAAAATCGCAACTATAAGGTGACAGTTATAGCAAATGTGCTATATGTGAAGATGAAGTTATGTGATATGTTGTTAGTCAATGTGCTAAGTATAAAGAATATTGTTATGGCGAATCGATGTATCTATATGTGGTATTTGAAGAAGAAAAATTGTAACTATAATCATTTTTGGGTTCGTGGTTTGTTTGGTGACTAGCAACAATGGACTTAGACTTGAATTGATTTTTCCTTTAAAACCAATTTCATAAATATTCCCATGCCCTATTCCTACCCTTACCAAATTACTTTATCTATCTGGATATTGTAATGGCTTTGTGAGAATATCAAGTGCATGAATATTGTAGTGACCATCCGGTTTTTGAGTAATCAAGAATTCGCGCCAGTGAACTATTATGTTTTTGTATGAGATGTTTGAACATAAGCCTGGTACAACCCTGAAGCCATACATTACAACCCGAATAAAAGACCTCTTTGATATGTAGACTTGGTGCTTACACCATTACGGTGTAGTTTGTTTCTTGTACAAGCCTATAGTAATAATTAGATCATGACTGAGCAATGAGTGTGATTTATCATATACGCTACCCCATATATGAGTGTTATGAGGGAATTATATCTTATTCTTCTTTTGTGAGGTGTTTTAGAAATGTTAATCAAGCAAGAAAATCATTGGGTATTGTCAAACATCTCGGTTTTTACCACTAATGCTTAAAAATGATGAATCTTATCTTGTACTTGTACTTGGTGGATTTGCATCACATTTTTCTAATCATTCTCGGTTACCATGTGGATATTTAGTTTTCTTCTAGATTTGCTTGAGGACAAGCAAAGTTTAAGTGTGGGGGATTTGATAACGCTCAAAGTTAAATGTTTTTATAAGCGTAATTAGTGTTTTGTGTATGTTATTTGGTTGTTTTTATATGCTTTTGCCACTAAATCGTATCAAAGTATGTTTTTGTAGCATATGTAGCCAAATGTAGGAAAAATGGAGAAAAAGTGAAGAAAATGAAGTATATGCGATTACACGAAGATTCCCAAGTTCAAAAGTCCAATCTGTGAAGCATTTCATAAGGAGAACCTAAGTTTTGTCATCTCAAAGTTCCAAGTTCAGAGTTAATCAAGTTTGGATAGTGCATAAAGAACTACACAAGGAAAAGTCAAAGTCCAAAGCAACCAGAACTTACCATCCGATCGGTTGGAGTACAATTACCATATCCATCCGATCGGTATCAACCCGCAACCGATCGGATGGTCATACTGCCTATTTATACCAACTTTTTGTGCACGAATCTTGGTCTTTTGTCCCATGGTTCTAGGCCCTTCTTAGTGTCTTGTTATCCAAGCTCCAGCATTTAAGTCCCTATTCATTACTAGGAGTATTTGACAAGCCTAAAAGGACCACAAGAGTACACAATTTGAAGACACAATTCAATAGATCGTTTACTCTCATTACTACTCTCAATTATTATCATTATCTAGCTCTCAAAGAAGGAAAATTTGTGCAGAAAGAACCAGGAACTTTGGAGGACCAAGGAAGCAACATTTGGATGCCAAAAATCTCAAGAAATCATCACCAATACTTAGGTTATCAATACCTTGTCATTTGTTATCAATTCCAAAGCATTGTAAGACTTAAAACCATGGATTCTAATGTTAAATATTCTGAGTTTATTTGCATGTTTGCTATGAGTGGCTAGTAGTCTTTTTACACTTGTTTTGATGATGTTTTATGCTCAGTGATAGTTATGATTGTGATAACATGTTTTAATTCAACTTCAAGTCAATCCTAAGAACCAATTGTACCTTAAGTTTCATAGTGACATTTGTTGAGTCCAGGTTAACTAATTGATAATAGTTTCAAGGGTCGAAAGACTTGTTATTATTCAACTAGTTATAATCATTTGTCTATGAATGATTGTTTTTCACCATAATTATTCTTGACTAAACAAATAAACGAGTATGATTGTAATGAGAATGCTTTTATAACATCAAATCGGATTGTTTGTAAACCTTTAGTTGGACGAAAGTTTAGATGTTTATAAACAATTGTAACCTTTTTTGTCTATGAATGGGTTACCTTTTGTAATGACCATTTCCTAAGAGTATTTGATTTGTAATAAGAGTTTGTTCTTGTGTTTAAGATATTCACCATACCTTATGAACCTTGGATGGATCTTGAATTGATTGGTTTACACCTAAAGCTTGTTTTTATGAACTAAAATCTTGACGAAGGTTTAACTTGTAGAAACAATAGATTAGACCAGCATCTAATTATCACAACCAACATGTTATCAAAAGTTATCACAATCATGTGTGTCATTAAGTAGAAAACTAGTCTAAACAAGTGTAGTTTTTAAATTATAGAATTTTCTTATTATCTTATTTGCGTACATTAGAGATTTACTTTTAGACTTATATTTTGATTCACTCACAAATCCCTGCGAACGATCCCGACTTACCATCATATCTTGCTATAACGGACGAGTACACTTGCTCGTATGTCTTGTTTCTAGATTTGGTAATTCACCCTTATAAATTTAAAACTTGTACTAATAAAACGCACATCACAAACTATTACAGCTATCAACAGATTTGACTTGTCTTTACCAAAGTTGTTCCCTTTGGACTAGCCAACTTTTTGATGGAATAGTCAACATCATGGTAATTTGAGAACCAGATAAGGTGTGGAAATAACCAACAACAAAACCTGCATACAACATACAAAACACTATACAAACCTTTTTTTTTTAAGAAAATAAATAAATATACAACAATAGACCATACCAATATCCAATCATCTCAGAGAGGTTTCAAGATGGACACCATGCTGAGATTCCTATTCCATTTTAACCAGAAGACTTCTTCTGATAGCTCTAATCAATTGTTTAGCAAGATGAATGTCATTCCCAACCATATCAGGAGGACCAGTTAGTTTCACCTCCAGCATTTGCTTCAGCACTTCTATAGTGATTGGATATGTCACATCTGCCTAGCAATATAAGGTTTTACCAGTGGTAGTGAAGATCATATGATCATTAGGAAGAGGAAAATATTTCCAATAATCAACTACCCAATCCTTTTGTCCTTTCCAAGCATGAAATCCTGTGCCCCTATAAGTATGTGAATCACAGAGCACATATAAATCTCCCAGCAAAAACATACCAATCCCTTCAGGTTGATGAGATTTATAGTAATCTACAACCCATCCATATAAGGAAAGAATGTCTTGTCTGTCCACCATATGTAGAATTTCACTAAGAAAAGTGAAGTGTTTGGTAGAACCATCTTGTCTGTGCAGTACATTGACCTGTCCCTGACCTACTGAAGACTCAATAAGCTCCCATTTAACCACCCTTTCCCAAACTACAGGGTCTTCTTCATCAGAATCAAACTCAATAAAGGTACTATCTTCTGCTTGTTGAGCTAGAGCTTTAGGAGCCTTCCTCTTCTTAGCAACACTCTTCTTCCTAGTACTAGGAGTAGAAGGAGAAGAAGTATGAGTATCAAGTGGAGGATCATCAGAAGTCTTTTCAGTAGGAACTGATCCTGAAGCATCAGTGGGAACATTCTGTGGTGGATCAGTAGAAAGAGTCTCAGTACAAGGAACATCAGCAGGAACAGATTCAGGAACCTTTGAAACACTAGAAGAATCATCAACAGGACCAGAAGTAGATCCACCAGCATCTTTAGGTTCAGAAGGCTCTACATCTGCATTAGCAGCAACACCAGAAGTTGGTGAAGCAACAACATTAGCAGATTCATCAACTTGAGTTAAGACTGAAGGAGAATGAACATAATCCTGATTAGCAGATAAAGACTCAGTAGAATCCTTGGAAATGTTGGCAGAATCATTAAGCCTTATCCTCTTAGCTGTAGGTTCACCCATAAGTCTGCCATGTTTCTCCAAAGGATCTGGAACATTAATGCCTGACTGATGAAGAAGAGAAATGAGCTTGTCATAGTGTGTAGTTAACAGAGTGTCTGAAAAGGCCCAAACATTCTTCTTGGTCCATCTTCAATAGAACTTGTACGTGCCGTTCTCCAAAATTGTTTGACCAAAGATTCATGGATAATATCAGGATATTGAGTTAAGGCATAATGAATCTTTGATCTTTGGAGAAATTCCATCATTTGTACATAGTGACAATCTCCTTTACCACGACCTAAGAAAGCTTGCTTGTTATGATCACCATTGAAGAGTAGTTCAGCCATTGATTGAAAAGAGAGAGAGGGTTTTGAGTGCTGAGAAAGGTTGAATTGGTTTTTGAAATTTAATAAGAAGAGGGAATCAGTTATTTAGAAGTGGGATTTGCACATCTAGGTTAAATGTGGTAAGTTTCCAAACGTGGAGTGTAATTGGTAAGAGTTGTGGAAACAATCTTTGACCAATAATTGACTTTTATAAAATCCCAAATAAACTGACCCATCAGCAGAAACCAAGTCAAACAGCAGGAACCAGATGGTCAATCCGCAGAAACCTATTAATTGTTGACTACGGTCAACCATCCCTATCATCAGCAGCAACCATATAGTCAAACAGCAGGAACACACCATCAGTGGTAAGCATGTTGCAGTAAAAATCCCTTTAGTCAAATTTTCTTCCTTAATTACGTGTAAACCACCTTGCATTAATGACAATAATTACACACGGTTTACTTGGCCTTATAAATAAAGGGTAAAAATCCCCAAATCTCACCACTCAATTTTTCAAATCAAATCCCTAATTTCATATCCACCAATCAAGTAATAATCATGTCATCCAATCCAAGTATCATCAACATCTCTTTTGACTCATCTGATTCTTCAGAATCACTGACATCTCCCCCTCCACTGAGATTACCAACCATCCCAAGAGATCTGACCAGAGAACAGGCCAAGAAGAGGAAACATGATGCAAATCCTCCAATCCCATCACTATCAGAGGACCCTGCAAATGTTCCTTCTGATTTGGATGATTCCGATGTTGCTAGAGAGTTAGAGAGACGATAGAATGCACTCGAGAGGGGTGAAGCAAGCAGAGCCCCCAATCCTGCTATGTCTTCAGAGTCGTCAGAGGATCCCAATCCATGGATCCCAAATCAACCACCACCCCGTGAGCTTGTGTCTCCCTTCATTTGCACTTCTTATGATGAAGATGAAGATGAAGATGAAAATGATGCTCTATACATTCCTCCCTCAACACCTGAGAGGCTCCAATCCTCTTGTCCAAGGCGACCATCAAGACCAAGAAAGTCAAATCCCCCATTGCCAAAGACAAGGGAAGTGGTGATTGGGTTGCCTTGTCCCAATCAGCAGGAACTCTTCACCAGAAACAAAGGCAAGGAGAAGATGGTCGATGTGAAGGGCAAGGGCAAAGGAAAAGTGGAATAGTAGGGTTAGGGTTGATAAGCTAGTTTCTGGGATTTTGTTGCTTGTATGAAACTTCCAATCTTTCTTTTGTTTGTACTTTTGGATGATTATTAACAAAACGTGTTTCCTTTGTTTAAAATTACTTGATTGTTTTGCTTCTGATGAATGTACATTCCCCTGATGTAAATAAGCTAACAGAAACTATCAGCAGGAACACACTTAAAATATCATTAATCATCAATCTTGTGTCATCAGCAGCAATAGGTCCAACCTTAGTAAAATTCATCTGTAGAATCCATTTTTATGGTCAACTTGCACAATTAGTACTTGGCACAGACTCAACTACCTCTCATTAAGTTACATTTACTCTCATTAATCCTCAAATCAGGTCTATATAAAGTTGTCTTCAAAGCACAAGCTACCCAAATATCAATTATACCCTAATACCAACACACCAAAGTCTTCCCAAACACACCAGTTATGAAGCCAAAGCCTAGTGTTATTGATATTTCATGTGACTCATCTTCTGACTCTACCTTTGACATTCCCCAAATTCAGAGAGCATATTACTATCTTGGTGAGGGACCATCTGAGTTCTGTCCATCTCCTTCCTCATCAGAGGAAACAGAGGAAGCTCCAAATCCTCTTGCAGTTGTTCTCCCTGACTTTACTCCTGTCACTGCTTTCCTTACCAGTGAAATGGAAAGGGTTTGTGCTGATATGAGGAAGATCTCTGTCCTTGTGGAGCCACAATCTTCTCAAAGGTACAAGGGTCCAATCAAGGTTGTCCTTGGACTTGCTGCTCCCAAACTCTGGAACAAAGATATGCAATCCAGAGGGGTCCACAAGAGGATGCCTGACCCCAAGGACCTGGGAAAAGGGAAGAGGAAGATGAAGTAGAAGTTTAGGCTGTTGTAGGTGGTAGTGTTGTGGTCTTTGGAGGTTGCTGGTTTTAAGGTTGTTAGGTTGTTTGTTTGTGTCCCTTGTAATGTTGTTCTATTGTTTGGTGGTTTGTGATGTACTCTTGAATCTCACAAATGAATAAACTTTTTAGTTTGTCTTTTAAATCTTATTCTACTGATATATCTTTGTTCATCAGCAGAAACATGACCTTCAAACCAAACACTCAAACAGAACACAGAAGACACATATAATAATATACAAAGTTAGTAAGAAACCTGCAAAACAAAGTTAGTAAAATAATAATATACAAATTGTAAAACATCAATTACAATCCTCCCCAAAGGCATATGCCTCTCCTCAGGCTTACGCCTCCCCTCAAACATAGCATTCAAGGGTTAACCATCCCAATGTGGATAACTAAGTGGTTAAACCTAGGTCCATCAAAAGCCTTTGTTAACAAATCAGCCATATTATCATCAATATGAATTTTAAGCACCTGTATAAAATGTTTCTCATTTGCATCTCTTATGAAATGGTGCCTAATTTCAATATGTTTAGTTCTTTGATGAAAGACTGGATTTTTAACAATTGAAATGGTACTTTGATTATCAATATAGATTTTAGTGTTCATGAAATTGAACCCATAATCCAGCATTTGATTCTGAATCCAAAGTACCTGACCACAACAGTTAGCCGCAGCAACATATTCTGCTTCAGTAGAAGAGGTAGCCACAATGGTTTATTTCTTGCACTGCCAAGAAATTAGCCATCTACCAAGACATTGACAACCTCCTGTTGTGGATTTCCTGTCCAAATTAGCTCCAGCATAGTCACTATCATTGTATGCTTCTAGCACAAATGGTGAATCCCTTGGATACCATAGACCTAACTTGGGTTGGCCTTTGAGATACTTGAAAATCTTCTTCACTGCATTTAGGTGGGAAGTCAATGGAGTGACTTGATGTCTTAAGCAAGCACTGACAGCAAAAGTAATGTTAGGTCTTGAAGCTGTGAGATACATGAGTAAGCCAATCATGGATCTATATAGATGTACATTAACAGCTTCATCTTGTTCATTTGGAATTTTAGGCTTGGGAAGTTCATAGGAAGAGTTGCAGTCCTCAAGTGTTCAAAGTCAAACTTCTTCAAGATATCTTTTACATATTTCTCCTGATGGATAAAGATTCCTTCAGGTTGTTGTTTGACTTGTAGCCCCAAGAAAAATGTCAATTCCCCCATTGCACTCATCTGAAATTCACTTTTCATCAAGTCTTCAAATTCCCTGCACCATTCTTCCTTTGTGGAACCAAAAATGATATCATCCACATATACTTGTACCAGAATGATATCCCTTGAGTTCTTCTTAATGAAGATAGTTTTGTCAATTGCTCCTCTTCTGTAGCCATGCTCCAAAAGGAATGTAGAAAACCTAGCATACCAAGCTCTTGGTGCTTGATGAAGTCCATAGAGTGCCTTGACAACCTTGTACACCTTCTTAGGATGTTGTGGGTCTTCAAGACCTTGTGTTTGAGTGACATAGACCTCCTCTTCAATCTTGCCATAGAGAAAGGCACTCTTAACATCCATCTGATATACCACAAATCCCATGTATGAGGCAAAGGCCAAAAATAACCTTATTGCCTCAACCCTAGCAACAGGTGCAAAAACTTCAGTATAATCAATCCCTTCTTCTTGTCTGAAACATTGAGCCACCAATCTTGCTTTATTTCTGACCACAATGCCAGCACTTTGTTCATGATTTCCAAGGTTTAAGGGGCTGGGAAACCTGCCAAAAGGTTCATCTAAACTTGTGGATGTAGCAGTGGAAACAGTTACATCAGCAGAAATGCCTTCAGGAGAATTGGCATCAGCGGCAACAGGGGACCCGTCAACAGAAAATGGGTTTCTGCTGGCATCAAGAGCAGCTTGTCTCAAGAGTGCCTCAGTATCCTGAGCAAACTCAAGACCAAGCCTTTTAGCTTCTTCAGTTGCTGCATGCTCTTGCTTTTTGAGTCTAGCAAGATCTTCTGCATAAGTTGAGTTTTCCACATCATCAGCAGTTTTGACATCAGGGGCTTCTTTGGTAGTAGGACCTGCAACATGAATAGGGAGAGAAGAAACAACAATAGTGGGTTCATCACATTCTGAATCACTGTCTGAGTCATCTTCCAAGGTACCTGCAATGTTAGTAGGAGACTCTTGTGTTCCTGTAGAAGGGTTAGATTTAAATCTTGTATACCCTAAGTGATCTGTCAAGTAGTCAAGGTCAAAATACCATTCATGACCTTTACCCTAAACATTTTCATTATCTTCCATAAATTTGAGGTTAAGAGTCTCTTCAATCTTCTTTACAGCCAAATTATATACCCTGTAAGCCTTGCTATGAGCTTAGTAACCAACTATATATCCTTCAGCAGCTTTTTCTTCAAATTTTCCTAACTGATCACTTGTATTCAGAATAGTCACTTGATATCCAAAAGGTTTCAAGTATTCAATGGTAGGTTTCTTCCCAGTCAAAAGCTCATAGGGTGTTTTATTTTGTGGTCTTGTAATTAACACCCTATTTAGCACATAACAAGCAGTGCCAACTGCTTCAGTCCAAAACATAGTGGGAAGTTTAGCGTCAGCAAGCATAGATCTTGCAGCCTCTATCAGGGTTCTATTTTTCCTCTCTGCAACTCCATTCTGTTGTGGAGTCATGGGATTGCTATAATCCCTTTTTATACCCATTTGACACACAGAGTTCAATGAGATTGGCATTTTTGAACTCTGTCCCATTGTCACACCTTATGCCTTTGATTTTCTTGTTAAGTTGGTTTTCAATGAGGGCCATAAATTCTTTAAGTGTATGAAAAGTTTGGTCTTTGGTCCCAAAAAAGAAAGTCCAACTAAACCTACTATAAGAATCAGTGATCACCAAACAGAAGTACTTGCGGTCAATACTCCTGATGGATGTTGGACCAAAAAGATCCATATGAAGCAACTGCAAAGGTTCTGAGATTGTGCTCACAACAGTTATAGCTTTATAAGAAGCCTTGTGTTGCTTTCCTTTGTTACAAGCAACACAGTTGTGTTCATTACTGAATATCTTGGAAGGAAGTCCATGAACTAATCCATCTTTAGCAAGCTTGTTGATTACTTTGAAGTTTACATGTGTCATCCTTCTGTGCCATCTTGTAGATTCATCCAAGGATGCTTTAGCTACCAAGCATGCTAGATCACCTTCTGGCTGGACATCATTCAAGTTGAAGGTGTAAAGATTATGATTTCTTGGAACCCTTAGCAATACATTACTCTCATCAGGCATTTTGAAGTCATGTGAAAGAATGAGACAATCCTCCTCAGTGAATAGCACAGGAATCTTTTTGTCACAGATTTGTGAAACTGAGAACAAATTAAAACCTTGTAGCTCCTTCACATAATAGACATTCTCAAAATCCACCTTTGGAGTTTTGATGGTTCCTTTACCATTGATTCTTCCTTCTCCACTTCCAAATCTCACTTTGCCTCCATCAAAAGGCACAAAATTATGTAGCTTCTCTTGATTCCCAGACATGCTTCTTGAACAGCCACTGTCAACAATACCTAAGTCTTTATTTAAAAGAGGATGTCCCTACAACAACAAAATATACAACAATATGAGTACCGTAGAGAGACTCAAGTCATGAAAGACTTGAGCCTGCCTTGTGGATCATTATTATGAAGCCATGTAGATGAGTTAGATCCACCATTGTTCCTGGAACTCCTGTGTACATATGGTCTATTAAATTTCCAAGAAAAATCTGCTGAGGACTTTACATCAGAATTCTAATTTACCCTTCCCAAAAACATTGGGTCATAATATCCAGGCCAATAACCATTTTGAAAATAATTATGATGATATCCAGAAAATGGTCTAGCAACATATCTATTCCTATCAGCAGCAAAATATCTACTAGCAGAAACAGACTCATCAGCAGGAACCGACCTATCAGCAGAAACTGAGTTGGTTTTGCTGGTGATATGAGTTGCCTGTGGAACACATGAGGGTTTGGAATAAGCATTGGTCCACTTTGGTCTAGGTCTATTATGAGCAACAGAAACACCCATCCTCTTTTCATGAAAATCACAATCCTTAATCAAATGCAATTTACTACCACAAACAAAACACTTCTTCTTTCTAGAATATTTATTGAAACCAAAAGATGTCTTATTTACCACAAAATTATTCAAACAACCACCAGAAATAGAAGTGTTTTGTAATGACTGAAAGGAATTGTTTTCAAAAGAAGTAAATAACAAGTCTTCAGAAGAAGCTGTCTTTGAAATAACTTCATCAGCAGCAACTCCAGAGTCAGCAGACTTGTAAGATGACTTGACAGATAGCTTTGATGAGGACTTGGGTGAGTCTGACTTGGTCTTGGAATCACAGCTGGCATAACTAGAGGTAGATGTCTCTGAGGTCTTGTCCCTGAAAGAACAAGAGACACATTCATTAGAATCATCACTAGAGATACTACTAGAGTTAGGGGAGTCATTGGTCCTAATGCCAGTTTGCATCTGTGATTCTTGTAAGTCTAAATGGTGGGATGTGGGCATAGAGGTTCCTATGGTAGTGGGAGAGTCAGAGTTATTAGTTTTACAAGCAAGGTTTGGCAACTCATCAGACTTTTTGCCATACAAATGGTGTGAACCATCAAAGTCTGAGGTATTGGAGGTAGGCATGAATACACCTCTAATTGGTCCTGGTACTGCATGCATCTCACCTTCCTTTAAAAATTTTACAAGTTCAGGGTTATTCTTACTTTTCTTATCTAAATAATGGTGTGCCTCTGCACCAACATATTTCTGAAAACCTAAACCTATCTCAGATGTTACAGACTGACTACTATAGAGTAAACTAGGTAACTTATCACCTGAAATAAGCCATTCTTTATGCCTAGCCACTTCCTTATCCAACTTATCTTGCAAAACTTCTTTCTCTGATTCAATTCTAGCTTTTTCTTTTTTAGTAAATTTTAACTCATTGCTAGTCATCTCTAAATCTCTTTTTAATACTCTTATCTTTTCCTCATAAGCCAATTGATTTTGTTGAAACCAAACTTTCTGTTTTTCTAATGTTTTAACAGCTTCTTTAAAAGATTGAGCTTCAATAAAGCTGGTTTTATATTTTGGTTCCATATCATCATAAGCTTCTTTAAGAGCATTATATTTAATATCACACCCAAAAACACAATCAGATACCTGAGGAGATATTACCATGAAGGCAATGTCAGCATCACAACTAGCAAAGCAGGAGATTTGCTGAGAAGAACTGCTTGAAGCATCATCTGTTTCATGCTCATTCCAGTCAATGTAAGCATCTACAGCAGTCACCAAAGCCTTTGAATCTCCAGCCTCCACCTCCTTCTTCTTGTAAGCTGAATATCTTGTACTATCTTCATCCTTCTTGGTCTTGCACTCTCTTGCAAAATGTCCAATCTCTCCACATGAATAGCACTTTACTTTTCTTCTGTCAAAACGAGCTGCATCTCATCCATTCACATTCAGCTTTCTTCCAGCCTTTTGTTCAAACCTTCTGACTTTAAGAGACAGCATTGCCATTTGCCACTTTAAGTCCAACTCTTCCATTGCAAGTTCCTCGATCTGCTCAAAATCTTCATAAGCTAATTGTTGTTGTTGATCAACTTCAACAACAAATGAATGAAGTACATCTTCCATCACATTACTAGCCTTTGGATAATACTTTGGACTAGTGGTTGTGAAAGACAATGTTGTAGTGGAAGGACTTGGACTAGGAGAATTTGACACTCTATTAGAATTAGTGTTGATAAATGCAGACTGTGATGGAGATGCTGCATAAGAGGAGTGTCCCTTGATATCAAGTTCCAATGCTCTGAGCTTGTTGTACAAGTCATCAAACGAGAGATAATCCAAGCCACCTTTGGTTTTCAATGATATGCTGACCTGAGACCATGAAGGAGGTAAAGCCCTAAGAAACTTGGAATTGACCTCCTCATTATCAGGCCTGGCTTGAAGCTGATACAACTGACTTAGAATCTTCTAAAACCTATCATAACCTTTGTGAATGCCCTCCTCTTCTGATATTCTGAACTCCTGAAATTCTTGCTTCAGCATAGACATTCTCATCCTTTTAGATTCCTCATTGCCCCCGAATCTTGTTTTTATAGCCATCCAGATTTTTCTAGGATCACTAAGGGAATGAAAATCTCCCATGTGGTCATCAGGAATTGCTAGAAGCAAGATAGTTCTTGCTTTGTTCTCCCTTTGTACAGCAAGGATTTCTTCATCAGATGATGGAGGAAAGATAGTAAAATTGCCATTAGGATCTTTGCTAGACTTTTTTAGGACTGCATCCATTTACAATGACATTCCATAGCTTAAAGTCTAGACTGGCAATCCAGTTTTGCATCTTCATGGCCCAAATCTCATACTCATCCTTCCTGAGATAGGGAAACTTGGCATTGCTGTTAGAGAAAGCAACCTATTGAAGTTGTTGAGTGAGAGTGTTGGCATTTGTTAGAGTGACATCAGAAGTATCTGTATCTCTCATTGGTACTAAATGAAAAGGTATTTGAGTGTAAGTTTGATTACAGAGATTATCTTATGGCTCTGATACCACTTGTAGGATCTACACTTGATAGATCTTGAGCCAATGGATCGTTAGCCTACTAATGTAATCACTAGTAAAACTAAATAGACAATCTTTGTGAGCTTACATTTATTGTGGAATATAAATACAAATGATATGTTAAACTCTTTGATCCTCTATGGATCGTTATTATTGACTAACAATTGTTTTGAAACACGTACATAATACAATGACCTTGGATTCCTTTTATACTAGTAGAAACCCTAACCTTTCTTACAAGAAACGAATAATATTAAACTACAAAAGAGTTTCTACATATCTTGTCCTAAAATAATCAAACTCTATCTACGGATTAACTTTATCCGTAGAATGTCTATCATCAGCAGAAACCAGTCTTCAGCAGAAACAACTATAAGTATCCGTAGGAACCTATTAGCAGTATCTAAATGCTGACTTCCATAATTCCTTACAATTACAAGCTATTAAACATGCATAATGTGTATAACATAATTAATAGTTAAATTTAAACAACGATATCAACCTCAGCATCAACATAGTGTCAGCTAGACAAAGTCAAATTTTTCGTCTAACAAAAATCTATAGAAAATATTAATCAATATCAAAAGCTATAGACCAAAAAATAAATAAATAATAATAATAATAATAATAATAATAATAATAATAATAATAATAATAATAATAATAATAATAATAATTGATGAAGATGATCGTTATAAATTATTTATAGGTATTTTTAAAAATGCTCAATTGTTTATTAGATTAGACTTACGTTAAAACTCCGTAGTGTAACTTATGTCAAAACTCGTGCGCGCACAGGACTAAAACTAGTTTTAAGTTATACAAATGACGATCAAAGCAAAGTTAAAACTCACCTATTAGAACAACTTGCCCATCTAAGATAACGTGTGTTAGTGTATCGTTGCAAAATGTAAGGGAAAAAAAAGGATTTACTCGTATTTTGGTCCGTTGGTATTCGTGAAATGGTTATCTTTTTTATTCAAGAGGTGTCAAAAACAAAAGTGAGGTTAGGGATATTTTATAAAGACCTTCCTAAAATATATTGTACAAACAACCCCCCCCCCCCCCCCCCCCCCCCCCCGGTGTGTGTGTGTTTTTTTATTTTTATTTTTATTATAAAACTAAAAGAGAACTAAACTGATAAAGAATACGAAACAAAAACGGATAGAAAAACCGTGTTAAACAATAAACAGAATAATAAAAAAATAATTTATACTTTTTTATATCTTTTTAAGAGGAAAATTCAATTGCATACCCTTATTTTGGTGCATATCAAGGGGCAAATTCTCACCATCCATATAGTTTGATCTAATGGTAGAGGATTAACCTAAGATTTAATATGGAAACCTAAGTCCATATTTTTTTCCCCTTTTTTCTTTGTCTTTTTATTTTTCTTATTTTTGTTTTTATTATTTTTTTAATTTTTTCAAATTAGTAAGGTTTCTTTTTTCCTTTTATTATTATTTTGTAATTCTATTTTTTCACTTTTTTTGTTTTTTTCTTATTTAAAAATTCACGCTTTTTTATTTATTTTTATTTTTTTCTAATTCATTTTTTTAATAATAAACGTTTTTTTACTTCCGATTTCATACGTTTTTATCGGTTTTCAAACGTTTTCGTCTGTTTTTCGCTTTCGTCTACTTTCTACGTTTTGTCCGTTTTTACACGTTTTCATCCGTTTTCAAACGTTTTCGTTCGTTTTTATACGCTTCGGTCCGTTTTCATACGCTTTTTTCCGTTTATATACGTTTTCGTTCATTTTCAGACGTTTTTGTCCGTTTATATACGTTTACGTTTTCGTCTGTTTTCAAACGTTTTCGTCCGTTTTCATACGTTTTCGTCTCTTTTCAAACGTTTCCGTCCGTGTTTATACGTTTTCATTCGTTTTCGTTCGTTTATATACATTTTCGTCCGTTTTTCATACGTTTTTGTTTGTTTTTAGACGTTTTCATCCGTTTTCAAAAGTTTTTGTCCGTTTACATATGTTTTCTTACGTTTTTTATATTTTCGTCCACTTTTAGATGTTTTTGTTTGCTTTCATACGTTTTCGTCCGTTTTTATACGTTTCCGTCCGTTTTCATACGTTTTCGTCCGTTTTCTTACGTTTTTGCCCGTCTACGTCCGTTTTCAAACGTTTTCGCATGTTTTCTTATGTTTTCGTTCATTTTCATACGTTTTCATTCGTTTTAATATATTTTTGTCCGTTTCATCTATTTTTCATATGTTTTCGTCCGTTTTTAGACGTGTTTTTACACTTTCATACATTTTTGTCTGTTTTCGTCTTTTTCTTACGTTTTTGCCCATTTTCATCCATTTTCATATGTTTTCATTCGTTTTCGTTCTTTTTCATACATTTTTGTCCGTGTTCATCCGTTTTCCTTTATTTTCATCCATTTTTCATATGTTTTTGTCCGTTTCCATATGTGCTTTTACGCGTTTATACATTTTTGTCAATTTTTAAACGTATTCATCCATTTTCTTACCGTTTTTGAATATTACAAGTGATATTCATAATATTACTTGTTTCTGAATATCACTTGTGATATTCAGAATATCACTTGTGATTTTCTGAATATTACTTGTGATTTTCTTATATATTCATTCATTTTCTTACGTTTTCCGTACGTTTTTGAATATCACAATTGATATTCAGAGTATCTCTTGTGATTTTCTGAATATCACTTGTGATATTCTGAATATCACTTGTGATTTTCTGAATATCTATCACTTGTGGTATTCTGAATATCACTTGTGATTTTCATGTTACAAAACATTAGTTGAAAATAATTTGTGATATTCAGAAAATCACTTATGCTATTCAGAATATCACTTGTGACATTCTGAATATCACATAATATCACTTATGATATTCAGAATATCATTTGTGGTACTCAGAATATCACTTGCGATATTCAGAAAATCATAGAATATCACATGTGATATACAAAAAATCAATTGTGAATATCATATGTGATATTCAAAAAATCAATTGTGATATTCAAAATATCACGAAATATCACTTGTGATATTATGAATATCACAGAGTATCTCTTATGATATTCAGAAACATATGAAAATGTCTGAAAATGGCCAAAAGCATTTAAAAACGGACGAAAATGAATAAAAATAGACGAAGACATATGACAACGAACGAAAACATAAGACAACGAACAAAAACGGACGAAAACGTATGAAAATGGACGAAAATGAATGAAAGCTTAAGAAAACAGATGAAAACGCAAGAAAATGGACGAATATGTATGAAAGCGGACAAAAACGTATGGAAGTGTAAAAGGACGTCTGAAAACGGATGAAAATGTATGAAAAACGGACGAAAACGAAAGAGAATGGATGAAAACGTATTAAAATGTATTAAAACGGACGAAAACGTATGAAGACGGACGAATATCACTTGTGATTTTGTCATATTTTCATCCATTTTCTTACGTTTTCCATATGTTTTTGAATATTACAATTGATATTCAGAGTATAACTTGTGATATTCTGAATATCACTTGTTATTTCCTGAATATCTATCAGTTGTGGTTTTCTGAATATCACTTGTGATTTTCATATTACAAAATATTAGTCGAAAATCACTTATGATATTTAGAAAATCACTTGTGATATTCGTGGTACTCAGAATATCACTTGTGATATTCAGATAATCAAAGAATATCACATGTGATATTCAAAAAATCACTTGTGTTATTTAGAATATCACGGAATATCACTTGTGATATTCTGAATATTACAGAATATGTCTTATGATATTCAGAAACGTATGTAAAGGTCTGAAAACGGCCAAAAGCATTTAAAAATAGACGAAAATGAATGAAAATGGATGAAAACGTATGAAAGCGTAAAAACACATACGAAAAAGGACGAGATGTATGAAAAATGGACGAAAACGAAAGAAAACAGATGAAAACGTATGAAAACGAACGAAAACGTATGACAACGGATAAAAACGGATGAAAGCGTAAGAAAACGGATGAAAACGTAAGAAAACGGACGAAAACGAATGAAAACAGACAAAAACGTATGAAAACGGGCGAAAACGTAATAAAATAAGCGAAAACGTATGAAAACGGGCGAAAACAGACAAAAACGTAAGAAAATGGACGAAAACGTATGAAAACAAACAAAAACGGATGAAAACAGGCGAATACGTAAAGAAAATAGGCGAAAATGTATGAAAGTGAAAAAAAAAAAGAGAAAAAAATGAACAAAAAATAAGTGAATTATTAAAAAAAATGATTTAGAAAAAAAAAAAAGGAAAAAACGTGAAAATAAAGTGATTAAAAAAAACAAAAAAACAAAAAAAAAAAAAAGTTAAATAGAAAAAAATAGACAAAGAAAAAAGAAAAGAAATGAAAAGAAAAATAAATAATAATGAGAAAAATAAAAAGATAAAGAAAAAGGGGGAAAAAATGGATTTAGGTTTCCATATTAAATCTTTAACAAAAATACACCCTTGGTCCCTAAACTTTCCATGAAACATCACAGGCACTCTAACTTTCAAAATTTGTCTCCAGGTGTCCAAACCATAGGAATTTGAGTCCGATTGCGTCCCTTAACCCATTTGGGCAAGGTCAACGCAAGTTTTATGTTCTAGTTTCAGGGGCATAATAGTCCAATCACTATTTAACTATGACCTAACCCAAGCTAAACCCGACAGTCAAAATGAGAGACCAACAGTGAAAACAAAGTCATTAAAACCCTTGAACGTCTCTTCCATGAGACTCTAGTAACTTTTGTGCTTTAACCAATAAACCCATCCAACCGGCCAAATTTCTCACACATTTACAAATGGAAGATTTCCCTTTGTTGGATGAAGTAATGGAAGTTGGTGGTTCACACCGCCTACAAGATCGTATGGGGTTCTCGTTTGATTTTTTGAAAATTGAAACAATCACCATTCCAACTTCCTAGCATTCATTTCGCACACCCTATATTAACCCCTTATGATTCATGAGGTTAGCATCCAAAAAATAAGTAGAAACACAAATACGTAGTAAATTTCAAATGGCAGAATCATCTAATGCAGCTGTGGCAAACAATGTTGAGAAGCGTAAAGATAAAAAGCTTGCAGAAGTCGTTGCTTGGTATTTTGAAGAAAAAGCAAAGGCTTATGTAAAGAAAAGGAGCGAGTAGGAAGAAAATGAAAAACGATGCATGAAAGAAAGACGAAAGACTACAGCGTTAAGGCATAAAGTCAATCAGACAAGAAAAAAATTGGAGCATCTTGAACAAGTGGGCATCGAGCATGACAATTCAGAAGTCGACCACGAGGATATCTCAGAAACATTAGACTGTGATACTTTACATTTGGCATATGATCCAGAATCATCCACATAGTTTAATTGTTAGATATGTGTTGTCACTTTATGAGTTTATGATACCAATTTGACTTTTGAAGTTTGACTATCTAAAGTCATAATTGAAAATTCATGAGTCAAAGTGTAAATGGCATATTCTATTTGAAGTTTCATGAGTCAAAATGGGTACGGATTTAATTGGCTTGGATTAATCATATTAAATGTCAAATTCAGGGACCAAATGTGAACACTAAACTTAATAATGGGCGGGAGTTTTAACTATATCAACGGCAACATAGACAAATTGAGGGACCAACAGTGTCTTCACTGACATGCTCTATTTACGTCTAAATGCGTGTATATTTCCAACAAATAATGGGGAATCGAAGAGTTCAAAAATTTAATACAGACTCTTCGTTTTCCCCATTTTTTGTATATATATATATTGTTTAATTCCACATGTTGCTGCATACCAAGCTTATATCATCAATCTCAAACACATCTATCACATTCACTTGAAATCATGTTGTTCGGAAACAAACGACCAAGAGATGCGGATGCTATCCAAGACAAAGAATTGACCAAAAGACCAACTATTGAAGCAAATGTGGTAGTAGAAAACCCTGTATCTAACCAACAACAGTCGGCCAAAGTTGAAGGTGATGAAAGCTGGTACTATCAACTAGAAGCTGCGTTGGAACAGGAGGAATATCAAAAGGAGAAGGAAGAAGCAAAGGAGCAGGAAGAAGGAAACGAAGAGGCAGAAAAAAGCCATGCTTAAGTGATACAAGGAAGGCGTTCTATAACGGCAGAGGAGCATTGGAAAGAGAATGTTGCACTTAGGAAATTAGAAAAAAAAATGGATAAAAAATAAATAAATGATGAAACTGAAGAAGATGAATGTCTAGAAACATTCAGTTATGATGATGTACATTTGGTATACGCCTCGAATTAATGTCATTATGTAACGAAATATATTTTAAATGATAATTTTAATCTTGATTTTCTGAGTTTTTGCTTTCAATTGCATGTTTGTATCTGCATATGCAGTTTAGCGGGTGTTTGGATTTAACCAGTTTGACTTTCACAAGTCAACATACACCCAAAAAGTGAATGACTGTGTACCCAACGGTGTATTTTAGTGACCAACGGTGTATTTAGTCATGATATAATCTTCTAACTTGCTACTTAACGAGATGTTAACAATACCTCATTTGAGGAAAGAACACAATAATATGGTGAATTTTCATGAAGATCCATGCTTGCTAACTTCAGAGAAACAACAACTAAACACAAAAATGATGATGTTAAAGGAGTTTGGGTTAGATTTAACTTAGATATGGTTGAAACTAGAACATAAAACATGCGTTGACCTTGCCCAAATAGGTCAAGGGACGTAATCGGACTCAAATTCCTAAGGTTTGAACGTCTGGCGACGAATTTTGTAAGTTAGGGTGCCCTGTGATGTTTCGTGAAAAGTTTAGAGACCAACAGTGTATTTTACTCTAAATGTTAGGTTAATACCCACTTTTAGATTAAACTAAATGAATGATGGAGATTTGTCCTTTGGTATGCACCAAAATAAGAGTATGCAAAATAAAGTGATTATCTTATTTAATGGGTAAGGAGAGTTACCAATAGAATTACCCGTGAGATTATTGTGGAATTGTGGTTGTGTCACTGTGTGAGATCATTTTCCTTAAAAAAGAGCTTCTTTACGTGCCTAAGTAACAATATTTGAGGATAAACCCTATTGGATCAGTTTTCCTTAAAAGCTATTTACGATTGGTGATAATCACGTAACGTTGTTATCAATAAATCATTAGTTAGATGTAACAAGTGTCACATTGTCGGCATGTGCTGACGAGTTCTTTCTTGTCTTGATAGTGACTAGTGGTTAAATTGTGTGCTACAAAATCTATAGAAATCTTTCTGGCTGGTTTAACTGGAAACATTTTGAATGGGATGTGCCGTATGCACCAAAAATAGCCGTCATGGTTGAAATCAGCCAAAAGAATTTTAGCAAATACTCCGTATTATTTTGTTTCCACTTTTGATATTAACATACTCACATGTGCATTTAGATAGAAGTTACAATGTAACAGATTAGCCCGAGTGTAGCAAGGGACGCATCACACGTGCTTGTCTCACACACGCGTCTGTGTTAAATGAGAGAAGTAGGACTTCTCACATGTCGAGTTGTGAAAGAAATAAATGTGCGTGTGTCATGTTGGTTTTTGTAAGATATAGTTGTGTTTAAGTGAGCTATGTTTGGATAGTGAAGTTGATTGTCTTATTATATTAAATTGGTAATGAAATTGGTAATGGCGAAACTTGAACACTTATTTTGAGGGGGGAGGGGGGGGGGGCGAATTTATTTTGAAGGGGCCGAATATGAGATTTGTTTGTAACATTAATTAAATTACTATTAAAACCTATAATATTTACACTAGGTTTCGCAAATTTGGAGGGAGGGAGGGGACCCTCCCCTGCCTTTACATAGTTTTGCCCTTGGATATTTTAAGAAGCTGATGTGGTATTGAGTTGATGATGGTAACGAAGGTCACTGGTACACATAGTGTTGGGGTGGGGGGGGGGGGGGGGGGGGCGAATTTATTTTGAAAGGGCCGAATATGAGATTTGTTTGTAACATTAATTAAATTACTATTAAAACCTATAATATTTACACAAGGTTTCGCAAATTTGGAGGGTGGGAGGGGACCCTCCCCTGCCTTTACATAGTTTTGCCCTTGGATATTTTATGAAGCTGATGTGGTATTGAGTTGATGATGGTAACGAAGGTCACTGGTACACGTAGTGTTGGGGTGGGGGCGAATTTATTTTGAAAGGGCCGAATATGAGATTTGTTTGTAACATTAATTAAATTACTATTAAAACCTATAATATTTACACAAGGTTTCGCAAATTTGGAGGGTGGGAGGAGACCCTCCCTTGCCTTTACATAGTTTTGCCCTTGGATATTTTATGAAGCTGATGTGGTATTGAGTTGATGATGGTAACGAAGGTCACTGGTACACGTAGTGTTATTGAATTGATGAGGAATTGTTAAGTAGAACGAAAGCAGTAAACTAAACCAAATATTAAATTTTGGTTTTGTTTAAAGATTCCAAAACTTGCCTGATACACATGTCTTTATCGTGTAAAAAAAGTAAATGAATTAGATAGGTTGATTATAAATAGAATGATTACAGTAACTTAGTCCTTTAATCACATTCATAAACGTTGATTAGTTTAGAAAGTGAGATTATTCACACATAACTCAACTAAACCGTAGCAACTTCAACTTGTTTGATGGGTCACTCACGTATATACCATCAAGCTAAAGATCCTTTAGTGCATGTTGGTTAACAAATCTTACAGATAGTTATAAATGTCAGGTTGTTGGAAATTTTAATCAACGAAAAGCTATTACAGCTATTTAAATTGAACAAACAAAGTCAATTCATGATTTCCATTAATATCCTTAAGGAATATTAACTATGTTACAAGTTGGACTATTATTTATGTTACATTAAGTTTAGCTCATTTATCATATATTGTGGGCATGATTTGATTTTTTATCAAAACAAATCTCTACCTAATACACATGCAAATGAAAGACATTCAATTATCAAATACAAGTGTATCTTGATTTATTGTCCCTATTTGGATATTGAACTTATATTCTTTTGTCGTATTTCTATCGTACATCGGTACATGTTAACAAAAGAAGGCTTATAAGAAGGAGGACAGGAAGGTGTTGAAGGGAGGTGCTATGTGGGGTTATGTTTGTGGAGAAGGTGGGCTTAGAAGAGTATCCACTTGCAAATATTCAAATGATATTGGCTTTGACACTCTTCCAATAACTTATTGTTAGATAAGTGGAATATTTTGCGTCACTGTTCTTATTATTTTATTATCATTATCAACTTCTATCTTAAGTTAACATATATATATATATATATATATATATATATATATATATATATATATATATATATATATGATACTAATTGGATTCGGAAAAAAAAAATAACAAACTTGCCCGATAGTACTATATATACCTCGTCAATAGGGACGGAAGTTGAACACTCTTGGGGGGGGGGGGCAACTTGAAAAATATTTATTTTAGGGGGCCAATATATAATACGATAAAATTTTTGTATTAAAAATGACTAGAACCATATATAAAAAGGTATAAAATATACATAGGATCAAAAATTTTAGAGGGGCCGCAGCCCCTATCGGTCCCTTCTAAGTTCCGTCCATGCTCGTCAATATGGAGATGAATTTGTTAAAAGAAAACGTAGGGAGATGGATTAATCATTTGTTTCTAAATAGAAAGAAAAAAAACCTAGTTTTAAATAAGAAGGAAGGTTTCTTTGCGTGCTACTCACATTCAACAACCGGGTTATGCATTTTTTATGTTCAGGTCATTTGGGAAAAGCGAGTTCTTGTCTCAAATGTACATGATATAATTGGAGTATTCATGTGGCTGGTTTTAATTATTTTCTCGCCTACCTAAATCTTTTATATAATAAAAGAATTACATCATTTCTGAATTTTTTTGACAAACCAATCTTATGGGAAAAAAATTGGACCAATAGGAAAGCTCGATTTTGACACATAGACGAAATCAAGCAATATGATTGACCACTAAAAAGTTAAAATTGAATTGATTTTGATCAAACTGTAATAAATTTGGTGGAAATTTTGATTGAGAAAAAAAACACATAAGAAAATAGGTGTCAAATTCATAAAAATAAAAACTTAAAAAAAGAGGGGGTAATTAATAAAACATTAGTGGTTGAATTTTAAATATATTATATAGAGTTAAGTGTAAAATTATAAATCTTCATGTTTTTTGATAATTTTAGATAATAAACAAATAACCTCTTATACTTTAAACTTCCTACACTTTATAATATGAAATTTGTTTACAATTACATGAGTATTAGTATTGGCTTGACACTTTTATCTATTAAACTTACAAAATTTTACAAATATACGAATTATTAGAGGTGGCAATCGAGTCGTGTTCATGTTGACCTATTCGGGTTCACGTGTTTGTGGGTTAATGTAACCTTTACCAAAACACGACGCATTTATTAATCGTGTTAAGAAACTCAACCCTAACCGCACCTGCATAATACGTGTAACCTATTTTTGACCCGTTTAACCTATTTAAATAAATATGTCAAGTAGTGAATAAGGTTGGTGGTTTGTTGATTTAACTAGCTTAAATACCAAAATGTTATAAGGATTTAAAATATGATAAAAATAACAGACAAATAACTATACGACAATTTTCTCAGTTATAAGCGTCAATTTCTATGATATCTTTTATATAATAAAACAAAATCCTTATCAGGAATTTTCCATTTCAAAAAAATGTATTCATACTTTATTTAGTAAAAATTTTATTTAAAAAAAAAATTATTTTCTTATTAGGTAACATTTTATATTTATCATACCACAAGTAGAAGATAAATACAAAAAATATAGATAAGATGCAATTAATAATATGATTAAAATTTTTAAATAATTATCTTTAATAATAAAAAACTATAACTAAACATGATATATCAAACAAAACAAATATTAAATTATTTGTTTTTTAATAAATAAAAATATATGGTTCAAAAAAATTTTAAAAAAACTCGCGCGTGCGCGGGCATTATAACTAGTATGAGTTATAATCGTAATTCAATCATATTAAGTACATAACATAATACATTTAATCCACATTCAACATAAAAAGACATGTTATATATTTTATTTTTAGAGTCTTATATATTTAAACGGGTTCACGGGTTGATCTGTTTAATATTTACTCAACCCAAACACGACCCATTTATTAAACGGGTTAGACGGGTTGACCTGTTTTTTACCCAAACCTGGTTATCCTCAACTAAACCTATTTAACTTCGTGTCGGATTCGTGTCGTTTATCGTGTCGTGTCGACAATTGCCACCCCTACGAATTATGTTTAATATACGTTAAATGTTTTTAAAATAAATATTAGTTTTAAACTTTCATTTATTAATTTTTTTTTACTATGTACGTAAAATAAAGACTCATGTTATCCTATTTAAAAGTTTAATATATGCGTACACTGATTTGAATATTAAATACGGCTAAATTATTATTAATGGTAATATAAATATCAAATTTTAATCACGAGTTACTGTGATGTGAAAAAAATATACGCGATTGTACTTATAACAACGACTCATGTAATTATTATTTAAAGTTTATATACGGATATCCTGAAAACATTTTTAAAAAACTTTACGGAGTATATTTTAAGTTCATTAGCTCATTATGTGCTACTAAACTCGCACATTTCATACAACATGATACCAATTGTTAAAAGTTAAACAACAACATCAACCATAACATCTATGTAAGCTAAATAAAAGTTTATATACGAATATATTTTAGCTTATAACAATGACGGCGCTCGTGCTACTAAACTCGCACATTTTGTTCAACATGATATCAAATATAAGCGATTGTATAACGACTCATGTAATTATTATTTAAAGTTTATATATGTATATCCGGAGAAACATTTTTAGAAAATTTTACGGAGTATATTCTAATTTCATCAACGCTCATTAAGTGCTACTAAACTCGCACATTTTGTACAACACGATATGAATAGTTAAAGTTAAATAACAACAACAACAACATCAACATCAACCTCAACCTCAACATCTATGTTAGCTAAACAAAGTTAAATCTTTCATCCAATAAAATTTTGTACAAAATATTAATAGATATTAATATATAATGGCAAACTCATGCATATTTATTAGTTGTACTTATATCACAATTTTCACGGGTAAATTTTTATATATATAGTAAACAAAAATTTTAAAATAAATTTGATTTATGTGTAAACCACGTGCATGCACGAGACTTATAACTAGCATGTATATAATGAGGTTTGAATAATCATGATACGTATTCTACAACCTTCTTTAAAATCGCGCAATAACTTAAACTTAGATTGCATGATTTGCACCATTCAACGATTATATAGCATTTTTTTTAATACTTTACATAATTTAGTGACTGATATAGTAGTTAATGTGCATGAATCGGACTTGTAGCATGACAACAAATTTATAATGACAATGGGCTTAGGTTATTATTCGTGTAAGTCCTAAACAAGCAAGTCAAAACAAATTAAATTAATGAAACCACTTAGACAAATCTAAAACAGCTGTTTAGAAAACTAAGTGTCTTTTAAATAATGGTCATCACCAATGAAAGTCAAGAAAACCACCACTTGTTAAAATTATCTAAAAGTTAAAATAAGGGAAAATTACCAAAATGATCCGTTGCCATGCGGCCTAGGCATATTTAGCCCGTTTTTTAATAATTCTCGTTTTAGCCCAGGTTGTCCTGGGCAACTTTTGTATAGCCAAACGAAAGATGACAAGTGTCCTCAACTTGCCTAAAATACAAAAAAGTTGCCCAAAATACAAAAAGTTGCCTCGACGTGGCATTCTGTAGTTGGCTATGCACTAGTTGCCCAGGGTAACCCGGGCTAAAACGAGAATTTTTCAAAAATGGACTAAATATGCTTAGACCCAGGGCAACCGGGCTATTTTACTAATTATCCCTTAAAATAATGTGTAATGGGATAATTTTGTCCTTTGTTGACATCCTAACCATGTGAATAAAAATGCAATGGATGTCTCGAACTAACCATCTCGCACCAATGAGATACTGGGTACCAAGTTTTTTTGCAAGTTATGTCTTTAGATGTATGAGGGAAGCTACTCAAGGATATGAATATACGTCCATGCTCTCGTCGCACGTGTGAAGACTTATCAATAATCAAATCTTACATCACGCACATCACATCTCATGGTAAGTTATCATTAGTGATAGCTAGCGGTTAAGGTACGCTTTCTTAAAACCTTAACTATTTTGCTTGCTATTGGCCTAATTGCAATGTGCTTATGTGATTATGTGTGCTTGCTATATGCTTATGTGCTAGATGATGACTATGTGTTAATAGTTTTTACAATTAGAACTTATGTCTAAATATTTATCCTTCTTAGGATTCATGCAAATATTTGGAAATAATGATCAACCATTATTAATATCGACCTCTCACATTTATCAAGCACTATGGATGATGGACACTTTTTGATTTTCTCTACATCTCTTCTTTTCTATATCTCTCGTCCATGTCTTTCTTTTGACTGTTCTCGCCATTCAAATGATTGACTTCTAGCCTACCTGATGCAAGTCTCGTATTTGATCCTCATTTCATCTACTCCTCTTATACTTCTTCTGTCTCGACTCTATTCGCACTCCTTATTCAACGTGTCGTCAACCTCCTTATTTTAACACAAGTCTCTTCTATTTCTTATGTCTCAATTCTACTCAATACCCATTCCGCAGCCTACTCATGTGTATTGTATTCTATGTCTAGAATTCCTAAGCTCATGTTTTTAAGACTCCTCAACAAAATACTTTTCATAAGACCAAAACTTGAAAACCAACAAAATTTTCCAACTCCCCTAAAACCTTCTGGAGACGGTCCTTTATCTCCAGGTTGTCCCATATCGATAAAAGACCGTCTAGTCTTTTTTTATCAATACCCCGTTTTTCTTTCTGTCACTTTCAATAAACTAAAACCAAACACCCCTTGTGCCGTAGCAGCAATGAAAAACCTCCAAAATACCCAAATCCTTAATAACTACACTAAAACCAAAATCAGATGTATCAAATTCAAAGATCATTAACCACTCTTGCATTATAATCATCAATTGTAAGTCAATTTCATCTACCTTTTTCTTAAATTCGAAATTAGGGTTCTTAAGAACATAAAATTAATAATTGGAGATTTTCGATTCTTTATGAAATTAACTGCAATAAACACTAAATCCTAACAATGTATCACTAACAACACTTGTATTGATGTACGAATTGGTCAAATAAGTGAATTTTGAAATGTGTCAAAACTCAAAAGTAAGATAATCCCCAATTCGAATGTGTTGTTATTAATCATGTTTAGAAACATAACAAAAATGTAATTATGCATTGTTAATACATGTCAAAAATGTTTTCATAACCATGCAACGAAATGGATCAAGATTTTCAAAATTAAAATGATTTTTGGAACTTAAGGAGCGTTTGGTACAAGCATGTAATATTGAACTAGCTAATCATAAGGTAAGGAATATTACTAATTATGTATCTCTTTATAGGATAATCATGCCTAAACCAACCGGTATGTAACACCCCCAATTCATGGATGCAGCAGAATTCAAACTGGGTGTTACTCGGCTGCACAACAGTCACAATAATAGAAAATGAAATCTAATTGAGTCGTTTTAAAAGATTTATCATTCAAATTATATAAATTTAAGAGATTACAAAATGAGGTCCCAGATGGTTCCATGTTTACAATTTACATTAAATGAGTTTTTGAATGATAATAAAATTTATAGCCCTCTTGAATATCCGTGCTCCTCCGTGCCATCCTTGATCATCATGGACCTGAAATACATGCTTAAGAGGTCAACACAAAGGTTGAGTGATATTCATAGAGTTTGTTTAATGATTGAACACAATATGTTGGTAGTGTGAGCTATAGACTCACACCAATGGTTGGAAACAAAACAGTTATTATTATTACACTAAGCTTATGACACAAAAACGTTAACGTGTACCAATATCAATCGGCGGAGTTATCCCGGTAGGTACTTTGCCGTCATACCTATGTTTCAAATATTAATGCATTTGTTTGAACTTAGTCAACACAAATGGGATTCGACAATCCCAATAGGCCTATTCACAATATTCGCGCTCACTCGCAAGTAACCCTCGCAAGTGATTAAATGGTTCATAATAAGGGATCTTGGATTGGCAAGGATGTTACTTAGTGATAATAAAATAATCAGGCAAGCATACAATTGAAAAGCATTGTGTTCGGTTGAAAAATAATAGCATGTATTCCCACCTAGGGTTTGTAAAACAATTAAGTAATGGAAAGTGGGGCTATGAACTCACCTTAAGTTATATAGCAAGTAGTGAATGTGATGGTCGAATCACGAAGGTTTCTACAAGCAACCTATAATAGAATGTTGCGACTTAGGATTGGAGTAAAGAATATGAAGAATTTCCTATATATGTCTTGCATATAGTTCATGATGTAGTACTTAGTATATAGTGTAACTCTTTGAATAAAAATGGTCTATGGAACATGTATAGTTTGTATATCTCTTACTACCGTTCGGGCCGACATAATTCAGAGGTCATGTAGTAAATGTTCGAGGAGCCAGGACACTTTAATTCGTAAATCCACAACTCATCTCGATGGTTTACTTTAATGAACCCCTCACATGAGGCTCCCTACTATTGTAGTATTTGATAACATATATATAAGTTTTTGATCCAAAAAGTTACATGTCCAAATAATTGAATAAACTTAGGAAAGTTTACTTTTGGATGAAGATTGTTATTGCAATGAGTTTCTTGAGTCTAGTATGAATATTACTTGTAAAGTCTCATGGTTATTTTGATGGAGTAGATCCAAATTGGATGTTTATGTTGCCATTAACTCTTTAGTTTATGTTTTCGACTTAGAAAGCCATAAGGTCTTTAGTCGTGGCCTTGCCATGGCTTTGGTCATTATTACCATTGTCTTGAGACTCATCCTTGGCCTTAGCCATGGTTGTGGTCTTGGCTTTAGGTCATTAGACTTCTTGGTTTCATTTAACCATAACTATTACATGGTTATTTGGTCTTAAAATGGGCTGTTAAGAATTTGAAGAAAAATATCACTCGTAAAGCGTTTTCAGGGCTCGAGCTTCTTTACTCCTGAACGAAAATGTCGTTCCGGACAACTTTCGTGTTTTAACTTTTTGATGAAACGGATCAGAAGGGCCACTTTCAAAATGGTCAGATCGTTAACAGGTTGTTTTAGGCAGTTTCGGCGTTTTGGTTTCGCCAACTTCTTTTGGCCATAACTTTTGACTCGTGTACTCGTTTTAGGTGATTCGAATTGCTATGTTTTCCTTGTTAAGTCCTATTTAACAGTAGGTAAGTGTCCAATATCATAGTTATACTATTTTGGCCGTGGTTCTCCATAAAAGTCACTAGTTTTCTTGTTTACTTAACATAGGTTAACATATAGTTTCCATAACTTGTTTTAATAGTTTTTATACATCATGAACATAACACAAAGACCATATATAGAATGAATGAAACATAATAACCATGAAAATGTTATTGACTAAGAAAGTATGTTAGGGTTTGCTTTCAACTTTTGGCCTTAATGAAAAGGGAACTCACGAACTAAGACAAGATCTAAATCCTTCAATCGAAAACCCTAGCTTCCAATCCTTTATCCCTAGCTTACAAATCTTTTAATCACTTGATTATAACCTTAGGTAGCCCTTGTAATATCCTTCTTAACTCAGCCCTAGCACCTTTGTGTAGCTTCCAAATCAATCATGGAATGATGATGAGATTATGGTGTTGTTTATGGTGATTTATGGTATAAATGGAACTAGGAATCAACAAGGAACATAAGACTAACACTTGTGATGGATTAAAGTTGAAAGAACAATGATCAAAATGATGTTTTTATGGTGCTTGGGTCATTTCAATGAGCAAAGAAGAGAGGGGATGACTTCCTTTTATACTAAAATGAGGAGGTTACTTTGGTAGGCTAGATGTTATCAATTTTGCTTCCTAAAGACACTTGTTATGCATCTAGGAGATCAAGGTTTAAGATTAGAACACATTAGGGATGAATTCCCCCCCCCCCTATAGTCGGCCAAGAGTAGTATAGGGTGACTAGATACATAAACTTGGTATTATCTAGCTTACGGAGTGAGTTTTGGTCCCGGTAATCGATAACAGTAAGTCGTTAAGTCATGAAACTTAAAATCGGGTATCCTAAAAATATGAAACTTATAAATATGTTAGAACTTATTAATATAACCTATCTTAGCATATTTAATAAGTGATAAGTTCTATCGGGTTGCTTAAACGCTGTTAAAACTGGAAACGCGGGTCTAAAACGCGTAATTCGCGTAAAACGCTGAACTGGAAAACGTAAAATTCCAAAACTTTTGGAATTATCGTAAAATGAGAGAAATTCATATTTCTATTGTTTATAATGTTTTATGGGCATATCGGGATGCTGGAATGACATTTAAACATAAAAGTAAATCTCGGACACGGTTTCGTGATTTTTGCAGAAATGATCCGACGAGTGTCAAACTCTCGGATTATCATTAAAATAGTTTAACTTACAAGAATATAAAATAAAAATTTTAGGAGTGAATAGTGAAAAGTGAATAGTAAAAATGAATAGTGAAATTTTCGGGAATAGAAGTTAACTTGAAAATGCGAATTGTTACAGTCTCTACCCCTTAAGGGAACTTCGTCCCGAAGTTCTATGTGTGTTATATGTTGGAGTGGTGTCAATGAAGAGGTGTGGTTACTTATGAGGACTAGAGTCTGGGATTACCAGTGATGTAGTTTGATTTGTCTCAGAATACGGTGTGTCGATAGAGATTGATAACATAGTTGAATATCAGTAGAGATCCATATAGTATTCGAATATCAAAAGAAATTGATATAGCAGTCGAATATTAATAGAAATTGATATAGTTGAATATCAAATAGAAATTGATATAGTTGTCAAGTATCAATAGCAATTGATATAGTAATTGAACAACAATAGCAATTGACATAGGAATCGAATAAATGGAAATTGATATAGTAGTTGAATATCATTAGTAATCGACATAGTAGTCGAATATCAATGGAAATTGGGATAGTAGTTGCAATCATAGCCTAGTAGGTAATCTGTTGTTGTACCTAGTGTTTATTGAATTTATACTTATGTTATTTCGGATACTAATAAGCCCACTTGTTTATAATTCTTTATTTACATAGAGAGGTATCCCAAACAATATAAATAGGAGAATATAAACTTATGGTTCGATGATTTACAATTTCTTTATTTAAATGAAAAGGCATCCCAATCCATTCAAATAATTATAAATCATCCTACTTAAGAATTCCCGACACAACATTCATACTTAGCCGGTGAGTTACAAGGTAGTGTATTACGAGATGATACTGGTGTTCCAAAAGTACAAAATGAATATTCAATCTTGTAAAGCTGATGAGGGTGCTTGTGGTGTAACTAAGGATGATTTGAGCTTTAAAAGTGCATCAAGATCTGTTAATGAGCTTGTGGTTGTAACGGTTGTGAAGATAATGATGTGATATGTTTATGAATAAAATTATGTAGTGTATGCTTAACATTAATATTGGTAGAGATGTCAAGTTTGCTTTAAAATTTTAAGAGATTTTAAAGGTTTATGATGGAATGGTATCCTTAGGACCTAAACAGGATAGTACTTCTACGGGATAAGAGAGAAGAATTGATAACTATCCCAAGATAGTAGTTGGGATTATCTCATAAATGAAAACTTTCAAGACTGAAACTAGGTAGTACAAATAAGGTGTTAAGATCTTGCTGAGTGGTAAGACACTATCGTGTCTCTAGATCGTTTTAAAGAATTCTGGTGGTTTATCGAGTTCAAGTAGGAAATCAATCTGAACATAACCCTAGTACAACTATTCTCAGTATTTGAAAATTTAAAGTCGAACATAGTTAGTCAGACTATGTTTCACGGTCCCTAGGTTAAATATGGGTGACTAGTCTATATTTAGCTATGTTCGTTGCTTTTGGGAAACTGTCCACTAAACAAAGGCGATATCAAACAATTCAGTTGCAAGTCCCGCCCATACAAGACTTGTAACCTATGTTTTCACATTCCATTGCATAGAAGATAGTACGGGTAGATACGTGTGGAAAGGAAGTTTTAAGTAATTCTAAAACAGTCCATACTTGGCCAGGATCACGAACTTTTAACAATGAAGGTTTCATAAGAAAACTTTGATGAATGTAGAGAAACTTTAGCTTTTGTAGATGATGGATTAGTTTATCCTTTAGAAATCTCATATTTCTATTTTGAAATCGATAGATTGTGATGGGTTTTTGATATCATATGAAATGATATTGATGAGGTGATGGAATAATTCCAGAGACCATTGCGCAAATCACAATGTCTCGGAAGTAGATTAGACCATTGTGCAATTCACAATGTCTGGGAAGTAGGTTAGACCATTGTGTGACTCAAAACATTTGAGAAATGATTAAGACCATTACAATGTCCGGGAAATAGAAAAGACCATTGTAATTAGTTACAACGTCTTGGACATAAAATGCTGGAGTAGGAACATGGTTGGGAGAATGTGGTTGTGCCGAAATGCCCTAGAATGGGCATGTGCAGATATGTTTAGATAAAATGATTGAAAATAACTCGAATGTATATATCAATATACTTATATATTCATGTAGTATAAAATGCTTACAGGGAAATGCTCAATTATGTTAAGGGTACATATATCAATATGCAATTATGTTTGTGTAGTATAAAATGCTTAATAAGTCCATAATCATCTGGAGGATGGAAGGCACGGAGAGCGGAAGGCAATAAAATGTTTTTGCTTGTAAGTGTGGTTATAGTTTAGGTCTCAATTAGACCCGTTTCTCTATAACCATGGCTCTGGTACCAATCTGTAACACCCCCAATTCATGGATGCAGCGAAATTCAAACTGGGTGTTACTCGGCGGCACAATAGTCACAATAATAGAAAACGAACTCTAATTGAGTCGTTTTAAAAGATTTATCATTCAAATTATATAAATTTCAGAGATTACAAAATGAGGTCCCAGATGGTTCCATGTTTACAATTTACATTAAATGAGTTTTTGAATGATAATAAAATTTATAGCCCTCTTGAATATCCATTCTCCTCCGTGCCATCCTTGATCATCATGGACCTGAAATACATGCTTAAGAGGTCAACACAAAGGTTGAGTGATATTCATAGAGTTTGTTTAATGATTGAACACAATATGTTGGTAGTGTGAGCTATAGACTCACACCAATGGTTAGAAAACAAAACAGTTATTATTATTACACTAAGCTTATGACACCAAAACGTTAACGTGTACCAATATCAATCGGCGGAGTTATCCCGGTAGGTACTTTGCCGTCATACCTATGTTTCAAATATTAATGCATTTGTTTGAACTTAGTCAACACAAATGGGATTCGTCAATCCCAATAGGCCTATTCACAATATTCGCGCTCACTCGCAAGTAACCCTCGCAAGTGATTAAATGGTTCATAATAAGGGATCTTAGATTGGCAAGGATGTTACTTAGTGATAATAAAACAATCAGGCAAGCATACAATTGAAAAGCATTGTGTTCGGTTGAAAAATAATAGCATGTATTCCCCCCAAGGGTTTGTAAAACAATTAAGTAATGGAAAGTGGGGCTATGAACTCACCTTAAGTTATATAGCAAGTAGTGAATGTGATGGTCGAATCACGAAGGTTTCTACAAGCAACCTATAATAGAATGTTGCGACTTAGGATTGGAGTAAAGAATATGAAGAATTTCCTATATATGTCTTGCATATAGTTCATGATGTAGTACTTAGTATATAGTGTAACTCTTTGAATAAAAATGGTCTATGGAACATGTATAGTTTGTATATCTCTTACTACCGTTCGGGCCGACATAATTCAGAGGTCATGTAGTAAATGTTCGAGGAGCCAGGACACTTTAATTCGTAAATCCACAACTCATCTCGATGGTTTACTTTAATGAACCCCTCACATGAGGCTCCCTACTATTGTAGTATTTGATAACATATATATAAGTTTTTGATCCAAAAAGTTACATGTCCAAATAATTGAATAAACTTAGGAAAGTTTACTTTTGGATGAAGATTGTTATTGCAATGAGTTTCTTGAGTCTAGTATGAATATTACTTGTAAAGTCTCATGGTTATTTTGATGGAGTAGATCCAAATTGGATGTTTATGTTGCCATTAACTCTTTAGTTTATGTTTTCGACTTAGAAAGCCATAAGGTCTTTAGTCGTGGCCTTGCCATGGCTTTGGTCATTATTACCATTGTCTTGAGACTCATCCTTGGCCTTAGCCATGGTTGTGGTCTTGGCTTTAGGTCATTAGACTTCTTGGTTTCATTTAACCATAACTATTACATGGTTATTTGGTCTTAAAATGGGCTGTTAAGAATTTGAAGAAAAATATCACTCGTAAAGCGTTTTCAGGGCTCGAGCTTCTTTACTCCTGAACGAAAATGTCGTTCCGGACAACTTTCGTGTTTTAACTTTTTGATGAAACGGATCAGAAGGGCCACTTTCAAAATGGTCAGATCGTTAACAGGTTGTTTTAGGCAGTTTCGGCGTTTTGGTTTCGCCAACTTCTTTTGGCCATAACTTTTGACTCGTGTACTCGTTTTAGGTGATTCGAATTGCTATGTTTTCCTTGTTAAGTCCTATTTAACAGTAGGTAAGTGTCCAATATCATAGTTATACTATTTTGGCCGTGGTTCTCCATAAAAGTCACTAGTTTTCTTGTTTACTTAACATAGGTTAACATATAGTTTCCATAACTTGTTTTAATAGTTTTTATACATCATGAACATAACACAAAGACCATATATAGAATGAATGAAACATAATAACCATGAAAATGTTATTGACTAAGAAAGTATGTTAGGGTTTGCTTACAACTTTTGGCCTTAATGAAAAGGGAACTCATGAACTAAGACAAGATCTAAACCTTCAATCGAAAACCCTAGCTTCCAATCCTTTATCCCTAGCTTACAAATCTTTTAATCACTTGATTATAACCTTAGGTAGCCCTTGTAATATCCTTCTTAACTCAGCCCTAGCACCTTTGTGTAGCTTCCAAATCAATCATGGAATGATGATGAGATTATGGTGTTGTTTATGGTGATTTATGGTATAAATGGAACTAGGAATCAACAAGGAACATAAGACTAACACTTGTGATGGATTAAAGTTGAAAGAACAATGATCAAAATGATGTTTTTATGGTGCTTGGGTCGTTTGAATGAGCAAAGAGGAGAGGGGATGACTTACTTTTATACTAAAATGAGGAGGTTACTTTGGTAGGCTAGATGTTATCAATTTTGCTTCCTAAAGACACTTGTGATACATCTAGGAGATATTAGAACACATTAGGGATGAATCCCCCCCCCCTATAGTCGGCCAAGAGTAGTATAGGGTGACTAGATACATAAACTTGGTATTATCTAGCTTACGGAGTGAGTTTTGGTCCCGGTAATCGATAACAGTAAGTCGTTAAGTCATGAAACTTAAAATCAGGTATCCTAAAAATATGAAACTTATAAATATGTTAGAAATTATTAATATAACCTATCTTAGCATATTTAATAAGTGATAAGTTCTATCGGGTTGCTTAAACGCTGTTAAAACTGGAAACGCGGGTCTAAAACGCGTAATTCGCGTAAAACGCTGAACTGGAAACGTAAAATTCCAAAACTTTTGGAATTGTCGTAAAATGAGAGAAATTCATATTTCTATTGTTTATAATGTTTTATGGACATATCGGGATGCTGGAATGACGTTTAAACATAAAAGTAAATCTCAGACACGGTTTCGTGATTTTTGCAGAAATGATCCGACGAGTGTCAAACTCTCGGATTATCATTAAAATAGTTTAACTTACGAGAATATGAAATAAAAATTTTAGGAGTGAATGATGAAAAGTGAATAGTAAAAATGAATAGTGAAATTTTCGGGAATAGAAGTTAACCTGAAAATGCGAATTGTTACACGGTATAGATCATCAACGAACCCGATAATACGTTCCCATACTTTCCACTCAATATACTTCCCCACAGTCACAAAAGTCCTAAAGAATTGAAACCCGTTGTATTCATGAGGGTCATGTAGTGTTCCCGGACTTTGAAGATATCAATTACATCAATGCTATGCTTGGTCTTGCAAAACTTGATTGTCTTTTCAAAATTAATGAACAAATTATTCCTCGTTTTATTCTCGAGTTTTACAGTCAATTTAGCTTAAGAGTCGACTCTGAATTTGAACTACATGTCCAATTTGACATTAAAGACCAACTCTTTTCATATCCTCTTCCCGACTTTGGTCGAATCCTCGGAATTCCCACTACAGGACATTGCTCATTCACTGATGAATGGAGCCTTGATGCTCTCGCTAAGAGCTCTCCTAATCGTGGAAAATACTCCACCATTCCTCCTACTCCAAGTGAAATTAAATCCCTTATTCAAAAACCACGAAACTCACCCCTCACTCAAATCCACAAAGGGGTCAAAATTTATGTTGAAGAAAATCAAATCCTTACCAAATAAATTGTTGATCACTTAAAAAATTTGGAAGAAATCATTCGTGAAAATGCCTTTTGTCTTGGTGGCAACCGGGATCATCTTCCCACTTCTCTTGGTCACATGCTTCATTGTATTGCTACCTCTACGCCATACAATCTAGCATTCTTCATCGTTAGGGGAATGAAATTTGTCGTCAAAAAGGCAAAGATTAACCTGCCCTGTGGCATGTTGTTAACTCATCTTTATAATCATGTCATGGATAATTTTCCTGACCTTAAGTCGATGATTATCGAGTTTATGATCGTGTCATGTTTCCGCTCACTAAACACATCGAGCGTAAAACAAGGTCTGATTCTGGTTCTAAAAGGACCTTGTATCCCGAGTCGTCCTCTGGTGTCTCTTCATCTCATCACATAGATGATGATGAAAATGTAGGTTTCTCAAATGGTAGCACTTCGTCGTCATCCACCCATCTCTAAAATTTAACAAACGCTCTTCCTCAAATACCTCAAAAACCTTGTATCACAAGATCCATCGGTGATCAATCTTCTCACTCAAATACGAGACCAGCAATGAAAGGGATTCAAGTCTATCAAGAGTTTCTTGAAGAAAAAGAAAAAGAAATGACTTACATTGTCATTTGTATTATCTTTTATTGATGTATTATGAATGTTTATATACTTTGTGAACTAATTTGTGATTCTAAGACTGGCTTGATTTAGTCTACGTATAACTTGAACAATTTTATGAACATTCTTTGTCTTTGGTTGCTAAATATCATGTTTAAGTTACCTTTCTGCAGCTACTTGAGTGTCTAAGTAGTATATCTGATTGCAGGTTGCAGAAATGAAAAACTGAGTAAAAAATCCGTAACATACTGCCGACGGTCCCTTATCGGTTTGGCGGTCCCTTATCAATATAGGACCGTCAAACATTTAAAGGACTGTCCGCCTTTGGTCACGAATTTTGCACTGTTTTCTTCATTTCTGCAATCCTACACCTATTGCATGTTTATCACCACCATTGCCATGTTTAGTTAAACAAATTTATATGTGATAATCTTCCTAATGTATGCTTTGCCTAAACCATAATCACTCTTGATTATTTAAACACCCATTCTTCATCTTCATCCTCATCCTCACCATCTTTCACCTCTTCTTCATCTCCTACAATAGCTTCCCCTTAAACATCTTTGTCTCTCTCAAACAAAAGGCCTAAAATCACCATCATACCACCACAGACATACTTCATTGATCTCACTCAAGAAGACACTACTCCTTCTCCAAAATCTCCACAATCTTCTCCTCAAGCACCAAGTGCACCTCTCAAAACTCCATCCACAAATGGAACATCCTTATCCTCTTCTAGACCATCATCCTCCTCAAGGCCAAGGTCATCTCCATTTTCATCCTCATTAAAAACCTATCACCCTTGCTCACCCAATCTAGCTCGGGTGTATACACACCATTTGTGAGTACCTTGTCAGCTTCCCTTGCAACTCCAAACTCTCCAAATCCAATCAATACCTCATAAAATGGGCCTTTGGATTATAATCATCCTACTCCACCATCTTCTCTAATCATGGGGTTTCCCATTCCACACAACCTTGTGAACAACAATATCATGGGTTGTGCTTGTTGTTTTCACGACTTTCATCTCATCTTATCACTAAGAGATGAACTTCATCTCATGTTTGGCCATATTGAGTATCTTGTTTCTCAAACAAATGTTCAACCAACTCCTCTTGCTTTAATGCCACCTTTGGTTCCACCATCTTCTCCACTATCTTACTTGTTAATACAAATAATGTCAAAAACGTTATTTGCACTATTCGGTCTCTACACGTTTTGATAATCATAAAATGTAAAAACACGATACGTAAAGTTACGGTTAATAAGTTTTTAATCAAGAAAACTCGTTTCATCAACGTGTCTACTACAACGTCACTTCAGGTATGAATAAACATGATACCGACTTAAGTAAAGTGATCAAAGGATTTATCTTCATCAAAACTTCACATTTTTATGTGACAAAACATTTTTATAAAAGTATTTTTGTAATATTAAAAGAAATGTTTTATTAAGAAAATGAATTCAAAATTCAAATGTCTAACAGCCATTTTTCCCGCCTAAACCCTACAAGAATTTTCACCAGATAAATTTTTACCACGTCAGGACAAAAATGGGAGCGTCTGTCTGGACGATCCCCCAAATGGGACGACGGTCCCTTAGCGATAATGGACCGTCCCCCTTTAAGTGACCGTCCCCCGCTCCTCCTGATGGCTATAAATACTAAACTGTTTCATTCAGAAAAATAATCCTCTTGGCACGAAAACTTTATGTTCTTTCCCTTTCCTTTCTTTGATCACTATAACATGCCGGTTAGTGTTTATAAGTGATTCTCTCATCCTCTACATAAAAGTGCAAGAGAAGTGTAGAAACGTAGAGGGGAGGGGTGAATACGTTTCTGTTTAAAACTTAAAATGTTTCGTATCAAATTCCCGATCAAGTGTGACTAAATATGAATAGTCTTTATGTTACTCATAACAAACATATATGTCACTTACTAACAAGTATTCAAGCAATTACATAAACATAACATGAGATTTAAAAGTATTTAGCAATTTCTGATTCCACTGTGGATGGTCCTCAACATGTACGGACGGTCCCATATATATTTGGGACCGCCGGCCTAATTAATGGACCGCCATCAGTGAGAGTTTATTACGTGTGTTTGAGTTTTATTATGGTTTGCATTTCTAAGTTAGTTAGTTGGTATCACAAGCATACACACAACAAACCACACAAACTTAAATGTAATGCAAGTATAAAAAGGAGAGAGATGAGAAAAGAAAACGCAAACCGAACACGATGACTTATAGTGGTTCGGAATGAAGCACCTCTTCGTCCTACTCCACTCTCCGAGTCTCAAACTTGAGAGTTACTTCACTAATTAACACGCTCCAATATGGCAGAACAAACCATACACAAGCTTATACCTAGTTTACCGACACTAAGTGGAATGTCGAGTTCTAATCGTAGCTAGAACCAATCTACTCCAAGGCCCACGTGGCCACACAAACAAGCACACTTGTCCTACTTGGATCTTCACCCAATCCAAGCCTTCGTACTAAGACACACTTAGATCATCACCCAATCCAAGCCTTCACACTAAGACACACTTGGATCATCACCCAATCCAAGCCTTCGCACACCGATTTCACTAAGTCCTAAATTACACACTAGAACTTCACTATGTTCTAGTCATCACCACACACCATACAACAATTACAAGACCTATTCTAGTTACAACACCTCTTGGATCTTTATCTTCTTCCAAGTCTAATCTAATAACTCCATCCTCGAATCACACACAAGTCGGAAATATTTACAATATTTATAAGAAGAAAATAGAGGGAAGAATAGAACCGCAACACTTGTTACGTTTGTGTGTGGACTCTTATAACATCTTGATTCTTCATCTACGTCGAGAGTTCTTCTCTAACACATGAGGTAGAGGAATCATAACACTAGTTACGTTTGTGTGTGGACTCAATAACACTTCGATTCTTGATGACTTCGAGTGTTCTTCTCTTGCACATGACGGGATCACTTATAAACACATACCAAAGAGTTATAGTGATCAAAGAAAAAGGAAGTAAGAAACAGAAAGTTTTGTGCAAAGAGGATCAGTTTTTCTTTGTGAACCAATTCAGTATTTATAGCCAGCTCGAGGAGCGAAGACGGTCCCTTAAACCTTGGACGGTCCCGCCGGTCCCTTATATTTAAGGGACCGTCCAGACAGACGCTCCTCTTTTGGTCCTTTAGTGGTGAAAATTTATCTGGTGAAAGTTTATCTAATTTAGGTGGGAAAAGTAGCTGTTGGGAGTTTGAAATTCAAATTTCAAATTTATTTTTCTTTAAAACAAGGTTTTTCGGGTGGGTCTTAGTGGGGCTTGTTGTTGTTGGATGATGGAGTCGAAGATGCCTTCATTCACCATGGTGCAAATGAAGAGAATTAAAAAAAAAAGCACAAAGAAAAGATAAACTAAAGAAAGCAAAAAATAAAAATAAAAATCTCACTTGATAGGAATCTAGTGAGTAGACCTAAATGAAATAGAAATTAAACCTAAACTATTAAGTATTAACTATTCCCCGGAAGCGGCGTCAAAAACTTGATGCGAAATTTGTAAGACCTCGAAACGATGCTTTACAATCCTCTAGGCAGTGTACCTAACCATCGTAGTGTAGTATAGGTAAGTCCGGGGGATTGATCGTTCTCTTGAGGAATAGTCTCGCAATAGTTGTGGAAAGGTCAAGATGTATGACGAAATATGTCTAAAGGTGAGGGGTGATTCTTTTTGTATTTTTATACTTTTTAGAAAAAAAGTAAAAATATCAGTTTTTGAAAGAGAGGGCGGAATTAGTTGCTAGTCAACTAACCCAAGTCTACTTATAAAACTTTTAAAATAAAATAATTAAACTAATAAACAAGAAAGGTAAAGTGGTGAACTCTTATGATGGGAAAAATGTGTTCACTTAGATAAAATTACTCCCTAGTTAACTCCTACTGATTCATTGAATTGTTACGTCCTTGTTTTAGTTGAAGCGTTGTATTCCTTAATATTGGTTGTGAGGAAGTGCCGAAGTCCCCAACTCTATGAACATTATTCTCCCCTAAAAATCTTAAAGTCTATTAAGTTTTCTAGGATCTACAAGCCGCTCTGATGTCGTCACTTGTTAACCTCTGACGCCGTCAGCTTATGCCTAACGCCGTCCCTTTATAAGTCCTCTGAGCTGTCTCTTGTAAACTTAAAACATGACTACATACTCCAAAATACATCTGACGTCATCACTTGTTAACATCTGACGCCGTGTTTAGGGTTTCGTCTTGTGCAAGTCGCCGCTCTAACGTCTTCATTTGTTAACCTCTGAAGCCGTCAGCTTATGCCTGACGTCGTCCCTTTTTAAATCCTCTGAGCCGTCTCTTGTAAACTTAAAACATGACTCCATACTCCAAAATACATCTGACACCGTCAGGTGTTAAATCAAAATTTGTTTTTGAAGCAACGTGTGTTAATCATAATCAGCTCCAATCATCACGTGACGGCGTCACCTTGTAAAGCGTGGCGCCGTCAGCCTTTAGTTCTGACGGTTTTTCATGACTTAGTTGTTTTCTTCACTTTTTTGTCCAAATACGTCCAAAAAGCTCCGAATTCCAGATTTCTCGTCTCAAGTACCTAAAATGCAATAAATAAATAAATAAATAAATATTATTTAAGGCAATATTTGATCATATAAACACGATTTTAGGCTTAAATGATACCTTAAAAAGGTATCAAATAAATCCTTATCAAGAAATCAGTGAACGAATAATACACATGATTGCAAAAGAAATAGGACTTTCTACAAGAAATGTACATTCACAACGACACTCGTGATTATTCGAGTATGCACACCTATTGTAATACGATGGTAGTGGGTAAGTATGCCGATTAAAAGTGCTTAAACTAGCACTTCCTGCGCGCAGGTTATGGTTTTACTATACGAAGCAACATTTATGCATGATATTATCTTATAAATTCAGTTTATACACGTTATCTCACTAAGCTTTAAGCTTATGTTGCTTCGTCACATGTTTTTATTTTAGGTGAGCCAAGCAAGGATTTAGCGGGTTAGCCACCGGTGGTGCTCGAATGGTAGAGCAACTCCGGAACCCTTCTTTGATACTATTTAACGCCCTAGGATCTTTTGGAGTCGTTTTATGTAAAAAAGCATATTTGTAATCAAGTTTTGGGACCTGTTTTAGTTTGCGGATATGCATTTTATGCAGAAAAACTGCAGATTTCCTACAATAACATTAGCAATAAGGCGTACCCAGCCTTGAGATATGGCGTATTGACCCCGCAGCTGTTACGGCGTATTCCAATCATGGGAATAATACAGTGTAACAACACAGCTATTAAAAAAACAAATTCTAGTATGGGTGTTTCAACAATCTCATGACAGACAGTAAATGACGATCAACAACTCGTAACTCTCCTTTGTAGCCCTTCGTTTTGACAACAAAGAAGTCATTTTTGATGATTATGATGGGAAAATACCATGTTAGGTTTGGAGAGAGATAGGACCGGTTAGGGGGAGCAGATGCAAGCTTTTATGACTCCTATAAAGCTACATGTGGTGACCAACGCTTTCCTTGTTATCTGTTGTGGCGAGCAAAACTTACCTTGTAATTTATTGACTTGGTCATAGGTGCAAAGATTGAACTTTACTTTTTAAAATAATTTTGGCTAAATATGAGCGATAGTAACTTGTGAGAGATTGTGGAATGAATAAATCTATTTTTGACATTTAGGTGGCGTTTGGTTCGTGAATTTGATATTCCGGAAATCAAAATTCTTGGAAATTCCAATTCTTGATAACTTTAAATACTTTCTCATGTTTGGTTGACATAAATCCATAATATTTTAAAATCTAGCATTATGTTTATTATAGAAATTTTTTTAGGGAGAAGACGGATAGGGGTGTCAAAAAACCAGACCTGGTCCGAACCCGATTAAGCCTATACGAGTCAGGTTACTCGGGTTATTTGGGTCAACCTGCGTAACCCGAATACTAAATAAGGTCGGGTATCAGATTGAAAATTTTTGGTAACTCGGGTTCGGGTCGCCCTGATTAATTATTTTCTTGAATATAAATTTCTATTTAAACGAGTTAAAAAAGCAATTTTATAACATTTTACTCATATTCGGGTCCGAATCGACTTGACCCGAGTTGACCCGACTCGAATTGACACGAACCGACTAACCTGAATTCAAATAAGGTCGGGTTCAAGTATGAAAATTTTAAACTTGACTCAACTTTGACCCGACCCGAACCTGACTAACACCCCTATCATGGATTTCCTTTGATTTAAAAAAACAAGAAAAAAAATACAAGAAAGCCAACAAAAAAAAGTTTAGAAAAAAATGTTTCCAAGAAAATTAAAGTTCATCATTTTGTGGAGGCATTTTAATTCTTCTCATTTTGACAATTTATAAAATTTTAATTTCTTTCATTTGAAATAACAAACATAATATTTGGAGCAATTAAAATGCAAATGCCATGAAATTCCCTCAATATATCCCAACAAAACGAACCCTTAAGGTAAAAAATTATAGGCTGCTAAATAGTTTAGAAATACTTTGCAGGCGCTTTATATTAACATCACAACAACTACCCTGTTTATGGGTACTAAGCCAGTTGGCTAGTAAAAACAAGGAATGTTATATATCACATATGGGGCAGTTTATTCACACCCTACCATAGGGAGGGTATCCAATCATTAGATGTATCACTGACTTGTATGGTGTGCATCACGAATTGTACGGTTTGACCAAACCCTACCTGATGTGACAACATAGAGAAGGTATGTATAGCACATCCCATCACATATACTTCATAACATTTTGTATTGTACCGCAACATATTGTAGTATTATCATTACCTCATAGGCGAAAACTATTAAGGGGAAAAGGAGGGTGATACCCTCGAATGTTGGAGTGGCCGTGTAAATAGTTCTATAATTGGGGTAATTTGTTTTGTTTTAAAGTATATGGCTTTCACACAAAAGTAAAAGAATCTGTAACCAAAAAAGATGTTTCAACCGTAAATTTTTATGGTAAACTCAACAAATAAAAGAGATTTGCTAAACACAATCTTATGGGTTTTCTTTAAGCTTTTTAAATTTCAAAAAATTACAATTACTAAACTCATATATTGCATAATTATATACTTATAATCGTTTTAAAAGTGGTAAGTAGTGTTAACTCTAAAAAATTTTGTGTTTATTAAATGTTAATTATGTATTTATGGAATGCTTAAACAAAACTTCTATAGTTGTGTTTAGCAAATTCATAGATGGATTGGTAATTTAGTTAGAGGAACATTTTAGTTTGTTGGCAATTTCATTAATTAAAATGCAATATTAATAACTCTATGCCAATATCAACACTTGTGTTATTTCAGGTATATTATTTGTATTTTTTGATAGAAGCTTTGATTTAGTATCTGTAATTGGCGATTAAAAAAAAAGAAAAAAAAAAAAAAAAAAACCCATTGAATGTGTTTAGCTCTCCTTAAATAAAAATGTTCCGCCAGCATTACCTGCATCAAGGACTGATATTTACAAAAAATACAGTTTTACTAATGGTATATTACTGTGTAGATGTTAACAAGGTAGTTGTGTTAAATGTTGGTCATTTATTTAACATGTATTAAAATATAATTTGCATGGGTATTCTTAATATACAAAAATAAATAAATAAATAAATCATTATAACAAGACACAAAAGTGAGTATATCTCACGGACGAGAATTGATACAACTACAAAAAATTTCATAAAAACAAATTCATAATAAAGATTTGCAATGTATGATTGATGTGTTTAAATATATTTTCTATTTCTTATTTTGGCTACAACCAATCACACATTGACAAATATTTTTTGTGAATTTAGTTTTGTGAATCTTTGTAGTTGTATCTAGGGGTGGAAACGAGCCGAGCCGAGCCCGAGCCTGCCAGAGCTCGAGCTCGGCTCGTTTAAGTTTTAAAAGGCTCGAGCTCGAGCTCGGCTCGTTTCGAGCCTTAAACTTTAAGCTCGAGCTCAGCTCGTGGAATATTATATAGGCTCGGGCTCGGCTCGAGCTCGGCTCGTTTATTCGATTTGGCCATGCTTGGCTCGAGCTCGAGCTCGGCTCGTAATATATCTTTATTGAGCTCGTTAATAAGCTCGAGCTCGGCTCGTATATAAGTTAAAATATCATATTTTTGTTTAGGCTCGTTTAGGCTCGCGAGCCCAAACGAGCTTTTTATGTAAAACTCGAGCTCGAGCTCGATTAATAAACGAGCTGCAACTTAGGCTCGAGCTCGGGATCGAGCTCGTTTAGGCTCGGCTCGTTCGAGCTTTTTATCGATCCGATCCCGAGCTTTTCACGAGCGGCTCGGCTCATTTCCACCCCTGGTTGTATCAAACTCTCCTCACGGAAATGCAAAATTCTCTCTACAATCCGCGCTGGAAATAGTGCATATTTCCTGTTTCAAATTGGATACTTTTATAGAAGTAAAACTAATATAAGTCAAATTTAAAGACATGTGAAGCTACCTAAAACACTCAAGCTTAATGGAATGTCTATTTTATTACCCGTATTTCATAAGTTACACAACAACCCCACCTCACCAAATTTAAAAATTTCTGCATTGGTTACTTATCAACATTAAATTCTAAATTATTCTCAAAATAATAATAATAATAATAATAATAATAATAATAAAGTCTAAATTACTGGAATATCACAAATTTCCATAGCAAAATTGCGATTGTGTGATTATATTATTAACATCAAATTTTCGGTTTTAAGGGGTTGGCAATGCATCATTCACTCCATCACCCTTCACTCACAAACAATCAATCCTCTTATGCCACATCACCATCTTACTTTTCCTTTCACTCACTCACTTTTTATTGGCATCACATCACTCACCCTTCACTCACTTCTTTTTTTTTCTTTTCTTTTTCTTTTTTAAATTCTATTAAAATTTATTAAAAACTAAAATTCATTAAAATTAAAATAAACATTACATAATATTATTAAAAAACATAAAATACCATTACATAATACTACAAAACTAATCTTCATCGTCCACCTCGATGTATGGTAATTGTTGAGCGTGAATATGCTCCATAAGATCAAATCTGACACGAAAATGTGTATCCTCATCTCGTATCTCGGCTAAGGCTGCTTCGTCAAACACCGGTTCAATCGGAGGATCCCGAATATGAACCGGCGAGATTGCGTTACCGGCGTCATGTATAATCATGTTATGCAATATGACACACGTATAAACTATTTTTCTAATTCTTTCTATCGTGCGTGGCCGTAAGGGTCGATTCAGTATACTCCATTTACCCTTGAGAACACCAAATGCCCGTTCAACATCCTTTCGAGCCGACTCTTGTAATTTCTTGAACTTTTTTTCCTTCGGGTCGGTTGGATATTTGAACGCTTTAACAAACGTAGACCATGCCGGATATATGCCATCACAAAGATAGTAGCCACGCTTGTACGTATGGCCGTTCACAACAAATGGGCACTTAGGTGCCGTACCATTACGCTCGATGAGGAATAGTGGAGATTACATCACAACATTCACATCGTTGTTTGAACCCGGCGGTCCAAAGAACGCGTGCCATATCCACAAATCTTGAGACGCCACTGCCTCCATCATAATCGTGGGGTATTGATGGTCACCCCTTTTATATTGACCCCTCAATTCTATTGGACAATTCCTCCAAACAAAATGTGTGCAATATAGGCTACCGATCATACCCGAAATGTGATGTCGGGCTTCGTGCGCTTCGTACAAACATGCAACATCATGACTTGTTGGCCTACGTAGAAAATCTCGAGCATATAACTCAATAATAGCATCATAAAAAAATTGAAGGCATTCACATGAAGTTCTTTGCGCCATTTCCAAATATTCGTCAAACTCATCCGGTGGTGCACCGGTTGCGAGTTGTTTAATGGCAGACGAACATTTTTGTATGGCTGTAAAACTTTTTTTCATTCTAGCATCATAACCTTCCTGAAAATACTCGAATCTAGCCTCAATAGCTCGCGTTATTTTTAAAAATAAACTTTTAGGCATACGATACCTATCTTCAAAAAATTCATCGTCGAATTTTGGATCTTCACAAAAATAATCACGATGCAATCTTTGTGCAGCAGAGATCCGATTGCGTTTCACTGATTTTCGTGTCGACCCAGCCGTATCTTCTTCATCTTCGTCAATCGCGCTAGCAAAAACATCGAGACTAGTATCGTTAGACCACTCGAACGGCTCATCTAGAAATAAAGTAGAACCAATTTTTTTATACGCCATATACTTGTGGTTGAATCAGATATTTTTTTTGAATCGGCTTTTTTTTTTTTTTTATGTTGTGTGTTTGTTTATGGAAGTATATATAAAAAAAAAAAATTAAAAAGTAACCGTTGGTCCTTTAAACACTCCCAACGTTCCAATTCATTTACTTTGCAACGGCTACTTTCACTCGGGAAAGTTTACCGCAAATGAAGCCCACCGTGCGGTAAGGAGGCACCGGCGGCGGTGTTCCCGTGCGGTGGGGCTACCGTGCCGTGTCTCCCCGCATGCGTTGCCAAGCCCCTAAGTAAGATTACATTTTATATACAAAAAGCAAAGATTATTCGTTAGTCAAGTTGTAGAACTTGGGTGTCAAATACAAACAATTGACGTAAACAAATCTGACAATGTGATAACGATTGACGCACTCAGATAGTCTACTGACATACTGTTACACACACATGTCACATAGCCTAATGATTGATATGTATACATAGCCTATCATTGATGAGTTATGACTTATTACATGATGTGTTTTCAGAATTAAAAACACTGATAAAACAACAAATTATATTTTTTAAACTTATATTACATTCTAGTGTGATTCCTAACAAAAACAATAATGAGATATTGCTTATTGTTATTGTTTACTGCATCCGCTTCTTTTGTCAACATATCTAAAGTCAGATATCGTCATTAATAAGCTTATTTTTCATATATATATATATATATATATATATATATATATATATATATATATATATATATATATATATATATATATTCTTAAATCTTAATTTAAAAAATATGATTTCCCCATAGGCCGTCTTGAAAGTATAATTAACTTCAAAAAATTGGTTAGTTTAAGACAATTAGTAATAGAGAACGAATGTATTGCGATTACCTTTGTCATTTCAGCGTCAACTCGGCTTTATCTCGTTAATACCAATTGCATTATCAAACGACCGTAATAAAGCGACCGCGGCCGTAACTAAAAACTTACCCCAAAAAATTCAATTTATACACTCACAGACACAAACACACTCACATTATTTGGTAGAGTAAACAACATAATCTCTTTTTTTCTGCTTGAGGGAAACGTCCCAATCTTTCACCTAAGGGGTCTTCCTCGACCACCCATTAGTACTAGTCTAAGTCAAAATTATTTGCTTTTGGTTCTGTTTGAAATTCTTGTTGAAGTGGGACATTTTGAAACAATGTTCTTAGAGCACTAGGAATGATAACGTGATGCCATCGTTAAGGGCTTAAAATCTTGTATTAAAGTAGAGTTAACCACACAGAGGGTTTAAGTTAAAGCTGTGTTAACGTGGCGCGTTAGTCACTTAACGCAGAGTTAAATGTGAACTTTTTTGTGAGTTAAGCTTTAACTCAGAAAGTTAATCACACCGCCCCCCAAGTTAAGTTTTAACTCAGTTTTTTTGTTTAATTATGATACAAGTGGGGCCTAAAATGTTGAGTTAAGGTTGAGTGATTTTTTTTTTTTTTTTTTAATTAATGAGAAAAGGTTAAAGCTGATATGACGTTGACGTGAAAATAAGTTAAACCTTAATTTGTGTTATGATTGCTAGTGCACTTAGACACAAATCATGAGTTATGGTTATTTAAATGTCATAAAATTAAGAGCAAGGAAAAAAAAGGTCTAGGCAAGTCATATTCACAAGTCACAAGTCACGAGTTATGGTTATATTACCAATGGGCTTGTGGTCCACTGGGTATGTCTTATTCAGTTAAGCGTGCCTAGTGGAGAGTAGTACCGGTTTGGGTGACCAAATCGGGAAGTCCTCCCTTGTGGATCACTGCCCTGTCGGTACGATTTCAAAGTCCTTCAATGAAGGTTTCAACCCACCAGGGTTCGAATCTGGAGAAGGCAGGGTTTACTTCAATTTAAGTGTCGTGCCTTCGGGCGGCTTAAGTTGAAGGTTTTCCTCCCATCGGGTTTCAAATTGAACATGGTTTTCCTTTGAAAGAAAGTAACCGTTCAAAAAAAAGGCAGGTCATATTAGGCTCATACGTGTCAGTTGACTATGGCTTATTCTGTTTATTGTTGGCACGTATTTCTTACACTAATAAAGTCGTAAATGTAATGCAGTAGTAATTAGATTCAAATTTTCTCATTTGACATTTAATTAAAAAAAAAAAAAAAGAAAAAAAGAAAAAAAAAATCAGAAACACACTAATTTTCAAATGAAAGTGTAATTCACGCGCCTCTTTTTCAAAGCAAAATATGATTTAGATCTTAAAGCAGCCAAAAGAAATGATTGTAGTGCTTAACGCTTCGTTCTCGAGTTTATTTTTAGAAGGAAAAAAAAATAAATGATAAGAAACTGAAATTTTATTATGTTTTTAAGTTTTTCTTAGACAGAAAGAAAAGAAAATACAAAAGAAATGAAATGAAAATTCTTATCATTTTCTTATAGGAATTTCCCCCCCAAATGTGAGCGGATTTGAACGGAAACAATTCTACACCTGCGCTTTTTACTATATAATAACCGATATATCTTTCAATATTTATTCATATTCGACTCTTATAATAAATGAACATATTTGAAAGTGCATAACTGTAATTTATGTCTCTTTTTTCTTTCTTTTCTTCCCAATTCGAGAAAACAACATTATTTCTTTTCATTTTATTTTATTTCAATTCGAAAACATGAAATATAAAATCAATTTTCTTTCATTTCCTTTTCCTTTCTTTTCTCTTCTTTACACATCATTTTTATCCCATCTAGGAAAACTCGAGAACACATCGTAAATGTCTGTATAATTTTATGTTTAAAACTATATGCCAACATTCTGTTAGTTGCAGATGAGCGACCTACAGCTTCACAAACCAATAATTAAATGACACCAAATTTTAAGCACAAAATTAAACATATATTTACACATCTCAATCATTTCTCAACGGATAATTATGTTATCTCCAATCACATAAGTACTTCATAATAAGAAATGCTATAATCCCAAATATTTACTAATTTCTTTTTTATTACAAAATAAGGTATAACAAAATGATTTATCACGAAACAAATGGTCAAAGTTTCATGTAAAATTATTATGTGAAAGTTTTTATTAATTAAATATTATATAATTGTAACAAAACCTCGTTCATAATATCTTCAAATTTAAAGTAAAAATTGGACACTATTCTCCTCTAAAAATTTCTCTTCTCCAATCATTTACTTAATAATTTAGTTTCAAAACCTTATGTACTAAACTAAACTAATATAGTTTTAACAAATCATTTAATTTTCTAATTTACTTTATTTATTATAGAGAAATGATAAATCCTCCAACCAAAACCTCCTACTTATCCTTCTACTCACAAGATCTTGACAAGTGTCAGAACTGACGGTTTGAATACAAAGAGAGAATGACTGAAAAAAATAATATAACATTATTATTTGTGTAGAAAAATTAGTAGTAGGATATTGTATGAGGATTTAGCAATGCTCTTTATTATATGTTTAGAAATTAGTAGTAGGATATTGTATGAGGATTTAACAATGCTCTTTATTATATATTTAGACTTAAAGGATCGTGATAATTGCCAAGGACGAGTGTGGTTCAATTTGAAAATATTCGAGTTTTGCTTTTTAGAAACCATGCGGTTTCGATTTATTTTAAGTTTGGTTTTTGGTTTACTTTAGGTTTTATTTCGTTTATCATGATTTGGTTTTTCAATGATTGAATTTCTAATGCAACATTGAATAACATTTTCAAGCTTTAAGAACAAAAAATCACAAAATAATGACAATAAAAACTAGTGATCATAAAAAATTTATATGAGAGAATTATTTATTTATCGTAAAGTGACATAATAATGACAATAAAAAACTAACGACCACAAAAATTGTAAATGATAATTGTTTATGTTTAATAAATGACACATTAAAGAAGTAATGGAAACATGAGTTTTTATGATTTATTCTGTCGGTTCAGTTTGGTGTTTTTGTTAAAACCAAAGCGAACCATAAACTTTGGTTTTATAAATTACAAAAACCGAACCATCGGTTTCTCAAGGGTTTGATTTTTATGTTTTGGTTACTCGATTTTATTATTTTTTTTTTTAATTTTTTTTGTATAGGTTCGGTTTTTCCGGTTTTCTGCACACCTTTAATAATTGTTTCAAAAATTTATTCCAATATAAAACATGGTTGGAGATGATTTTATGTGGTCCATTTTTCATATATGAAGAAAAAAACTGTTAGATTGATAAAACCTCATGGTATTATGCATATTCTTGATAACTATTTATAAAGACATTTACATAAACACTATTAAACCATGGTAGACCCCAAGCCGCGGGCTTGGATTGACTAATCTTTTTCATCTAACACTCATCAACAATTCAAGCAGCGAAATCGTGAAAGTTCGGATTGCAGTAGTAAACTAAAAAAACATTAACTCAATAAAAACATAACTTGTTGATGAAGAAATCCAGTAGCAAGTGGAAGCAATTTTCAAGCTGCAGTAAAACCAAACGCACAAGTAAGCAGCAAAATCATTAAAGCAATACTACGTATTAATCTACTGTTGAAGATCTTCGACAGCAAGCAGTATAAAATCTTCAAACAGCAACAACAAAAGCAAAAACAAAGTGGCAAAAGCAAAGCGGAGACAAAGAAAAAAAAACTTTAATTCGCGGCAGCCGAATTTCGGCGGCGCCTAAGACATCTTGCGAGGTGATCTTGGTCTAGTTTTAGGATTTTGACGTGATACATAGCAGAAGAGATTGTGGTGCTGAGGTTTTTGTTTTGTTGATTTTTTTTTTTTTTTAATTTTATTTTATATTTTTTAGGTTTGACGAGTGGCATAAACGCAACGACTTATGATGGCCGATTAGGTTTCAGGATCATACCCGCTCATGATACAATATTGAACAATGAAAACCCGTTTTTTTTTTCGTAAATCTCAAAACCATAAGATTAAAATAAAAAATAAAACACATAATCATTGCTTACAAAAACATAAAGTCCATCAAAACTCAAACGAGAACTAACTCAAAACTTTCGTCCACAAAACTTTGTCATTAGACAATGAGCCTAACGTGTGTTATTCCAATAGGAGGTGAGATCCATGACAATCCACCCTTTTCTAAAGAACAAACCAAGCAATCCCAACCATCCATCCTCTTTTAATCCTACGGATGAGATCAAATCTGAAAATACAAAACAAGGACAAATAAGTAATTTTACCTCTAACCAATAAAAAGAAAAAATATCTTCCTTCATCTCATTCAAAACCCTACTTTCTCTCTCATAAAAACACACACACCGGCACCTACTTCCTCTCTCATAAAACCACCGCCGGAAAAGTGTCGCCGGAAAAGGAAACATCGCCGGAAAAGTAAGCATCGCTGCAAAATCATCGCCGGACACCTACTTCCGTCGTCGTTTCACTCAATCACCGTCATTCACACCATAAAAACCGCCGTTATTATCAGATCTACATTCTCTTTCATCACAATCACCATAAAATCGCCGGAAAAATCACCGCCGTCGTCTAAAAATGGATGACAATCGGAATTTAATTGATGTTATAGATGAGAATAAGCTGATCGAAGTTACAGTAGATGTTGCAGACACAGGAGATGTTGTAGATGATTTACAAGATCTAGAAGAAGTTTTACCAGAAGTTGATGTTGTAGATGTTCCAGTAGATGTTGTAGATGAAGTTGATGTTGAAAAGAAAATTGAAGGTAAATCACATGTGATTTGATCTTTTGGTATATTATACAGTTTCGTTGTTAGCTGTTTTAGTGTTTTGATATTTTGGAATGTTAAATCACATGTGATTTGAACTAGGTTATTTTAAAACATAGAAAGGAGTAAAAAAGATTTGAATTATTTGTAAATCACATGTGATTTCCTTTAAATCACATGTGATTCACAAAATGTTATTATGTTGTTTTAATAACATGTGATTCACAAAATGTGACTCACAATCTTTTTAATCTGAATCACATGTGATTCAGATTATTAGTTATCTTAAATCACATGTAATTCTGTGATTATGTTGTTTTATTGTTTGAATCTTTTTAATATGAATTACATGTGATTCAGATTATTAGTTAACTTAAATCACATGTAATTCTGTGACTATGCTGTTTTATTGTTTGAATCTGTTATAAAGTTAAATCACATGTGATTTATTAAATAATCACATGTGATTTACTAAATAATCACATGTGTTTTACCCATGAATCACAAGTGATCTATTTTTAATATGCAGATTCTATGAGATCACCCAGACCAACATTATATGAGCATTCTGAGACACCGGGTGGATCAATATATTGGGTGCCTCATGTAGATGAAGGCATTCCTATACCTGTTGAGGGAAGATACTATGATACTTTAGAGGAAGCTATAGAGATGTATAGTACTTACGCAGAAGCAGGAGGTTTTCAAATCAAAAAGTCAGGGCAACGATTAACAAAATCTGGTAAGGTACAACACAAGTACATCATGTGTAACAAAGAAGGTCTTCCAAGAGGTATTAATATTGACACTTTGGATAATCAAAACAGTGACAAACAAAAAAGAAATACAACTGTTCATGTAACAGGTTGTAAAGCTCGTATAAGGTTGGAATTGCATACAGTTTCTGGAAAATACAAGTTAGTTCAGTTTATGGATAAACACAACCATATGCTAATACCAAAAGAATACAAACATTTTACAAAAAAACAAAGAAAAATGACTCAAGCACACAAATTGTTTATTGTAAAATCAGCAACAAACAAGATTGGTGCAACACGGGCCCATAACTTGTTAACCAGTATGAAAGGTGGATATGAGTATGTTCATGGGACATCTGATGATTTTAAGAATCATCAAAGGGATATTAATGCTTTCATAGGGGAGAGTGATGCACAAATGCTTATAAACAAAATGGAAAATAGAAAGGATTATGTGCCGGACTTTACATTTCAATATAAGGTAAAAAACAGTGAGTTAGAGGCAATGTTTTGGGCTGATGAAGTTGCGAAATGCAACTACAAAGAGTTTGGAGACATAGTATCCTTTGATGCAACATTCAGGTGTAACAAGTAAGTTATTATTATTTTTTTTCTAATTTACATATAATTTTTTTAATATGATTTCCTTTTAAAACCAAAATCACATGTGATTGATTTCAACAATCACATGTGATTATATAATCTATCACATGTGATTATATAATCAATCACATGTGATTTACTTTTGCATCATAGTATATTAATCTATATATGTTCCTAGGTACAACATGGTGTTTGTACCATTCACTGGCGTCGATAATCACAGAAGGTGTGTCACATTTGGTTCGGGGATGCTTTTACATGAAGATACCGAATCATACACGTGGCTACTTAACGCATTTATGACTGCCTTCCAGAAAGAACCAACCATGGTTGTAACAGATCAAGATGGAGCAATGAAGAGAGCTATTGAAGCCGTTTTCACTCAATCAAAACACAGACTTTGCATGTGGCATATTGACCAAAAGATTCCAGCAAAGGTAAGAATATTCAATTAACTAATCTGTTTATGTGTGATTCACATGTGATTCAACTATAATATTAAATGAATCACATGTGATTTGCATAAAATCACATGTGATTCAGATGTGTATCACATGTGATCTACTTGTAAATCACATGTGATTCAGATGTATATCACATGTGATCTACTTGTAAATCACATGTGATTCAGATGTTTATCACATGTGATGTAACACCCCAACCCTATAAGGGTAGAAGTATTACATTACAGTGACATATCAGAACAAACACAAACATATGATTCATACATACAAAGAAATTCAGGGTTACAAATGAAAATCTGAAACTACAAGGTTACAAAACAATAAATACTATGTCCAATAACGTGAAACTTCATCTAATCGTCTCTAGTCCAAAGCATAGTCTTCTAAGTCCAGTCACACTCTCTTCCCATAACCCAGCTTCCTACTAAAACCTGCCGCAGGAAAAGGAAATGCGGCTGAGCTTAAAAAGCCAGTGAACAGATACATATACAAAGCAATGATAATGAAACAGAACTGAAATATAGTGCATTGGGGAAATAGAATAAGGAATAGATAAAAGAGTAATAGAATAGAAAGAAGAAAGGATAGTCATCTACCACGAGCCCAGAAACATATCATATCATATAAGCCGTCAATACCATAATTCTTCATAATCATATAGAGGGGAGTCCTCTCAGATAATCAGATAATATGAGGGGTGTCCTCATTCTTCAAGTGGGTGGAGTAGCGAACTCCCAGAAATTGTGAAAGGCATGTATAGCACACAGTACCAGTCACCTCAAAGTCAACTCAAAGTCATAGTTAAATCCACTAAGCATACATATCTAGGATTGCAATCCATACGCCCCTTACTCAAAGTCAATCTCAAAGTCATATACTCAAAGTCATAATGGCCATAATAGTAATCATAAAAAGGGATGGCGTGAGAAATCACTCACCCACACATGAGTCATGCCAGTGGTGCATCACAGACATGCCTATGGTACCTCCATAGGTAGGGAAACAGAAATGGCTCGGGTATCAAACTAAGAGTCAGGTCTCAAAGTCATGCAAAAGGTCATAATAGCAGTTCATAACAAAGGGTTCATATCAGAAATAGTATTCAAGGTCCAATCAGAGTTTATCAGGTCAAGGTTCATATTCAAAAATCAATTCATGGTTCAGTTCAAAAGTCCGTTTCAAAAGTTTCTATTAAAAGTCCAATTTAAATAATCTTTTAAAACAGTTTTCATAAAATGGTCTTTCAAAATATAGTGTTCATGAAAGTTAAATAACCTTTCTTTTAAAAAGAAATTTAGCATCATTTATAAACATCTTTTCAAATCGGTTCTTCTCAAAACATTTCCATGGTATCATTAAGAAGGTTTTCATAGCATAGGTTCATAACGGAGGTCATATCAAGTGGGATCAACAGAGAAGGTTCAAGTAAAGGGGATCATAGCAATGGCATCAATTCGGGAACTAACGGATCAGAATATGAAAGAGATCATGAGAAACCTTTTGAGAAAGGTCAGAATATCTGTACCTTAAACCGCAAGTGCACCCCATGACAGAAACATAAAGGTCGAAAGCAAAACTCCTTCTTCAGTGAATCTACACGAATTAATGGTCGGCTTGTTATTAATAACTTATTCATTTCAGATTTCTCATTTTAGTCGGCTTTCCAGTTTTAGTAACTTTCCATTTAAAGTGACTTTCCACTTTTAGCAGGTTTCCATAAATAGTAAGTTTCCACTTTTAGAAAGTTTCCATAATTAGAAAGTTGAGTCATTATTAATGGAATCAAAGTATCTTTTAACATATTTACACATTTGGTCCTTAGGGTTTCATAACTTTACCTTTTACACCCTTATTTTTCCAAAATTACACTTTAAACCTTTTAGTATTCAAGGTTACACTTTAAACCCTTAACTTATCCATTTTACATAATGATCCCTTATTTTATCATGTTATACGAATATACCTTCAAGTATTCACAATTTACACTTTAAGTCCTTCAAGTCATCAAAGTTACATATTTAACCCTTTAATTTACAATTTCAACTTTTAATTATCAATAATTACATATTAAGCCATTAAATTACCAAATTAGCACAAAACCCCCTGAATATATTTTATCACTCAAATCAGTCCCAAGTTTCCAGAAATTACATGTTTAGTCCCTCCACTTTAATTAATTATAAAATCGCATAATACTTAATTAAATAAACATTTTAATCCCTTTAAATACAAAATTTACACATAGCACCCTTAAGTTATATTTTATTCGAATTATATATGATCCAATTTAAGTTCTAAAAATAACCCTTAAGTTTTAAAGTTTACGAAACTCACCCAAATCATTTATACCAAATCGTATAACATTTTTATGCATGATTAAAAACCCTAATCAAACCTAATCCAATTTTAATCATTACTTAATCATTTAAGAGCCATTAATAAAATCAAAACAAGCCCTAGTTCAAAAACCCTAGGTTACACGATTTTATTTTCTTTTTCTCTTTATACGTTTTATACAAAACTCAATAAATCAAAATAAATTCGAAGCACATGATTCAAGCCATGATAATTCTTCCAACATTTTTACAGATCACTATACAATATAACAAGTGTAAATAAATTATATTTAGAATTATTATGGATCGCATGGTGTCTTTTACATTTTAAACATGTTTTTAGGGTTTAATTAGCCAAAATGATGTCGAGCATGCATGGATCGATTAGAGCATTTTAGATGATGTTCATAGGGTGTAAGGGACCTGAGAAAAATACCAAACCAAGACTTGAACGTGTGGAGAGGGCTGTACGATTCATAGTCTACGCGTATAGACCAAATGATCCAAAAATCACCACGACTTCACCAATGATCTTCCAACCTTGAAACCAATTTTCGTGGGTCTTATATGATGTAAGTATCACAGGAAAAATGAGAAATAATTTTTATAGAGGTGGAGTGAGGTGCAAACGAATTACCTTGTTTTTAGGGCTCGACAAAAGAAAACAATTGCTACGATCGTGTAAGGCTTCAACAATTCGAATGGGATTTTTCTTGGCTTCTTAGGATGTTGGTTTATCACAGAAAAATACCCAGGTGTGCTGTGTGAGTCGAATGGGGGCTGTGAGAATTGTTTGTGTGTTTATTGAAATCGGCAATTAGGGTTTTTTTGGAGAAAAGATATGGATTGGCTTTTTAAAATGGAATGCCGTGTGATGAGAGGGTATGGAGGACCAGAAATTTCGTGATTATAGGTGGAAAAATATTTGGTGATAATTATCTTCCATATTTATAAAGATTTACATCATTTTAATTTAATTTAAATCACTTTAAAATCAATTTTATCTCAATCGGCCCTATGAGGGGTATTTTAGTAATTTTGTATCTTGTATAAATGTTAAATGAAGTTGTTAAAATTATTTGGATACTCAACTTGTGCCTTGTTAGAAATTTGGAATTTATTTGATACTTTCTAAGCTTTTAATTAAATTTTAAATATGTAGGGGCATTTTGGTCTTTTCACATGTTCTCAGATTTTAGGTGTTACAACTTCTTCCCCTCTAAAAAGAAAAATTTCGTCCTCGAAATTTGAAGTCGCAAAGTTAGATAAAGTCGTAGCAAACCGCAAAAGTCGTCACAACATTCTCACGCCCGGGGAGGTTCTTCCAAAAGATATTCAGACCAACTGGTTTCTCATGACTCGTAATTATTGTCAAAACAGTTTCAGATTTCTCAGAAGGGCATATCATATTGAATTTGAATCAAAAGGATAATGTACCAAACATAACGGATGATAATCGAATTCTCCAGGAAGAGGTATAGAAATACATAGGATTTTCATCGAATTGATTAGGCGAATCAGATGAGAATACATTGAATTGTAGCAAACATGGGGTGATATAAGGTTTAATTCTTCAGCTTCTCAGATAGTCTCGGCTTTTAGATAACCTTTCAAAGGTACTCTCATAAACAAACAGGTCTCATTTCCTCAAAATCCACAATCACATATTTTACTCATAGCAGATCATAATGAACAACTTCACGAATGCGAATCGTATACGGACAGAAAGCATATCGTTAGATATCGTCAATGGCAGAAATTTCATAATGGAACCTAAGATTCTTATCAGAAGTTGCAAAGATCAGCAACACACGTGTCGAGAGTCCAAACGTATCGATTCGTATAACAAGGACAGCAGATCAAACGTATAGGTAGAATGAACCTAAAGTCTCACTAAACTCAGATGATCTTGATCAGATGCCAGAATTCTAAAGCTTCTAAGGCACTTCTTAAAATATCATATGCCCACCATAAGTGCACGTTATATGATGTAAGTATTATCACGTTGGCCAGGCGTCATAATACTGGCATCATATACATATGCCCTCATGATGATCATACTTTATCTCAAGTCGTGAACACCCAAACTTATTTAAATCCACCTAGTCCACATATAGTCTCAGAGGTCACCAAAATCAAACAACATAACTAAGAGAACGAAATTACTCGAAGAGTAACGGAGATCCGAGAATGTCATTCAAAATTAAGGTACGTCATCAGTAACGTCAATTCTTTACAGCATCATCTCGTCTAAACACAATGTCCGCTTTCAAATCCGTCCACTCATTTACAAATTTCAAAATTTCTTCCAAGTTGGAGTAATCTGTTTATTTTTGTCCGTCTTACCTCATGATTAAGAGAATTTAAAATTCGAGTCTGGTTCCTCAAGCCTTCAGCAACTCTTCTTGGTACTGTGGCGTCGTAGCGGCAGTCTCTGACACGATCACTGTGCATCCCTCCATCCGCAGGTCTGCTTCTGCTCTCAATTCATCTTAGTACAACTAAAATGAATAGAGAAACAAGACTGCGTTTCTTCGACAGGTCTTCTAACATAGCTCCAGGTTTTAAGGTACATGATGTTGTTGTCGACTCCAGGTTGTGTGTTGAATGGTTCGTCTTCTTTGGTCTGGTTGTCTTGGTGCCCAAACTGAAATCTTCACGTGTTGCGTGATGCATGATTGAGCACTATCCTAGTTCCTCACTTCTTCTTGTATGCTTCTTCCATGGTAATGCTTGTCGCAACCATCTTCTACGACTCTTCCACCAAGTTTCTAACTCCGATAACGATCTTCGATCTTGGTCCTTCTTGTGAAAGCTCTGTCTTTACATTATACAGGGTAGTGTTGTCTATTATGCCTTCTGAACGTCAATCAAATTTCTCTTCCAGAACAAAGGGTCGTCTCACCAATAATCTCTATGTTCTTCTTTCGTTTTAGAACACAACACAATGTCATACTATGACAATTTGTCCAAAACACGCGAAAAACATGATTATTCTAACCAACACCATTGGCATCATTCAAGTTCATAAATATTATAACGAGTGCAAAGGCAACTTCAGAAATCATCTCAGGGAATTTTCACATCGCCTTCTTTCTTCTTCAGGAACTGAAATACTTCCCAAAGGTTACTCTCGGTTAGTTAACCCCCTTCTTAGAAGTTTTTGTGGTTGCTTCTTCAGTCCTTCAAATCTAAAATGATGCAATCAGACGCGGAGTTTCAAAGGAAGACCAAATTAATTATTGATACGCGGAAACAGATAATGATTAGTGATAGTGGTACGTTTAAGTTTACGATAGTCGATACGTCATCGCATACTTCTCTCGTTCTTCTTCATAAACAAACAAGAGCATCTAAAGAGAATCACCAAGGTTAAAAATCATATTTCATCAGCTCCTTCAATCTCTCAACTTCTATGGCACCATGGTTTCTTCAACTGAGATCGGTTCAATGCCCACTCTACTTCCTAAGCAGGAAGGAGTACCAAAAGGTTCATCAGAGAATACCGGAAAATCTTCGTATGACAAAATATTTCCCAATAGCAGAACTTTCTAAGGGTTGATAATAATGGTTTTCAGGAAAAACTTGATAATCACATGAGTTCGGGTTTGGGGTTTTCCATAGTGGTAGAAATTTTAGCAGATGTAGAGAGTCATCATAATGGAATAGGGTGAAGCAGATTTTTAAGGTCACATTTCAGATATGGTAGTCTATGGTATCTTCACGAATAGCCATTCAGTCCAAAAGACCGTACGATCAGACATCTCAAAGTCAAAGGATTCATAGAGTGAATACAGTCGTCAAATCATACAGATAATTCATATATCAGAGTCAAGTACATGGTTCAACAAAAATGTTGGGATGGATAAACGAACAGTTCAATGTGTGGGAAATTCGTTTATCTTCTTAGCATAAGTAGCAGGTAGGATGTGTATCATTGGTAATACGAATATCGTATAATCGTCAATTGTGAGAGGTACAGAATCTCAGTTATCAGCATCATCATGCTTAGTTAACAAATCCATACAGAGATAGTATTTACATCATACCCTTCCAAAGGAAACGGTTGGCAGAACAAGGTTCATCATTCAAAGAGAGGAAACAAAACTTCTCATATTCGTGGTTCATAATTACCAAAATTCTCATAGGAGTAATAATGGATCATACAGAGTTAAGTAGTATCGGATGATACATTCATACCCAGCATAAGTAATGAATTTACAGAATGTGTCGAACACATTGTGGTTGAATGACCTATGATGTGGTCGAAAAGGTGTCAAACAGCTTATCAAACAAATCGGAGGCGGAGATCAAAATCTGAAGGTGAAACTTAAATGTATAAGGTATCCAGGTAGCCTTCCGAAGTATTCCAAACTTACTTGGTTACTAAACTTAAGTTGCAAAACTTCTAACTTCTGAAACAAAGGTCCTTATAAGGCTTATCTAAGAGCAAAGGCACGATCAGAGTGATACGGAAGCAAATGATACTTACATAAATGTCTTAGTCTACCCATTCCTCACTGGTAATAACTTAGGTTCCTATGGGGAATCCTAATGTAAAGTATCAAAGGTTGTCTTATGAGCGCCTACAGTGGAAACTTAGGGGTCCAAACTTCACAGGTCAAGGGTAAATGTATTACGAATCGCAGCCTGGGCTCTGATACCATAATTGTAACACCCCAACCCGATAAGGGTAGAAGTATTACATTACAGTGACATATCAGAACAAACACAAACATATGATTCATACATACAAAGAAATTCAGGGTTACAAATGAAAATCTGAAACTACAAGGTTACAAAACAATAAATACTATGTCCAATAACGTGAAACTTCATCTAATCGTCTCTAGTCCAAAGCATAGTCTTCTAAGTCCAGTCACACTCTCTTCCCATAACCCAGCTTCCTACTAAAACCTGCCGCAGGAAAAGGAAATGCGGCTGAGCTTAAAAAGCCAGTGAACAGATACATATACAAAGCAATGATAATGAAACAGAACTGAAATATAGTGCATTGGGGAAATAGAATAAGGAATAGATAAAAGAGTAATAGAATAGAAAGAAGAAAGGATAGTCATCTACCACGAGCCCAGAAACATATCATATCATATAAGCCGTCAATACCATAATTCTTCATAATCATATAGAGGGGAGTCCTCTCAGATAATCAGATAATATGAGGGGTGTCCTCATTCTTCAAGTGGGTGGAGTAGCGAACTCCCAGAAATTGTGAAAGGCATGTATAGCACACAGTACCAGTCACCTCAAAGTCAACTCAAAGTCATAGTTAAATCCACTAAGCATACATATCTAGGATTGCAATCCATACGCCCCTTACTCAAAGTCATAATGGCCATAATAGTAATCATAAAAAGGGACGGCGTGAGAAATCACTCACCCACACATGAGTCATGCCAGTGGTGCATCACAGACATGCCTATGGTACCTCCATAGGTAGGGAAACAGAAATGGCTCGGGTATCAAACTAAGAGTCAGGTCTCAAAGTCATGCAAAAGGTCATAATAGCAGTTCATAACAAAGGGTTCATATCAGAAATAGTATTCAAGGTCCAATCAGAGTTTATCAGGTCAAGGTTCATATTCAAAAATCAATTCATGGTTCAGTTCAAAAGTCCGTTTCAAAAGTTTCTATTAAAAGTCCAATTTAAATAATCTTTTAAAACAGTTTTCATAAAATGGTCTTTCAAAATATAGTGTTCATGAAAGTTAAATAACCTTTCTTTTAAAAAGAAATTTAGCATCATTTATAAACATCTTTTCAAATCGGTTCTTCTCAAAACATTTCCATGGTATCATTAAGAAGGTTTTCATAGCATAGGTTCATAACGGAGGTCATATCAAGTGGGATCAACAGAGAAGGTTCAAGTAAAGGGGATCATAGCAATGGCATCAATTCGGGAACTAACGGATCAGAATATGAAAGAGATCATGAGAAACCTTTTGAGAAAGGTCAGAATATCTGTACCTTAAACCGCAAGTGCACCCCATGACAGAAACATAAAGGTCGAAAGCAAAACTCCTTCTTCAGTGAATCTACACGAATTAATGGTCGGCTTGCTATTAATAACTTATTCAATTCAGATTTCTCATTTTAGTCGGCTTTCCAGTTTTAGTAACTTTTCCATTTAAAGTGACTTTCCACTTTTAGCAGGTTTCCATAAATAGTAAGTTTCCACTTTTAGAAAGTTTCCATAATTAGAAAGTTGAGTCATTATTAATGGAATCAAAGTATCTTTTAACATATTTACACATTTGGTCCTTAGGGTTTCATAACTTTACCTTTTACACCCTTATTTTTCCAAAATTACACTTTAAACCTTTTAGTATTCAAGGTTACACTTTAAACCCTTAACTTATCCATTTTACATAATGATCCCTTATTTTATCATGTTATACGAATATACCTTCAAGTATTCACAATTTACACTTTAAGTCCTTCAAGTCATCAAAGTTACATATTTAACCCTTTAATTTACAATTTCAACTTTTAATTATCAATAATTACATATTAAGCCATTAAATTACCAAATTAGCACAAAACCCCCTGAATATATTTTATCACTCAAATCAGTCCCAAGTTTCCAGAAATTACATGTTTAGTCCCTCCACTTTAATTAATTATAAAATCGCATAATACTTAATTAAATAAACATTTTAATCCCTTTAAATACAAAATTTACACATAGCACCCTTAAGTTATATTTTATTCGAATTATATATGATCCAATTTAAGTTCTAAAAATAACCCTTAAGTTTTAAAGTTTACGAAACTCACCCAAATCATTTATACCAAATCGTATAACATTTTTATGCATGATTAAAAACCCTAATCAAACCTAATCCAATTTTAATCATTACTTAATCATTTAAGAGCCATTAATAAAATCAAAACAAGCCCTAGTTCAAAAACCCTAGGTTACACGATTTTATTTTCTTTTTCTCTTTATACGTTTTATACAAAACTCAATAAATCAAAATAAATTCGAAACACATAATTCAAGCCATGATAATTCTTCCAACATTTTTACAGATCACTATACAATATAACAAGTGTAAATAAATTATATTTAGAATTATTATGGATCGCATGGTGTCTTTTACATTTTAAACATGTTTTTAGGGTTTAATTAGCCAAAATGATGTCGAGCATGCATGGATCGATTAGAGCATTTTAGATGATGTTCATAGGGTGTAAGGGACCTGAGAAAAATACCAAACCAAGACTTGAACGTGTGGAGAGGGCTGTACGATTCATAGTCTACGCGTATAGGCCAAATGATCCAAAAATCACCACGACTTCACCAATGATCTTCCAACCTTGAAACCAATTTTCGTGGGTCTTATATGATGTAAGTATCACAGGAAAAATGAGAAATAATTTTTATAGAGGTCGAGTGAGGTGCAAACGAATTACCTTGTTTTTAGGGCTCGACAAAAGAAAACAATTGGTATGATCGTGTAAGGCTTCAACAATTCGAATGGGATTTTTCTTGGCTTCTTAGGATGTTGGTTTATCACAGAAAAATACCCAGGTGTCCTGTGTGAGTCGAATGGGGGCTGTGAGAATTGTTTGTGTGTTTATTGAAATCGGCAATTAGGGTTTTTTTGGAGAAAAGATATGGATTGGCTTTTTAAAATGGAATGCCGTGTGATGAGAGGGTATGGAGGACCAGAAATTTCGTGATTATAGGTGGAAAAATATTTGGTGATAATTATCTTCCATATTTATAAAGATTTACATCATTTTAATTTAATTTAAATCACTTTAAAATCAATTTTATCTCAATCGGCCCTATGAGGGGTATTTTAGTAATTTTGTATCTTGTATAAATGTTAAATGAAGTTGTTAAAATTATTTGGATACTCAACTTGTGCCTTGTTAGAAATTTGGAATTTATTTGATACTTTCTAAGCTTTTAATTAAATTTTAAATATGTAGGGGCATTTTGGTCTTTTCACATGTTCTCAGATTTTAGGTGTTACATGTGATTCACAGGTGATTCCTATGTATATATCATATGCTTTATACTTAAAAATAAGCCACTAAAACTCAATTTTTCAATAAAACAGATTTGTAAGACAATATACAAAGAAACTGATTTCAAGAAGCGTTTTAAGAAGCTCATTTGGAATATGTTCATTGAACCCTTCCAATTTGAAGAGAGATGGGCCAAGTTGATTGAAGATTTTGGTTTGCAAAAACACAAATGGTTGACAAAGATGTTTAATCTTAGAGAAATGTGGATTCCAGCTTATTTTATAGACTCTCCATTATTTGGATTGATGAGAACCACATCAAGGTCTGAGAGTGAAAACTCGTTCTTCAAAAGTTTCACAAGCCCAGGATCAACACTAGTTAGCTTCATGATGTCCTATGAATCAGCAATGGAAAGGCAACGTTATAGGCAAGAACATTTGGACATCAAAACACTAGAAGCGGCACCAAAGTGTAAAACAATGTTAAAAATTGAACGTCATGTAGCAAGAGTTTATACTAGGACAATATTTTTGCTTGTTCAAACAGAAATAAATGAAGCATGCTGGACTTGTTCAATACAGGACTTAAAATTGGAAGAAGGTTCTGAGATTGTCGTAGTTAGAGACAAAAATGCAGCGCCTTATAGAACACTAAACAAGGAAATTGAAGATGAAAGCGAAACAGCAGCACAAAGAGTTATAGACTATAAGGTATGTGATTTATTAAAAATATTTGTTAGTTTCTTTACAAGAATTACATTTGATTCCTGAAATGACATGTGATCTCTTAAGAATCACATGTGATTTACATGTAAATCACATGTGATATGTACTATAATCACATGTGATTTGTTTGTAAATCACATTCACAGAATATAATTCTTTTATCATTTTGTTTTGAAAAGGTACTTCGTAATATAGAAGATGGGTCGGTTGTATGCTCCTGCAGACATTTTGCTCGATACGGTTTCCTATGCCGACACGTGTTTTGTGTCTTCAAGAATCGTGATATTGAAGTCATTCCAAATCAATATATTTTGAGGCGGTGGACAAGGGATATAATTCCACTTGACTTGAGAAGAAAAAGAAACAGATATGGGGAAAAAAAATGTAGAAGTTGAAAGGCTTACAAATGAAGCAAATGCTGTGGTGGATGATTGTTTATTTAGGTTGAGCAATAATGTAGAGAAGATGGGTGCTTTTGTAGAAAAGTTGAAGACATTAAAGACACAAGTAGAGGCTGAGGTGCCAATTCCTCCTTCGGGAAAAACGGGAGATGTGATTGGTGAGCATTTTGCTATTTCAAAACCTGATAAACAGACAGTCAACAATCCAACAAAGGTACCAACCAAAGGAAATATTACAGAAGCAGAACGCAACAAAAGGCGAAAGAGTGAGCGAGAAAAAGCACTTGGAGTTAAAAAGAAGCAAATGAAGCCTTGTGGCCATTGTGGAGAGAAGACCAACACGCATACGAAAACAACTTGTCCTAAGAACCCAAACGCAAAGCGAAAAGCAACAGCAGTTGATAATTGAGCACTTTTAATACATTGATTTACTATGTTGAAGTATTCTTTAGAATGTTTACTTATGGAACTATTGTTTATTGTTTACATATGGTACAACTCTTGTTTAATGTTTACTTATGGAACTCTTACATACTTGTGTCATATTTGCCAAAACATTGCTTGAATCACATTGAATTATTGTTTACTTTGTATTTTAATTAAAATCAAATATACTGTGTTCAAAATCACATGTGATTTAGACAGAAGTCACTTGTGATTTGCACAACAATCACAAGTGATTTACAAATAAATCACATGTGATTTTCAGATAAATCACATTGGATTATTCTTTAAGTGAAAGTAACATCTAAAACCAACATATTTATAACAAAAGACAGGATTTAATTACCAGGATTGACTTTCCCAAAACACAACAAAACTTAAATCCTGCTTAATAAAGCATTCTAATCTACCATGGATATTCTGACTAGCATTCCATATTTAAACTACCATGGAAATTTTTTGACTTCACATACTTAACATAAAAAAAGCATACGATAACTAAACTAAAAATACTGTTCCCTAGCCTGATTCTCCTAGCCTGTACGATCACTTGGCTTCAAGTTCGTTTGCATCTTTTCCTTCACGTTGTTTCCTGTTCATTCTTGCTTGAACAATGATCTGCATCTTCGATTCAGAATCTACTTTGTCAAACTCCTTGGCCTCTTCAAGCATCTTTTCTCGACGCACATTAAGCTCATGCAACAACATTTTGGTAGCGAACTTGAATCTCAGCCTCCTCAACAAGTCTAACTGCTCCTTTGACTCAGCCACAAGCCCACAGTCCCATTTTGAAGGAGCTTCACCCATATAACTTTCCATGTGCAGCATGGCAAAAATACCACAATCTATGTAATTTGAGCTTGTACTCCATTTAAGCCTTGGGATCTTTGGAATCAGTTTCTTAATGCTAGCATACCTTTTGTGACGATGAAATTTTAGATGATTGGCAAACATATCTTTCTGCAAAAAAAAAAAAAAAAAAAAAAATGAGATCAAAGGAAAAACACATGTGATTTGTACAAATCACATGTGATTTGTATGTAAATCACATGTGATCAGGGAGAAAACTAATACTTACAAGAACATCACATACTACTTTATACTTTCCATCATACTTTGCCCCACTGTCAATGTTATCAAGTATTGTCATCGTAGTTGTCTTTAAAAAGTTGAAGACAACAACATAGAAATGCCCTTCATTGAGAATTGGAAAAAACACCTGAAAAAAAAAATAAATAAAAATAATAAAATAATAAAAATGGAAAACTATGAATATAACAAGTATAATTCTAAAAAGAAAATAATAACATTACCAAATCAATGCCTTTTAGATCAATGCCAGCAACATTTTGAAAATGTGCAGAAACTTGGGCATCAAAACTTTCCAATCGACCTTTTGAATCCAAACTTCCATCAATCATTTGCTTTGTCTGCATAAAATAACAAACATAAATTGTAAAAATCAAATAATATATAATAATACAATGAAATTCATAAAAAAAAAAAAAAAAAAAAAAAAAAAAAAGCACTTACGATACAACCAGTAGGCATGAAATGCCTTGACAAAGATCCAGCATCTTTGAAACTCTCTTCATGGTTAAGAATGGCACCCCAACAGTCAATAACATTTGCATCAAGACACAAACCAGGTGCTAACGTTTCCATGTTTAAACGAATTGATGAAACTTTGATGCCAGAATGAGTTTCAAAAACAGTTTCACTGCATCATCAAAAGACACAAATGTCATTAGCTAAAATATCATAGAAATTCAATAGTGAATCACATGTGATTACCTAAACAATAAAAGAAGTTCAAAAATCTTTAAATAAAATAGAACCTACATCTTGTCACCCTGCATACAAAACAAGCCGTTTCCAACCATAAATTCCACCCTCGTCATCCGAGGCACAACTTTAGTCTTCTTATTCATGTATGGCGAGCAGAGGAAAGAAGACGGTTTCGCAACTCGTTTTTCAGGAAGGATTATCTCAGGACTACCTTTGGAAACACGAGTAGCCACTCTTTCAGGAGTACCCGGACCTGCATTCACGACAACCAATTCCTCACGCGTCCCTTTATCAAACATATCACCCTGAAGTAAGACAACATAATTTAATTAAAAAGAAACAATATTTAAAAGAATAAAAAGATATAATTTAATTAAAAAGAAACAATATTTAAAAGAATAAAAAGATGTTTCTGTTAGAGTATTACGTATAGATATTCGTCTACAATACAATCAATCACCTCATTTACGAGATCGATATTGTTATTTAGCCACTGAGTGTAAGTCTCAGGCGTACTGTTGATCTCCAACTCATAATCTTCAGCTGGCTCAACAATATCAGCTTCACCCTGACACGGATCTTCAACACCAACCACATTTTCAGCCAGCTTCTCACTGTCAGCAGGTACATCAACGCCCTTCTCACCCTGAGAATTGACTTGCTTCTCTTCCTGAGATGAATCTTTTTCAAAATGATCTAAACTAATTTTACTAAAACCAAAGGTATCTAAACCATCTAAACTTACCTTTCTAATATCACGATCATTTCCACTGCCATCATTATCACTTCCACCAGTTTCATCATGATTCTCATCTGAACCAGCATCATCACCCCCCATTTCGCCTAAAGAGACAGGTTTTTTGAAAAGATCGGAATATTTCTCATATAACTCACCAAACTTTTCATCATCAGCATACTTTTTATAAGCTTTCAAAAGTTCGGCTTCAACAGAATCTCTTTCAGAATATATGATGGAAAGCTTTTCTTGAATTTTGTTAAACAAAACCTGTATTTAATAATAATGTCAAAGACAAGAAATATTGCAGTTAATCAATATGATTCACATGTGATTAGTGTGCAAATCACATGTGATTAGTGTACAAATCACATGTGATTAGTGTACAAATCACATGTGATCTGCAAACTAATCACATGTGATTTACAAACTAATCACATGTGAATCACATTGATTAACTGCAATATTTCTTGTATTGCAGTTAATCACATGTGATTTGAACACATGTAATTCAATAAAAACTAACATTTAATGATCAACTATAACAAATAAACCAACCTCTTTATCAGAAGATTCCGAAAAACCAGCATCAATAAAACCTTCTGTCTCGTTAGCTTCTACCTCAGTCCACTTAGGATTAAGCTCTAGTTCCCCCAACTTCCTCTCACTAAGTTCTAGATCCTGTCGTTGTCTAATTAAGGTTGTCGACCAGTTTAAGATGGCTGGACGCATACGAACAACATGAAACTTTTCAAACTTGGTAGAATCTAGATACGCAAGCTGGGAAAAAAAAGGAATAAAAGTTACATATGACAAACAGGAACAATATTTAAAATTAACTAAATATATAAACTTACCATGAGCACGGTTAATGGACCAGTGTAGTTGCATTGTCCTTGTGGATTGGTACTATACTGAAGGCAATTGTGAATGTAACCACACCAATCGATCTCAGATATTGGAAGATCTTGCGGAATATGTCTAACAACATCTAAACAAATTTGCCCACTCATGGTGTCACACCTTCCCATCGTGTTGGAAAACAGCATAAGGAAGTTGAGTTTGAAAAAATCATCAACTTTATTCGCATTAACCAACTCTCTAGCAATATCACTGTTACGAATGTCTTTAAAAGATTTGGGATAAAACTGATCAACCCAAGCTTTGACAAAATCATCTTTAACAGATCTTTGCTCAAACGAAAACAATGGAGTACCACCAAGCGGAATCCCTAACATATCATGAATTAATTCTGGAGTGACATGGATCGACAAACCATTCAACAAATTCAACTTATTAGTGGCTATATCAAAATTTGCAGCCACAAACCTACCCAACCTTGAAGGAAGTTGATCAATGAAAATTCTAAGAAATGATTTAAAACCTATTTCATGAAGAAACCGTTCCATGTTAACTTTTGATTGACGGATAGAAGAAAACAGAGAACAAGGAGCATTCCTTACCCTAAGAGTTGGAAATTTAGCAACATACGCTAACTGTTGTTGTTCCTCTACTGACAACAACATTCTATCATTTCCCAATTTTTTAAGCTTCCTAACATTAGCTTTATCATCACCTTCAAAATCATTTTCCTCTTTCTTCTTCTTTTGTTTTGGTTTCTTAACTTCCATTTTCGACTTTCGCACAACCCCTTCATTTTCAGAATCAGAAACCTCATCAATAACGCCCTTCAATTTCTTAAGCATAAGCTTAAGAGAATCGGCATCGTCAACATCACCCGTCAAAAGCTTTTTAAGCAATTTATTAGTATTCACGTCACTTTCATCAGTAACGTTCTTTCTCTTGAGCCTTTTATTACCACTCTTAACATTCTTCATCAAACTAACACCTTCATCACAAGAATCCGAATTAACTTCATTAGTAGAAAGAGAAGATGAAACCCTCTTCCCTTTATTCACCTTCTTATGCTTCAACTTCTTAGACAACTTAGGTTCACCACTACACTCTTTATCCGACAACTTCCTTTTTCGTTTAGAGAAAGACTTCTCAACATCACGTTTCGGCAATGCAGCCTTGGAATTTGGCTTTTGAACATTTGGCATTGCCTTCAACACTTCTGCCTTCAACACATCAGCAGCCTTAGACTTCTTCACATCAACAATTGCCTTATCCTTAGACTTCTTCACATCTGCAGCCTTAGACTTCTTGGCCCTAGACTTCTGCACATCCCTAATAACCTTAACCTTAACTCTCTCATCAGTCAACTTATCATTCACCTTATCACCAGCCTTCAACACATCACCAGCCCTAGACTTCTACACATCCTTAATCACACTATCCTTAACTCTCTCATCAGTCAACTTATCATTCACACCAACAACCTTAGACTTGGCCGAAATAACATCAACCACCTTATCATTCGGAACAACAGACTCGGGATTAGCCTTAGACTTATCAACACTTACAACACTTGTATTACCCTTAGGATCTGTCTTCGAATTAGACTTATCAACACTTGTATTAGCAAGCGCAAAAGACACCGGAAGAGGCATAGGGGTACTTGTATTAGGAAGCGCATAAGACAACGGAAGAGGCATACGGATACTCGCATCATTCCGCTTAGAGTAAACAGGGGGATTAGACTTTTCTAGGAAATTCTTCCGAGTCACCCGAAAAGGAGAACCGGATGGAGAACTAGACTGAACACCAGCAACTGAACTAACCGGCGGCTGTATAACAGAAGCACCTAACAAAACAAAAACATAAAAACACATAAATTATAGAGTAAACAAAAAAGAATCATATGTTCTAAGAAAATACACATATTCTAATAAAATAAACATACAAAATCACATACAGAATCACATGTGATTGATTCATGAACACCACAATCTAGTTAATACCACCACCACAATAAGCTAAAGTCCCAAATCAACTCATAAGCAGTCACAACATGGCCAAGTACTAAGAAAAGCAGAAATGAGCTAAATTGGAGATTGAGCAGAACTGCTAAAAGAGGGTGCAAAGTATGACTGATGCGCAAATTGTAACTGCTAGTTAATACCACCACCACAATGAAACCACCAACTTCTTCCATCACCATTACCCTCACTGAAATCCCCATTACTCTCACTCAAACCCTAATCCCCAAATTCAAAACCCTAATCCCCAAATTCAAAATCCTAATCGGCTAATCCACAGATTATAAAAACAAAACAACAAAAAAAAATAAAAATAAAACCCCAATCTCGTTTTAATAGATCTCACCTTCCCTAAAATAAGAACCCTAATACCCAAATTCAAACCCTAATACCCAAATTCAAACCCTAATCAACAAATTAGCAAACACTAATCACTCAAATAAACAAATAATCATTATTAAAACTCGTTAAATACAAAAACAAAACAAAAATTACATGAATCTAAATGAATAGAGCAACGGCATACCTTCAGATGGCTTCACTTCTTGTGTTTGTCGTATCTCATCTCGTAGATCAGCCATTGAAAAGCATTAACATACGGTTTTGAATTTGGGGAAGGTGAGAGCAATTAGTGTGTGTGACTGTGTGAGAAATGAGCGTGAATCGGGTTTCAAACGGTTTAGAAATGAGCGTGAATCGTGAATCGGATATAAAAGAAGTTTCAATAAATGAAAAAGTTACCCCTCTAGTTCACTTAATTATATTTTGTTAGAATATATCCCAACCGTAGGATGATATAAGATCAATGGTTGTCATTGGCCGGTTTGATCTTTAGATAAATCATGTTCTGCATTGATCTTTTCTCATTCCAATAGTGATATCCAAAATCATCCATCCACCGCAAGCAACCCGCGCTCCGCAAGATTCGTTTCCATCACTTTAAACGTATGCTCCAACAGATCCATCTTGACTTTGGTTTCTTCCATATTTTCCAGGGCTAATTGCAGCTTCAAGTCAAATGACAACTTCGCATGCTCCATTACAAGCGAATGATGGCTTGGCTTTTGTTTTTTGTTAACAAAAGTCGAATGATATTTAATGTGTTGATATTAGGTTATTTATAATAAATTTTTTTAGGCATCGATGGTACGTTCTTTATGTTTTTACATGGTATCCGATTCTTAGGTAAGATCCATTTGCAAAATTTGTTGTCCTTCGGTTATCGGTTACTCGCTAGTGATTCGGAAGGATCCTAGTTATTTTCGCTTTATTTTTTTATTAATTTTTTTTATTATTATTATTTTTTTCAATGCATAAACCCTAAACACTAGCCGTCAAAATACACAAAATATGTTGAGTTGCCTTCAACCAACCATATTTTTTTTCTTCTACATCAAATTGTTTTCGTTGTTGAATATATATCACATGGTTGAAGATGGTCGTAAGTCTTATGAACACGCCTTTTTTTTAAAAGCAAAATACGATATAGAACTCAGTCGGGTCACAAGTATTCGATCAACGCTCGTTTTGATTATGAGTTTTTGGTCTCATTAAAGCTTAACTTGCAACATTATATTCGTATTTGATATTTAATTTTGTTTCTTTAAAGTTATCTTCTTCAAGACTCAAAAGTGAGGATAACACAAGCACCATGCTTATAAAGATATTCTGAGGACAGTATCAAAGATACAATGGTTGCTGATTCAGTTTGTGAAGGAGTTAACATTTCTATTCCACGTAGTGTGGTTAAAAAGGTTAGTGCACGTCTTGAACATATCCTATAATGACTACTTTATTGGTAATAGAATGGCGTTTCCGATGGTTGAGTACTATGTTAAAAATAATTGGGCTAAATATGTTTGAAAAAGATTTTGATGAATGAAAAAGGCTTTTTCTTTTTTAAATTCGATACTCAGTCTGATTTAGAAGCAGTTTTGGAAGGCGGTCCTTGGATGATACGTAAATCACCGATCATTCTTAAGAAATGGTCAATTGATACTAGGTTGTGTAAGGAAGAACTGACTTGTATTCTGGTATGGGTTAAATTACATGATGTTCCTATTCAAGTGTTTGAAGAAGATGGTATTAACTTAATTGCTTCATTTATTGGCAAGCCTATTATTCTTGATTCGTATACGAGCTCTATGTGTAAGGATTCTTGGGGTAGGAGTAGTTTTGCTCGGTGCTTAATTGAGGTTAGTTCAGAGGCTGAACTCGTAGAGGTTGTTACTATTGGTGTCCCCTCTCTTATAGGGGATGGTTTTACTAAAGATACTATCCGAGTTAAGTATGAATGGAGGCCTCCCAGGTGTACGTTATGCAAGATTTTTGGCCATATCCATGATCATTGCCCTAATAAAGTGGTCAATCATCATGTTGCTACTACTTCAAATGTTGCTAAGCCTTCTACTGTGCCTGCCAATGATGGTTTCCAAAAGGTAAGTCATAAGAAGAACAAAGGTAAAGCCGAGTCTGCTAAAGGTAGTCATTTTGCTAGTACTTCAATCAAACAGAATTTCAGGTATGAGCCAAAGAAGACTACTAGCGAACTAAAGAAGGGAGCTAATACTCGGCCCAATGTGCATACAACGTCATCTAAGTTGAAGTCTACTGGTCCTACTTCTAAGGAAGGTATTGTTACTACATCTAATTCTTATGCTGCATTGGTGAACGATGATGAGGAAGATGGAGAACATGTCACACATGTGAATGAAGATTTGGCTAATCCAAATACAGGTGGAAGTTCATCTTTCACACTAGCTGCTGGTTAGCTTGTTTGTGTTAATTCTTGAGTTGTAAGTGCTTATGGCATCTCATAAGCACTAGTTATTTTCAAGCTTCTTAGCTGTCTACCTTGTTATCTAAGCTTTATCGCCTATGTAACGGGCTGGGATATGGGATTTCACTCATATCCTTTGTACTTAAACGTTTTTGGTTTAATATATTTACCAGGGTGCATGATTATTCCCCTTTACTCAAAAAAATAAAGATCGATTAGTATATAAATGAAATTACATAATTTTCAAAATAATATTTGTATTAGATCATAGAGTAAGTATCAAATGAGAAAAATTCTTAAAATAACAAGAATAAGAAATAATTATAACTACACATTAGAGATGCATCAATTTGAATTAGATGCATCTCTAATCTTGAGAAGCATCATAATATATTTTCTAGCTAAAATTTAGTTGCATCTACTATCTATATAAAACAAGGTTTTCTAAACTCATCTCCTCCCTAAAATTCTTCTAAATTCGCCACGTGGCATTTTGCCCTATCCAACGGCCCTGGTTACTTTGACATCTAAGAAAGTCAAAGAAATGAAATTTTGGTCGAAATGCCTATTCGGACTTTCATTTGCTACCACTGCTCAGAAAAAACACACACACAATTCTCTCACTCACCCCTTTTCAACCATAAACCCTAATAAAAAACACGCAAATCAAAAACACCACAAATCAAAATCAAGATCCATTTCAATTAAAGCAATTTATGATAAACCACCATATTCGATTGCATTATCATCTAATAACCATAAACAAATCCAAACCATTTTCCAGTTTCACCAAAACAATAAGATGGAATCAATCGATCGATCGATTTGTGTAAACAATCACCGATCGATTTGTGTACAAATCGATCCAAGGCATGAAATTGAATCTTGATTGAAGTTTTATTAAAATAGATGGAATCAATTGATCCAAGGTAATTTGTTTTTTTCTTCTGATTAATCATAATTCATTGCTATATTTTAAATACGTTTATTAAAATCACAAGAACCCTAATTTTCAAAATCATAATTCAATTGTTAGACTTTGATTTCATATTCATATTCAACGTTTTATAAGCAATTGAATAATCGATTAAATTGTGTACATAATATGATTGAATCTGCAATAATCCTTGTGATTTGTTTGTGTTTTTAGGTATTAAGTGACTCGACAAGAATATTGAATGAATTTCATTGACGAGAAAAAGGTAAATTTTGAATTTTAACATTTGTTTTTGTGCCATTTAATTATTAGTTGTGAATATTACCTTAGATTTAGAGATGAACACCAAGTGTTTGATGAAATTTCTAAATGACAAAATGTTGACCGATGGTTGGGATACTGCCTCAAAAAACGCTCATGTTCTTTACCATGTCGAAGGCCTTATAATTATAACCTCACCTATTGTGATCTTTATCAAAACTTTCAAAAGCTTTAAGAAGGTGTTCCTCTTTATGTTCTCTACGTACGTTCATCATGGCTGTGATGAACTCATTGTAGCTGATTGATCCATCCCTTTCTGTATCAGCCTACATAGTTCATAATATTTCATTTAAATGCTACGGTAGTAATTTACCCCTTCATTTTATTGAGCAGATTACCAGTGACATAATAGAACATCATCTCAATGTTCGTTGGATTGATACTATTATTAATGATGAAATACATCTACTTTGAGGTGAGTACTCAGAATATTGGTTTTGCCAAATTTTGTCTCATGATGTGTCAAAAAATCAAGATTTAGTATGTGAATGAAAGAGTTTTACAAACAATACACAAATTCAAAATATTGCTTACTAACTAATATTGATATATTTCTTTCAGCAAGTAATCAAAATCTCCTTCTGACCGTTGCCTGTAGCGTATTCTCACCAAGCCCAAAGTGCTGATTCTTCAAAAACCTGCAATCTATCAATAGGTATACCGGGCGCATATTTGGAACCACTTCTAATACTCACATCCAAACACCTTTTTAAATTTTGTTTAAAGATCAATCCAAATGCTTGACTGATGTTCTTGTAGGTTATGATGACAAAACAAAGAGGCAACCTAAGGATGCACATTTGTGATGCTCATGGTGATAGGTCAATTTCCATCTCATTTTTTACAATCTAAGCTACACGTTCGCATTTGACATTTCGTCGCGTACTTAAGAATCCTCTAATGATTTACAGGTAATGGGTAGATACCAAAGTGTCATAGATCATTCAAACAAAGCATGGTCATGCGTGTAGGGGTTGCCCATTTTTTTGAGGTATTACACATAATTTATTTATTCTTTCTTAATCTTAGATCATTATACATTTAATGTTCGCCAACATTTTGTATGGCCGAATTTTAAAACGAACTTTCATTAAATTTAAGCTGGAACATGGGGTACTCGATAAAGTTCTAAAAAGCAAATTACTTAACCATTATAACTATAATTGTTTAACTATTATAAACATTTAACCATTATAACTATAATCGTTTAACTATCAATCTATAGGGCTTTAGATTCAGTAGTGGAAAATAGCAGTTTAGGAAACCTGATGTTGCAAAGGCCTACCTGGAGATTAGTTTTGTCGATTATTAGCTTACTTTTGAGATAAACTGATTTGTATGTGATGTAGGTGACTGAAGCACGTGATTCAGTTCATGTTGTAGATTTCTGATAAGCAGTGTAGTGAGTATTTACGTGGTCATAATTGCATAGACGTAGACATTATATTTATAAGTTTGATTCAGAATTGTTAATCAAGTTTGCATTGTTTGATTATAGGATGTTAATTATTAATGTTTGCATTTTATACTATGCAGTGGACCACGGGAAGATACCACCAGAATTGGGTTCACTGGTGTGCAGATTGTCAAGATTTTGTCGTGCTTGAGTTTGATCCAAATGACCAGAAAAGTTGATTGAATGTAAGTTTTGGATTCTTGAATTGTTCCCACGGTCATGATTGTTGACTAAACAGCCCTTTCTTGCCTTAAGCTTGATATGATAAAAGCGCTTTAAGCCCTTCCCGAAGGAAAGAGGGAATAGCCCTTCCTCTTTCCTTCTATTGAGAATGAGAAATTTCCGGTAATTATTCCAACATGACCGCATAGTTGTTTTCCAATTGTGACAATCACATGATGACCAAGAAAACTTCTTAACAATATTCTTTGTTTTCCAGGAGTTAAGTGACCAAAAGATCTATCCTGGTAGGGGTATTAAGTTTGTTCTATCCGATTTGCAGGTATATAAACTTTGTTTTTATGTTATGCGTTTTTTTTTGTTGTGGAATCTTGATGTTGAACTGAAAAATGTAGGATATTTTCGACTGTAAAGTTGCAATGTGAGAGATTCCTACAAAAACGCAAATAAAAAATCTGCAAGATAAGGAATATGCTTACTCATTTACTGTATTGTGACTTAAAGTAGCAATAACCAAAGCCAGTTCCAAAATGCTAAGCCCAACAGGCCAGCACCCCTATCAAAATCATAAATGATCACAATAAAACCTTGGAAAATTAATATACAACGTAAGGTATTTTTGCAATGGACACATTTACTTATGCATGGCTCGGTTTGGGTCATTTTATCGTTTCCACGAGCTGAATAAAGAGAACAAAATAACTAAGTGGAAAAGGAAACAGTTCAGATGGGTCAAAAAAATAAGCGGGTCAAAAGTTACTCAAAGTGTGTTATTATTGCAGGCAACAGTGTAGATCATTTTATGAAAAATTAGATGATATAAAACTACAGTTTTATTACTAAATTTGGCACACACAGAGCCGCTTTTGCTAAAACCTGAGCAGTTTTATTACGGTTATGGTTTTTGAGTAAATAAGGACGAAATGATTGTTAGGAAGCGATTAAGTGGATAAATGCAAAATTACTGAAGTATACCTAGCTTTTAAGGTACTTGCTTATCCGATTATGATATGATTTATGCACACATGGAGCGTAAACCTGTGTCCTGGGCTCCTGGCGAGGCAGGCACACATGGACTGTGCCTGCAGCCACGCCATGTGTTTTCAAATCCTTATATACTTGCATGCCTGAGCTTAATTTGTTACTGTATATGGTTGCACCTTTTTTGTATTATCGCAAGAAAAGTAAAGGAGTCCGGTATTTAAAGCGTTTTGGGTTCAGATGAATCTATGAAAGATGGCAAAGGCTGGTATTTAAAGCGTTTTGGGTTCAGATGAATCTATGAAAGATGGCAAATGCTTGAATATATCAGTCACCATGTTTTCAATCGAGGTACATACAGGGACGGAGCCACGTTAGTGGTTGGGTTGGCCAAGGCCCACCCTTATATTTTGCAAAATGTATACTGTCGCTAGTATTTTGCTTCAAAATAGTAAATTTGCCCACCTTATTCTTATTCTTTCTTTTGAATTTGTTAGACTTTGAGATGTCTCTTGAACAAAAGGGTAAACTTTTAAGTTATAGTATATTGTTTAAATAGAATTTCTGTAATAATACTTTGAATATATGATCAAAAATTATGGATTGAGCTCTCTCTCGCACACAGTGTCATATTCGGTTTTTATGTACGGTTAATCGGTTGGGTTAACAATCATTCATGAATAAAATCTAACGTAAATTTTACGGATTTCAATTTTATTTTAGTCTTTCGTACTTTACACTTATTAATGTGTATCTTTTACCGGCCCACCCGAAAATAATATCCTAGCTCCGTCACAGGGTACATACACGCTTTTTATTTACCCTTTCCTAAACTAGACTTCATTCTCAAAGAATAACATTTGTTAACGTCATGCTAATTTTACTTACTAGATGTGGTTGGTTTTTCATGGTAAAGCTGGTCATGATATGGGAGCAATTGTAGGCGTTGAACCACCTATGGAATAGAGATAAAATATATGATTATTTGGCCACACCAGTTCTTTACAAGTAAGTTTCTTCACTCTTTTTTATAATTGTATATAAACCAATAAGCCATAGTAAGAATACCCTAAACCATATAGAATTAGCTGTTCATAGATCTTAAATTAAGTGATACATGCATTTAACTGCTTATTGCGAACTGCATTTTTTTCCAATAAAAAGGCACGTAATAACTTATTTTTAATTAATATCCAAACACTTTTAGTCATACAGTAACTCCCATTTGCAATTCCAAACACCCTCGAAGTAGCAGTTCACACAGTAAACAAGTTAAACACTCAGAGTGGGAACTTCTTATGCCAAGGTAGACTATGGCCAGGTTGTAACAAATGGGTAGATCGGACCCGTAAAAGGTCAAACTAGTGCGGGTCAGTTTGTCCACGGTAGGCTTCGGGCAGGTGGTAACAAATCTTATATAAGAAAATTTAACTTATTACTACGAAAAATTAGTGTGTCAAATATGATTAAGAATATTTTCTATATGCTATTAGTGTTTCATATATTTGTGAATGTTTTTGAATGATAAGATATGAATACAATATTCCAAGTTTGTATGCGTTATAACTTATAAATATTAAATGCATAGTTTTCTGCATTATAAGTACTAGCCTGTGCAAATTCTTCCCATGATAAATTTTCGATCACACCAAGAATTTATCTAGCCTCTAATTCAGTCATAGCTTTCCAATGAACAACATTCTATAACTTTTCTTGAGGGTCATCTGTCTTTGAGGCTTCTGCAAGTTTTACCACAAAAAATGCATGAATAATATTATAAGCTGATAGTAAGGGAAAATAAAGGCACTAATGCTTAGTATAAAGAACATAAGTAAAGTGAGAATACTTTTAAAAGGCAGATAGATAATGTTTGTAGGTGAAAGTTAAAAGGCTTGGACATTTTACATTTTCTATTGACTTAATATTGACTTAATAGGGCTTGAATATGAATGATTTGTTAATATGAATTGAGTAATGTGAATTTGAGTTGTTTATGCTAGAAGTGAGTAATGTTTGTTGTAACCTGGTTGCAAGCAGTTGTTGTTATGTGCTGAATTGAGTAATGTGATAATAATATGTCATTAAAAATCTTAAGAATCTTTATTTGATTATTACTTTGGAATAAGAAATTTCAAATTTGTCAGGTTTATACATTAAGGAACACGACAGAACTCGAGAATTTGATTCGGGAATACATGTGAGTTATTCTCTCTTTAGTTTTTCTTACTGTTCTTTTGATTTCTTCTCACTTCCTATTTGATGTGATTTTCTTATCTACTTCTTGGGGGCGAGGGAGATAGTTAATCAGATGCCTCAACATATATATTTTTATGTAGATTTATGAACGCTTAATGACTCTTACCTTCGAGTCCTCCTAAAACATATCCCGGGTCGCATATTTTGGGCGACCTGGCTAATAAACGTATATCAAAAACAAAGATTTGCAAGAGTAGTGGATCTGGCTCACCGTAACAAATGTACATTTTGTGTCGAATTTTTCAGGTTTGTCATGTAAAAATAATTGAAAAAAGCGGTTACTAAGCTCTTCCATGGGTGCGCTATATAACAATGGCTGGCGATTATGAACTAAGGTTTTTTTTTATGGTTGGCAACTTTATGTGACCGTTTCAAGAGTAAAGAGCAAAAAATGTCTTAAGGTGTTGTGTTGTGACAAAGATGGTAACTACACTATTGCTACAACAAACGTTGTGTATAAAGAGTTTATTCACAGATTATGAGTATCTTTGTTCGTTTCTATTTTGTCCAAATATAATGGATATGTATCTTTTTTTCTTTTACGATTATAACTCGCAAAAACTTATTTTTATTGTGAATATTATATTAGGTATAGACTATCAAATATTTTGTCAACAGGTAAATTTTATCTTATATGCTATTAATAACATACTAAATGAATTAGAATCACAAAGTTTGTTGCAATTTACATTGTTAATCTATTATAAAACCATTTGTACTATCTTTCTTTTCTTACAAACAGTTTCTTAAAACTAGCCGCCCATCGGGCTGGCCTAGAAGCTAGTATACATATATTAGATGCATGTCATTAAGTTAGACGAATCCTATGTATTTTTCGTATTTTACGAGTTAAATTTGTTGCTTGTACTACTTTGCATCGTTTTCACTTCAAAATCACTTTCAAAACTAATTGTGATGCATTTAAATGAATAAAGATGCATCTAATTCAAGTCGATGCATCTAAAATATGTTATTATAGTCATTTCTCATTTTTTTCATTTTAAGATTTCTTCTCACTGTATCCTTACCCTTAGATCATATACTTGTTTCGTTTTTCTTTTCTTTCTTGGTCGATAATCTTTGAACTTTATTAATAACCGTAAGATTAAATTAGTCATCTTATCTCGGATTGTTTTCGGCATGACATAATTATTCCTCATTTTGACATACCTCATATCAGTAAACCCGTTTGAATGTGGATACATGAAAAACCCAAGATTCGACTCGACTTTCTTTTCATAGTCCTATACTGAAAAGAAATAAAAGAAGGCAAAACTAGATACGTATTTTAAGGTTTGACTACATGCACACTCTTCATGAAATCTTAACTTCAAAACTAGAATCGTTGAATTACATCCCCATATAGAGTCAAAGAATAACAAAAAGATAAGTCGACACATATTAACGGAAACCAAAAAACTTCATAGCCCATCTAAGTCATACGCAAACCATCCAAACGATTTTTCTCAAAGAGAATAAGACATATTCCACATTTCCACCATCAAAATCAACACACGACTTTCACTCCGGTTGTCCATTTAACAAAACCGAAAGTGTTTACACTTTATAGCTACATAGATTTTTCTCTACACATCGTATTCATAGTTTTGAAAATAGTCATACACCACATATATATTTTAGCTAGTTCATAGTTTCATAGGCCTGAGTTTAGCAAAACTCGAGCTCTTTTAGACCCGGGTTTTTGAAATTATAAAAGTCCAGACTTTTTTCCATCCGTTCGAAGCCCGACGTTGTCGGGCTTTGTGCACCTCTACTCTTAACTATAAAAAAGAAACGCCAAAACCGAAAGTGAACTACACGCTCTAAGAGAGCAAGTGGGATTACAAACTAGAGTCAAAACACACTTAAACCTACTTTAACTCTTGAAGTTTACTCAAACTCACACACATCTCCTTTCATTAGTCAACTCTCTCACACACACACATAATGAATGAATGTAAAAGGTAAACAGACAGAATTTAATTTCCGTTTTTATGATTTCAAAAAAGTCAACTCACTGACTCTCTAACATCCTCCACCATCTTCTTAAAACATCTCTATATCTTTTGACTTCCACAAACATCACCAAAAACCATCATTTTTTATACCAAATAATTTTCACAAATATGAACTTTACATATTTCACAAACTAGCAAACTTACTTTTTATATAAAATTTTTCAGATGGGTAATGGAATAAGCATATGTTTCACAGGAACTAATAATATCATTCAACCAAAAAACACAGAAGTGATCATATCTGACCCATTAGATGATCTGGGTCATTCTTTCTGCTACATTCGACCCGAACCGACCCAGATATCATCTTCTAAAGTCCACTGCTCTGAAGAAACCACAACGTTTAGGTCAATCTCAGGTGCATCAGTTTCTGCTAATACTTCAACACCATTATCAACTTCTTTATATGATCTTTATTCATATAACTCATTTGATAAAGCTTCAGCTTTTGAAAGCAGTACATCATTTGCTTCTATACCTTTGCAGCCTTTGCCTAAGGGTATGGTTTATTCGGGTCCTTTGAATTCGGGTCCAGTACCTTATTCGGGTCCTATTGAACGTGGGTTTTGCTCAGGGCCACTTTTTTCGGGTCCAGTTGAAAAGGGTATGCATGATCAGTTAAAAAGAAGCTTTTCTCATGCGGGTTTTCGATATAAGCGAAAATCGCGAAAAGGGTCGTTAATTCGAGCCGTAAAACGAGCGATTTCGAAGAGTTTAATGAGCCGTGGGCATAATTCGGTTGTTGCACCGGTTAAAAATATGGGTGGTTTGGTAAAAGATCCGGATTGGGTTAATGAGTTGACTATTAGTAGTAGTGTGAATTTGAGTAGTGAAGGTATTAGTTGTATTGATGGTGATGAGAATATTAATGATAACGAGTGTTTGAATCAAGGGAAGAGTGTCGAATGGGCTCAAGGAAAAGCAGGTGAAGATCGAGTTCATGTGGTTGTGTCTGAGGAGCATGGTTGGGTTTTTGTTGGGATTTATGATGGATTTAATGGTCCTGATGCACCTGATTATTTGATGTCGAATTTGTATCCAAATGTTCATAAAGAGCTTAAGGGGTTGTTGTGGGATGATGAGGTTGATTCAAAGGAATCGAGTTCTTTAGTGGAAAAACTGGAAGTTGTGAAATCGAGGATCGATGATCATGATCAAATGCAAGGGAATGAGGACTGGAGATGTGTTGATGAGGAGAGTTATCCTAGTGGAGTTGAGGATTTTGAGTTGGATTTGAGTAAAAAGAGGGGTGAGAATTTGAGAAGTAGGAGTCGAGGGGCGAAGAAATGGGAGGATAATCATAGGAGATGGAAATGTGAATTCAACCGTGAGAGGTTGGAATTAGATAGGAGATTGAAGGAACATTTGAGTTCGAATGGGTCGAATTCGATTAATCATTCTGATGTTTTGAAAGCTTTAGCTCAAGGGTTGAAAAAGACGGAAGAAAGTTATTTCAATGTTGCCGATCAAATGCTTGATGTGAATCCGGAATTAGCGTTGATGGGGTCATGTGTTCTTGTTATGTTAATGAAAGAAGAAGATGTTTATATTATGAATGTAGGAGATAGTAGAGCGGTTTTAGCTCAAAAACCCGATCCTGATCTATGGAGACAAGATCTAGAGAGGATTAAAGAGGAAACATTGTATGATCTTGAGGTTTTTAACGATGCTGATATTATGAACACGGATCCAACGCTAACTGCCTGTCAGCTTACATTGGATCATAGCACTTCCATTGAAGAAGTAAAAACGAAAACTTTAGTCTGCGTTTATTGTCCTTATCATCTTACAATCATATGTTGTTTGTATTAATAACTTTTATTTGATCCTTCTGTAGGAAGTTCAAAGAATAAAGAGTGAACACCCTGATGATTCCTGTGCGGTGATGAATGACCGCGTTAAGGGTTCACTCAAGGTCACTCGAGCTTTCGGTGCTGGCTTTCTTAAACAGGTAAATAACCATTGACCAATAGATGATCCATTTGATATATATCTTGCATAATGCAATGTTGAAACTATTCCTTATAAGTGCCTAGTAAAGTTACATTCTCATTAATAGTGGCCAAAATTATTTCATGGATCAAGAAACTAAATTTGGGTGAAGGAAAGATTGGATATTCCATCTTTTTAAATTTTTAGAATGATTTCTAATTTGGGTTAAAGCCTTAAAGGTTAACCAAGTTGTTTCGAATTTGTTCTTTTGACACTTGTTTTTCAACTTGTTGCAGCCTAAATGGAACGATGCGCTTTTAGAGATGTTCAGGATTGATTATGTTGGAAATTCTCCATACATTAACTGTCTTCCAAGTCTTTATCATCACAAATTAGGGCCGAGAGATAGATTCTTGATATTATCTTCTGATGGGCTTTATCAGTATATGACAAACGAAGAGGCGGTTTCTGAAGTTGAGCTTTTTATTCAGTGGTCACCAGAAGGCGATCCTGCTCAACATCTAGTAGAAGAAGTTCTGTTTCGTGCAGCAAAGAAAGCTGGTAACTATCTAACCTGTGTTTAGAGTAGTTTATACAGATGTGGCAAGATGATTGATTTGGGTAACAAGTCAAACTTGTTTGTTTGAACTTGAAAGAGACAATTTTAGTATGCATCAGAACATACCAGGTTGACCATCCCAGTTGGCTTATTTTTTCCTTAAACAAAATGGTTATTAGCTTGTGCATTAATCATGATCACAAAAACATTATTATTACAATAGTAGTCTAACAGTTGGATGAAAAGGAGATGGGATATGATGTTGCTATATTAGAATTAGAGTAGTGACTTTTATATCCTTTCCGCTGTTGGCTCAATTTTGTTGATTTAACCCACTTGAGGTAAAACGCTAACTATATAGATTAACTAATATTAATGTGAGTTGAAACTGTTTTATCTTGTTTATACAATTTATCAGAGAGTTTACAAGATGATTATGATCTGAATTTTTGTTTTATAATCTTTATAGGTATGGATTTTCATGACTTGCTAGAAATACCACAAGGGGATCGAAGGCGTTACCATGATGATGTTTCAATTATTGTCATTTCACTTGAAGGAAGGATATGGAGATCATGTGTGTAAGCAACTCAAGGTACCAAAAACACGACGAGGAAAACCGAATGGTGATCCATTTTTTGATATTTTTTTCTAGTCTTGATCATCTTAAGAAACATGACAATGAAGCTCATACTTTAAAAGAGACTTGGTTGAATGTTAGTTGGGTGATTAGGCTTTGTAAAGGTGTGAAAATTTTACCTAATGTTTATTACTATAAATCTGTTGTATAATAGTCATGAATATTTTAATAAATGACGAAAAGTTTTTGTTCATTGCAAGAATAGTGCCTCCTTAGTTCAATGTTTTGTAAATATTTTATTAATTGTATTATAAAACATGTATCATAATGTTATTTAACTAAGAGTGTGTTTTTTTTCCCCCTTAGCTAAGGGATAAGGACCACATGGGTCTACACAAATATTTAATAATGTTTTTTTTTATGTGTAGTTCACAAATTTTCACTAATCCCTCTATATCCACAAGTCATAAAATATGTCTCTTTCCTCGTATAGAGGCATTAACAGGCGTGAGCCTATGTAAGACCCACATAGACCTTTAGTTAAGGAATTTAAAAAAAAAAAAAAAAAAAAAAAAAAAAAAAAAAAAAACCCTTAGTAGTTTATTTACAGTTTAAGTAACACAAGAACTCTAATAAGTTGGTTGGATCACTAGCTTCACATCGAATACATTTATTAGGTCAAAAGATTTATTTGAAAGGAAAGAAACCTTAAAAGAATAGATATTAATAAGCACATGTTAATTAGCTTTGTGGTTAATTATCCGAGTGACCTTTTATGACTGTTTCTATGATATATCCATAAATAGCGCGAGGCGTAACGTGGTGACATGATCAAATCTCACGTTTTAAAAGTCAAGACGAAGGTTTTGCGTTTATAAGACGTGACATAAGGCAACACAAAATATGACAATATTTATATCATATTTCATACATATTGAGTTTACAAAAAAAAAAAAAAAATGTGGCATAAAGCGTGACGTGGTGGCATGATCAAGCCTCACACTTTTGCGCGCCTAAAAGCATGGTTAAATCTTCTTTGTAGCCCATTTTTTATGTTATATCCTTGTTAGGTGCTACGAGTATGAACTATTTTGAGAATCGTTTTCATTAGATTTTGAATTAGTTTTAATTACTTGAAAGAATATTACAGTATATGAAGATACATGGAGATCCTTTATTTAACTCTTAGATTTATTTCTTGTACCATCGAGACTTTATTTAGCTACTGTTTATTTTCTGTACAATCGACACTTTCTTTAACTGGGATCTCCTCTTCTCAAGATCAACATCCAACAATCCTACTACAATGTACCCGTTTATAGTATGAGTGTTCTAATTATAAAATTTCACGGGAATGATCCTTTGGCTGACTCTACCATCATACGACCCGCTACACGTTCTTATAACTAGTCATTAGTCCAAAATGATATCATATCGGTTAAGCTAGCTTTTTCAAGAGTCTTGGAAAAGTACTACAATCAAGGATTTGATAACCAGGCATGTGAAGATCTATGATTTCATATTATGAGGATGATGGAAATAAATGCGAAAGAATTGAGGAAAATTTGTCAAATTTCATTGAATGTTTGGAACTAACTCCCTCACTCCTGCACAAGCAAAATCACTTCATTTTTCAAAAATGAGAGTATGGGTTGCTGTAACAAACCAATAATACACGTGTCAACAGGTATTCAATCAAACTGATATAACTTCTTTGTAAGAGCAAGGAGTGTGGCGACGAGTGAGCTCGCCATTTTCGAGCTAGCAGCTCGCCACCACACCAACATCTCTTGCCACTTGTTCTCTCGCTGGGGAAGTGAGGAAGAAAAAGACAAAGGAGAGTTGCAGTAGTTGTTTTGTGTTAGTTGTTTTGGTATGGAAAAGAAAATAAAATTGAGGGTAGGTGGGGTCCAAATGGCTTGTTGAAACTTGTTTGGCAAGTTCTTAACCCTTTCGCAACAACTTCTTAAGCCTTTCGCATACTGCATCAATTGTACGCTCATCCATCTGATCAAATCACAGGTTGTAGTTTACATAAAATTGTGTTAAGCCCAAGTTGTTTGTAGTAGTATATAAAAGAGTAAATTTCATTGTTGGTCAGATTTCATACCACATCAAAAAACGGAAATTATTGCTTTATTAGTCAACGATCTCGAAAATATTACGCTGCTTGTCCAATATTCTAACGATCGTTAGTTTCGCTCGTTATCTTCAGTCACATGCCAAGCACATGAGAATGCACATAAGAGTAGGTATGTCTTTTCACTGTTTTTGTCTTGTTATGCATTTTTTTCTTTTACGGTATTGTTAAATATTTTTTTTTCGTCCTTTTATTAATTTATTCATTTTCTTCTCATTACCATCAATCATACCACTTTTCTTCTTCACCCACCACACCCACCACTACCACCGACAATCACCACCCCTACCAAAACACATGAAAACACATAAATAAACGTACAAAAAAATGACGAAAATGTATAAAAACGTATGAAAATGAAGCGGATAAAAACGATAGAAACGAATGAAAACGTAAGAAAACATATAAAAACGGATGAAAACCTATAAAAATGGGAGAAAATGCATAAAAATAGACGAAAACGGATAAAGCGGATAGAAACACATGAAACGTATAAAAATGGAAAAAACGCATAAAAACGTTTAAAACGGATGAAAACGTATAAAAATGAACGAAGATCCCGAAAAAAAAGTCTAAGGTTGATTTTCATTATACTCAGCAAACCACAGGGACAAAACATGAAAGTATATTTAGTGGAAATCGAATGTGGCTGCTTACGTGGCAAAAAAAATTGGTGGTGGTAAAGAAAGTTTGGTGGGGTAGATTGTTACAAAACATGAAATTACGTTACATTAAGTGGGACACAAAATAGTACGCGTACTAAATCGATAAATTTAAAAAAGTACGTTTTTATTGTACGGCTAAAACCCTTGAATATATCATATCCTCATGGTTCTTTTATACTAAACAAATAACTTTTAATTTTTAGTGAAGTTAAAATCGTGTAACCAAAAGTTAATAATGGTTATTTACTTAATTGTATTTTAAATGTTTTCGGTTATAATTATTTATATTATTAATTATATAAATTTATTTTACATAGAATATGTCAGTTACTGATATTAGTATTTGTTTTCATAATAGCCAAGTGTGTAAATTGAATTTTTAAGCCTTTCGATTTAAAGAAATGCCTAAATGCTTTATTAAGTAGTATAAATTAGCTATTACATCATGATTATCACAAGGGAAGTGATTTGCACACTCCCAAAAATGATTGGCACACTCAAATTTTGAGTGTGTTGACATTTATACCCTCACATTGTTTGGACTTATCTTTATCCTGTAAGGGTATAAATGTCAACACACTCATATTTTGAGTGTGCCAATCATTTTTGAGAGTGTGCAAATCACCTCCCTTATCACAATTTGCTAGTTTGTCATATTAACAATCTAGATTTTGATAGAAAGTGTATTTGATTAAACCAAAATAAAGAAAAACAAGATACGGTGAGAAAACAAATGAGGAGGGTATAAAAGAAATTATACAAGGATTACACGTATATTTTCATATACTAGCAGGGTACCCGCGCGATGCAGCGGCGGGTACCCTGTGACTATATTTTGCGGCGATTAAATATTGTTCGACTACACTTTTTTTTTCTCTAGCTATACTATACGATAAATCTGTTTCTTAATATTACAATTTGGATGGCGCCTGCGCGTTGCGGTGAGATTTTTTTTGCTTTTTTTTATTTGCATTATTTTTTTGTAACAAAATTTGATGCATCAATGTTTTTTGTTATTAGAAGGATTTTACGTATTTGTATGATTTGAGTTGTATTATCTGTTGTCTATATTTGTACATATATTTATTGTTTCCTATTTTTAGGTCGAGCTCGGGTTGTACAAAAATTGGTTTGTATTATTTTTAGGTAAAAAATATCCGTTTCTTATACGTATTTGGTCTCTATATAGTTTTTTTCATTGTATGTATTATGTGCGTAATGGCTGAATTTTTTTGCTTTTGTTTTGTGTTATTTTTATGTTACAAAATTTTGTGCATTCATTTTTTTTTTTTTTTTTTTTTTTTTTTTTTTTTTTTTTTTTATCAAAAGTATATCCTAAATTTATTGTATTTAATTTGGATTATATAAGTAATAATTGGCTGGGTATGTCATTTTTTTTATTTTTGTTACACTCTAAGTTTGTTTATTAATGCTTGCAAGCATTTTTTTTTCAGATTAAACCATGTATAGCCCAATAGAAGCGAAATTCATATAGTCCAACACATGCCAACAATTATTCCGGATTATAGCCCAGGAAGTAGAAAAGTATTACGAGTACAATAATATTTAGCATCATTCAACCCTAATTTCACTTATACACTTTGCAGTTAGAGACTCACCTTCTCTAAAATAAGCAGCCACACACAATTGACATCTCATTCCTTCTTTTGCAAATAAACATGCAAACTCTACAATAACTCGTTCCTTTTAATTCAACTACCCACGATCGAACAAAGAATAATAATACGTACACAAACCTCTGTTGTTGGTTTCTTTCTGGCACAAAACCGAGTACCACACACAAATGTGTCTCAGCTAAGGTCTCGTAATGAGGTATCCTAGACCTTTTGTAAAGGTCTCGGGTAAGGTTGTTTTTTAATGTTGTTCATTTTCTAAGGTCGATAATGGGTTGTTGAGATCTTTAAAGATCCGTTCTTGAAACGAAATAATAACCCTAGATCTTGTGTTCTTTTTGTATGTAAGAAATAGTGTTTTTATAGTTTGATTTGTATTTTGTTTTTTTACTTGTATTTGCTTAAAAATCTATTTAATGGAGGGTTGTACATTATGTTTAAGTAATTGTAATAATATGTCCAGGGGTGTTTTAAATGCTATTTAATGTATAATTGTAAGATTTTGGTCTGAATTTCGAGTTATGCTTGTTTTCATTGTACACAATGCTTTGCTTGTCGTAATTCTGAAAAATTACACACAACAAACCACAACTTCCTACACACCGCGTGCACATTGGGCTACAACTTATTATGGTGATAAAGTAAGCATCATATCGTCTTACTTATTTAGCATATTGATTTATATTGTTTTATGTAAATTTCACGTGTGTTTTGTGTGTGTAACAATTTAGGACATAAAGATGGTGCTTAGGAGTTTTAGTAGTAACATCATCTTCTCTAACGGTTTAAGAGATCCTACACATCGTTGTCTTATCTATTAAGTGGAACATGCACGAACATTTTCAATTTGATCGAAAATGCAATATATTGATTAACTGTATTTAAGTTACTAGCGATCAACTATATCTAATTATTTTTTGCAGCGCGTCAAGAAGTATTAAAGAAATAGATCGAGAAGTCACAAAACTTTTATCAAGAACAAACCATGCAAAAGGCCAATGAACAACAACGACAAAGACAACAACAACAAGAACAACGCCGCGACAACCGGTGGAATGAATACTTAGCATTCATATTAATAGTACATTACAAATCAAATATGCAATATTTTACTTCATGTAATACCGATAAACGGGCTAATACTATTGATTCGTTAGCAAGTAAGTTTATTGAAAATAATGTGACGAGCATTCAAGTTTTAGTCAATAATTATTACTACACTTTGTTGGTGCGTTTTAATAGTTTTGCTCTTAATGTAGTTTTTTGTCTTGCGGTGTGTTAATGTCACTTTCTTAAATAAACGTATTGGAATATTGTGTGACTTTGATATTTGATATGACTGTGTAAATTATGTCGATGTTACATATTGAAAATGGGGTAGTATATAATAAAAATATCTTCACACTATCATCTTAATAATGAGAATCTTCTAAATCGAAAAAGTATATAAAGGAGAAGAAAATTGTGTTTAGTTAAATGTCGGGTCTATTGATTGATTGGTGCGGGTTTATGATTCGGACTTGGGTCCTTGGATTTGATTTTTTATTATACGAATTATAATTTATACACTTGAATATACTAATTACTTTAATGTTTTATGTTTTTATAGTTTTGTTAAAAAAGAACTTTGTTTTATAGTTCGCTTTTAATAATGTCATTTATTTAAACAACGAAGTCCGTCTTTCACAAACTTGAACCGAAAATTAGTCCCGAACATTACGAAAAAAACAATTAGATCCAACATGTGTGCATTTCATGGGTCCTGAGGCATTCCAAACCTGTGTGCATCGCACAGGGATGAATATAAAAGGTCTCCAACATTAATGTCATCGCTTCATATTTAAAATAATTTATATAACTTATACATATTAAAAAATTACATGTGAAGAGACTCTTTTCAATGTAACATCTTGAAAAAAGTCTCTTCACATATACTCTTTTAATGTCAATAAACTATTGTTGTATATTTGGGCCCCACCATCATACTAACAACCCGACAATTTACACAATCATTTTCGCACGGGTCCTGAGGCAGCCCAAGTTATTTATAACGAAAATTAGTGGCAAACATAGTTTTTGACTCGACCTCAATTAAAACTGACAGAAATAAAGGCACAAACATTTTTCATGCCATAACAAAAGTTGCGGTAACATCACAACATAGTTGGAGTAAGTCCTTGAATCGAGTCCATGCTTCGTATAGAGTTTCATTTTGACGTTGTTGGAACATCAAGATGTCATTTCTAAGCTTAGTAGTTCTCCCCGGTGGGAAAAATTGAGCAAGGAAATGAGTGGTGAGATCATCCCATGTGGTGATGGATCCCGCGGGTAAACGTTCAAGCCATTGACTAGCTTGATCACGTAGAGAGAATTGGAATAGGCGTAATCGGGTTGTCTCTCTAGTTGCAACATCTAGGTCTATGGAATCTACGATTTTAAGGAAGTCCTTGAGATGTTGATTTGGATCTTCGGAACGAAGTCCATGGAATGCACATCCGCTTTGCACCAACCGGATGGTGTCGGATCGCAAGGGGGTCACATTGGCTCCGGTGAGCTCAATGGTGTTTCGGTAGCCTTGGTGGCTAGGTTGGGAATACTCTCCTAGGGTTCGGGGCCTAAGAGGTTCTAGTGGTGGGTTTTGTTGTGGTGGGATGACGGGTTCAAAGATGTTCCCATCGTCCATGATGTCGGGTGGTGAAGAGTTACGAACAAAAACACGAAGAAAGAAGATAGACTAAAGAGAACCTAAAAATAAAAATAAAATCTTACAAGAAAGGAATCTAGCAAGTAGACCTAATAAAAAGAGATTCTAACCTAGACAATAACTATTCCCCGGGCTGCGGCGCCAAAAACTTGGTCGCGTAGGGATTGCACCAGGCTTTACCTCTCGAGGGATCTCGAGAAGCTTACAACCCCCACCAGGCAGTGTACCTGATTGATGTAGTATAGTATAATGACAAGTACCGGGGGATTGATCGTTCAGCTAGGAATAGTGTCGCTAGGATTAGAAAACCTAAAGACTAGGTCTAGAGATGGGGGATGATTCTTTTTGTATTTTTTGTATTTTATGAAAGCAAGTAAAATTCTCGGGTTTGAAGGATTTGGGCGGAATTAGTTGCTAGTCAACTAACCCAATACTAAAGATGCAATCAAAATAAAATACTAGAAATGAAAATAAAACTAAATTAAACTAAGGTTGTGAGCAATATGTGGGAGAAATGTGTTTACTTAAATTTCACTACTCCCTAGATATCTTTTACACGTTAATTACTTGTTATAGTTGCGTGGATGACGGATTGTATTCCTTAATACAATTCATGGGTTGGCGTACTTACTTCCCCAATCCTATGAGTGCCTACATCACTCCTATGTCGAGCCGGCTAAGAAGCTCCTAACATGAGATCTTTAGAATTTACTCATGCATTAAATACAACCAATAAAACCTAGTACACATCGGTTCATGTTTTCTAAGACGTTCAAGCATGTTACACAATGGAGATCTGCCAGTTTTCTTAAGCCTATCATTGAAATCATTCATCCAATACAACCATAAACAAGTAATCAACACATAATTAACATCTAGGTTTCATTAGATCCAAGCAAACACAAGATAAATCTAGCTTAGCATGTTGAAATCAAGACAAGCACAAGATATAGACAACCAACACATAGACATATTGATTGAATTAAGAGAAGACTTATCTTAATAGCACATGAAAGGATTCAAGGGTTGAAAACCCTTGAAAATACTGTAAAATACGAGCTAGGGTTTACAAAGTTCGGCCCTAGGGTTTCTCCACACAAGTCCCTCTTAATGAATGAAAAATAGAAAACTATATATATAGTTTAGGAGGTGACGGCGTCAAGAACAAAGGGCTGACGCCGTCATCTCGCCGCCAAATAGTTCCTCGGACTGCCCAGATCTGGGTCTGACGCCGTCATGTGTACACCTTGTGCAGGCCGTCATGATTTTAACTCTTGACGCCCTTGTTGTGACGCCGTCAGGTTTGCACTGGGTCGTCACCACTTTTACTCCTGACACCGTCAGGGTCTTCCTCTTGACGCCGTTAGGTACTGTTCTCAGCATGGAAAATTAAGTCTTTGGCGTTTTCTTCACTTTTATGCTCCAAAAACGTCCGAATTGCTTCCTTTTCCAGATTTCACTCCCAAAGTACCTAAAATCACAAAAGAAACGATTTAGGGTAATATTTGATCAAATAAATTCAATTCCGGGCTTAAATGACCCCCTAAAAGTGGTTCATTTTTCGCCTCATCATATACCCTTACTCTTGAGATTTGCTTGTCCTCAAGCAAATGCGCTTTTATTCTAATCAAGATACAAGTTAGGGTCATTTAACATTAATATAAAAGTAATTACAACAAATAATCGTTCCACTAAAGACCAAAGACAAGCACGGAGGTCATATATTAGCACCTCACAAATAGTGTTTAGATACTCACATCTCTCGGGTGTAATAAAGTTATATCACAATATGGAAACGGAAAATATCTCTCACTACCTATCAAAGCAAAATAGATTACCATAGGCTTGGGAAAGGATCAAACCTCCACCACATGGCGTAAGTACCTAGGATAAACTATCAAAGATGTCTTTTAAAAGGGTTGTAACGTTAGGTACAATATGGCGTTGCTAAGCCAAGACTAGACTCGACTTAAGCTAATAAATGAAAAATAACAAAAACATAAAATAAACATAGAATGAAACGGGATGGTAGTCCGTATGTTTTTTTCTCTTTTCTTATTCTATTTTTTTTCTTTTTCTTGATTTTTTTGATTTTTTTTTTTATTATTATTTTTTTTTTGCATACACTCTTACCCTACCATCTAAAATAATACATCATAGGGAATGAACATTTCCCTTACACTTGAATTTTTACATACTTTACAATAAACTAATCTAATGACTTGAATTAAGATAATCAAAACACTTGGAGTGCTTTTAAGATTAACGCACATATGGGGGTAATATATGATGTTCTTCCCCATTACTCCATAAAATAAGTACTTTACCCACGAGTCCCAATCGTCCCAAAACAATATGTACAAGATATGACTCGACTTAGCAACCATGTAATCAATTAGATAGTTAACTTAGGGTTTAACAAATAACAATAATGCACTAAAGATGAGTGCATACACGGAAGGCTAAGGCGATTTGGGTGTACATTTAAGTGGGGTATAACAAATTCTTCCTTTAAGTAAGATGATTAAAGTTAGAAACGAAAAGATAGGCTCGAAGGGGTGTACTAGGGGTTTCGTGTACTAAAAATGAGTACAACGCTAATGGTGTGGGAAAAATTAATTGACTTAACTAGCCAAGTAATATGACTTAAATGGTCAAGTAATTATGATACGGGTTTAACGCAAGGGTGATCCTAATGCCTCTTATCATGTAGTAAATCCTACTACACGAATGTAGTCTCACTAGCGGTCTCGGGATGCATCACTAACGCAAGTTCTAGAATTTAAATGCTACCGGTACACTCATAAGCACTAATAGTAAATGCTTTTCCTATCAAATCTAAAGGCGAACCTCACATATTTGGGTGGAAAATTTTTCTGAATGGTACGGTTTTGTGCTAGTCATACAATCTCCTATCCATGAGACGCTTGCTATGGATAAAGTTTCACTCCTAAATGTTGTTAAAAATTTTAAATTTGGCGCTAAAATTACACTAACAAGTATTTCTCATAGTTTTATTACACATCTACCATCAAACAAACAAACTCAAGCGAAAGTGTATCTGTAAGGTATCATCATTTTACCCTCCCCTTACACTTAGGATGAACATTGTCCCTAATGTTCAAGTAAAGAATGTAAAAGTGAAATAAGTAAAACAAATAAAATCAAATACTCCCCTGATTCGCTCGGTATGAATAATAAGGTGGCCAGGTTAAATCTTCCTCCAAGAAAATGAACAATTAAAGCTTCCCTTCCAGAATATAAATCATCTTCTTGTCATACATAACCTGTAAATCCTGAGAAAACAGACAAGGCAACCTCGCATAAAATCGGCGGCAATCTACATATATTAATAAATCCTAAAAAACAAAATAAGATATAATGCTTGTGGAATGATGTTTGCAGATTTCCTGGAGATTAATTCAACAAAAACTTTAAAACTCCGTTAGAAAAACAAAACTGGTAAAATTTCCAGATTTTTACACGTGACGCCGTCAAGAGTAAACTCGTGACGCCATCAGAAGTGACCTGCAGAAATTCTTATGTTAAGTTTCCGGAAAATTTCTGGAAAAACTTGGTCTTACTTCCTGGAAAATCCAGCAAAACATCATTATGACTCGATACAAGCATTTGACTCTAACAAATACGAATATACATGTTCACTTAATATTGTGGAGAATCATGATCGGTTTTGTTTCTTAAAAACATATTTGGGGTTTCCCCTTACACTTATCTTTTGCAAAAATACCTTTGGGTGAAGTTAAGACTAGGCCAAACAACAAAGTAAAGTATTTCCACTATTTAGTTTAGAAACATGATCTACCAACAATAAAAATAAAGCATGCATACAGAAGCAAATAACAAACAAACAAAATAAAAATCACACAAAACATGGGTTGCCTCCCAAGAAGCGCTTTTCTTTATTTACGAGTCTTGTAGCTAGACTCAAGGTCATGGGTTACTACGTGACCTCATCGTTGGTTTCACTCTCTAGGTCGTCTTCTAAGCCAGTTTTGTACTTCGGACCTAGTTGCAAGCATTCTTTGTAGAAATCAAGCATCCTATTCTTCACATACTCTACTCCTCTACGTCTATCCTCATCATTCCTATAATAAGCCGCTTGTTTGTGCTCCTTTTCTATATTAGAAAGGAGGCGGTATTGCTCAATCTTATAGGGCATTTGGTAGGCAATCTCATCATTCTCTTCCTTGAACCTAACTATCCCTAAAGTCGGATCATAACTCATCCTAGTGGCCTCAACAAATGGTTTTCCGAATATTACTTGGCTTAGGCAATCATCTATCACCGGACGAGTGTCTTCTACTATCATAAAATCGATCTCATAAGTGAAATTACCTATAATCACATGCAATCCCTTCACTCTTCCTACAAAATTACATATCAAATTCTTATTAGGCATCATCCTATAATCAAGTTGTTTCTTCATCACCCAATTGTAATAGGTCCTAGTCATGATGTTTACAGGAGATCTAGGATCGATATAAGCTTTCCATATATGCATATGCCCGATGTTGCATGGTATGTTGATGTTAGAGGGGTCTCCCATTTTGATAAGGGGTGTGCCAAGGATATATGGTCTCTCGGGGCCATCGAATAAATCCTTATGGTATTCCCATTCTTCCTTGGTGGGCAACTTATCAAAGTGCTTTTCTATAGTCTCTACTTCCTCTAACTCCTCTCCCTTATTAACCTCAACTCCCCTAGTATCATCCCTAGTCTCGGTTTCTACTTCAACTTCATCTTTGTCACTTTCTTCTATATTCTTATCTATTGGCTTAATGGTGACAACATTGACAAAGTGGACATGTTTGGATGATGAGGGGTCCTTAATTTGGATTCCGTTATTGGCATCCCTAGTGTCCTTCCTAGGTGTAGTTAACGCTTGGTTGTTGAGGGCTTTCAACAAGTTGTCTATCTTGTTGGTCATCTCCGTTTGTTGTTGGTTGAATTCGGTTTCAAACCTAGCTATGCGAGCTTCTTGAGATGCCATGAACTTTGACATCAATCCTTCAAGATTGTTGGTACTACCATAGTTATTAGAAGGATTGTTGTTGAAAGTACGGTTGGAGGGTGTACCGTTTGGTTGATAACGATTAGGCAGATTGGAAGAATTGGCATGATTTTGTTTCCACCTAAGGTTCGGGTGATTTTTCCAAGAGGGGTTGTAGGAATCACCGTAAGGGTTTGGCTCGGGTTTGAAAGTGTACCACTTATCTCCCGCTTCGTCGGTACGCGAGGATGCGTAGTCCCCAAAAGCTGTTCCGGGGAGTTCCACACAATCACGAGTGTCATGGGGACCACTACATAATTCGCATGAATAAGTGATTTTGTTCACTTGGCTCGAAGGCGTAGGAGCTTCGTAAGATTTCATGAGAAACTTGACTTGGTCCTCAAGTTCCATGATCCTACGGTCGGGAGTGCTAGAGTTGTTTGAAGGCAAAGATATTGCCTTGACCGTTTTGTTCAAGTCACGGGGGTCATTCCAACTTTCGTTGTCATAGAGAGCAAGATCTTCTATGAGTTCCCATGATTGTTCTGCACTTAGATCACGTAGCTTACCACTGGCCGATTGGTCAATGGCTAGCCTTGTGGAGAGATCGATATGGTCATAAAAGATTTGGACTTGGAGCCAAAGATCTATGCCATGATGAGGGACTTTTTGGAGTAAGTCCTTGAATCGAGTCCATGCTTCGTATAGAGTTTCATTTTGACGTTGTTGGAACATCAAGATGTCATTTCTAAGCTTAGTAGTTCTCCCCGGTGGGAAAAATTGAGCAAGGAAATGAGTGGTGAGATCATCCCATGTGGTGATGGATCCCGCGGGTAAACGTTCAAGCCATTGACTAGCTTGATCACGTAGAGAGAATTGGAATAGGCGTAATCGGGTTGTCTCTCTAGTTGCAACATCTAGGTCTATGGAATCTACGATTTTAAGGAAGTCCTTGAGATGTTGATTTGGATCTTCGGAACGAAGTCCATGGAATGCAGATCCGCTTTACACCAACCGGATGGTGTCGGATCGCAAGGGTGTCACATTGGCTCCGGTGAGCTCAATGGTGTTTCGGTAGCCTTGGTGGCTAGGTCGGGAATACTCTCCTAGGGTTCGGGGCCTAAGAGGTTCTAGTGGTGGGTTTTGTTGTGGTGGGATGACGGGTTCAAAGATGTTCCCATCGTCCATGATGTCGGGTGGTGAAGAGTTACGAACAAAAACACGAAGAAAGAAGATAGACTAAAGATAACCTAAAAATAAAAATAAAATCTTACAAGAAAGGAATCTAGCAAGTAGACCTAATAAAAAGAGATTCTAACCTAGACAATAACTATTCCCCGGGCTGCGGCGCCAAAAACTTGGTCGCGTAGGGATTGCACCAGGCTTTACCTCTCGAGGGATCTCGAGAAGCTTACAACCCCCACCAGGCAGTGTACCTGATCGATGTAGTATAGTATAATGACAAGTACCGGGGGATTGATCGTTCAGCTAGGAATAGTGTCGCTAGGATTAGAAAACCTAAAGACTAGGTCTAGAGATGAGGGATGATTCTTTTTGTATTTTTTATATTTTATGAAAGCAAGTAAAATTCTCGGGTTTGAAGGATTTGGGCGGAATTAGTTGCTAGTCAACTAACCCAATACTAAAGATGCAATCAAAATAAAATACTAGAAATGAAAATAAAACTAAATTAAACTAAGGTTGTGAGCAATATGTGGGAGAAATGTGTTTACTTAAATTTCACTACTCCCTAGATAATTTTTACACATTAATTACTTGTTATAGTTGCGTGGATGACGGATTGTATTCCTTAATACAATTCATGGGGTGGCGTACTTACTTCCCCAATCCTATGAGTGCCTACTTCACTCCTATGTCGAGCCGGCTAAGAAGCTCCTAACATGGGATCATTAGAATTTACTCATGCATTAAATACAACCAATAAAATCTAGTACACATCGGTTCATGTTTCCTAAGACGTTCAAGCATGTTACACAATGGAGATCTGCCAGTTTTCTTAAGCCTAACATTGAAATCATTCATCCAATACAACCATAAACAAGTAATCAACACATAATTAACATCTAGGTTTCATTAGATCCAAGCAAACACAAGATAAATCTAGCCTAGCATGTTGAAATCAAGACAAGCACAAGATATAGACAACCAACACATAGACATATTGATTGAATTAAGAGAAGACTTATCTTAATAGCACATGAAAGGATTCAAGGGTTGAAAACCCTTGAAAATACTGTAAAATACGAGCTAGGGTTTACAAAGTTCGGCCCTAGGGTTTCTCCACACAAGTCCCTCTTAATGAATGAAAAATAGAAAAGTATATATAGAGTTTAGGAGGTGAAGGCGTCAAGAACAAAGGGCTGACGCCGTTATCTCGCCGCCAAATAGTTCCTCGGACTGCCCAGATCTGGGTCTAACGCCGTCATGTGTACACCTTGTGCAGGCCGTCATGATTTTAACTCTTGATGCCCTTGTTGTGACGCCGTCAGGTTTGCACTGGGTCGTCACCACTTTTACTCCTGACACCGTCAGGGTCTTCCTCTTGACGCCGTCAGGTACTGTTCTCAGCATGGAAAATTAAGTCTTTGGCGTTTTCTTCACTTTTATGCTCCAAAAACATCCGAATTGCTTCCTTTTCCAGATTTCACTCCCAAAGTACCTAAAATCACAAAAGGAACGATTTAGGGTAATATTTGATCAAATAAATTCAATTTCGGGCTTAAATGACCCCCTAAAAGTGGTTCATTTTTTGACTCATCAGTCATAAAATGTTTAAATATACTGTTACAATCTTGAGAATAAATACAAAATATAAACTTTATAAATAACTAGTAATATATTATAAAAAGTTTAAATATAAAATTTACCGATCAACTAAGGTCGTACTTACAAAAGTCTAATAACGAAAAAAATTACTGCACATTACATTATGACCAATTAGATAAAGCCCGTGTGCAACGCACGGGTTTGAATTACTCGTATATATAAAGAATGAGTTCCCCATATTGAATGTGAGCATTTATGTTACAAGCCAAGAAACTCAAATACAAAGTTTAAGCTCATAAATTTCGTCCAGCTCAAGCTTATTATGTGCCATTGTGGAGCTTCTTTTAAAGCTTCGTGGAGCTTTTAATGTTGCATAAATATGTATCATCAATAAAAGTTTGAATGTTGCATAAATATACATTAAACCCAGGAAACAGCCTATTTACTGCGAGTATACGAACCATCTACGGTGTAAATACTATCTTTTCAGTTCCTCATAAATAATTAACAAGTCTTTGAATGTGACTTTTCATATGAGTTTTTGATGAGTATAAATAACAACCTATCTCAGTCCATCTCCATCTCCGTTCAACCTCAGTCAACACCTAAACAATAAGCCACAAACAAACTGTTAGGTGCCCATCTTGATATCACACAAGTAAGAATGAGATAGATATAAAGATTGGTTGGTTATATGATATGAGAGAATTAGAAATGCAAGAGTTTCATTAAGTAATCAAAATAACCAACAAAGTTTAAGGTTACATAAGCCTTCTATTTATAGGAGAAAAGCTAGGGCAACATTCCCTAGTCCCTTTCATGCTACCAATGTGGGCTTTGTAAGCCTTATAGGCTTTTACATGTTGCCCATTAATTTAAACATAAACATAAATATTACTAAAGCAACCTATTACAAAATGTAATGACCGAGACTTGACTAAATACAAAAGTATGTTCCCAACAATCTCCCCCTAAGGGTCGGTCATCACGGTTGTTGGACGTCTTCATCTTTGTCTTTGACTTTTGACTTGTATAACTTTTGACGTCTTCAAAAATGTTGTAAGATGAATGTACTTTGCTCTTAGTCTTTGTTCTTTTGTGATAATGTAGTGATTGTGTAGTTATATGCCTTTCGTCACTTCATCGTCTTTGGTGGTTGTCCGCCATTCCAATATGCTCATACATCTTTGGACTTTGTCTTTCAAGTGCACGAAGTTCCTTTTCTTTCATATTGATCTTAGTCTTTAAACTTTGTAGATTCTTCTTTTTGGCGTAGAATCTGTCTTTGAACTTTGTGGTGCTTAGATCTTTGGGGGAGCTTTCAATGACTTCAAGATGTATGCATGAGCATGCTGGAATCTACCATCATGGAGGTGATATGTACCTGTAGGTAAACAGTTAGCAATAATCAACCGGTACTTACAGATAAGGAATTAGAGCTCGTCAACAGCATAGTGTGAAGACTCCTTATAATCCTTATCAAGGCCGTTCCCATGTCAGATACCCCCGAAGGAGCTTACGAGACCTACTAAGTAGCTCAATGACTGGGTGAGTCGCTGGGGATCACTCCACGACTGTAGACCGCTAAAGAACCACCACGAACACTAAGCGTAACCCGTAAAGGGTTACCGAAGTGACCTGCTGTCAGGGCTATTTGATGTTGAGCCTGGCAGGAATTTCCATTCAATCATTGAGAAATACTTATGTAATTATCTCATAAACGTTCTTGGCAGATTGCTAAGATCTGCGAAGGACTCGATAATTTACAGCTGGTGTCCATTGATGTAGAACACCAGTTGTAGGAATACTAAGTGTTCCTAAGAGATCTTTGATGTATCTCATGGCTCTAGACTCGATAAATGCACACTTAGGTTTCCTATGCGGAGACTAGGGAGGGGTCTCCTGCTTCAATATCAACCATCTCTAAGAGATAAGTCGATAGATTACACTGGTTCCCCGTGAGAATGAAACAAGTTCTTTTAAGAGAACTTGACTGGTTAAGAAGGTTTAGTGCATTGCGTCACTGGGTCCATGACGACTTTATCTTCAATACCGGTGTTGCCTTAGCAACAACCAGTAGCATACGAGTTGAACCCGGTGTCTGCCCTAAGGTTGATCATATGGAGGGCTATTTCTTTTCACCTTTTTCTTTACTTTTCTTTTTAATTCTTCAACTCCTTCTTTCCCCTTTCATTCTTTTCTCCTTTTTTTTCGTATCATACCAAAGGACTTCTATTTCTAACTATAGGTGATGTCCTTGGGTAGATCCCTCCGGCTCTGGCGGATCATAGGACGGTTTTTCCTATCTTAATCACCTTATAACTCCATGATTATCCGACAATTGCCATGAAACCTTTGATTGAAAATCTCTCAAAGTGTTTGAGATTATCACACATTTTGTTAAACACTTTAAGAGTTTTGTGTTCACTTTTGAAGGGCTCCCCCTTCACATGTGCTCATAAGTAATTAATAAATTTGCACATGCGGGAGGAGCAAGCACTTTTTGAATTGATCCACTTTCAGGTGAACAAGACCGATTCGAGACACGCTTACATCACTAGTTAAACTGGCTTGAAGTTATTACCCGGCCTGGTCAAGTCCACAGAAAGTGATGCGTGGGAATCGCACCTTGCTTTACCTCTCGAGGGATCTCGAGAAGCTTACAACCCCCACCAGGCAGTGTACCTGATCGTTGTAGTATAGTATAGTGACAAGTACCGGGGGATTGATCGTTCAGCTTAGGAATAGTGTCGCTAGGATTAGAAAACCTAATTAATAGTTCTAGAGGTGAGAGATGATTATTTTTGTATTTTTATATTTTTATGAAAGCAAGTAAAATCTCGGGTTTTGGAAGAAGTGGGCGGAATTAGTTGCTATTCAACTAACCCAAAGCTATTAAAATAATGAAAATGAAATTAAACTAAATTATACTAAGGTTGTGAGCAGTGGTTGGAGAAATTGTGTTTACTTAGACTTCACTACTCCCTAGATATCTTTTACATGTTAATTACTTGTTACACTTGTATGAATGACGGATTGTATTCCTTAATACCATTCGTGGGGTGGCATACATAACTCCCCAACTCTATGAGCTCTTATCTCCTCCTACACCATGACCCAGCACAACTATAGGGATTGTAAACAGTGGCTCATGCATTAAATACAACCAATAAAGACCTAGTACGCCTCGGTTCATGTTTCTTAAGACGTTCAAGCATGTTACCATTTGGAGATCTGCCAATTTTCTTAAGCCTAACATATAAATCATTCATTCAAAACAAGAATAGACAAGTAATCAACACATAATCAACATCTAGGTTTCATTAGATCTAAGCAAACACAAAAGAGATCTAGCCTAGCATAGTAGAATTGAGACAAGAACAAGAGATAAACAACCAACACATAGACATATTGATTGAATTGAAAGTACACTTATCTCAATTACAATGCAAGGTCTCAAGGGTTTGGAACCCTTGAAAAACCTGTAAAAGAGGCACCAAAATCGTCTTTAGGGTTTCACCAAAACTTCTCTTTTTTTTAATGAAAAAACTAGAAAACTATATATAGGAAAAACAGTCTGACGGCGTCAAGAGTAACTTCTGACGCCGTCACCTCGCCGCCATATACTTCCTCGGACGGCCTTGATCCACTTATGACGGCCTATGTGACGCCGTCACCACCCACGGTATATTAATTTTGTTACTTTGACGCCGTCACGAGTCCGTCTGACGCCGTCACCACCTTTGATATTTAATTCTTCATGTCTGACGTCGTCACCTTGTATTTTCAGCATGGAAATTTGGTACTTAGCCGTTTTCTTCACTTTTATGCTCCAAAAACGTCCAAAATAGCTTCTTTTCCAGAATTCACTCTCCAAACACCTAAAATCACAAAAGGAACGATTTAGGGCAATATTTGATCAAATAAAGTCGGATTCGGGCTTAAATGACCCCCTAAAAACGGATCATTTTTTGCCTCATCAGAAAGCTTCACGAGACGGTACATTTCTACTAAGACAAATCCTTTTCGAGACACGCTTACGTGGTTAGTTAGAGAGTTCCATTGTCAGCTTTTAGGTGACAACTAGCTCTAGTAACTAACTTGATATTACCCGTCGAGGATAAGTCATTTCAAGATTACTAACTTTCATGTTTCTTCAATTCCTGGGTCAATTCTGAATTTAGCGTGTCGTTCTCCTCTGTCTGACGGTCGTTTTGACAGCTGATTCGTCGAAAACGGAGTTACGGTTCAAAAGTTATGGCCGTTTGAAGTTCAGTCGTCAAAAATCAACCAAAAGTTCTCGAAAATGTTGTATTCTCGATAATTCACCCAGGTTCTCGATAATTTTTCAAGATTTCGATAAATTCACCCAAGTTCTCGATAATTTTTCAAGATCTCGATAAAATCACCCAAGTTCTCGATAATTTTCCAAGATCTCGATAAAATCCAAGTTTTACGAAAATTTTTCAAGGTTCTCGATAATTTTCAGTTTCTCGATAATTGTTTCTCGATAATTTTCAGTTTCTCGATAATTGTTTGGACCAAGTTCTCGATAAGTTTCAGGTTTTCGAAAAAGTATCCAGGTTCTCGAAAATTTTCAGTTTCTCGAAACTTTTTCAAGTTCTCGAAATTTTCCAGTTTTCGAAAACCTTGTGATGTTCTCGAAAATGTTATTTTTTCGAAAACCCAATCACACAAATTTCGAAATTATACAATTTCGAAATTTAGCCACAAGTCGAAGTAATTTCTTTCTTATACAAGAGAGAAAATACCGAGTATCCAACTATGATCACGAACGGAGTCGATTTCTTGTGTTCTCGAAAATTGGTCAAACTGGGATTTCGAAAAGTGGTGGTTATTTCGATATTATGACAGTTTTTGGTATAATCTTAAAGCACACCGAAATCAAGTTTTTAATCCAAGATTCTTGTACTTCTAGGCAAAAAAACACCAAAACTTGAAGAAAGTTCAAAACTTGATGATTTTTATGAAACTTTTGAAGATTTCGAAAACAAGTACAAAAACCCTAGTCGAATTTTTAAGCTTAAATCTTTAAAAAGATTGATACTTTCTTGTTAGATAAGGTTTATAACACTAGTTTGTAATCAAAAAAGTGTTAAAAACAAAGAAAAAACAAGAAAAGTAAGAATTTTTCAAAAGAAAAATGTGTAGAAAGCCTAAAAAAAATGAAACCAACAAACCCCAACACTCCTAAATCATTGTTAGGCGATTGATACCACTTGTAGGACCTTAGATTAACCAACTTTATCACAAATATAGAAGATTAGAGAAGGAAAGATGGAAAGATGGTGACTTGATATGTATGTATATGTTTCGTATGAATTGAGATAGAGAGATGAAATATGAGAGCTTTTATTCAAAGAAAACACACACAAGCACACACACAAGCACACACCTCAAAATGAGCCTTTGAGGTGTTTAAATAGTAAGATACATGAGATGCCCTATGGGCTTTCTATGGGCTTGGGCTTGGACTTGGTTACATGGATGGATAACTAGGCTTATAAAACATTGCATATAACATATTAGCTTGCCAAGTCCAAGGCCCAATGACTAAACTATTACTAATCTTAACAAACGACACAAAGTTACAATATGAGAATGACCATCACTTCATAATACATATTTTTAATGCTAACATTTCACTACTCCCTATATATCTTTTACAGGTTAATTACTTGTTATAGTTGCGTGGATGACGGATTGTATTCCTTAATACCATTCATGGGGTGGCGTACTTACTTCCCCAATCCTATAAGCGCCTACTTCACTCCTATGTCGAGCCGGCTAAGAAGCTCCTAACATGGGATCACTAGAATTTTCTCATGCATTAAATACAACCAATAAAACCTAGTACACATCGGTCCATGTTTCTTAAGACGTTCAAGCATGTTACACAATGGAGATCTGCCAGTTTTCTTAAGCCTAACATTGAAATCATTCATCCATTACAGCTATAAACAATCAATCAACCTATAATTAACATCTAGGTTTTATTACATCTAAGCAAACACATGAAAGATCTAGCCTAGCATGTTAAAATCAAGACAAGCATAAGATATATTCAAACAACACATAGACATATTGAATGAATTGAAAGAGGACTTATCTTAATTGAACATGAAAGGTTTCAAGGGGTAAAAACCCTTGAAAATACTGTTAAAAACGACCTAGGGTTTATTAGGTTCGACCCTAGTATTCTCCACACAAGTTTCTCTCCTAATGAATGAAAAATAGAAAAGTATATATAGATTTTGTGAGGTGACGGTGTAACAATTCGCAATTTCAGGTTAACTTTTATTCCCGAAAATTTTACTATTCACTTTTTACTATTCACTTTTCACTATTCATCTCAGAAATTTTTATTTCATATTCTCGTAATTTAAACTATTTTAACGATAATCCGAGAGTTTGACGCTCGTCGGATCATTTCTGCAAAAATCACAAAGCCGTGTCCGAGATTTACTTTTAGGTTTAAACGTCCTTCCAGCATCCCGATATATCCATAAAACATTATAAACAATAGAAATATGATTTTCTCTCATTTTAGGACAATTCCAAAAGTTTCGGAATTTTACGTTTTTCAGTTTAGCGTTTTACGCGAATTACGCGTTTTAGACCCGTGTTTCCAGTTTTTAGCAGGGTTTTAGCACCCGATAGAACCTACCACTCATTTTATATTTTATTATGGACTATATTGACATGTTTAAAAATACTTTCAAATTTCATATTTTTACGATACCCGGTTTTACGTTTTGAGGCTCAATCATTTACGGAGTCAAAACTAGCTACATACTTAGGATAATACCATCAAAAGTCCACACCTTGTTCTCCAAGTTCATGAACCGCCACTAGGGGGGGGGGGCATTCACACTTGTGGCATGATCTCATGACTTTAGCCATTAGATCAAGATTTAATTACAACTTTGTCACCAAGTTTATGTAAGTTCCTAGTAACCTTCCTAACCTCCTCATTCATAGTATAAATAGCAAGCTAATCCCTTCCATTCTCATCAATAAAAAACGCCACAACACAATCCCTAACTCCATGATCCTTTGATCTTCAAACTACAAGTTACACTACAAAGTTCAAGGTCTTAGTATTCTCTACCTAGTTCTTAAGTTTGTTTGGTGATTCCATGGTTGAATTAGGAGCTACACAAGGTGATTAGGGGCTGAAGTTAAATGGTTTTCACAAGGTTTATATCAAGTCTATCAATGGTTACAAGAGTTATGGTGAAGGGTTTACAAGCATAGGTTTAGTGTCCTAGTTCATATTTGACTTCCTTTCTTAAGTGAAAGCCAAAAGTTGTAAGAAACCCTTATACACTTTCTTGCTCAATATCATTTTCATGCTCTTTGTGTTCTTTTCATGCTATATATGTTCTTGTTATTGTGTTCATGATGTTTAAAAATGGATAAAACGAGTATTGGTATACATATGTTAACTTATGACAAGCAAACAAGCAAACTAGTGATTTTTATGGAAAACCACGACCACAATAGTATAACTTTGATATTTGACACTTACTTACTGTTAAAGAGGACTTAACAAGGAAAACATAGCAATTTAAATCACCCAAAACGAGTACACGAGTCAAAAGTTATGACCATTTGAAGTTAGCGAAACCAAAACGGCAAAACTGCCTAAATAGCATTCTGATCAAATTTTGATTTTGAAAGTCCCACTTCTGGTCCGATTCATCAAAAAGTTAAAACACGAAAGTTGTCCGGAACGACGTTTTCGTTCAGGAGTAAAGAAGCTCGAGCCCTGAAAACGCTTTCCGAGTGATAATTTCTTCAAATTCTTAACATCCCATTTTTAGACCAAAGTCACTATATTATAGTTATGAATTACTAAGACCAAGAGGTCTAATGACCTAAAGCCAAGACCACAACCATGGCTAAAGCCAAGGTTGAGTCTCAAGACCATGGTAACAATGACCAAGGTCACGGCAAAGCCACGGCTAAAGACCATATAACTTTTAAAGATCAAAACTTATATATATGTTATCAAATACTACAATAGTAGGGAGCCTCATGTGAGGAGTTCATTAAGTAAGCCGTCGAGACGAGTTGTGGATTTACGAATTAAAGTGTCCTGGCTCCTCGAACGTTTACTCCATGACTTCTGAATTATGTCGGCCTGAACGGTAGTAAGAGATGTACAACCTATACATGTTTCATAAACCACTTATATTCAAAGACTTACACATTATACTAAAGTACTACATCATGAACATTATGCAAGACATATATAGGCAATTCTTCGTATTCTTAGACGTTACTCCAAACCTAAGTCGCAACGTTCTATTATAGGCTGCTCTTAGAGACTTTCGCGATTCGACTACCATTTTCATTACTCACTACATAGACTTAAGGTGAGTCATAGCCCCTACTTTTTCATACTTGTTTTAACTCTTAGGGGGGGATACATGCACAACTACTTGCTTACTTGTACAAATACTCAAAACATTTATACTTGATTGTTTTATACTTGATTGTTTTATACTTGATTGTCTTATACTTGATCGCATTATACTTGATGTCATATATACATGATTGCATTATACTTGATTGTGAGACTTCCAGTGGCTCCAGATTAAGTTGCTGGATGACCATTGAGACTTCCGGTGGCTCCAAATTAAGTTGTTGGATGACCATTGAGGCTATTGATACATCCTAACATTTGCGAATGTTGGATACATCATAAACGTGAGGTCTTCGGAGATGAAGAGTAGACTCACGACTAATTGCTTAATTGTTTTGATGAACTTATACATGTCTTAATCATACTATATTGTAGCAGTGGGTTGTGAACACACAGGTTACAAGTCTCTTATGGCGGGACTTGTAACTGAGTGGATTCACGATGCCTCTGCTGTGTGAACATTCTTTTAAGGCTTTTCAACTGTTTTAAGACAAACTCTATGAACTCACCAACCATTGTGTTGACACTTTAGCATGTTTATCTCAGGTTAGTAAGGCGATAGCTAGTGCGTGGAACTTAGAGTCAAGCTGCATATTCTGAAGACTTACGATTTTATCATTTACCATTCAACATTTTGTATACATTTATGTATCATACTTTGGAATCTCATGTTTGTAACTTTGAATTCATTAATCGAATGGTAACTTTTCAAAACGTCTCATTTAGAGTTCGTTTTCTATAACTTGTACTTTGTATTATGAAGTAGCACCCCAGTGACACAGTCTTCCGCTGCGGTATTTTGGGGGTGTTACAGATTGGTATCAGAGCCTTGGTTATAGAGAACTAGGTTGCATTTAGTGCCTAGACTATAACTGCTATATACGTTGGGACCTTCCTCTTTATTTGCCTTACACACACTACATACACATACGCTTTTTGGTAGTTGTTGGTTTAGTTCCACGCTGTTAGATGATGTGACTTTAGTATTATAAGGAGCCCCAGAGATTAGTCGAGTCATTAAAAACACAGAGCTCAGCAATAACTAATTAGTTAACTTGATCTTGTGACAGTTCTTGTTTGATGAGACACAAGATTTGAGTTAAATAATATTATTGCTTAGCTTTAGGGAATTGATGGCTTGATTATCTTACTATCGGCCTCAGAAGGCGGATTTTGTGTCGAAAATTCTTAAGTAGGATGTTTTAGAATCTCCTTATTTAAATGGATTGAGATGCCTCTTCATTTAAATAAAGAAATTGTAAATCACCGAACCATAAGTTTATGAGACCTTACTTACATAAATTTGGACGCTTCTTTATGTAAGTAATGTGTTATAAATAAGTGGGCTTAATTGTAGCCGATACAACTCCTTAACCACAACCTTAGACGAATCAGAGTGAACACCACTATATTAGAAATCCCGAATTCTCTTAGACACACCGTAAGTAGTTAACATCAACTGAACTTCGGGACGAAGTTCTCCTTAAGGGGTAGAGACTGTAACAATTCGCAATTTCAGGTTAACTTTTATTCCCGAAAATTTTACTATTCACTTTTTACTATTCATTTTTTTACTATTCACTTTTTACTGTTCACTTTTCACTATTCATCTCAGAAATTTTTATTTTATATTCTCGTAAGTTAAACTATTTTAACGATAATCCGAGAGTTTGACGCTCGTCGGATCATTTCTGCAAAAATCACAAAGCCGTGTCCGAGATTTACTTTTAGGTTTAAACGTCCTTCCAGCATCCCGATATATCCATAAAACATTATAAACAATAGAAATATGATTTTCTCTCATTTTAGGACAATTCCAAAAGTTTCGGAATTTAACGTTTTTCAGTTCAGCGTTTTACGCGAATTACGCGTTTTAGACCCGTGTTTCCAGTTTTTTGCAGGGTTTTAGCACCCGATAGAACCTACCACTCATTTTATATTTTATTATGGACTATATTGACATGTTTAACAATACTTTCAAATTTCATATTTTTACGATACCCGGTTTTACGTTTTGAGGCTTAATCATTTACGGAGTCAAAACTAGCTACATACTTAGGATAATACCATCAAAAGTCCACACCTTGTTCTCCAAGTTCATGAACCGCCACTAGGGGGGGCATTCACACTTGTGGCATGATCTCATGACTTTAGCCATTAGATCAAGATTTAATTACAACTTTGTCACCAAGTTTATGTAAGTTCCTAGTAACCTTCCTAACCTCCTCATTCATAGTATAAATAGCAAGCTAATCCCTTCCATTCTCATCAATAAAAAATGCCACAACACAATCCCTAACTCCATGATCCTTTGATCTTCAAACTACAAGTTACACTACAAAGTTCAAGGTCTTAGTATTCTCTACCTAGTTCTTAAGTTTGTTTGGTGATTCCATGGTTGAATTAGGAGCTACACAAGGTGATTAGGGGCTGAAGTTAAATGGTTTTCACAAGGTTTATATCAAGTCTATCAATGGTTACAAGAGTTATGGTGAAGGGTTTACAAGCATTGGTTTAGTGTCCTAGTTCATATTTGACTTCCTTTCTTAAGTGAAAGCCAAAAGTTGTAAGAAACCCTTATACACTTTCTTGCTCAATATCATTTTCATGCTCTTTGTGTTCTTTTCATGCTATATATGTTCTTGTTATTGTGTTCATGATGTTTAAAAATGGATAAAACGAGTATTGGTATACATATGTTAACTTATGACAAGCAAACAAGCAAACTAGTGATTTTTATGGAAAACCACGACCACAATAGTATAACTTTGATATTTGACACTTACTTACTGTTAAAGAGGACTTAACAAGGAAAACATAGCAATTTGAATAACCCAAAACGAGTACACGAGTCAAAAGTTATGACCATTTGAAGTTAGCGAAACCAAAACGGCAAAACTGCCTAAATAGCATTCTGATCAAATTTTGATTTTGAAAGTCCCACTTCTGGTCCGATTCATCAAAAAGTTAAAACACGAAAGTTGTCCGGAACGACGTTTTCGTTCAGGAGTAAAGAAGCTCGAGCCCTGAAAACGCTTTCCGAGTGATAATTTCTTCAAATTCTTAACATCCCATTTTTAGACCAAAGTCACTATATTATAGTTATGAATTACTAAGACCAAGAGGTCTAATGACCTAAAGCCAAGACCACAACCATGGCTAAAGCCAAGGTTGAGTCTCAAGACCATGGTAACAATGACCAAGGTCACGGCAAAGCCACGGCTAAAGACCATATAACTTTTAAAGATCAAAACTTATATATATGTTATCAAATACTACAATAGTAGGGAGCCTCATGTGAGGAGTTCATTAAGTAACCCGTCGAGACGAGTAGTGGATTTACGAATTAAAGTGTCCTGGCTCCTCGAACGTTTACTCCATGACTTCTGAATTATGTCGGCCTGAACGGTAGTAAGAGATGTACAACCTATACATGTTTCATAAACCACTTATATTCAAAGACTTACACATTATACTAAAGTACTACATCATGAACATTATGCAAGACATATATAGGCAATTCTTCGTATTCTTAGACGTTACTCCAAACCTAAGTCGCAACGTTCTATTATAGGCTGCTCTTAGAGACTTTCGCGATTCGACTACCATTTTCATTACTCACTACATAGACTTAAGGTGAGTCATAGCCCCTATTTTTTCATACTTGTTTTAACTCTTTGGGGGGGATACATGCACAACTACTTGCTTACTTGTACAAATACTCAAAACATTTATACTTGATTGTTTTATACTTGATTGTTTTATACTTGATTGTCTTATACTTGATCGCATTATACTTGATGTCATATATACATGATTGCATTATACTTGATTGTGAGACTTCCAGTGGCTCCAGATTAAGTTGCTGGATGACCATTGAGACTTCTGGTGGCTCCAAATTAAGTTGTTGGATGACCATTGAGGATATTGATACATCCTAACATTTGCGAATGTTGGATACATCGTAAACGTGAGGTCTTCGGAGATGAAGAGTAGACTCACGACTAATTGCTTAATTGTTTTGATGAACTTATACATGTCTTAATCATACTATATTGTAGCAGTGGGTTATGAACACACAGGTTACAAGTCTCTTATGGCGGGACTTGTAACTGAGTGGATTCACGATGCCTTTGCTGTGTGAACATTCTTTTAAGGCTTTTCAATTGTTTTAAGACAAACTCTATGAACTCACCAACCATTGTGTTGACACTTTAGCATGTTTATCTCAGGTTAGTAAGGCGATAGCTAGTGCGTGGAACTTAGAGTCAAGCTGCATATTCTGAAGACTTACGCTTTTATCATTTACCATTCAACATTTTGTATACATTTATGTATCATACTTTGGAATCTCATGTTTGTAACTTTGAATTCATTAATCGAATGGTAACTTTTCAAAACGTCTCATTTAGAGTTCGTTTTCTATAACTTGTACTTTGTATTATGAAGTAGCACCCCAGTGACACAGTCTTCCGCTGCGGTATTTTGGGGGTGTTACAGATTGGTATCAGAGCTTTGGTTATAGAGAGCTAGGTTGCATTTAGTGCCTAGACTATAACTGCTATATACGTTGGGACCTTCCTCTTTATTTGCCTTACACCCACTACATACACATACGCTTTTTGGTAGTTGTTGGTTTAGTTCCACGCTGTTAGATGATGTGACTTTAGTATTATAAGGAGCCCCAGAGATTAGTCGAGTCATTAAAAACACAGAGCTCAGCAATAACTAATTAGTTAACTTGATCTTGTGACAGTTCTTGTTTGATGAGACACAAGATTTGAGTTAAATAATATTATTGCTTAGCTTTAGGGAATTGATGGCTTGATTATCTTACTGTCGGCCTCAGAAGGCGGATTTTGTGTCGAAAATTCTTAAGTAGGATGTTTTAGAATCTCCTTATTTAAATGGATTGGGACGCCTCTTCATTTAAATAAAGAAATTGTAAATCACCGAACCTTAAGTTTATGAGACCTTACTTACATAAATTTGGACGCTTCTTTATGTAAGTAATGTGTTATAAATAAGTGGGCTTAATTGTAGCCGATACAACTCCTTAACCACAACCTTAGACGAATCAGAGTGAACACCACTATATTAGAAATCCCGAATTCTCTTAGACACACCGTAAGTAGTTAACATCAACTGAACTTCAGGACGAAGTTCTCCTTAAGGGGTAGAGACTGTAACAATTCGCAATTTCAGGTTAACTTTTATTCCCGAAAATTTTACTATTCACTTTTTTACTATTCACTTTTTACTATTCACTTTTACTATTCACTTTTTACTATTCACTTTTCACTATTCATCTCAGAAATTTTTATTTCATATTCTTGTAAGTTAAACTATTTTAACGATAATCCGAGAGTTTGACGCTCGTCGGATCATTTCTGCAAAAATCACAAAGCCGTGTCCGAGATTTACTTTTAGGTTTAAACGTCCTTCCAGCATCCCGATATATCCATAAAACATTATAAACAATAGAAATATGATTTTCTCTCATTTTAGGACAATTCCAAAAGTTTCGGAATTTTACGTTTTTCAGTTCAGCGTTTTACGCGAATTACGCGTTTTAGACCCGTGTTTCCAGTTTTTAGCAGGGTTTTAGCACCCGATAGAACCTACCACTCATTTTATATTTTATTATGGACTATATTGACATGTTTAACAATACTTTCAAATTTCATATTTTTACGATACCCGGTTTTACGTTTTGAGGCTTAATCATTTACGGTTAGCGATTTACGGAGTCAAAACTAGCTACATACTTAGGATAATACCATCAAAAGTCCACACCTTGTTCTCCAAGTTCATGAACCGCCACTAGGGGGGGGGCATTCACACTTGTAGCATGATCTCATGACTTTAGCCATTAGATCAAGATTTAATTACAACTTTGTCACCAAGTTTATGTAAGTTCCTAGTAACCTTCCTAACCTCCTCATTCATAGTATAAATAGCAAGCTAATCCCTTCCATTCTCATCAATAAAAAACGCCACAACACAATCCCTAACTCCATGATCCTTTGATCTTCAAACTACAAGTTACACTACAAAGTTCAAGGTCTTAGTATTCTCTACCTAGTTCTTAAGTTTGTTTGGTGATTCCATGGTTGAATTAGGAGCTACACAAGGTGATTAGGGGCTGAAGTTAAATGGTTTTCACAAGGTTTATATCAAGTCTATCAATGGTTACAAGAGTTATGGTGAAGGTTTTACAAGCATAGGTTTAGTGTCCTAGTTCATATTTGACTTCCTTTCTTAAGTGAAAGCCAAAAGTTGTAAGAAACCCTTATACACTTTCTTGCTCAATATCATTTTCATGCTCTTTGTGTTCTTTTCATGCTATATATGTTCTTGTTATTGTGTTCATGATGTTTAAAAATGGATAAAACGAGTATTGGTATACATATGTTAACTTATGACAAGCAAACAAGCAAACTAGTGATTTTTATGGAAAACCACGACCACAATAGTATAACTTTGATATTTGACACTTACTTACTGTTAAAGAGGACTTAACAAGGAAAACATAGCAATTTGAATCACCCAAAACGAGTACACGAGTCAAAAGTTATGACCATTTGAAGTTAGCGAAACCAAAACGGCAAAACTGCCTAAATAGCATTCTGATCAAATTTTGATTTTGAAAGTCCCACTTCTGCTCTGATTCATCAAAAAGTTAAAACACGAAAGTTGTCCGGAACGACGTTTTCGTTCAGAAGTAAAGAAGCTCGAGCCCTGAAAACGCTTTCCGAGTGATAATTTCTTCAAATTCTTAACATCCCATTTTTAGACCAAAGTCACTATATTATAGTTATGAATTACTAAGACCAAGAGGTCTAATGACCTAAAGCCAAGACCACAACCATGGCTAAAGCCAAGGTTGAGTCTCAAGACCATGGTAACAATGACCAAGGTCACGGCAAAGCCACGGCTAAAGACCATATAACTTTTAAAGATCAAAACTTATATATATGTTATCAAATACTACAATAGTAGGGAGCCTCATGTGAGGAGTTCATTAAGTAAGCCGTCGAGACGAGTTGTGGATTTACGAATTAAAGTGTCCTGGCTCCTCGAACGTTTACTCCATGACTTCTGAATTATGTCGGCCTGAACGGTAGTAAGAGATGTACAACCTATACATGTTTCATAAACCACTTATATTCAAAGACTTACACATTATACTAAAGTACTACATCATGAACATTATGCAAGACATATATAGGCAATTCTTCGTATTCTTAGACGTTACTCCAAACCTAAGTCGCAACGTTCTATTATAGGCTGCTCTTAGAGACTTTCGCGATTCGACTACCATTTTCATTACTCACTACATAGACTTAAGGTGAGTCATAGCCCCTACTTTTTCATACTTGTTTTAACTCTTTGGGGGGGGGGGGATACATGCACAACTACTTGCTTACTTGTACAAATACTCAAAACATTTATACTTGATTGTTTTATACTTGATTGTCTTATACTTGATCGCATTATACTTGATGTCATATATACATGATTGCATTATACTTGATTGTGAGACTTCCAGTGGCTCCAGATTAAGTTGCTGGATGACCATTGAGACTTCCGGTGGCTCCAAATTAAGTTGTTGGATGACCATTGAGGCTATTGATACATCCTAACATTTGCGAATGTTGGATACATCATAAACGTGAGGTCTTCGGAGATGAAGAGTAGACTCACGACTAATTGCTTAATTGTTTTGATGAACTTATACATGTCTTACTCATACTATATTGTAGCAGTGGGTTGTGAACACACAGGTTACAAGTCTCTTATTGCGGGACTTGTAACTGAGTGGATTCACGATGCCTTTGCTGTGTGAACATTCTTTTAAGGCTTTTCAACTGTTTTAAGACAAACTCTATGAACTCACCAACCATTGTGTTGACACTTTAGCATGTTTATCTCAGGTTAGTAAGGCGATAGCTAGTGCGTGGAACTTAGAGTCAAGCTGCATATTCTGAAGACTTACGCTTTTATCATTTACCATTCAACATTTTGTATACATTTATGTATCATACTTTGGAATCTCATGTTTGTAACTTTGAATTCATTAATCGAATGGTAACTTTTCAAAATGTCTCATTTAGAGTTCGTTTTCTATAACTTGTACTTTGTATTATGAAGTAACACCCCAGTGACACAGTCTTCCGCTGCGGTATTTTGGGGGTGTTACAGACGGCGTCAAGAACAAATGTCTGACGCCGTCATCTCACCGCCAAATAATTTCTCGGATTGCCTAGATCTGGGTTTGACGTCGTCACGTGTATTCCTTATGCAGGTCGTCACAATATTAACTCTTGACGCCCTTCTCTTGACGCCTTCAGGTTTTCTCTGGGTCGTCATGGATTTTACTCCTGACGCCGTCACAATTTTCTTCTTAACGCCGTCAGGTACTATTCTCAGCATGGAAAATTAAGTCTTTGCCGTTTTCTTCACTTTTATGCTCCAAAAACATCTAAAATGCTTCCTTTTCCAGAATTGACTCCCAAAGTACCTAAAATCACAAAAGGAACGATTTAGGGCAATATTTGATCAAATAAATTCAATTCCGGGCTTAAATGACCCCCTAAAAATGGTTCATTTTTCGCCTCATCACCTGCTTCTTAGATTGCCAAGACACAAGTTTATCTCCGAGAAACTGTAATCCACCAGATGTACTTTTGCGTGTGTCTAAACATCCTGCATGGTCAGCGTTTGAAAAATCAATTAGTTCAAAACCAGAATCCTTCGGATACCAGATTCCCAAGTTAATGGTTCCCTTTATGTATCGAAGGATTCTTTTAGCCTCATTGAGGTGCCCTTCAGTTGGTTTGGACTGATAACGGGAACACATGTAGACAGCAAATACTATATCAGGTCTACTAGCTGTGAGATACATGAGTGACCCAATAATACTTTGGTATTTGGTAGGGTCAACCGGAGTCCCATGTATATCAGCATATAGTTTTGTGGTATAGGCCATTGGTATATTATAAGTATCACAACTCATCATTCCATGTTTCTTTAAAATCTCCAAAGCATATTTGGACTGATTTAGAAAAATTCCACGGGGTGATTGATGAACTTGTAGTCCTAAAAAGAACGAAAGTTCACCCATCATGGACATTTCAAAATTTTCTTTCATTAAATTTGCAAAATCATTTGAGTAACTTATATTTGTTTAAGCAAAAATAATGTAATCAACATATATTTGAACAATTAGTAAGTCCACCCCGTATGTTTTTGTAAATAATGTTGGATCCACCGAACCTTTAGAAAATTTATTGGCCAGCAAGAAAGCAGATAGTTTATCATACCACGCCCTTGGGGCTTGCTTGAGTTCGTAGAGAGCCTTTTTAAGTCGATAAACGTGATTGGGACGCTCAGGATCAACGAAGCCTTCTGGTTGGCTGACATAGACAACTTCACGGAGTTCACCATTCAAAAATGCCGTTTTCACATCCATTTGATAAACAACCATATTCCGATGAGCAGCATATGCCAGAAAAATCCGAACAGCTTCAAGTCTAGCCACTGGAGCAAAAGATTCTTCAAAATCAATTTCTTCTTCTTGGAAGTATCCTTTAGTTACCAAGCGTGATTTATTACGTATGACAGTGCCTTCTGCATCCAGCTTGTTTTTCCAAATCCATTTCAGACCAATGACAAAGACTCCGTCTTTTGAATTGCTGAAGTTCCTCTTGCATAGATTCAATCCAGTTGTCGTAAGTCATTGTTTGTTTAATGTTCTTAGGTTCATCTTGACATACTGTGGGTGCATAGATGCAAGTTTCACAATCTGTGTGAAGTCGTTGTCTAGTCATGATAGGTGCATCTGGATGGCCAATAATTTGAACTAAGGGATGATCTCTAGTCCATTTGTGTGTCAAAGGGTGAAGTTGATAGGTATCTCGCATGTTAGCAGGATCCAAATTACGTGTGGACGTCTCAAATATTTCAGGAACTGTTGGAGCCGGTGTAAACGGGTTAAAGAACGCATTTGGATCATACTCTGCGGGTTGTGGAACTAATTGCGGTGTAGAATCTTTAGCCGATTGTCGTGAGTTGGAAGCGGTTTGTTCTGCTGTTATTGGAGATAAAATTGGAGGGCCGTCTTTCTCAACAGTTGTTGTTGTTTGTTGAGGTGAGTCAGGTAATTGAATATTTTCTGGTTGTGCAACGGAAATAGGTGAGACCTCAGAAGGACGGTTTTCAATTGTATCATCGAACAGAGCAAACAAGGTTTCCAATTCTTTGCCATTGATTGACAATGGTTCAGCCGAAGAATCCCGAAAGTTAAGACGGTTGGATTCGGGTCCTAAGCTGTTTTGCTCAGAAGCCATCGCTGAAGTGCCTTAAATGGTTGGTTACGGGTACTAAGCTGTTGTGCTTAGAAGCCATCGCTGAAGTGCTTTAAACGGTTGGTTACGGGTCCTAAGCTGTTGTGCTTAGAAGCCATGATATTAAGCTCGGGTCCGAAACTGAGTTGTTCCGAAGCCATTCCTGTTATACCTGAAAAGAAGAAAGAATAGACAAAACAGAGAACATGGATCCCCAAGTGTAATTGGGTTCCGGATGTTAGAAGCATAAAGATGTAGTGTCAATTATCTTCTTGACACTCGAACACACTCTATCAATGATTTCCTTTTTCGCCTCAGGGATAGATGTTGTGGATTTCACATTAGTTTTGGTGTAAATGTCTAAAATCTTTCCTGTAGGAATCCACCTAAGACCAATAGATTTGAAAATTCTACCCATGGGTACCCACCTAATGTTAGATCTCGAAGATGTTTTCCTTTTAGATGCAGTGGGAGCATCACTTGGTTGAGAAAACCTATGTCCTATATTGATCCACTTCTTAGGTTTCTGACTTATGACTTTTGGTTCAACGGGCTTATCTGTCTTAGTCGATTGAGCCTTTTCAAGTGAATTTCCTTTTTGAAGATATTTTAAAGCACAGACAACATGATTATTTACGCAACTACTCTTAGAAGCTAGCCAATTCCTATTAGTTTGTTGTTTACTCTTAGGTTTTGGTGTGCTACTACAAGCAGTGTTCTGTACTACAGTGGAAGGCATCACATGAGGTTTTGAACCTAGAATTCCATCCTTTTGAAGTAGCGCCTTTTTCCTAGCCTTTTCTAGATCATAGTTCGTGTACATGTCATATCTTCCATAAGAATCTTTACTTTTAATGCTCGTATTAGACACTGTTTTCGAACTAATCCTAGATGAGCCAGGTATAATCACGTGTTGAGATTTAGCAGACACAGATGCATTTTCCTTAGGCCAAGAATGTGGAGTGATTGGTTTTGTCAAATTGTTTTTCTCAACAACTTGGGAGGCAAACCGAGATTTTGAAAATTTAGGTCGTTCAGATTTAAATGCAGTTAGTTGTCTAACCACTGATTGTTTTCTGATTGTTTGAGAAGGCGGTTTCCCCAAGATTGATGGTTTTGCAAACTTAGTATCCACACTCTGGCCAGTCAGTCTTCTTAATTTGTTTTGCAATGCAGCATGTGCAAACACCTTTGCTTGAATTTGACCTTTTAAAAGCTTATTTTCTTTAACTAATGTATCCACATGTTTACTTTGTTCATTCAAAAATTGACCATTGTTGCCCGAATTTAGAGATTCATTTTGCAATTTAAGTTCAAGTGAGATGCAATGTGCCTCAAGTTTTGAAAAATCTTTATGAAACTGGGCAATGGTCTTTTTTAGAAGAATGTTTTCAGACTCAAGAATTTGGTTTGTTGTTTCAGTCATTAGATTATCATGTAAGGACTCAGACTCAGAACGTTTGTCTAGACATTGAACAACATTCTAGTCAACCTTTCCTTCATTACTGAAGTTAGGTTGCTCAGATTGTTGTTTCTCATTTGCAGGCATAATATGATCAACAGTAGCTTGTACCTCAACCATTTGCTCTTTGTCAAAGTTAGGTTCTGTGTCATAGATGGGTATGACATCTTCCTCAACCATCTGTTCTTCGGCAAAGTTGAGCTCTGAGTCATAAGTGGGTATGATATCAGCAGAATCAACATCTGAATCATTCTCCAATCTGCTGCTGTCATCTTGCTCTTCCAAAATTTTATCCTGATAGCCTGTATTACCGACATCTGCAGTATTCCCAACAGTCCTTTCATCATTCCTTCCTTGTCTATCAACTCTTTCACCTTGCATAATAGCTTGATTCCTTGTGTTAGAAGAAGAACGAAGACGGTTGTTTGTCTTGTTGGAGAATTTGCTGAAGGTACGAGCAATAAGTGTGAGTCCTTAATTCAGAATATTGAAATCCTCATCGTCATCTTCATTGGAATTTGAATAGTACACTGCATCACTGTTGTCATATAGAACAAGTTGAGTTGAAGTCTGCTGCGGAGATGAATCATATGGGATCATTTGGTTTGAGGTAACATGTTGTGGATAACTGAAGTAATTCTGTTCTTGAACATAAGCATGATTTGACATTAACATCACATCTGTTGTATTGGCTTCCAAATCTGCAGTATTGGTTTCCAAATCTGCATATTCATCATCAGATGGAATATCTCCCATGATACTTTGCAAAACAGCATTGAGATTACCCCCTGATGAGGCGAAAAATGAACCACTTTTAGGGGGTCATTTAAGCCCGGAATTGAATTTATTTGATCAAATATTGCCCTAAATCGTTCCTTTTGTGATTTTAGGTACTTTAGGAGAGAAATCTGGAAAAGGAAGCAATTCGGATATTTTTGGAGCATAAAAGTGAAGAAAACGCCAAAGTCTTAATTTTCCTTGCTGGGAACAGTAGGTGACGGCGTCAAGAGTAACAGTTTGACGGCGTCAAGAGTAAATTGCATGACGGCCCAGTGCAAACATGAAGGCGTCACAAGGAAGAGCGTCAAGAGTTAACACGTGACGGCCTGGAAGAAGCTAACACATGACGGCATCAGATGAAGATCAAGGCAGTCCGAGAATTATTTTGGCGTCGAGATGACGGCGTCACCTATTTGGTCTTAACGCCGTCAGCCTCAATTTCCTATATATAGTTTTCTAATTTTCATTCATAAAAAAGGAGAAGTTTTGGAGAAACCCTAAGGCCGAACTTGCTACGAATTTTACAGGTTTTTCAAGGGTTTTCAACCCTTGAACCCTTACATGTGTAATTGAGATAAGTGTTCTTCTAATTCAATCAATATGTCTGTGTGTTGGTTGTCTATATCTTGTACTTGTCTTAATTCCATCATGCTAGGCTAGATTTATCTTGTGTTTGCTTAGATCTAATGAAACCTAGATGTTGATTATGTATTGATTACTTGTTGATGGTTGTATTGGATGAATGATTTCGACGTTAGGCTTAAGAAAACTGGAAGATCTCCAAATGGTAACATGCTTGAACGTCTTAGGAAACATGAACTGATGTGCACTAGGTTTTATTGGTTGTATTTAATGCATGAGTAAATTCTAATGATCCCATGTTAGGAGCTTCTTAGCCGGCTCGACATAGGAGTGAAGTAGGCACTCATAGGATTGGGGAGTTAAGTGCGCCACCCCATGAATGGTATTAAGGAATACAATCCGTCATCCACGCAACTATAACAAGTAATTAACGTGTAAAAGATATCTAGGGAGTAGTGAAATCTAAGTAAACACAATTTCTCCACTTATTGCTCACAACTTTAGTTTAATTTAGTTTTATTTTCATTTCTAGTATTTTATTTTGATTGCATCTTTAGTATTAGGTTAGTTGACTAGCAACTAATTCCGCTCAAATCTTTAAAACCCGAGATTTTTATTTGCTTTCTAAAAAATATAAAAATACAAAAATAATCATCTATCATCTTTAGAACTAGTAATTAGGTTTTCTAATCCTAGCGACACTATTCCTAGCTGAACGATCAATCCCCCGGTACTTGTCACTATACTATACTACAACGATCAGGTACACTGCCTGGTGGGGGTTGTAAGCTTCTCGAGATCCCTTGAGAGGTAAAGCCTGGTGCAATCCCCACGCATCAAGTTTTTGGCGCCGCTGCCGGGGAATAGTTATTGTCTAGGTTAGAATTTCTTTTTATTAGGTCTACTTGCTAGATTCCTTTCTAGTAAGATTTTATTTTTATTTTTAGGTTTTCTTTAGTCTATCTTATTTCTTTGTTTCCTTTGTTCGTAAACTATTTCGATGGATAACAATAACATTGATCGTTTGATTCCTGTTATTCGTGTTTTTCGTCGTAGGATTGTCCAAATGCCCGCCCCAATCCCTTTAGTGGAAAATGAGAACCCACCTAACCTCTCGCCCAACCACCACTTTGACAATAATTCTGAGTTAGAGGAGTTTGATCATGATGATGACCGTAGGGCTAGTCCTTTTTACTATTCAGACTCCGACGAGGATCTTGATGACGGTGATGTGATTAATGAGAGTAGGATGGAAGAGGAAATAAACCCTCTTAGGTATGTCGACCCTAGAACTAGGATTGAGTGTGATAGTTCATTCAACATGCAATTTCCTTGTAAAATCGGATTTAGGAGCTTTAACGCCTATCTTAACTCATCTCTCCCAATGAACATAATCTCGCGTAATGAATATAATAAAATCATGGTAGAAGAGTTAGAATACAAAGGAGAAAACATTATTGCTAGAGCAATACCATTGCATGTGTTTGTAGGAAGCTTGGTTTATCTTGTTGAGTTTATGGTTATGGAGAATCTAGGAGAATTTATTGATGATAAGTTGACCCAAGTTGTGTTTGGAAGACCTTTCAAACGGTTGACCAACCTCGATGAAAAACTCATAGAAGGGTTAATTACATTCTCAGATGGGGATGAAGATTTTGTCTATCAAATGCCCCGCACACACCCTAGGTTCAAGGATTTTTCCATGGAGAAGTGTAGTAGGTATCCGCCCATAGAAATGCTAGGTGAGAATGATGAGAGAAAAGGGCTTAAGTATACTCATGAAAAAAATAAAAGATACTATCGCGGATGTTTAGAGTTAGGAGATGATTATAAGAAAGATGAGGCAACTATTAGATGGCTCACGCTTGGTTATGTGAGCATAAGCGATACACGGTAACCCATGACCTTGAGTCTAGCTACAAGACTCGTAAATAAAGAAAAGCGCTTCTTGGGAGGCAACCCATGCTTTGTGTGATTTTATTTTGTTTGTTTGTTATTTGCTTCCGTATGCATGCTTTATTTTTATTGTTGGTAGATCATGTTTCTAAACTAAAAAGTGGAAATACTTTACTTTGTTGTTTTGGCCTAGTCTTAACTCCACCTAAAAGTATTTTTCCAAATGATAAGTGTAAGGGGAAACCCCAAATATGTTTTTAAGAAACAAATCGATCATGATTCTCCACAATATTAAGTGAACATGTATATTCGTATTTGTTAGAGTCAAATGCTTGTATTGAGTCATAATGAAGTTTTGCAGGATTTTCCAGGAAGTAGGACCAAGTTTTTCCAGAAATTTTCCGGAACTTAACATAAGAATTTCTGCAGATCACTTCTGACGGCGTCACGAGTTTACTCTTGACGGCGTCACGTGTAAAAATCTTGAAATTTTACCGGTTTTGTTTTTCTAACGGAGTCTTAAGGTTTTTGTTGAATTATTCAGTTTTATAATCTCCAGGAACTCTGCAAACTTCATTCCACAAGCATTATATCTTACTTGTTTTCTAGGATTTAGTAACTTATATAGATTGCCGCCGATTTTATGCGAGGTTGCTTTGTTTATTTTCTCAGGATTTACAGGTTATGTATGACAAGAAGATGATTTATATTCTGGAAGGGAGGCTTTGATTGTTCATTTTCTTGGAGGAAGATTTAACCTGGCCACCTTATTATCCATACCGAGCGAATCAGGGGAGTATTTGATTTCATTCTTTTTACTTTTTCACTTTTACATTCTTTACTTCAACATTGGGGACAATGTTCATCCTAAGTGTAAGGGGAGGGTAAAATGATGATACCTTACAGATACACTTTCGCTTGAGTTTGTTTGTTTAATGGTAGATGTGTAATAAAACTATGAGAAATACTTGTTAGTGCAATTTTAGAGTCAAATTTAAAAATTTTTACAACATTTAGGAGTGAAATTTTAGCCATAGCAAGCGTCTCATGGATAGGAGATTGTATGACTAGCACAAAACCGTATATTCAGAAAAATTTTCCACCCAAATATGTGAGGTTCGCCTTAAGATTTGATAGGAAAAGCATTTACTATTAGTGCTTACGAGTGTACCGGTAGCATTTAGATTCTAGAACTTGCGTTAGTAATGCATCCCGAGACCGCTAGTGAGACTACATTCATGTAGTAGGATTTACTACATGATAAGAGGCATTAGGATCACCCTTGTGTTAAACCCGTATCATAATTACTTGACCATTTAAGTCATATTACTTGGCTAGTTAAGTCAACTAATTTTCCCACACCCTTAGCGTTGTACTCATTTTTAGTACACGAAACCCCTAGTACACCCCTCCGAGCCTATCTTTTTATTTCTAACTTTAAGCCTTTTACTTAAAGGAAGAATTTGTTACACCCCACTTAAATGTACACCCAAATCGCCTTAGCCTTCCATGTATGCGCTCATTTTTAGTGCATTATTGTTATTTGTTAAACCCTAAGTTAACTATCTAATTGATTACATGGTTGCTAAGTCGAGTCATATCCTTGTACATATTGTTTTGGGACGATTGGGACTCATGGGTAAAGTACTTATTTTATGGAGTAATGGGGAAGAACATAATATTATTACCCCCATATGTGCGTTAATCTTAAAAGTACTTCAAGTGTTTTTATTTTCTTAATTCGAGTCATTAGATTAGTTTATTGTAAAGTGTGTAAAAATTCAAGTGTAAGGGGAATTTTCATTCCCTATGATGTATTATTTTGGATGGTAGGGTAAGAGTGTATGCATAAAAAAAAATAATAAAAAAAAAAAAAAAAAAAATCGAAAAAATCAAGAAAAAGAAAAAAAAATAGAAAAAAAAAGAAAAGAGAAAAAAACATACGGACTACCATCCCTTTTTATTCTATGTTCATTTTGTGTTTTTGGTTATTTTTCATTTATTAGCTTAAGTCGAGTCTAGTCTTGGCTTAGCAACGCCACATTGTACATGTAATTAACCAAGATTGTTAACTCGCCACCAGTAAAGACTGCCTTTATCCAACAAAACCGTGTATTTCATATCCCTACACCTAACGTTACAACCCTTTAAAAGACCTCTTTGATAGTTTATCCTAGGTGCTTACGCCATGTGGTGGAGGTTTGATCCTTTCCCAAGCCTATGGTAATCTATTTTGCTATGACAGTAGTGAGAGATATCTTCCGTTTCCATATTGTAATTTATACTTTATTACACCCGAGAGATGTGAGTATCTAAACACTATTTGTGAGGTGCTTGTGTATGACCTCCGTGCTTGTCTCTGGTCTTTAGTGGAACGATTATTTGTTGAAATTACTTTTATATTAGTGTTAAATGACCCCTAACTTGTATTTTGAGTATAATAAAAGTGCATTTGCTTGAGGACAAGCAAATCTCAAGTGTAAGGGTATATGATGAGGCGAAAAATGAACCACTTTTAGGGGGTCATTTAAGCCCGGAATTGAATTTATTTGAAATATTGCCCTAAATCGTTCCTTTTGTGATTTTAGGTACTTTGGGAGAGAAATCTGAAAAAGGAAGCAATTCGGACGTTTTTGGAGCATAAAAGTGAAGAAAACGCCAAAGTCTTAATTTTCCTTGCTGGGAACAGTAGGTGACGGCGTCAAGAGTAACAGTTTGACGGCGTCAAGAGTAAATTGCATGACGGCCCAGTGCTAACATGAAGGCGTCACAAGAAAGAGCGTCAAGAGTTAACATGTGACGGCCTGGAAGAAGCTAACACATGACGGCGTCAGATGAAGATCAAGGCAGTTCGAAAATTATTTTGGCGGCGAGATGACGGCATCACCTATTTGGTCTTGACGCCGTCAGCCTCAATTTCTTATATATAGTTTTCTAATTTTCATTCATAAAAAAGGAGAAGTTTTGGAGAAACCCTAAGGCCGAACTTGCTACAAATTTTACAGGTTTTTCAAGGGTTTTCAGCCCTTGAACCCTTACATGTGTAATTGAGATAAGTGTTCTTCTAATTCAATCAATATGTCTATGTGTTGGTTGTCTATATCTTGTGCTTGTCTTAATTCCATCATGCTAGGCTAGATCTATCTTGTGTTTGCTTAGATCTAATGAAACCTAGATGTTGATTATGTGTTGATTACTTGTTTATGGTTGTATTTGATGAATGATTTCGATGTTAGGCTTAAGAAAACTGGCAGATCTCCAAATGGTAACATGCTTGAACGTCTTAGGAAACATGAACTGATGTGCACTAGGTTTTATTGGTTGTATTTAATGCATGAGTAAATTCTAATGATCCCATGTTAGGAGCTTCTTAGCCGGCTCGACATAGGAGTGAAGTAGGCACTTATAGGATTGGGGAGTTAAGTGCGCCACCCCATGAATGGTATTAAGGAATACAATCCGTCATCCACGCAACTATAACAAGTAATTAACGTGTAAAAGATATCTAGGGAGTAGTGAAATCTAAGTAAACACAATTTCTCCACTTATTGCTCACAACTTTAGTTTAATTTAGTTTTATTTTCATTTCTAGTATTTTATTTTGATTGCATCTTTAGTATTGGGTTAGTTGACTAGCAACTAATTCCGCCCAAATCCTTAAAACCCAAGATTTTTATTTGCTTTCTAAAAAATATAAAAATACAAAAATAATCATCCATCATCTTTAGAACTAGTAATTAGGTTTTCTAATCCTAGCGACACTATTCCTAGCTGAACGATCAATCCCCCGGTACTTGTCACTATACTATACTACAACGATCAGGTACACTGCCTGGTGGGGGTTGTAAGCTTCTCGAGATCCCTTGAGAGGTAAAGCCTGGTGCAATCCCCACGCATCACCCCCTTCAACTTCCATTTTACTAAGTGTGGCATTGTATTCAACATTAGCGTCAAAGAGTGGAGTTGAATCATAATCTTGAGCTTCCACATCTGCAACATTTTCCGTATATGCCATAAATGCCATGCTTGGTTCGATAAGATCTTCTCCATCATCAGTATCTTCCATTGTGTTAAAGCATTCATAAGTTGAAGTCTTCATGCATTTGCCTTTAACAGTAGATGCTTGTCCAAGCTTCACTAGATTTTGTAGAAGAGATTGCATGTGATCATTTAGTGTTACAGGATGGTACTGTGGAATAAAGATATGCTCAGGTGCATTTGGAGGAATGAAGAATAGACCATTTGGAGTGTAAATTAAGGATCCATGGTCAACAGCTGGAGATGGTGGAGCAGGGAGAATGGTCTTCAGTGGATTCATGCTTAAACAAGATTCAAGAATTTGCTTCATTCTGATGTGATGAAGTTCTTCTGTTTGATGCATAGCCTCAAGATATTTCCACATTTCATAAGCACTGGCTTGAAAGTCCATATTCATATAAATTGAGTTGGGAAGGGCTAGTGTCATGAACCATGCAGCTTGTTGGTCAGCATCGTACTGAGCAAGTTTAGTAGCATTCAAATCTTCATCAGTTTGTAGTCTGATAATCCCTGTTGAGTCAGCAAGAAATATCATTTTGTATGGGCCATCTTGAATGGATTTAACCATGAGATCTACAGCAGGACGATTTGTGAGCCATTGTAGAAATCTCCATTTCCAATCAGTATATGTTCCTGGTAGCAACATTGGAGGCCTTGATTCATTGCCAAAGAGCAGAACATGACGAATGAGGGAGCTATGACTTTGTTGTTGATGATACTGTTGCTGATGAGAATATTAGTGAGGAAGGTAGTTGTAAGAAGATACTGTTGCTGATGAGAATATTGGTGAGGAAGGTAGATGGAAGAAGGTACAGTTGCTGATGACTTCTGCTGATGAGAATATTGGTGAGGAAGGTAGTTAGAAGAAGGTGATTGAGACATTGTAAATGACATTTCTCTCCCCCTTGATTGTTGTGACGTAATCGAAATAATCAACCAAAAATGTCACACTCAAGGTCGATATAGTGATTTTAGATTTTCCCTCCAAAATTAACTTGTGTAGATGATGGATCTTTGTAGATGATTGAAATGAGAGTTCCTTTGGTTAAAACCAAAATCTTATGGGTAACTTGAAACTTAAGCGTAACTTGAAACTTAGGCGTAAACCTTAGTTTATGCGTAAAAGTAAAGTTAGGTGTAAACTTATAGTTTATGCGTAAACTTGACCTTTACGTGTAAGCTTTAGCTTATGCGTAGATTTAGGTTTATGCGTAAGGTTAAAGAACCAAACAAATCTTTCAAACTTGTCCAAGCTTGAAAAATATCCCGTCTCGAAGTATTCCACTAACTTATTCAAGCTAGGGATGTACTGAGTCACCGTTGTACTAAGAGTAGACCGTTGAACCAACTTAAGCTTAGAACCAGTAAACGTACGTGTAAGATTTCCAACTTAGGCGTAGGATTGGAACTTAGGCGTAGGATTGGAACTTAGGCGTAGAAATTCAACTTAGGCGTAAGATTTCCAACTTAGGCGTAAGATTTACAACTTAGGCGTAGGATTGGAACTTAGGCGTAGAAATTCAACTTAGGCATAGTAATGGTAACTTAGGCGTAGAAACTTCAACTTAGGCGTAAGATTTCCAACTTAGGCGTAGGATTTCCAACTTAGGCGTAGGATTCAATCTTAGGCGTAGGATTCTGAATCTTAGGCAAAGGATTTTGAACATAGTCGTAGGAAAAGGGTTTTTTGCCTAAAATTCAATCTTAGTCATAGAAAAAGGGTTTTTTGCTTAACTTTAGGCGTAAATAGTACAAAAAGTACACTTTTCAAAGTAGTGGTGTCCTTTTTACGCGTAAAGTGACCAGAAACTTTAAAAAATCACAACTTTTTGATGAAAAATGCTTAGAAAAAGTTTCTTTTGGTCAAGTAACTTCAAAACCACTTAGAAAACACTTAATAGGAAAGATTTAGCTATCAAAAACAAGTTTTCTAATACCAAAGAAGCTACAAAACTCAAGAAACTAGAAGAAAAAGTAGAAAAAACCTTAAAAGATCACAACTTTATGCAAAATCTAAGCTTCTAATCACTATAACAACCTTAAAACTTATCTAAGCTTTAAGATTTAAGTGAAAGAAACAAAGAAAAAAGCAAAAAATGAAGAAAAAATAAGCCTAAATCCCACGTTAACCAAGAAACTAATACTTCAATCTCTATTTGGCGAATGATACCACTTGTTAGGTGCCCATCTTGATATTACACAAGTAAGAATGAGATAGATATAAGGATTGGTTGGTTATATGATATGAGAGAATTAGAAATGCAAGAGTTTCATTAAGTAATCAAAATAACCAACAAAGTTTAAGGTTACATAAGCCTTCTATTTATAGGAGAGAAGCTAGGGCAACATTCCCTAGTCCCTTTCATGCTACAAACGTGGGCTTTGTAAGCCTTATGGGCTTTTACATGTTGCCCATTAATTTAAACATAAACATAAATATTACTAAAGCAACCTATTACAAAATTTAATGAACGAGACTTGACTAAATACAAAAGTATGTTCCCAACACGAACCAACAGTAACATACCCATTAACAACACTCGAAACAAAATGAAAACATAATTTCAAGATCTCAGCTTTATTTTTTTCGTGCTATTCTAAGATAAATCAAGACCTTCGAAGGTCAAGCAAAGGAAACAAAATATTCATCATCGATCTATAACAAGTATAACTTCTTTTTTTAACCGAGTATAATGAAAGAAATATAACAAGTATGTTACTTTCTTTCTTTGTTTCGTTCAAAAACACAATTACAAAACAAAAACCATATGTCGAACCTACCATGACCCTCCAAAGGATCTTGAAGCCTTGAAAGATGAATGGTTGGTATTTGCCTATGTGTTCCGGTTCGCTCAGAGTGAAATAGAGGGAAAAGGTAACCTCCTTTTGTTGTTCGGATTATAGCATAAACGAGGCAAGGTAGATGAAATGATCTGAGTTTTTGTTTGATGGGTTTGTGATAAGATGAAGATGATATTGAGATATAGTTTGGTGTGGGGCGGACATTTCAAAGAGCTATGTGGGTGGCGGATGAAAAGTATGTTTAGGGTTTACAGATGTAATTAAATTAGGGTTAGCTAATTTAAGTACCAAATGTTTATGGTGTTTATTGATTTGGTCTTGAGCTTAGTATCTGATTGTCACCAAATGGGCTTCTGAATCGGTGCGCTATCATACAAAATGAATAGGGCTAGGCTTGGTCTCCAAAATTATTTAAAACAATTGCATGTAGAATAATTTCAATATGATATCCTTTGTTTGCGTAAAAGTTTGATTTTATGTAAAGTACAAGTAAATGTTAATGTGTATATTTTTTAGTATGATATATGATAGAACACATCTTAGGCATAAAAGTTTTTAAAATGATAAATGAGTCTAACAAAGACAGAAGATTTTATGCCTTCCATCAATTAATGTGATATTTGTAATAACTTTCTAGCCCACGTTCATTAGAATATCTATAAACAACCCACTTGCTCTAATTAACTTACCACATTCGTAACAATATTGAAAATCTACATGGCTGAAAATACACCCACGGTGTCAAAGCAACCTGAATATCGACGATTTATATTTTCCCTTGATGCGTTGAGTATTGTTATTTACTTTCACACTTCTAACATGTTAAGTTATACTACAATTATAATTTTAACGTTACGCCATTGTAATACATTTTAAAATAATGGAATATTAATTGAGCTATCAACAAATGAATTTGGCTTCGCAAATGTGAAGTTTGAAATTTAAACTTTTCTTTTAAAGTTACTGATTATTGAATAAAAAAATATTGTATCGATAAAAGGATTAATAATATTAAATGTTTTAAAGAAAAAAATGTGTGCATCTTACTTGAGTCTTTTATTGTACAACTCGGTACTAGAGTGACGACCTCTATCAGCCTTATATAAAAAGGTGTACGCAAGTTACATAATAAAACACGTTATGTTCGGCATTTTACTTTCATTATTATTAAAAGGTGATAATATCGAAGATAAAAGCTTAAAGCATGTATATATTATTGCTAGAAAGGCATATCAACAAAATATATTAAAACAATATCGTACCGATTAGATGGAATGGAAATCCATGTCGTCTCTTTGGTTTGTGAAACAGTATTTTAGAAAATGCTAATGTTATATTTTCATTCAGTTTAAATACAATGACACCTCCTTTCATTCTCTTCGTACGTTTTGTATATTTGGTTGGGAGCGAATGGGCATAATAAATGTTTATGAGTTTTATTGATTGAGCAAATGATTATGAGCATTATTTAGCTTTAAATGAACATTAACTTGCATGAAAATTGAGTTAGTACACGTTTTGTATTGCAAATCCTTAATCCAAACAATCAAGGCCTAACAAGTTGTGGTGTTTATATCAAACTCGAGACAAAGTTAGCACTTTAAGACTCAACAGTTAATGCTTCATAAAATTAACCTTTAAGACTCAAAAATCTTTAAGAATCAACAATTAATGCTTGAGACTTTATTATTAAAAACATCAACCTGTCAACTTAGCCTGAACATTTTTTGCCTCAAATCGACATATGGCGCGGGATAGGTCTAAACAATGTTTCTGTTGTTAATGTAAAAATGAAAGGATCTGATGACATATTTATACGTGTTAAAGTTTATATTACGTTATATGGAAAGGAACCGTTGTGATTGAAGTATTTTTAACTTTTAAGTTAGTATCTTTCCATGGAAGTTCTTTTGGTTTATAATTTGGTCTTAAGAAGGAATTCGAAGATTAGAAATCGTTTCATAATGTCTTCAAGAGTTAGCACGGGATTACATATTCGATTTACTTTGATGAATGTTTGTGACCATGTTTCTTTGTTTGACGGCTTCTATAAGGTAAGTTGCACAAGTATATAGTGGAACATCACCCGAATCATGGCAACGGGAATGCGAATTAGGGTAAACGGGAGAGCAGCACTCCCAAAATAAAGGAGGATAATAAGTTGTAAAGCCTCATTCATGAAGCCTGTGTATAACCTCCTTTTAACTCTAATTTTAAAAAACTTTGAATACACTAAATAGTTACTAAAACCCTTTCAAATTTCCATGCCACATAAAGAGAATGCAATAAACTCGACTATATACTTCCTTCATTACAAATGTATCATAATAGTACACTTTGGGCCTTCTGGATCATCCTTCCATGATGATATTCTACTAAAGAATACTAAATGTTACCTCTTTACCATGATAGTTTCTTTTGTACTAAAGGATTTTGAACTGTGATGCACGGGCTTTGTTCACTGTAAAGAATCATCAGCTTTGCAAAGGTTATGTGTATTTAGTTGCTATGCATAGTTTTGATCAGGGATACTCAACCGAAAAATGAAGTTCATTTAACAAACTTTTTTTAAAATAGAATTGTTTGATGAAAAAAGGTATAAAATGCATGAGAACCGCTAAGTAAGTAAATCAAATGTGCACTTAATACTAGCTACAACCACATGTACTAATGGTCAAACACATCTTTGAATATCTTTCATATGCAACATTTCCATTTGTAAAAGCTTAATAAAGTGAATTTTTTAGTTTAACACTTTAAGTTTCGCGACTAATGTTAACACACCTAATTAACCATTTCTAGACAAATGCTACTTCATGGCAAGCGAAGCCCGTGCATCGCACGGGCTATGCTGTCTCGTATAAAATAATAAACCACTAAGATTAGATGTATTCCAGATAATTAACACTTATTTTTTTTTGGAACATAGTCTTGAAAATAAAGTTTGTAAACAACATGGATCACCTTTTGCATAATTATTAGTCTTCATATTTGAGAAAATGGTCTAAAAAGGCATCCAACTTATACATTTTTTTTAGGCATTTAACTTTTTTCTTTTTCTATAGGATTCAAATACTTTCTTAAACTTGCTATTGTAGCCATAAATCTGACGTGGCATGATCTAATCAGGAGTTAATTACATAAATTTACATATATCGTCCCTGTTGCTCTAAACAATTACACCACTCGTCCTTAAGTCAATTACATAAAAGGTCCCTGTGGCTCTAATAATTTAATAAAAGGTCCCGCTTCAAGATCTACACTTTCGCCGCCGCTGCACTTTTTACCCCACCACAGCATCATTACCTCCACCGCCTGTACGACGGAGTACACCACTACTAAACGCAAACCCCAATCCATGACCAAATATCTTAACACTTACCTTCATCTTTATGTTTCACCATTACCCAATTAAAAATCCAACAAAACACATTTATCTTCATAGCCTCACATTAAATAAACAAATTTACATTTAAATAAATAAATTTCATAACACCTCATGAGGCACCATCTATTCGTGTCATCATCTCCAGTAAATTAACCACCAATTATATGTGTTCATCTCTTATATAACACCCATCACAAGCAAAATTAATCATAAAAAAAAATTTACACAAATCTGAAGATTCTAAAACTAAAAAAAATCATGGATCTCACCCGTTTATTTGAGCAAGCAAAGATCTTACCGAAACCAAATAAACTGAAGCAACCCACATGTATCTATAACACACGCGCGCATAAACAGATTCACAGATCTAAACACTTGTCTCGTATACATATGCACAGTGGTAACAACGGCGGGATGATGGTTGTTAAGAGTCAGAAATATTAGAGAGACAGAAGTGGTTGATGATGATGGCTGAAGGTGGTGTATTGCGGCGGCGGTGCGGATTTTTGAAGTTATAAAAATGGTGTGTTTGATTTAGTGAGTGTTTATGGGGTTTGTGGGTTATTGGAAAAGGTGGAAGGAAGTGAAAGTGGTGGTGAAGGGAATGAAAGATTATGTAGGTTGTGTGAATGGTATGAAGAAAGATTAAGGTAGAGAGTGATTGTGATGAACCAGGAAAAGAATGGAGAGAGAGTCAGATGATATGTGGATGTTTAAGATTTTTGTTTAAAGTTAGAATAGTAAAGGACTAAATTACCCTCACGTGCTAGGCACATGATGGGTTTTAACGGGCATAGTTAACGATCGTTAGAGATAGGGATGAATTGTGTTACGAAATTTCATTATAGGGATTTCGCTCAAAAATGCAAAAAAATGGACGAAAACATATAAAAAACGGACGAAAACGTAAAAGAGCGTACTAAAATGTAAAAAACAGACGAAAATGTAAAAAAAAATGGACGAAGACATAAATAACAGACGAAAATGTAAAACGGACGCAAACGGACTAAAACGTAAAAAACGGAGGAAAACATAAAAAAACGTAAGATGTGTGATATATGTGGAGTAAAATTTGTTTTTGTTGTGTTATAATGTGAAATGACAATAATACCCTCCCATTTAACGGGTACTTTTAATTTTAGAGCCACGAGGACGACTAATGTAAATTTTTTAGAGTCACAGGGACGATTTATGTAAATAACTCTTGATGAGTTTAAGGTTATAGACACAAGGACGACATATGTATATTATTAGAGCCACAAGGACCTTTTATGTAATTGACTCAAGGACGAATGATGTAATTGTTTAAAGCCACATAGACGATATATGTAAATTTATGTAATTAACTCCTGATCAGATCATGCCACGTCAGATTTATGGCTACAATAGCAAGATTAAGAAAGCATTTGAATCCATTAGAAAAAAAAAAAAAAAGTTAGGTACCTACAAAAAGGAAAAGATGGCAAGTTAAATGCCTTTTTAGACCACTTTTGTTTCATATTTTGTTAGGCATGAGTTATATTGACGGGGGCTAGTTTTTTAGTTTAACCCTCTCTAGTTTTACTGGGGGTACTTTATTTGTTTTATTATTATTATTTTTTTTTTACTTTTCCCTTTTTCGTCGTTTTGCGCTTTTTTTTTTTTTTTTTTTTTTTTTTTTTTTTTTTTTTTTTAGAAAGGATAATAATGTATTGTATATGTATAATTATTTTGTTTGTATAATAGCACGTTAAATATTACCACATTAAATAGTTGCAACAACAACTGTTATTATTAAATTAAACGATGACGTTAACATATTATTTAAAAACAACAACATCTACGACATATGAAGATTATTCATTTTATTTAAAAGATCATGGAGCCTTGCACCCGACTGACAAGCGTGTTCCTCAGGATTTCTTGCCAATTCTAACTCCATCTCCAGCGTCTTAATTCTTGTCATCAACAACTTGTTTCTTGCTTCAAGCTCGTCAATCTTATTATCTTTCGCAACGCACTTTGAACACTGCGTTGAAGAAGAGGCTTGATTAAAGTACCTCCTTTCAAATTCATCTTTCCACATGAAGTATCGACACCGATAGTTAGTTGTACCTGGCTGTTATATGTTAAGAAAATTATAAAAAATTTATTTTTAACAAACAAATTATTTACATATTTACATAACTAAGCAAATGTATGATTATTTACCACTGAATCAGGACATGCATAATACAGTTGCCCACGAGTAGCTGGTTTCCAGGATTGCCGTCCTATAATTAATCCTCTCTCATATCGACACAAGAAAGGATTTCTTCGTTCCTCCTGGCCAAAGAATTTAAACAAATTAATTTTTTGCAATAATAATAAAAAAAATCATTCGAATTACATAAATGAACATTTGCGTTCAAAGGTTTCTCAAACAACATAATCTATAACATAAATCAATAATCATTTACAATGTTTTGTCGGTATAATTATTTACAATATAAATCAGTAATCATTCACTATGTTTTGTCGGTATCTCTATTATTTACAACATAAATCTATAATCATTTACAATGGTTTGTCTGTATAATTATTTACAACAAGTTTAGTCGATGGGAATATAATATTTCCCATTGCGATGCAGCTTGGGATGTGTGTCTCCTCCATTGTGGGTGGAGATACGGAAGTGGAAAATCGTTGTCTAGTGTCAGACAAACGTAGTGACCGCATCGTTCTGGCCCCACACGGGCTATCACAAGGGGGTCAGTTCTTTGTGATAAGTTAGGACCATCAAAAAGCGGAAAACAGGTGCTCCAACCCCGCTGGGATAGCAATACAACAGGTCGGTTAATCGATGATGCAATAACCAACCCCGTGTCAGTCATCTCCATATAGCGATCTTCCGGTGCAGATCCATATTCGAACCAGTTTACTGAATAGCAAATTCTGTTAAAGCCAAATTCCGACCACATACTTGTGTAAACCTCCCTATGTAGGTGTAACTCTTGCAATAACATTTGTCTAACTTCGCGCCACCTATTTTGGTTTTCAAAAATACCGTCGGCAACGCACCGAAACCCACAATTTCCATCACCTACCACATTATATACACTTATTATGTATGGATGGAAAATCACTGGAATCTGTTCCATAAAGTATTCGCTTTATACATCTCCCCTGTACAAAGCGTGCCTTATTTTCTGTTGAAGACTATGACCCGTGTAAGAACTATGTCTTGCACGTTCTTTGTTGAAGTTCGGGATGTGTGTAGATCTTGAAGTTGTGCTTATTCGGTGATCTACGGTTGGTACTTCATTCAAGTCCGGGCCTTCATTCAAGTCCAGACCTTCATTCAAGTTCGGGACTTATGTAGCCTTGCCCTTTTTGTCCTTTGCGCTCGGACGTCCACGGGTACTTTTTTGAATAGCAGGTTCACATGTGTCAACAGATTCAGGCTGGAATATCTCTCTTAACTTCGTTAACATATTTTTCTTGACAAACGACGTTGATTTGCTAAAAATATTCTTGAATTGTCGCACGCCATCGTTAAACGAAGTATCATCATCACCACCAGGTTTGCTGGAAGAGCCATCTTCAGGCGGGGGCCTATTGATAACAGGCCACGAAACAGATAGGGTTCTCCAAAAACTATCAATTTGATCTAGTGAAATGGGGCATCCTGAATTCAATTAAAGTGACTTGTATAAATTACTGATATTAATGTGGAAAACAACTTGATAGTTGTAAATTTAATATACTTACCATGATATACATAGTATTGCATCTCGTGAAAGCATGGTAGTTCGAAATTTGACCGCAACTTCTGGCTACAGTCTTCTGTGGTGATCGACAGGTGGAGTTCTTTGTGAATGAGGTTGAAAGCATGTTTGGAAACTTTATACCACAATTCTTGAAATAGTGGTTTATTACACTTATTTAGTTTCTCGTTGATGCTTCTATTGAAACTCTCTTTTATCGCATTTTCTTGCGAAATGAGAATCTTATCGATCGACCTCAACAACCTGTCTAATTTGAACTGTGTGCCATCCAAATATAATTTCAACAACGTGTGGTGAGCCTCAACTCTGCACATTGTTGTCTGGCCGTAGGAGCGATATCAGTCGGTAATATACGAGACAACATGGGTGAGTAATCTCGCAGCCAGTTATCCAGATACGCAGCGATATCTGAAAAAAACAATGAATTAATAAAAGGTCATTCGGGTGCTTATTTATTAAATAATTAAAAACAATGAATTAATAATTAAGTACCCGGATGGTTGACCAATCCATGTTGTGGGCGTTGATAATGTTGCTTGAATGATTCGAATGTCGGAGCTTTAACCATCCAATCCCATCGGTGTTTAACGGACTCATACTCATTTAACCCAGTGAATTTATTTATGCAATACTTAAGTAGATTTTGCTCTACATGCCATCGACAGAGTAATTTGTGAGCGTTAGGAAATTCTTCTCTTATTGCGCCAACCAACGCTAAATCTCTGTCAGTGACGATAACACGTGGGTAATATCTTTCGTCTATCACTTGCTTCACATGTTGCAATACCCATCTAAAATTATGCCCTTGTTCACTGGATAAAAAGCTATACGCCATTGAAAATGTTTTATTTGTTGAAGTTACTCCAGCAACGGCAATTTAAACATCATGGTATTGTATGTGGAGTCCATCAACATGATTTCAGGGAATGTACACTATAGAGCATACGACGTGGGGTGCACAAAAAATAGCTCCTCAAGCTCGTTGGTATGCTCATTTACCCTCGGGTACCATGTATACCCTGAATCCCTCAAATGCGAGTAAAGGACTTGAATTGGAGTTCTATCACCTACTCTGGCTCTCCGGAACTTATTTTGTGCGTTATATATAGTTCTAACGCTAGACACGTTGTCCGGATTACGACCCTGTATTGTCGAAAGTATATTAAGTGGTCGTACGTTATAATCTGTCAATTCTTTGACCAAACCCAACTCATCATCCTTTAATCGCATTGCATATGTCACACCATGCAACGACTCTAGCATATCATGATTATGCGTATCATCCTTCACCCTCAAAATCCAATAATTTTTTGTTCGATGATATTTCGCAACTAATTTGAATGGACAATTGGTTTTACATGTTTTGGTTTTCCGTTTTCCACTACCTTGAGGTTCATACGTCCCACCCTTTGTACACATGTAATTGATTTCGTTCATTTGACCATCTTCTGATTTGGTTCTATTTTTAACATTTACAAAACCGAGCTCCCGAGCTATATTTTGCACCCACTCAGTTACTTGCTCGTGAGAACCGAAAACCTGAAAATACATCACATTTTTTATAACATATTTTTTTTAACTAATACTTTTATAATTAATTTTTTTAACAAAATACTTTTACATTTTTAAAACTACATTTTTACATTTTTATAACTTTTATTTAACTTTTTTTTTACTAATGATATATAACTTTTTTTTTACAAGATACTTTTTTTTACAAATATAACTTATACCTTTTTTATTAATGATATGTAACTTTTTCCTTTACAAAATACTTTTTTTTTTACAAATATAACTTATACCTTTTTTTACTAATGATATATAACTTTTTTTTTTACACAATATTTTTTTTACAAATATATCTTATACCCTTTTTTATACTTAATTTTACAAAAAAAAAAAAAAAATGCTCTAATAAACGCTTCTCTCTCTCTCTCTCTCTCTCTCTCTCTCTCTCTCTCTCTCTCTCTCTCTCTCTCTCTCTTTATCACATCTCACGCACACACGCGCTAGTCTCTCTCTCTCTCTCTCTCTCTCTCTCTCTCTCTCTCTCTCTCTCTCTCTCTCTCTCTCTCTCTCTCTATCTCTATTTCACATCTGCTCTATCTTTTTCTCTCTTTATTTTAGATCTAAAAACATTTTTATATCTAAAATCACTCTTATTTGTCATGTTCTTGGTGATCTGTGATGGATTTTATGGTGAGTGGTGATGTTGTTGGTGATCTGTGTTGGGAGTTTTTCAAAAATAGGGGGTTTCTAATTTAATTAGGGTTTCGTAAAAATATTTGGGGGTTTTTAAATTTAGCTTGATATTTGTGGTGATTGTAGGGTTAATTGAAATATGTGTATGTTAATTTATCAAATTTAGATTTTTTTTAAGAAACCTTAATTTTTTTAAAAGTTAGGGTTCTGTGGTGGGTGATTAAGTGTTGGTGGTTATGTGGTTGGTGATTATGTGTTATTATATATTTTGTGATATTCTGTGATAGATCTAATTGATTATAAAAAGATTAGGGTTTCGAAAAATTTGGGGGTTTTTCAATCTGTTTTGATTTACTTCAATTAAACTGTGTTAATTGAAAGATATGCATGTTAATTTATCAGATTTAGATTTTTTAAGAAACCCTAATTTTTTAAAAGTTAGGGTTCTGTGGTAGGTGATTAAGTGTTGGTGGTTCTGTGGTTAGTGATTATGTGTTATTATGTGTTTTGTGATATTCTGTGATAGATCTAATTTTTTATAAAAAAGGTTAGGGTTTCGAAAAATTTAGGGGTTTTTCAATCTGTTTTGATTTACTTCAATTAAACTGTGTTAATTGAAAGATGTGCATGTTAATTTATCAGATCTAGATTTTTTTTAAGAAACCCTAATTTTTTAAAAGTTAGGGTTCTGTGGTGGGTGATTAAGTGTTGGTGGTTTTGTGGTTGTTCATTATGTGTTTTGTGATATTCTGTGATAGATCTAATTTTTTTATAAAAAGATTAGGGTTTCAAAAAATTTGGGGGTTTTTCAATCTGTTTTGATTTACTTCAATTAAACTGTGTTAATTGAAAGATGTGCATGTTAATTTATCAGATCTAGATTTTTTTTAAGAAACCTCAATTTTTTAAAAGTTAGGGTTTCGTGGTGGTTGGTTCTGTTGTGGGTGATTAAGTGTTAGTGGTTCTGTGGTGGGTGATTAAGTGTTGGTGGTTCTGTGGTTGGTGATTATGTGTTCTTAAGTGTTGGTGGTTCTTATGTAATTGGTAAGTGTTACTGCTTATGTATAAGCAGTTTATGATGAATACCTGTGGCTGTGGGTAGGTTAACACCTTGATCTGCCACCTTTGAGTTGTATGAATACCTGCTCTGGCATACCCCAGTCCACAAGCTCTGTGATTATGGTTTCTTGGCAAACTGCTTATGTGCTTAAGATAAAAAAGTGCTTATGTGCTTATTGCACACAGGCTCAGATTAGACCTCGTTCTTATATACTTTACGGGTTGGGTTATATTGACGGTGGCTAGTTTTTTAGTTTAACCCTCTCTATTATGTAGAGGGTTTGGTGATGAAACTGCTTATGAATCTGAAAATAACAAACTGCTTATATGCTTGATAAGCAGTTTGTTATTTTAAGCTGATTTGAAACTTTTTTTTTTTTTTAAAGAAAAAAAAAACTGAGATAAGGCAATGATGATTTAAAAAAACATGATTTTGGCGTGGCATTTCCGACTGGACGGCATAAAAAACTTAATTTTGCAACTTTCGATGTTGCATCCATATATGATAAAACTTGCTTATGTGAAACAGATTATAATCTGAGCCTAATGTTATCTCGATGTCTTATTAATGTGTAAAATGGTGATTACCTGTTGTGTGTAAAATGGTGATTGAGACATATCGGCAGCCTAAGATATTTGTTGTTTCTTTGTGGTTTGTTACTTGCGGCTTTCACTTGCGGCTTGTGTTTCACTTGTCTTGAGTTATAACCCAACCCTAGGTACTAGAGAGGGTTAAACTAAAAAATCTGGCACCGTCAATATAACCCAACCCTATCTGTAACTTGTTGTAACTTGTGGAATCTGCACTTGTTGTAAATTGTGGAATCTGCTTGTGGTAACTTTGGGGTACTTGTTTTGCTTTGTTTGTGGTGAGAGTTACTTTGTGAATCTGCTTTGTTGGATTTGTGATTGAGAGAGTTGCTTTGTGACTGAGATTGCTTTGTGATACTGCTTTGTAGTGAGGCTCAATATATCATGAGAGGTTTTGTTGTACCTAACACTTTGAGATTCCCCTTGTGAATTCCTACAGTTGAGATTCCCCTTGAGAGTTCCTGTAGTTTGAGAATCTTTACTTTTGCTTTTGGTACCTAACAGCTTGAGCTTGTGAACCTTGTGAGAATTGTGAAACATGTGTTTCACTTATGTAATGTGGAATCTGCAATCTGTGAGAATTGTGAAACATGTGTAACTTGGGTGCAATCTGTGCACTTGGGCAATCTAACTTGGTTGCAATCTGCTTGTTTGCAATCTGATCTGTGCACTTGGGTGCAATCTGCTGGGGTGAAATCTGCTTGTGTGCAATCTGCACTTGGACAAAAAAAATTCAAAAAAGGAGATGGCGAATGGTTTTATAAAAACCGAAAGGATGGCAAAGTGATATTTTTATCAATTTGCAACCTTCATATCCGAGCCTAACACTTTTTAATCACTTGTGCAAAATGGTTTTCTAAATCGGCGATGATGATTACGTGTTAATCTGAGCTGCTGTGCTTGTGTGCTAACTGCACTTGGACAAAATATTTGGACAAAAAAGTGCAATCTGCACTTGCCTTGTGTGCAATTTTTGGACAAAAAATCCTTGTGTGCAATCTTTGGATAAAAAAAACTGGACAACATTGGACAAAAAAAGAAGCAGCAACAGACAAAAAAAATAATAAAAATAATAAAAAAAGACAAAGACAAAAAAAAAAAGAAAAAAAAATGACAAAATCTGCAAAAAAAAACTGACAAAAGTACCCCTCCCACTAGGGGTAGACCCCGTTTCCCTAACACAACCCTTTTGTTACTATTTGGCATAACGCTAATTATTTGGCATAACGCTAATTTTCACATCATAAAACATGACATGTGAAATCATAGTTTGAATGCCAAAAGTAATAGAATCAAAGCATGTTGTGGAAAAAATAGCAAATGAAAAAGGAGAGAAACCGGAAAAGGCTCATTTATACGGCCCTTTTTGTTTGATGATACTTGATATGATCTTGGTACGTAGGCCCATCAATAATTCAATCGTATTCGTATATGATGGCGACAAGCTTAATTTAGGAACCAAGCAACCTTGAATATATAATTACTAATCATCAGTACACTGTACTCGAATAAGTGCGCTTTGACGAGGATTTATTTTAAAACATGATATAGTGGCGTACACTTGAGAAAGAATAGGTAAAAAGGTTTGGGTAAGGGACGGATCGAGCTAGAAAAATAGAAAGTGTTGTCGACATAACAAATTTTGATCTTTTCGAAAAATAGCACTAAGACATTTATCTTGGGTTGCAAATTATTCCACACTGCTCCATGGTGACTCCACTAAGGGTGTCCATGGTTCTGGAACCGTCCCGAAAAAACCGAGAACCAAAAATATGGAAAAAGTGAAACCAAGAACAGTCCCAAGTTCTACGGTACGGTTCCGGTACGGTATTCGGTTTCGGTACGGGAATTTCGGGTAATTCCCACAAGAACCTAAGTGTTTAAATAATTTGTTTTTTTGGTCGTCGATTATTCATAAAGACATGCTAATAATGTTATAACAATACAAATACACACGGTATTTAACTATTGTACATGATTAAATATTGTATACTTAAACAACAACATATATACATGATTTAGTTATTTAGTATACTTGATTAAATATTGCGCATCATATTGAATCGAAAAGCGTGAAATACACCAACACCAACTGACCAACATTTTTATATAAGATAACTTGCTTTCATACATTTTTATATAATATAAAATGCATTCATATTTCCAATATCACATAACAAATGACAACTCATTATACTCGTTAACTACAGATTCGTCATTCGTCACATATTGCATTATATAATTCACTTGATTTTTTTATTATATAGGTAAGTATCAAATTTGCGATAATGATCTCAAGATAAACATAATTTCATGTTAATGACTGATGATGATGATGATCTTGGAATGGATTAAAAGTCTGGGTTTTAATTTTATTATGTGTTTTTAAGTTTTAGATTTTTTATGTTACAGTTTGATAATGACTATGTTTTTTTTTCCCTTAAAATGCTATACACATTACACAATGTCCTAAATAAACCCTATAAAATTTTATATTTTTAAAGTAGTCTGTTCTTTCGGGAAAGTACCGAAACCGGACGGTTCCGACCCGAACCGTCCCGAGAACCTAAAAGTTGGAATTTTAGGAACCAAGAACCGTACCATGGTTCTAATATACGGTTCGGTTTCGGTACGGTACCGAGACGGTTCCTCGGTTCTTTTGGACACCCCTAGACTCCACCCATAGTTCAGGTTCAACCGTCTAAAATCTACACGATGTAATGATCATTCACCGTGAACCATTGTTACGAAAGGTGTTTATTACGTGTGGTGTATCTAAAAAAAGAAGAGATAATGTGACATTAAAGTGACAATGATATGATGAAGCAAGTTGCCATTACGTCTGATTTATGAACTTTCATTTCATCGTTGTTGTGTACATGATACAAAAAAATATTTGTCAAACATCTAAATATTTCTTATAAAACATATACTATCATCTATATATAAACATCTAAAAAAATATTTGTTAAATGATTTTATTGCATTTTATATATAAAATATATACTTCTTCAAACATGGCACCTGTATAGTATCCTTTACGCGAACTTAACCATCATCAAATTAAAACAAAGAACCGACACTTGTCCCTTTACATAACAAAAAACAACCCATGTTCACTCTTATTATCCAAAAAAACCATGAGATCACCCACCACCGTTCTTCTTCTTCACATACTTCTCCAAGTATCACTTATCTTCACCTCAAATGCTGACCTCCCCGGCACGTGGGAGCTACTCGTGGCAAACGCCGGGATAGCCTCCATGCACACCGCGGTCACACGCTTTAACAACGTCGTACTCCTTGACCGAACAAATATTGGCCCAACAAAGCTCCTGCAAGCTCATTGCCATAACAAACACATAAAAAATCGAGTTCTGGAACGCGACTGCTATGCACACTCAGCTGTACTAGACATTAGTACTAGAGAGCTACGACCACTTACGATCGTGACAGATACATGGTGCTCCTCGGGCCAGTTTCTTCCGGATGGTACACTTTTGCAGACTGGTGGAGATGGTCTTGGGTTCAAGAAAGTTCGTAAGTTTGTTCCATGCGATGCGACGTCTGTTTGTGACTGGGAGGAACTTAACGATGTAGAGTTAGCACACGGGAGATGGTACGCGACTAACCAGATTTTACCAGATGGGTCAATTATAATCGTAGGTGGTCGGGCTGCTAATAGTATTGAGTTTATACCATCGAGAAAAATCGGTGTTGTAGATTTTTTGTTTCTTAAAGATGTAGAAGATACACAAATGGATAATCTTTATCCGTACGTTCATCTTCTTCCGAACGGGCACTTATTCGTGTTTGCTAACAATAGAGCGGCATTATATGACTATACAAATAATGTCATATTGAAAAGGTATCCGATATTGGGTGGGGGACCACGTAACTACCCGTCTGCAGGGTCATCTGCCATGCTAGCTTTAAGAGATGGCTATTCTAGTGTAACTATTGTTATTTGTGGTGGAGCAGAATATGGAGCTTATATTGCGAGGAGTACTGATAAGCCAGCTCATGGGAGCTGTGGTCGTATTGAGGCAATGAAAGAAGGCGCGGTTTGGGAAATGGAAGACATGCCATTTGGGCGGATTATGGGTGATATGGTGTTGCTTCCAACAGGTGATGTTTTGATTATCAATGGAGCACAAGCTGGTACACAAGGGTTTGAAATGGCATCTGAGCCTTGTTTATATCCACTTTTGTATAGACCAGATGAGCCTATTGGTCTTAGGTTTATGACCTTGAATCCTGGCTCGGTTCCAAGAATGTATCATTCAACTGCTAATTTGCTCCCAGATGGTAGAATTTTGCTTGCTGGGAGTAACCCTCATTATTTTTATAGATTTAATGCCACTGAATTCCCTACGGAGTTAAGAATAGAAACTTTTTCTCCACAGTATTTGTTGGCTGAGAAAGCGAGTATTAGGCCTATAATTCTTGAGTTGCCAGAGAAAATAAGTTATGCAAGTGGTTTTGATGTAGTAGTGACTACTGAGCTTCCAGTGGTTGGAATAATTGAGGTAAATATAGCAAGTGCGCCCTTTGCAACACATTCTTTCTCCCAGGGACAAAGGTTGGTGAAGCTAGCTGTGTCAAGTGCAATTCCGGATGGATTGGGGTCATATAGGATTGCTTGTATTGCGCCACCGGATGGAAGGGTGGCACCACCGGGGTATTATATGGTGTTTGCTGTAAATACGGATGTACCAAGTGTTGGAAAATGGGTGAAACTATCTAATTTGTAAATAAATAGTGTATTGTCTTATAGCTGCATCAAAATCATATGTGGCAAAATTGATTTTATGTTATAAACTTCAAAGTTATAGAAAGATTTAGTAAACTAGCTTATGTACTTCAAAGAAAAAAAATTAGCTCATGAGATTTTTCAAGTTCAAATAAGCCCAATGCTCGAAATATAAGCTAATCCAAACACTCCCTTATATGACTCTGTTGTAGTTAATAGAGTGGGACTAAGGGTTCCCCCAAGGAGAGAGGCCTTCGTCAAGGCTACCTTTTCCCATTGTTTCTTAAGGTTGCAATGACTATTCAAGTAAGGCATTTGGATAAGGAATCTCTAAAGGCATTTATGTCAATTCTAGTATTTATGTCAATTCTAGTGGTCACAACTGATTTCTTTTTCAATATGTGGAGAGTGGATGACACCTTGTTATTCGATGAGTGGTAATTGGCTAATGCCAAAAACTTTATTCGGTTACTAAAGTGCTCAATGGGCTAGGCCTTATGGAAGATCTTCTGCAGGGTTTCGCAATCTGAATGAATTGTAAAATGGTGTCGTCCATCCATCTATTCTTCATATGTCCGATATGTTTTCATTCCCCTATTTGGGCACGTCTACCAGTTAAAAGAGATTTGCGTAAAAGCAATAGTTGGTGAGTAAAACAAAATCGTTCCTTGGTAGTCTCTCCATTTTATCATGTATCTCTTTTCCGAGCAGCCGCTAAGGTTATTCAGTCGATGGAAAGCATTTTGTAGCTTCATTTGGGGTTCTAAGATGGAGGAAAGCTAGAGTTAAATTTATGTGAAAGGCATAAGCTAACGCCAAAATAAAAAAGTAAACAATTTTTTCAAATATTTGAAGTCTTTCATGTTATTCCATTGAATTTATTTAAGGAGTCAAAGAATGTAATAACTAGTATTCAATGATACTATTATTGCACAAATATGTTTTTTTTTATAGCTTATTTTGATCCGTTGTATATACTATAGAGCATTGCGTTGACCAAATTTTTGACCACATTTTTTATAGCTTTTTTGGTGGGCTTACTGTTAGCCAAATGCCACTTTGCTAAGGCCCGTTTTCTTTTTTTCTTTTTTTTTCTTTTTTTCATACTAGAAGTTTTTTTTAACTTTTACTTGCGCCATCCTATTGGTTCACAATTAAAAAATGTAACAAACATTTCTTTAATATTTACAATTTTTTTATATAACAAACTTTATTTACCAAATATCTAACAGATACGTACCGGTTTCTTGAATAAAAAAATACTTGAAAAAAGTCATCTCGATAACGAACATAACAAGCCAATATTGATATATTTTTGACGTACGTACGGTTTTATAAAAAATGTTGAAGTTTAATATATACATAGTTTCTAAATAAAAGAACTTTCAAAATGCACCCTTAACCTATCAAATAACTTTAAAATTATCTTATTTTTTTTAAAACTATAACGGTCAAAATTAGCTCCATCGCAACACACTGTTTCCCGACACAACATTCATTTCAAAAAAGATATCGTACAACAACTACAAATATAGCTTCACACATCATTTGTTCGAAACAAATATAATACATGTCAGCCAAAAACATACAACGATCTTACAACGAGAAGCCTCACCCAAATATTATTTAGAAAAAATTTTGCAAAAAAAAAAAAAGCCCCGCCGCAGCGGCCATTACATTCCTTGTTTAAGCTAAAAGGTAAACCAATCCAAAAACTTTAGATGATACAAACAAAACAATATGACACCATAATGGGCTTTACTTGAAATCTCCGCACTTCGTTTTTACTTTCGGCCTTGAATGAATATTAATATATTGCTCTTAAAAACTAATTGGGCTTTAATGTCTTCAACCAGCATTCATTCAAACCTAGATTACACATAGTACTGTCGTGTACATGACTAGGGATGGCAATGGGTGGCAAAAAACCTATAACGCGCGGGCACCCGCCATAAATGAATGGGTAAATGCATCAATTTTCACCCACGGGTGGGTTGTGGGTGAAAATTTGTACCCATTAGTGAGTGACGGGTGGATAACGGGTGAGGCATACCTATCGTGGGTAAACCCATTACACCCATTTAAAATACCAACAGGTATACCTGTCAAAATACCCATGCGTGTACCCATAAACTTATGTTAAAATTAATTATACTAATTAAAATATTTATGATGTTGCAGGTATACATTTAATAGTTACTACCAAGTCTCAAGAAAACACATTAACCTAAAACTTTGTTTGAGTTTCAAGACTAAAAAGAGAATATGAAAGATTAACTAATCAAAATTGTATTTGGCAAATTGATTTGTGTCTTATTACGCAGTTTCATAGTGAATTTCATATCATCGTTTTGTAATTTTATTGAATAACACTAACCCATGGGTTTACCCATGAGCAACAAATATCCGCAGGTAAGGGCATAGGTAGAAAATTATACCCATTGGTGGGTGACGGGTTGGTGACGGGTGAGAAAAAAACTACGTGGGCGAGTGACGGATTGGAGGTACCCGTGCCCATTGCATATGGGTGCCATCCCTATATATGACGTTGTCATGAACTCATGATTGGTCTCCTTACATCTCAAAATTTTCAACACGGCTATAGTGTACAACAATATGACATGGTTGGGTACATAAAAAGTTATTTCGTGTCTCCTTGTAAAACAACGATGAGTAGAAGACCTAATGCTCGACTAGAGTTGCATATGGAGGATGAACTATTTCTTTAACTCAGATTGAGACAATAGACTTTCAAACCACTTGAAACAAGAATTAGAATCTTCTGGAAAATTGTTTTCATCAAAACACAATTTAGAAAATGAAAGGTTGGTGTTCCAATGATAACTCATGTGTGAGAATGCTTCCCAACCAAAAAGCAGTGTGTTTAAGTTCTGCTTAAGACATGTGAGATTGATTTATGATGAGATAGTCAGTTGTCTTTAAAAAAATAGTTAATCTTGCTTGGGTTTTGCTAAACAATACCCACTGGGCATTGCTTAAGATACAATAAATAATATGTTCTTTCTATATTTAAAGTAGTTATACATTTAATGCACAATAAATGAACATAAAAATTAACCTAAATATATGTCATTTTTATTTAATAAAGTCCAAGTTTCCTTTTATATTTATATTAAGTATGTCTTAAACATTGCTCAGTGGGCATCGTTTAGCAAAACTCATCTTACTAACATCTAAAAAAAAGTTTAACTAAATAGCAGTGTTGCAAAAAAATGTCTACAAGGCCGATTAATCACCGCCTAGGCGCTACAAGGCCACCAACCTTGCCGATTTATTTAACTGGGTCTAACAAATAGGTCAACCGCAGTCAACGGCGGTCAATGATGGTCAAATTTGCCGGAGACCTACAAATCTTGCCAGAAGTACCCAAAACTCGCCGTAAACTTATTTTGATCACTTATAGTTACCGTTTAAATCTTTTACATGTTGTTTTTTAGAAAAAAGTCTTGCCCAAAATACCTAAAACTTGCTAGAAATACTCAAAACTTTTCAGAAATACCCAAAATTTGCCAGAAATGCTAATCCGATTAATCACCGATTAATCCCGCCTAGATCGATTACAAGCTACAAAGTGATCGACCGCCTCACTACCGATTCACGATTTTTGCAACCTTGCTAAATAGCAACATTTATAGAAGAAATTTCCGATGTTTTCTAACACCAGTTAAAATACAAAAAGATTATTTATTTATAGGAAAACAATCAAGTACTCAACACATTATACCTATATACTAAAGAGCGGGCTTTGCCCCCCCCCCCCCCCCCACAGTACTTTGGTAGCTATAGTGAAAAATATTAAAATATTAAGCCCCCCTTCTAGAACTCTCTCCCACTTTCTTCAACCCAAAAAAGACAGAGAGAAACACACACACACACACATACACACAAACACACACAAACACACACAAACACATTCTAAATTTTTTATTGGAAGTCCAAAAAACACAAATCCGGTTATCTAATCCACCGAAAAACCTCACCGGAATCGGCATCATCATCGAAGGTATCTTCTTAATTTATTTGGTATAAAGTCATTATTCTTTTAAATTTTTAGTTTAGGATTTTTTTTTATATTTGTTACATGTGGTTCATGAGAATTGGGGATCCATGTTAACTTAGGGATTTTCTTGAAATGGTTCATATGATTTAGGGTTTCGATTAAAATGATTAATTTGAATGAATTTGGATTCAGTTAGGTTTGAATTTGATGTGATTTATGGTTAATTGTGTTTTGGATTGAAATTGGATGTGCTTATGTGATTGAATTGTATTATTGATTGGTTAATTTTGGGGTTTAGGGTTTTTAGGTGAAATTTAGGGTTTTTAGGGTTTGATTAACTTATATCATAAAATATCGGCATATGATGTTCATGTATGTTCAGCTTAATAAACTGCTATGATTTTATAATTGTAGGATGATTATGATGTTGGCTCATGATGTTTGGATTACAGGTTGGATAGGACAACAAGAAGCATAGAAAACTAAATTGAGTTTTGATGTTTGGATTACATGTTAGATAGGACAACAGTGGCATATGATGGTATTCAGCTTTCAGTGTACGTATAGTGGACAAAAAACCATGACAATGGTATGAATTTTTGTTTGATTTGCTTATAATGTGGTCGACCCGAGTATTTTATTTCCTACGGTTCAAATGGGAAAGCCAATAAAATTAGCTAAAAAGCAAACTGACAAAATATGTCGAAAGTTATTAAGCTGTATCTGATTCCAGTTTATTATTTGTGATCTTTGTTAATACAAATATCGCCTAAAAACGTTATTTATATTTTACGATCTTCGCTAAGTTTTGTTAATGACAAATGTAAACTTTTGTTTCTAAGAAAAACATAATCTTAGTTTTAAAGACTTGCATAAACTAAACTTTTGCTACATTTTACATTTCATAAAACACAACACAAGTTTATTTCTTAAATTAGAAATTGTCACATCACATTTATGGCAAGTTTTGTCATTATGCATTTATGAAAAGAAATGTGTTTGACTAACTTTGTTGTTGCTTGCAAGCTTTGTATTTGACTTGTTATTATGAGATGTGACATTGTTTGGTTGCTAGGAGTAATGAGACAAGACCTTGTTTGGTTTGCAAGATTTATTGCAAAACCAACTGCAAGCCCGGCGGTACCCTGGAGGTACACGGGCGGAACCCTTCTCAGGGGTCCGCCTGATCCGCCAGACCTGCAGAAGGTTTTGGCTATAAATATTGAGCCACAAGTTGAATTTTGGCTCATCACTTGACATTACATTTTACACACACATTCATTCTTTCATCTAACCTCTTAAAATTTCATATGTGAAGTTTCTTTTTGTAGCAAAGAGATTCACGAGCTTACTAAAAGTAACAAGTATTCAACACAACGTTGCAAGACTTGTTAGCTTAGCATTGTGTAGACTTGTGTAGTTTACACTTCATTTGATTGTGTATTTTCAGTAGTGATCGGTTAGTATTTTAGTCCTCAAAATACAAAGAGTGTTGGGAGTTGTTGTACCCTAGTAAAAGAACTAACGGGAGTGGTTGTGCCCTTGTAAAAGAACTCGACATTTAGCTTTGTGTTGGTAAAAGTATAAGCGACGTGTAAGGTTTTCTCCGCCGGTGAAAGGAGCTTGTTGACTAGTGAAAGAAACTCTCAAGTTGGATACTCGGGGCGTGGACGTAGGGCAAGGAAAAAGAGTCCTTGTAGCCGAACCACGATAAATACTCGTGTTGTGGTTTGATCGTTTCTTTCATTTACTTGCATGTTATATATTGTGTTTGTGCATATATCTTTGATCAAACGGAAAGTTTCAAAGCTAACTTAACAAGTTAAAAAGATTTTAATCGGTAAACTATTCAACCCCCCTTTTAGTTTTCCACAATTGGCATCAAGAGCTACGTTACTCAAGCTTTTAAAATATATTGTTTTTAAAACTTGAAACGATCCATGGATTTTAAAAATTACAAAGAAGGGCAATCTATGCAAAGACCACCATTCTTTGAAGCAAACGGTTTTATATATTGGAAAAACCGTTTTGAAACTTACGTGAAATCTAAAGATATAGATTTGTGGTATATAATTATTGATGGTGATAACGTAGTTACTAACATCAAAGATGATGATAAAAAGAAATTAATAGGTAAAAATAATGAAGCAAAAATGATGCTTTACAATGCTTTGCCTAAGAAAGAATACGAAAGAGTCTTTTTGTGTAAAACCGCCAAAGATATTTGGCAATCTTTAATTGTCACTCATCAAGGAAACTCACAAGTTAAAGATAACAAAATTGATCTTCTTGTTCAACAATATGAGAAATTTGTTATTTCCGAAGATGAAATTATTGATAATGCTTTTGCTAGATTTAATACTATTATTACTTCACTTAAAGCACTTGACGAATCTTTTTGTAGTAAGAACTTTGTCAGGAAATTTCTTAGAGCACTCCATCCGAAGTGGAGAGCAAAAGTGACGGCAATTGAAGAATCCAAAGGTCTTTCAAGCATGTCACTTGATGAGCTAATTGGAAACCTCAAAGTTCACGAAATGGTAATGGAAAAAGATTCGGAACTAGTCAGAGGCAAGAAAGAAAAAGTTAAGTTCATTGCCTTGAAAGCTAGAGTTCAATCAAGTGACGATGAAGAATCTACTTCGGATAGTGACGATGAGGAATATGCTATGGCCGTTAGAGACTTCAAGAAGTTCTTTCGTAGAAGAGGAAAGTTTGTAAGGCAACCTAAAGATGAAAAGAAAACTTTCCGAAAAGATCGTGATGATAGGAAAGGAAAGGTTGAAAGAAAGTGTTATAGGTGTGGAGACACAAGTCATCTTGTAGGAGAATGTCCAAAACCACCCAAGAGCAAACCTCAACAAGCTTTTGTGGGTGGTGCTTGGAGTGACTATGAAGGAGATGACGATGAGCCAAAGAATGATGATGTTGCTCTCATGGCTCACAACTCAAATGAGGTATTATCCGACTCATCTTACTCCTCTATTGATGATGACACTTTACAAAAAGAATATAACAAACTTTGTGAATTGAGCTTAAAAATCATAAACAAAAATAAATTTTTGAAAACTAAAAAGGAGTTTTTAGAAAACGAAGTTTATGAGTTAAAGGAAAAAGCTAAGAGATTAGAAAAGAGTAAAGGTATTGACACACCTTGTAAATCATGTGAAGAACTTAAACTAGAAATTGAGAAACTCAAAATTACTCAAAATGATCTAATAAAACAAACCACAAAGTTTAAGAAGTTCGATAAGAGCATTTCTTGTGCGGATGAAATTATGAAACTTCAAAAGTCACCCTTTGATAAAACAGAACTAGGATTTACGAAAATAGAAACTTCAATAGGTCAAATGAAACAAGAAAAGATTGCACAAGAAACAAATAAAATTGCTACAGCAGCCTGCGGATCAGACGGAACCCAATTTAGGGTTCCGCCCGTTGGTCCTGAAGGTTCCGCCAGGCCTGCTGCAGCAGTAACCTCATCCACTTCGGATCATTCAAAATTTGTTAAAGTTACATACAAAAGTGGAAAAAAACCTGTGTTTAAAACTGGAATAGGATTTAGTAAAAATGAATTTAGAGCTAAAACTACTCAACCAAGACCTAAGACTCCAATTCCCAAACGCCCCTTTCCAAAGAGCAACTTCAACGCTCGACCAAACTACCAACATATTTGGAACCAAAACACTCCTAGACATTACCAAACTCCAAACCACATGCCATGGAACCCTTATGCTCTATTTTCATACTTGGAACAAATTAATGGCATGCTTAACCAAAATGGACCCATGAGAAATTGGGGACCAAATGTTTGAGTGTTTTTCATAAAATAGGTGTGCCTCAAAGTTTGTTTGGATCCGGATGAATGGATCAAAGATAGCGGTTGTTCAAGGCACATGACGGGTAATAAAAGCCTCTTCTCAACATATCACAAATGTGATGGAGGTAATGCTAAGAGCAAAATCATCGGAAAAGGTACAATCTCTCATGACTCCCTTTCTATAGATGATGTTGCTCATGTTGATAACTTAGGATTTTATCTTCTTAGTATTAGTCAACTTTGTCGTAATAAGTATAATGTCCTTTTTAGTGAAAACGGTAGTAAAATACTTAAAGATGGTATAACCGTAGCCAAAGGTGTCCTTAAGAACAACGTATACGTCATGAAGTTGGATTCAACATCTAGAGACAAACTTTGTCTTACCTCATTAGATGAATCTTCAACTTTATGGCATAGACATTTTGGACACGCTAACATGAGACTAATCCAAAACCTCTCTTCCAAAGACTTAGTTCGAAACCTACCTAAGTTGAAATATGACCAACACTTTTGTGATGCTTGCAAAGTCGGTAAACAAGTCCATGGTAGCCATAAGGCTAAAAACTTGGTTTCTACATCTAGGTGTTTAGAACTTTTACATATGGATTTATTTGGTCCATCCGCTATACAAAGTTATGGAGGCAACTTCTACACTTTCGTCATAGTTGATGATTACTCAAGATATACTTGGACAAAATTTTTGAAAAGTAAAAATGAAGCTTTTGATAAATTTGAGATTCTAAGTAAGAAAATTCAAAATTAAGTAGGGTATAATATTGCGTCTATTAGAACGGATCACGGTCGTAAATTTGATAATGAATTTCAATTTGGTAAATTTTGTGATAATAATGGAATAACTCATAACTTTTCGGCTCCACGTACTCCTCAATCTAATGGTGTAGTAGAACGTAAAAACCGGACATTGCAAGAGATGAGTAGAACAATGCTTAATGAACAAAACATTCCATAAAAGTTTTGGTGTAATGCCGTCAACACTTCAACGTACATTTTAAATCGAATCCTAATTAGACCATTTTTGAATAAAACTCCTTATGAACTATATAAAGGTAAAAAGCCTACATTAGGATACTTTAGAGTGTTTGGGAGTAAATGTTTCATTCTTAACACCAAGGATTATCTCACCAAATTTGACCCAAAGTCTTATGAAGGTGTATTTCTTGGATATTCACAAAATAGTAAAGCATACATTGTATTGAACAAAGAAACCTTAAGGGTCGAGGAATCGTTGAATGTAACATTTGACGAGAGTCCACCTCCCTCTAAGACATCACCTTTGGTAGATGATGACTTAGTTGAAAGCCAAGCAATAGAAAATCAAGAAATTTTAAGTGATGACAAAGAAGATGAACTATTTAACAAAGAACTTGTAACACCCCCAAAATACCGCAGCGGAAGACTGTGTCATAGGGGTGCTACTTCATAATACAAAGTACAAGTTATAGAAAATGAACTCTAAATGAGACGTTTTGAAAAGTTACCATTCGATTAATGAATTCAAAGTTACAAACAAGAGATTCCAAAGTATGATACATAAATGTATACAAAATGTTTTGAATGGTAAATGATAAAAGCGTAAGTCTTCAGAATATGTAGCTTGACTCTAAGTTCCACGCACTAGCTATCGCCTTACTAACCTGAGATAAACATGCTAAAGTGTCAACACAATGGTTGGTGAGTTCATAGAGTTTGTCTTAAAACAGTTGAAAAGCCTTAAAAGAATGTTCACACAGCAAAGGCATCGTGAATCCACTCAGTTACAAGTCCCGCCATAAGAGACTTGTAACCTGTGTGTTCACAACCCACTGCTAACATATAGTATAATAAAGACATGTATAAGTTCATCAAGACAATTAAGCAATTAGTAGTGAGTCTCTACTTCATCTCCGAAGACCTCACTTTGGGAGCCAATTCCCAAGGACAACTGGGAGCCACTTCCCAAAGAAAACTGGGAGCCACTTCCCAAAGATATAAGTTTACTGGGAGCCACTTCCCAAAGATAAAAGACAGTCATGTATGTATGAAATCAAGTATAATGCCATCAAGTATAAGACAATCAAGTATAAAACAATCAAGTATAAATGTTTTGAGTATTTGTACAAGTAAGCAAGTTGTTGAGCATGTATCCCCCCCAAGAGTTAAAACAAGTACGAAAAGAGTAGGGGCTATGACTCACCTTAAGTCTATGTAGTGAGTAATGAAAATGGTAGTCGAATCGCGAAAGTCTCTAAGAGCAGCCTATAATAGAACGTTGCGACTTAGGTTTGGAGTAACGTCTAAGAATACGAAGAATTGCCTATATATGTCTTGCATAATGTTCATGATGTAGTACTTTAGTATAATGTGTAAGTCTTTGAATATAAGTGGTTTATGAAACATGTATAGGTTGTACATCTCTTACTACCGTTCAGGCCGACATAATTCAGAAGTCATGGAGTAAACGTTCGAGGAGCCAGGACACTTTAATTCGTAAATCCACAACTCGTCTCGACGGCTTACTTAATGAACTCCTCACATGAGGCTCCCTACTATTGTAGTATTTGATAACATATATATAAGTTTTGATCTTTAAAAGTTATATGGTCTTTAGCCGTGGCTTTGCCGTGACCTTGGTCATTGTTACCATGGTCTTGAGACTCAACCTTGGCTTTAGCCATGGTTGTAGTCTTGGCTTTAGGTCATTAGACCTCTTGGTCTTAGTAATTCATAACTATAATATAGTGACTTTGGTCTAAAAATGGGCTGTTAAGAATTTGAATAAATTATCACTCGGAAAGCGTTTTCAGGGCTCGAGCTTCTTTGTTCCTGAACGAAAACGTCGTTCCGGACAACTTTCGTGTTTTAACTTTTTGATGAATCGGACCAGAAGTGGGACTTTCAAAATCAAAATTTGATCAGAATGCTATTTAGGCAGTTTTGCCGTTTTGGTTTCGCTAACTTCAAATGGTCATAACTTTTGACTCGTGTACTCGTTTTGGGTGATTCAAATTGCTATGTTTTCCTTGTTAAGTCCTCTTTAACAGTAAGTAAGTGTCAAATATCAAAGTTATACTATTGTGGTCGTGGTTTTCCCTAAAAATCACTAGTTTGCTTGTTTGCTTGTCATAAGTTAACATATGTATACCAATACTCGTTTTATCCATTTTTAAACATCATGAACACAATAACAAGAACATATATAGCATGAAAAGAACACAAAGAGCATGAAAATGATATTGATCAAGAAAGTGTATAAGGGTTGCTTACAACTTTTGGCTTTCACTTAAGAAAGGAAGTCAAATATGAACTAGGACACTAAACCTATGCTTGTAAACCCTTCACCATAACTCTTGTGACCATTGATAGACTTGATATAAACCTTGTGAAAACCATTTAACTTCAGCCCCTAATCACCTTGTGTAGCTCCTAATTCAATCATGGAATCACCAAACAAACTTAAGAACTAGGTAGAGAATACTAAAACCTTGAACTTTGTAGTGTAACTTGTAGTTTGAAGATCAAAGGATCATGGAGTTAGGGATTGTGTTGTGGCGTTTTTTTATTGATGAGAATGGAAGGGATTAGCTTGCTATTTATACTATGAATGAGGAGGTTAGGAAGGTTACTAGGAACTTACATAAACTTGGTGACAAAGTTGTAATTAAATCTTGATCTAATGGCTAAAGTCATGAGATCATGCCACAAGTGTGAATGCCCCCCCCCCTAGTGGCGGTTCATGAACTTGGAGAACAAGGTGTGGACTTTTGATGGTATTATCCTAAGTATGTAGCTAGTTTTGACTCCGTAAATCGCTAACCGTAAATGATTAAGCCTCAAAACGTAAAACCGGGTATCGTAAAAATATGAAATTTGAAAGTATTGTTAAACATGTCAATATAGTCCATAATAAAATATAAAATGAGTGGTAGGTTCTATCGGGTGCTAAAACCCTGCTAAAAACTGGAAACACGGGTCTAAAACGCGTAATTCGCGTAAAACGCTGAACTGAAAAACGTAAAATTCCGAAACTTTTGGAATTGTCCTAAAATGAGAGAAAATCATATTTCTATTGTTTATAATGTTTTATGGATATATCGGGATGCTGGAAGGACGTTTAAACCTAAAAGTAAATCTCGGACACGGCTTTGTGATTTTTGCAGAAATGATCCGACGAGCGTCAAACTCTCGGATTATCGTTAAAATAGTTTAACTTACGAGAATATGAAATAAAAATTTCTGAGATGAATAGTGAAAAGTGAATAGTAAAAAGTGAATAGTAAAAAGTGAATAGTAAAATTTTCGAGAATAAAAGTTAACCTGAAATTGCGAATTGTTACAGTCTCTACCCCTTAAGGAGAACTTCGTCCCGAAGTTCAGTTGATATTAACTACTTACGGTGTGTCTAAGAGAATTCGGGATTTCTAATATAGTGGTGTTCACTCTGATTCGTCTAAGGTTGTGGTTAAGGAGTTGTATCGGCTACAATTAAGCCCACTTATTTATAACACATTACTTACATAAAGAAGCGTCCAAATTTATGTAAGTAAGGTCTCATAAACTTATGGTTCGGTGATTTACAATTTCTTTATTTAAATGAAGAGGCGTCCCAATCCATTTAAATAAGGAGATTCTAAAACATCCTACTTAAGAATTTCTGACACAAAATCCGCCTTTTGAGGCCGATAGTAAGACAATCAAGCCATCAATTCCCTAAAGCTAAGCAATAATATTATTTAACTCAAATCTTGTGTCTCATCAAACAAGAATTGTCACAAGATCAAGTTAACTAATTAGTTATTGCTGAGCTCTGTGTTTTTAATGACTCGACTAATCTCTGGGGTTCCTTATAATACTAAAGTCACATCATCTAACAGCGTGGAACTAAACCAAAAACTACCAAAAAGCGTATGTGTATGTAGTATGTGTAAGGCAAATAAAGAGGAAGGTCCCAATGTATATAGCAGTTATAGTCTAGGCACTAAATGCAACCTAGTTCTCTATAACCAAGGCTCTGGTACCAATCTGTAACACCCCCAAAATACCGCAGCGGAAGACTGTGTCATAGGGGTGCTACTTCATAATACAAAGTACAAGTTATAGAAAACGAACTCTAAATGAGACGTTTTGAAAAGTTACCATTCGATTAATGAATTCAAAGTTACAAACAAGAGATTCCAAAGTATGATACATAAATGTATACAAAATGTTTTGAATGGTAAATGATAAAAGCGTAAGTCTTCAGAATATGCAGCTTGACTCTAAGTTCCACGCACTAGCTATCGCCTTACTAACCTGAGATAAACATGCTAAAGTGTCAACACAATGGTTGGTGAGTTCATAGAGTTTGTCTTAAAACAGTTGAAAAGCCTTGAAAGAATGTTCACACAACAAAGGCATCGTGAATCCACTCAGTTACAAGTCCCGCCATAAGAGACTTGTAACCTGTGTGTTCACAACCCACTGCTAACATATAGTATAATAAAGACATGTATAAGTTCATCAAGACAATTAAGCAATTAGTAGTGAGTCTCTACTTCATCTCCGAAGACCTCACTTTGGGAGCCAATTCCCAAGGACAACTGGGAGCCACTTCCCAAAGAAAACTGGGAGCCACTTCCCAAAGATATAAGTTTACTGGGAGCCACTTCCCAAAGATAAAAGACAGTCATGTATGTATGAAATCAAGTATAATGCCATCAAGTATAAGACAATCAAGTATAAAACAATCAAGTATAAATGTTTTGAGTATTTGTACAAGTAAGCAAGTTGTTGAGCATGTATCCCCCCCAAGAGTTAAAACAAGTACGAAAAGAGTAGGGGCTATGACTCACCTTAAGTCTATGTAGTGAGTAATAAAAATGGTAGTCGAATCGCGAAAGTCTCTAAGAGCAGCCTATAATAGAACGTTGCGACTTAGGTTTGGAGTAACGTCTAAGAATACGAAGAATTGCCTATATATGTCTTGCATAATGTTCATGATGTAGTACTTTAGTATAATGTGTAAGTCTTTGAATATAAGTGGTTTATGAAACATGTATAGGTTGTACATCTCTTACTACCGTTCAGGCCGACATAATTCAGAAGTCATGGAGTAAACGTTCGAGGAGCCAGGACACTTTAATTCGTAAATCCACAACTCGTCTCAACGGCTTACTTAATGAACTCCTCACATGAGGCTCCCTACTATTGTAGTATTTGATAACATATATATAAGTTTTGATCTTTAAAAGTTATATGGTCTTTAGCCGTGGCTTTGCCGTGACCTTGGTCATTGTTACCATGGTCTTGAGACTCAACCTTGGCTTTAGCCATGGTTGTAGTCTTGGCTTTAGGTCATTAGACCTCTTGGTCTTAGTAATTCATAACTATAATATAGTGACTTTGGTCTAAAAATGGGCTGTTAAGAATTTGAATAAATTATCACTCGGAAAGCGTTTTCAGGGCTCGAGCTTCTTTGTCCCTGAACGAAAACGTCGTTCCGGATAACTTTCGTGTTTTAACTTTTTGATGAATCGGACCAGAAGTGGGACTTTCAAAATCAAAATTTGATCAGAATGCTATTTAGGCAGTTTTGCCGTTTTGGTTTCGCTAACTTCAAATGGTCATAACTTTTGACTCGTGTACTCGTTTTGGGTGATTCAAATTGCTATGTTTTCCTTGTTAAGTCCTCTTTAACAGTAAGTAAGTGTCAAATATCAAAGTTATACTATTGTGGTCGTGGTTTTCCATAAAAATCACTAGTTTGCTTGTTTGCTTGTCATAAGTTAACATATGTATACCAATACTCGTTTTATCCATTTTTAAACATCATGAACACAATAACAAGAACATATATAGCATGAAAAGAACACAAAGAGCATGAAAATGATATTGAGCAAGAAAGTGTATAAGGGTTTCTTACAACTTTTGGCTTTCACTTAAGAAAGGAAGTCAAATATGAACTAGGACACTAAACCTATGCTTGTAAACCCTTCACCATAACTCTTGTAACCATTGATAGACTTGATATAAACCTTGTGAAAACCATTTAACTTCAGCCCCTAATCACCTTGTGTAGCTCCTAATTCAACCATGGAATCACCAAACAAACTTAAGAACTAGGTAGAGAATACTAAAACCTTGAACTTTGTAGTGTAACTTGTAGTTTGAAGATCAAAGGATCATGGAGTTAGGGATTGTGTTGTGGCGTTTTTTTATTGATGAGAATGGAAGGGATTAGCTTGCTATTTATACTATGAATGAGGAGGTTAGGAAGGTTACTAGGAACTTACATAAACTTGGTGACAAAGTTGTAATTAAATCTTGATCTAATGGCTAAAGTCATGAGATCATGCCACAAGTGTGAATGCCCCCCCCCCCCCTAGTGGCGGTTCATGAACTTGGAGAACAAGGTGTGGACTTTTGATGGTATTATCCTAAGTATGTAGCTAGTTTTGACTCCGTAAATCGCTAACCGTAAATGATTAAGCCTCAAAACGTAAAACCGGGTATCGTAAAAATATGAAATTTGAAAGTATTGTTAAACATGTCAATATAGTCCATAATAAAATATAAAATGAGTGGTAGGTTCTATCGGGTGCTAAAACCCTGCTAAAAACTGGAAACACGGGTCTAAAACGCGTAATTCGCGTAAAACGCTGAACTGAAAAACGTAAAATTCCGAAACTTTTGGAATTGTCCTAAAATGAGAGAAAATCATATTTCTATTGTTTATAATGTTTTATGGATATATCGGGATGCTGGAAGGAAGTTTAAACCTAAAAGTAAATCTCGGACACGGCTTTGTGATTTTTGCAGAAATGATCCGACGAGCGTCAAACTCTCGGATTATCGTTAAAATAGTTTAACTTACGAGAATATGAAATAAAAATTTCTGAGATGAATAGTGAAAAGTGAATAGTAAAATTTTCGGGAATAAAAGTTAACCTGAAATTGTGAATTGTTACAAAACTTGTCAATGTCAAAGAATCTAAAAGTCATCCATTAGATAGTGTCATTGGCAACATTAACGAAAGAACACTAAGGTCAAAATTTCAAAATGAAAGCAACTACTTTTGTTTCGTGTCAACCATTGAACCTAAAAATATTAATGGAGCTATTAAAGATGAATCTTGGGTAATTGCAATGCAAGAAGAGTTAAACCAATTTGTTAAGAATGATGTATGGACATTTGTTCCTCTACCATAGAGTCAAACTATAATTGGAACGAAATGGGTATTTCATAATAAAATGGATGAAAATGGAATTGTGTCTAGAAACAAAGCTAGGCTAGTTGCACAAGGATATAACCAACAAGAAGGCATTGACTACGATGAAACTTTTGCTCCGGTTGCTAGGCTCGAGTCAATTAGAATCTTACTTGCATATGCATGTGCACACAATTTTAAACTCTTTCAAATAGATGTCAAAAGTGCATTTCTAAACGGAGTCATTAATGAAGAAGTGTATGTTGCTCAACCACCGGGCTTCATCGATTTTGAAAAATCGAATCATGTTTACAAACTTAAAAAGGCTCTTTACGGACTTAAGCAAGCTCCAAAAGCATGGTATGATCGACTTTAAACATTCCTAGTTGACCATAAGTATACCATGGGCTTAGTTGATAATACTCTCTTCACTAAGAAGAAAGATTCACATATTATCATAGTCCAAATCTATGTTGATGACATTATATTCGGATCAACTTGTCAAGAATTATGTGTGGATTTCTCAAAAATCATGCATGACGAGTTTGAAATGAGTATGATGGGAGAACTCAACTTTTTCCTAGGACTTCAAATCAAACAACTAGAAGATGGTATCTTCTTTAACCAATCTAAATATATTAAGGATATGCTTAAGAAATTTGGATTAGAAGATTCGAAACCTATCAAAACTCCCATGTCCACGGAAACTAAACTTACCAAGGATGAGGAAAGTGAATCCGTAGATAGTACTAAATATAGAGGTATGATTGGTAGTCTACTTTACCTAACGGCTAGTAGACCCGACATTATGTTTAGTGTTTGTCTATGTGCTCGTTTTCAAGAAGATCCTAAAACTACCCATCTCGAAGCCGTTAAAAGGATTTTTAGGTATATTAAGGGCACTACACATTTAGGTTTATGGTATCCCAAAGGAACGGGAATAGACACCATAGTGTACGCCGACTCGGATCATGCCGGTGACTATGTCGATAGAAAAAGCACAAGTGGTATTTGTACTTTTGTTGGACATTGTCTCACCTCATGGTTCTCTAAGAAGCAAACGGCTCTTGCTATCTCAACAACGGAAGCCGAGTACGTTTCGGCCGGAAAGGCATGTCAACAAGCTCTTTGGATGAAGCAAGCTCTTGTCGACTACAGAATTCAACTCAACGACATCACAATTCTTTGTGACAACAAAGGTGCCATTGATCTTAGCAAAAACCAAGTTCAACATGCTCGTACCAAACATATTGAAATCCGTCATCATTTCCTTCGTGACAACGTTCAAAAAGGAAATATCTCAATTGAGAAAGTTTCTTCCGAAGATAACATAGACGACATTCTCACTAAACCTCTTAAACGTGAACCTTTTAATCTTCTTAGACTAGGCTTAGGACTCATGGAACCTACATTGTAGTTCTGGACATTAGACAAAAATCACAAAAATCAAAACAAATCCAAAACCATTTTTCTCAGCAGGGTCGGCGGAACCCTCAACCATAACGGACGGAACCCACCTCAGGGTTCCGCCGTATCCGTCGACCTGCAGAATCACATTCTTTGTTTATATTAAACCAAACACCCATTATCTCATACCACCACTTCCAAACTGCTACTATTCACTTTACCACTCATCCACACTTACGAATTCTTGGTCCTCCATTCATTTACATTGCAAATAAATCATCATTGTAAGTATTCTAAACATGATTACAATCCTGATCTGAGTCTAGGAATTCTATTTTTTGCACAAAAACAAAAACTTGGGGTTATGCATTAACTTGAAAAACTCATGCATTAGATTAGGTGTTTAATAAAACTAATCATGTTTCCCATAGTTAGGAATTGCATCTTTTATTAGTATAAACATGTTTGCTAAAACACCCCATGTCAAATCCTTCCAAAAATTTCTCACAAGTAGGACAAATATTTTTTCGTCTCACATTGAGAATACAAAATCAAAACGTTATGTTTAAAACATCACTTGCATAATGTCTCTTGAATGCTAAAGGGAATACATAACCAATATGTATTTTTGGGTACATTCAAACGAAGCTACATTGAACTAGGAGCGTTTGGGTTATCTTTTGTTTTATAACAAAACTTGCATAAAACGATTTTTAAGCATCAAAATGAGTCAAGATAACCGCACCTCCACATTGTTTTCATATAGGCACACACTAGAACTTCCACATTATAATAGTGGTTTACGTAAACTAAAATGTGAAATTTTGTTGTTCTAGGAATCATCATGCCTCCTCTAACCCACTACGACCACAAGGACACCATTAAGTACCTACCAAAACACCACAAAACCAAAGGCCTTACCGCAAATCAAGTAAACGTTTTCAAAGCCCTAGAAAAACACTATGTCCATGAGGGTAGAACCATTGACCCATCTTTCCTAGAAGGCACAAACCTTTACGCCGATTTTGCCACAATCAACTTTGAGTGTCTTTTGAATATCGACGAGCCTATTTGTCCTAGGTTCATTCTAGAGTTCTATGCATCCTCCATCCTCTCCACGGATGACTATGGTAATATGTCTATCAACTTTAGGGTTAGCGGTCATCAATACTCCTTCACTCTTGAGGAGTTTGCTCAAATCCTAGGTGTCCCAAACCGTGGTACTTGCCTTTATTCCGACTTGCACTCCCTCTCAACTCTTGACAACCTCCAAGACCGTATCCACCCTTATGATACACCCCTTGTCTCAAAAGACGTACTCCGTGACCACCTCTTTGTTAGGACCACCACCACTAGGAGAACCCGTTCGGGGAATGAGGTCGATAAGGACCCATATGGAATGGAAATGAACGAACTTAAGCCCCAATTCAAGAAATGGGAGGAAGTCCTTAGAGCCAATGTCATTAGCACAATAGGGAACCGTGACCATATCAACCTTTGCCTTTGCTACATGCTCTACTCCTTGTCCGTTAGGCAACCTTTCAACCTTGCCTACTACATGGCCAAGAGAATGGCCGACATTCTCGTGCATGGCACAACGGCTATGCCGTATGGAATGCTCTTGACCCGTCTCTTTAGGTTCATCTCACCCATTCCACCAACTCCAAACGGTCTTCGCCTTAACTACTCTCTCATCCCACACACCTTTGTTCCACTATGTGATAAGAGAGTGTACAAAGCCCAAGGAAAACGTCCACATCCTCCTACCTCATCTTCGTCTTCCTCAATGAGTGAAGATGACAATTTGCCAAACTCTAGGCTCCCTCCTCTCGAATACCTTTCTCAACTTCCGGATATTCCAAATGAATCGGAGGAGTTCAAGCAAACAAAGGGGATGTTTAAGAATCTTGGAAGGTTCCTTGGAAAGCTCAAGAACAAGATCGACCGTCAATGAGTGCGGGTGTGTTAGGAGTGTTTGGCACAAGGTGCTAGTTAAACAATTTGGTTGTGTAAACAATGGTTCTCTTAAATTTATGTGTTGGTAGGATGTTTGATACTATTTGAAACATGTTTTAACTAACAATGATGCAGGGAGACAACTTTTTGCAAGTTGTCAAATTTTCAAGTTTATGATATTGTCACTAAGTATAGTGAAATTCTCGACCTCAAGGTCAAAGTCCTATGAAATGCATGTTTACGTGTCTATTTTTTGCATTACCCAACCATAAATGCCTTATCTCTTTGATTTTAGGAGTTTTCGAAAACTTTGAAAATCGTCTCGCGGGTCAAAAATGTGGACTGCCACTTTTTTTTGCCCTGGATTTTGGGTTCCGCCAGTGCAATTTCTGGGAATTCCAGAATTTGCCCAACGGACCAGGCGGCACCCTCAAATGGGTTCCGCCTGTGTATTCTGAGGGTGCCGCCAGCTTCCTGCAGAATTTTAGTTTTCATTTTCACAATTTCAACATCCAAACACCAAAATCCAATCCTTTTAGGTAGAAACCCATTACTTGCAATGTGTTTAGCAAAATAGGATACTCCTTCTTCCATAAACTTAACCAAAACCAATTCCCGCCAAAATTCAAATTTAACCATAACAACCTCAAGGACCCCTCAAACATTAAGGAAGGAACCCTTTTAAGGGATCCTTGAAATCTCTCAGATTTTTACTATTTCAAATCCACCAAAACCACTAAGCATTTAGTGCAAAACTTGTCTTCTCACTTCACCATTTTCATTGGATTGACTTCCATGACATGACAACCCACAATTAGTTTTCCAAATCATTAGAAACCTCCATTTTTGTATGGACTAACATCAAATCCAAACACTCCTTTCCATAATTCATCAACACTATAAATTAAGCCATCCTTAACACCATCAAATCACACCTTCCTCAACACAATTTCTAAACCTTATAAACCATTTTTCAACCATGACTAAGTCAACAAACACCTCTCAACCATCAAGGCCCATCCGGAAAACCGCCCGGATTAGTGTTAAACCACTATGGTCCAATCAACCCATCAACCTAACCTCCTCATCCTCGGATGAATTCACATCACCCATAAAAAATGAACACTTTTTGAACCTTGCATCTCCATCACCATCACCCAATCAACCAAATGAGCTCACTCCACCACCAACTAAATCACCTATTGACCCAACTCCACCAAGTGCTCCAACTCAACCATCCAAAACATCATCACCATCACCATTACCCAAAATTGAGCCAATGGAACTCTTTGGGTCTCCTCCCACATCACCACACCCATTTGTCCAAGATCTTAATGATCTTCCACCAAGACCTACACAACCACCACCTTTTGCAAATCAATCACCAAGGTCAATTCTAGACCTTGATGAGGATCTTAACCTTAACCAACCATCACAACAAGTGTACCATCCACCCACACCATTGTTGTTTCACCCCATCTACCATGACATCCATGGTCCTCTATATGGAGAACCAAACTTTGAAAACCATGATCACCCAAATCCACTACACCCTCAACCTCAAACCTTTGAGTCTTTATTTCCTTCATATGAGGATATCCAAAACATGGTTGAAAACCATCTCCATCAAGCAATGGAATTTCAAACCACATTGCTTGACTCAATACCAAACCCATCAACCACCCAAGAACCACAAACCAACCAACCCTCAAACCAAGCAACCCAACCCATTTCAACCCACTCATCCCCATGCTTGCTCAAATTGTGAGCAAATGGGTGAAACCATCAAAACATTGCTTAACCAATTCCAAAATGAAACCCGTTTTGCATTCCAACATGTCATTGAACGTTTGGATGCACTTTCCCACCCCAACAAACCCTAGACAACCTATGGAGGCCGTTTGCCCCAATCTAGGAATGTAGGATTTTATTTTATTTTCTTGGTTATTTTTTAGTTTCTGTGTACAAGTAGACGAATAAGTCCACATTTCTTGTCTTTTGACTTTTATAAGTCAAAATTTTACTTGGAATGATATTTCTTTCTACTAACTTTTGTGCATTGTTGGTTGATCAATCTTTGGTTTGTCAATGTGGTTGCAATGTGTGTGGTAACTACATTCTTGACTATCTATATCACCAACTAACATTTTTTTTGTAGGGTCCAAAATCCATGTTTCCCATCTTGGCACTCCATTTAGGGGGAGTATCAACCAAGGGGGAGCATGAGCATTATTCCGCTTCGCCACTCTACTTTTTGTTTCGACAAAAAGGGGGAGAAATATATTGAACTTTCAATACTTAATATGATTTTCATAAATTAAGTAAAACAAGTTTAATATAAGGTTTTTTTTTTTTTTTTTTTTTTTTTTTTTTTTTTTTTTTAGTCTTAAAAACCAAGATTTTGTGAGTTACTTAAAAACAAAGTGTATGTTTTGTCATCAACAAAAAGGGGGAGATTGTTAATACAAATATCGCCTAAAAACGTTATTTATATTTTACGATCTTCGCTAAGTTTTGTTAATGACAAATGTAAACTTTTGTTTCTAAGAAAAACATAATCTTAGTTTTAAAGACTTGCATAAACTAGACTTTTGCTACATTTTACATTTCATAAAACACAACACAAGTTTATTTCTTAAATTAGAAATTGTCACATCACATTTATGACAAGTTTTGTCATTATGCATTTATGAAAAGAAATGTGTTTGACTAACTTTGTTGTTGCTTGCAAGCTTTGTATTTGACTTGTTATTATGAGATGTGACATTGTTTGGTTGCTAGGAGTAATGAGACAAGACCTTGTTTGGTTTGCAAGATTTATTGCAAAACCAACTGCAAGCCCGGCGGTACCCTGGAGGTACACGGGCGGAACCCTTCTCAGGGGTCCGCCTGATCCGCCAGACCTGCAAAAGGTTTTGGCTATAAATATTGAGCCACAAGTTGAATTTTGGCTCATCACTTGACATTACATTTTACACACACATTCATTCTTTCATCTAACCTCTTAACATTTCATATGTGAAGTTTCTTTTTATAGCAAAGAGATTCACGAGCTTACTAAAAGTAACAAGTATTCAACACAACGTTGCAAGACTTGTTAGCTTAGCATTGTGTAGACTTGTGTAGTTTACACTTCATTTGATTATGTATTTTCAGTAGTGATCGGTTAGTATTTTAGTCCTCAAAATACAAAGAGTGTTGGGAGTTGTTGTACCCTAGTAAAAGAACTAACGGGAGTGGTTGTGCCCTTGTAAAAGAACTCGACATTTAGCTTTGTGTCGGTAAAAGTATAAGCGACGTGTAAGGTTTTCTCCGCCGGTGAAAGGAGCTTGTTGACTAGTGAAAGAAACTCTCGAGTTGGATACTCGGGGCGTGGACGTAGGGCAAGGAAAAAGAGTCCTTGTAGCCGAACCACGATAAATACTCGTGTTGTGGTTTGATCGTTTCTTTCATTTACTTGCATGTTATATATTGTGTTTGTGCATATATCTTTGATCAAACAGAAAGTTTCAAAGCTAACTTAACAAGTTAAAAAGATTTTAATCGGTAAACTATTCAACCCCCCTTCTAGTTTTCCACAATCTTAATAAGCACTTTAACGTACTTAACTAAAACTGCTCATTTTCTTTAAAAGTAAGCAAATAACCAGTTTCATATTCTTTTTGTCCCACCATTTTCGATTGATAAATCTATTGTGATACTCACAATTGTAAATATGTCTTTGTTAGTTTACTGCTTATGCAACAATGTTTCATATTCTTTTTGTCCCACCATTCTTGATTGATAAATCTGTTGTGGTTCACAATTGTAAATATTCTTATAATTTCAGGGTTCTGTTAATAGTTTAAAGAATTGATTTTTGAAATTCTGGTTGTCTTATAAATTAGGGGTTTTGTTAGTTTTTAGGTTTTTAAACTTTAGGGTCTTTTGTAGTTTGTAAATTACTGATATTAGATATGGAGATGGTATTGTTAATTTTCAGTTTATAAGTCATTCGCAAGAATTTGGGGTTGCATGATTTGAAGATTGACATTGTTTTGTTATGCAGTGTTTAGATTAGCTTATTTTCCTAGCTTATGAGCTTATTCAGTTTTTTGTAAAGTCACGAGGTTACCTTTTTTGGGCTTATGGGATTGCTTAGTTGAGCTTATGGTGCCACATGTTTTCGTGCTTGGACAGGCCAGGAACATTCATAAAAAAAACCGCATAGTGCTAACAACATGTTTATAATTTGCTTATTACATGTTTTCGTGCTTGGAATTAGGGGCTGTTTGTTTTTTCTTTAATAAAATTTTTAGGCTGTATAAAGGTTATGGGTTTTTTTTTCTATATGATAAGTTGTGTATAAGCTGTATGTTGTATTCATAAGTGCTCATTTTAAGTGGGTGTTTCACACATGTTTTAATCGATGCTTTTGCCCTGTTCTTTGTTACGTGACCATCAATGCACTTATTAATTTATTCTGTGTTTATTATAGGCGATGAAGATAGTACTATACTTGGTTGCTGGAACATGATGGGTGAAATCGACCCATATCTTAGCGGGGCATCACTATGAGAAAAGTGTTTCCAATCATGGTGGGTTTGGATATCCTTTTGCTTGGTTCCACAGTGTCAAATATGAGCCAAACAAGCACTTACAACATCGTTCTTACAAATGTTTGTCAATTTGGCACTTGATCGGGTGCTGACCTTGCGAGCATCAATTTTTGTTATGGTTGTTTCTGAGATGTGTGTAAGTTTACGTGCTGTGAAAGCACATGCCAATGAAGGTACTATCGCTCATGTGTATTTATTATTTGTAAATACAAAAACTTGATGGTCATGAAGGGTGAAAGACACCTATATTTTGGCTAGGCATCACGACATGGTGTTTGCAGCCATGGTAGGTCCACAACCCTTTTATCAAGTTCTGCCCTCTCAAATTTGAGCCATACGGTTTCTTGACAATGATATTTACACTTTTAGGTTATTTGTATTGTGGCGGGGCGAGCTTCCTAAGCTGGTAGCCATGAAAAATGTATCCTCTTTTTCAGCCTATTTACACATCCATCCCTCATAACATAATTAAAAAAAAAAAAAAAAAAAAAAAAAAAAAGCCAAGTTTGAAACTCGGGCAGTTTGGCACATGCTCGGGTGGATTAGGGCAATGTTCAGATTATTTTCATAATGGCTTGGCGAGCTTACAAGTAATATCGCAATTTACAAACTATTCAGTAAAAAGGGAAAAAGAGAAAAAAAGATACGAGTAGAAAACTAATCAAACAATGACCACCATATCTTTTCTTAAAGGTATCTTTTTTCAAACATATCTTTCTTTTAGCCTTTTAGTGGGGCTGCTATGTAGATATATGCACGTGCATTCGTGAAAAAAGATACACTCTCTATGCTCTATAATGGACTAGGTTATCATTAACGCCATTTATTTTCTTTCTAGCAAGCGTGTCTTTGTCAGGTCTTTAGCGTACTTATAAAACATAGTCGAATATAATTGAAACTAAAAATATAACATTAATGTTGTCAAATCCTTGCACTCAGTTGAACGATCCGTTTAAAGCTTTGCTTTAAATAGTTTGAATGCGTCAAGTTTTTAAGATGTATATTTTGAACCGGGGTGTTTAGGTGCTGAAATGTGGCTGAAAAGGGTGGATTTGGCTGCTGAATTAGGCGCTAAAGTTGACGCGTTTCGATGCTGAAATGGGTAGGAAATAGGTGCGTTTAGAGGGTGTAGTAAGCGCTGAAATACGTAGGTTTTAGGTGCTGAAACGGGGAACTAAGTCGGTGCGTTTGGGTACTGAAATGGGGTCTGAAGCATGTGGGTTTACAGGTTGAAATGGGTTGCTTTAGAAACTGAAACGGGTGACTTTGGGGCCTCAAATGGGTGTCATTTTGGTGGCAGAAACGAGTGTGTTTCGGGGCTGAAATCGGGCTGTTTGCGTGCTAACACAAGAACTGGTACACAAGTGTTGGGTTGAAATGCGGGTGTTCACGCTACTCATGGCAAGTGGCCATGGCTCAAGTTGTGGCTGCGGATATTGAAGCTAAAGTGAGGGATTGGATTATTGGTTTGTATCACACTCCTGGAAAGATAGGCAAACTTTGGTTACGCGGGCCTGCTATAATGAAAGGTAACTAAATTCTGTATGAAAACTATCTATCTACTACGCGTTTTTGTGGCTAATATATCACTTTTGACGCTGCTTGGTGTTTAGTGATCTATTGACTCTCAAAGGGCTTTGAGAAGAGGGGCAACATGGAAGATGCCGAGAATGAGATACCGTCTATACCCAAATAAAAATGGATGTTTTCATACGGAAGCCACCGAAGGCTTTTCGCAAATTGAGATTAAAAGGTAAATTTATTTGACATTACTTTATTCTTTTTGTCAGGTTGAATTTTCATTGAATTTTGGATCATAATGTGTTTTATGCAGTGAAATGATGTCATAAGTTAAATAAAAAAAATTGTTGTAGTGTGTTTGATTGCCAGACGAAAAAGAGAAAATGACTCTCAATGTAATAAAGCTCTGTTATAAAGTCACCAAGTCAGTGAGCCAAAAAAATATGCTATCTCAATTCCCAAACATCATTTTAGCCTCTTTTATTTGTCCGTTGCGCAAGTAAAGTAACAAATTTAATTTTTATGTTTCAGGTGTTCTCATGATTCATGCGCTTACATCGGCTGTTATTCCAAACCATGGGAGCCATTAACGGCTAAAGGAGATGAGCCAGAGGGGTATTTTTTGCCGTTGTTATACGATGATAATCGTTTGCTTTGACATAGGCACGCTTCTATAATGGTAAGTTGTAAATAAAATTTTCGTTTGGTTTTTATCTATTTGAGTTGATGGTGTTAAGTGATCAAGAGAAGCAAAAACATAATCGTTTGCTTTGAATTTAGGATCTGTGAATTTAGGAAATTTTGGTTTATAATTTCTAGGATCTGGGAATTTAGAAAATTGCATGGGTGCAACTGTGATTTGCAAGGTATAAAGCTGGTAATGGAGAAAGTAGTGCAACAAAAATAGGTTGATTTGATTGCTTCATGAATCTACATTATGTGCCTATGTGATAACTATCCAAGGATTAAAAGCGACCACCTATTCTAGCACACTTGATTGAATTCGTATAGTAAATTTTATTCGTCTGATGTATGTATGTTTTATACCATTGGAGTAAATGTATAAGGAGAAACTTGAAGGGTTGATATTCACTGTTAAGATCTTAGTTATAGGAAGTTTGATTAATTGCAATATGCGCATGGATATTCAGATTCCCCTAAGTTACTAACATGATTGGCAAATATTTTTTTGGTGTTACATGGATTGGGAACAATGTGAAAGTTCATTACTATACCAGTTAATTAACCTTACTAAGTTAGGATCTATAGTCATATACTATTTGTGGTCTGATTTAATATAATATGGAACAATTGCAGGTGAGATGTTGGGAGATAACAAAAATTGGAACTTCAGTGGAACTTCAGCTGGGTCTGTGGGATAAGGGATTACCTCGTAGGCAAAATTATTTAGGCAAGAAACCCACGGCAACGCACGGGCTATCATACTCGTACTATCTATTGACAACAAGTCAAAGCTAGCATGTGTCACTTTTGTTGACACAAATAGATTATTTTATTTTAGCGTGACACCATTTTGAATTTTCATTAAGTTCAGCCTCACAATCTTCTTCAACATAAACCTTCTTGTGAATTGGTCTCATCTTCTTCATTCCCCTCATTTCCTTGCGCCCTTCATCTTCGTTATTTTGAATCAAACATTTGTCAAGTATGTCCCAATCATACTCACGACTATCATTGGTACTTTTATCATTCATTTTGCGTATTAGTATGAACGACTAAGTAATAGAATCAAACAAAAAGAAAAGCAACGAATAAAAACTAAAATGTATCATGTCGTTTGCTATGTGAGAATGGAACATAACAATTAGAGAACCCAAACACAACAAATAAAAACCATGTATTCACTTTTTATGAGAACTAAACAAAGAAAAACAACTAATAAAACTCTACATTGATAATTTTGTATGCACTAAACAAAGAAAGAGAATAAAAAGCAATTCATGAAATTAATCACATAAATTGCTTACTTGGAGCACCTGCTACCACGAGTCCACCTCAAAATCACAAGGACAAAGTTAGTTTTTTTTTCCTTCAACATCATAGAACTTTGGTAGATATGTGGGTGTATCTTCTTTTCTAATGCATGATTTAGCGTGTTATTTTTCCCTCTGTTAAATCTTAACGGGTTGGGCTCACATAATGGTCACGTGAACCATTGTTACATAACGTGTTTATTACGCGTGGTGTATCAGAAATCAAGAAAGAAAGTGATGAGACGTTGAAGTAAGAGTGATATAATGAAGTAAGTTGCGATTATGTCGGATTTATGAACTTTCATTTCATCATTGTTAAATGATAAAAAAAAATAAAATAAAATAAAAAATAAAAAAAATAATAACCAGCTAAGCTAGCTCAGTTGGCCACCAAGGGTGACCTTGGGGAGGTTGTTACCACATGCGAGAGGTCTCAGGTTCGAGTCTCTCCGTAGGGGTTTTCCTTCAAGGTGGAATCTGTGAGATTCTGCCCTATAGATGCGTCGATTCAAGGCTAGCAGGGACTACCTTATGGGTATGTACTGTGTAATCGAATCACTAATTATTATTCGAGGTTCGTAGGGACTACCTTCTCGGTAAGTACTGTAGAATCGAATCACTAGCTTAGTATTATACTAACTCGCCGATAAAAAAAATGATACAAAAAAAAAAATCTGCCAAAAATCTAAATCTTTTATATAATAAAATAAAACCCCAAGTGAGTACTTTTGTATTTAAAAAAACAATTATTTCCTGTATTAGGTAATTTAATTAATATTTTTTAATTTATAAATTCATTTTGTTGATATAATACACAAATAGAAGATAAATACAAAAAATATAGATAAGATGCAACTAACAATAGGATTAAACATTTTAAGTGATTATCTTTAATAATAAAACTATAATTAAAAATCATAAATCAAATAAAACAAAGATTAAATTATTTTATTTTTTTATAATTAAAATTATATCATTTATTTATTAGAAAATGCGATAGCATTATAAGTAGTATTTCATTTGAAATATATACATCTAAATAATATCGCATGTGAAAAATATTTGGTAAATGATTTTATTGCATTATATGATTATATATATAAAATATATCCTTCTTCAAATATCATCTAAATATTTTGTTTGCATATTATACTATGGTCTATGGCCACATGTATAGTATCCTTTACGCGAACAGATCGAACCATCACCAAATTAAAACAAAGAACCGACAGTTGTCCCTTTACATAAGAAAAAACAACTCATGCATGTTCACTCTTATTATCCAAAAAAACCATGAGATCATCCACCACCGTTCTTCTTCTTCACATACTTCTCCAAGTATCACTTATCTTCACCTCAAATGCTGACCTCCCCGGCACGTGGGAGCTACTCGTGGCAAATGCCGGGATAGCCTCCATGCACACCGCGGTCACACGCTTTAACAATGTCGTACTCCTTGACCGCACAAGCATTGGCCCAACAAAGCTCCTGCAAGCTCATTGCCACAACAAAAACCTAAATGATCGAGTTCTTGAACATGACTGCTATGCACACTCAGCTGTACTAGACATTAGTACCAGAGAGGTACGACCACTTACGATCATGACAGACACATGGTGCTCCTCGGGCCAGTTTCTTCCAGATGGGACACTTTTGCAGACTGGTGGAGATGGTCTTGGGATTAAGAAAGTACGTAAGTTTGTTCCATGCGATGCGACGTCTGTTTGTGACTGGGAGGAACTTAACGATGTAGAGTTAGCACACGGGAGATGGTACGCGACTAACCAGATTTTACCAGATGGGTCGATTATAATCGTAGGTGGTCGGGCTGCTAACAATATTGAGTTTATACCATCAAGAAAAGTCGGTGTTGTAGATTTTTTGTTTCTTAAAGATGTAGAAGATATACAAATGGATAATCTTTATCCGTACGTTCATCTTCTTCCGAACGGGCACTTATTCGTGTTTGCTAACAATAGAGCAGCATTATATGACTATACAAATAATGTCATATTGAAACGATATCCAATATTGGGTGGTGGACCACGTAACTACCCATCTGCAGGATCATCTGTCATGCTAGCTTTAAGAGATGGCTATTCTAGTGTAACTATTGCTGTTTGTGGTGGAGCAGAATACGGAGCTTTTATTGCGAGGAGTACTGATAAGCCAGCTCATGGGAGCTGTGGTCGTATTGAGGCAATGAAAGATGGCGCGGTTTGGGAAATGGAAGACATGCCTTTTGGGCGGATTATGGGTGATATGGTGTTGCTTCCAACCGGTGATGTTTTGATTATCAATGGAGCACAAGCTGGTACACAAGGGTTTGAAATGGCGTCTGATCCTTGTTTATATCCACTTTTGTATAGACCAGATGAGCCTGTTGGTCTTAGGTTTATGACATTGAATCCTGGCTCGGTTCCAAGAATGTATCATTCGACTGCTAATTTGCTCCCAGATGGCAGAATTTTGCTTGCTGGGAGTAACCCTCATTATTTTTATAGATTTAATGGCACTGAATTCCCTACGGAGTTAAGAATAGAAGCTTTTTCTCCGGAGTATTTGTTGGCAGAGAAAGCGAGTATCAGGCCTATAATTCTTGAGTTGCCAGAGAAAATATGTTACGCAAGTGGTTTTGATGTAGTAGTGACTACTCAGCTTCCTGTGGTTGGAATAATTGAGGTAAATATAGCGAGTGCGCCCTTTGCAACGCATTCTTTCTCCCAGGGACAAAGGTTGGTAAAGCTGGCTGTATCAAGTGCAATTCCAGATGGATTGGGGTCGTATAGGATTGCTTGTATTGCTCCACCAGATGGAAGGGTGGCACCACCGGGGTATTATATGGTGTTTGCTGTAAATACGGGTGTACCAAGTGTTGCAAAATGGGTGAAACTATCTAATTTGTAAATAAATAGTGTATTGTGTTATAGCTGCATTAAAATCATATGTGGCAAAATTGATTTCATGTTATATAAACTTCAAAGTTATAGACAGATTTAGATTTGCGAGGTGTTTATTTTCCAATCAATGAGTGGGCCTAAACCCTTGTTTCATAGTTCACAAAAATATCTCTCTCAATTAAGTGGCTAATGTAGTAATTTATTCAAACCACTTAATTTAGTAAACAAGCCTTTAGTTTAGCTTATGTAGTTTAAAGAATAAAATTAGCTCATACGCTTGAAATATAAGCTAATCCAAAAGCTCTTATATGACTCAGTTGTAGTATACTCTCATCTAAATATAAACGTAAGAAAAAAAATGAGTGGGACTAAGGGTTCCAGAAGGAGAAAGGTCTTCGTCAAGGCTACCTTAGCTTGTTTCTTAAGGTTGCAATGACTCTTCAAGTAAGGCGTTTGGATAAGGAATCTCTAAAGGCATTTATGTAAATTCTGTTGGTCACAACTGATCTCTTTTTCAGTATGTGGACAGTGGATAACACCTTGTTATTCGATGAGTGGTAGTTGGCTAATGCAAAAAACTTTATGAAAGATGTCTTGCAGAACCATTTTTTGGGTCAATCCGAGTGAAGTGTAAAATGGTGTCTTCCATCCATCTATTCTTCATATGTCCGATATGTTTCCATTCCCCTATTTGGGCACGTCTACCAGTTAAGAGAGATTTACGTAAAAGCAATAGTTGGTGAGCAAAACAAAATCGTTCCTTGATAGTCTTCCATTTTATCATGCATCTCTTTTCCGAGCAGCCAGTAAGGTTATTCAGTCGATGGAAAGCATTTTGTAGCTTTATTTGGGGATCTAAGATGGAGGAAAAGCTAGAGTTAAGTTTATATGAGAGGCATAAGCTAACGCCAAAGTAAAAAAGTAAACATTTTTTTTTATAAATTTGAAGTTTTTCATGTTAAAGATCGACTGAATTATTTAAGGAGTCAAAGAATGTAATAACTAGTATTCAATGATACTATTATTGTCCAAATATGTTTTTTAAATGTGTCATTAAATTCTTTTTAATTTAAAGCTAAAAAAACTAATCCAAAAAGTTTAGATGATACCAACAAAACTATATGACACCATAATGGGCTTTACTTGAAATCTCCGCGCTTTGTTTTTACTTTCGGCCTTGAATGAATATATTACTCTATAACTAAATGGGCTTTAATTTCTTCAACCAACATTCATTCAAACCAAGATGACTGATGACACAGTCACACACTCACACAGACACATAATATAAAATGAAAACATGATATATGTTTGTCGACATGACCTTGTCATGATGATTTCCATGCGTCTCAAAATTTTCAACACGGCTACACAAGTCGTGTATAATGTGCAACAATATGACATTGTTGGCAGTGATGAAGCCAGAATTTTATATATGGGTGGCCTAATATCAACATAAAATTAACAAATAGAATATCGTTGTAATAGATTAATATAATTTTAGTTTTCTATTTCAATGGCACATATACTATGCTACATAATATGCACAATATATAATTAGAATCTTTTATCTCAAGTTATTTTTAAGCTTTTCTTTTTCTTTTTCTTTTTTTTCTTTTTTTTTCTTCATATTTTTATAAGCTTTTTTTCATTTAAATTTATACTTGTTGCGTTTTATTTTTAAGCTTTTTTTATTTTTGGATGGACCAACTTTATCTTTTAATGACCCCTTCTAAATCAATGGTATGTAATATATAGTAACTTTTACAATTGAGGGTGGGTCTTGGCCAACCTATGTTTAAACATAGCTACGGCCCTTATTGTTGGGTACATAAGAGTTATTTTGTGTCTCCTTGTAAAACCACGATGAGTAGAAGACCTAATGCTCGACTAGAGTTGCATATGGAGGATGAACTATTTCTTCAACATCTGAGTTGAGACAATAGACTTTCAAACAACTTGAAACAAGAATTAATATCTTCTGGAAAATTGTTTTCATCAAAAACACATTTTAGTAAATGCTGATGAATGATAGTGAATCTTACTAACATCTATAAATAATAACTAGAACGGTACCCGCGCAATGCGGTGGCGGGTACCTGTGACTATATTTTACCGTCGGTTACACGTTTAATTGTCTTCATGTTTTATAAGTACATATTTTCTGCTTTTACTTTTTTGTTTTTTGTTTTTCTATTTTTCTGTTTTTAGTTTCGGTTTTTCAAGTTTTCAGTTTTTTCAGTTTTCAATTTTTCGGTTTTTCTGTTTTTCAGTTTTCCAATTTTTTAGTTTTTCGAGTTTTCTAGTTTTCAGTTTTCCAGTTTTCAATTTTTTAGTTTTTTGTTTTTCAAGTTTTCTGTTTTCAGTTTTCTGCAATTAATGTTTGATGTTTTCCATTTTCCCTAGTTTTTCTAGTTTTCAGTTTTTCAGTTTTTTAGTTTTAGTTTTTTTTAGTAGTTTTTCAGTTTTTTTAGTTTTTAGTTTTTCTGTTTTTCTGTTTTTTTCAGTTTTCCAGTTTTCAATTTTTCAGTTTTCAGTTTTCTGCAATTGATGTTTGAAATCCTTTCTTCAATAAATATTTGAAATGTTTCCATAACAAGAAATAAAAAGTCTAAATTTTTAAGCATTTTTTTTTAAATAATACTAGTATAGATAAAAAAAAAAAAAAAAAAAAAAAAAAAAAAAAAAAAAAAAAAAAAAAGTTTAACTAAATAGCAACATTTTGTAGAAAAAAATTACTCCATATAATGTAATCAGCACATATTATCTATTCACAACAAGTCAAAGCTAGCATGTGTCACTTTTGTTGACACAAATAGATTATTTTATATTAGCGTGACACCATTTTGAATTTTCAAATTGATATAGTTCCAAAATGTTGACCAACTCCAACCTGCATCACTTTCACTCTTGTTTCAAGATTTCAAGTTTTTCTCCCATGAAAAAAAATGTCAATTCTAGGAAAAATCAACAACAATGAAAATCTGGGATCATCCTCATCTTTCTTTGAATTCAAGAAACAAGCTTCTTTTTTCCTTAAAGAAAAGATCAAGACTGCTAGATTAGCTTTGACTGATGTCACACCTGCACAAATGTAATGTTTTCTATCATGAGACTGAGTTATTTTCATTTTGAATTCAGTTTTGTAAATTGTTTTGTTTGCTGATTAGTACTGCTGTTAATATTAGATTTTGATCAGATAATAAGCTCTAGATATGCTACTCCGAAACTGATGATCCAAAACTAGTTACTATTTGAAAGTTATATTACCAACGGGTGTTAGACGGTTTGACCTAGTGGTATATGTGTGTACTTTACGTATTTATCAAGTAACAGGTTGAGGGTTCAAGTCTTGTTGAGGACAAAAGGTGTAGAGATGGTGGGTGTGTGAGTCTGTACATAACCATACACATAGATGTTTTACTCATCCGAGTCACAGCTTGACTCGTTTGAGTCGAGTCAAAATTGACCTACTTGACTCGTAGTATGACTTGCGAAAATTGAGATCTTTACATATTGGATTATGCTCTGAATAGATTATTAAGTGTTCTCGAATATTAGATAATCCGTTTTATATAAGTTACTCTCAAACTCGTGATTTATGTAGGATGATTTAACATAATACTAATTACAACTATTTTTAGTTGTGCGAGTGTGCCTGAACTACTTTAGTATCCTACTAGTATCGAGTCATTTTTACTATGTGTTGTGTTAGTGCAATATATTCTAAACATGCGTATTTGAAGTGCTTATTAAATTTGTTATGTACAACCTAGACAAGATAACAGTAAAATGGATAATATGCCATTTTAAAACCCAAGAATTAGATAATCATTTTGCAAATGAAATAATCTTTGACTTTGTGCAACTGTGTATTGAAGAGTGGTCGAAGAAGCTACAAATGGGAATCCATGGGCACCAGATGCCCGTTCCTTAAAGATAATATCAAAAGCTGCATTTGAAATCGATGACTATTGGAGGATTGTCAATGTTCTTCACAACAGGTACCTACATGCGTTTATTTCCTATGGTTCTTTTGTGTTCTTGTATGCTGACTTTGTGAATCAAACATCAGGCTGGTTAGATTTGAAGCAAGTAATTGGAGGATACCATACAAAGCTGTAGTGGTATTAGAACATTTGTTGACACATGGACCAGAAAGTGTTGCAGAAGAATTTCAGACTCATAAAGACGTGTTTCAAGAGATGACCAATTTTCAGTATATTGAGGAAAAAGGGTATGATCACTTTAATTTAGAAAGAGTTGATTGTTAGATTATTATTTTTTTACTGTTTTATTGTAAAAAAATGTGTTTTTTTTTTTTTTTTTTTTTTTTTTTGTGTGTGTGTGTTAATCCCAGAGCTAAAATCTAACCTTTGCTGCTAATTTAGACTTTTCATGATATGCCTAATACTATTTTTTCATCCAAGATTTGATTTTTCATGTTTTTACTATAATTAAAGTAAAACAATGTTTAATTTTTTTTCTTGATAGAAATCTAATCTCTGTTGTTAAGCTTTGTTTCCTACTTGCTTAATAACTTTTTGTAATTTGTATTATGTTTTTTTGGTGTAGATTCAATTGGGGGCTTAACGTAAGAATTAAGTCTGAAAGAATCTTGAAATTTTTAAATGAAGTGAATGTGTTAAAAGAAGAAAGAGCAAAAGCAAGGAAATTAAGCATAGGCATTCAAGGATTTGGAAGCTTTAGTCAAAGAAATTCATCAGAAAATGGTCTTATTCAACAATCTTTTGTTGATAAATACAAAAGGTCTAATTCCCAATTCATCGAGCATCACAATCTTGATGAAAACCAGATCATACCAGTATTCCAAGATGAGACTTCCAAATCTCGAAACCCTATCAAGAAAATACCCGAGAAATCTGACTTTAGTGATGGATCTAGTGAGGATGTGGCGGTCGCAAAGTTGGGAAGTCAATGGAGTTTGAAAGAAAACATGGCTCCAAAAGTGGATTCTATTCTTGTGAAGAAGGAAATGGAAGAGGAGAATTTAGTAGGGGAATCAAATTCATTATTGGGTGAACGAAAAAACGATTCATGGGTTATGTTGGATGCTGAAGAAGATAATCATCCGTTCAACGATGAAGATAGTCAAGCGAAAATGTCTCTAATTTGATACAATGGATCAAGACACATAGTTTGCTTATTTGATTACTTGTTGTAGCATTTCTCTTGCTATAAGAATGTTTTGTTGATCACAGAAGATGTCATATTTATTTACTCAAAACTTCACAAAGTATGATATGATGTTGGATGATATGATAAAATAAACAGTGGAATGGTTCTATGGTTAAATCTCTAGCAGCTATGTCATCTTTCTATCTATATCTATACTAGTATATAAGTAATGTATTTGGGACTATTATATAATTAGAAAGGCTTAAAAATTCAGACTTTTACTTATTAATTACGGAAACAACCACCCCTAACAATCACCCCTAATAATTTATAACCACCTCAACAACCACCCCCAACAATTTATAACCACCTCAACAACCACCCCAACAACCACTTTCAACCACCCCACCTCCCTCCTCTTCATCCCCAACAATCCGCCCCCGCATCGCGCGAGCACCTTTCTAGTATATTATAAAGCATATATATCCCCAACCAAATCTCAAACCTCACTTCAAGCTTCATTTTAAAATTCAGACACTCTAAACTTAAAATTCCCCCGATACATTTCTCTTTTCCTTTTACACATACTAAGCATATACACCATTTTTCTAACAAAATGCAACGAACAGTAAATTGTGATTGCCGTTTTATGCAGGTACGATGCTAGTATACTCATATTTATGTGCTCAAAGCATCTTTTTGAAGTATAATCTTGAGCGGTATAATAATGTTACACAAAACTGGGATTTAGATCTACCGGTACATTTGTTTTTGTAATGATTTAGTAGATCTATAACTATAATATGACAGTGTCATAAACTCAAATAAAAATAACGTTGTTATGGAAATGGTCGTAAACGCTGATATTCCAATTAAGCCGTTTACATTTAAGTCAAAGTTTCGCGCGTTTAATCAAGAAAAAACTCATCCACGCGATTAATCCTAGATAAAAGGCTATCCGTTTATGATTCATAACTTATCTGCATAAAACCATTTGTTGCTAATTTAAAAACAAGAGATTCAAATATTATGGTCCTGGCGGGGCTCGAACCCGCGACTTTCGGCTCATAAGACCAACGCTCTAACCAACTGAGCTACAGGACCAATACATCTACTAATTGTTATTTAATGCTAATAAAATATTCATTAAAATCAAAAGACATGCACCTAGCCAACTAAGATAACATGTTTGATTTACCATATAATTGTAATAACGTATAACACAACCGTTAAAAAGTATAGCAAGCAAAATATGATATAAACTGAAAAAACAAAGTTACTGATTCATAGGTCAAGTTTAGAATTACTGATAAATAAAAAAAACAAATTAGGAATTCAACATACAAAGTAGATTTGTGCAAGAGATGTGAAGGGGTCAACGTTAAATATAGACCAGGGGCCGTAGCTAGCTACGTTTTTAGGAGGTTAAAATGCTTGGACGTTAACCATATGTGAATTCAAGACAAGACATCGGACCGGACCGTACAACAACTATGTTTTTTGGCTGTTGAACCCCCTAAGTTTTATTCAATGAACCCCCTTGGACAGCTGAACCTACGTTGATTTCTACGGTTGAGAAGATGATGAATTTAAGTTATATTCACTTTGAACCCTCCAGTTTATATATTTTTAACCTATTATTGTCCTAATTATTCAGTTTTGTCTCCAAACAAGTACAAATGCGCTTCATATTCAATGGTTTAGTTTGAGAATAGTGTTAGGAATGGTCCAAATTTGTGTATGAAATTATAGAATATATGTATATATTCTCGATTAAAAAGTTTCAAAGACAGCCCAACAATATTAATATGATAGCTCTAGATGGTTATACGTCATTGTCTGATGTTTTTAGATACCTGTAACAATTTTCTAAGGGTGTGTTTGTTTTTTTAAAAAAAGTCTTACTAGCCCTCTTACTCCCTCTTACTCTTACCAGTAAGAGGTGGGCAGACGTTTTGCTTGTTTGTTTTTTTCTTTTCAGTCAGACTAAGTTAGACATATAACATCTTACTCAGTAAGAGGTGGGAGACTTGTCTTACTGCCTCTTACTCCATAAAAGAGATTGAAGACTCGTGTTAATATAATATATTTGATGGTTTATTAACGATGTTATATTTATGATAAAAAGTCCTGTTTCATATTTACACGAGTTACTTAAATAAATTGCAGAAACGAGCATTTAAAATCATTCGGACAATTATACAAAAACAAACAACATTATTTCGTTTAGATTTAGACGTTTTAGCCACCTCTTACTAGTAAGATGTGGTAGTCAGATTCAGACATAAAACATCTAAATGAAACAAACACACCCTAAGTATTTTTTTAATATATGAGTTAAATCTTTTTATATACCTGTAACAATTTGATTTTATAAGTTGCAAATGGCTCGGTGGTTGTGTTGTTTTTATATTTTGCGGGGATGGTCCCTTTTTCTCAAAAATAATCTTTTGTCTCCAAAAAGCTTAAATTTTAAGTATCGCACAAGGCCTCTGGATAAACGAAACGACCTGCATAAATAGCATTAAGAGCTTAAAGGTTATCACTATTATATAAGATCATAGAGCGACAAGTGGTGTTGGTAATTTACTAAAGTAGTAAACTGACTATTAGACATCAAGCATTTAGAATTTGTCGGGACAATTGAGTATAGAGTTACCGAATATTGTTTTCCAGGTGTTACAAATGTTAGTAGTACACAATTCGACCGCGTTGACAAAATTTTTTGGCTTTTCCTTAGGCCGACCAGATTACAATTACATCCAATTACGTCAGATTACAACGAACCAAACGAGGCCTTAAAGTTAAAACCATTTGAGCCTAAAGATCTTTGAATCACACTAACATATTCTTGCAAAATTTACTGAAACACAGACAATTACTTTATAAAAAAAAAAAAAAAGCTTGGTGAATCACATCCATAACCCAACCACTAATTTTGATCATTTTGGAACTTTCTTGATTGTTTTGGCCTCTTTAATATAGTCGGCATCTTCTATATGTATATAAGGAATGTTAAAGTACAATCTCAAATATCAAATTCGAAAATATACAGAGCAATATTTCCAATATTGAACATAGAACGTGAACGAACATCCTCCTCTTTCGGTTTGTAGGAATCTGATACTAGGATTTAGGAATCATCCCAGCTTTTCATTCCCATTCCTGGAAACCAAACACAGGAGAATGAAGTCGAATTATATTTTATGCAGAAGAATGAAGCCGAATCAAATATGTTTAATTTCAAAAACATTTTTAGCATAATTATCTTGATTCAAATACCATTAAAAAAAAAAAAAAAAAAAAAAAAAAAAAAAAAAAAAAAAAAAAAACTAAAGTTGGTATGTGAGATCCAAAATGGGCTTGGTATGGGTCTTCTTAATGGGCCGTTCTATAACCCAATTACTACCGCAACTCATAAATATCTTCTTTTTTTTCCGCCTTTGCATCACTTCATAACAACAAACACCACTCCACTTCTTAACTTCACTTTTTCTCTCTAATGGCTGATCTTCATCGTCGTCAGGAATTGGTATATTATCGCCATAAATCTTCGTTGTAATATGTGATTGTGTTAATTTCGAGTTTAATCGATTGTGAATTTTGCTTTTTAAACCTGTTCGTCAAAGTTTAGTTTCATTCATCATTTAATTGATTGCTAATTGTGACTGATTCGTTTAACCGATTGTGAATTGCGCTTTTAAATATGTTCGTCCACAAATTAGGTTTTGGTTAAATTTCAAGGAGTAATGTTTAAATTAGTGCTAGATAGATTTCGTTAATTCGGTACTTTAAATTGTGTATTATTTTACATGATGCTTAATCTATAATTATAGTGAAACTGTTGATAGATTAAGTTTTGTTAAAATCCTGTTTGTTGATTTATATTGTCTATCAAAATAAATCTTTTGAAGTGTTTGGCATAACTGCTATAAGATGTTGTCTAATTAATACAATATTAGTTATTGTTACAAACAACATTGATTTAAACCTGTTGATGGCTGCTAGTTGCTTTTTGTATGCCTTATAGTGCTTTTTGTTTGCTATACTTTACTTAAATGTCATTATTTATTGTTAAATTAGGTTATGTGGATTGTTTTGCTAAACTCTATGTTTGTTTGCACTATTTGGATACTTTACTGTTAATGTATACCTTAAGTTTGGATATTATGTCGTTGATCCTTTTTGTCATTACGTACTATCTACTTATTGAATGCCACTTCTTTTTCTTGACTGTATGAATGTTTGTTTAGTAGTTTAGTAGCTGGTTTTTGCCAATAAGTAGATAGTACGTAATGGACAAAAAGGATTCAACGGCATAAAATTTAACGTATACATTAATAGTAGAGTATCCAAATAGTGCGAACAAATTACAGAGTTTAACAAAATGATTTACGGAACCTAATTTAACAATAACTAATGAAATTTAAGTAAACACATAGCAACCAAAAGCACTATAGTTGGTTCTCCCTCAAGGTGTGTTTTCCTAAAACTTTGAAGCCTTTAGTAAAGAGGGGGGATAGCCCTTGACTGAAATGGTTTTGGGTGGTTATAACTTGTATTATGAAGCCTCTTCACCTTTCCACTTGATACATTGTGGATGTTGGTTGTATAGTCAAGGTTGGAAGGTGATTATGGAAATGTAGTAATGAGGTTATGGTCTTGGTGCATTATTGGGTAAATTCAAGTCCTTTGTTGCTACATTAAGGTGGAATTGTGCAGTTTGATTTGTTGCAGTATTGTATTTCACTAGTTAGAGTGTATCTGTTTTGGTCTAGTGTATCTGTGATCTTTTCTATTGTATCGGACAGTTTAGTCCTTTTGGTTTGTAGTTGGATGGGAAATGTCCTTCTAGTGTATGCATCATGATGTAATTTGTTGGTATTAATAATATATATTCACACTTTTGCACCAAAAAAAAAAAGCACTATGAGGCATACAAAAACCAACCAGCAGCCATCAACAGGTTTAAATCAATGTCGTTTGTAACGATAACTAATACTGTATTAATCAGGCATCATCTTATAATAGTTATACCAAACACACCAACTAAAAGCACACGTTACTACTCAATGTTAGTTGCTAGATATTTCATACAGTTGACTTTTATGATTGACTTCTCAAGCTAGATCATAATTCAGTTAGTGAAATCATGTCCACCATTTCTATGTAAATCAACACGTAACATATCGAATATACAAAAAATCTAGCCCAAATTTAGATTTTAGACAATATAAATCAACCAACGTGATTTTAACAAAACCTAATCTATTAGCAGTTTCACTATTTATAGACATCATGTAACATAATACACAATCTAAAGTACCGAATTAACGAAATCTATCTAGCACTAATTTAAACATTACTCATTGAGATTTAACCAAAACCTACTTTGTGGACGAACATATTTAAAAGCGTAATTCACAATGAACGAATCAGTCACAATTAGCAATCAAATAAACGATTAACGAAATTAAAATTTGGCGAACATGTTTAAATAGCAAAATTCACAATCGATTTAAACTTGAAATTAGCACAATCGTAAAATACAACGAAGGTTTAAGATATTTATGGCGAGAATATACCAGTTCGTGACGACGATGAAGATCAACCATTAGAGAGAGAAAGTGAAGTTATGAAGTGGAGTGGTGTTTGTTATTGTGAACTGATGTAAAGGCGGAAAAAATATTTATGAGATGCGATAGTAGTCGGGTTATAGAACGGCCCATTAAGAAGACCAATGCCAAGCCCATTTTGGATCTCACTTACCGGCTTCAGTAAAAAAAAGAAAGTATTTGAATCAAGATAATTATGTTAAAAATGCTTTTGAAATAAAACATATTTGATTCAGCTTCATTCTTCTACATAAAATATAAGGCAAACATATAAGATTTCTTCTTGAGCTTGAAATAATTATATTCTAAAATTTCAGTTCCAAACAAGAGTGCAAGTATGAAAAAAGGAAGACCAAAGCATCTAAAGTGTGAGCACGACTCGTTGACTACAAATAAGTAAGATTTTTGTAGATTCTACAAGATTTCAATGTATAAACAACAACTAAAACTAAGTAGGAAATGTCAAAAGAATGAAAAGATACAGTTATAAATAATAATAGATGAGATGAAGAGATTGTGGATGTTAATGGTCAATATGGATGGACTAGTACCACGATTTGTTACTTGACATGACAGAGTTCCAACCAACATCAAGACCTGAGTGACTCTCAAAGCACGTATATTACTCCTAAGCAGGTCCTGCACTACCATCAAATACAGTATTAAGGGTGCAAGATAACACTGACGGAAGACGTGGGATTCTCCTAACATGGAAATCGTAATCGTGATTAAAATGGAAACAAAATGATTCACGCTCTCCAACAAGATTATAGGATACTAAAGAAAAAAAATTGATCTATTTCGTGTGAACCAGAAGTGGAGTTCATGAGATGGGACGACCATGTGCAACATAAGAAACCACCCTAGAAGGTTGTTTTAAAGCCAACTAAGAAGATGTAGATAACCCATTGCTGATACTGGGACTGAAATTCGTCTTTCTGTTTATTATAATTTTTGGAAACACGAATCCAAGTACTCTTTGAATTTGTGGGCTGGAATTCATCTTCGGTTATCATGGATACTGTTATTGTGCCATTCATTTATTAAAAGTTTACTGTAATGAATAAATCTTATCATATATGGGTGTAAAGCAGATGTTGTGTGAGGATTTTATGGTGTTGAAAAAAACTGGAGTACTTTTGTATGTTCTTTAGCATGATAGCGCCTAGTTACGTACATGTTATGTTGGAATTAAGAATGCATTTGCATCGTTGGCTCACTTATCAAGTTTTTCTAACAAAATCATGGGATATGTTTTGGCATTAGATGATTTGCACCAAATATTGTATTTTATTCCAGCATTCGTGTGACCAATTTGACCCGTTTTGCCACTGCATTGCAAATACATGTTTAAAGTAGCTAGCTCTGTTCTGATCACTAAACATCTCTTAGTGTCTTAGTCCATACCGTGTATTTGTGCATTTCACCCAATTTAACCCATTCCCCTTTTTAGGTAAATGTGTGTAAAGTGGCTAACTCTTCGATTTCGCTGGATGTGACATGGTGGACAGGTCAAACTAATTTTGGATAAAATTGGGTAACTTTTAGTAAATGTCAACATGGGCCAGGGCCCATCGCTTTTTACCTTTTTTGGATTCTATTAAGAATATATATAATCCGCATAAGCATTTTTTGTTTCTTTGGTTGCAAATGATTTAAAAGGTTGTATGACGGCGATACCGTTGTGAATGAAAGAAACCACACAAAGAACAAAGGAATTCGATATACCCTCAAAGGGCGCCCAAACGGGACTTCAAGATAAACACTCTTTTTAATTCAATTCATCTTAACTTATTTCAAAAACCTAAACCTATTACATTTACTTATAGTCTTAAAAGAGTCTTGAAGAGAAAGCTAATAATCTCTACCAAAACTAAAATAAGGAAACAATATAACTTTATAAATCTAAACAAATCTTTTATAAAAATTAGATAGATGCAAATATTAAAAGATAGCAACGACAAATGTCCATTGTCTTTGTTTTACCCTTCAATCTTCTCCAATCATTAAAACACTTGACTTCACATGTTGACTGAAGAACCGGCGGCTAAGCTAGAGGAGTTGGAGCTCGAACATGCCATTGTCTTTTTTTTACCCTTCAATCTTCTCGAATCATTAAAACACTTGACTTCACATGTTGACCAAAGAACCGGCGGCTAAGCCAGAGGAGTTGGAGCTCGCACATGCCCTGCATCATTCTCCTCCTCTTGGAAAAGACTCGTCCTCGAGTCTTGTCTTTTCAAGTCTTGAACTCTGAAACTTTCTAACCTCTCTCTGTTTGCTTAACACAGCTTCTCTATGGAGAATCATGTTCCATCATGCCAATCATTCGATAAGATCATCCGGGTGAAGTGACATCATCCTCACTTACGTGACCGTTGCCTCGTTCGGCGACTCTACGGTTAGCTTGATTTTAGAATCCGTCTAAACTTCCTTCACTTGTTTAAGGAGGTCTTCATTCTCTACAACACGTGATCCTTGTTGGTTAGTTGTATCGTTGCCTCGTCCGGCGAATCTACGAGTCACGTAACCAAATGGTTGTCCACGCCCACATATTATGAGGTAAAAAAGGCCATTATATCAGAAAGTTCAACAGAAAAAGTAGAAACTTCGAGCAAGTATATCTCCCTGAAGAGAACTCTAATCACGAATCCGAACGGTGAGATTGTAGATTAATGTGTCCTGAACCTCGTGCCCAAAAATCACAAAAATCCAACGGTGAATGTATGCGTGCCGCCAATTCTCCCACGACTATGCATAATATGACGAAGTGATACAACTATTTTTGTTTCTCTTGATTTGGCTTCTCCAAATTGCGTGATTTCTTTTCCTCGAACCTGTGCTCATGATACCAAATGATGGAGGATACCGTTGTGAATGAAAGAAACCACACAAAGAACAAAGGAATTCGATATACCCTCAAAGGGCGCCCAAATGGGACTTCAAGAGAAAGACACTTTTTAATTCAATTCATCATAACTTATTTCAAAAACCTAAACCTATTACATTTACTTATAGTCTTAAAAGAGTCTTGAAAAGAAAGCTAATAATCTCTACCAAAACTAAAATAAGGAAACAATATAGCTTTATAAATCTAAACAAATCTTTTATAAAAGTTAGATAGATGCAAATATTAAAAGATATACAACGACAACTGTCCATTGTCTTTTTTTTTTTACCCTTCAATTTTCTTGAATCATTAAAACACTAGACTTCACATGTTGACCGAAGAACCGGCGGCTAAGCCATAGGAGTTGGAGCTCGAACATGCCCTCCATCATTGTACACATGCAAATACACTTTGGAGACTTTTCACCCGCTGACCCGGTTTCTTTATAGCTAAGTTTCCAATTTTATTTGTTTGATCTGTTTACAATAAACTAAGACTTTTTTCCTCCAAAGGTTAAACCATATATAGTATCACCAACATATAACAAATCACAATTTTCACCAATTTTGCAAGTGGACATGCCCACTCCAAGATATACTACTAAAGAGATATCACACAAACATCACTAATACCACTGGCATCCTACTCTTCCTCATTCTTTTTCTTTGGTGATCTTCCATACACAAATTCTATCAGTTAACCCCATATCCAAACAGCCCTTTATACTCTGAGACCACATTTCCTGAAAAAGGCATCCTATAATAACTAGAATGCAGCCTGCATTCTCACAAACTAGCTAAATAGCATAGCCTAAACTCCTACGATCAATGCATTCAGCCAAACTCTAAAAGTATCTGCAGTGCATACTGTTTTGGACCCAGAGCTTATGATACTTGATGCAAATTTGTCCCACCAAGTGCTCTCTGAAACATCATAACTACAAGAGAGAATCACAAAGCCCATCAAAACTACAATTCCTTTTAACTGTCACTAATGATCCAGAATATCAGTTTGCAATAACCTTCCACCCTCACAAACCAACTAAACTGAACTAGTGACAAAAGGCTTCATCTTTCAGGGATGTGAAACCTCCAGCTTCAATAGACCAAAAAATTGCAGAGATTTAACATTTTGATTCAAAAGAGGGATACTAAGCTCAATATTATCTTTATTTGCATGACATTCATCAGGATACCCCGAGCTTTACTAATTTATGATTAGGAATCATAGAATCTGAAATGCTCTTATTAGGCATTGCACCGAACAAGACACATGTCCAGTACTGAATAGGAATAACTAAGCTCCAGTGTACTACATTTCCTTTAACAATGCTAGTACTAAGAATCTCCATACTACTGTAGTCCCATCTTTCATGACTCACAAGAGATAAGAGACCTAATACTAGCACTGAAAGGCTTCATACACTGTCCAACATTCCTTAGAGCTGATCCATTCCCAGCAATTCTTCATTTTTGAATAAGTTGCAAATTTGGCCATTTCAGACCCCATTTTTCAGCAACATTAGATTTTTTAAATCTAATACTCATTAGCTTGTTTGTCACATTCTCCTTTATTATTTTGCACACCTCAGCATCTGCTCTGCTTTCGTTTCTAAACGGTCTGTAATTTCTTTCTTGCCAAATAAAGTATATTGTAGCTGCAAGCACAATTCTATTCACCACATGCCATGAGAGTCAGTGATTCAAGGTATTGTACAAAGAGAGTGGCGCAGACTTGTACCTAGCATTCCCACAAAACGCATACTGAGCTATTACATAATGCAAACTCTAAACGAAAAACATAAATAATCATACAACTCAAACAACCAGCTGATATTTCTTTGTGGTACCTAAATAAACCGACAGTAGCCCTCTCAGAAGCTTTTGCATCAACAACCTAAACTGCTAAATTGCAAGGCTTAATTCAAGTCTTTCATTTGCCAAACTACTAAATAAATCTACATCAATACCATTGCATACACATTTTAAATTGCTAAATCTGTTCAACTTGTCACATCTACTTTTTATTTTATTTTTATAAACTCCTTCTACTTGATTATCAAACCCAAATGCCCCTGTTGCAGTACTATAAGAGTCATAAACACAAGCGTTTCCCCCCCCCCCCCCCCCTCCCCCTGAAAGGCCAAGATAAACACAAGCAATTAAACAAATGAAAATAAAGAGAATATTTTTTTATTGCACAAGTTGTTGTACACAGTACATATCAGGTCATAGCTTTAACACATAATGCTTCTATGTTGATCATCGCACTAAAAAATTAAGCAGCTGAACAGATAATGCCACAGACACAGTAACTGGAAAAGGTGGGATGTTGTTCACTTGGACCGTATGCCATTCAATAGGATATTCCCTGCATAAGAAATTATAACAAGTACAATTAAAAAGAAATCCCATTTACTTTGAAGTTTTAGAGCAAAAAAACATACTTTAAAATGTATCACGAGATAACTTAAGATATTTAATCATCATGACCAATCCATACACAAGTAACGAATTCCTATTCTGACTTGCTCCAATAACTTGCATCGTCGAAGCTAGAGACCTAGGGTTACAGAAAAAGGAAAATAAGGAGTTTTCTAACTTTGATGAGAAGTTGCAAGCCTGGATAAATCAGATTTCCTTTGTTAAACATGAAAACAAGTCGTATGTACGTGGCCGACACAGTTGAGTCACTTGAGTGGAGGTTTACAGTTAAACAGTTTTCCAAGTTGAGGGTAGTATCGGATGTGATTAAACAAAATGAATTTCTAGAAGTCATAAAGTGAAACTATCCTTAAGATGTTTGTTACACAAGATAGTAAAAAAACAAGCTCTTAGCTCTATTGAGCAATAACACCAGCTTATCTGATTGTGCTCATCTACTGTTGATACAAAAGTTGGGCGTACCTGTTTGTTGGGCTTTGCTCTTATATCAATTCGTTCCTTAGTACTTTGTTACCTGCGTACTAAGAAAATAAACAACACCGTTAGGCTTATCGAGGGATTGTCTCCCCCGATTAGACTCCGGCGTGAGAGTAAGTAATCGAATTTAGGTTTTGGTTGAAGAGTTTAGGGATTATGTGAATCGTACCTTTAATGAGAATCGTGTGATTCTATATATAGGGGCTAAGAAACCGTGTTTCTTGCTCCTTACTCTTCGCACGCATGGTGCTTATCCAAGGTAAGGATATCTATTCCTTGAATAGATAATCCTTATCGTATACCCGGTGGGTTAGATTGGGCCTTTGTGCTTCATGAGCCCAAAGTATTAATATTGCGGCCCATACCATTTGTCATGGTAGCCCATTCGTGATGGGCTTAAGTGTAAGTAATGTCTATCATTTGGGCTTGCGGCCCAAATATAGGCTATACGTCATCATGTCCTCCCAGTCTAGTATGCGCGGCACGTAGCCGCGGGTACTAGACTTAATGTAAGCAGCGGTAAGCGTGGCGGGAGAATGAACAAATTGTTACCGCCTTTCTGGAGGTGCAATGCACCTAACAGGTTCAAAATAGTTACCTCGGTAGTCGGGCGGGGGTGGTGTCCACGTATCACTTGGGATTCGGGAAAAAGTGTTGTACCTTTTGATCTTCTAGCCACACGTTTACTGTGAGTGGGATCCACGTGGGCGTAAATTAGGGTTTTTACCACCCTATATAAGAGTGCCGCCTCCCTTATTTTTCACTACACAGTAAAATACACACACAACCACTATTCATCTTCTTCACTTTAAGAGCGTTTTTTGCTAGAAAACCTTTGAACTTCCGTAGGTAATCTTTGTGTGCGTCCTACTTATTTTTTAAGATGAAAATAGTTGCTCAATTAGAGGACTTTCGTTCCGCGTTGTCTATTGAGGATGTCACGCAGTTTTCTTCCGACTATTTTGTGCCTTTGGATGTACATCCAGAGGCTCCAGATGTCGATGCGTGTATAGCTGACTTCCCCGAAGGGAAGATAGGTCTATACACGAAATTTTTTGAGTATGCGAATTACCGCGTACCCATTTCCATTTTTCTGAGCGATTTGCTCAATCATTATCGCCTTCACATCTCTCAGCTGCATTGTATAGGTGCGGCGAAGGTGTCGAATTTTGAAGTGAACTGTCGTTTACTTGCGATAGAACCAACTGTAGATTTATTCCGCGCCTTTTACCACACGACGTGGTCGAATGGGTGGGTTTCCTTTGCGAAGCGCCAGGGGGCGCTTCAGTGTTATACGGAAAAGGTTGACGCCCTCAAAAATTGGAGGGAGTATTTCTTTTGGGTGGATGACGCAGTCTTTCCCTCTCCCTTTGAGTTTTATACCCAGGAAACCTTACCAAGGGATGGGCGCCCCGCACCCGGTTCCTATAATCATGCTGACGCGCAAACGTTAGATGCCAATCGACTGGCCATTAACCCCTATCCGGAGGAGTTTTTGGTACACGTGGGGTTGAGCCGCGCATATTTTGGTGCTGCAGATGAGGTTCCCACTTTTTTAAGTGAGGATGGCCGGGGTGGGTGTTCATCCCTTTATTCTTCATGCTTTGTAAGTCTGTCTTCGTGCTTTTAATAACTGATCTCTTTTTGTCTTTCTTGTTTCCCTTGATGCGCAGAGATGGATTTGTTCGCTGTGGTCAAGCTGGATAGGCCAAAGCAGGTAACCATAGGGGTGCGTCCTCTGAGGGAAGGGGAGCAGCCTTTGCTTGATGCGACTGCCGGTCATTTGACTGTTCTGCCTGCGACAGTCCCTGAGGATACGCCACCCCTTGTGGTGACGCCCGTCCAGAGTTTTGCGCCTGAAGTAGTTGTGGCCCCAACTGCGGAGGTGGTGCCTGATTTGGAGGTGGCGCACGAGGAGACGCGCTCAGGGTCATCTGACAGCCTTCGGATCCTGAAGCCTGAGGAGGTGTTGAGGGAAGAAGTTGCGCAGAATTTAAAGCGCAAGGGAGGTGCTGGAACCAGTGGCACCAGCAAGAGGCGTCGACACGTCATCAAAGACGCAGAGTCGAACGCAGAAGAAACTTCGACCTCCGGCGCACGGTTGAAGGCTGATGCTTCTCCGTTTCTGTAAGTGTGCATTCCTTCTCTTTTTTTTTTTTTTGTAATTACTTGTTGTAATTTTTTGTTGACTGTCTTTGTTCCGTAGGGATGACGACGCGAAGGATGATGAAGTATCCTCTCCGCAGAATGAAAACAAGGGAGAGGATACCTTGGCAGCAGATGGTGGTGAGGCGCAGCAACTTCTTGATGAGTTGGCTGCGACTACTGCCCGTCAGGCTGAGCTGGTGGCGCAGCTGAAGGGAAAGCGCGTCGGGGAGAGTCGTGCTCTGGCCCAGAAGGAAGAGGAGTTGGAGGAGCTGCGCGCGCAATTGGCGGGCGTGCAGGCTGAGCTTGGGGAGTCGAGGGTGTATGGGGAGAAGATGGCTCAGGACAAGATGAGCATCTTGGCTGATCTGCTACATGCGAGGTCGTGTCTCGAGCAGATGAAGGCCAGGGCATCGTGGTCTGTGTCGTTCCTTGAGGAGAAAAGGTCTGAGCATTATGCTAGGCTTCAAGAATTCAAGGAGAACATGGAGAAGACGCTCGTGATGTATGAGGAGAAGCTGCGCGCCCTCAGCATCGAGTACGACGAGGAGCTGTATCCTCATCTTATGTCTGTAATAGCCGAGCGCAGGTATTCCTACGTCCTTGTCTTTTAGATTTGCTTGTTCGCTCTATTGCGCATCTTACTTTATTATCACTTTGTGAATGCAGGTGGTTGATCAGCCATGGGCTTCGTCTGGCAGCTCTGAGTACGTTGGAGTCTGCAGAGGTGGTAGAAGCCTTTGGGAAGGTTGTTCACTGCGCAATGGCGCGTGGCCGTTCGCAGGTCCTGGAAGAGCTCCGTGAGGCCAAGTTGTTGGAGAAAGACTTGGCGGAGATTCCTGGTTATAGCTCAACGGCGTACGATGAGTTGGTGCAGGCGATGGCGGGGCTGAAGGTTCTTGAGTTGCCGCATATAGGGAGGTTGGAGCGCGACCAAGATGACCCCATAGATGTGCTCATGGCGGGTCTGACGTTGCAGCGTCATCTTGGGGAGAATGCTGAAGAGGAGGTAGATTATTATCTCAAACCTGATGTCTCGCAGCTTCTAGTCCCAGTTTTTGCGCGGCCCCGTGATATCCTCAAGCCTTTTGCACTTGAGAAGGAAGTCCCTTTGAAGGAGGTGCTAGAACGTCACGAGCAAAGGGTTGCCATAAAGAAGGGCATTAAGGGCAAGGCTGTGATGTGCGGCATCGGTGCTGCGCACCTTCCTCGATCTGATGGCGTTGCCGTGAGTGTTCCAACTGTGTCGCTCCAGGATGCTATAACCTTGAGTAAGCTGAAGGAGGCGGGGAGTTCCGCCGCTCCAGAAGAGAGCCATGATCATCGCCATAGCATATAGGTTGTTTGTGAGCTTATGTATTTTTTCCTTGTAATTTAATAAGTATGGAATAAGATACATTTTGTTATAAGCTCGTAACTTAAATACACTTGCATTGTTTGCTATATTTGATTATTTTACTAAGTCTTTTAAGTGCGTGACTTAAGTATACTTGCATTGTTTGCTAAGTTTTATTTTCGACTAAGTCTTTTAAGTATACTTGCATTGTTTGCTAAGTTTTATTTATTGACCAAGTGTCTTGGCTCGTTATATTGCTAAGCTCGTACGGTGTACTTGGTATATGCGCATCCGTCGTGGGGTGCGCATGTGAAACTTACTTTGACGTCTCAAGAGTAAGGCGCTTAGCAAGGATACGTGATCCAGTGTTGATGGGTTTGCAACCCTCTTATTCAACGAGTAAATTAGTAGGTTAACTCATCCTTTATGCCTTCGTGGGTCTTTAAGTGGTGCATGCACGCCATGTAGGCAAAAATATAAGATAGACAATATTGACATATATGCAATAAAGTAAAAGTGCGTTATGGAGTTAGCTAGAAACCATAACATTTTATTAATACTTGCAAGTTTATTGAAAAAAAATGGAAAACATAATTCCTAAGAAAGAAAAGAAAGACAAACACTTATTGGGCACCTCGTAGGGTGTGAGTGTGTTTGTGTAAGGGCCGTAGCCTAAAAGTAACATCTTTTGAGATTACAGATGTTCCAAGTGCGCGCTAGGTCGTGACCTTCCATATCGCGCAACCTGTATGCGCCGTTGCCGAGCGCGTCTGTGACCTCGTAAGGTCCTTCCCATTTGGGTCCGAGCTTGCCTGTGTCTTCTACGTGGCTCGCGTCATTGGCGCGGTAAACAAAGTCTCCTGGTCTGAATGAAGTGTTTTTGACTTTTGCATCATAATACTTCTTCATTTTTGCCTTAGCCTTTGCTTCACGTATAGCTGCGCGTTCGCGTCTTTCTTCCAGTATATCTAAGTCTATGCGCCGTTCCTCGTCATTTGTTGTGACGTTGACCTCTGCCGTGCGTATAGTTGGCATTCCTATCTCGGCTGGTATGACGGCTTCTGTTCCATAGACTAAGGAGAATGGCGTGTCGCCAGTACTGGTTTTGATTGTCGTGCGATGCGCCCATAAGACGTGTGAGAGCTCATCCACCCATCTTCCTTTATGTCTGTCAAGGCGCGCTTTTATGCCTTCGCCTAGACTGCGATTAGCGCGCTCAACTAGGCCATTGGTTTGTGGGTGTTTGACTGAAGCAAAGTGTTGTGTGATGTTTAATTGTGCGCACCAATCTTTGAATGGGTTATCACAGAATTGTTTTCCGTTGTCTGATACGATCTCGCCTGGTAGGCCGAAGCGGCAGACAATATTGTCCCAAACAAAGCGCTTGACTTGGTTTCCTGTAATGTTCACCACTGCTTTTGCTTCGATCCACTTTGTAAAATAATCTATGGCTACGATGAGAAATTTTACTCCTCCCGCTGCGACGGGAAAAGGTCCTGCGATGTCGATACCCCATTTGTAAAATGGCCATGGTGAGGTAATTGGTGTTAGCTCGTGCTGTGGTCGGCGCGGAATAGGTCTATGTACTTGGCAGTTGCTGCACTTTCTTATTAGGTCGCGTGCGTCGCGGTGCATTGTTAGCCAATAGTATCCTGCCCTTAAAGCGCTTGCCACCACGGATCGCGGTCCTGAATGCATACTACATGATCCTGCGTGAAGTTCGCGGAGTACATAGTCTGCTTGAAGGGGTCCAACGCATCTGAGCCATGGTTGTAAGAAAGATCGCCGATAGAGTACGTTGTCGCGAAATTCGAATCGTTGCGCCGTATTCTTCGAGCGTCTTTATTATCTTGGGGTAGGGTTCCCTTGCTGATAAATTCGATGATAGGTGTCATCCACGTAGGATCTTGTTCTTCTATCACCGTTGATATCTCCATATCAAGGATTGACTTGTTCTTTAAGGTTTCCACCAATACCTGTTTTGAAAGGTGTGCGAAGCTTGTAGATGCGATCTTGCTGAGTGCGTCCGCCTTTCTGTTTTCCCCTCTAGGTACTTGTTTTATTGTGAACCTATCGAAGTTTTTGATCAGAGACTTTGTCTTTTCCAGGTATTGGATCATATGGTCATCCTTGGCCTCGTATTCTCCTAACACGTGGTTAGCGACTAGCCGAGCATCTACGTTTGCCTCTAGGTTGCGTACATCCATTTGAATTGCGATGCGTAGTCCGGCCAGTAGGGCTTCATATTCTGCCTCATTGTTTGTGGCTGTGAACTCGAAGCGTAGCGCATAGGTGAATTCCATACCTTCTGGGTTTGTAAGAATGAGTCCTGCGCCTGATCCATCTGCGCATGAGGATCCATCGGTGAACAGTGTCCATGGTTCCTGTAGATCCGTTTTTGCTGCAGGTGTTGGGCTGTCACCCTCTGGCTTCTCCACGATAAAATCAGCTAAAACTTGCCATTTGATAGCAGTGCGCGGCCTGTATGAGATGTTGTACTCACTGAGCATTACACTCCATTTTTGTAAGCGTCCCGATGCATCTGGCTTAGATATAACTTGTTTAATTGGCTGATCAGTGATTACCGCAATTGGATGCGCTTGGAAGTATCTGCGCAGTCTTTTGGCGGCGAACACTAAAGCCAAGACCAGTTTTTCCATGGCGCTATAGTTAGCCTCTGTTTTCTTTAAGGCTTTGCTTACGAAGTATATGGGTGTCTGGACGGAGTCTCTATCTGTCAATAGTACTGCGCTAACTGCTCCGTGGGTTGCTGATAAGTACATGATTAGTTCTTCCCCTTGTCGCGGTGCGACTAGTTTGGGAAGAGATGCCAGATGATGTTTGAGTTGTTGGAAAGCTTCCTCCGCTTCATTGGTCCAACGAAAGTCTCCCTTTTTTGTACACTTCGTGAGTGTTTTAAAGAGAGGAAGGGACTTGTCCGCTGACTTAGATAAGAAGCGATTCAGCCCTGCCAGCTTTCCATTCAGTGATTGGACTTCTTTGAGTGTGCGCGGGGAGGGGAGATCAATAACAGCCTTTGTCTTCTCTGGGCATGGTTTGATTCCATCGGGTTCTATTAAGTATCCGAGGAACATGCCTTCAGTTGCGCCAAAGGTGCACTTTTTTGGATTCAGTTTCATGTTTATCCGCCCCAACGTTCGGAATGTTTCCTCGATGTCGCGCACTAACTCATCCTCTGTATGGCTTTTTATAACAAGGTCGTCCACGTAGACTTCCAAGTTACGGCCTACTTGTTTTTCGAAAGCTGTGTCCACCAGCCGTTGGTATGTCGCGCCTGCGTTCTTTAAGCCAAAAGGCATTTTTGTGTAGCAGTATACCCCTTGACTGGTGTGGAAAGCTGTTTTTTCTTCATCCTCCACTGCCATTTGGATTTGGTGGTACCCTTTATATGCGTCTAGGAAGCATTTGAAGGGGTATCCACATAAGGATTCAACCTTCCAATCAATTTCTGGCAATGGATAGCAGTCTTGCGGGCATGCTTTATTGAGGTCCGTGAAGTCCACGCACATCCTCCAGCTACCATCGCTCTTCTTTACCATGACTGGGTTAGAGAGCCAGTCGTGGTAGTACACTTCGCGCATGATGCCCGCATCTACTAACTTGCGTACTTCTTCCAAAATAGCTTTTGCACGATCTGGAGCCTGACCACGCTTCTTTTGTCGTATTGGAGGGTATCCTTGTCGGATTTGTAGTTTGTGCTCTGTGATAGAACGAGGCACTCCTGTCATATGCTTTGGTTCCCATGCAAAGATGTCTAGGTTCTTTTGCAAGAGTGCGCATACGGCTGCTTTACCTTTGTCAGATAAAGATCCTCCAATCGAAACTTGTTGTTCCGGATAGTCTGGATGAATAGCGACCTTTAAATTTGGCGATTTTTCCGTGCGCTGTTCTGGAATAGTATCTGCTTCAGTTGTCACTGCGATACATTCTCTTGGTGGTACCGTTGTGTTATAGAGAGTAACCACTCCTCCTTCAACTGGGAATTTAAGCATTCCGTGTGCTGTGGATGGTACTGCGCGCATGGATGATATTCCTGGTCTTCCAATTATGCCATTGTATGGTGAGGGAGACTTGATTACCATAAAATTTATCCATGCCGCAGTTGAGTGTTGCTCATCTCCTACGACCACCAATAAGCGTAACTGCCCCATGGGCCAGATCTTTTCTCCTGTAAATCCTGTTAGTGACATTGTAGCTGGTATCAACTGACTTTGGATTTCAGGTCGCAGCCTTTTGAAGCAGTGATCATACATGATGTCTGCGGATGCTCCTCCATCAATATACATGCGGTGGATGTCGTGTCCTCCCGCATGTATTTCAATGGTCAGAGGTTCCACGACTGCGTTGTCCGCAGCGATTGTAGGGAAGGATATCTCTTTTTCTGGAGAGAATTTTTGGCTGACTTTTTGCTTTATTTTGCGCTGCCATGATTGTATCATGTATATAGTATCAGCCTTTTCCTTTGGGGGTTCTTTCTTGCCTCCATTTCTCTGTCTCTCTTTTCCTTCCTTGATGTTTTTTACCAGGTGGTCCATCCTTCCTTCTCTCACTAATTTTTCGATTAGTTGTTTCAGTTGGACACACTCGTTAGTTGTATGGCCCTTTTGGCCGTGGTACTCGCAGTATCCACTATCTTGGCGTTTTTCTTCTGCCGTTTTAATTGGTGGTGGTCTTGGGAAGTTCGCACCTTCTGTTGCAAATATCTCCCTTGGAGTTTTAGTGAGAGGAGTATATTTGTCGTTGTCTCTTCCACTGCGGTAGTTCCTGCCGCGGTTATTGTTTTGATCATTGGATTGTCTCCGCGGTTGTTCTTGTTGTCTATAGTTTGAATATCCTTTTTTGCTATCCGCAGCAGCTGCTTCTCCTTGTATAAAGGATCTGGTGCGTTTTGTGAGTTCATCGAAAGACTGTGGAACTCTATCGTTGAGCTTTCGGATGAGTTCTGGATTATTAATTCCATTCATGAACCCTGAAATTTTTAGTATTTCGGGACATGCTTTGACTTGTATGCACTCATCCTTGAAGCGCTCCATGAAGGCGCTGGTTGATTCTCCTTGGCGTTGCTTCACCCTTGCCAATTCCACAGGATTTTTAGCGCACTTCTTTCGCTGGGTGAAGTTGTGGCGGAATGCTTTTCGCAATTCCTCAAAGCCGCCTATACTCCTACGTGGGAGTTTGCTAAACCATGTGCGCGCGTTCCCTACTAATGTGGAATTAAACATGTGACACCACACAGGCTGTGGCCAATTTTCGATAGTTGCGGCTGACTCGAAAATTTTGAGGTGGTCGTCAGGGTCACCTGTTCCATCATATGTCTTCACATTAGCGGGCATGCGTCTGCGCCTGTCGTCTGAGTAATCACTTATGCGACGTGTGAACGCGTCAATTTTATGGCGTCGCCATGGGAGAGACATATCCTCGTTCTCTTCCTCGCGACGTCGTCCTTTTGATTTCCAGTGACCTGTTTCTTTATCCTCGTTGTCCGAGGAATCGCTGGAGGAAGGATAATCTCTCCGTCGGCGTTTGCGCCTGCTCCCTTCAGAAGAGGAGCCTGAGGGATCTCTGCTTGGGGATCTTCTTCTCCCCAACCTGTCTTGGATCCGCCTACTTCTGGGATTGGAGGATCCTTGACTCGGCGAATGCTGAGGACCTAATCGGTCGTGTATTCCCCGACTGCCAAGTCTGGAATGAACATTGGTGCGCCTACCGCTGTCTCCAGAATTTTGTGAGCCAGACACCGTACCCAACCTGTCATGGACATTGGTACGTTCTGTACGTCTTCCTCGTGGGTGACGTGGTGGTGTTAGTTCACGTTCTGGCCCGAAATTAAGTCGGGTTTGCAGATCCGTACCGGCTCTTCTTGCCGCTTCTTCCTGCATGAGGGCAGTTAGGGTTTCATAGTTTTGGGACACGAAATTTCCCAAAGTTAAATCGGGTACGTCCTCAGTCGTTGCAAGGATCTCTGCTTCAGTATGGGGCGCCCGGTTTCGTTCAGGCGCGCCTGGCGGCACAGTGCTGTTCACTACGGGTGCAGCCTGATGAGGAGTGGTGAAGAGGGTGCGCTGGAGTTCCTCAGCGCTTGGGACCACTGACGAGATTAAAGGTAGTTCCATTGTTGGAATAGGCTGGGTTGTTCCCGCCTCCTGGTGATCAGGTGCGCTGGTTGTCCCAGCAACCTGCTTAGAGGTCGAATCTTGTCGATTCTTCTTCTGATGATCACGTTTTTCTGACTGCGGAGTCCGCTGGCCCGAATTCTTGTGTTTCGTCATTCTAGTTCGTTGTAGGGTCCCACGGATGGCGCCACTTGTTGATACAAAAGTTGGGCGTACCTGTTTGTTGGGCTTTGCTCTTATATCAATTCGTTCCTTAGTACTTTGTTACCTGCGTACTAAGAAAATAAACAACACCGTTAGGCTTATCGAGGGATTGTCTCCCCCGATTAGACTCCGGCGTGAGAGTAAGTAATCGAATTTAGGTTTTGGTTGAAGAGTTTAGGGATTATGTGAATCGTACCTTTAATGAGAATCGTGTGATTCTATATATAGGGGCTAAGAAACCGTGTTTCTTGCTCCTTACTCTTCGCACGCATGGTGCTTATCCAAGGTAAGGATATCTATTCCTTGAATAGATAATCCTTATCGTATACCCGGTGGGTTAGATTGGGCCTTTGTGCTTCATGAGCCCAAAGTATTAATATTGCGGCCCATACCATTTGTCATGGTAGCCCATTCGTGATGGGCTTAAGTGTAAGTAATGTCTATCATTTGGGCTTGCGGCCCAAATATAGGCTATACGTCATCATCTACTATAAACAACTTTTCATATATCTTCATATTCAAAAGCTAGAATACTCTCCTTCATCATACACGCCCTCCTAATCAATATATTCGAGCATAGACCAAATGTATCCATTAGCGCCTAGAATGGGTTGGCGCCAGTTTTCAGCCTTATTCCTTATATATTTTTTTTTAAAGCCAATTAACAAAATTTAAGTTTACTAAGTTTTCTCCACATTGTCAGAAAGCTCTTACATGTTTATGGATCACGGATATATGATCTATATTACAAAACTAGTTGCACTCTACTTGATGCCTGACCACACTTCATCCTACAAAGCTTAACAGCAAAACAATCTTCATGTATTTATATTATCTTAGGAGATATAATAGATATTCATTATGTTACATGTGATATATATCACAATTCACAAGCACACTAAATAAAATGTATTTGGTTGTCCAGCAACTACGAACTACTAGCTTAGCCTATCTTGCCTAGCTAGCTTATTAAAACAGCCTAACCTCTACCACTATTGTGGATCACTGAACTATGGACCGATCTTCGCTTTTCGATCCGCCAGTGCTCCCCATTCACTTGGCCTACGATCTTCGCTTCACAAGCACACTAAATAAAATGTATTTGGTTGTCCAGCAACTACGAACTACTAGCTTAGCCTATCTTGCCTAGCTAGCTTATTAAAACAGCCTAACCTCTACCACTATTGTGGATCACTGAACTATGGACCGATCTTCGCTTTTCGATCCGCCAGTGCTCCCCGTTCACTTGACCTACGAATTTCGGCTCATTTCCAGCTTGGATCATTTCTGGCTCGCTTAGCCCTAGCTCGAAACATCCAACTTACTTTGCCTACGCAACGAAGATAAGTAGTTTTACTTGCTATGCCAACAGCATTCCCTTCACTTGTTAGGTCTCTACATCACAAGCCGTGATAACATATATGCCTGCCTTTCTACACCCATGTTAATAACTTTTTACTTACTCATCTATATCTTTTGGAGATTCTCTAATCAGTTCTATCTATTTTGTAGTGGTTCCTAGGATTAAGAGAAAATTTGAGCAATAGGTAATACACTAATATTAACTGTGAGTTTATGAGGTAACATATCCTGCAGTATGCAAGGTAGCTAACAGCAGAAGTCAATGTCATCTCTATCACCATATCTAGAAGAAAACAAACATTCAAATAAAAATCATTGATACACTAGATTTCTTATAGAATCTACAGAGGTAAAAAAATTATATCATATCACTAATGCAAACTCCCCTGAGTTCGATTCTGATTATCATGCATGTATTACAAAAGGCCATGTGAAGTAACCGACATACCAAATGAAAACCACTTCATGCCAATACTCAATTCTATGCAATATACTTCCTAGAGGCTGTAGGGAGAGTAAGACAATGAGAATCGGCTCATAGCTTCAAATCGATACATAATTCTACGAGTAGTGATATAAAAAGACAAAGAAACAGAACCCTAACTGCTAAATCCAATACGTAAAATGTTCTTGTAGTCTTTGAACAGAAAAGAAAAAAGAAAAACCCAAATGCTGCCCCCACCCCACTACAAACGAAAATCCTAAAACATATGGGGTTTGTATGATTATCATAAATTTGTAAAGCATTATTACTTTGTATTCCTGGAAACCAAACATACTATTACTATCATTCATCATCCGCCAAACCATACAACCCCTTAACATATGTTTTTACACCATTTTGCTCTCCGTGATAACCATATAACCATATATATAACAGAGACACGCCAATCTATTTTGCAATTAATGGTGAATCACTACATTTGCATTCCCAAAATCCAAACAGATCACTACATCTAATGAAGAGGTAAGAAGTGCACTACATCTAAACTATCTAAAATATCTTAAGAGAATGAAGATGTAAGAAGTGCACTATAGTGTGATCTAAGTACATAATAAAGAGGTGTAATAATCAGGTGAATCACAAGAAAGCTGATGTGGTCTGCAATGGTAACTCAGTCTAACGCAGTGATAATTACTATCATCCATTCCATAAAAACAAACATCCTTTATTTTAAACCATTTGCCTCTGTGATAACCAATAACTGCCAAGTAGGTTGAGCTTTGAAACATTCTATTTTAACAATTTCATCTCCATACAAGGGTGCAAGAACGAATAAAAGAAAACCAACACCAAACATTCATAATTTGGATTCCAACTACTAATAACTGAGATTTTCAAAGCTTCTAAAATATCTCAACGTAACAGCAACTCACAAGAAATGTCAAACAATATGGTGTAACAAATGAGGGGATGATATCATGGAAGTTAATGGTCAATATGGATGGACAAGTTGAAGTGTATAGCAATTTGTTGCCTAACACAATACAATGTCAGCAAAAATTAAGACTTAGGTGCTGTTTGTTTATTAAGAGGCTCTGAGTCTGAATCTGAATCGCACATCTGAATCTGAATCTGATACGTAAATGTCTGGATTTGAACCTAATAATATTGTTTGTTTTTGTGACAACGTCTGAATGATCAAATGTTAAACTCTTTCACTTCTACAAAAATTAAACATGTCAAAACATGGAATAAATCATTTGAAACATAAATTATCATGAAACAAACAATAAAAGACATCAATTTATATCTTGCAAAACAATGTTAAAATATATAATGCTAGACGATGATAAAATTTTCTTTCTAATAGTCCAAATATATATACATCTTATATAAAGTCAAACATGTGATGATAAGGTTGTTGCTTTTCTAGATATCATCCTTGTTCCTACCCACTCTTTCCTGCTACCTCATTTCATTTTATCAACTCTTCATTAGTAACTAACTTCTTTTGCTTCTACACCAAATAGGCCTCTCTTCCAATACACGCATTAGTACCACACATCTAAACTTATATCCAAAACTCCAATCAACTTTTTATTTTCTTTTATTATGTTTAGTGGCCTGCAACTGGTTACGACCAGTTGTGATGACGGCTAGTAGCCAACAACTGCAATGGACCGGCAACGGTGGCAGTGACGGCGTGTTCGCCGACTGTGGAGTGCTATAGCAAAAGGTTTTGAGATGTGGTGTTGTGGAGAAGGATTGTTTTGGACAGCCAGAGGCATTAAGATTGCCATTCCAGGTCTGAGCCAGTTAGATGTTTTGCCATCTGAGCGTGTCTGAATGTTCCAAAAAAAACAAACGGTCTTTTCATCAAAAACATCTGACCGATTCAGATTTGGGTCTATTCAGAGCTCGTTAAGACTTTTTATCAAAAAACAAACACCACCTTAGGCGACTTCTAAAGCTAGCATAGTGATCTATGAACTATTAGCTACAACAAACACAATTTCAAAATGTTTTATATGCAACCTCAATATCTAAAAAAGATCATTGAATTATTAAAAGGGTCGAGATTGATTATCCTTTTATTTATTCTTTTGCCATTTGAATAATCAACATCTTCAACAGATGTATGAAGTAACAATTTGAATTACTAAAAGGGTCGAGATTGATTATCCTTTTATTTATTCTTTTGCCATCTGATAGTCTTAAATGGAGCAAGCTTTGAAGGACCAGAAGATCAAAAAACAACACTTCTAACAAGTTTATGAGTTTATTTTAGCTATTCTGTTGCTTGTGACACCCAGATACCTACAGCAAGCATCAAATTTTGAGTGACCTTCAAAGGCAGGCATAGTGATGTATGTTGAATTATTAGCTACACATAACGTTCTACTATGTTCTAAACTATGCACGTTCAACATAAAACAAAATCATTAAATTACTAAAGCAGTCAACATAAACCATTAATGATATGTTTTTACTACATCACAAACACAGTAGAAAACAGGAAGTTCCTTCAAGCAATAACATCAAATAATCTCACAAAGCTTACCTATAAAAGAGCATCTGATATCATCACAGCCCTTCACTGAGCAATTTTGCATATATCTTCATATTCAATTGCTTGAATAACTCTCCCATCATAAACCCCCTTCTCAATCTGCACCTTCGCACAAAACTTATCAGTATTAACGCTCAACAACCTCGCATTCGACCCACGATATGCACCATTCACAACTCTCACAACCCCACCAATTTGTGGAATAACCGTCTCCAACTCTTCTTGATCCACCCTCAACTTATGCTTACTCTCGATCATCTCAATCTCACCTACATACTTATCAATCACCTTACGCACAACACCCTTTTGTTTATAATACCCCTTATCAGCCAAATCTTTACTCATCACTTTCACAACTATCCCTTCACATAACCAATAGTCTTTTCGGTTATTCCTCTCTTTCGCCTTCTCTTCTTCCTTAATCAACTCATCCAAAACCGACCCACCACCACCATTCCCTTTTTTACCTTTCTCCACCTTCCCATTCCCAACCTTAACATCCTCCACTTCATCAAACACAAACCTCGCACCCGACGACCCAACTTCACCCTTTTCCTTAGCTACATTCTTCGCTAAACTCAACTTAATCCTTTTCTCATCACCACCCGTCTCATCTCTCATCAAATACTTTTTCTCCTCATATTCCAAACTCTTATCCACCACCGCCAACTTCTCCTCCGCTCGTTCAATCTGTCTCATAATCTCCCTCTCTTGTTTCTCCTCATCAACAATATCCGCTTTCGCTCTCTTATTCTTCAACTTCTCCTTAAAAAGCGCCTCGGAATCCCTATCAATATAAGTAATAAACCACCCTTTCGGCGTTTCCTCCACCTTACACTTGCCCGTCTTCCCCAAATACTTAACAAACTCAGTCAACGTAGCCCATTGAGTACTATTCATATGAACATGATGCCTATCATTAATATACTCATTATAAACAACAGTAGCAGCAATTCTACTAAACCTATGGCTCCTTTTCATATGGTCTAAAAACATGTTTTCGAACTCTTCGGAGTATCCGTCGACGATTCGTGTTGGGTTTTGACCGAAGACTTCCATTTGACGTTGGTGGGATTCACTCATACAATGACATTTGAACCCGTTTTCGTCCCGGCATTGTTTCTGACACATTTGACAGTACCAACGGAGTTTCTGGAGACCCTTTGATTTGATTCTGTTTGCTATTGCTTTTGGGGTTAAGAATTCGTTTTTTCCCATCTTTTTTGAAAAATTAAGGTTAGGGTTTGGATGTTTTTTAAGGTTTGGGGATTTTAAGGTTTATAAATCGAAAGATAACAAGTATTTAGTACTTACTAGGATGTTGGCGATTTTTAGCTTCTTGTTGTCGATCTGATAAATGGATTGTGGAGACGACGATATGTGAAAGAGGAAGGGATTTTTTTGAGTATTGATTGTGGTTTATAAAAAAGAAACAAATATATGAAAAATTTTAGTCGGTTAGTACTTGTCCACTTTCGCATGGGCTAGAAAAATAACACCACAATATGGGCTACTTAATTGAATTGGGTAGCAGTAGTATAATGCTTAATTATAACGACCCATTCTAATATTTTATAAAGCCCTATAACAAATAATTCAACTGTTTTGTGTAGGGATGTTCATCGGTTCGGTATCGGGTTAATCTGTTTATTCGGTTCGGGTTGTTTGGTTATTTTTTTTTGCTCATAACGGAAAACCAAACCGAACCGAACCGAAGTTCGGTTCGGTTATGGGTCAAAACCGAAACCGACAATTGGGCTACTAAAATATTAGGCTACTAAATGGTTGGGATGACATGGGTAGACGGTAGTGTAGTAATAATATAATGCTCAATCATAATGGCCCAGTCTAACATTTTATAAAGTCCACTAACAAATAATTTAGTCATTTAGAAAGCTAAATTTTTAAACACTTTGAAAGTTTGAATTTTAGAAAACTACTATCAAATGTACTATATTTTATTAACCAGTCGAGTTCGGGCCAAGTTTGAAGGGGGCATGGCTTGATTTATTACATCCCTAGTCTTGAACCATGTTTCATCTCATTGGTCTTGTATTATTCATTTAAGATTAAAAATGTTAACATATGTTTGTTATATATTCACAGTCAAGGTGGCTTAGTGGTTAAACGTGATGATGTCCTTACAAAGTGTAATAGGTTTAAAACCTTCAAAGTACATATATTTGGGGCGGCCAAAGAAAGTGCTTACAAACTGTAACCACTATATCATGGTTAGATCGCGTACATCTAAGTTAAAGACTCGTCTTTTTTGGAGAACCCGAATAAAGGTTTGTATACTAGTGATAATACCTCGTGCACGCACGAGTTTTTACATAGATTTGTCATTATGATAATATCAATTAGTACTTATTATCTTCTAAAACTTCTATTAATAAATAATTTTCTAAGTGTATTTTAATAAATAGTTTTCTAAGTATATTTATTTTCGAATCATAGTAACTCGTGCTTTTGTTTTGATATTTATTTCCCGTTAATAATAATTTAAGCCGTATTAGGTTTTTTTTTTTTTTTTTTTTTTTTTTAACCATGTGCATACTTTTCTATAAAATTATGTAAAAAATATAATAATCGTATAGTTATATTACTCGTGTACAAACAAGTTCTTACATAAAAGTTTCATTATATATTAATATCGATTAATACCCGTGCTTTAAGTTTAATTACTACCAAGTTTAGTCGTATCTGATTTTTAATCCCGTGTACACACGGGTTTAAGACATCCTCAGGTGACCATCACTGTCTAAAACATCTATCCTACCCTCAAGATACTTTTCTTGGTACCCTTTACAAAACATTAACCAAAGTTTTAACATTGGTAAGCTTAGAGGACTATTGACATTTATGAAAGTAAATTTTTTTTTATGAACAATAAATTCACTTTAGTAAATGTTATATGGGTTTTCTAACTTGTGCCCTAAGGGCACAAGTTAAGCACACCATAAGTACACAGGGGCCCACGAAATAGTACACAGGAATCTACATAAAAGTACAGACAAGTGTACTTTTATGTAGGTCCCAGTATACTTTTGGTGTGCTTAACTTGTGCCCCTAGGGCACAAGTTAAAAAAACCCATGTTATATATATAGAATATGGATGAGTTATTGGTACCTTTAAAACACTAACAATACCTTTTTTTCTTTTTTCTTTTTTTTTTAATTAAAAAACTACTCCGTATAAAACTGAAAGTAAGGAATATAAATATAAAGTTTAATAAGTCAAGCAGAAATACATAACATAAAATAATAAAAACTGCGTTATATTGTAAACAAAAGTGAGCCATAGGAGAATGTAGAAAGTGGCCAGGAGGGGTAGCCATAACACAACCCTATAGAATAAGAACTACTAAAATTATCAAGACCGCAAACACACAATTTCTCCACTTAGATTTATAGTTTTATACTTAGTATCTAGACAAAAATACACCGTTGGTCCCTAAACTTTCCATGAAACATCGCCATGCACCTTAACTTTTTAAAAACGTCTCCGTGCGTCCCTCCTCAAGTTTTTTGAGGCCGATTGCGTCCCTTGACCTATTTTCCGTTAGTCAACGTCTGTTATTTCCCCCCATGTGCCTTGCACATGAGGGCAAAATGGTCATTTAATCGTTTTGGTTAATTATGTTGGTGGTACAACCTTAGGGACGAACAGTGTATTTAATCAAAAAGTTATAACATCACTACCACCACCCTCTTTTTTTCTATTTTTGTTGCTTCTCTCTCTAAATTTCTGTTTCTTTCTCTAAAATTAACACCACCATTCTTAAATCTCATTCACCCACTCCACTAAAAAACATAAACTCGATCAAAAAACAATCCCATAATTATCTAACTTTATAATCATTCTTGAATCGGCAATAATAAATATAGTTCACAAATAAAATATGTGAATATCCAAAAGAAAAAGTTACATAATATACTTGCTTAATGTTGTTACAAATTCATGATTCAGATACATGATGTTTTACATAATAGACTGCAACTACATTTGATTCACTGTGAGTTACTTTAACAAATCTGCTCACTAAATTGAAATTTCCTTGACATTTTAGCTACTACCATTAGCGTCCACCAAGTTATCGATAATAGACTCAAACATGGAATGCCATGTGCACCTACTGCTGACATGGAGGAAAGGAAATGACTCGCTCCAACTATACAGCACCTTATATCAACTACAACATGTGCTTTCCTCAATAGGCCTAAGTCACTCGCAGAAACCGAGCTCTGTTTTTCAACTTCTGCAAAAATCTACCTTTGAGCAATGACTGCAATAAAATAAAGGCATTCGATCAACAACTATGCATCAGATTAGGTACCGACGTGCAAAATTAGAGTTTATAGAATACAAATGGAGTGGATCAACTCGTTCCAGCCCGTTTTAACCCATATCATATTTTTAGCTGGTTTGGCCCAAACCATTTTGATCCCTTGCCCTAAACATGTTGAGAGTAGTAATTGGATACAAGCAAGCACCTGAATGGCCTCTGGAGAGGCATATGTTCGGGAATGTTTCCAATGATCTGCACCAATGAGACAGAGTCTAGCACTGTCTGAATAAGGCTCAAAGTTTGCTTCAACAACTAAGTAGCAAATGTGGGCTGCAATAATCTAAATCGTTCATAAAAAATTACAACCTGAAATTAGTACATTAACAATAGTGTGCTTCAGTAAAATTAGTGTATAATATGTAACATTTACATTACTAGTTTCCTTCCACAAACAGTCCCCAAGATGAATAAGCACCAGTTCGTTGAGTGATTATAGCCAATTTTTCTTCCAAGTTATCTAGCATAGTATTAGCACCAAGTTGGTCCTATAGCAAAGGACCAAGTGATCAGGTCATCCATCACACATCAGTTGAAAATAATAATATTCAGAATAAAAGTGTTTTTGCAAAATGAGTGGGTCGGGGAGGTTGGGTAATGGGTCAGTATGGGTTTAGGTGAATATGGTAAATTCTAGGCCGGGTCAATCTGATGGTTTTGATCCGTGAGTTTTTATGTCATTTTCTCCTTGTATTGCATTAAGACTAAATTACATAACGTGTCCATGAAGTATATTTAAATAGATATCGTTCCCGCTCAAAACAATATATTAATAAGGTTCACTGTTTTCTTGCCATATTTGTTTTTTCTTTAGTAACTAAATTCATTAAATTGAAGAACATCAAGAACACAAACATTGTTACATATATTTTTAGTAAAATAATGATAGATTTTGACAAACACGTGTAATGACCTTTGAGCCGTAAGAAAATACGAAGTAGCTCAAACGTGAGATTTATTTACCCCCCCCCCCCCCTTGTGGAAGCACAACTAAAAAATATGAGTGCAGAGGCACCATAGACTGTTAATACTTCTCTATACACCCATAGTCATAGTTCCCCCTCAATTCAGGTTAGTAAATAAAGGGTTAAAAACTAACATTCTTGACAAACTTACAATACTAAGACGAGGGTAAAAAGTAAGAAATAAGAAGAAGTTGAACAAACCATAACCACACATGTGCAGGCGGCTGAAACATATTTACACCAGCTGTGCCATCTTCTGCTATAGAGTCAGTTGAAAACACATTTGCGGGTTGACCAACATAGATAAAAGGGCGCACCTGAATTCGGTGCCGACGTGCAAAATTTACACCTGTTGGGTCACATTGTGTTTGTTTTAGTGATGACAATCTTATTATGTTATTCTATTATCCTCATAATTTCATTCATAACTATGTAAATATAACTATTACTAAAGGAGTATAAGCTATGTTTTTCATTCGGCCCAAACAAACCCATAACTCTAATACAAATATCCCAATTTACCCAAAAGACTGAAATATAGATTAGTGATTCTAATAAACTAAAAGCTTTACGACTATAAAGTGTAAACACCTTAATCAAGTTCTAGAATGAGACATGCTTGAGACGATAGATTCGTGTGTAACCAATATCTTAATGGCATTTGACAACAATAAACTTCGAAGAACTTAGTAAAAGAAAACTACAAGTCATTCTGCAACAGTTAACTTGTTGCACCCCGTGCCTGATTTGACCAAAATTTTAAACTTTTACACGGAAACGACATGACCCAAACCTGACCTTCTGTTACTCTTTAAATAACTGACAACGACCTATTACAAACCAGCCCTTAAGACTATTTTTAGATAAAACTAGACTCAATTACCTTTAAAATTATGGGTGGTACAACTTCTAACGAGTTACGGATCAAAATATATGATTTTTCTAACATGACACATTTTCTGCACTAATTGCTGTCCCGTTTTCATACTTAACCAAATCGACTAAAACTGAACTTCTATAACTCGACAATTTACAAAACTTTCCAGAAATCATTTGGACATTATAAACATCAAATATGTACATAAACATGGTCACAACAACCCTCAAAAACATGCTTTACAAAGTGACGGGTAGATACACCCACTTTGACCCATTTGCATACTACACTTAACCATATCACCTTTAACCACAAAATTAACACTTTAACCATTAACCAAACACTCATTTAACATTAAAAACCATGATAACTTTGATCCATGACCATTGACCCGTTCACATCCCAAAATGGGTACAATTACACGTTATGCCAAACGCCCCTTTAACTTGACCGTAAACACATGAACTATACTATAACTTGTCCATTTACCACCAATTTATACACTTGACACTTGACCATACTTTATATAACATTAATGACTCACGGGGGTACAAACATGACACTTGAGCTCGGTATACTACCTAGCTCCTACTTTCTTACCATTCCTTCTACTTCACATGTGCAACCTTAGTCCTTATCCAAGCCATAGCTTCACTCATGAGTAACCTACAAAACATTGTCAACTAAACAATAAGCTTTCGCTTAGTAAGTAACTAGATTAACATGTTAATCCACATATATGCAACACAAATACTTCAACCAATAAACACATAATTAACATCACAACATACCTTAGCCTTTCCCTACTCATAATCTATCGCTTGAGTTGGCTAATGATGCGTGGGAATCGCAACAGGCTTTACCTCTCGAGGGATCTCGAGAAGCTTACAACCCCGACCAGGCAGTGTACCTGATCGTTGTAGTATAGTATAGTGACAAGTACCGGGGGATTGATCGTTCAGCTTAGGAATAGTGTCGCTAGGATTAGAAAACCTAATTTACTAGTTCTAAAGGTGAGGGATGATTATTTTTGTATTTTTATATTTTTATGAAAGCAAGTAAAATCTCGGGTTTTGGAAGAGTGGGTGGAATTAGTTGCTATTCAACTAACCCAAAGCTAAGATATAAACAAAATAAAATACTGAAAATGAAATTAAACTAATTATTACAAAGTTGTGAGCAGTAATGGAGAAATTTATGTTTACTTAGACTTCACTACTCCCTAGACATCTTTTACACGTTAATTACTTGTTATACTTGTATGGATGACGGATTGTATTCCTTAATACCATTCGTGGGGTGGCATACATAACTCCCCAACTCTATGAGCTCTTATCTCCTCCTACACCATGACCCAGCACAACTATAGGGATTGTAAACAGTGGCTCATGCATTAAATACAACCAATAAAGACCTAGTACGCCTCGGTTCATGTTTCTTAAGACGTTCAAGCATGTTACCATTTGGAGATCTGCCAGTTTTCTTAAGCCTAACATATAAAAGCATTCATCCAAGACAAGAATAGGCAAGTAATCAACACATAATCAACATCTAGGTTTCATTAGATCTAAGCAAACACAAGAGAGATCTAGCCTAGCATAATGGAATTGAGACAAGAACAAGATATAGACAACCAACACATAGACATATTGATTGAATTAGAAGAACACTTATCTCAATTACAATGCAAGGTATCAAGGGTTTGGAACCCTTGAAAAACCTGTAAAAGTTCCACCAAATTCGTCTTTAGGGTTTCACCAAAACTTCTCTCTTTTAATGAAAAAACTAGAAAACTATATATAGGAAAACTGGGCTGACGGCGTCAAGACAAGCATGTGACGCCGTCACCTCGCCGCCAAATACTTCCTCGGACGGCCTTGATCTACTTATGACGGCCTATGTGACGCCGTCACCAACCACGGTATTTTATTCTTGGTACTTTGACGCCGTCAGGATGACTTTTGACGTCGTCATCAACTACGGTGTTTTATTCTTGATGTCTGACGCCGTCAGGATGTAACTCTTGACGCCGTCACCTAGTGTCTTCAGCATGGAAAATTGATACTTTGCCGTTTTCTTCACTTTTATGCTCCAAAAACATCCAAAATAGCTTTTTTTTTTCAGAATTCACTCTCCAAACACCTAAAATCATAAAAGGAACGATTTACGGCAATATTTGATCAAATAAAGTCGGATTCGGGCTTAAATGACCCCCTAAAAACGGATCATTTTTCGCCTCATCATATACCCTTACACTTGAGATTTGCTTGTCCTCAAGCAAATGAGCTTTTATTCTACTCAAAAGACAAGTTAGGGGTCATTTAACACTAATATAAAAGTAATTACAACAAATAATCGTTCCACTAAAGACCAATAGACAAGCACGGAGGTCATACACAAGCACCTCACAAATAGTGTTTAGATACTCACATCTCTCGGGTGTAATAAAGTAATATAACATTATGGAAATGGAAGATATCTCTCACTACCTGTCATAGCAAAATAGATTACCATAGGCTTGGGAAAGGATCAAACCTCCACCACATGGCGTAAGCACCTAGGATAAACTATCAAAGAGGTCTTTTAAAGGGTTATAACGTTAGGTATAGGGATATGAATTACACGGTTTTTGTTGGATAAAGGAAGTTTTACTGGTGGCGAGTTAACAATCTTGGTTAATTACATGTACAATATGGCGTTGCTAAGCCAAGACTAGACTCGACTTAAGCTAATAAATGAAAAATAACAAAAACATAAAATGAACATAGAATGAAAACGGGATGGTAGTCCGTATGTTTTTTCTCTTTTTCCTTTTTCTATTTTTTTTTTCTTTTTCTTGTTTTTTCGATTTTTTTTTTTTTTTTTTTTTTTTGCATACACTCTTACCCTACCATCCGAAATAATACATCATAGGGGATGAGAATTCCCCTTACACTTGAATCTTTACGTACTTTACATTTAACTAATCTAATGACTCGAATTAAGAAAATCAAAACACTTGGAGCACTTTTAAGATTAACGTACATATGGGGGTAATAATATTATGTTCTTCCCCATTACTCCATAAAATAAGTACTTACCCATGAGTCCCAATCGTCCCAAAACAATATGTACAAGGATATGACTCGACTTAGCAACCATGTAATCAATTAGAAAGTTAACTTAGGGTTTAACAAATAACAATAATGCACTAAAAATGAGCGCATACACGGAAGGCTAAGGCGATTTGGTTGTACATTTAAGTGGGGTGTAACAAATTCTTCCTTTAAGTAAAATGCTTAAAGTTAGAAACGAAAAGATAGGCTCGGAGGGGTGTACTAGGGGTATCGTGTACTAAAAATGAGTACAACGCTAAGGGTGTGGGGAAAATTAGTTGACTTAACTAGCCAAGTAATATGACTTAAACGGTCAAGTAATTATAATACGGGTTTAACACAAGGGTGATCCTAATGCCTCTTATCATGTAGTAAATCCTACCACACGAATGTAGTCTCACTAGCGGTCTCGGGATGCATCACTAACGCAAGTTCTAGAATCTAAATGCTACCAGTACACTCATAAGCACTAATAATGAATGCTTTTCCTATCAAATCTAAAGGCGAACCTCACATTTTTGGGTGGAAAATTTTTCTGAATATACGGTTATGTGCTAGTCATACAATCTCCTATCCATGAGACGCTTGCTATGGCTAAAGTTTCACTCCTAAATGTTGTAAAAAATTTTAAATTTGGCGCTAAAATTACACTAACAAGTATTTCTCGTAGTTTTATTACACATCTACCATCAAACAAAACAAACTCAAGCGAAAGTGCATATGTAAGGTATCATCTTTTTACCCTCCCCTTACACTTAAGATGAACATTGTCCCCAATGTTCAAGTAAAGAATGTAAAAGTGAAAAAGTAAAGAGAATGAAATCAAATATTCCCCTGATTCGCTCGGTATGGATTTTAGGTTGGCCAGGTTAAATCTTCTTCCAAGAAAACGAACAATCAAAGCTTCCCTTCCAGAATATAAATCATCTCCTTGTCAAACATAACCTGTAAATCCTGAGAAAATAGACAAGACAACCTCGCGTAAAATCGGCGGCATCCTATATATGTTACTAAATCCTAGAAAACAAAGTAAGATATAATGCTTGTGGAATGAAGTTTGCAGATTTCCTGGAGATTATAAAACTTAATAATTCACAAAAACCATAAGACTCCGTTAGAAAAACAAAACCGGTAAAATTCCCAGATTTTTAACTCCTGACGCCGTCAAGAGTAATACTCTGACGCCGTCAGAATGGACCTGCAGAAATTCTTATGTTAAGTTTCTGGAAAATTTCTGGAAAAACTTTATCCTACTTCCTGGAAAATCCTGCAAAACTTCATTATGACTCAATACAAGCATTTGACTCTAACAAATACGAATATACATGTTCATTTAATATTGTGGAGAATCATGATCGGTTTGTTTCTTAGAAACATATTTGGGGTTTCCCCTTACACTTATCTTTTGCAAAAATACCTTTAGGTTGGAGTTAAGACTGGGCCAAACAACATAATAAAGTATTTCCACATTTTAATTGAGAAACATGATCAACCAACAATAAAAATAAAACATGCATACGGAAGCAAATAACAATCAAACAAATAAAATCACACAAAACATGGGTTGCCTCCCAAGAAGCGCTTTTCTTTATTTATGAGTCTTGTAGCTAGACTCAAAGTCATGGGCTATCACGTGATTTCATCATTTGAAATGATATACCCCATATAGTTGCGATCATTACTGTTATGGTGGTAGTGCCTCAATCTATCGATACTCGCAATCACCTTCCCACCTAATTTGCTTCTCAAGTTAGCTATCCCATCTTGGCTCAATCCTTCAATTGTGAATGGCCCATACCACCAAGGACTTGGTTTATCGGGTGGTATTGTTGTTTTCAAGTGTCTCAAGAGCACCAAGTTCCCTTCCTCAAACGGTGTATGATTTCTTTCGTGTTGAGTATGTTTGAGTTCAATCGGAACCTTATTGCTTTTTCTTCTTTCATCCTTAGCTTTCTTATAGCTTTTGATTCTTGCCTCCCATGCAAGAATTTTATTCTGAACACGAATGGGTGTCGTGGCAATGTTGTTTTTGATCATTCTCCAAGTCAAATTCTCATGCCCACTTCGCGGAGTCATGTGGAAGCTAATCTTTCTTTTTCCAGATTTAAGCTCAATCTTCCTATCTTCATACTTAATGACAGCCCTAGCGGTGGTGAGGAATGGTGCCCCAAGGATTATTGGCATGCATCCATCCCTTTTATCATCAATGATCATAAAATCAACGGGGTACATGAATCCTGCAACATTGACTAATACATCTTCTGCGATTCCTAGGGGATATACGTACGAGTGTCCAACAAGAGATAGCCTAACACGAGTAGGTGCTGGCATTTTTGACGTTAGTTGGATGTAAATAGTTAGGGGCATAAGATTTACTTCCGATCCTTGGTCGGCGAAATCACTAAGATGTTTCAAGTCCCCAATGCTCGTTGGTATTTCAAAATTCCCACATGCTACCTGCTTAGTAGCCACTTTCTGTACCAATAACCTCTCGACCACTGATCCTCCAGGAAGCGTATCATACTCATCTTCCTCTTCTTCCTCCTTTTCAGGAACCTGTCCGGAGGATTGGTTACGCCTATCACCCTTAATCCAATTTGTTATGGTGTTTTCGTTTATATCATGTTTCAGGTAGTAACTCAAAGGTTGGGACTCTGGTGGTTTTTCTACGGCCTGTTTAGCAGGAGTTTCTACCTTCTCGTTATCATTATGGACAATGGTGACGGAGTTAACAAATTGGGTGGTGGGAGTGGCGCTTTCTTTCCTTAGCAGTATTCGTTCGGGGGTTCTCTGATTGGTATACTCCTCCAATAGACTCAACATCTCATTCATTTTCTCCTGCATCTCCTCTTTTTTGTTTATAAACTGCTTCTTCGAATCTAGCAAGCCGATCAGAGTGAGTTGCCATATATTCTCTCATCCTAGCCTCAAACTCCGAGCTAAGTTCCTTGGGAGGGGAACAAGGTGGGGCATAGTTCTGAAAAGTCTCGGCGTTTTCCCTAGAGGGTGATTCAGATAATGGTGCCGAAGTTGCTTTTGAGACAGAATTGACAGTAGCCCGTCTAGGACTCAAAGGTCGCCTTTGCCTTTCCTCGAAATAGTCAACCTTTGCCTCAAGTTTGCATAGGAGTTCATCGGGTACTTCGGTGGTTCCTCCAAATTTCGAGACTGCATTGATGGCCGCTTCTATCGTATGTTTAAACTCCCACAATTCCTGATTGTCAGTGGCGAGCTCCTCGATAATTGCCCAAGACTCCTCGGCGTTCTTATCACGCAGTTTACCTCCCGCAGTCCTGTCGATGGTGCGCTTAGTGTGATAGTCAACATGGTCGTAGAAAATCTGGACTAATAACCAAAGGTTCATGCCATGATGAGGGAGCTTGTGGAGGAGATCCTTAAAACGGGCCCAAGCTTCGTAGAAAGTTTCACCCCGCTGTTGCTCAAACCACAAAATGTCCCTTCTAAGCATTGCAGTCTTTTCCGGCGGAAAGAATTGGGTAAGGAAGCGATTGGCGAGATTGTCCCATGTGGTGATGGATCCCGCGGGTAACCGCTCAAGCCATTGATTAGCTTGATCCCTTAGAGAGAATTGGAATAGGCGTAAACAGGTAGTCTCTCTAGTTTCAACATCTGGGTCTATGGAATCTACGATTTTGAGAAAGTCCTTAAGATGTTGGTTTGGATCTTCGGAACGAAGTCCATGGAATGCACATCCGCTTTGCACCAACCGGATGGTGTCGGATCGCAAGGGGGTCACATTGGCTCCGGTGAGCTCAATGGTGTTTCGGTAGCCTTGATGGCTAAGTCGGGAGTACTCTCCTAAGGTTCGGGGCCTAAGGGGTTCTAATGGTGGGTTTTGTTGTGGTAGGATGACAGGTTCAAAGATGTTACCACCTTCCATGATGTCGGATGGTAAAGAGTTACGAACAAAGGCACGAAGAAATAAGATAGACTAAAGAAGACCTAAAAATAAAAATAAAATCTTACTAGAAAGGAATCTACCAAGTAGACCTAATAAAAAGAAATCCTAACCTAGACAATAACTATTCCTCAGGCTGCGGCGCCAAAAACTTGATGCGTGGGAATCGCAACAGGCTTTACCTCTCGAGGGATCTCGAGAAGCTTACAACCCCCACCAGGCAGTGTACCTGATCGTTGTAGTATAGTATAGTGACAAGTACCGGGGGATTGATCGTTCAGCTTAGGAATAGTGTCGCTAGGATTAGAAAACCTAATTTACTAGTTCTAAAGGTGAGGGATGATTATTTTTGTATTTTTATATTTTTATGAAAGCAAGTAAAATCTCGGGTTTTGGAAGAGTGGGCGGAATTAGTTGCTATTCAACTAACCCAAAGCTAAGATATAAACAAAATAAAATACTGAAAATGAAATTAAACTAATTATTACAAAGTTGTGAGCAGTAATGGAGAAATTTGTGTTTACTTAGACTTCACTACTCCCTAGACATCTTTTACACGTTAATTACTTGTTATACTTGTATGGATGATGGATTGTATTCCTTAATACCATTCGTGGGGTGGCATACATAACTCCCCAACTCTATGAGCTCTTATCTCCTCCTACACCATGACCCAGCACAACTATAGGGATTGTAAACAGTGGCTCATGCATTAAATACAACCAATAAAGACCTAGTACGCCTCGGTTCATGTTTCTTAAGACGTTCAAGCATGTTACCATTTGGAGATCTGCCAGTTTTCTTAAGCCTAACATATAAAATCATTCATCCAAGACAAGAATAGACAAGTAATCAACACATAATCAACATCTAGGTTTCATTAGATCTAAGCAAACACAAGAGAGATCTAGCCTAGCATAATGGAATTGAGACAAGAACAAGATATAGACAACCAACACATAGACATATTGATTGAATTAGAAGAACACTTATCTCAATTACAATGCAAGGTATCAAGGGTTTGGAACCCTTGAAAAACCTGTAAAAGTTCCACCAAATTCGTCTTTAGGGTTTCACCAAAACTTCTCTCTTTTAATGAAAAAACTAGAAAACTATATATAGGAAAACTGGGCTGACGGCGTCAAGACAAGCATGTGATGCCGTCACCTCGCCGCCAAATACTTCCTCGGACGGCCTTGATCTACTTATGACGGCCTATGTGACGCCGTCACCAACCACGGTATTTTATTCTTGGTACTTTGACGCCGTCAGGATGACTTTTGATGCCGTCATCAACTACGGTGTTTTATTCTTGATGTCTGACGCCGTCAGGATGTAACTCTTGACGCCGTCACCTAGTGTCTTCAGCATGGAAAATTGATACTTTGCCGTTTTCTTCACTTTTATGCTCCAAAAATGTCGAAAATGGCTTCTTTTCCAGAATTCACTCTCCAAACACCTAAAATCACAAAAGGAACGATTTAGGGCAATATTTGATCAAATAAAGTCGGATTCGGACTTAAATGACCCCCTAAAAACGGATCATTTTTCGCCTCATCATATACCCTTACACTTGAGATTTGCTTGTCCTCAAGCAAATGAGCTTTTATTCTACTCAAAAGACAAGTTAGGGGTCTTTTAACACTAATATAAAAGTAATTACAACAAATAATCGTTCCACTAAAGACCAATAGACAAGCACGGAGGTCATACACAAGCACCTCACAAATAGTGTTTAGATACTCACATCTCTCGGGTGTAATAAAGTAATATAACATTATGGAAATGGAAGATATCTCTCATTACCTGTCATAGCAAAATAGATTACCATAGGCTTGGGAAAGGATCAAACCTCCACCACATGGCGTAAGCACCTAGGATAAACTATCAAATAGGTCTTTTAAAGGGTTATAACGTTAGGTATAGAGATATGAATTACACGGTTTTTGTTGGATAAAGGAAGTTTTACTGGTGGCGAGTTAACAATCTTGGATAATTACATGTACAATATGGCGTTGCTAAGCCAAGACTAGACTCGACTTAAGCTAATAAATGAAAAATAACAAAAACATAAAATGAACATAGAATGAAAACGGGATGGTAGTCCGTATGTTTTTTCTCTTTTTCCTTTTTCTATTTTTTTTTCTTTTTCTTGTTTTTTCGATTTTTTTTTTTTTTTTTTTTTTTTTTTTTTTTTTTTTTTTTTTTTGCATACACTCTTACCCTACCATCCGAAATAATACATCATAGGGGATGAGAATTCCCCTTACACTTGAATCTTTACGTACTTTACATTTAACTAATCTAATGACTCGAATTAAGAAAATCAAAACACTTGGAGCACTTTTAAGATTAACGTACATATGGGGGTAATAATATTATGTTCTTCCCCATTACTCCATAAAATAAGTACTTACCCATGAGTCCCAATCGTCCCAAAACAATATGTACAAGGATATGACTCGACTTAGCAACCATGTAATCAATTAGAAAGTTAACTTAGGGTTTAACAAATAACAATAATGCACTAAAAATGAGCGCATACACGGAAGGCTAAGGCGATTTGGTTGTACATTTAAGTGGGGTGTAACAAATTCTTCCTTTAAGTAAAATGCTTAAAGTTAGAAACGAAAAGATAGGCTAGGAGGGGTGTACTAGGGGTATCGTGTACTAAAAATGAGTACAACGCTAAGGGTGTGGGGAAAATTAGTTGACTTAACTAGCCAAGTAATATGACTTAAACGGTCAAGTAATTATAATACGGGTTTAACACAAGGGTGATCCTAATGCCTCTTATCATGTAGTAAATCCTACCACACGAATGTAGTCTCACTAGCGGTCTCGGGATGCATCACTAACACAAGTTCTAGAATCTAAATGCTACCATAATATCCATGCCCTTGCGGCAAGCTGGGCCACCCCGAAGGATGCCATAACTATCATCCATGCCATAAGGCAAGCTATACAACCATGCCATGAAAGGCAAGCTAAGCTATCCCAAAGGATACTTTCATACATGCAAAAAATATAGGCAAACCATGCCGGCGAAGGCAAGCTAACAACCATGCCATGAAAGCAAGCTAGGCCATCTCAAATGATGCCAAAACACATGCCATAAAGGCAAGCTGGGCTATCCCGAAGGATACCAAAACTAGAGCATTGGATCCAAGCTATATCTAACTTATCATCTTTACTCACTTTATCTTTCATGTACTTTTATCATTAAGTACACGCTATCACTTCAACACTTCTCATTGCCTTGAGCAATTTCAACATTCGCTACCACGTTTACTTTCATCTAGACAAGTTGCTATATTACACTTGTTAAATTATGTTTGCATTCTCACAATGCTACTTATCATTTATCCTTCAATCCCAAGTTGACTCATACATTCACTACGTGGCATCTCTATTTTAGACAAGTTCTATATGATGCTTGTCCATTTACAGTTTACACATTCTCTATGTGTCCTTACCATACACTTTTACTATTATCCGTCAACCGTTGTTGACCATGTTCACAACTCATACTATCACTTCATTTAGTCTACTCAACTTTACACATATAAGCCTTACATTGGCTTATTCCATAACATTTTCATTAATCTCATCATATACTATCCAATATATAAACATGAATATACTCATGTTTTACAATTCTTCTAGCGCACTTCATACCACTTACGAATTCAAGCGCAATCTATGTCTCATTCATCACTTCTAGTTATCACGCTTAACCATTTACTTACTAACACATTTTACTTATCATGTTTTATATATAACATGATCTCGTCACATCTTAACCGTATACTTTAAATTTTCTTATTTTAATTAAGCGTGTAAGACTTATGCTTCAAGCATCTATTCATTATTACATCTAATCGTTCATGTCTCACGAAATATGCATTCCAATGCATCTATCTCAACTCATACACTTCTACGAATCGTGCTCTCAAGCACATCACATAAAACTTAGACATATAATAAACTACTACCATAGACTTAACATCACATAAACAATAATACTTATCACTTAACACTTATCCAACAAGTGTTAAAACATTCATAATCACAATCAAATCATATAGTCTATGGCTCACACATCACATGCACAATCAATCTATGTCTAAGCATCAACATTCTAATTAGCCGCAAGCACTAGTCTACCTTATAACTAAGGCATCATGACACTTTAATTCGCTTATTAGCCCATCTCTAATACCACTTGGCATTTCTACTCGCATTCCATTACCTCTACTCTATCATACATTCACATAATCACATAATAGTCATCGGCACCAATCAAGGTACACGGCCAACAAATCATTCAAACACTTCAAGTCCTCCACTGACTAATACCTCATACACATCAACACTATATCATACATCCATCACTTATCATCATTAAGCTCATATATCATAAAATATAATCCATCTCATACTTAACGTTTACTTTCCGCATTACTAACACTTACATCCAACATATCTACTAGTGGTTTAAGACTAGGCAACCTATAGTGGAAACCTAATTCACTTAAACCGAAGCTCTGATACCAAGTTGTTGCACCCCGTGCCCGATTTGACCAAAATTTTAAACTTTTACACGGAAACGACATGACCCAAACCTGACCTTCTGTTACTCTTTAAATAACTGACAACGACCTATTACAAACCAACCCTTAAGACTATTTTTAGATGAAACTAGACTCAATTACCTTTAAAATGATGGATGGTAAACTTCTAACGAGTTACGGATCAAAAGAAATGATTTTTCTAACATGACACATTTTCTGCACTAATTGCTGTCCCGTTTTCATACTTAACCAAATCGACTAAAACTGAACTTTTATAACTCGACAATTTACAAAACTTTCCAGAAATCATTTGGACATTATAAACATCAAATATGTACATAAACATGGTCACAACAACCCTCGAAAACATGCTTTACAAAGTGACGGGTGGAAACACCCACTTTGACCCATTTGCATACTACACTTAACCATATCACCTTTAACCATAAAATTAACACTTTAACCATAAACCAAACACTCATTTAACATTAAAAACCATGAAAATTTTGATCCATGACCATTGACCCGTTCACATCCCAAAATGGGTACAATTACACGTTATGCCAAACGCCCCTTTAACTTGACCGTAAACACATGAACTATACTATAACTTATCCATTGACCACCAATTTATACACTTGACCATACTTTACATAACATTAATGACTCACGGGGGTACAAACATGACACTTGAGCTCGGTATACTACCTAGCTCCTTTCTTACCATTCCTTCTACTTCACATGTGCAACCTTAGTCCTTATCCAAGCCATAGCTTCACTCATGAGTAACCTACAAAACATTGTCAACTAAACAATAAGCTTTCGCTTAGTAAGCAACTAGATTAACATGTTAATCCTCATATATGCAACACAAATACTTCAACCAATAAACACATAATTAACATCACAACATACCTTAGCCTTTCCCTACTCATAATCTATCGCTTGAGTTAGCTAACTAGGCAAACCACCTATCAAGGCCACACTCACTAAATCAAAGCTAACAACCATGCCGTAAAGGCAAGCTAACAACCATGCCATGAAGGCAAGCTAGGCCATCCCGAAGGATGCCAAATACATGCCATAAAAGGTAAAAGGATACCAAAACTAACACATCGGGTCCATACTCATAGTCACATAATATGTAAACAATCATCTTAAACACATATCAATCAAGTTACTTACCTTGATCATCCAAGCTAAGCTACAAAATAGTACCACCACCATCATCAACATCATCTCTATTCATCATCCTTCATAATTAACCAAAACCTAACAACATAACAATCAATAATCATAAACAAGGGTTTATATAAAACCCACCATAACTTACCCATATTCCTTTCTAAATCATCATATGATCATACCTTGATCATATGATGATTTCCCACTTTAATCACAAATTATAACTTTAACATAATCAAGATGGGGAGTACTTACTTGATTGATTGTTGCTAGAACTTAACCCTGGCATAAGACCTTAATCTTCTCCATTCTTGGACCATCAAGACCCATCTCTTTCCCTCTCTTTCTCTCTTGCCGACACCACATACACACACATACTTCTTATCCAAAATGAACCTTATAGAAGTCCAGAGAATTCTATAGACATTTGATAGTTGGAAGTTTGCCTAAATGGCAACTTTAGTCCCTTAGGTCCTGTAACGATTCATCCTTAGTACTAGAACAAGTTGGTTCTAGTGCTAGTTTGAGGTTTTGGCAAGAATAGTCCCTGCAGACTAGAACAAGTTGGTTCTAGTACTAGAACAAGTTGGTTCTAGTACCAGTTTGGGATTATGTCAACTTAGGTCCCTCAAGTTCTTATCCCTCTTACTTATGACACATAATACTTCTAAAACCACATTACGAAATACTATGACTATCGGGTTTGACCACATCACGACATTTGTTGACTAACCAACCATGTAAGGCTCTTAGTCCATTACATCTAGGGTGGGGTCTAAGTACCCGGGAAACGGGTCTAACATAACTTTACACTAACTAGCCGACTACTACACTCAAAACAATACTTTATTTTGTATTCAATTGCCTAAGAGTTTATATAGGTGAAAAGAAACAAAGAGCCAGCAATTCACCAAACTTACTATGACAGCTATATACATCCCACATTTGTTTAACTATATATTTTTAAATGTACTAGTAACAACCATGTGTTTTATCATTCATTAGTTAACTAACCTTATCATTGAGATCATTTGAGCATGAGGATGTTCTTGTTCTTCATATTTGAGGGCATTGAAGCAAGTACTTCAGGTGAGCCACAAACTTCAGCTTTTTCACTTAAAAAGTTCACAGTATATTTACTATCAACATGACTGGTTAACCTGTTGGTAATTCAAAGCTGAAACATTCATGAGATTTTCAGGATCAAGTGATCCATCTAAAAAACACTGTACCATGTGACAAGATCGTCTCTCTAAAAGACTTGGTATCAGTTTATTCATGTGACACACCTGATATAGCTGATAACAAACCAATTCAGGAGATCTTAACAGAGTAAATAATATTTAATGGGTAAATTAAAAAATTATGCTGATAATTTATGACTAAAAAAAACCTCTATATGTGCAAAGGAAATAGGACCTAAATACTCCAACGAGAAGTCAAAATTAATCTAATTCTCATAAAAGTATTAAAATTACCAATAGAATTACAGGTACATTAGAATAGGTATATGAGTACCTTTATTAGAGTTCATTAAAGATTACCACATGTATTATACTGGATGCCTAGCACACAAAGGTTTCACTTGAAAGGTACTGCTTGATGACCTGTAGAAAGCTCAAATAATGATCAGCAACATAAGATTAGTTCCGTATAAGCAACAATCCCCACCCCAAATTTGAAACCCTAAGTAGAGATAAATTGAATAAAGATAAACCTTCAAAACCCTTGTAGGCTGAGGCAAAGTAAGGAATCCGAGTATAGTACAACCATGGTATGAATAACACAACCATAACTTCTTTACAAAGCTTGTAATCATCAGTTACTAAACCTTCAGAGGGTTTTAAATTAGGGTTTTCAAATTGAATTTTTGGGAAATTGGGGTCTTTCTGAGATGGGTTTTTTTTGTGCGGGTGAAATGAAGAAAAAGGGGGATGGATGACATTATATAGGGGCAAAATAGTCATTTAATAGGAATAACGGGATTTGATAAGATATAACGGGGCGTTGGCTAACGGAAAACGGGTCAAGGGACGCAATCGGCCTAAAAAAACTTGTGGAGAGACGCACGGCAACGAAAATGCAAACTTATGGGGCATGGTGATGTTTTCTGAAAAGTTTAGGGACCAACGATGTATTTTTGTCTAGTATCTAAAGTTTTTGATCATTTTTAAGAATTGTATCAGAAACAAAAATGAAGAGGCAAAATGTAATGGGAAACATAAGAATGAGGGGAATGATTGTTAAAGTTGAAAAAAGTAACATCATGACAGAAAAATGGTAACAAAATGATTTAAGTAACCATAAAACACATAAGCATGAAATGTGCACTTGATGCCGTCGCCCATCAGAGTTTGTGTTTCTCTTCCTTTTTCATATTTTATTTATCATTTTGCCCCCACAAACATGTTATAATTTATTGCTAAAATCTACACATTTTTTTTGGCATCCATATATGTAAGAATAATAATTGGGAAACAGGATCCTATGAATAAAATGGCTTCATGGCTTGGATGCTTTAAAACACTCAAGTTATTGACACAATCCATGTGAGCCTGGATGTGCCCATTTGACTTTATATAGTCAACTTCAAATCTTGAAATGGAAAATTAAAAACGTGAAACCTGGTTGTCTCACTATGTCAGGGATTTACCTTTCAAGTTTCAACAAGCTCTCTTAAAAAATAAGTATAAAAAGAAAGTCAAAGTTAGCTTTTCCTATGTAATATCATAAATCAATTATTATTGTTTGTATGTCATAATTTATAAGTTTTATATTTCGCTCTTCTCAAAATAATACCAATATGTCACTGCTAAGCTAGATGGGTTAGCTCATACTTTAATAAGTTACAATTAGAAAGGTAAATTTTACGTGATTAATATAAACTGAGCTTATGTGAGCTAATCTGGGCTATACTTGTTGAAAATGGATCAAAATTTAGATTAGATCAAAACGATAAAAAGCAATAGGCCAAGCACTATTTAAGTCTTTAAAGCCCTCGAAGCGAAATTTATGTCCGGCCAGTTCTCATTTTGTGTGTAATAATTTAGCAAACCGTAATAGAATGATCAGTGCCGTACCTGAGTGAACAGAGGCCCTGTGCTAAAGCTTATACGATAACTAAATACAATGGTTAAAAATATATTATATCAACTATTGTGACCCCTAAAATTTGAGGCCGTGTTCGATAGCACACCCTCCACACCCTCGTATACGGCTCTAAGAATGATATGCATGCGCTCTTCATTTTTACCGATAACACATCTCGCACACCCCCTATACGGCTCCAAGGTAATAGCAAAGTTGCGGTGGGCAAAAATAATCGGGCACATGCAAGGGTCGATCGATATTTGCATCGGTCATCCATTGTGGGGAAAATGAGAATATCGGTCGAGGAAGACGAGATTGGAGCTATCGGTCAATTTTTATTTATTTATTTATTATTTATTTATTTATTTATTTTTTAAACTTGGTCATCGATTGTGACAACTTGATCGTGTCTGGTCATCAGAGAGAGAAATCTAATGTGACAGAATGATGACCCGGTCACGACTGTGTGCAGAATCAATTACAAACTCGGCTATTAGAGCACCCGGTGCAGCCTCGTTGTGTGATCTCGCCGTCCGACGTGTACAAGCCAACGGCGAGCCGAAGCTCGTTGCTACACCACGAGTGCCTCGCCGTTGCTCGTTGTTGGGTACCTCCTCGTGGTCACAGCGAGGATGAAAAGGAGTTGGGAAGCAGCTTTTTCTGAAATGTAAACGTTGTATAACGTTTATAAAATAAACGTTTTTTTTTTTTTTTTTTTTTTTTTTTTTTTTTTTTTTTTTTTTTTTAACCATAACATATTTACCCCTATATATACTACACATATTTCACACATTTCATTCAAAAAAACTTAACCATATAAAAGAAAAAAACATGAGTGAATCATCTTATTCCGAAGTTGGTGACTTTGAAGAGTTAGAGGAGCTAGAGCTGATTATCCAAGAGTTTGAACACGAGCAAGCGTTGCAAAATCAAGAAGCCGGTCCTTCACATCGCCGTAGATACATTCGGCGTGAACGTGAAGTTGCTGAAGCACGTCTATGGGCCGACTATTTTGGTGACCAACCAAAATATTTTGAAGAAAATTTTCGACATCGTTACCGTATGAGCCGTAAACTATTTTTAGAAATAATCGAAGGTATTGAAACATATATTGAAACTCATCATCCTCTTCCCGCGCATTTTGATTTATTTAGACAACGACCCAATGCTACGGGTCTAATGAGTTTTAGTGTGATTATGAAATGCACATGTGCCCTACGCCAATTGGCGTACGGATTATATTGGGAAGCATTTACAAATAGGTGAACACTGTGTACGCGATTGTCTAGATTTTTTTACTATGTGCATAATCCATTTGTTTGGGAAGGAGTTTTTAAGAAAACTAACTGAGGATGACGTTCGTAACTTATACCAAGCACATAGCATGGTTCATAAGATTCCGGTAATATTGGGAAGCATTGATTGTATACACTGGGAATGGAAGAATTGTCCAAAAGAATGGCAAGGGCAATTTCACAGAGGTGATAAAAAGTATCTAACTATAATGCTTGAAGCTGTTGCGTCGTATGATTTGTGGATTTGGCATGCATTTTTTGGTATGGCAGGTGCGAATAACGATCTGACCGTTTTATATAATTCTCCGTTATTCGACGACCTGATTGATGATATTGGTCCTCAAGTTCCGTTTGAAGTATACGGACGTACATTTAACAATGGGTATTATCTAGCAGATGGAATTTACCCACAGTGGGCATCGTTTGTCAAATCCTTTACTGTTGCAACCAACCTAAAAAACGCCGCATGGAAAGCGAAACAAGAAAGTGCTCGAAAAGATATCGAAAGAGCTTTTGGTGTCCTCCAAGGACGTTGGCATATTATTGCCCAACCGGCGCGTGCATTTACTGTGGGCAAGTTACGGAGAATCATGTACTCGTGCATCATAATGCATAACATGATTTTGAAAGATCAAATTTTGCGATATCCGAAGCTGCCGAAATGTATATTCCTCCGACACCAAATATGCAACAATCATGGGTTGAACGTTGCGCAACGCAAAGAAGGAAAACCAAAGAACTACACGATAAACGCACACACACAAGGCTTCAACGATGTCTCATCGAGCATGTTTGGCAATAACAACGAGAAGAAATTCAACGAAATAGGAATAATTAGGTTCGTTTTTTTTAGTATCGTATGTGTTGTATTTTTTTTCCGTATTGTAACTTTTTTATTTGATGAAATAAAATTAGTATGTTATGTTATTTTTAAGTATTTTTGTAAAATGAATTTAATTTATTTAATGAAATGAATAAAAAATAAAGGTGTAAGATGTGGGGCCCTAATGAATAAGTTGAGGTTTGTTGTTTGGTGAGGAGGGGGTTTGTTGTGAAGAGGTGTTGGGTGATGTGACACACGTGGGATCGAATGGGAAGGCAAACCTTGCCATCTACACCTTGTGCTCTTAGGGTGTGTTTGGTATCTCACTATGGAAATAAGGCTATGACTATGAAAGTTATTCAAGGTGTTTGTTTAAAATGATTGGGCCCACCACTATAGTAATGAATGATAAATGTAATCTATATATATCAAAAGACATAGGTATGAATCTTTCATAGTTGAGGGACCCACTACTACTATCAAACTCATACCCATTATCATTCATGCGAGCATACCAAACGCACCCTTAGATATGTATATCGAAGCTAACGGGCATAGGAGATGTGGGAAAGCACGTGCAAAGATGCATTAATGTTTGTAAAGGTCACAGGAAAAGCAAACAAAAAATCTTTTTTTAAAGAAAAAGGAAAAGAGTTTGTAGATGCATCCAGAATTAGTAAAATCACATCTAACCCCTCATATTTCTTGATAATGATAATTTCATATCATATATTTGTCAATCACATTGGCAACACTATCAACATCATCTTGTTCTTTTGAACGTCAAATTTTATTACTCACTTGCAAGATGTTGATGCTAGATGTAGTTGTGCAAGAAGGTTTCTCAGAGGGTTATAATAGGACCAGAAATGCATTCTAGCCACACAAGCTATAAAGTTTTCGACATTTGAACAATCAAAGAGAAAGATTACATATAAATTCTATCCACAATACTATTCCTTCTTGGTGGATCTACAATTTTGAAGCTTAACTTGTTCTTGTAATGCCAATGTATCGGATATACCGGTTTGGATAACCTGATCAAAACATGATTTAGTCAAGGTGGGCAGGTTCAGTTTGTTGAATCAACCCACTTGATCAAGTCATTCAATTGTGAGGTCGATTGTCTAAGCAAAACCTAGCCAATCATAACTTTAACAACGTTTTACACACCGTACTTTTAAAATTAGCACTTTTTTGGTTTCAACATAAAAATATTAAGATCATATTGTTGACAAAACAATTAAAATGATTAGTTACTCAGTACGTGGTGATCATGGTGATCATATGTCGAAAGAGCATGATTTTTTACTTATAATTAACAAAAGTAATTTGGTGGCAGCTAGATCGCACATGAATTTCACTTTGCCAAAAGAACGACTCGAACAGAACTAGTAATACTCGATACACAATAGTCACCCAATGAAGCGATTAGATCAGAATGTTACCATTTGCTAGTCATTGACTAATGAATTTAGTACTTTTGCTATAACGTTCACTTGACAAAACTAATGTAACGATTTCATTCACTTTTGTTTTAACATGCACTCTCTTTTATCCTACATCATCTATCTTTCTTTTTTAAATCGACTGATGACCTAAAGTAGAAGGGTGTGTTTGTTAATTAGAAGTAAAACAGGATAAAAAAATGTCGACTATAATATACATGTGTCTTAGTATTTGTTTTTTTGTGTTTACTGTTTCTGTGTTTTGCATTGGATCCTTCGCCGAATTAGACGGTTTATATGTTCTCTATGCCATGTGTACTAACCTCTATATATCTCTTCTTCTGTTGAATCGCTCTTCCTTAAATAAACAATATTGTTAGACTAATGCTAATGGCAACCTCATTTTCACAAAAGCAACCCCGTCACGTCAGCGCCACCTCAGCTTTCTTTCTCCACAACTCCACCCCAACCACAATTAGCTAGTGGTGACCACAAAAGCAACCCCAAATTTTTTTATTTTTATTATTTTTTTTTTTAAATTAAGAAATAAAACAAACTTTATTTTGCAGAATATTTAAAAATTATAAAAATAAAACAACAATATTTCTATAACATATTCCAAATCAAAATCTAGCTGCCCAAATTTTTTTAGAAGCCCAAATGTCACCAGCCCAAAATTTGTTTCATTGTCTTCTTCCACTCCAGCCCAATATTTTGCAGAATATTTAAATAAACCCTATCATAAAATATTTTCCTTATCTGTTGTCTTCTTCCACTCCAGCCACACACCTGCTAAACAAAAAAAAACCAAGACAAAAGGTACTATCTTTTTCTACATTTTTTCTTAAAACCAAGCCAAACGGTCAAAAAAATGGGGTTGCATGTTTAATTCTTTCGGTTGCTCAAGCAACCAAAATATTTGTTTCGTTGCCAAGCGACGCGTTGCTTTTGTTCCAGCTAGTGGGGGCGGCGCGTCGGTTTGCTCGGTTATGGTTGGGGTGCAACGCCCATTAGCATTAGTCTTATGTCATGAATTTCTTGTAAATTATCTTTATAATATTGAATTAAAACTTATAGTAATAAATAAACAACTTGATTACTATATACACACTTAATTTGTTCTGTTATGCATTGTTGGATATGTTAGATGTGCATATATATGCATTAGCGTTTCAGTTGGTTTTGATTTTGGTTTGAAGTCATAACTTTAGCATATGATACACTGATTATTAGATAAACATTTTTAATATAATTGGCTGATAAAGATATGGTTTTGCTATGGTTATTTTTTTGTTTTAATTCAATGTAAATTTTTTCATACTAGTGTTTTATTTTTGATAATAGTTAGTGAAATTCAAAAGTGAGTTGAAATTTAGTTTCCAGTGTTATTACTATGAGTAAAAAATTTGAGTATTAATGTTGTTTTTAGTGTTATGCTAATTTAACATCTTATCACAATACTCGTATAATTACGACATTTGGTGTTCTTGGCGGTATACAAGTGAGATCAATAAATATGATAGCCAATATATATCATATGTTCAAATCTCAAATAATATACAATGTGATATTAAGGAATGAGTTAGTGCTCATATATAAACAGGCGAGGTTTTTCTGTTTATTTTTTCGGGGAAAACGAGTCTCAGACATAGTCTTGCGACTGTTTTCGAACCTCTTACTTGGCCACTCTCGATCCTAATATATAGTTTGAACACAAGACTTCTAATTTGTAAAAAACGTCAAGATGTCTAACAAGTAAACTATTTAGGTTATGGTTGAGTGCTTGAACATGTATTTCTAAATAAATACACCAACTAAAATACAATAACTTATATTGTGTGAGAAACTCCCCAACCAAATGGTTATGAGTTCAAGTCCTGTCGTATAAATTGTCAAATTGTTAAAATTACCTTTAAAAAAAATCCCATAACATTTGGTAAAATGTTAAATTGTCAAATTGTTAAAATTACCTTTAAAAAAAGGGCCCGACATCCCTGCCGTAAAAATCACTGCAGTTACCTGTGGTGCACTTTTAAAGTGGTTTTAATATTTTCACTCTGCAGCCCTTAACTTTTACAATTGTACATCATTAGTCCCTGGTTTATGCACTACAGCAGAGAACATTCCCTGCAGTTCACTGCAGCGATTATTTCCCCTTAAAAAAAATCCCTTAACATTTGGTAAAATGTCAACTTAGCTTAAAAAGGTGAAATGATTCTTACTGATGAAAATGTAAGTTACACTCACACTCCATCCCATCTCATGCCATATGCAAACTATATCATATACGACACAACTCTCCCTTTCTATCTTTCACATCCATTTCATTGTTTTCAGTGCCCCAACCCTTTTAACCTACATCTCCATCTCCGGCCAGCATCTCCGACCATGATATCCGACAACAACCTAGAACAACACAACCAAAATTCTCCAACAACAACATTGGAACAACCAAATAATGCATTAAAACACCAAGAACAAACAAACCAACATCAAGAAAATGAACATAACGAAAAGATTTCATCTTTAACTATCGAATTATCGTCGAATATTAAAGATGTCCACGAAGACGATGAACCAACCACGCCAACTTCTTCAGATCAGAAAATTCCCATAATTACAACGTGTCCACCGGCTCCAAGAAAACCTAGATCGGTACCGATGAATAACAAGCGAAAAACGCCGAGTTTTAGTCGAATTTCGGTCGATTTGATGGTGATGTTTAATGCAATGTGTGATCCCGTGGAGGATGATATTGATTCCAGTGAACGTGTAAAGAAAGTCAAGAAAATGGATGTCATCACCGGTGAATTATGAATTTAATACTAACAAACCATACGTATTATCTTTCTATTTTTAACTATTGTCATTAATTCATTTTTTCTTGTCTTCATTTTTTTTTTTTTTTTTTTTTTTTTTTTTTTTTTTATGTAGTTATGTCAATGTTTTTACTAATTAATTAATTAACACTAAGAATTTCACGATACATTGTTCATTGATTTGTTTAAGAATTGCATTAAATATTGTATTCATCGTTTGATTCTGATCTAAAGCTCAAATGAAAATTGATATTACTGTTAGATTGCAAATAGAGGATTTCTACAGAGGGTATATATTTAAAATAAAATAAAAATAAAAATCATATAAGTTTAATGTTAAAGTTTAAAGCTACTATAATAACTGAATTTATAATATTATGTTTTTAATGTTTATGTTAAATACATACTAGTATTAAAAATCCATGCTGTAATATTTATATCGTCAATAAGTGTTCTTAATTACTTGTAATTGGTTTCTAATTAATCACATTTATTACCAGTTATAATTAAGTAAATAGTTAATAATAACTTTATTCTTTCAACGCCATTTGTAAAGTTAGATAAATGTCAATAGGTTTGATAAATGTGAGCCAGGTGGTTGCAAAATAGATGTGATTATGTCATATATATATATATATATATATATATATATATATATATATATATATATATATATATATATATATATATATATATATATATATGAAAGAGATCCAATAAAAAGAATAATTAAAATAAGAAAGGTAAGAAGTAATTCTAGACACACATTTTAATGTGTGAGGGAAATTTTGAATAAAGATGCATCCATTTTTGTAGGTGCATCTAGCATGTGTGATTGTGGTTACTTTCTATCCTTCCTATTTTTATTATTCTTCTTATTTGATCCTTACTATATATATATATATATATATATATATATATATATATATATATATATATATATATATATATATATATATATATATATATATTGTATCTTTATTTTCAGAACCCTGTTAAGTGCGGGAATTGCGAGAACTCCAATTTTGCATTAGAAAACATGCATGTTCATATAAAACATATATGTTTTCTTACATACACATTAATACACATACCTGCGTAACATACATGTTCATATAAAACCCTGTTAAGTGCAACATATCAATGCAAAATGGTTTTATATGAACATGTATGTTACGCAAGTATGTGTATTATGGTGTATGTAAGAAAACATACATGTTTTATATGAACATGCATGTTTTCTAATGCAAAATTGGAGTTCTCGCAGTTCCCGCACTTAACAGGGTTCTGAAAATAAAGCCATATATATATATATATATATACACACACACACTAGTATATACATCGTGCATGTTTATATAACCTCTAGTTAGAAAATTACTGTATTTATTTCTAAAGATAGACACCAACAACAGGTATCCATTTACAAAGTTTCATTTGGGCGCAACACGTACATAAATGAGTGTAGACCACCAACTAGTTACATCATAAAAAAGGTAAATGGAGAGGTGTTAAGATTATCCAGAAAGTGCCGAGCTATTACCTACTCTAATGCCGAGCTCAAGAATGTTCTTAACTTCTAAACAAGCTTATTTACTACACCCACCTGTCTCTTATCTGGCTCAATAACTATTTTTTACACATAAATCTATCCAAAACAACCTTAAAGGTATGAAAAGGGACTAGGGAAGATGTAAAAAGTTAACATATAGAGAGGGAAGGAATGTTGGGTCCATGCTAGATTTGTGGGTCTGATTATAATTGAAAACACTTAAATATGTTGGAGAAAATAAACAATAGACACAAACAACATAACCAATATGGGTACAAAGCCTGGGCACCAGCAGACAATAAATTTAATTTGCAACAAGTCAATAATAGTATGATTGTTCCACTAGATATCTATATCTATTCCTTCTAATGAACGTTAAAAAACACATGTGCAACTAAATGTACTTCGATCATACAGGTGAGAGACTGCAATGCTATAGTTTTTTGCTCGCCAACAATTCATGAAATACGATATAGTTTTAATCTCATATCCACAACTTCAAAAAACTACATTGTTAAATCGATCGATCAAGATTACATTATTTGATACTTGTTAGCCATTAAGACCTCGATATTGAGTCCTTTGACGGCTATACGTTACCATTAGGCCGTGTTTAGTTACGTGTTGTTTTAACGGACTGGTTGATTATTACAAATGAACATAAAGACTAGAGGCCGGCAAAATGTCCTTTTCAATGTCTGTACATTGCAGCTGTTTTTAACTTACGAATAAAATATAAGTGATCTTCAATTAATTAATTATTGGCTATATTCTTTTATATAGTTTTATCTATTGTGTTAGAGTAAGAAGAGGTAATAAAAAGTATAAATAATATGGTTGGAGTAGCATGCACTCTTCCTCGTTCAAAAAAAAGAAAAGAAAAAAAGCATGCACTCTTCCAACTTTTCAACTTTCGTTTCACGTTTCATCACATGTAACTACTACCTTTTATATTACAAAATTGAGTTATTCTTTTGTTACCCTTTTTTTTTGCCTTGCAAGATTTGACTTTTTATATAAATAATTTGATCATTCTATCCTCAAAATAAAGGTTTAAAGTTAGTTAATGACGGTGATTATATAAAATACCAGAAGATTGGCACATAACGGCGATAGTACTGAACTATTGATGGTATCTAATAGTGTCAAATTGTCTATGCATATACTTGTGTATCTATGCCTTCTCACACTTCCATTCGTTTAGTTCTCTTTTTCATTATACCTGGTTATCTGTTGATCAGTCGTTTTCTTGTATGTGGGTCAAGGTAAGGCAATTATCTTACGGTAGGCTAACATTAGTTCAAGTCGATGGAAAACGTGGTTATAATTTAAAATTATTTAACAATTAAAAACACATTAATCAATATTACAACCAGTGTTGTAAAAATTGGCTTATGCAGATTAATCAACCACTACAAGAAAATAGTAACATGCGCACACTTATTAGAGCATGGCGCCACACTTTAAAGTGTGAAGAATTAAAAAGTTCACACTAACATGTGTGTGAACCAATTGGGTGTAGCAAATATTGTCACACTTTTATGTGCGAAGGTTTGTAAATATTTTCACACTTTTAAGTATGAGGGTTTTAAAACAATTCTTCACACTTTTTAGTGTGATAATTTTGATTTTGAAATAATTCTTCACACTTTTAAGTGTGATGCTTTTGATTTTAAAATAATTCTTCACACTTTTAAGTGTGAGATTGAAATACTTCACACTTTTTAAGTGTGAAGATTTTGAAACAATTATTCACACTCTTAAGTGTGAATACCTTTAAAAAAAAGTTCACACTTTATAAAGTGCGAAGAAAAAAGCGTGTAAAAATGACAAATTTGTTGTAGTGAACGTTCAGGCGGCTAGGCGGGGATTATTGCCTGGATTTAAATTAATCGGCCTTATTAATCGCACTGGTAAAAAATGGTCAACATATCAATTAATTGGATAAAAATCGGCCAAATCAAGCATAAATCGGCCAAATCAGACAAAAATGACTAAATCGGCCAATTTGATTAACGATGGTCAAATTTTTCCAAAATTTAAAATTGAGGCTCTGTTTCAATATACCACATGTATTTTTACGAAAGCAACCGACATAATCATTTAAACACATCTTGGGCAGTGATTTAACACATATTGTGAAGGTGTGCTTGTATTTCTTATTTCAAATGAATGTTAATGACACTATTGAATTCAAAATTTTATTTCTGAAAATTAATTCAACCATTTAAACTTTGAACCTTAAAGTAGTTTGAAGTACTCCGCATTTCATTTTATATATATAATTTCAAACATTTATAATTTTATATATAAAACTCCAATTCAATTAATCGCCGCCTAATCAATCAATTGCAATTAGCAATTTTAACAACCTTGAATACAACGGAACCATGAACTCTTTAAAACCTTTTCCATGCCAGTGGTCCAATTACATGTGTATGATTAATCAAATAAAACAACAACAGTTTGTACCTAGTGATTTGGAGAGGAGTACAACCACAAACATGTAGATCTGTAGTATGATCTAATCCACGAACACTCATAAAACTTCGGTGGATGCTAATACTTGATCCTGTAACACCACAACAATAATCACAACCAATATTTAACAAACACAAGTGTATGTTTGTGTGTGCTCGGCCGAAAACCAAAACCAATGAGAGGAGAGGAGAGGGGAGGAGGAGGGTTCGGAAAACCTAGGTAAAAATACTGAGTGATAAAACCGCCTCGTTTTTTACATGTTTAAACTATTTTGAAATACTTGGGGTAAGAATATAATACTTACTTTTACATACGGACGCAAGTGCATAAAACATTACTTATTGCCTAATTTATCACATTAGATGTTAAGTCCCCACATATCATGAACTGTTAGTTACTTGTGAGCACGAATGTTGTGAATAGATCTATTGGGTTGACCACCCTGTCCAGGTTGGTCGAGCCAACTTGACCAGAGGTACCGGTCAAACAGACGCATATCATTTGAGCGCATATTAGGTATTTGGCTAGACACCTACATGGGCATTCAATTACATGTGCATTTATGCATACAGATTATGTTAAGACTTCAGGGTCATGAACTTAGGGCAATAGTATTTGTTGGTACAACATTGACCAAGTCTCCTTATGTTTTAATGATAACAAATAAACCTTCAAAACACATAAAATAACAAACGTTAGCCAAAATTCCCTGAACTCCACATCTGCTCCTGACACGCTGCCCACGCGCCGGTGCGCCTGTAGCGTGCCAGGCTTCTGTGAAGTTCGGGACGATTTTGAAAGTCGGCTTTCCCCTTACCCAAAAAATGTGCATCTTTCAATACATGTATGTATATGTTATGTGCTTAATTGAGAACACTCAAAACGAGTTTTTGAATTAGAGAGATCCAACTTTTCAAATACCCGTTTTCGGTAAAGCGCCAACTCAAGTATTTTGACTAGTGCCTCTAGCCAAGACTTTTCTAAACCTAGAGAACTAATATACTTCACGTAACATCAAGTGAAAGTATTCATATGGCCATAACCCGTGTTTACGTCTTCTCTAATCACGTAACAGGTTTACTTTCTTATTGTTCAAACTAAGTCAAAGTTCTCTTTGCGTAAACGCATCCTTTCCCGTATGGGATATGTTTTACAATGATGCAAAGCACTTAGCTTGTTTGCATCAAGGTGATTATTGGATTCGTTGAGTCGTGGAAAGTCATGAGTTATGAGATTATGAATACTCGATGTTGAGTTACTTGAGATTATAAGTAACCTTTGATTTTCTAATACTCTTCTCAAACCATAATCATATTTGTCAACTCTTTTCGTCCTTAATGACAATATGATTATCCTCTAATCAATCCCTTGATTATTCTCAACTTCAAACTAATCCTCCCACCAATAACAAATCCTTTCAAATCTTATCCCTAACACCCTCTTATATTCCTTGTACTTTCATGTACTTCTTGTCCCCTACATTCACACACCATATTTCGAAAACATTCTCTCCCAACATTCCCTTTCAACCACTAGGATTTCAGCAACACATCATCCTCCTCATCCAACCATCCATTTCAAACACAAATAAACCTTCCCCACAAAAAAAACTCACTTCCCACACTCTTCCCATTTCAACACATGGATATTTCAAATTTGAAATCAAGCCTTAGGCTCCCATCACTTCACAATCCAATTCATCCTTACACATCCAACTCACTCTCTTACACATCCAACATTCATTTTTTTCAAATTACACACACTCCTCTCACAATCCTTTCTTCCCCTATACACTACCAACTCACTCCTTATTTCAACATATGCCACATACAAATTTGAATCCAAAGGGAAGGCTTCCCATCACATCCATATCTCATCACTCTTACACAAATCCAACTCACATCCAACCTTATCTCTTTCCCTCTTTCAAATTCAAATTTGAATTCACACCTTAGGCTCTCTTTCATCTCAACCATCCATGACACCCAAACTCATCTCAACCCTCCAATTCACCCTTTCTCTCCAAGGATGAAATATTCTCTTGGATATCCTTCTTAACTTAACCATCGTTTCTCTTCTAACCCAACCATGGTTTGTTCTCAACACATTCTCTTCTTAACCTAACCATGCTTTCTCTTCTAACACAACCATGGTTCAACCTTAACCCAACCTCACTCTCTCACTTCCCTCTAACACCATTTGAATTACAAATTCAAATCTTCCCTCTCTAACATCCACACTTGCTTTCCAAGTAAAGGAATATCCCATGACATATTCTTTCTCTCTTTTCTATGCCATGTGAGGAATACCTACTCTACCCCTATCCAATTATCCTTTCTACTCTTTTCTCTTTGATAATTGGTTCTACTTAAACAATTCACAAAACATTTTTTCAAATTGGCTATTTGAGTTGGTAGACCTTTAGAATGATTAATGTTAAGGTCTAAATGTGTGAAGTACAATTGGATGTTTAGCAAGGATGAGTATTTACAAGAGTAAGATCCTACAAGGAATGAATTCACCAGTTAGTCTGGCGCGCTGCCCACGCTCTGACGCGCAGGCAACGCGCTAGTCTTGGTAAATTATTCCCCATTTGGGATCTTGGCCTATAAATACCAACCCTTGCCTCTTTTATTCCACACCCTTGCCATTATTCTTTCTCACTATATTCTTTCTCTCTAATCCTCTAATTCTATCTTGTGTTCTTAGTCTTTCACACTAACATCATTTGAAAGAACACATCTCCTTATAAGGGAAGAATCACAAGAACCTAATCCACTCTTGTGATTGTCTTGAGGGTCTTCTTATCTCTACCCTTTCTATTTGAATCGAGTCTCCAGGTTTGGTTAGGACTTGATTAAACAATCAAACATTTTTTAATTCGATTTGGTTGTATGGGAAGTCTTGTGTCTTGGTAACCAATCCTAGATCATTGGGGATCTAGTTGGGGTTTGATACTTCTGGTGGGAAGTCTTGGTAGTGGTCTTAGTGACCTTAGTTGAAGTCGAATCGCGAGATTCTTTTGGGTGGTTTCCGAGGGCGGAATACCGTTGGGAGTAGCTCCTTCTTTGTAAGCATCGATATTAGGGAATATCGGTGGAGTGAAGTTGTAACGGTTTGTTGTCCACCGGAACGATTATACTAGTGTAATAGTATCGGTGTCGTGGATTCGTAATTGGATGTACAGATGGTATAAACCCCCATCCTGAACCAATATATATCTTGGTGTCATCTACTCGATTTATATACTTTGGATTGTGTTTTTGTTAGTGGTTGTTATTGTTTAAACCACTTGGTACTCTTCGAGGCTTAAAGCTTTTGAACATCCTAAAAGACGAAGAAACCGTATTCACCCCCTCCCCCCGTCTAAGTTTCTACAATTGGTATCAGAGCGGCATACTTAAGTTTTTGAGCATTAAAACCTTCCCGAGAAGTCGTTTTAAGTCAAAAACTTCTTTTCCAAAAATCTAAAATCCTAACTAAGATTTTTGGTAAAGTAGAGTATAGATCCAGGGCTCAAAAGAACTATGTTGAGGGGTGTTCTATGCAAAGACCACCTTTGCTAGAAACCGATGGGGTTTATTTTTGGAAAACCCGATTTGAGACCTACGATAGGTCTAAGGATCTCGACTTATGGGATATCATCCAAAATAGTGATTTTGTTTTCATGATGCAAGATCCTGAAACCAAGTTGATGGTGGAGACACCATACTCGGAAATTAAGGATGACGAGAAGAGAAGACTTGGCAAGAATCATGAAGCCAAGATGATGATCTATAATGCTCTACCTCGAAGGGAGTTCGAGAGAGTTCACTTTTGTAAGATCGCCAAGGAAATTTGGCACAGACTCATCATAACACATCAAGGAAACTCTCAAGTAAAGGATTGCAAGATAGACTTGCTCATCCAATAATATGAGAAGTTCTCGATCTCCGATGAAGAAACCATTGATATTGGTTATACACAGTTCAATGCTATTATCACAAGCCTAACAAACCATGTAATAAAGTTTCTTCGAGCTCTTCCGGTGAAGTGGCGGCCGAAAGTGACGGCTATTGAAGAAGCCAAGAACTTGGTGGTGCTTGCTCTTGATGAGCTCATTAGTAATATCAAGGTCTACGAAATGATCTTGGAGAATGACAAGGTTTTCTCCAAGGACAAAAGGGTGAAGGTCAAATTATTAGCTCTCAAGGCTAAAATTGCTAAGAGCCAAGCTAGTGAGTGTAGTGAAAGCCGAGAAGAATGTGGTGAAGATGAGGAAATGAATGATGAAGAATTCAACCTCATGGCAAGAAATTTTAGAAAGTTTCTTAGAAAGGGTGGATAGTTTAAGAGTAGTAATCGGTTTGGTAACCATGGTGGTGATCGTAGAAACAAGAATGGCGGCTACGAAAACAAAATTGGTGAAAGTTCAAAGCGTGAAGATGGGTGTTTCAATTGTGGTGACAAAGATCACTTTATAAGTGATTGTCCAAAGCCTAGAAAATACAAAGCATTCGTTGGTGGAGCATGGAGCGATAGTAAAGATGGTAATCAACCAAACAAGGAAGCTACATGTCTTATGGCAATAGAATCTCATAAGGTACACCATAACTCTTCTATTTATGATAATGCTTTAGATATTAATGAATTGCAAAAGGAGAATGAGGAACTACTCAATAATTATGAGGAGGTTTTTAGAAAATTAAGATCAACCATTAAAGAAAAACGTTCTTATGAAAAGGAAGTTTCCAAACTACTTCATAAAAACAATGAACTTGAAATTGAAATAATGAGACTTGTCACTCTCTAAGAGAGAAATGAACCATGTAAAAATTGTGAGAGTCTCATACTTAAGATTATCTCTTTGAGTGAAGAAGTCTCTGAACTTCAACAAAGGTCATTGAGTTTTACAAAATTAAAAATGAGTTGAAATGATTTGAACGACATGTTGAATCATCCAAAAATATCTCAAGACAATGAAGGTCTTGAATTTTCAAAACTTGAGAAAATAACTTCCGAGAGCCTAACAAAACATTTAGTTGTTTTAAAATCAAGACAAAGTGAAATCCTACAAACTCTGAGCCTGACGCGCTGACGCGCCAGCAGCGCGCCAAGACTCTGAGGAGAAATGGAGTTTCAACAAAAAATGTTATTAAACCTACCCCTCCTCAAGATCCTTTTGCAAACACTCGAGGTAATCAAAGATCCATGTCAAAGGTTGAAACCTTAAAACCACATTACAATCTGGTGTCACAAAATAGTCTTAGATATACACAAGCTCGAATCGACCAAAGACCTCTCTTACCTACTCCAAATATGAAACCGTCATACTCATTAAACCAAAGATTTGTCAGACCAAGTTTTTGATGAGGCGAAAAATGAACCATTTTTAGAGGGTCATTTAAGCCCGGAATTGAATTTATTTGATGAAATATTGACCTAAATCGTTCCTTTGGTGATTTTAGGTACTTTGGGAGTGAATTCTGGAAAAGGAAGCATTTTGGACGTTTTTGGAGCATAAAAGTGAAGAAAACGGCAAAGACTTAATTTTCCTTGCTGGGAACAGTACCTGACGGCGTCAAGAAGGAAAATATGACGGCGTCAGGAGCAAAATCCATGAGGACCCAGAGAAAACCTGAAGGCGTCAGAAGTAGGGCGTCAAGAGTTATTTTAGTGATGGCGTGAAGAAGGATTACACATGACGGCATCAGACCCGGATCTAGGCAGTCCGAGAACTTTATTGGCGGCGAGATGACGGCGTCAGAAATTTACTCTTGACGCCGTGTTGAGTGTGTAAATACTCATCATTTTTACCTTTTCTGAGTTGCCAAAACATCAAAAAACACTCAATATTGAATCAAAATAGTGAAAATATCCCAGGAATGTGTTTTATATGTTTTAGATGCAAAATGTTTAAAAACAAATGAAAAATGAACAAAGTTTGCATAATTGGCAGTTTTAGTCCCTCAAGTTTCAAACATTGACAAAACTAGTCCCTGAAGTTTTAAAACGAAAGAAAAGTCAACCCAAGGTTTTCTAAAGTCAAAAATTATCAAATTGATCCTTGGGTGAAAAATTTGAGAAAATTACATGTTTGGTCCCTGCAGTTTGAAAAATGACAACTTTGGTCCCTGGGATTTTAAATTTTGGAAATTTACAACTTTTGTCCTTTGGTTACTATTATATGGCAGGTTTAGTCCTTGGTTACCACTTTGGAAAATTGTCACTTCAGGCCCTCCAACTTTCAAGATATTACAAAATGGTCCAAGATTGCTCACTGGGATGATCTCCAAACACCTCATGGGATGATCTCACCACTCGTTATATTGAGCAATTAGGGTTTGTGAGACTCCTTGGAGTCTCACAAACCCTAATCACAAACCCTAATCACACTCAACCCCCCCCTCAATTTAATCATATAAAACGAGTGGTTAAGAAGAATGATGGGAAAAGTCCAAGGAGTCTCACAAACCCTAATCACACTCAACCCCCCCCCCCCCCTCTTGCATCTCCAAACAAGGGCTAAACTCCAAGATTGCTCCCCTGGCTCCAATTAATCAAAGGAAACAGACAAAAGGTTTTGGGCACCAAAATATTTGAACGATCAAGATTGGTTCTAGTGATCCTGTGGTTAAGAAGAATGATGGGAAAAGTCCAAGGAGTCTCACAAACCCTAATTGATCAATATAAAAAAGAGAAGAGGAGCAGGGAGCAGACAGTGAGAAAAATAGTAGTTAGTAGTTGTAATTTTAGTCATGGGATGATCTCACCACTCGTTTCCTTGCTCAATTTTTCCCACCGGGGAGAACTACCAAGCTTAGAAATGATATCTTGATGTTCCAACAACGTCAAGGTGAAACTCTATATGAAGCATGGACTCGTTTCAAGGACTTACTCCAAAAAGTCCCTCATCATGGCATAGATCTTTGGCTCCAAGTCCAAATCTTCTATGACCATATCGATCTCTCCACAAGGCGAACCATTGACCAATCGGCCGGTGGCAAGCTACGTGATCTTAGTGCGGAAGAATCATGGGAACTCATAGAAGTTCTTGCTCTCTATGAAAAACAAAAGTTAGAATGATCCCCGCGATTTGAACAAAACGGTCAAGGCAATATCTTTTCCTTCGAACAATTCTAGCACTCCCGACCGTAGGATCATGGAACTTGAGGACCAAGTCAAGTTTTTCATGAAATCTTACGAAGCTCCTAAGCCTTCAAGCCAAGTGAACAAAATCACTTCTTCATGCGAATTATGTAGTGGTTCCCATGACACTCGTGATTGTGTGGAACTCCCCGGAACAGCTTTTGCGGACTCCGCATCCTCGCGTATCGACGAAGTGGGAGATAAGCGGTACACTTTCAAACCCGAGCCAAACCCTTATGGTGATTCCTACAACCCCGCTTGGAAAAATCACCCGAACCTTAGGTGGAAACAAAACCAAAACAATCCTTCCAACCCGCCTAATCGTTACCAACCAAACGGTCCACCCTCCAACCGTACTTTCAACAACAATCCTTCTAACAACTATGGTAGTACCAACAATCTTGAAGGATTGATGTCCAAGTTTGTGGCATCTCAAGAAGCTCGCATATCCAAGTTTGAAGCCGATTTCAAACAAAAGCAAAGCGAGATGACCAAAATTGACACATTGTTGAAAGTTCTCAACGACCGAGAAATGGGAGCACTCCCAAGCGACACGGTCAAGAACCCGAAACTAAACGTTAATTCCATATCATCAGTTTGGTCACCCACTTCTTCTCCGCAATACTACTCGGTTAAATCAACGAGCACATGTTTCAAACAAAACCAAATTCTTCAAAAGGACCAATCAAACAAAACACCCGATATAAAACTGGTCAAAAGCATAGTTGAAACACTTCCTACGCAGGACCTTGACGATGAATTCAAGGAGCTTCACCTTGAACGCCCCGTCATTGATGTCTTAGCCCGTGCTCCTTACTATAGTCTAGAAAAGTATGAGAAGTTTAAGCTAGGTAAAAAATGGGACCGCCTTTGTTCAAAACAAGTTGCCTAAAAAGCTTGATGATCCGGGTATATTTGTTTTGCCTTGTAAGATAGGAAGATCCGAAGCTTTCGACACACTAGCCGATTTAGGATCAAGCCTCAATTTGATTCCCTTATCCCTTTTCACCACTCTCAAGCTAGGTAAGTTAGAGGAGACGGAGGTCTTAATTGGTCTAGCGGATGGGAGTATTGCCCACCCGGTTGGAATGATTAAGGATGTAGTTATTCACGTAGGGAAGTTAACTATTTTAGCGGATTTTCACGTCCTAGATATGGTTAGTAGGAAGAGGATTTTTAGCAACCGCTAGTGCCATGATAGATTGTAAGGAGTCTAAGATAGCGGTAGGTGAGGGCGATACTTGGTCGGTATATGATGTTAAGAAACATAGCTACGATTGTGAGGATGAACCGACACCACATTGGGTAGAGATGAATAGGAGACCATCTAGATATGGACCTTGGATAGAAAGAAACTTTATAGGACCTCAACGCCCATTCTATCTAGAAAAAGATTTCATCGATAAGACACATTCGGTGGAACAACTCATAGCTAGAGATGAAGAGCTAGATCCTTTTGAGGACCCCCTAGTCTTTAGGAAAATGATTGAGTTCTTAAGCGTAATGCCTATTAATATAGAGATGAACAAGTGGAAAAGAGAGGGGGATAATTGTAAATGGAGGTGAGACAAGCCACCTAAGGAAGGTGACGGATCATGGCATATGAAGATGATTTTGTATGATCCGGATGGAGAAAAGTTTGAAAGGTCATACCGTACTAAGAAAACCGATAGGAAGTTGAAACCTAAGTTTGATCCCAAAGATGTCCTCAATGAGGAACTCACCCATATCACGTAGTAACCTATGACCTTGAGTCTAGCTACAAGAATCGTAAATAAAAAAAAAGCGCTTCTTGGGAGGCAACCCATGTTTTGTGTGATTTTTATTTTGTTTGATTGTTATTTTTTTCCGTATGCATGCTTTATTTTTATTGTTGGTAGATCATGTTTCAAAACTAAAATGGTGAAACTACTTTACTTTGTTGTTTGGCTTAGTTTTAACTTCATCCAAAGGTATTTCGCAAAAGATAAGTGTAAGGGGAAACCCCAAATATGTTTTTAAGAAACAAACTCGATCATGATTCTCCACAATATTAAGTGAACATGTATATTCGTATTTGTTAGAGTCAAATGCTTGTATCGAGTTATAATGATGTTTTGCAGGATTTTCCAAGAAGTAGGACAAAGTTTTTCCAGAAATTTTCTGGAAACTTAACATAAGAATTTCTGCAGGTCACTTCTGACGGCGTCAGGAAGAAACTCCTGACGGCGTCACGTGTAAAATTCTGGAAATTTTACCAGTTTTGTTTTTCTAACGGAGTCTTAAAGTTTTTGTTGAATCTTTAGTTTTATAATCTCCAGGAAATCTGCAAACATCATTCCATAAGCATTATATCTTATTTTGTTTTCTAGGATTTGTTAGCATATATAGATTGCCGCCAATTTTACGCGAGGTTGCCTTGTTTGTTTTCTCAGGTTTAACAGGTTGTGTTTGATAAGAAGATGATTTATATTCCGGAAGGGAAGCTTTGATTGTTCATTTTCTTGAAGGAAGATCTAACCTGGTTACCATATTATCCATACCGAGCGAATCAGGGGAGTATTTGATTTCATTCTTTTACCTGTTTTACTTTTACATTCTTTACTTGAACATTGGGGACAATGTTCATCCTAAGTGTAAGGGGAGGGTAAAATAATGATACCTTACAGATACACTTTCGCTTGAGTTTGTTTGTTTGATGGTAGGTGTGTAATAAAACTAAGAGAAATACTTGTTAGTGCAATTTTAGCGCCAAATTTAAATTTTTTTACAACATTTAGGAGTGAAACTTTAGCCACAGCAAGCGTCTCATGGATAGGAGTTGTATGACTAGCACGAAACCGTACCATTCAGAAAAATTTTCCACCCAAATATGTGAGGTTCGCCTTTAGATTTGATAGGAAAAGCATTTACTATTAGTGCTTATGAGTGTACCGGTAGCATTTAGATTCTAGAACTTGCGTTAGTGATGCATCCCGAGACCGCTAGTGAGACTACATTCGTGTAGTAGGATTTACTACATGATAAGAGGCATTAGGATCACCCTTGTGTTAAACCCGTATCATAATTACTTGACCATTTAAGTCATATTACTTGGCTAGTTAAGTCAACTAATTTTTCCCACACATTAGCGTTGTACTCATTTTTAGTACACGAAACCCCTAGTACACCCCTCCGAGCCTATCCTTTCGTTTCTAACTTTAAGTATCTTACTTAAAGGAAGAATTTGTTACACCCCACTTAAATGTACACCCAAATCGCCTTAGCCTTCCGTGTATGCACTCATCTTTGGTGCATTATTGTTATTTGTTAAACCCTTAGTTAATTATCTAATTGATTACATGGTTGCTAAGTCGAGTCATATCCTTGTACATATTGTTTTGGGATGATTGGGACTCATGGGTAAAGTACTAATGTTATGGAGTAATAGGGAAGAACATCATATATTACCCCCATATGTGCGTTAATCTTAAAAGTACTCCAAGTGTTTTAATTTTCTTAATTCGAGTCATTAGATTAGTTTATTGTAAAGTATGTAAAAAATCAAGTGTAAGGGGAATGTTCATTCCCTATGATTTATTATTTTGGATAGTAGGGTAAGAGTGTATGCAAAAAAAAAAAAAATGGAAAAATCAAGAAAAAGAAAAAAAAATAGAAAAAGAAAAGAGAAAAAACATACGGACTACCATCCCGTTTCATTCTATGTTTGTTTTATGTTTTTGTTATTTTTTATTTATTAGCTTAAGTCGAGTCTAGTCTTGGCTTAGCAACGCCATATTGTACATGTAATTAACCAAGATTATTAACTCGCCACCAGTAAAGATTGCCTATATCCAACAAAACCGTGTATTTCATATCCCTATACCTAACGTTACAACCCTTTAAAAAGACCTCTTTGATAGTTTATCCTAGGTGCTTACGCCATGTGGTGGAGGTCTGATCCTTTCCCAAGCCTATGGTAATTTATTTTGCTATGACAGGTAGTGAGAGATGTTTTCCATTTCCATATTGTGATATTACTTTATTACACCCGAGAGATGTGAGTATCTAAACACTATTTGTGAGGTGCTAGTGTATGACCTCCGTGCTTGTCTTTGTTCTTTAGTAGAACGATTATTTGTTGTAATTACTTTTATATTAGTGTTAAATGACCCTGTTAATACAAATATCGCCTAAAAACGTTATTTATATTTTACGATCTTTGCTAAGTTTTGTTAATGACAAAGTATGAAGTTTAGCTATAAGTAAATCATCACTTTTAGTGTTTAAGTCTTGTTTAACTAAGGTTAACATTTCCTTTAAACAAAACTATGTTTTTACTTCTTAAACTAAAATGAGTCTTGTCACATCATATTTATTTCTTAATATAGTAAGGTCACATCACATTTAGGGCAAGTTTTGTCATTATGCATTTATGGAAAGAAATGTGTTTGACTAACTTTGTTGTGGCTTGCAAGCTTTGTATTTGACTTGTTATTATGAGATGTGACATTGTTTGGTTGCTAGGAGTAATGAGACAAGACCTTGTTTGGTTTGCAAGATTTATTGCAAAACCAACTGCAGCCCTGGCGGTACCCTGGAGGTACACGGGCGGAACCCTTTTGAGGGGTCCGCCTGATCCGCCAGACCTGCAGTGTTGTTTGCTATAAATACCAAACCATTTGTTAGTTTTTGGTAACACTTTTAGGATATATATTCACATACTCTCTCAACTAACTCAGTAACCTTTTGATTTGTAATTCTCTTATGTAGCAAGGGACTTCACAAGATCATTCAAGAAGTTACAAGCTTCAACTCTAAAGTTGCAAGTCTTGGTAGCTTGGTCATGTATAAGCTTTGGTAGTTTATACTTCATGTGTGTCATGTATATAGAAGTAAGTGGTTAGTATTTTAGGCCTCAAAATACGTAGTGTGTCGAGAGTTGTTGTACCCTTGTAAAAGAACTAACGGGAGTGGTTGTACCATTGGTAAAGAACTCGACATCTAGCTTAGTGTCGGTAAAAGTGTAAGCGACGAACGGGAGTGGTTGTGCCCTTGTAAAAGAACTCGACATCTAGCTTAGTGTCGGTAAAAGTGTAAGCGACGTTGTAAAGGTTTTCTCCGCCGGTGAAAGGAGCTTGTTGATTAGTGCTTATAACTCTCGAGTTGGAAACTCGGGGCGTGGATGTAGGGCAAGGAAAAAGAGTCCTTGTAGCCGAACCACGATAAACAATCGTGTTGTGGTTTGATCGTTTCTTTCTTTATCTTTGCTTATTACATGTTATTCTTTTGTTGACATAGCTAGTTACTTATAAAGGTTCTCAAAGAACTAAACAAATAAAGATGTGTTTATATCTTCAAACAAAAGTAAAGGTTTTCAAAGAACTAAACTAGCAAAGTTATGATCATCACAAGCAAAGCTTTTCAAAGTTTGAAACTAGTAAAGTTAGAATTGTTATTCACATGAAAAGCTTTTCAAAGAATCAAACGTATAACATTGTACTTATATCTTTAAGCAAACGTAAATGTTTTTAAAGATATTTAAGCTAAATAAGAATTTACAAAGCGGTAAACTATTCAACCCCCCTTCTAGTTTTCCACAATTGGCATCAGGAGCTACGTTACTCAAGATCTTTAAAATAGAATGTATTTTAAAACTTGGATTGATCCATGGATTTTGAAAATCTCAAAGAAGGGCAACCTATTAAAAACCAACCGCTATTTAAAAAAGAAAACTTACTTGAATGGAAAAGTAATTTTGAAAACTATGTAAAATCAATTGATCAAGATCTTTGGCATATTATTTCTTTTGGTAATTTCAAACCAAAGAAAACAAATTTTTGAAAACCAAGATAACTATCTTAAACTTGATAAAAATACTAAAGCTAAAACAATGCTTTACAAAGCTTTAGTACCAAATATGAAAGAATGTATTTTTGTCAAAAGGCTAATGATGTTTGAAAAATATGGTAAACTTTCATCAAGGAATATGTCAAGTCAAAGATGATCAATTTAATCTTACATATGAATTAGAAGTTTTAGAAACCAATTGATAGACACTTAGTAGAAGTTAATACATGTGCTACTAGTTTAAATGTTTTAAATGAAGGTACAAGTGAAGATGAGTATGTGTGTTTTGTTGAACCTGCTTGCGAATCTTGGAATGTAATGGATGTTGACGAAGACAATGATCCGGTAGTTTATTGTCAACTTATTGATACAACAAGCAATGTGTAAGTAAAGGTGATTACTCGTGTCAAGCTCGTAGTTGTCTTGCTTGCGATTCATGGAATAACTCGGATGAAGATGAAGTCAATCATCCGGTTTGTGATTCTATACTAGATAAAACATCAAGCAAGGTACACTTTGAAACCAAACTCTTTTGCTTTGATTAATTTATCCTAGAGTTTTCTAAACTAGAAAATGAGTCTAAACATTTGTGCAACATGGACCTAAAAGCTATCTTCAAGAATAAGTCTTTAAAATCTCTTAAGAATATCTTTGAAAAGGAAATCTTATTGGAAGATAAAATGTCTAGAATTAAGAGTAATGTTGAAATTAATCTAGAATGTAAATTATGTCTAGATTACAAACATGAGATTAAAATGCAAAATGAGAAAGGAAAAATTATTAGTTAAATTTGATGAAAGCTCAAAATCTATTGAAAGATTGTTGAGGAGTCAAAGGTTGTTTAAAGATAAAACTAGATTAGGATTTAACTCAAAAGCACCATTAACTAATGAAACAAAGCAAGTACAATTTGTCTAACCTAGAAGAGAGATTTAGAGATAATTCTATCTCTAATAGAAACTCATGATAAAAGAATTAAGATTATCATGCTCTATGCTTTTATATGATTGTCTAACCTTCTTGGATACATGAGTAATTGAGTTTCAAAGCATGTCGTCATACCAAGACTCTACACGTTGTGTTTATCCTCTTGATAGCATCTCTATGCAATTTAAAAGGTACACATTACTTCAACTTGACTTTAATAGTCTCTTGCTTCTAGCATTATGTGTTAGGATATGTGTTATTAGTAATACTCTAAAAGTGTTTACTTGCTATTAGTAATAACTAGGATTAGATTCTATGCAACAAGGAAATTCGTCTTTAGTACTAGTAGGAGATATAAGGTGCTTTGGTTCTTTAACCATCAAGAGATAAACACGAAAAACTCTTGTGTGAGTCTCACTCAACTCTTGCTTACAAGTGAGCTAACTAAGAATTTCCTAAGTGTTAAAATGTCTAACACTTTTGTGATGCTTGCAAAACAAACCTTTGTTAAATAACATTCTCAAACACCATACTTTGAGTCTTAAATTGTGTTTTTCCTCAATATGATAATCTCACATAAAACACACAAGGTGAAATAAATTACATTAGCTTACATTAGGATGTGTAAAAGAAAATGAGTTTTCAACATCTAGGATTTACACATCAAATGTGACACATAGTCTCATGATGTTGTACCTCTTGGACTTTTTCAAAATAAATAGAGTTCATAGTGTCTTAAGTAAGAAAACCCAAAGAGTCGAGGAGTCATTGAATATGACATTTAACAAGTAATCTCCTCCTTCTATGATATCATCTTTGGTAGATGATAACTTAGTCGAAAGTCCAATGATGGCAAGACAAGCATGGAGTAAAAGTACAAAACAACATCTTTTCACCTTGAGATTAAACATTGAATCAAGAAAAATTGACATGAGTTATAAAACTTGATTTATTGGTCATTAGTTGTGTCTAAACAAATTCAACAAAAACAATTTTTGGAATTTAGAATAAAACAACTGGTAAAACGAAATTGATATTTCAAAGTAATCAAGTGAGTATAGTGTCAATATTTGAAAGACTTTTTGATAATAAAAGCAAGCCACAAAAGCAAGGGATTTTAACTTAAAGACATTCCTAGTTGCTCTCTTGTTTTCAATGATTAAGTTATTGATGACTTATCAAGAATGAGATTAGTAAATCCGTAGGTAAAACTAAACGTAGAGAAATGTTTGGAAGACTACTTGTTCTCATAACAACTAGATTCAACATTATGTTTAGTTTTTGTCTATGTGATCGTGTTAAAGAAGATCCTAAAACAACTCTTTAATTGAGCCTATTTGGATACATCATAAGGTACTACACAACTAGGATTATGGTCTCCCAAAAGAACGGGAATAGAAACCATAGTGTATGCCAAATGGAATTATGTCGGTAATAAGTTGATAAGAAAAGCACAAGTGGTACTTGCACTTTTATACTTACTTACCCAATGATTCTCCAAAACGCGTAAGATTCTCAAATTGGTATCGGATGAAGAAGCACATCAACAAGCTCCGCTTAAACAAGCAAATTCGCGTCAACAACGGAATTCATCTCATCAACGTTGTTATCCCTTCAACAAAGGAAGCATCAACTTCAGCAACAATTCAATTCATTATGTTCCTAATAGACATATTTGTGATCCATCATCATCGCCTTGGTAAGATTGTTCATTGAGGAACGTCTTATCTAAGAAAGTCTTCTACGTTAACTATTTCATCAACGCGTTAACAAAATCTCTTGAAAAGTGAAGCATTCACAATTCCTAGGCTTAGTCAAAGACTCATAAGACCTAAAACATTAAGGTTTGAACGTTAGGATAAAACCATAAAAATCAAGACAAATTATTATTTTTTTTTAGTTTCTCCCTGCAGAACCCACGGCACCTTCAGACCATACGGGCGGAACCCATTTTTTGGTTCCGCCTGGTCCGCCAAACCTCAGAATGTATTATTTGTTATTTCAAAACCAAACACCCTCTTAAATCTTAACAAAAACTTTCAAACAGCATCACCCTCTCTAAAACACATATCCTCACGAATTTTAGGGCTTCTAATCCAATCTCTTCCAATCCAACTAACTTTGTAAGTATTCTAATCACAATTACATTTTTAATTTAATTATAACATTCTTGCTTACAATCATTAACTAGAATCTTAGGGCTTTTGCATAAAACTTCATGATTCTTGAAAAACTTGGTGGTTAATCAATTATGTATTTCATTAGTTAAGAAATGTATCTTCTCATTGTTACTTTGATTTACCAAACACACCAAGTGCATTATTTTTCTAATTGCAACATGATTCATCACCACATTGTTAAAACAAATGAAAAACATCATTTAAACATCACTTGCATACTATCTCTTGAATGCTAAAGGGGATACATAACTAATATGTATTTTCGGGTACATTCAATCGAAGACACATTCAATTAGGAGAGTGTTGGTTATCTTTTGTTTTCACAACTAACAATTTAGGAATCAAAATGAGTCAAGATAACCATGTCTTCACATTGTCTTGCATATAGGAATATATTAGAACATCCTCGTTGTTAAAAGTCATTAACATACAATTTTATGTTTTCTAGGAATCAACATGCCTCCCGTAAACAAATCCGATCACAAAGAAACCCTTAAATACATGCCCAAACACCATATGACCAAAGGTCTCAACTCGGTTCAAGTAAAAACCTTTAAGGCATTAGAAAAACGCTATGTTCACGAAGATAGAACCATTGATCCATCCTTTCTAGAAGGAACATCTATTCGCCAAAACTTTGCCGCAATTCACTTTGATTGTCTCCTTGATTTAGATGAGCCAATTTGTCCTAGGTTCATTTTGGAATTTTATGCAACCGTAAACCTCTCCTCATGTGCTGGTGGTAGGATATCATTAAACTTCACAACAAATCAAATATCACATGACATTGATTTAAAAGATTTAGCTATAATTCTTGGTGTACCAAATGAGGGAACTTGTCTCTACACGGATAAGTGGCCCATTTCAACTCTTGATTCTATTGATCGTTTTTATCCATATGATACACCTCTTGCTAGTAAAGAAACCATTAAGGAACACCTCTTTGTTAGAACCTCTACCACTAGGGTGAATCGTTCGGAGAACATTGTAGACAAGGATCCTTTTGGTATGGAGCTCAATGAGCTTAAACCACAATTTAAGAAGTGGGAAGACATTCTTAGGGCTAACGTCATAAGTACCATAGGAAATAGAGATCACATCAACCCATGCTTATGCTACATGCTATATAGCATTTCCACCGGTCAACCCTTCAACTTAGCCTACTACGTTGCCAAAAGAATGGCCGACATATCCTTAGTTGGAACAACCGCTCTTCCCTATGGCATGTTTCTTACCCGCCTCTTTAGAGCAATCTCACCCATTTCTCCTAACGAAGATGGAATACGCCTTGACTATTTTCTCGTTCCTCACACCTTCGTTCCCCTAAGTGATAAACGTGTTTACAAAAATAAGGGCAAACGTACTCGATCACCTACACCATCATCATCATCATCATCATCATCCGGAATGAGCGAGGATGATAAACTTCCCAACTCTAAGTTACCTCCTTTAGAATACCTTCAAGCTCTCCCTATCATTGACAATGCTTCCGAAGAATTCAAGCAAACCAAAGGAATGTTCAAGTGTTTTGGAAGGTACCTAAACAAGCTCAAAAAGAAGATAGACCGGTTGTGAGAAGATTAAGGAGCGTTTGGCATAAGAATGCTTTAGAATCGTCTTTGTGTTAAAACTACGTGAATTATGTGTTTTTCACTTTCATGGTTTATTATGTTTGTTGGATTATGTTTGTATGAACTTGTATGCATAATGACAATGTTTAAGGTGTTTGTCATCTTTTCTATGCTTATGGGAATTCTTACTAAGTATAGTGAAATCCTCGACCTCAAGGTCAAAGTCCCATGATATGTATGTTTACATGTCAAATTTTTGCATTGCCTAACCAGTAATGCCTTATCTTTTTGATTTTAGGAGTTTTCGAAAATTTTGAAAATCGTCTCGCGGGTCAAAAACGCGGACTGCCTAATTTTTTACCCCTGGCAGATCTGGCGGTACCCAAAATTGGGGTCCGCCAGTGTGTTTTCTGGGAATTCCAGAAATGGCCCAACGGACCAGGCGGTACCCTCAAATGGGTTCCGCCAGTGTCTTCTGAGGGATCCGCCAGACACCTGCAGAAAATTTTTCCATTTTTCTTAAGTCCAAAACTTGTAATGTGTCAAAATCATTATCCTAAGTGAGAAACATCTTTCATTTACAACAACAACCATATTGGAACAAACCTCACTCACTAAAACAATTAGGAAGACACTTCCCGCCAAAAATTCAAATTCAAAACATAACTAACCAAAGGAACCCTTTTAAAGGATCCTTCAAGCCTTTGATACATTTTCAACCAAACCACTTCCCATGATCACAAAGCATTGAGTGCTTAGGTTGGTCTTTCACTCCATCCTATTCATTGGATTGACCTCAAATGATGTGACATGGTCATGAAAATCATTTGACACCTCAATCTTAGAATAGTAAAACATCAAATCCAAACACTATTTCAACACTTTTCTCATCCTATAAAATTGAAAGCTTCACAACAATTCAAATCACACCATCACCATCAAGACTTCTCTCCTCAAACATCAAAACCAAAACCTTTGAAATGACCAAATCCAACACCTCATCCGAGTCATCAAAATCATGTGCTAAAACCACTAGGATTAGTGTGAAACCTTGTTGCTTCAACAAAACCACAAAGTCAAGCTCATCATCATCAAGTGATGCTTCACTTAACATCTCCTCACCTATCCAAGATTTTCTTAACCGTACTACCTCAACTACACCCTCAACACATTGTAATACTAATGTGATCACCATTCAAGATTTACTTAATCTTGCTACTCCACCACCTTCTCCACCACTTTGCAACTCAAACCTAGCAATTAACCCATCATCAACTAAACCTTTGAGTGAGTCAACTCCATTTTCTCAACAAGCTTTTAAATCAAAAACTCCTTCACCTCAATCACCAACACCTACACCAATGGAACTTTTCCATACACCACCAACATCACCAACACCCAATTTGGAAACTTTTGATGATCTATCATCAACACCATCATCCTTCTCACTTTTTGATACCGTTGCTCAAATGGAAACCCAACAACAACCTAGTGAGCAACTTAATGATGAACCCCATTACCCATCTACGGTAGAACGGTTGGCTTACCGTTATGCTAAACCATCCATTTTTCCAAATGATTAAGGTCATACCCACTCACATTCATTTGTGTTTCATCCAATTTACAAAAACCTTCATGGTGATCCTTACGGAGAACCAAGTTTTCGTCACCTAATTCAACCACAAGAACAACAACAAAAACAACAACAATTTGATTCTCTACTTTCTTCTTATGAGAAAATAGAAGCCTCAATGTGGGAAAAACCTCCAAAAATGAATGAGGAAATAAACACCCATTTAAACCACCTCAATGCCTTCAAACGAATGGTTGATTCTCAAATCAATCATGTTATGGAATTCAATACGGCATTAAATTCAACAAATGAAGGTAACAAATACACCTTTCAAACATCCACATTTGCTCCTTCAAGTTCAACCCATCCACCACCAACAAATCAAACCTCTCTTCCACCAAACTTCCCCCGCCATGATTGTGGACATTGCGAAAGAACCGCTCGCATTAGTGAAAGGTGTCGAACAGAACTTCGCGAGTTAACCGAAGAAATGAGGTTTATTCTAAACCACATTTTGGACCGTCTCCAATCCTTGTCTCATCCACCACAACCTTAGAGTCTCCAAAATGAAACAAAACCGTTTCTCTTGGAAAATGTCTCCCATTTTAACCAACAAACCAAAACCAAGTCACCTCCTCACCTTTCAAAATAAAACCCGCTATAACCCTCAACTCACATTTTCATCCTTAAACAACCCTATCCTTGTTTTTGGAAAATGGTTCTCATTAAGGATAATGATGATTTCCTTGTAGCTTTTTATACTCTTAGTTCATTTTTAGTTTTTCTTTGTTTCTTAAAAAAGTAGGATGTTGTAATCTTAATTATGTGTCTTTGACTCTCTAAGAGTCAAAATTTTACATTAAATGAAGATTAATTCTACAACAAGGTTTGCATTGTTTAAATGACCATTGTAGGTATGATATGTGAACTATACCTTGTTATGGTACCATACATAAATCTTATGCTTTAAAAGCTAACCTCTCTTTTTGTAGGTTCATTTTCCATGTTTTCCTTCCTTGATACTCCATTTAGGGGAGTAATATTCAAGGGGGAGCATGAGTGTTGTACTATTTCACTTCACAACTCTTAGTTGTGTTTAAACATGAAATGCTTTCATGACTTGGTATCTTGTGCAACAACTAACCTTTTCCTGTAGGTTCAAAATCCATGTCTCCTCTCTTGGCACTCCATTTAGGGGGAGTATCGTTCAAGGGGGAGCAAGTGGTTACTTCTGCTTCGCTACTCTTCTTTTTGTTTCGACAAAAAGGGGGGGAATTTAGATATAAACTTGTTTCAATAATTTTTTTTATATCACATCATCTTAGCAAAAACAAGTTTTTATACCTAACTTTATAAGACTTAATACTAAAACTAGTAACTTACTTATAAATAAAGTTTATGTTTTTTCATCAACAAAAAGGGGGAGATTGTTAATACAAATATCGCCTAAAAACGTTATTTATATTTTACGATCTTTGCTAAGTTTTGTTAATGACAAAGTATGAAGTTTAGCTATAAGTAAATCATCACTTTTAGTGTTTAAGTCTTGTTTAACTAAGGTTAACATTTCCTTTTAAACAAAACTATGTTTTTACTTCTTAAACTAAAATGAGTCTTGTCACATCATATTTATTTCTTAATATAGTAAGGTCACATCACATTTAGGGCAAGTTTTGTCATTATGCATTTATGGAAAGAAATGTGTTTGACTAACTTTGTTGTGGCTTGCAAGCTTTGTATTTGACTTGTTATTATGAGATGTGACATTGTTTGGTTGCTAGGAGTAATGAGACAAGACCTTGTTTGGTTTGCAAGATTTATTGCAAAACCAACTGCAGCCCTGGCGGTACCCTGGAGGTACACGGGCGGAACCCTTTTGAGGGGTCCGCCTGATCCGCCAAACCTGCAGTGTTGTTTGCTATAAATACCAAACCATTTGTTAGTTTTTGGTAACACTTTTAGGATATATATTCACATACTCTCTCAACTAACTCAGTAACCTTTTGATTTGTGATTCTCTTATGTAGCAAGGGACTTCACAAGATCATTCAAGAAGTTACAAGCTTCAACTCTAAAGTTGCAAGTCTTGGTAGCTTGGTCATGTATAAGCTTTGGTAGTTTATACTTCATGTGTGTCATGTATATAGAAGTAAGTGGTTAGTATTTTAGGCCTCAAAATACGTAGTGTGTCGGGAGTTGTTGTACCCTTGTAAAAGAACTAACGGGAGTGGTTGTACCCTTGGTAAAGAACTCGACATCTAGCTTAGTGTCGGTAAAAGTGTAAGCGACGAACGGGAGTGGTTGTGCCCTTGTAAAAGAACTCGACATCTAGCTTAGTGTCGGTAAAAGTGTAAGCGACGTTGTAAAGGTTTTCTCTGCCGGTGAAAGGAGCTTGTTGATTAGTGCTTATAACTCTCGAGTTGGAAACTCGGGGCGTGGATGTAGGGCAAGGAAAAAGAGTCCTTGTAGCCGAACCACGATAAACAATCGTGTTGTGGTTTGATCGTTTCTTTCCTTATCTTTGCTTATTACATGTTGTTCTTTTGTTGACATAGCTAGTTACTTATAAAGGTTCTCAAAGAACTAAACAAGTAAAGATGTGTTTATATCTTCAAACAAAAGTAAAGGTTTTCAAAGAACTAAACTAGCAAAGTTAGGATCATCACAAGCAAAGCTTTTCAAAGTTTGAAACTAGTAAAGCTAGAATTGTTATTCACATGAAAAGCTTTTCAAAGAATCAAACGTATAACATTGTACTTATATCTTTAAGCAAACGTAAATGTTTTTAAAGATATTTAAGCTAAATAAGAATTTACAAAGCGGTAAACTATTCAACCCCCCTTCTAGTTTTCCACAGACCCCTAACTTGTATTTTGATTAGAATAAAAGCGCATTTGCTTGAGGACAAGCAAATCTCAAGTGTAAGGGTATATGATGAGGCAAAAAATGAACCGTTTTTAGGGGGTCATTTAAGCCCGGAATTGAATTTATTTGATCAAATATTGCCCTAAATCGTTCCTTTTCTGATTTTAGGTACTTTGGTAGTGAATTCTGGAAAAGGAAGCATTTTGGACGTTTTTGGAGCATAAAAGTGAAGAAAACGGCAAAAACTTAATTTTCCATGCTGGGAACAGTACCTGACGGTGTCAAGAAGGAAAATATGACGGCGTCAGGAGCAAAATCCATGACGACCCAGAGAAAACCTGAAGGCTTCAGAAGTAGGGCGTCAAGAGTTATTTTGGTGACGGCCTGAAGAAGGATTACACATGACGGCGTCAGACCCGGATCTAGGCAGTCCGAGAACTTTATTGGCGGCGAGATGACGGTGTCAGAAATTTGCTCTTGACGCCGTCACCTCACAAAATCTATATATACTTTGCTATTTTTCTTTCATAAAAAGAGGAACTTGTGTGGAGAATACTAGGGCCGAACCTAATAAACCCTAGGTCATTTATACAAGGGTTTTCACCCCGTGAAACCTTTCATGTTCAATTAAGATAAGTCTTCTTTCAATTCATTCAATATGTCTATGTGTTGTTTGAATATATCTTGTGCTTGTCTTGATTATAACATGCTAGGCTAGATCTTTCATGTGTTTGTGTAGGATCTTAAATATATATTGATCCATGTGGTTCGGGTGGTCTTTGGTTATGGAAGATTAGAAAAGCCATGGTAAGAGTTTAGAGAGAGAGAGAGAGAGAGAGAGAGTTGGGAACTCTAGAGAGAGAAAGTGAAAGAAAAAGAAATTGAATGATTAGAAGTTCCAACCCTCTCCACATGTGGAGAGGGGTATTTATAGTTATCTACAAAACGCCCACACCCGGGCTGTGGATCAGGCATACATTGGGTAAAGACCCGTCCTTCTTCCATGGTGTTACTTAAACTAAACTAATATCTAACTAACTAATAAACAAACTATGAGCTATCTTAATGCTATTACAATAATCAGGTGACCGAGACTTTTACAGGAATATTTGTATTCCTAACAATCTCCCCCTAAGCGAGGTCACCTTTGAAATTAAGCTCCTTGGTCTTTAAGCATTCTTTCGTCTCTGTAGCTCGTAGGATCTGATTCTTCATAGTAGAGATCTTTGTGCTTTAAGTGGAAGACTCTAGATGACACCTTCAATGTGATGGATGATCTTTGAAAGTAACATCAGCTGCATCATCCAAAAGAATGTTTGAAAGTCATCTTGGAGTAGTAACGTCTCCATGTGATATTAATCTCTTTGTGTTGGCATGCTCACACTTTTCAGGATCATGATCTTCTTTATCAGAGTTGAGGAAGCACGGTTGAAGCCCATTCAATGATCATGATATCTTTTGAGTTATGAAGTTGAAGTGTGAGCATATGTTGACGGATCAGCATCTTTTCAGCAATCACCCGCAACCGTTAGAAATTCCTACAAGTAGACAGTTAGCAACAAATCATCCGGTACTTATAGGTTTGGAATTAGAGATTGTCAACAGCATAGTGTGAAAACTCTCTCTAATCCTTACCAAGACCGTTCCTAATCGAAAACCCACAGAGGGCTTTTTAAGATCGTACCGTAGTATGTCAACGATTAGGTGAGTCACTGGAGATCACTCCACGACTGTTGACCATTTGAAACCACCGCGACCACTAAGCGTAATCCATGAGGAATTACCGAAGTGACCTGCTTTCAGGGCTGCTTGATGTTGACCCTGGCAGGAATTTCCATTCAATCATTGGGAGTTACTAACGCAACATCCCTCATAAATGTTCAGGCAGATTGATAAGATCTGCGTAGGACTCATAAGTTTACCACTGGTGTCCTTCATGTTGAACAACCAGGGTAGAAGTAGCACATGTTCCTATGAGATCTTTTTATGTATCTCGAGGCTCTAGACTCAATAAGTGCATTTGGTTTTCCTACACGGAGATTAGGGAGAGGTCTCCTGCTTCAATATCAACCATCTCTAAGAGATGAGTCAATAGATTACACCGGTTCCCCGTGAGAATGAAACAAGTTCTTTTAAGAGAACTTGAGTAGTTAGAAGGTTTAGTGCAGTGCGTCACTGGGTCCATGACGACTTGTCTTCAATACCAATGTCGCCTTAGCAACAATTAGTAGATTATGAATTGAACCCGGTTTCTGCCCTAAGGTTGAATAATTGGAGGGCTATTTCTTTTCACCCTTTCATATTTCATTTTTTTTTTCATTCTTCAACCCCTTCTTTCCCCATTCTCACAATTCTCCTTTTTTCATGATCATACCTACGGACTTTCTAATACTATCTATTCGGTATTGTCCATGGGTAGATCCCTCCGGCTCTGGCGGATCATAGGACGGTATTTCTAACCTTAGCCACCTTATAACTTCATGACTATCCTATGTTGCCATACACCAAATCATTGAAAATTCTCTCAACGCGTTTATGATTGAGAAATACATTTTGTTAACACATTGAGAGTTTTATCATTTTCAAATGCTCCCCCTTAACATGTGCTCATATGTATTGATTTGAAAATTTGCACATGTCGGAAAGAGTTGCACTTTTTGAATTGATCTACCTTAAATGATCATGACCGGGCATTCGAGACACGCTTACATCACTAGATAAACTAGCTTGAAGTTATTACCCGGCCCGATCAGGTTCACCCAAGGTTTCTCGAAACGGTACATTCTACTTAAACTAGTCCTCTTCGAGACACGCTTACATCACTGGTTGAACCAGCTTGAAGTTATTACCCATCCAGGACTAGTCCTTTCGATTCAGGACATTAGTGTTTCATCAATTCATGAGTCAAATCTGAGTCTCGAACTCGTAAGATGCAAGGATCCTTTTTCACAAACCATTTGCTCCCCCTCAAAATGTGCATTGATATAACAAAGGAGTTTAGCACATAGGGAAGAGCATATATTTGGGTTTTGGTTCAAAACATCACATTCTAATCAGTTTTTCATATTTAAATCACATCTTCTCCCCCGATCAAAAATTTCAAACCAATTGAGATTTGTGATCCAAAGTGATTTAAATAAGTTTAGAGATTTTGGGAGAAAGATGCGTCATATTTTAAGAAGGACTGATTTTGAGACGACATTTAAGCTCTCCCTCAAACCATGAGGGAGTATGTTATGTGTCAGAGATGATGAGTTTATAAATGATTTAGAGTTTTGCGATAAACTCATAAAAAATTCATATACTAACACATAACACATGCACAATCCACTTGTAGTTATGCACAAAGATCATTGTTTTGATGATGTATAGTTTTTGAAATCATTCTCCCCTTCAATCGATGACACATTTTAAAATTAAACATTTTGCACAAAGTATTAATTCTTATAGCATGGATTGAGTGGTAAATTTTAAACAACTTTTCAGGTTTGTTTGATCTTCAAAAACCATGGTACCACCAAGTTTGGAGCAAATACTTTCACGAAGAATCTTTGAAGGAAAAGTATTTGAGATGTAAAGAAGACTTCTCTTCTTTTGCCAGAAATGATGCACTTAAGCGTACATCTGATCGGAAAGGCACGAATATAAAGTAATTCATGCCTTTGTTAGGAACAGTCATCTTTTTGGCGACGAACTTTCCCCAATACTAAGACCGGGTTGCTATCTGAAGTAATAGCAAACCATAATTTTACGAACGGGTTACAGTCTGAAATAACTGCAAGCCATAATTTTAAGAATGTTTTGAGAAACGACATGTTTTAGAAAAAAAAACTTTATTTGAAACCGAAAAACTCTTGCTCAAGCATATGTATGATTCCGTGTCATTATTAAATGACATTTCTAGAAACGTACATAATATTGATTACACAAGAGACATGTCATGAGAAGAATATTTTTGGATTTTTTATGATTTTTCAGATTTTTATGGTTTTTATAGGTTTTATATTTCTCTATTTACGTATTTGTATAAGATATGTACAAAGGATATTAACCAAAATCATTACTCCTCAGCTTCCAGACTTTTCTCCGCTTCCATCATTTGACATGCTGAAGAGTAACGTGAGCACATTTGATCGGGGATTAATTCAGGCATTACACTCTCCCCTATGATGGTTACGATTAATCGGAATCATCATCATTATGTGTACATGTAGCCTGATGACGTATACATGAAGCATTGACTAGAAACCCTTTGTTACTGATTGAATCAGCCCGTGAGACGATGTCGATTAGCATTCCATGACCATGTTCTTCAACACCTTGATAGAGAGGAAGAAGTAGTGTTGGAGAACCATGGTTTGTACGACTCCTGAACTGACGTATTCAGGAGTTGTATGACCATTTCTCAATCATCATCCAACATGTAGATTAAAATCACCCTTTCCCCCCCCTCAAAAATTGCATATGCCAGCCAACTGCAATTTTTGATGATTGAACTAGTGAATATGAGTACCATCAACGGTAGGAAGCTCCACTTGACGGTTCTTGAGGACTAACATGTTGTTTATTCACCCTTTCCCCCCCTCAAAAATTGCATATGCCTGTCGAATGCAAGTTTTGATTGAATAAGTGAATAATAGAATACTCCAATATGCGGCGATCCACTTGAAAACAGAATAAGCACGGAAAGAGCATGAACTTGTTGATGAGAATGGCCATAAATAAGAAGATTCCTCTTCTTTTGAAGATAAAGTGCACTGAATCGTACACCTTTCTTTTCATTGATGAGCGGGGCCTGAAGTGTTGTCAGCAGACGCCATAATGTTGAAGTTGAGAATCGTGGTTTGAACTGATGTGTCCAAACGTCATAACGATGAAGAGCGAGGCCTGAACTGAATTTAACAGACGTCATCTCTCTCTTTTCTTCTACTCTCTTGCTAACTCGTTACCAACCCCATTATCATTCTGTCGGATATATGTTGTGACTACTGATGGAGAGAAACCCAATATGATGAACTTGAGACCGAAGTAATATGACCCGAATTTGTGACTTAATCTTGTACAAATGCGAGACAAAGAGCGGTGTAGAGACTTCGCGCAACATCGAGTCCCTAAGTAGTCTATACTCTTCAACCAACCAACCATCAAGTATAATATGTACATCACCTCTTGGATATCCACAACTTTGTGTGACACTGAGCACTACAACGTGACTCCTTACAGTAATAGTTATTTTGCAATAGAGAGAAAGAAAAAATAACTAGATATCCAAGTCCTTGTCGTTGTATTGAAAGCTCGAACAAGGATCTCGAAGAATCTTCATCCAACCTCCCCGATATCTTCAGATACTAAGTACACGCACCCATGAAATTTCACTTCAGCCTCAAATAAATAATACTGAACTAACCCCGTAGTCACATCTTGTCAATTCAATGCCTCAATCCAGCCATTTGTAATGTTATGGCTGAACTTTGATAATGGTTTTAACCCGACCATGGTCAAGAGCTCATAGCCCATCATCACGGGATTTTACAAATCTATAGTTTAAACCGAGAAATAAGTTCTTTCGCGGGATTTTACAAAACCAAGAAGAAACCGTGAGACAGTGACAGGTTGAATGTGGCATGACTGATTTGGGTATGGCAAACATCAGTTTGGGTTAAGAATATCATGTGATAATTACAGATCACATCACAATTTTAAAGTCTTTGTCCAACTAACCAACCTCGAACACAAACAATTGTGACCACATGATGAAGGAACCCGATATACCAATCTTGAAAATGAAGTAGAATTACTCAAATTTGTTACCTAAGCGTGCATTGTTGTTGGAAGAACGGTGTAGAGAATTTGTGCACCATGCAAATCTTTAAGTACTCAATACTATCTTGACAAAGTATGAGACAATCATCACCTCTTGCGATTATCCACAACGTCATCTACGTGTGACACTGAGTACAATAACGTAACTCCTTTAAGTGATAGTTAACCAGGTCTTCAACCATCCACCCCGACTTCTGGAAACTAGATAACCCAAGTCTTCAACTTACATCATATGCGCGAGCAAGTTATCATTGAAATCCTGCATCCAACCATCCCCGATTTCAAGATAAAATAGGTAGACTCTTTTGTGAAGTCCAACTTCGCCCTCAAGCAAGGAATACCAAATTAGCTTCGTGATCATTATGTGCGGTTGAGCAATCAAAGTGAGAAGAAACATGCGCAAATTCTTAGGTGTGCCCATGACTCATAGTCAGACCAATCAAACATAGCTGTCTGATCCAGCTGCTTGAATGTCATCCGAAACAGTCGACATCTCAATATCTTCAAACGGGATTTTACAACTTATGTGACTTAAACCGAGAAATGATTCTTTCTAGGGATTTTACTAAAGTCAACAAAAGAAACCGGAAGATATATTCAGCAAGTTAAACTTAGAGAGAGATACCGGATGAGTCACAATTCGCACTAAGTGTCAAGTCGTGACAAGTCAAGTTACAATATATCAAATTGAGATTAGTCAAGTCGTAATGATTAACTCACAACGTCAGATAACACTTTGATAAATCGAAACGACTTAAGTTACAACAAATCACTAATTGCAAAATGATTAACCAATCACACGAATCTCATCACTTAGTAACTTGCCAATAAGTTAGAGATAGTCGCTAAAGAGTGAGCAAACCTCTAGTGACTGACCCACTGAATCCAGAATTGCTGAAACCGGAACTGCAAAGATTCACACTACTGGAGACGGAATCGCTAGGAAACTTGCGCAAATTATCCCCCTCAAAAAGGACATGCAATGACCTTTTTGCCAAAAACTGAAAGTCTGTGATAGTTGTGAACTTGACATGCGCAAAACAGATACATGGAATGAGACACATAAACCTACTGCAGAGAAGATGGTGATAAAGACATGCTTGTAGTAACACCTTGCTGGACTCCTCATCAATAATTTAGCAGATTAATGAATCATTGAAGTTCTGAATATGCTAGACCACTGGATGAAATGTGCATAACTATAGAGTGAGTAAAGGGTTAAAGCACGTCTCTAAACAAATCACCTCCTGTCTTTAAGTCTGACCATCTATTGAGAAGTTCTTGTACTAAAATCCCATTAGAAGCTTGAGAAACAACAATCTCTTGATGAAACATGATAAAGGACAAGTTAGTGACTTATACTTGCACTAAAATCGTGAATTAGAACCTATATTGAGCACACCAACGTAACTCCTTTAAATATAGGTAGTGATATATACCCAACCTTCCATCCTTAATTGTATATATCCACTTCTTGAACATCTAAGTCTAATCACCTTAAATACACTCGAGCAAGGGTCACCAAACATCGTGCGTCCATCCACCCCGAGATGTTTGTGACACTAAGTATACCAACCCGTGAATTAACACACCAACCAAGTCACCGTAATTTCCCAATTCCCGCTGTTCTTGAAGCACAAACTTATCCCGAAGATAATAGTCAGATCCCGTAAGTTTTAATATGTCAAAAACCAAGTCCAGCCTATCGAATCTTTCGCGGGATTTTCTAAAAACATAAAGAGTAACCGCGAAATTAACAAGAACATCTAAGGGTGAGTTGCAATACTAATCTTCAAAACTTAAGTCAACGAAGTCAAGTATCAACTTGATCAACTTGCAGCAAGTCAAGTCGCAGTTTGAAAAATCGCAACAAGTCAAATTGCAGACAACCAAATTGCAATACGTCAAATCGCAAGTGTTAACTCGCAATGTCAAATCGCAATTGGTCAAAATGCAATCAGTCAAGTCGTAACAAATCAAAACGCAATTTGACGAACCACAATTAATCAAATCGCAAGTTGTCAACTGTAACTCAAGTCGCAAAAATTAAATTGCAGGCTCACTCAAATCATAGGCATCCATAATGCTGACAAACTTAATAACTCTGTAATCACGTCGACATATATATATACCCCAAATACTAGCTGTGACGTGTGTATCCCCGTGAAATTTGCATGACCAAAAATTCTGCTTTATCAAATTAGTTAACTATTAATCCCAACCTAAAGTCTTGTAGCAAAAAAAAAAAAAAAAAAAAAAAAAAAAAAAAAATCGAATGGTAACTTAAGAATACCAGGCCCACTTATGAATATTAGTGATCAATTCAGCCCACTCAAAGGGTCGGATGAAGGCCCAATCTAAACTGCTAACTCTTTTAGGCAAGATTCATTAAGCCCGATCTAACCCCAACTCTAAATACACGGTTATAACCATTCTTAACCTAAGAATAACAGTCATTTGATAACCCTAACAACTTCTTACATCCGCCCCCATCCTAATATCTCTCTGACCACTCTCCCCAAACACAGATCTCATCAAGAAAATAAGTCGTCTTCATCAAAACTTGTCAAAATCATAGCTCATACTATTTTCTAATAACTCACGAATCACATCACTCCATCCTTGTCACACCAAACAACTAATCACGTTCATTATATAACCAGAAACACGAAGATGAACAAACAATAACCGTGGCACAATTTTCCTTCAAGATTTCTTTAGGGACGTCACAGGTAGGTTTCGTTTGTTTTGTGTTTTATTCTGATGTTGTTCGGTCTAGATCAATGATGGGATTGTTTTTCGAGTTGCACAGATCTATAATGGTCTTGTAATTTCATAAGGGATTCACTTGAAAAACATGACTGAGATCATTTAATTTTGTTGTTGTTTTACTTGTGAATCTCACAAACGAAATAAAGGAAGAATAAAACTTGTTAGTTTTGTTCCTTCTTTGCAACTTTCGGATATTAACAGAATTTAATCTTAAATTGATGGATGAAGATGATTATTCACTCAAACAATCTTTAAAGGATTAAAACGTGAACAGGTCTGAGATTATGTTGCATATGTTATGATAAAACGAACAAAAGATGTTGGATTTGTTTGTGGTAATGGTTTCTGGAATTTCGTTTATATTACGGTAGAGATAATGAGTTATTGTAGACTATGATGGTATGTACTGAGGTTGCTTTTGAGTATTTGGTTTTGTGTCGTGGTCAAACTGCTCTTGGACTTCATCTTCTCTTCATCTTATACGTTTAGATCTGAGCTAACCGCAAATCTGAGCTAACCGCAAAACGAGGTAACCGCATATTAGATGAAAATTTGGACAGCGATTGGTTTGGACAAACACAAAAAAAACATAATCGCAACTAAAGAAAAAGTACTCGCAACTCACAAGTAAACGCACTAAAAAATAGTCTCAACTCACAAGTCACAAACAACAATACCAGTCGCACTCAAATCTTTGTTTTCATCCCACAAACTGCCAAAAACATATAGCTGTGTACATCGAGTACAGTGAAAGTCACATGACAATGTAATATTCTTTCATAAGATACTCGCAAATATGAAACACAAGATAAACGCTATGAAGAACAACGAAGTAGATACCCACGAATGCAAAAAAAAAACTTTCAATGACCACAAGATTCGACCAAATCAGTTCTCAATCCAAGCATCTATGGTTAACTAACTCACAAAAGTAGCAACAGCGAATAAAATCACGACAAGGATAAAAGCAAGATTTTTTTCCATAAACCCTTCGAACCAAAATATAAAACCACAAAAACTAATTACAAATCTGAGAAAACCAAGTCCTAAGATGAAACCTTGGCTCTTGATACCAATTGTAGGATCTTAAATATATATTGATCCATGTGGTTCGGGTGGTCTTGGGTTATGGAAGATTAGAAAAGCCATGGTAAGAGTTTAGAGAGAGAGAGAGAGATAGAGAGTTGGGAACTCTAGAAAGAGAAAGTGAAAGAAAAAGAAATTGAATGATTAGAAGTTCCAACCCTCTCCACATGTGGAGAGGGGTATTTATAGTTATCTACAAAACGCCCACACCCGGGCTGTGGATCAGGCATACAGAGGGTAAAGACCCGTCCTTCTTCCACGGTGTTACTTAAACTAAACTAATATCTAACTAACTAATAAACAAACTACGAGCTATCTTAATGCTATTACAATAATCAGGTGACCGAGACTTTTACAGGAATATTTGTATTCCTAACAGTTTGCTTAGATGTAATGAAACCTAGATTTTGATTATAGGTTGATTGCTTGTTTATAGTTGTAATGGATGAATGATTTCAATGTTATGCTTAAGAAAATTGGCAGATCTCCATTGTGTAACTTGCTTGAACATCTTAAGAAACATGAATCGATGTGTACTAGGTTTTTATGGTTGTATTTAATGCATGAGCGAATTCTAGTGATCCCATGTTAGGAGCTTCTTAGCCGGCTCGACATAGGAGTGAAGTAGGAGCTTATAGGATTGGGGAAGTAAGTACGCCACCCCATGAATGGTATTAAGGAATACAATCCGTCATCCATGCAACTGTAACAAGTAATTAACCTGTAAAAGATATCTAGGGAGTAGTGAAATCTAAGTAAACACAATTCTCCCATATATTGCTCACACCACTAGTTAATTTAGTTTATTTTCATTTTTATTATTTTATTTTGATTTCATCTTAGTTATTGGGTTAGTTGACTAGCAACTAATTCCGCCCACTCTTCCAACAACCGAGATTTTTATTTGCTTTTCTAAAATATAAAAATACAAAAAGAATCATCCCTCATCTCTAGACCTAGTTCTTAGGCTTTCTAGTCCTAGCGACACTATTCCTAAGTTGAACGATCAATCCCCCGGTACTTGTCACTATACTATACTATAACGATCAGGTACACTGCCTGGTGAGGGTTGTAAGCTTCTCGAGATCCTTCGAGAGGTAAAGCCTGGTGCAATTCTCACGCAATAGTTTTCAAAATAAAACTCATTTTCAATATAACCCTTGGTCAACTCTTTCAAAATACGGCATTGAACAACTATACATCTTGCTTGAAGAACCAAGAGTATTTAACTCGGGCATTTTGTGTACTAACCAAGTCGGACCCAAGAAACAATGGGTACCAAAAGTTTGAGTTTTATTTTCAATTTTAGGTATGTCTCAAGGATAATCTACATGCGAGATCTCAATCTAGAGACAACACTAATCTTGAGTCATGCAATTCGATGAAGGAAGTTGATAGTAAGCATACCATACTTGAAATCACCTCAAAGGAAAAGGACACAAAATTAGGTAACATTTATTGCAATACTAAATTAAATCTTGCATCCATATTAGATAATTCTAATCTTTGGCATAGGAGACTAGGGCATGCTAATATGTGGTTAATTCAAAACATAGCATCCAAAGAGTTAGTTAGGAAACTACCTAAAGAAAAATATGATAATCACTTTTGTGATGCATGTAAAGTAGGAAAGCAAGTCCATGCAAGTCACAAGCTTATAAATATGATTTCAACGTCTAGAGTCTTAGAACTTTTATATATGAACTTGTTTGGTCCATCCGCTATTCAAAGCTATGGAGGAAACTTCTACACTTTGGTAATAGTGGATGACTATTCAATATATACTTGGACACTATTTTTAAAAGCTGAAAATGAAGCATTTAAAAAATTCAAGATCTTAGGGAAAAGTTTACAAAACCTACTTGGATGTTCAATTGTCTCAATTCGAACGGATCATGGTAGAGAATTTGATAATGAAATACAATTTGGAGTCTTTTATGATAAACGTGGAATCTCATAATTTTTTGGCTCCTCGCACTCCCCAATCCAAAGGGGTAGTGAAAGGAAGAACCGGACTTTACAAGAGATGAGTCGTACAATGCTAAATGAACAATCTATACCAAAAAAAATTTGGTGGCATGTTGTAGAAACCGCATAATACATACTTAATAGAGTTTTGATTAGGAAGACCCTTAATAAAACACCATATGAGATTCTTAGAGGTAAGAGGCCATCCTTAGAATACTTTAGAGTTTTTGGTTGTAAATGCCTAATCTCCTACCCATTAGAAAGCACTAATTTAGGTGATACTAGAGATTATAATGAAATTTTTCTAGGATATTCACAAACATCAAAAGCTTACATTGTGTTTAATAAGGAAACCTTAAAGGTTGAAGAATCATACAATATAGTTTTGACAAAACTCCCCCAAAATCTAGGACAATGCCTTTATTAGATGATGATATAATAGAAGAAGATGCGTGTCAAAATAGGATAGAATCACCAAATTATGACTTGGAGAAAGTAGTACCTAGAGTAGAGAACATCAAGGAAGTTAGGGATCACCTCATAGATCAAGTCATAGGAGAACTAGAAGAAAGAACCCTTAGGTCACATACCCAAGACAAAAGCAATTATTTTGCATTTGTTTCAACAATAGAGCCTAAGAATATTAAGGAAGCTATTAAAGATGAAAATTGGGTCATGGCAATGCAAGATGAATTAGATCAATTTTTAAGAAATGATGTATGGATTTTAGTTCCTTGTCCTAGTGGTTACACTATTATAGGAACCAAGTGGGTTTTAAGAATAATCTTGATGAGAATGGAGTAATATGTAGGAATAAAGCTAGGTTAGTTGCCCAAGGTTATAATCAACAAGAAGGCATAGATTATGATGAAACTTATGCCCCCGTTGCATGACTAGAGCCATAAGAATTTTACTTGCATATGCATGTAGTCATAAGTTTATAAATTTTCAAATGGATGTCAAAAGTGCTTTTCTAAATGGAGTCATCGAAGAGGAAGTGTACGTTGCATAACCTCCTGGTTTCATAGATTTTCACAAACCCAATCATGTTTATAAGCTCAAAAAGGCTTTGTATAGGCTTAAACAAGCTCCTAAAGCTTTGTATGATAGGTTACAATCTTTTCTATTTCATAATGAATATAAAATGGGCATGGTAGACAATACTTAATTCACTCAAACAAAAGATGATCATATTATTATTATTATTATTATTATTATTCAAATCTATGTAGATGATATTATCTTTGGCTCAACATGTCAGTTGCTTTGCGATGAATTTACAAAATTAATGCATAATGAATTCTAGATGAGTATAATGGGTGAACTTAGTTTCTTTCTAGGATTGCAAATTAAGCAATTAAGTGATGTGATATTTTTCAACCAATCTAAGTACATCAGTGAGATGCTTAAATAGTTTGGGTTGGAAAATTCTAAGGCTACCAAAACCCCTTTATCTAGAAAAAGAGTTCTTACCTTAGAAAAATACAACAAATCCGTAGACAACACTAAGTATAGAGGCATGATAGGATGTTTACTCTATCTCACGGCAAGTAGGCCGGATATAATGTTTAGTATTTGCCTTTGCGCTAGGTTTCAAGAAGACCCTAAGATCTCCCACTTAGAGGCCGTTAAGAGAATATTTAAGTATATTAAGGGAACTCAACACCTAGGTCTTTGGTATCCAAAGGATACGGGGGTAAAAGTGTTGGTCTATGCCAACTCGGATCATGCGGGGGATCTAGTTGAGATGAAGAGCACTAGTGGTATATGCACATTTGCATGGGCATGTTTAACATCATGGCTCTCTAAGAAATTTTTGCAAACTCCATAATGGAATCCGACTATGTTGCGGCTAAAAGAGCTTGCCAACAAGCGCTATGGATGAAGCAAGTGTTTGTTGATTATAACATCATGTTAAACGAAGTCCCTATCTTATGTGACGATAAGTGCTCCATTAATTTAACATCAAGTCCAATTGATTACCCTCGTACTAAGCACATAGAAATTAGACACCATTTCTTAAGAGATAATATCGCGAAAAACCATATCACTATAGAGAAAATACCTTGTGTAGAAAATATTTCTAAGATCTTAGCTAAGCCCTTAGAAAAGGATCACTTCAATCACTTAAGGTTTGGACTAGGAATGAGGTTGCTAGAAGATGAGGAGGATGAAAATGGTAAGAAAGAAATAGTGGAGGAATCTTAAGTTCGACCCTTTTTCATACAATCCCACTAAACCACATCTTTCACAAATAATTATGCAACTTTTGTGTACTTTGGATCTAATATCCAATCCAACCTCTTTTAACCACTAAACACTTACTTTAAACAAAACCTTATCTTCTCTATATCAACAAACACTTTTCACAACTTTTTCCATCATCTTATTTTCAAAAATTTCTAAGAAAAATCAAGAAGCTCAATCAAGAAAGGTAATCTTACTCCATAATTTCTTTATATCTTTACAATTCAAAATGATATCTTCCTTGGTGCATTACTATGTTGTTGAAATGCACTTGAGTCAAAAAATTTCAAGAAAAAAAGAAGTATTATATTTTTCACAAACACACAACATAATATGTCCTCCACTATTTTTAAGAATGCAACTCTCATAATAGGAATCATGTCTCTTTCGGAAAGGTCGGTGAACAAAAATCAAGGAAGTCAAAATCTGGAAAACTCTAAGAGATTGAAAAGGTCTTTCTTGGACATAATGAAAAATGAAGGTGGTGATAGGATTATGTTTGAATATGAGTTGAGGAGGTTTGCGGAAAGTAAAGTGTGGGACTTAATTAAGGAACCTTTAAGTCCAAGGTTGTTTGATGATGAGTACTCCATTTGTTGCGAAAATACCGCACACATGGTTAATGCTATCAAAGAATCAAGGATTGAAGCTAGGGTGATACTTTTATCCATCCATGAAAGAATCATGGAATTGCTTGCCACTATCTCTAAAGTGAATAGGAAGTTGGAAGATGATAAGGTGAAAGGAAGAGGGAAAATGGTGAAAGAAGGAAACAAACTAGGATCCAACTTAGGAAACTAGATCTCTTGCTTGAATATACCTACCAAGTACTAGTATAGTGCTTTTAGAAAAGTACTAGAATAGTTCTTGTAGAATATAGTGTGTAGCATATTTTTTTCATGTATGCTTTGAATGAAATCTACTAGAACTCATATAACTTGTCATGCATATATATATATATATATATATATATATATATATATATATATATATATATATATATATATATATATATATATATTGTTGTGAACTAACCCATGTTGCAAGTATTCAAATGATTACCTAACCCATTTTGGACTTCCACATGTGAGGATTGTTTATTTGTTGCATGTTGGTTGATTTCTTGTGTAGCTAGGCCACCGCAAAGGTGAGTCTCTTGACCCATGGATCCCCGCCTTGGAACAAGGAGGAGCAACGATCTAGGGGGAGCTATGATCAAAGGGGAGCATTTTCGGGTGAATGTACGAGCTTCATATTATCCCACAGACCTAAGTTCGAAACCTGGCTTGATTGGTAGTCCCGCCTTTTTGATTCGACAAAAGCGGGAGAAAAAAAGCAAGAGCGTGAAGACCAGTTCAAGATAATGTTCAAGGCTTTACCAAATCACAAGGCAAGGTCAAGAAGCAAGCTACACCAAAGGCGCTCTTTGTCTTCGCTATTTTTTGTAATTTTATTTGCTTTCAGAATTTATTGTCATCTTCAAAAAGGGGAGGATTGTTGGGACAACATTGACCAAGTCTCCTTATGCTTTAATGATGACTAATAAACCTTAGAAATACATAAAATAACAAACGTTAGCCAAAATTCCCCGAACTCCACATCTGCTCCTGATGCGCTGCCCACGCGTCGGCGCGCCAGGCTTCTTTGAAGTTTGGGACGAATTTTGAAAGTTGGCTTTCCCTTTACCCGACAAATGTGGATCTTTCAATACAGGTATGTATATGTTATGTGATTAATTGAGAACACTCGAAACGAGTTTTAGAATTAGAGAGATCCAACTTTTTAAATACCCATTTTTGGCAAAACGCCAACTCAAGTATTTTGACTAATGCCTCTAGCCAAGGATTTTCTAAACATAGGGAACTTATATACTTCACGTAACATCAAGCGAAAGTATTCATAAGGCCATAACCCCTGTCTTCTCTAATCACGTAACAGGTTTACTTCCTTATTGGTCAAACTAAGTCAAAGGTCCCTTTGCGTAAACGCATCCTTTCCCGTATGGGATATGCATTACAATGATGCAAAGCACTTAGCTTGTTTTCATCAAGGTGATTATTGGATTCGTCGAGTCATGGAAAGTCATGAGTTATGAGATTATGAATACTCGACATTGAGTAACTTGAGATTATAAGTAACCTTTGATTTTCTAATCCCCATCTCAAACCATAATCATATTTGTCAACTCTTTTCTTCCTTAATAACAATATGATTATCTTCTAATCAATCCCTTGATTATTCTCAACTTCAAATTAATCCTCCCACCATTTCAAAATCCTTCCAAATCTTATTCCCAACGTCCTCTTATATTCCTTGTACTTTCATGTACTTCTTGTCCCCTACATTCCCACACCATATCTCCAACACATCATCCTCTTCATCCAACCATCCATTTCTAATACAAATAAACCTTCCCCACAAAACACCTCACTTCCCACACTCTCCCATTTCAACACATGGGTATTTTAAATTTGAAATCAAGCCTTAGACTCCCCATCACTTCACAATCCAATTCATCCTTACACATCCAACTCACTCTCTTACACATCCAACATTCATATTTTCAAATTACACACACTCCTCTCACAATCCCTTCTTCCCCCACACACTAGCCAACTCACTCCTTATTTCAACACATGCCAAATACAAATTTGAATCCAAAGGGAAGGCTCCCCATCACATCCATATCTCATCACTCTTACACAAATCTAACTCACATCCAACCTTATCTCTTTCCCTCTTTCAAATTCAAATTTGAATTCACACCTTAGGCACACTTTCATCTCAACCATCCATCACACCCAAACTCATCTCAACCCTCCATTACACCCTTTTCTCTCCAAGGATGGAATATTCTCTTGGATATCCTTCTTAACTCAACCATGGTTTCTCTTCTAACCAAACCATGGTTTGTTCTCAACACATTCTCTTCTTAACTTGACAATGTTTTCTCTTCTTACCCAACCATGGTTCAACCTTAACCCAACCTCACTCTCTCACTTACCTCTTACACCATTTGAATTTCAAATTCAATTCTTCCTTCTCTAACATCCACACTTTCTTTCCAAGTAAAGGAACATCACATGGCATAATTGTTTCTCTCTTTTCTATGTCATTTGAGGAGTACCTATTCTACCCCTATCCAATTATCCTTTCTACTATTCTCTCTTTGATAATTGGTTTTACATAAACACTTCACAAAACATTTTTACAAATTGGCTATTTGAGTTGGTCGACCTTTAGAATAATTAATATTAAGGTCTAAATGTGTGAAGTACAATTGGAGATTTAGCAAGGATGAGTATTTACAAGACCAAGATCCCACAAGGAATGAATTCACCAGTTAGTCTGGCACGCTGCCTGTGCTCCGACGCGCAGACAACACACTAGTCTTGGTAAATTATTCTCTATTTGGGATCTTGGCCCCCTTGCCTCTTGTATTCCTCACCCATTGCCATTATTCTTTCTCTCTATACTCTTTCTCTTTAATCCTTTAATTCTATCTTGTGTTCTTAATCTTTCACACTAGCATCATTTGAAAGAACACATCTCCTTGCAAGGGAAGAATCGCAAGAACTTAATCCACTCTTGTGATTATGTATATGGTATTCTTATCTTTACCCTTTCTACTAGAATCGAGTCTCTTGGTTAGGTTAGGACTTGATTAAACAATCATACATTTTTTAATTCGATTTGGTTGTAAGGGAAGTCTTGTGTCTTGGTGACCAAGCCTAGATCATTCGGGATCTAGTTGGGGTTTGATACTTTCGGTGGGAAGTCTTGGTAGTGGTCTTAGTGACCTTAGTTGAAGTCGAATCACGAGATTCTTTTAGGTGGTTTCCGAGGCCGGAATACCGTAGGGAGTGGCTCCTTTTTTGTGAGTATCGATATTAGGGAATATTGGTGGAGTGAAGTTGTAACGGTTTATAGTCCACCGAGAGGATTATACTAGTGTAATAGTATAGGTGTCTTGGATTCGCAACTGAACGTACGGATGGTATAAACCCCCCATCCAGAACCAGTATATATCGTTATGTCATTTACTCGCTTTATATACTTTGGATTGTGTTTTTGTTGGTGGTTGTTATTTTTTAAACCACTTGGTACTCTTCAAGGCTTAAAGTTTTTAAACGTCCTAAAAGATGAAGAAACCGTATTCACCCTCCTCCTCAACGGTTCTACAGTATTACTCTTTCATATGACGTTGTATTTGTTATAATGGTCACACACTGCATTCTTGTGGTCTGCACTTGACATTTTTCTATTATTTAAACCTCTGAACTCACCAACATTATTGTTGATGTTTTAGCATGTATTTCTCTGGTTGTTAATCATCCTAACTCGGTAGGTATTGGAATTTGGAACATCATGCATAGAGTCTCATCTCACAGACTTTTCATCATGAAGATTTTCTATATTATCATAACATTAGATATGAAATTTTAACTACTTTTCATTTGGGACTTGCACTTTTGAACCTTATTAGTGTCAAAACTTATTTTATCGAATGTATTTTTAAAACGGCTCATATAGTGGTCGTTCTTTATATTTTTGTCTTTGTGCTATGAACGAACGTCGCACCCCTAGTTACCTTTATATGTGACATTTTGGAGGGTCTGACATATGCCCACCTCTCAATTAGATAGCATGCCTAAAATTTATAGGTAACTTATATTTCAAAAATACGTGTCATAAAAAATACATGCATATTACTTATGAAGGAAATTTTGTTAAACAACTTAACATATTAGTACACCTTCTAAAGAATTTGGTGTTTAGCTTTTAAAAACCTTGTTTTAACCCTTAAACCCAAATAAGTGTTTATCATTCACAACATACATTGCATGCAATCAAATAAAAACAATAAATAAATACAACCATACAAACATAATAACATTTATAGCCTAGCCCAAAATCTTATATTCGTATCCATGAGCCAACATGGATACAATGGTCATCTAAGGACAATCCAATGTTCCTACTTGATCAAGATCCCATATCTCATCAAGCGAAGCATAAGCTTGCGCCTCCGCTGTCTTTTAACATCAACACTTGTCTCCATGCATCTTGTATCCAGTCTTGATCTTCGTCTTGTTACATTTATTAAAATTCAAGAGTCCTATCTATTCTAATACTTACAATTGAAAATAAATACAAGTACAAAATTGAATAAAGTTACAACTCGACAAACGGCCAAGAGCATAACGAGCTATAATGACAATAATAATTATAACAATAACAATTATTATAATTCTACAATGAGCTTACTCATGATCAACTTTGCATGAGATTGATTATGATATATAGAAAAAATTAAAATGAGCTAATATTAAAACTCAAAACAATATTTAATGTCCATATATTATTATAAGCATATATACACCAATGTAAAATATGTGTCACGAGATCTATCAAACCAAATACATATTATAATAAATAGTTATGCGTCATCAAATCAAATCTTCATTTGCATAAGAAAATTACATGAAAATTCTACAGAAATTTAATCTGATCACCAATAACCATTAAACTCATATTAAAACAGATCACGTAATAGTCATAAAATGTAAAAGTGACTCTGATACCACTGATGAAAAACGTGGTGATAATGTTAAAGTACTGGGAAGGACTTGGTTTACATCAGTGATGTCGTTTTCAAACTGTTGATTGTTCTTTTTATGTTAGGCGGTGGTGGTATAGGTAATAATGGTGATCTAGTTCAGAGTGGTAGTGTCAAGTGGTTTGGTGGTGTTGAGGCGTTGGTCATCTGTTCAAAAAATGTTAAGTTCATAAGTGTTGATTGTTCCAATGACTAGTATCGTATTGTTGAGACAGTGATTGTTTGTTATGCTCAAGTACACGTAGGGATATTGTCACTCTGGATGCTTTGTCTAGCGGTTGTTTTAAGTAGATCACAAGGTTCATGTGGTTCATATCTTGTCTTTGTAGTGTTGAAATGTTGTTGTGCCTATTGCTAGAGAAGCGGGCATCAACAAGTTAATAATTAAATAGACTCTGAAGTGGTAGTTCAATTTATAGAGGGTGAGACTATTCTCTATAACCCTGCATTTGTTATTGTGTATAAATATCGCGATTTATTGAGGTACTCAGACTCAAAAGTGCAACATGAACAATAGATTTAACCGCCGAATCGAAAAAATTGGGTGCCATCATATAGCTTTGTATCAACTAAGTTCACGAGTTTGAGATAAGCGGACTCGAACAGTTGATATCCGCCACAGGGTAAACCACCGCACATTATTAATGGAAAGCTAATATGCAAATCATGGATGCGAGCAACAAGAACGAGTGCGTATGTTTGACTTTCCCCCTCTCAGCTTTGGGTTGATCCTCCTTAACGATGTTAAAAGTGTTGCATGGTCGACGTCATGTTATGTAAACAATAGTTAGTTTTTGGGGCCTTCCATATGCTGCACCAAAAAAAAAAAAAAAAAAAAGACTTGGCCTACCTACTTAATTCATCAATCACATCGGTGTATAAGCATTAACATTATACACAATTATTCCTATAGGTAATCTATTGACATGCTACAAATATCTGGGCCAAAATTATTCACTGTGTCTTGCAAAAGATATGATATTTTTACTCGATGTATTTGATCAACAGGAGAATTATGACCATCAATAACAATAATAAAAGTATATAACATGGCCCGGCCTTAATAGCTTTAAGCCCAACGTTTTGGATCAGACAATGTATCCATTTAAAAGTTCACTTCAGTATTAACTTAAAAGGGCCATCTAGTTTTTAGACACATTATTGATTATTCCCATAGTGTACATCTAAGACAGTGACTAAATTGCACGGAGATAATATTTTGCTGTTAATTTCTTGATAGTTGCACTTTTTTTAAGCCAGCAAATGGTTTAATTAAGTGATAGAAAACTATCATATAAAGAGCCAGCTTTGCACAAATCTCATGAATTTGTGAAAATGGATTAGACAAAATCACAAAAAAATAAAATTTAAAAGAAATGTTACTATTAAACGTTATAAGTTCTGAAGACATTCTATACATTGAACAGTTGTGTAATATTCCTTTTTTTCTTTTTTATCTAAATAGTTAGCTTTTTCTTGTCGTCGATCTGCTGTAAAAAGCACAGTAGGTCAGTAAGGGAGATGCACGATTTGTATATGCTTGAGAAAAATGATGTGCTAAACATAACGTACATATACATGATATGTCATTGTCTCATTTGTGCCATATTTGTGTACTAAACAGCAAGGTTGTCAGGATTGCGATCCTGATCGTAGGATCGTACGATCCTACGATCCTACATATGAAAAACGAGTAGGAACGTAGTAGGATCTTAATTCTATCAGGATCGGTATAGGATCGTAGGATCGCACGCAGGATCGTAGGACCATAAACGATCCGATCCTACTACAAGCCCATATTTTTATCTCGAGGGGAGCAAGATCGTTGTAGGATCATAGGATCGCACACAGGATCGTAGGATCGTGAACGATCCGATCCTACTAGAAGCTCATGTTTCTTATTGTTTTTTCTTTTATCATTCATTTAAATTCATTTATCATATAAAATATTCTATAAAAGTATAAAACTACAACTCTTATATAATAATATATACATTTTCATAGGATCTTACGATCCCGATCCGATCCTACGATCCCGATCTTGTGAAGCCGAAAATGATCCTAGGTAGGATCCCGATCCTGACAACCTTGCTAAACAGTTTTTTTTATGTACAATTACGAAGCACTCATATAAATAAAACTTTTGTTGCTACAGGTATCTACATGTTTTTTAAACGGTTATAAATAAATTAATAGTGGATACAATAATAGTAACAAATTTGGTTACAAATGCAAGCATCTTATCTATACTGCTATATATAATGTATTTGAAACTATTCTATAATTAGAAAGACTTAAAAATTCAGACTTTTACTTACTAATTATGAAAACAACCACCTCTAACAATTTATAACCACTTCAAAAACCACCCACAACAATTTATAACCACCTCAACAACCACCCCAACAACCACTTTCCACCACCCCACCTCCCTCCTCTTCACCCCAACAATCCGCCCCCGCATCGCGCGGGCACCTTTCTAGTATATATAATAAAACAAAACCCTATTGGGAATTTTCTATTTCAAAAAAATGCATTCATACCTTATTTAGTAATAATTTTATTTAAAAAAAGAATATTATTTTCTTATTAGATAACATTTTATATTTATCCATAACACAAGTAGAAGATAAATACAAAAGATATAGATAAGATGCAATTAATAATATGATTAAAATTTTTAAAGAATTATCTTTAATAATAAAAACTAAACATTATAAATCAACAAAACAAAGATTAAATTATTTGTTTTTTAATAAATAAAAATATATAATTCAAATTTTTTAAAAAACTCGCGCATGTACGGGAATTATAACTAGTTAAGTACAACTTACAATCAGAAATATATATGAGTGTTGGACTTGGTCTTGATAAATCACTTAATAAGGCTACATACAAGTCACTAGAACTGTATTCCTTTTGATTTGAATATAGATACTAAAACATGGTAAATTGCAAAAATGGTCCTTGATGTTCCACAAAATAGCAAAAATGGGCCGAGACAAAAAGTAGCGCAAAAAAGACACCAACGTTCCACATTTTTGCAAAATCGCCACCGAGAGGCCTTTTCCGTTAGTTTTCCCGTTAAGTGCCATGTCATCAAGGGCAGTATCGTCATTTCATTGCTCCAGTCAAACCTTTCCCCTTTTCCCCTTTTCCCGTTTAACCAACAGACCACCACCACCACCTCCCGACCACCTCTGCAACCCTCGACCACCACCTCAAAAGCTCCCCAGCTCCAACTTCCCATCCCATTAACCTTCACCCCTCTCACAATACCATACCTACCACAAAAATCCACCCTGGCAATCCAAACCCGTACCACAAACTTTTCCCGCCAAAACCTTATAAGGGGCTAGGATCACTCATTCTTTAATTGGACGACTGGGGTTTGAAGAGTTTCAGGGATAAGGTAATTGTTACTTCTTGTAATCTTTTTAAGACTAGTTAAGGAGCTTTGCAATTTTGTGAAAACATGCAAGGAGGGTTTTGCAATTCTCATAGGATAAAAGAAGAGTAGGTTACTAAATACTGGCGATCAATTTCTCTGACCAGTAAAAATTTTTTAGATACAAACCTTATACTTTATAAGACCCAACAATTTTAATGGACTGTAAAACTTTAAATGCATCGGTGTACTTGGCATCTTTTGCTAGAAATTGCTCATTCCTGCTAAGTATACTATTTTGCATTTTCGCAAGAAAGCTGCTTTTTCTCAAACTAAAGGAAGTAGCATGGTTTGAAACGTTGGTCACCAAGTTGATAATTGAGGTGAACTTTGACTCATTTACTTATTAATGGGTTGAATTTAGTTATGTTTTATCCCAAAGACCCAAACAGGTTAATGGGTAAAATTGATATAAAGTTATAGCTAGAACTCGAATAGATTAGATGGGATGAACGGGTGATACATGCTTAAAAGTTTATTTTAATGCTTATAACATGCTAAAAGTGTTGGTGGGTAAATAAATTCCAACCTAAATGGCCAGTTTCAGCCCATTATCCAGTATGTCCAACCCGACATGTTGCCACCCTTTTGTAGTAGTATAAACTAACACAAAGATTTTACTTTGCTAACCTGATTTGTAATTGTGGCCCTACAGAATGAAAAGGCATTGGCCAGTGGAAACAGTGATATTACTAGTGATGTATTGTTAAAAGAAGCTGACAAGCACTGCAAAGTTATGCTATCAAAGTTTTCTCGTGATCATGGTTGCTTAAAGGCTACAGGTTTTCTCGCCATTACAATGGCCGTCAGTGTGGCTTTGATCATCAAAGATCCTCAAGTCTTGTACTTGAAGGAGCTAGTAGATTTTAACTTGGCTCGTGCTTTACTTCTTTCTCATTGAAGCTGTAAATATAGTTGAAACTGACCCATATCAAATGATGGGCCAAAAATGAGTTAGTTTTAGGAGCTCATATTCTGACATGGGTGTGCTTTAGGTATGGAAAAACACGAGGCAAATCTCCAGTTTTAGGTATACCAGTAAATAGATAGATGGTAATAAATTCATAACCTGTATATGTGAAGTAAATATCATAGGAAACTTTGATATACTTGTGGTTTGTGTGACATGTAGAATGGATGTGTTTTTGCTTACAGCCTTACAAAATGGTTTTCAAGGTCCGGAAAATTGCAGGCAAAACAAGCATGGTCCTACTGATTAGAAAGAGACAAGGCCGGTCTTCCAATACCCATATAAGCCCGGTCTTCCAACGATGGTGTGCTCGGATATTCATAGACCTTTTTGGTGGTGCAGCAAAATCACTTTTTGTGCTCTTGCTGAACCTTTGAGTTACAGATTTTCAAATTCCGCTTACCATTTACTGCATTAGTGATGCGAAAGCGAGATATGATCCTTCGGTGTTTATTCATTCTTAGCTTTAGGTTTTTCTTTTGGGGCAACAAATTAAGTTCTTTGCTGGTTCTAGGTTAGTTGAATTAGGAACACAAACACCACCTAGGTTATATAGCTTAACACCAGGTGTCTATTAGAACACCTTAGTTTGCTTTCAATTTCAGACTTAACATTAGACCCTGGTACATTCAAATGGTATCAAAATGATGGTTGATAGATCAGTTACAAGTGACCTTTAAATATCAATAAAACATCAACTCTGGTTTCTATAATGTTGTTGAGGGGTGGTACGGGTTTGGATTGCCAGGGTTTGGATCAGACTTAACATTAGAACACCTTAGTCATTTGTGGTACGGGTTTGGATTGCCAGGGTGGATTTTTGTGGTAGGTATGGTATTGTGAGAGGGGTGAAGGTTAGTGGGATGGGAAGTTGGAGTTGGGGAGCTTTTGAGGTGGTGGTCGAGGGTTGCAGAGGTGGTGGTGGTGGTCTGTTGGTTAAACGGGAAAGGGGGAAAAGGGGAAAAGTTTGACTGGAGCAATGAAATGACGATACTGCCCTTGATGACATGGCACTTAACGGGAAAACTAACGGAAAAGGCCTCTCGGTGGCGATTTTGCAAAAATGTGGAACGTTGGTGTCTTTTTTGCGCTACTTTTTGTCTCGGTCCCATTTTTGCTATTTTGTGGAACGTCAAGGACCATTTTTGCAATTTACCCCTAAAACATTATGTTTATTATGATTTACTAGAGCGACACTGCAGTAAGTTATACTAAATGGAGTAGTACTAAAACAACTAATTGAACCTGTACGAGTCGAAATAGTTATTGGTATTTTGTTCATTTCAACTATCAAGTAGCTAGTGGACTTTCTCTACATCCAAGAGTTTCATATATGAGCAGTGACGGACCTACATTGATGCTCGGCGTAACACGGGCTACACTTAATTTTAGGTCATGAAGTGCAATTTTTTTTTACATTGTTGATTTTTGTTATGGGCAACCCCCGATAAATCATTTTTACTACTTTCACTCCAATGTTGGAACTTTAGTTAACCCAAATGTCAATTGTGCAACACCCTCTCGAAAATCTTATGTCCGCAGCAAATAAGGAAAACATGTCTGAAATCGAGTTAACATTATAACATAATAAATACAGTATCCAAACACCCCGTATGGAACAACACACATATTATTCTGTATCTTAAAACATTGTTTAGATATTAGTGATAGAACATATTTTACCCTAAGTTGGAGACTTGGAGGGTAAAGTGGATTTATGTAAAGAAAGGTGAGACCCTCTTTTTGACCCTCTTCATGCTTTGTTTCTCTTTACTTTTGATAGTCAGAAAACCATGTGTTCTGAACATGAATCTCTTTATGTTTTTTATCCTTTAAATTCTTCTATTATTTTGAACCCACAACATTATATGACATGACTATTCTCTCCTAAACATATCAATCCATCACAGACTCCCAAATCAAGCCTAGTACAAGTCTTGCAGGGTGCAGTTGCATGGCTCAACAGGTATTGAATCCATGTGGGTCTAGCTAGCTTTATGATTGTTGTTGTGTGTAGGTTTATTTAATGGCTAATATAATTAACTGCAGGTTCAGGAAAGTGGATGGCCATTAGGGTTACACCCTTTGAATATGAGATCTGCATCATTCAGTACTTTGTTAAGTGGTTCTCATTCTCCATCCTCGCATTCTTCTACAGATTTAGACTCTGAGGTATGTGTCATTTTTACTTTTACAAAATGTACTGCTTTAAGCTTTTACGTTTAAGCATTTTCCTAGATGTAGAATTGCTAAGCTTAAAAAATTGTACATTTTTTTGTTGGCTGTTTTATAAGTGATACAGTAATAGTTTAAATGCTTGGATATAGACATTATAACTCGGGAGATAGAAAGTTTAAATTGATGATGGGATGTTACCTCTGCCAATTCTGTTTTTGTGAGTTTGTGCAAGTCAGAGGTGTTCTTTGGGAATAACACTGATTTCATGAGCTGTAACTTAGTACTCCATGCTGGTACATTAATCAATATGGTTGTTAATGTAGAATAGAACATTATTGTAGAATGGATGTTTAAGTTTTTTTTTTTTTTTTTTTTAATTTTATTTTATCATATATGTTAGTGGACATATATACACGTTGTTAATGTAGCCAGTAAAAAAAAAGAGGGATGCTACATCCACTCACAAATCTCACACAAAACATCCACACGCTGAGGTGTCAGCCACTGAATGGTGGGATGAGAGAGAAGTATATCTTATCTCACCAATCAGTGGCTGACACCTCAGCGTGTGGATGTTTTGTGTGAGATTTGTGAGTGGATGTAGCATTTTCAAAAAAAAAAATGAACATTATTGTAGAATTGAAGCAAAAGAGCATAAATTTTGATCTTTTGAAAATAATTGAAACATTGTTAAAACACTAATGCCTTTTTTGTCCCACAAAACTGCAAGGAGTCAGTGGTATGTTTCAGCGACTTGGTACCACTCGTAGGTTTGTAGTTTATATCAATAATTGCCTTGCTTTTCGTATATGAAATGATGTTGTTTTGAAGGGAAAAAAAATATGATAAAAAAAAAAAAAAAAAAAAAAAAAAAAAAAAAAAAAAAGTATCTTAATTACCTAATTAAGTCTTAGGGTATGTTTGGCACTAGTAGGAGCTGGAGCTGGTTATTGGAGCTTTTTTTTACATGCTCCTTCAATTAACATTCCATCTAATAGCTTATTTTTTTTATATGCTTTTTCAAGCTATATCAGTAAAACGAGACTTATTTTTAATGGTAGCTTACTTTTATGTAAAAAATAAGCTCATACTATAATAAGCTCTGATAATTTCGTGCGCCAAACTACTAATAGTAGTTTGAAACAAAAGACTTAACCAAAATTTGTTAAATAAAAGGCTAATGGCATCGGTATGTTTGTGTGAGCGTGTACTGTGCAATTAAGGAACATAAAAATAACCAAACCGGGTAGGTTCTTGACCAAGAATATGGATACGATTGCCAAAACTTTAAATCCCTTTTCTATCGAACACAGATTAGAATTTAGTACGCTAATGGTTTAATTATGGGATTATGTATCTGGATCACCGGATGCCTCCTAACTATTAAGTTTTTTACTTTTGTGCCACCAATTTACTTAAGCTAACATATGGGTCACTGAAATATATATTTGATTTCATTTATATCAATATCGTTCAAATTTTTGTCATAAATTTGTACAATTTATTAATTTAAAGAACAAAGCTAACTTTAACTTATCAAAACAATAATGTAAAAAAATTAAGTGTGAAACATTAGTTAGATTATCACAAGTCAATTTTTGGCTAAATAAAGCTGCACTACAGTAATTGCTAAAAACTAATATTTTACATTTTGATAGTTATTTATTTGTGCTATTTTAATATGTTATATTTTGATTTACTTTTTATTTTTCAATAATTTTGAGAAAAAAAGTTATATTCAAAATTGATATAAACAAAAACAAACACATAAATAGGCGGCCTATAAGTTAGTTTGATGAATTGGCGGCTTAAAGTTTTACTGCATATTTTGTATAACTTATTTATTTGTCTTAGAGCTTCATGTAATGTAATGCCATCATTGCCATCCAACTGAAATAAGATTTATCATTTATAGTTGCAAAGTTTATAGGGGAACTTATGCCTTGACGCATTAGAAATGGTTAAATTAGGGTACACTATGCTTAGATAATTACTCTCTTTGTCATAAAATAAGTATTCATGTTTCTATCTATATTATCTAAAAAATAAAAAATATCAAAGTAAAAAGTTAAAAAAGTAAATGTTAAAAAAATAAAAAAAAAATGTTAAAACAATTAATTATAAGCAATTTCAACTGTCAATAAATATATGTTTCAAAAGGAAACTATTAATACAAATCAAAAACCGGGTTGACACACGGGATGTTTCAAACCCAGCCGGTTGACCCGGTTTAATTTAACCCATTTTGCGACCCAAACCGTCAGGTTGACCGGTTTAAGTTGACCCATTTTTCTACCATAACGGTTCAACTGGTTGAACCACCCGGGTCGAACCAGGTTTCAAAACATTATGTTTAATTCTTAAATCCTGAAACTTTTATTATTTTTCATTTATAACTCATAAATTTTTTTGTATCACTACAACTATCTGCTGCTATAAAATACCGTTGCTATGCACGAGTACTCGTATAGTCTTAATTTATCTCAAAATAAATATTTACTTTGCATTTTGAATTGATAGTTAATGAGTGGATATGATATTTAATTGATGCAAAATATAGTTAGCAAGATTTTTATTTATTTTTATTTTTTATTTTTTTACAAAATTGAAGATTATTTTGATAAGTAAAGAATAGTTAATTAACTTTGTCTTTTAGTGGTTTGGCGTATATGGAAACGTCTTCGTTTGGTGCAAAATTAAAGTATGAGACTCCTTAAGACAAGGGAATCATTACCAAATATTTAAATAGTGTATAAATAGTCAACCTATTTTTTAAGAGTAAACTGAAAATACATTTTTATGGTTTGTTAATTTTCAACAAAACTTTCTTATCAAAAACTTTTGGTTATTATCATTCATTCGTTAGTAAAAGTTAGACACACTATATCTCTAATGACTAGCGACAATTTGTCCTCTCTCCTTCTCTTCTAAAATCGAAACAGTAGTCTTGATAAAATCACTTCCAAATAAGGGTGTTAGTCAAGTTGAGGTTAACAAAACACACCACAAACCGATCCTATTAAGATTTCGGTTAGATCGGGTTCATGTTTATTAGGGTTGGATCTAATCAGATCGGGTTCATTCAGGTTTAAGTCAACCCAAATATCAGTAATACGTTAAAAAAAATGGACGATACTATATTTTTTTAAGGATAAGGTGCAAAAGTTATATAAAAAACTTATTCGGGTTGACATGAACCTAAATTAGCCAAACACATTTAATTTAACACCCTTCCTTATTTAGTATTCGGGTCAACCCCGAATACGATTTCTAACCTTAATTTACTCGGCTTGGATAGTTGTAATCAAGTTTGGATGTTGGTGGTGGAGATAACGAATGGTGGTGGTTAGGGGGGTGCAAATGGGACGAGTTGCTCGTGAGCTACTCGGGATCAGCTCGATAAAAGCTTGTAACGAGCCGAGCGTTAACAAGCTCATGCCCGAGCTCGAGCCATATTTTGGGCTCATCTATTAAATGAGCCTGAGCTTGATATATATAAAAAAAGTTTACACACATATACATATAATTATAAATGTTAAACGAGTTTGAGTCCGAGCTTCGTTTCTAAACGAGCTTACTTTTGAAACATTTTTTATTTTTATATTAGTAAAATTAAATAAATATCTATTAGCATGTCGATCCCGGGCTGACCTCAAACCTTGTGATTAACCATCGAACCGAGCTTGAGTTTTATCTTTAAAGCTCAAAACGGGCCGAGCTCTAGCTTCACTAAACCTAAACGAGCTGAGCTCGAGCATGAACGAGCTCGGTCTCGGATCGGCTCGTTTACAGCCCTAGTGGTGGTCACATATCGAAAAGATGGTGGTGGTGGAGGTGGCGAATGGTTGTGGAGGTGGTGAGAAAAAGATAATGATGGTTTATGTATTTTATGGTGGTTAGGAGTGATTTTTCGGTGAGGGGCTTAGGTATTTTGTAGTGGTGAAAGTGGTGAAAAGAAAAAGATGATAGGCTGGTGAGACGAAGAAAATGAAATGAATGATGGGGTGTTTGAGAGTAATTTTATCAAAATGGATATTTGACTTCGTTGATAATGGAGATAATAGAGAAATAATTAGTCGCTAGGATGCAACGTGTTTAACTTTTACTAACGTAAAGGTGATCATTACCAAAAGTTTATGACATGATTTTTTAGTGTGAAGACTGACAAATTATAAAGATGTATTTTGCAGTTCACCTTTTTAATTATCAATATGATACGTAATGTTTACCTTTGTCAATGCAAATATGTTGAGGATGTTAACTCTTTGATATTAGGCATAGTGGTAAGAGATTAATTACCAAAGTATGAATGTCATTAGGTAATTAATTAAGCTTTATAGGCAAAAAGTTGATTAGCGCTAAAGCTTATATGTTTTATGTCATGCAGTCTACAAGATCGTTCTTTCATGACAGAAGAAGCATCACTCTAGGTAACCTAATGGGTGTTTCAAGCATTTTTGACCTCTCAAGAAGATCACTAAGAAGAGGGATACACTCGGATACACGATCTTTAGGAACCAAGACAAAATCGAACCCTAAATCAAAGCCTTGCTGTTTTGGTTTATGTTTTTGCCAAAGAGACGATGTTGATGTCATCGACGTCTCTAGGAACAACAACAATGTACCTCTGGGCCATTTTCTTGAAGTTGAAAGAAGAGCGGCTCAAGATCATAGACAAGGTCAACACAGTCCTCTTATTTATGGAGGGGATGAGCTCGCATTGGCTCAACCTTTTGATGAGTCACTGAACTCGTTGTTTGTGGATGGGCAAATCATGCCCCCTAGGTCAAGCCCTTTGTCGGGTTCGGATACTAATGTGAGAAGTGAGCGTAGAGGGATTAGAACTCCATGTTTTTAATGTATTATTATCCGTTTTTGTGACGCTCGATTTTTTTATTGCACTTACGAGATATGGTAAACATCCATTGTTTTGTTTTCTCTTGTTTGTAATATTATTGCAAGTTACTCGACTTTGCATCATGTGTTGTTTTACTTTTCTTTTGTAATGTGAATTGTATGATTTGTATCGGTAGCTAATATCCATGACCTGTGATTTAAGAGTCATAAATATTAATATTAATTTCTTATGAACGAAAGAAAATAAATTTGAACTCTTGGACAACCAGCGTTTATTAACATATCTTATATGAAGTTGTTAAAAATTACATCATTTTAGATTCTAAGTTATTATTTTACAAATTGACTCGATATATATCTTTTGGAAGTCCACTTATAATGAGATGGAAGTCCTATCACAAGTGCTTCTCTGATTAAAAATAGTATTAATGTTTAAATATTACTCTTAATTTACAACTAGCAGGGTACTCGCGCAATGCGGCGGTAGGTACCTGGTGACTAATTTTGTGGCGAGTAAATATTTTTCATTTATACCGCGTGTTGCAGCGGGGTTGATTTTTAGCCAACGTATTTTTTTCATTTTTTTTATTGTAGCTTTTTTGTTTCGCAATTTTTATGATATTTGTATAAATTTAAACCATAAGTCACTCGTAAAGCAAAAGCAACATATTTATGTTTTAGGCTGCTGCTGGATCTCGAATAATGTGTTAATTATATTGTACTTTGTAGTTAAAAAATTGTATTTTTTTATGAAGGGGTGTTTTTAATAGTGTATTAATTGTATTAGGTGAGTATTATTTTTTAGTTTTATGTGTGCTTTGAATCCTTGTAAATAATGCTTATAAGGTAGTATTTTTCACTTAAGGGGTATTTTAATGACTACTATTTAATAGCATTAATTTGTTTGATAGAAAAGTGGTCTGAAAATGACTCCAAGCTTATTTTTGTTGTAATATATGCTTGTTTTGTTGTAATTCTCAACATTTTGTGCATTAAAGTGTTGTAAACCATGTTTTATTTCTTGTAAGTCTGAAAATTTTGGAGAGAGATTCATTTGTGCATTATATGTAGTATAGATAACATCATTAAGTTTGCAAAAGAAAAACGGGAAGAAGAAGGGAAAAAAAAATTATCTACAAAAAGGTGTAAATTAGCGGGGACACCTTAACCCTGATGCTTTTTGGCACAAACTATTGTCCACCCCACAATGAATAGCTCAGGGCAATTCTCCTGGCCTAGTGGGGAACCAACTCGAGTGAGCCGAGACTCTCGGACTATTAAGCTCTTATCAAAAAAGTCTCTTCAGTGAGCCGCCGAGACTCTCGAACTCTTATTCGGGAGCAAAATATCAAAAATGAGATTCGAAACCAAATCTATTGACTTAAGAATAAAAGGCCCACCAAATACATTCATTTATATATGTCATTTTCACCAAATTGGGTATAAAGTTGTCATTACATCCTTAATTCATTTTTGACTTAAAAGAATACCTCGATGATTTTTCTAGATGGTTTCGTGAATACCTCGTGGAATAAAGTTAAGGAACCACCAACAGTACGTCTCCCCTCGATGATTGGTCTATACTCTTATAGATGGTTTTCTTTTATAAAAATTGTTTGATGCCTTGGAGTCGCCTTTTAACGTTTTCATTACTAAACAACTTTTAGTTGGCAATATTTTGTCATTTGACCATGATAGTATAGCTAGATGACGCTTGAACATACGTTTTCATCACTGAACAACTTTTAGTGAACTATATCTATATTTTAGCATTTGACCATTAGGCTGAACACAACGGCGATTTGAGACGACTGAGCCAAATCAACTTTCTTTCTCTGGCGACTTGATAACGACCAAGTTACCATAGTGGCGACCAAATTTGTTTATTTTTTTTATTTTTTATTTTATTTTATTTTATTTTATTTTTTTTGTTTTAATGTTCAAGTTTAAAAAAGTGGTAAAAAAAAAATATGTTAAACGGTAACACTTTTTGTTTGTTTGTGTTTTATGAATTCGATTGTTTGGCCGACTATCTTGTGTGCTTATTCATTGGACGACCGATGAAGACCAAGGCTCCACAATGGATGACTAACGGCGACCGATCGATCGACCGAAGGTGAGCATTGTGTTCAGCCTAAGTGTAGATGACACCTGCATCATAATATGTCGGCTGTTTAGTACTTTTCAACTTTGGGTTAAATGAAGAACCATATTCAATAAGTTTTCATTAAAAGTGTCAAAAGTAAAAGTCTTACAAACCCCATATATTAGGTGAGAAATGTAAAATTAAAGGGAAATATTATAAGAGCTTTCTTAAACATTCTTACATTTTTATCCTACAAATTCTCCTACACGGCTACACTAACAATAATATTATATAATTTTTTTTCACTCATTATCTCTCTACATCCAAACTGTCAGTTTTGCCAAATGGCAGGATCCTGTGAGTAGGACACTTTGTAAGCTTAAAATGTAGGAATTTTCCATATTACAAAGAAAAAAAAAAAAAGGTTAATATCTGGAAAAAGAAATAATGTTCTAAATCAACACAACACACGAAGAAGGGATGGGAGTTCTAGATAGTGCATTGGTAGTTGTCTTTCATTTCTTTCGGTCAATAGCACATCACTCATAGCATCTTTGGAAGCCGCTAAATTAACTTACAAGGCTTCCTTGGTTTAGGTTTGGATAGGAGTTCTAGGAACAACTTCTTCATAGCCTGCAAAGCTTCTTCCGCTTTTTTGTCCACCGGTATTCCTCCTTGTTCATTTTGGTGATGTTCTTCAGATTTTCGAAGAAGGGTAATGACCTTTCGGCAAATTGAGCGAGAAAATGGTTTAGCGCTGCTAGTTCAAACTCTGCATCTCCCGGAGTGTTTTCGGATATTTTATATCCGCTATTGCGTTAGTTTTTTTCGGGTTAGCCCGTATCCCTTAAGATGTTACAATGTATCCTAGGAACATGCCTTCTTTTACACGGAAGGAGCACTTCTTCGGATTCAACTTCATGTTTATTTTTTGTAGGTTTGTGAAATGTCTTAGCTATATCTGCTAGCATCTCCTTCTCTCACCCTTGGTTTTGATGACCATATCGTCAACATACGCCTCCAAGTGTCTTCCTATTTGTGATTGGAAAGTGGAATCTACGAAGCATTGGTAAGTTGTTCCAGCTTTTTTTTTTTTTTTTTTTTTTTTTTTTTAAACCCGAATGGCATTTTGGTGTAACAAAATGATCCCTGCATTGAGTAAAATGTGGTCTTTTCTTCGTCCTCCTCCGCCATTTGTACCTGATGATACTCCTTATATGCATCCAAGAAGGATTGTATTTGAACCCTATTACTGACTTAGGTGGTGTTTGATTTTAACTTAATTGACTTAATATGAAAAATCTTAATTTATTAAGTCATGTGAAAAGTTGTTTGTTTTTCACTTAATCAAAAGATATGACTTAAAATAAAAAGTGACGAAAGTGAGGGTCTCTACATTAAGTCATTTGTTATTTAACATGACTTAATGAAAAAATAGACAAACAAGCCCTTAATCTTCCAGTCAATTTTCAGCAAAGCTAGTAATCTTTCAGGCATGAGGAATTGAGAATTTTGAAATCGATACTCACCCTCCAGCTCCCATCACACTTTTTTACTAAAACCGGACTGGAGATCCATGTAGGATAACACACCGGTCGTACTATCCCTGCCTTTAACCATTCGTTCACTTCTTTCATTACCGCTTGATTCTTTTCTAACGATAGAGTGCGTTTCTTCTGCATCACTGGTTGACCCGAGACATTAATGTAAAGGGTATGCTAGATGATCCGTCTGGGTACTCCGATCGTGTCCGAAGGTTTCCACACGAATACATCCTTGTTTTTCAATAGTTCAACCAACTGTCTCCTACATTCATTGGAGAAACCTTTCCAAATGGTTACTAACTGTTCTAGAAAGGGTTGATTTACCAAAATTTCTTCTGTCAAACTTACTTCCTTTGATTCTGACTGTCCAATTATCTCGGTCTCGTGCTTTACATTGGTTTCAACTGCCTCAGCCCTCTACTATTCATTTGCTTCCATATCTTGTAGTCTAACCTCCGACTATTCCCCTTGGAGTATGAAATTTCATCATGTAGTGAATTGTCGAAGGTATGGCCCTTAATTCCTTAATTCTCGATCGTCTTAATATAATATTGGATGGCGAAGGAGATCTAACGACGAAGAACTTCATGGTGGTTCTCCAGAACAAACCATGGTCTTTGAAGCATACATCCAGCTCTATTTTTCCCAAGGTTTGATCACTTCTTTGGAAAATCCAATCAGAGATATATTGGTTTACTTTAGCTTGGCTTTGATAGTCGGGCTGAGGCTGTTGAAGTAGTGTTCATACATTACTTCTATTGATGCCCCTTCATCAACATAAATCCTTCGGACTAAGTATCCTCCGATCTCGACTTCAATGATTAGCGGTTCATCCGATAAATCTCCCGGCAATACCGGAGGAAACATTATTGGTACATTCATCCAATTTTCCTCTTATAACCTGGACTTCTCTTTCTGCTATATGAATAGCTTCTGATCATGTTAATCACCTTAGCTTTCCTCGCATTGTTTCCCTTGGGTGGACCTCTTCCTCTTTGCTTGACGTCCTTAATGAGATGATCCAGTTTCCTGGACTCTAATGCAATTTCGAGCTGCTTCTTCAACTGAAAACAATCATTCATAAGTTGTCCTTTCTCACCATGGTAGTCACATAGTTTATCCATATTTTCCCTTCTCAACGCACCGACTAAAGGTGCAGGAGGGGGAAAATTCAACTGATGCTCGGTTTCCAAGATCTACTTCGGCAATTTACTTAATGAATTCATGTTCAAGCGATAATAATCATTTCTTGGCATGTCGTTCAGGCGATACTTGTTCTGGGTTATGATTATCGTTTTTCGGTGCAACATAAGGGTTGTGCCGCTCCCTTTTTCAGAATACACTTCGGCGATCATTTATCCTCACATCTCCCATGTAAGGGGTCCGGGATGATTTATCATTACGGAAGATGTGGTGACCCTTCCTCTGCGATTCCCGGACTTCCTCCTTGGAAATTCAGTACTTTTATAGGCCTATTCAGACCTGAAAAAATCACCTATCCTTCTCATTATCTCCTTCGTGGTACCGAGAACTTGGTCGAAGAAACGCTTTGCTAACTTGGGACATTTATTGGCATTCATGAAGGCTGAAATTTGCATGATCTTAGGAACGCCAATGATGTAGTTGGTTTCATCCATCCACCGCTCTTTGAAATCTGGAAGTGTTTCGTTGGCTTTCCAAATGATTTTTGAAATTTTAGTTGGATGTTTGAAACATATTTTCCGAAGAGGAAACCCGGTAAAAAATTGTTCCCTTAGGACTTTCTAATTGTCGATGTTGTCGAGAGGTAGTCGGTCGAACCATCCTCTTACCGCCCCCTCTAGGGTTTGCTGAAACATCCGACACCATACCGGCATATGCCATTCTCTTTAACTTGCTGCCCCTACTAACCTATAAAGATGATCATCCCGATCCGTCGATCCATCATAGAGTTTTAACTTTGTTGGCATGACATGCTTTGGCCCTGAGAACTCAACGATCCTTCTTGTAAACAGAGATCTCGAAGCTTCTTTGAAGGGATTCTGTAACTCATCTACATGCTTCCCTCCGGTATTGTTATGATTCAACCCTATGTCTACTTTGTCTTCGAAATCCAAACGTACCAGTTTTAAGCACACTTCCTATTTTTTTTGTAATGTTCCTTTATTAGTGCCTTAAGTGACGACACATGACTTAGGATTTGTTCTTATAAGCTTGGTAAGTCTGTGTTGTTATCCCCACTTCCTCTGGCCTAGGAGTGGTTTCTGACATTTCATTGGTAGGACATGTCTTTCTATAATTTTGGTAGATTGAATAACGGTTCCCATGGATGGTACCAATTTGTTGAAGAAAAAATATGGTCAGCTGTTAGATCACGTACAAGTCCTTTTGGACTGGTTGAAGTTACGTCATTTAAGTACATACACAAGAGAAAGCACACATTAGCCTCGCCTTGGGTGTGACTCCAAGACCAAGATCCGATTTGAGAATAAGTATTTGCGCTAGGCCGGAAGGTGTAATAATAAATGTGAGAGTATATGCGTGTGTATGTGTATTAGGTTTGCATTAAATTTGCTTGGGGTATTTATACTACCCAAAGATAACCATACTTGTTGCGTTGGGAAAGAGTAAGCCGGCCTGCACGAAGCCTATATGCTAGGTGTTAGATCACTTAGGGCACAATGTCCCATAATATCTGGGATTGGTGGCGTAGGCGTGGTTAATGGCATGTACCATTGATTAAAAGGATCCTCTGGATAAAAATAGCGACCCTTTGTACATTTGTCATTCATCGCGCGTTCCTTCAGATCATGTCTTCTGGACACGTGTAGGGTCGTCTGGTCCGGCAAGAAGTGTCCTCCGGACACATACACTAACATATACAGAACCAACAAAATATAAAGATGCAAAGGTTGTTCTATGATCATATTTATTTGGGATTATCTTATTTTAGTAATCAAGTTTATTTGGTTTGGTATAAATGTATGAGGTGGAATAAACATGCCTTGAATCTACAAGATCTTATGTTCTTGTTAATGAAGCCCAACTATGGAATTTCGGTTAAAACGTAGACTTCGGAAAGGAGATCCTCTTGCTCATTTTCAATACATTTTAGCTATGGAAGGCTTCATATTTCTATGGAAGATGTGATAGAGGCTACGAAATTCTCCGGTATTAATACTCAAGGGCGGAGCTATTGCAAGACAGGGAAGGGTGTTGGCCCCTCTTAAATTTGGCCTGTTAGTATATAGTTCTTTGTATTTCATGTGCTAAAAAAACGTTTAAGTTTAGCCCTCTCAAACCCAAAACTTCTAAGCCCAATAAAAAGGTTGCCTACCCAAATCCAAACTCTTGTTTAGTTAATACCAAAATTTCTAACTAACGAATGTGAAAGAAAAAAAATTAAAAAAAAATAATAAAAAGCCCACCAAATCAAGTGCTAATTGAAGATTTGAAGATATGTAGTCACTCCTAGTATCCCTCTCAAGTCACCATCATCAAGATTCAAGATCAAAAGGTGAAATTTTCTTTATCATTGTAAAATAGTTATATAACATAGTAATATGTTTATGTATCTTTTTCTCCCAAGTTGATTTATGTTTGTAGTTGTTCAATTATTTATGTTGAGATTAATAGATTATGAGTTTATGACTTTTAGAGATTATGTACTTTAGTACTTATCAGTCACATATCAAGAATAGGTTTCAATAAAGATAACAAAAGATATATTTGCAATTGCAAATCATCACCTATGTTATGCTATCAAAATAGCTTGTGGAAACTGCTAATGTGCGCCAATCTCAAATGTTTGACTAATAAAATGCATTTAAAAGGTTATGTACATGCGTTGTAAGTTACTTCATGATTCATAAATTTCTAGTTGCCTACTTTCCTAGTTAAGTAGTTATTAATTCTTTTATGCTAATATTTTGATGTCCTAAGTTCCTTACACAGTAACAAAAATACATAATGCTTATAGATTTTAAATATGTTAATTTCTAAATCTTTGTCAAACTTGTAATATACTATCAGGACATTAGGTTACAATATCTATAATGGTAAAGCAAACAACACAAAAAACACTTGATAATTTTTACAAGAGAAAGCATCAACAAATGAAAGTGGACAACATCAAAATCAGTTAGACCCACATACTTTTGAAATGCCGAGCCAAAAAATAATGAGGAATTGGATCTAAATTCTTTGGAAAGAGATCCTGGAAAGCGAAAACAAATTTGGAGTTAGCTGGTGAATAAGAGGGAACAAGTAATAAGCGCACATATAAATTTGGGGCCTTTTCAAATTCATTTGAAAGAGTATCCTACTAACGGTTCAACTAAGCATCCTCGTAAGTTTCAATACTCATGGTTCAGCATATTCCCTTATTGGTTAGAGTATTCACCTACAACACATTCTGCCTATTGTTTTTTGTGTTACTTGTTTTCTGATAAACTAAACGAACGTCAAAGATCAGATGTCTTTGTGGTTGAAGGATTTGACAAATGGAAAAAAGTTAATTATGGTAAAAGATGTGCACTCACCAAACATCTTGGTTCTTCAAAACACAAAAATGCTTTGGCTTTCAGTGAGAATCTGATTAACCAAGAGACGTATATTGGTAACATTTTAGAGAACCAAAATAAAGATAAAATCTACTATAATCGTCTAAGATTAAAAGCTTCAGTTGACTTAATTCGTTGGTTGACATTTCAAGCGTGTGCTTTTCGAGGGCATGATGAAGTCCTTATTCAAAAAATCGAGGTAATTTCTCCAACTGTTGAAACTACTAGTTTCTTATAATGACGAACTTGCAAATTGTGATAGAGAGCGCCCCTTAATTCAAAATACACTTCAGGTGATACTCATAAAGAACTTCTTGCCATTATTACAAATAATGTGCGAAAACATATCCATAGTGAGGCAGGGAGTTCTTGCTTTTGTGTCATGGTTAATGAATCACATGATGAGTTTTAAAAAAATGGATATTGTCTTGAGATTTATTGATAAAGACGGGGTAATAAAAGAAAGGTTCTTGGATATGGTTCATGTTTTTAATACTTCGGCAATAACTTTAAAAGAGAAATTGTAGGAAACTCTATTAAATCACGAGTTCGATACTAGTAAAATTTGTGGCCAAGGTTACGATGGTGCTAGTAACATAAGAGGGGAGTGGAATGGATTACAGGCACTTGTTCTCAAGGATTCTCCTTATGCGTACTATGTTCATTGTTTTGTCCACAGATTGTAACATGCTTTATTATTTCAAAATCTATTTTTTGAAAAGTTGGCGTACATTATTAACATAATATGTGCTTCGAGTAAACGACATGATGAATTACAAAAAGCTAGATTGACACTAAACAATTATTGGAACTTGGTGAAGAATAAGCTAAAGGAGCAAATCAAGCTTCAAACCTTAAGATGAGCTGGTGATACACATTGGGGTTTTCACATTTTTTTTCAGTCAATAGCTTCCTTCAGATGTATAACCCTGCTTTTGTTGTTCTTCGGGGTATAATTACAAAGCCGACTTGTAACTTTCTTTTGTTTGGCTTACATTATTAGTTAAGTATGTTGATGTTTTTCCCGAAAAAAAATTGTTTCGGCCCTCCCACGAAAAATCTTTTAGCTTTGCCACTGATCATTCGCTCAACTTGGCCCTTTTATACAAATGGAGGTGGAGATTCCACAATTACCTTAATGTTTTGTAGACTAAAATTATAAAAAAATGTATCCTTTTTCTCCAAAAGCACAGGGTTGGGACCAGGTTAGGAAACGGGTTGGGCCTTGGAATAATATTATGCAAATTGTGTCTGATCTTCATAATGCAGGTTTAGTCCCCAGCTCTTCTTTGAAAAGAAATATTGGAGATGGTATGAATACTTTATTTTGGCATGATGTCTGGATTACTGATACCCTATTGGCGCAACAATTTCCTCATCTTTTCTTACTAGGTCAAAAACGTTGTGGTTGGGGATTGATGCGTGGAATTGCGCCCTCACATAAGGTTTTACCTCTCAAGGGATCTTGAGAAGCTTGCAATCCCCACCAGGTAGTGTACCTGTTCATTGTAGTATAGTATAGTGACAAGTACCGGGGGATTGATCGTTCAACTCTAGGAATAGTGTTTGCTAGGGTTAAAATTCTATTAAACTAGGTCTAGGGGTGAGGGATGATTCTTTTTGTATTTTTATATTTTAAAGAAAGCAAGTAAAATCTCGGGTTTTGAAAGAGTGGGCGGAATTAGTTGCTAGTCAACTAACCCAATTAACTAAAGATGCAATCAAAATAAAATAAAATAAACTTAAACTAATTTGTGGTGTAAACAATGATGAGAGAAAGTGTGTTTACTTAGATTTCATTACTCCCTAGATATCTTTTACCGGTTGATTAGCTTGTTACAATTGCATGGATGACGGGTTATATTCCTTAATACTAGTCGTAGGGCCGTGTACGATCTTCCCTAACTCTATAGGCTTCAACCTCAATCCTATGTCGAGCCGACTAAAAGCTCCTAACATGGTATCCCTGGAAGTTACCTAAGCATTAAATATAACCAAATAATCGTAGTACACCTCCGATCATGTTTCTTAAGACGTTCAAGCAAGTTACCAATAGGAAGTCTGCCAGTTTTCTTAAGCCTAACATCAAATTCATTCATCCACAACAATTATAAACAAACCATCAACCAATAATTAACATATAGGTTTCATTACATCTAAGCAAACACGAAAGAAACCTAGCGAAGCATGTTAAAGAGAAGACAAGCGTAAGATATAATCAAACAACACATAGACATATTGAATGATTTGGTAAAGTACTTATCTTCAATTGAACATGGAAGAACAAAGGGTTGAAACCCTTCAAATGGCATGAAAATTCGTCTAGGGTTTTTTCCCTCAAATTTGCCCACAATGAATGAAAACTAGAAAACTATATATAGATTTTACAATCTGACGGCGTCAAGAGTTAAGTCTGACGCCGTCAACTTGCCGCCAAATTAAACTCGTATTTCCTAGATCCACTTCTGACGCCGTCACTCTATATAGGTTCTGGGCCGTCACTCTCTACAATTACTCTTGATGGCCTTGGAAATTTTGTACGTGACGCCGTCAAACCTCCTTCACAAAACGTTCTGGCGCGTCACGTGTATTTGATTTATCCACCCTTTTGTCAACTCATGACGCCGTCACTAACAGCTTGTGACGCCGTCAAAGGCAATTTTCAGCATGCTTTAGAGATTTTGTCGTTTTCTGCACCTTTTCGCTCCAAAAATGTCCAAAATGCTTCTTTTTGTAAAATTCCTCTCAAAAGTACCTAAAATGACAAAAGGAACAATTTAGGGCAATATTTGATCAAATAATCTCGACTTTGGCCTTAAATGACCCCCCCAAAAGCGGTACACTTTTCGCTTAATCAAATACCCTTACACTTGAGATTTGCTTGTCCTCAAGCAAATGCGCTTTTATTCTAATCAAAATACAACTTAGGGGTCATTTAACACTAAGATAAAAGTAATTACAACAAATAATCATTCCACTTCAACCAAAAACAAGCACGGAAATTATATACTAGCACCTTACAAATAGTGTTTAGATACTCACATCTCTCGGGTGTAATAAAATATATATCACAATAAGGAAATGGAAAACATCTCTCACTACCTGTCATAGTAAATATATTACCATAGGCTTGGGAAAGGATCAAACCTCCACCACTTGGCACAAGCACCTAGGATAAACTATCAAAGAGGTCTTTTAAAGGGTTATAACATTAGGTGTAGGGATAGGATAAACACGATTTTGTTGGATAAAGGAAATATTTACTGGTGGCGAGTTATTCATCTTGGTTAATTACATGTACAATGTGGCGTTGCTAAGCCAAGACTCGACTCGACTTAAGCTAATAAATCAAAAATAACAAAAAACTTAAAATAAACATAAAGGAAACGGGATGGTAGTCCGTATGTTTTTTTCTCTTTTTCTCATTTTTTTTTTCTTGATTTTTCGATTTTTTTTTTGCATACACTCTTACCCTACCATCCAAAATAGTACATCGTAGGAAATTTGCATTCCCCTTACACTTGAACTTTTACATACTTTACAATTAACTATTCTAATGACTCGAATCAAGATAATCAAAACACTTGGAGTACTTTTTAAAATTAATGCACATATGGGTTAATATATGACGTTTTTCCCCATTACTCCATAACACAAGTACTTTACCCATGAGTCCCAATCGTCCCAAAATAATATGTACAAGATATGACTCGACTTAGCAACCATGTAATCAATTAGATAATTAACTAAGGGTTTAAACATGTAACAATAATGCACTAAAGATGAGTGCATACACGGAAGGCTAAGGCGATTTGGGTGTACATTTGGGGTGGATTGTTAACAAATTCTTCCTTTAACTAAAATGCTTAAAGTTAGAAACTAAAAGATAGGCTCGGATGGGTGTACTAGGGGTATCTTGTACTAAAAATGAGTACAACGCAAAGGTGTGGGAAAAATTAATTGACTTTACTAGTCAAGTTAATTGACTTAAATGGTCAAGTAATTAAGATACGGGTTTAACACACGGCTGATCCTAATGCCTCTTATCATGTAGTATATCCTACTACACGAATGTAGTCTCACTAGCGGTCTCGGGATGAATCACTAACGCAAGTTCTAGAATCTAAGTACTACTGGTACACTCATAAGCACTAATAATGAATGCTTTTCCTAACAAATCTAAAGGCGAACCTCACATATTTGGGTGGAAAATTTTTTGAGTGGTACAGTTTTCGTGCTAGTCATACAACTCCTATCCATGAGACGCTCATTAAGGCTAAAGCTTCACTCCTAAATGTTGTAAAAAAATTTAAATTTGGCGCTAAAATTGCACTAACAAGTATTTCTCTTAGTTTTATTACACACCTACTATTGAAAAAACAAACTCAAGCGTAATTGCATTCTCTAATGTATCATCATTTACCCTCCCCTTACACTTAGGATGAACATTGTCCCCAATGTTTAATAAAAAGACGTAAAAGTTGTTAGGTCACCATTTTACATCATAACCACTAAGATTTCTAGAGAGAGAAAGTAAGTAGAGAGAGAGAGAGAGAGAGAGTGGAAGGAACCCTTAATATGAAATGAAACACAAATGATATTACTAAGTGAACCAACACCCTCTAATGAGGGGTTACAAGGCTATTTATAGGTGTAGACTAGGGCTTCACCAAACTATGCAAATATTACAAACTAGGCCCTTATACTTTTACTAAACCTATAAACTTAACATAAACTTTATAAAACATATAAAATCACTAACGTATTAACTTAATAACGCAACCTATTACAAAATTCAATGACCGACACTTGAAATAATAAAGTCTATTCCCAAAAATCTCCCCCTAAGTGTTGGTCATCAAAGGTTGCTCGACATCGTCATTTTCTATACTTTGACTTTGTAGTTGCCGTCCTCAAAAATAGTTAGCAAAATCTTTCATCGTTCTTTGTACTTCGTTGTTTGTTGATGTGATGGTGATCATGTTATGAAGTTGTCTGCCGATCGTCACTTCTGTGTCTGTGGTGGTTGTCTGCCATTCCAACATGCTCATACATCTTATGACTTTGATTTTCAAAAGTATGAAGTTCCTTTGCATACACTTTGATCTTTAGTCTTTATACTTTGTAGATTCTTCTTATTGGCGTAGAATCTTTCTTCGAACTTTGTGGTGCTTAGATCTTTGGGGGAGCATTCATTTGCTTCAAGATGTATGTATGAGCATGCTGGAATCTACCATCATGGAGGTGATGTACCTGCAGGTAAACAGTTAGCAATAATCAACCGGTACTTACAGATAAGGAATTAGATCTCGTCAACAGCATAGTGTGAAGACTCCTTCTAATCCTTATCAAGGTCGTTCCCATGTCAGATACCCCCGAAGGAGCTTACGAGACCTACTAAGTAGCTCAATGACTGGGTGAGTAGCTGGGGATCACTCCACGACTGTAGACCGCTAAAGAACCACCGCGAACACTAAGCGTAACCCGAGTGGGGTTACCGAAGTGACCTGCTGTCAGGGCTGTTTGATGTTGACCCTGGCAGGAATTTTCGTTCAATCATTGAGAAATACATTTGTAATTCTCTCATAAACGTTCTCGGCAGATTGCTAAGATCTGCGAAGGACCCGATAATTTACAGCTGGTGTCCATTGATGTAGAACACCGGTTGTAGAAATACTAAGTGTTCCTAAGAGATCTTTGATGTATCTCATAGCTCTAGACTCGAAAAGTGCACACTTAGGTTTCCTATGCGGAGACTAGGGAGGGGTCTCCTGCTTCAATATCAACCATCTCTAAGAGATAAGTCGATAGATTACATCGGTTCCCCGTGAGAATGAAACAAGCTCTTTTAAGAGAACTTGAGTGGTTAAGAAGGTTTAGTGCATTGCGTCACTAGGTCCATGACGACTTTATCTTCAATACCGGTGTTGCCTTAGCAACAACCAGTAGCGTACGAATTGAACCCGGTGTCTGCCCTAAGGTTGAACATATGGAGGGCTATTTCTTTTCACCCTTTTCTTTACTTTTCTTTTTAATTCTTCAACTCCTTATTTCCCCCTTCATTCTTTTCTCCTTTTTTTCATATCATACCTAAGGACTTCTAATTCTAACTATTGGTGATGTCCTTGGGTAGATCCCTCCGGCTCTGGCGGATCATAGAACGGTTTTTCCTATCTTAATCACCTTATAACTCCATGATTATCCGACAATAGCCAAGAAACCTTTGAAAATCTCTCAAAGTGTTTGTGATTATCAAGCATTTTGTTTAACACTTTGAGAGTTTTAAGTTTACTTTAGAAGGGCTCCCCCTTCACATGTGCTCATAAGTATTTAAGAAATTTGCACATGCGGGAGGAGCAAGCACTTTTTGAATTGATCCACTTCCAGTGAACAAGACCGATTCGAGACACGCTTACATCACTAGTTAGACTAGCTTGAAATTATTACCCGGCCTGGTCAAGTCCACAGAAAGTTTCTCGAAACGGTATATTTCTACTAAGACATATCCTTTTCGAGACACGCTTACGTGGCTAGTTAAAGAGTTCCATTGTCAGTTTTTAGGTGACAACTAGCTCTAGTAACTAACTTGATGTTATTACCCGTCGAGGATAAGTCCTTTCGATTATTAACATTTATGTTTCGTCAATCCTGAGTCTAGCTCGCATGAGATTTGACTTTAAACAACATTGAACTTTCATATTTTAATCACTTTCACTTTTCTCCCCCTCAAAAATAGTATATGAGATGTTGTTTTTAATAAACTTTTGATTAAAATATGCTTTTTTAGTCTTATGGGGAGATATCAACAAGAACTTTTGTTTTTCAAACGATGAGGTTTTCAAGTGCTCCCCCTCAACAAGTGAATACTCATTGAGGTGAAATACTTGTCTTTTGAGCAGAATTATGAAAATCATAAAATGTTTGATTAATTCTAATCAAAAGTAAGAAGCCTTCGCTCCTTATATAAGGATTGAGGCACTGATGCGTACCTCAGGGTCCTTTCAATACAAGTGCGGGTTGTACACTGTGTGTGCACAAACCAAAAAGCAAGATTTTGACAAAGCATTTTGATTTGGAAATACTCCCCCTCAAAATGAGCATATGTTTTGACATTTTAAACTTTGGAGCGAATTGGGGAGTAAAGATTTGAAATGAGCAAAATTTTGAAAAGTTTAAAAAATAAACCATTTGAAAAATTTTGAATAAATTTTGCTCCAGATTAAGAAGTTTTAGATAAGCTTTGAATGAGAACTTCTTCTTGTTTTTCAAGGAAAAGTGCGCGTATGGTATTAAAGAATGGTTTAGCAAGGCACTTTCCTTTCTCTGAAATCCGAGTTGTACACTGAAATGAGTGCACAAGTCGTTTTCATACAAAATTAGTTTTCTTTAAACAAAATACACCCCCTCAAATAATGAAGTTTATTCAAGAGATAGTCTTCTTGAGCAGAATTTTGAATTGTATTTTAAAATACTATTTGAAAATTCATGAGATGTTTCTGCTCAAGGTTTTTAGAAAACATAATCAAGTATTATTCAACAAAGAATGCTTGAAATTCAAAACTCTTTTACTCTTGAAAGTTGTTTGAGACCCGGAGTCTCTCTTTTGAGTTTTAAAATCTGAAGAAGAAGATTTCCATTTAGAGTTGAACCTCATGGGTTCTTTTTGAAGATTTGATTTTGTGATGAATGAAAACCTTCCCGTATTTGGGATGTTCAGATCAAAGACATTCTTTTATTGAAGCCAAAGCATTCCAGATTTTAAAAATTTGAAAGGTTTTGAATGACTTTGTTTTGGTCTCCACACTTGCTTTACTGGTGTAAAACGAGAGTGTAGAGTTTGGAAAAAAATTTGTTTCTCACCATTTTGAATCCTTTTACCAGTTTAGCCTTTAAACACATTTTGCCCTTTAACTTCAAAAATATGTTTCATAAGAAACATTTTGTCGAATGTTGAAGTTTTGACTTTCAATGGGATGACATGTACTTGCACACGGGAAAATGCATCAGGCACAAACAAGTATACAGATGAATAAAAAAAACTCATTCTAAATCAACCTAATTGCTCAAAACTCTCAGATTAACACACAAGATCACAGATTAATTCATTCTTTCACTCGAAATTATCCAATTATTGTCATGGTTTGGGGTTATGAATTTAGACTTTGCACGCATGTTAGCATCAAAATGCAAGAATATTGTACAAACAAATGCCCTAGTAGCAGCAAAGACATCTACATCTTAAACCCTAAATCACATGATTTCAAACCTATGTTGTTACTAATCGAGCAAACACACCAATCGAGCATTCGTTAGTGTTCTCTAAAGCTATATGACATAATTAACTAGACTACACACATTAAAAAGAAACGCCCCGATCGATAATTACATGAACCCTAGTTTCAGATTATGCCTTTTGACCGTTGAAAACAGTTGAAACATTTAGGGAACGATTAGACAACAACAATGAAGAAATTAGAAACTAACAATCGAAAAGAAATCGAGGATAAAAAATCGTTAGTCTGATTCGTTGAGGTTTTTAATTATGTGTGAGACTTTTTGAGAACATTTTTGGAAATATTTATTAGAGCCCGGTTTATTTTCCATGCAAGATCCTTTTTCCTAAGTTTAAGACATTTGTGAATCTTTACTCATTAAAGGTTAATTACTTTTCCATTTGAAGTCCAAACTAGATTAATTTGTAATCATTGCAGAAAAAATTTCTTTTCTCCCCCTCGAATTAGCATATATTCTGTGAAACTTTTTTGTACATTTTAATTCGAGAGATCATAGAAGTTTTTGAAAAATGAGATTTTAATCCGAACGACGAAGAAACATTTTATCCTTGAAGAATTATGATGAGGTGTGCAAACTTCATGATTTTGTGAAAGTTTTCTCCCCATCAAAACATGTTCCATTTTAATGGAGGAACATAGTTTTGAAGATTCGATGTTTGTACACAAAGAAAGAAGATTCTTAAATATTTAAAGGAAAGAGTTAGATGTTTGACTCACTTGGTTTTTTTTTCTTTTTTTTTAAGAAAAATTTTGCAAATCATCTGGAGTCAAACACCGCATACAAATATGGTGAAATAAATCAACAAACCTTGATGGAGGTAATGCCTTTGTAAACAAGTCCGCCAACTGGTATTCAGTACTCACAAAATCCAATTCAATTGTACCCTTCTCAATATGCTCCTTGATGAAATGGTAGCAGAGAGCAATTTGTATGGCCTTGGAATGATGAAAGGTGTTGTACGAGATAGCAATAGCACACTTTGAGTCGCAGTATATTGAGATCTAGTCAAATACATAGCCGTAGTCCGTGAGCTAAGTTATCATTCAAATGATTTGAGCACAGAAAGTAGACATGGCTACATACTAAGCTTTTGTTGATGATAGTGATGTACAATCCTACTTCATTGACTGTATCCCTTTGTAACTAAACAAGATTTTTTGCGAATCACTGTGTCTTCTGCGTCCAGCTTATTTTTCCAAATCCATTTAATTCCAATGTTGTGTCGAAGGGTGATGTTGGTAATTATCTCGCATGTGAGCAGGATCCAAATTGCGTGTAGACGACTCAGCAAAGTCAGGAATGAGTTGAGCCGGTGCAAACGGGTTAAAGAACGCCTCTGGGTCATGCTCTGCGGTTTGTGGAACTGATTTAGGTATGGAGTCTTCAGCTGATTGTCGTGAGTTGGACACAGTTTGTTCTGCTGTTGTTGGAGATGCAATTGGAGGGCCGTCTCTCCCAATAGTTGTTGTTGTTGTTTGTTAAGGTGAATCAGGTACTTGATTGTGATCAAGATGTGCAGTGGAAATTGGTGAGACCTCAGAGGGACGGTTGACAATCGTATCATCAAACAGTGGAGCAAACAATGTTTGCACTTCTTGACGGGAGAGTGACAAAGGTTCAGCCGAAGATTCCGGAAAGTTTAGACGGTTGGATTCGGGTCCTAAGCTGTTTTGCTCAGAAGCCATAGCTTTAAGCTCGGGCCCGAAACTGATTTGTTTCGAAGCTATTGCTGTTATATCTGAAAAGAAAAAAGAATAGAGAAAACAGAAAACATGGAACCGCAAGTGTAACTGGGTTCCGGATGTTAGAAGCATAAAGATGTAGTGTCAATTAACTTCTTGACATTTGAACAGACAATTCCGATGGTTTTCATTCTAGCCTCAGGGGTAGATGTTGTGGAGTTCACATTAGTTTTGGTGCAAATGTCTAAAATCTTTCCTGTAGGAATCCACCTAAGACCAATCGTTTTGAAAATTCTACCCGTGGGTACCCACCTAATGTTAGATCTAGGAAATGTTTTCCTTTTAGATGCAGTGGGAGCATCACTTGGTTGAGAAAACCTACGTCCTATATTGATCCACTTCTTAGGTTTCTGACTTATGACATTTGGTTCAACGGGTTTGTTTGTCTTAGTCGATTGTGCCTTTGCACGTGAATTTCCTTTTTGAAGATATTCTAAAGCACAGACATCATGATTATTTCCGCAACTACTCTTGGATGCTAGCCAATTCCTATTAGTTTGTTGAGAACTCCGAGGTTTTGGTTTGCTACTACTAGCAGTGTTTTGTACTATAGTGGAAGGCATCACATGAGGTTTTGAACCTAGAATTCCATCCTTTTGAAGTAGCGTCTTTTTCCTAGCCTTTTCTAGATCATAGTTCTTGTACATGTCATATTTGCCATAAAACTCTTTACTTTTAATGCTCATTTTAGACACTGTTTTCGAACTAATCCTAGATGAACCAGGTATAATCACGTGTTGAGATTTAGCAGACACAGATGCATTTTCCTTAGGCCAAGAATGTAGAGTGACTGGTTTTGTCAAATTGTTTTTCTCAACAACTTGGGAGGTAAACCGAGATTTTGAAGATTTAGGTTGTTCAGATTTAAATGCAGTTGGTTGTCTAACAACTAATCGTTTTCTGATAGTTTGAGAAGTCGGTTTCCCCAAGATTGATGGTTTTGCAAACTTAGTATCCACACTCTGGCCAGTCAGTCTTCTTAATTTGTTTTGCAATGCAGCATGTGCAAACACCTTTGCTTGAATTTGACCCTTTAAAAGCTCATTTTCTTTAACTAATGTATCCACACGTTTACTTTGTTCATTCGAAACTTGACCATTGTTGCCCAAAGTTAAAGATTCGTTTTGCAATTTAAGTTCAAGCGAGATGCAATGTGCCTCTAGTTTTGAAAAATCTTTATGAAACTGGGCAATGGTCTTTTTTAGAAGAATGTTTTCAGACTCAAGAGTTTGGTATGATGTTTCAGTTATTGGATTATCAGGTAAGGACTCAGACTCAGAATGTTTGTTAAGACACTATACAACATTCTGGTCAACCTCTCCTTCATTACTGAAGATAGGTTGCTCAGAATGTTGTTTCTCATTTGCAGGTATAATATGATCAACAGTAGATTGTACCTCAATCATTTTCTCTTTGTCAAAGTTAGGTTCTGTGTCATAGATGGGTATGACATCTTCCTCATCCATTTGTCCTTTGTCAAAGTTGGGCTCTGAGTTATATAAGGGTCTGATCTCTGTATAGTCTGCATCTATATCATTCCCCAATCTGCTGCTGTCGTCTTGCTCTTCTGATTCTGTCTCATTGCTTTCCATTACAACCAAATTAGCTTCCAATACACTAACTTTATGAACTTGATCTTCTTGAATCTGCAACTTCCTTTTATTAACCCTTTTGTCATACTCTTGTCTGTGAAGTACTCTTTCAGCAATTGACCTCTCTATAGCATCCAGGTGTTGGAGCAAAATATCTTTAAAGGTTTGAGCCTCAATTCGAGTGTATTCTAAAAAATACTCGCTTACCACTTCACAGTCATAACTGATGAAATGTTGAAACTGTTCCTTGAGAACTCTGAATGCGGCCTTGGATTCATTCTCGTGAAATTCTTCAGTTGCAAGTTGCTTTTCAAGTTGATTAACGTTGTTGAACATCGTATTAGTGAAAATGTCAACTTTTTCTCCAAAGAGGTCTAGAAATACATGTCTGAATAGACACTCGGAACGAGTTTCTGCTAAGTCTTTGTTTGAGAGAAGCTGAAGGTATGACTGAAGTAATCTAAAAGATGTCATGCATTGCTCAAATGGATCTTCAGAATCATCAGTAGCATTTTTGTCGTACACTGGGTCTGTATCATCCATGTGAAGTTCCTGCATGCTTGCCATTAACATCACATCTGCTATATCGGCTTCCATATTTGCTGTATTGACTTCCAAATCTGCATATTCATCATCAGATGGAATATCTCCCATGAAACTTTGCAAAACAGCATTGAGATTACCCTCTTCAACTTCTATTTGACTAAGTGTGGCATTGTATTCAACATTATCGTCAAAGAGTAGAGTTGAATCATGATCTTGAACTTCCACATCTTCAATATTTTCCGTATATGCCATAAATGCCGTGCTTGGTTCGATAAGATCGTCTTCATCATCAGTATCTTCCATTGTGTTAAAGCATTCATAAGTTGAAGTCATTGCGCCTTTGCCTTTCTCAGAAGATATTTGTCCAAGCTTCACTAGATTTTGCAGAAGAGATTGCATGTGATCATTTAGTGTTGCAGGATGGTACTGTGGAATGAAGATAGGCTCTGGTGCATTTGGAGGAATGAAGAAGAGACCATTTGGAGTGTAAATTAAGGATCCATGGTCAACAACTGGAGATGGTGGATCAGGGAGAATGGTCTTCAGTGGATTCATGCTTAAACAAGATTCAAGAATTGGCTTCATTCTGATGTGATCAAGTTCTTCTGTACGATGCATAGCTTCAAGATATTTCCACATTTCATAAGCACTGGCTTGAAAGTCCATATTCATGTAAATTGAGTTGGGAAGTGCCAATGTTATGAACCATACCGCCTGTTGGTCAGCATCGTACCGAGCAAGTTCAGTAGCATTCAAATCTTCATCAGTTTGTAGTCTGATAATCCTTGTCGAGTTAGCAAGAAATATCATTTTGTATGGACCATCTTGAATGGATTTAAGCATGAGATATGCAGCAGGACGATCTGTGAGACATTGTAGAAATCTCCGTTTCCAATCAGTATATGTTCCTGGTAACAACATTGGAGGCCTTGATTCATTGCCAAAGAGCAGAACATGACGAATGAGGGAGCAGTGACTTTGTTGTTGATGATACTATTGCTGATGAGAATATTGGTGAGGAAGGTAGTTGGAAGAAGGTGATTGAGACGTTGTAGATGACATTGGTCTCCCCCTTGATTGTTGCGACGTAATCAAAATAATCAAACAAAATGTCATACTCAAGGTCGATAAAGTGATATCGAATTTTCCCTCCAAAAATAATTTGAAAAATTTTCACTCCCAAAATTTGAAAATCACTCTAAAATGCAATTTTAAGGTTGCAAGAAAAATTTGAGTTTCAAAAATTTTGCCGCCAAATTTCACCGAAAAAATTTGAATTTTGGCCTAAAAATTTGAATTTTGGGCCAAAATTTTCATTGTTAAACCAAAATTTGAATTTCACGTAAAAATTGAACGTTTAGTTTCTGGTAAAAATTAAATTTTACTCAAATTTTCCCGCCAAGATAAATAAAGGTTGGAATTTTAAGTTGATTTGAAAACTTGAGAATTGATGATTTGTAACTCGGTAAAAAACTGATTCTGGCTAACTCGGTTAATAATGATTCTGGTTAATTGGCTAACTCGGTAATCCCTGCTTGATAGGCTAACTCTATAATCAAAGTGATAACTAAACTCGGTAATATCTTGTATTTGTCTAACTCGGTAAGGTATAGAATATATGATAACTCGGTAACAAGATAACTACTTAAACTCGATAAGTCAAACCTATTTCGTAACTCGGTAAAAAGAATCAAGTTGGGCAGAGTTTCCCCTAGGTATAAGTCACAAATAAACCTTACTCAATATACGATAAGGTGAAGGCTAACTCGCCAAAAGTAAGTCTTAACTCGATATAAATAGAAGCTAACTCGCAGAAACTTAGGTCTAACTCGCAGAAACTTAGGTCTAACTCGCCATACTTTTCTTAACTCGCAGAAATTGATCTTAACTCGAAATACAAGTTCACACTCGCAAATGCTGAAAGACCTAACTCGCTAGAATCAAAATCCTAACTCGACAGAAAACAGTCTAACTCGCCAAAATAAAAAACCTAACTCGCAAGAATCACGATGAACAGTAACCGAGATCTAAGTAATACACTTTTAAACCTAGTTTTTCTACCAAATCAAACCTAAATCAACCTATATTATCCCTTGACGAATGATACCACTTGTTAGGTCACCATTTTACATCATGACCACTAAGATTTCTAGAGAGAGAAAGTAAGTAGAGAGAGAGTGTGGAAGGAACCCTTAATATGAAATGAAACACAAATAATATTACTAAGTGAACCAACACCCTCTAATGAGGGGTTACAAGGCTATTTATAGGTGTAGTCTAGGGCTTCACCAAACTATGCAAATATTACAAACTAGGCCCTTAGACTTTTACTAAACCTATAAACTTAGCATAAACTTTATAAAACATATAAAATCACTAACGTATTAACTTAATAACGCAACCTATTACAAAATTCAGTGACCGACACTTGAAATAATAAAGTCTATTCCCAACAAAAGTAAATAAGGTAAAAGAATGAAAAGAAATACTCCCCTGATTCGTTCAAATGTGGATAAATCATTAACATGGTTAAATCGTCCTCGAAGAAAATGAACGTTTAGAGCTTCCCTTCCGAAATAATAAATCATCTTCTTGTCCAATATAACCTGTTAAACCTGAGAAAACAATCATGGCAACCTCGTGTAAAATCGGCGGCAATCTATATATATATATATATATATATATATATATATATATATATATATATATATATATATATATATATATATATATATATATATATATATATAAGGATATAATGCTTGTGGAATGAATGTTTGCAGATTTCCTGGAATTTATAAAACTAAAGAATTAACAAAAACTTTAAGACTCTGATGCGTTATTTTCATCCTGTTTTACATTTATAAATTTCGAATTATAAGGATTAACACATACTAACGGGCAGTGTACCCGGTCATGTGTAGTATGCCTTTAGATAAATCCGAGTGTCATCCCAAGAGCTGTTGGTCTGGCAAACTAAGGTAAGTACTAAAAAGGGTATTAGTGAATAGAGTGAATAGTAACCAATACATAAAGTAAACAAAAGAGAAAATAAAGATTTTAAAGATAAAGATAGGTTATTAAGATATTATGGTGAAGCCTAATTCATATATTAGTGTTCTATGTAGTGGGTGCAAGTCGACAAGAGTCAGTTGGTCATATCATCAGCCCTATCTTGCATCTCATCCTATTCTCGACTATTGTAAAGCCAAGAGTTCATCGGTTAAGATACAAGAGTCATTAAGTGCCATGTTTAATAGACTTGTTCTAGTGGAACCCGACATGGTCAGGTCTTAGATTCCCTCTAGCTCCTTAAATACATCCGGTTGGTAGGTGATCCTAGGGTTAATTCGCACATAAGGAAAGGTAGTACTATGGCCAATTCTTACCAATCTCCACAACCTACCAGTCTAGGGTCCTAGGGTTAATTCACCTAGACTGAATAGATTCAACCAATCTTACATATTACCGAAACGAAAGAATAACGAACAAGCTAAGATAATGTCTACAAATATGAATATGAATAAATAAGTAAGACCAAATCTAAGTAAAGAGAATTTATAAAATTGTGAAACAAAATAGAATTCGAACATGTGTTAGACTAGGTGGTTCCTAGTCTAATGGCACACCATATCTCTAGCCTTCGTGGTCTTCATTCTTCTTCTGGGTCGTTTTCCCCAAACCCTAATGTAGGTTTGGGGGGAGGAACTTGACCAATTGTGGACGAAAATTCCTTTGGTATTTATAGGGCTCGTCTTTGCTACGGCGTAGTTGTATGGTAAGACTACGCCATAATCTTTGTAATAATCACTACGCCGTAACTCCATCACTTGTTACGGACGTAGTCTTCATAAAATCTTACTTACGCCATAGTCCAATTATTAACTACGGGCGTAACCTTCATAGAATCTTTCTTACGTCGTAGTCCTATTACTAACTACGGGCTTAAGGCTCATATCATCAACATTACGCCGTAGTCCAATGACTAACTACGGCGTATTCTTTGGTAATCTCTGTTACGCCGTAGCTTAGTGGCTTGCTACGGCATAGTCTTTACAGAATGGGGTAAATCTTCTAACGGTGTAGTATCATCACTTAACTAGACCGCCGTGTTTGTGTCTTCAATGTAACTTTATGCTTAATTCCTACTTTTTAGTCAATAAATCGTCAATAACGTACTTTTGCTCATCTTTACCCTAAAACCAAAATAGGAAGAAATAAGAGCATATATTCTTCATATAAGTAGAAAAGATGGGCATTTTAAGGGAGAAATTAACACTTAGATTGGGGGTAAATTTGATATTATCAAATATCCCCCCACTTAAACTCTACTTGTCCTCAAGTAGACCGTATTAATAATTAAAAGAGCATCCTCTTCATAACTTAGAAGATACAAATTTGAATTAATAAAACTGCTAGAAATAAAGATAAGCCTACCACCTCTCGAAAAGAAGGGAAGAAATTCACTCAACGCTCCCTAATCTAAGTGTTAAATTTCAGGGTGCTCTCATAAACGCTCAGTCATAGCAGGTATTTTATCATAAGCTTGGCATTTACACAAAACTCCACCACTAGAGCTAAGGTTGAAACAGTTTTTGAAAATAATATTGTTAAGATAATCGTAAGGTTAAGGGTGTAAAGTTGCTACTAATATACTACGGCAAGGGCGACAAAGGCAATGATACATGACCGGAACGTCGGGCAAGACACCACTGACTGCTCGAATCCCTCACCTAAGAATACTTCACAACTAAAAAGGGTAGGTTATGATGTTGACTATTGTAGGGGTAAAGAGGAAAAAGTAATCTTATCTTTCAACCGAGTTGTCACCGATTGCCCTTTTGCTAGAAAATGCCAATCTTCCGAGGTGTAGTCTCTTGTTAGTGACAAGTGACACAGTTTTTCTTCCAACAATTCTTCCGGTAAAGAGAACTATGCCTTCCATGATAAGCTATCTTATTTGGTGCTTATGATTTGCACGCTTTATTTTTCTATTCTACATACTGGTTTTTTTTCTTTTATTTTTTTTTATTTTATTTTTTTTTTTTTTACACAAAGATGAACTGATAACATTATCCCCCCACTTGAGATTAACTTAGGTGGAGAACATTCGGGGGTCTTCGAGCATACTTGTCTTTCTTGATTCTTGAACTTAGGCATTTTATGACATTCAGGCAATGGAGATTTCTCAACCAAAAACATAAGATTACAAAATTGTAAAAGTGTAATGGGATAGTATGGTAAGGAATGGAGGAAATGTAATAAGGTGTATTTAAGGGTATCTTGCACTAAAAGTGAGTGCAAACAAGGGTAATAGATCAAAAAGTCGATGTGACTAATCGAAGGGTTTAAGTTATGGTTGAAAATCTTAACAAAATTGTTTTCTCAAAAAGTTTCTTCCAAACGTATTATAAAAACACATTACTCATTTATGGTCTCGAAATGATGTAAAAGCCAAGTTCTAAAGTCTATGCTACTACCGGCACACTCAATATTTGGTGGATTTGGGGTAAAATGTATAAAAATGAATAGGCTAAACCTCACCATGTTATCAAGGGTTATTGTGTGCTCGGGGTTAATTTATTCTAGCTTATTTAAAATTATATGTCAAAATTTTAAAAATGGCATAATTTATAATTTGCACTTGCGTTTTGTAAAGCTAGAAAAATGAGGACAAGTATAAATTTAAGTGATAATTTTGTATTCTATTTCCTATCCCCCCACTTAGTTTGTGCAAAGTCCCTTTTAAACAAAATAAAAATAGAAAAATAGAATAGAAATGAAAAAGAAAAACTCCCCTCACACGCTCGTGCTCTCGGAAGTTCTCTAAATAAGTATGCAAAATTTTTTCACTAGCTACGGCGTAGGTCTATGGACCCTGCTACGCCGTAGCTCCAAAATCTAGACAGAATGTCCATTAGTTTCTCCATGGTTGCCACGGCGTAGGCAAAGACCCGCTACACCGTAGCAACAGTCTGCAATCAGAATATCCAAGCTAAAAACCTGCATTACACCATTCCTAGTACAAAACCAAATTACAGACCCATATTGAAAATTGTTTTAGAAAAAGGGATGAGAGAACAATTGGAGAGTTCACTCCTGATCATGTTCCATGGTTGTAAAGGCTGGAGCTGCAGAGATATAGGGGTCAGGTGGAGTAGTGGATGAGCTACCAGGGTGCATGAAGCTAACCCCAAGCTGAGAACCCATTTCGGGCATGTCAGGCTGGTAGACATATTCGGGCCCATTCCAGCGTGGGTGACTCAAATGCATATGCTGGAGCATCTGGCTTGTACAATCGGCATTCCACTGAAAGTAGTCATTCTGCTGTACCTGCATAGACCTAAAATCAGTACACAACCCGTCAAACATGGTGTTCATTCCTGACATAGCAGCCGTCATATCATCCATGTCGTTGACAAATCCAACCATACTCTGCTCCATGTGTCCCATCCGCTCATCCATGATGTTCATCCTCTCCATCATGGTCATGGTCGGACGGACTCTCACCCTACTACCGCTTCCACTGGCTTGGGATGGTCCTGCCCCAGCTGCATCTACCTCAGGTTCCAAGACTGGCTCATTCATAACATTGTAAGTGACTACCCCGTACTCAACCAACTTGGGTATCCCAATCAAAGTCGTGTCTGACCCAATGGTGACATGAGCCAAATCAGCAGGGGTCATAAGATCAAAACTTCTTGAGCGCCTCGAAATGTAATGAGCTCCTTGGATCAAACTTCCTCCCTGAGCTCCCTTCGCCTTTTCAGTCATGAATTTTGCTAAGTACCAAGGAATGTTAACATGATCACCACCGTCCATGCTGTGCATCAAGAAAATATCCTCCATTGTCATCTTCTCCCTCGCAGAATGTCTAGCACGAACAGACACAGCCAAAATTCTGTACACCAACCACCAGATGGGACATCGAATAGATCGATAAGAAGGTGGGGCCCTTGATTCATAGTTCCCTGCTTTAGAAATCTGTAAAAAGTAAACACTTGGGTTATAGTCGTGAGGCTTCTCTTTCAGGCATCTGTTGTAGTATCCCTGAAAGATGTCTGACTCCACTTGTCTCCTAGTATACAGTCCCATAGCCAAAATATATTCCATCATACTCATGCTCCGTTGAACACCTCCCAGTTGGAAGAACAGACACTTCTCGGTCAGACTAGCAACTTGTTCAACAAAATCGACAGTAGCAAGAAACTCCCACACATACTCGTGGATGACTGGCTCATAAACAGTAAACACCTTTAGCCAAGCCTTGCACACAAATTATCTTCAACAAGTTTTAATACAATATTACACCGCTTCCTTAATTTCTTAAGAGCATCACCCCCCTCAATTATTTCAAACTTGCCAAAGTTAAGGGCCTCGGGGTTCTCAATAGTCTTAGCCTTAAGTTCCTTTAGGTCCTTTTTGCAAGCCTTCCTAATTTCAAGAGAGTAGTTCAAAAACTTAAGCCACTGGGTTGGGTTATTGTTGTTGTTTCCTGCAAAAATATGAAAGTAAGAAATATAATATTAATTGTTGATATAAATAATACCTAAAAACATTATTAACATTTATCGATATCTCTATGTTTTGATAATCACAAAACGTAAACCCATCAAGTCTAAAAATTATGACGTAAACAAGTATTTAGTGATAAATATTCACTTTACATCCAAATCACTTAAGGTATGAATAAACAAAGTGTTTATTGCATTCTATGATCAAAGGAACATTTTTCTTAAACACTAGGCTTTTTATAAAATGTCACAAAACATTTTATATCTTTTACAAAATCATATTTGGAAATAAAAGAATATGTTTAAATCATTACAAATATATGAATTCGAATTTTTAACCAAAAATAGTTAAAATTTCACAAGATAAACTTTCCCTAGAAAAAGACAAGTTTTCTGGCCATTTTAGGAGGGCGGCCCCCTTAATAATTAAGGGGACCGACACCTAATTAAGGGGACCGCCCACGCTCCCAAACAATATTTTTTCCCTTTTAAATACTGGTTCATTCCACAGATTTTTTTACCTTTTGCACTCCAAAACTTTCTGTTCTAGATCTCCATCTCTATTCTCTAAATCCTTTGATTATACATACATAAATCTTTGTTTCAAAGTAATCCAAACCTCTACCTTTCAAGTGCAAGAGAAGAATACTTCAATCCTTCAAGAGAAGAAGTATTACAACTTGTTGTGACCTCCACATCCAAGTTGTTGGAGCATCATCCATTATATCTATTTCTTTGTGTAACTAGTTGTGAATATTTGATAGAAGATAGATTAGCAAGGTGTGTAGATAGAGAGATTGTGTAGTAGATAGTTGTGAAGTAGAGAAGTTGGGAAGTAGATAGTTGTGAAGAAGATTGTTGTGAAGTAGATAGTTGTGAAGATAGATAGGTGTGATGAAGTAGTGTTGTGATTACGTAGTGACTAGGTGTGAAGAAGTTGTGTAGAAGGTGTGAATAAGTTGTGACGAAGTTGTGGTGTGTATATTGGTGTGTAAGGTTTTCTCCCCCATAAGGGAGCTTGTTGACATAGTGAAGAAAACTCTCGAGTAGGTGACTCGGGGAGTGGAGTAGGGCAAGGAAGGTGTCCTTGTAGCCGAACCACTATAAATGCTTTGTCTCGCGGTTTGATCTTTCCATCTCTTACTTATTATCTTGCTTATATCGTTATTACTTTCATAGACGTAGACGTATATATATATATATATATATATATATATATATATATATATATATATATATATATATATATATATATATATATATATATATATATATATATATATATATATATAGTTGCTCATATAGTGCTAGTGTTGATTTCACTTAAAGATCAAACAATAGTTTCATTCACAAAACAAAGTTTTTACAATCAAACTAAAAAGATAAAATACATATAATTGATCATTTCGATCAAGTATAGTTTTCATACAAAATATAATTTAGGATTACATAATAAACGTTTACTTACTTATCTCTTGTATATAGCTATAATTGTTTATATTATGCATGTGTTGATTTCATATACTTAGCTTGCATTATTATTATTGTTCATACTTAGATATAGTTGTTCATATTGTTCAAGATTTGAGTTTACATAAGATCGAATCAAAAGTTTTAAAAGTAAACAAGGTTTTAAAACTAAACTAAGTTTTCATAATAAAATTAAAAAGACGTAAAACTATTCAACCCCCCCCCCCCCCTTTTAGTTTTCCATAATTGGTATCAGGAGCCACGTCAAACAAGATTTTTAAAATATATTGTATTTTAAAACTTGTAACGATCTATGGAATCTGAAAAAAATTTAGAAGGGCAATCTATGCAAAGACCACCATTATTTGAAAGTGATGGTTTTCTTTATTGGAAAAACATATTCGAAACTTATGTGAAATCAAAAGATCTTGATCTTTGGCATGTTATTACCTTTGGTGATTTCTCCCCTATTCAATATAATTTTGAAACTAAAAAGGATGAAATTGTATCTTTTGTAAAACAAAATGATGATTTGAAAAAGAAACTAGCAAAAAATAATGAGGCTAAAATGGTTATTTATAATGCGTTACCACGCAAAGAATATGAAAGAATTTTTATGTGTAAAACCGCAAAAGAAATTTAGGATTCTTTACTAATCACTCACCAAGGTAATAGTCAAGTTAAAGATAACAAAATTGATATTCTTGTTCAACAATATGAACAATTTATGATTCCGGGGAAGGAATCAATAGATAATGTTTTTGCTAGATTTAACACTATTATCACAAGTTTAAAAGCACTTGATGAGAATTTTTCTAGTAAGAATTTTGTTAGGAAATTTCTTAGGGCTCTTCATCCAAAATGGCGAGCTAAAGTCACGGCTATTGAAGAATCAAAGAATTTGTCAACTCTACAACTTGACGAATTGATCGGAAACTTAAAGGTCTACAAAGAAATAATAAAGAAAGACTCCGAGATGGTCAAAGGAAAAAGGGAGCAAAGCAAATCAATTGCGTTGAAAGATAAAAATGACTTTAGTGACGAAGAATGCTCAACCTCCAAAAGTGACGATGAAGAGTATGTTATGGCCGTACGAGACTTCAAGAAATTCTTCAAAAGATGAGGAAGATATGTTAGGCAACCATATAATGAAAGGAAGTGTTTTAAATGTGGCAATCCAAATCATCTTATCAGAAAGTGTCCAATGATGTCAAGAGATCAAAATCAAAAGACGTTTATTGGAGGTGCTTGGAGTGATAGCGATGAGGACATGAAAGAAACCACAAATGAAGAAAAGTGTCTTATGGCTAAGACATCAAGCGAGGTACGTTCCGCAACCGAATACTTTAGTGACGAAAATTTATCATTAGACGAAAAAGACCTAGATAGTGAATATAATAGGTTATGCAAATTAGTTCAAAAGGTTATAGCTAAAAATAAGTCACTAAAACATATTAATAATCTATTAGAAAATGAAGTACTCGAATTAAAAATTAAACTACAACATTTGGAAAAAGGAAAAGAAGTTTTTATAAAATGTAAAACATGCTTAGAGGTTAAAAATGAAAACGAAAAACTTAAAGATGAAATTTTCAAACTTGACAAGTTTAAAAATAGTAGTAACCCACTTAAGAAATTAATAAGTTTTCAAGAAAACTTCGGGAGATAATACCGGTCTTGGATTAACTTCAATTAATGTTTCAACTAGTGAAAATAAAAGTATAAAGTTTGAATGTGAATCTAGTAAACAAAAATCATTAGAATAAAATCCTAAGTATATACTTACAAAAGATAGAAAAATACCCATTGCGAATGATGAAAAAGTAAAAACTTTTTATAAACCATCCTTAAAGACCGAAATAGGATCCTCTAAACCTAAATTAAGATCTAAAACTCCACCACCAAGAAAACCAAATAATCCTCGTACTCGATCTAAAACACCTCAACCTAGAAGAAACAAAAATAGACAAAATTACAATAACACTAGAAATCGAATGTGGAATTATCAACCAAGTTACAATCCTTGGGAAATATTACCACCATACATGCATCCTAGCCAAATGTTAAATATGTTTGGACCAAACAACTTTGGACCAATGAGACAATGGGGACCAAGTGGCTAAGTTGTCAATCTTGAAAGAAGTTGGAATATCATCTACAAATGACTTCTATAAGTCAACATGGTCACTTGAAGTGCTTGAAGATATTCCATTGAAGACTAAAAGGTACGCGTTTCTTTTAAGTTCATCGGTATAATTTGCATGCTTATATAAATAATTAGTTAGATTAATGCTTAGCTATACATATATATGTACATAATAGCTTATATTCTTATAACCTAGAAACATCATTGCTTGACTTTCCTAGGAATATGATAAAATTGTTCATTGCCGAACAAAATAGAAAATGGAAATCTTTTATATCCACTATTAACAAACTCATGGTGATGAAGTAAAATGAGTTAAGTGGATCAATCGTTAATATAGAAGTAGGATTAGATCCCTCGCGTAAGAAAACTATGGATGAAACAAGCTCTCGTAGAATATGGCATTAAGTTAGATAAGCGTGCGAAAACAAAGGAACTATAGATGTTAGGTTATACCCCATTCAACACTCTCGCATCTAACATATAAATTATCGTCATCACTTCCTTTAGGATCATAGGATATATTGAAATGATAGCATGAGATAATAATAGGCTTAACCAATCCTCTTGAGCATGAGATCTTTAATAAATATCTTTTAAAATATATGATTAATGATATTTGTTGTCAAAAATCTAATATCTCTAAAAATATGTAAAAACCTCACATTTTGAAAAATAGTTTTTCAAATAACTATTCTTAAATAACATGCTTTCTCTATCAATATCCACAATTTTGTTTTGATCAAAACAAAAGATTGGGAAAATTTTATTCACCTTTCATTAACACATTTTGAAGTAAAACCCAATCTATTTTATTCAAACAACTCTCACATCTATGTGAAAACCTACTTTCAAACATTGTTGAATAATGCTAAAAACGTCTCTTTAAATCATGCATGGTGATCTCATACTTGTCATCTATATTTATATAAATGACACTTATAAGTGAACTAAATCAAATCAAGAAGACCATGGTGTGTCTATTAAGACTTTGTTTGTAACAAGTCTAGAAATCCATGCTATCATAACTACCCACTTATTGCACACATTAGGATTAATCCTCCTAGTTATGTAGTTATTAAATACTTGATGTTGCTTATTGTTTCCTAGCACTTATATTTTACTTGCTTGATGAGTATTTTGCATGCTAGATGAAATTGCTTGTTTACTTAATCTCTTTGGTTAATATGCTTTGGCTACATAATTGCCTACATAATTAGTATATGCTTTATTGCCTCAAAGAGTTGGACTTGTTTGAAACCAAAAACACAACCTTTCTGCAATTCACTACCAAAAACCCTTTTCTGGCAATCTGGAAATCACCAGATGGGCGGCCCCCTTAAATCATAAGGCGGCCCCCTTAATTATTAAGGGGACCGACCTCCAATTAAGGGGACCGGCCATCTGATGGTCGAAGGTGTTGTTTTATTTTTTCTACTTTTTAGCCCATTTTATCCTACACTTCCCAAAATTCACAAACCTATTTTATCCTAAACCTTCTATCAAAGTTTATCCATCCTTAATCCCACCTATCCTACTCTATAAACACTCTCATTCCTCATAATCTCCATTCATCTCTTCATCAAACCAAAACCACCAAGAAACCTTGTTTGGAGAAGAACGCCTAACTTCCATTTAAAGCCCATCTAACCAAATGATGTTGTCAAACATCCAACACCAAAATCCTCCTATGTCTTCAACATTACATATCAAAAACCTTTACTCACCCATATCCCTCTACATTACACCCAAACCTCATAATCTTTAAACACTCAAACCTCATATCCTTCTACCTTACACTCAAACCTCAAAACCTTTACACACTCAAACCTCATATCCTTCTACCTTACACTCAAACCTCAAAACCTTTACACACTCAAACCTCATAACCTTTACTCACTTCAACCTTAAATTTCATCTCCTAGTGCACCTAATGCACATTCTATAACACCCTCCTACCAAGAAATCCCTTCCATGAACATCGCTCTTTCACTTTCACCAATCACATCACTTGATACTCTTTTTCCATCAATAACTCCACCTAGTCATCCTCACAAAAAGATTCAACCATATAACCATTCCCTACACTCTACAAAGTATGTCATCACCACTACAACTTAACCCATGAAGGTCAAACCATATTTCATGATACACAAACCTCATGCTCGCTCAAATAAACCCTTTCACAAACCTCATCATAATAACCAAACATCCATCCTTGTTCCCAAAAATGCACCTTCATCTCACCCACATAAGCCATATGAAGTGCATGTTCAGTCTCAAAACAACAATCCCAATCTCATTCCTAACACCTCACATTTTGTTCAACCACACTCCACCATCATCACCTTCTTCCAAACACTTGAAGTTCATTGAAGAACTCAAGGAAGCCCATGAGCTTTGTGCTCTTCTTGCCTTACACCTTGCTCAATGCAACTTGGAACAACTTTCCTCTAGCTCTTCTTCATCACCTCACAACTTGAATCAAGTTGAAAAACATGTCAACAATTGACCTTGTGGCATCTTTCTCCTAAAAACCATTGCATTCAATGAACACTTCACTTGGATTGAATATCTTCTTACTAGATCATATCCAATACCCCCACTTGAACAACATCCAAAACCTCAATCAACCTCTTCCGCTACAAACTCTCCACCACCAAACTCTCCAACATTCATGCACCCAGACATTTACCTCCATTAATCCAACAACCTTACCCTAACTCAACCATTTTCAATCCAAACACTCCATCATCAACCATCTAAGCATACTATATGCTTATGATTTTCACTTTAAAAAATGAATCAACCAACCTTTTGTTACAAGCAAGTCCGATGGCTCTCTTTGGCAAATTAGGATCTTTAACATTATTACTTTGAATTAATTGTTATGTATCCTTAATATTTGTTTGCTATGCTTGTTATTTGTATATTGCATATTTTTCTATGTATGCTTGTGCATCTAATATTTTTGCAGCAATGATTCCCATTGCTCGATTCCTTGGTGCCCTCGAACGAGGGGGAGTACACATCAAGGGGGAGATTTCATCCCGTCTAACTTCATTTATGAAGCTAGTCGGCATAACTTTTTTGATTCTACAAAAAGGGGGAGAAGTAAATATAAAATCACTAAATACATGTCTAAAAATTAAATTTTAGACTTGATGAGTTTAGGTTTTGTAATCATCAAAAAAGAGGAGATTGTTGATATAAATAATGCCTAAAAACATTATTAACATTTATCGATATCTCTATGTTTTGATAATCACAAAACGTAAACCCATCAAGTCTAAAAATTATGACGTAAACAAGTATTTAGTGATAAATATTCACTTTACATCCAAATCACTTAAGGTATGAATAAACAAAGTGTTTATTGCATTCTATGATCAAAGGAACATTTTTCTAAAACACTAGACTTTTTATAAAATGTCACAAAACATTTTATATCTTTTACAAAATCAGTTTTGGAAATAAAAGAATATGTTTAAATCATTACAAATATATGAATTCAAATTTTTAACCAAAAATAGTTAAAATTTCACTAGATAAACTTTCCCCAGAAAAAGACAAGTTTTCTGGCCGTTCTAGGATGGCGCCCCCTTAATTGTATGGGCAACCCACTTAATAATTAAGGGGACCAGCACCTAATTAAGGGGACCGCCCACGCTCCCAAACAATATTTTTTCTCTTATAAATACTGGATCATTCCACAGATTTTTTTACCTTTTGCACTCCAAAACTTTCTGTTCTAGATCTCCATCTCTATTCTCTAAATCCTTTGATCATATATACATAAATCTTTGTTTCAAAGTGATCCAAACCTCTACCTTTCAAGAGAAAGAGAAGAATACTTCAATCCTTCAAGAGAAGAAGTATTACAACTTGTTGTGACCTCCACATCCAAGTTGTTAGAGCATCATCCATTATATCTATTTCTTTGTGTAACTAGTTGTGAATATTTGATAGAAGATAGATTAGCAAGGTGTGTAGATAGAGAGATTGTGTAGTAGATAGTTGTGAAGTAGATAAGTTGGAAAGTAGATAGTTGTGAATTAGATAGTTGTGAAGATAGATAGGTGTGAAGAAGTAGTGTTGTGATTAAGTAGTGACTAGGTGTGAAGAAGTTTTGTAGATGGTGTGAATAAGTTGTGACGAAGTTGTGGTGTGTATATTGGTGTGTAAGGTTTTCTCCCCCATAAGGGAGCTTGTTGAGATAGTGAAGAAAACTCTCGAGTAGGTGACTCGGGGAGTGGAGTAGGGCAAGGAAGGTATCCTTGTAGCCGAACCACTATAAATGCTTTGTCTCGCGGTTTGATCTTTCCATCTCTTACTTATTACCTTTCTTATATCGTTATTAATTTTGTAGACGTAGACGTATATATATATATAGTTGCTCATATAGTGCTAGTGTTGATTTCACTTAAAGATCAAACAATAGTTTCATTCACAAAATAAAGTTTTTACAATCAAACTAAAAAGATAAAATACATATAATTGATCATTTCGATCAAGTATAGTTTTCATACAAAATATAATTTAGGATTACATAATAAACGTTTACTTACTTATCTCTCGTATATAGCTATAATTGTTTATATTATGCATGTGTTGATTTCACATACTTAGCTTGCATTATTATTATTGTTCATACTTAGATATAGTTGTTTATATTGTTCAATATTTGAGTTTACATAAGATCGAATCAAAAGTTTTAAAAGTAAACAAGGTTTTAAAACTAAACTAAGTTTTGTTCATAATAAAACTAAAAAGACGTAAAACTATTCAAACCCCCCCCCCCCTTATAGTTTTCCACATTAATAAATCACGGGTACTAAGGCGTAGCGCTATAACTAGCTACGCCGTAACCAGTTCAAAAAGTTACTACGGCGTAGTTCCATAACTAGCTACGCCGTAATTGCGAAAATGGTTAAACTGTTAAAAATATAGGGCTATGGCATAGTTCTACAATTAGCCACGCCGTAGTGGTCAAATTTTGAAAACATGGATTCTGTGTAAAAACATGTGTTACGACGTAGCGCCATTACTAGCTACGCCGTAATTGTTGACTTCCCAGTAATCGTACTGAATAACAATCAATGCTACGGCGTAGCGCTATAGCTAGCTATGCCGTAGCCTCATTTCTGCAGTCACAATCAGATATGATATACGGGGGTTCGATCAATTTTCTACGCTGTAATCATAAAAATCCCTACCAAAGTTTAAAATAAAGGTTTCCCACTCAAATATCAAAAGGGGCTAGTTCAATTACGTCGATTAGTGGTAATTAAAACTTAAACCTAATTCAATTTTTCAAAATAATTGAATTGAGAAAACCTAAAATCAAACTCATACATTAGTTCAAACCATTGATTTACATATTAGATTGGAACTTTAATCGTGTTAAATCATGATCCCCTAACCTCGCATTGTAAAACCCCTAAAAATTACAATAAATAATAAAAAAGGTCAAGGAAGGAGAATGGGGTATTTATCTGCCATAGATGATGCAAAGGAGAGTGGATGAACAAATTTTTTAGAATTTTTTTTTTTTTTTTTTTTTTTTTTTTTTTTTTTTTTTTTTTTTTTTTTTTTGCAGAGGATGTGTTTGTGTGAAGAATGGGTTGCAAAAGTGAATGAGTTATGCAAACCTGTATATATATACCCTCAGGCAACTACGCCGTAGCTCTTAGAAGTAGCTACGCCCTAGTTAGTTCAAATTCAGGCTATGAATTTTAATTATAAAATACTGCTACGGCGTAGTTCGTTTAGTGGCTACGCCTTAGTTAGTTTAAAATTGCAGCGTCAATATAGTATTGCTAGGACGTAGTTCAGCTAGCTGCTACGCCGTAGTTTGGTAAAAATTTAAATGACAAATGAAAATTTGTGTACCTGGATTTTGTAACGTGGTCAAAACTCGTATGTAGATCGTCAATGCTTGTTTTGATATTTTAATGTAGAAATTGAAACATACCTTAACTTGCCTAAATAAACTGCTCCCCGGCATCGGCGCCAAAAACTCGATGCGTTATTTTAATCCTGTTTTACATTTCTAAATTTCGAATTATAAGGATTAACAAATACTAACAGGCAGTGTACCCGGTCATGTGTAGTATGCCTTTAGATAAATCCGAGTGTCGTCCCAAGAGCTGTTGGTCTGGCAAACAAAGGTAAGTACTAAAAAGGGTATTAGTGAATAGAGTGAATAGTAACCAAGACATAAAGTAAACAAAAGAGAAAATAAAGATACTAAAGATAAAGATAGGTTATTAAGATATTATGGTGAAGCCTAATTCATATATTAGTGTTCTATGTAGTGGGTGCAAGTCGACAAGAGTCAGTTGGTCATATCATCAGCCCTATCTTACATTTCATCCTATTCTCGACTATTGTAAAGCCAAGTGTTCATCGGTTAAGATACAAGAGTCATTAAGTGCCATGTTTAATAGACTTGTTTTAGTGGAACCCGGCATGGTCAGATCTTAGATTCCCTCTAGCTCCTTAAATACATCCGGTTGGTAGGTGGTCCTAGGGTTAATTCGCACACAAGGAAAGGTAGTAATATGGTCGATTCTTACCAATCCCCACAACCTACCAGTCTAGGGTCCTAGGGTTAATTCACCTAGACTGAATAGATTCAACCAAGCTTACATATTACCGAAACGAAAGAATAACGAACAAGCTAAGATAACGTCTACAAAGATGAATATGAATAAATAACTAAAACCAAATCTTAATAAAGAGAATTCATAAAATTGCGAAACAAAATAGAATTCGAACATGTGTTAGACTAGGTGGTTCCTAGTCTAATGGCACACCATATCTCTAGCCTTCGTGGTCTTCATTCTTCTTCTGGGTCATTTTCCCCAAACCCTAGTGCAGGTTTGGGGGGAGGAACTTGACCAATTGTGGACGAAAATTCCATTGTTATTTATAGGGCTCGTCTTTGCTACGGCGTAGTCGTATGGTAAGACTACGCCGTAATCTTTGTAATAATCACTACGCCATAACTCCATCACTTGTTACGGGCGTAGTCTTCATAAAATCTTACATACGCCGTAGTCCAATTATTAACTACAGGCGTAACCTTCATAGAATCTTTCTTACGCCGTAGTCCTATTACTAACTACGGGCGTAAGGCTCATATCATCAACATTACGCCGTAGTCCAATGACTAACTACGACGTATTCTTTGGTAATCTCTGTTACGACGTAGCTTAGTGGCTTGCTACGGCGTAGTCTTCACAGAATGGGGTAAATCTTCTAACGGTGTAGTATCATCACTTAACTAGACCGCCGTGTTTGTGTCTTCAATGTAACTTTAACCTTAATTCCCACTTTTTAGTCAATAAATCGTCAATAACGTACTTTTGCTCATCTTTACCCTGAAACCAAAATAGGAAGAAATAAGAGTATATATTCTTCATATAAGTTGAAAAGATGGGCATTTTAAGGGAGAAATTAACACTTAGATTGGGGGTAAATTTGATGTTATCAGACTCCGTTAGAAAAACAAAACTTGTAAAATTTCCAGAATTTTACACCTGACGCCGTTAGGTGTTAATCCTGACGTCGTCAGAGTGTTCTGACAGAAATTTCATGTTAAGTTTCCGGAAAATTTCTGGAAAAACTTATGCCTTAACTCCTGGAAATCCTGCAAAATAATCATTATGACTCGATACAAGCATTTGACTCAAACAAATATTAATATACATGTTCATTTAATATTATTGTGGTTCATGTCCAATTTCCGTTCTTAAAAACAAATTTAGATTTCCCTTACACTTATCTTTTGCGTAATACCTTTTATGAAGTTAAGGCAAATAACAAAGTAAAGCATTTTCACAATTTAGTATGAAACATGGCCACAAACAATAAAAATAAAGCATGCATACGGAAACAAATAAAATCAAACAAATAAACAATTAAACAAACAAAACAAATAAAACATGGGTTGCCTCCCAAGAAGCACTTTTCTTTATTTAGGAGTCTTGTAGCTAGACTCAAGGTCATGGGCTATTACGTGACCTCGTCACGTGATATGACGTATCCCATATAAGTATAATTCTTGCTATCAGGGTGGTGGTGTTTCAATCGCTCGACACTCGCAGTCACCTCTCCCCCTCTTTCACTGCTCAAGGTAACTACCCCATCCAGGAGTAGGCCTTTGATTGTGAATGGTCCATACCACCAGGGACTTGGTTCATCAGGAGGTATTTTTATCTCTGAATGCCTTAAGAGTACCAAGTCTCCTTCAGTAAATGGGGCATGATTCTCCGTCGGCTGACTGCATTCAATCTTGACATGAATTTTATCACTACTTTTGCATCTCTCAAGCGTAGTTTCTTTGTAGCTTTTAATCCTTGTTTCCCATGCAAAGATTTTCTCTTGAACATGACTATGTGGTGTGCCGGCGTTATTTTTTAGCCTCCTTTCCATCATGCTTTCTCGCACACATCTTGGGGTCATGGGGAAGTGAATATTCTTTTTTCCTGACTTAAGTTCAATTTTCCCTTGTTCATACTTGATAACAGCCCTTGCTATGGTAAGGAATGGTACTCCAAGGATTATTGGCATACACCTATTTTCTTTATCATCGATAATCATGAAGTCGACGGGATACATGAAACCTGCTACATTGACAAGCACATCCTCTGCAATTCCTAAAGGATACTCATAAAAGTGACTAGCAAAAGATAGCCTAACGCGAGTGGTAGCCGGCATTTCATTGGTGAGTTGGGCATAGATAGTCAAAGGCATCAGGTTCACCTCTGATCCTTGATCGGCGAAAGCATCTAAATATTGCAATTTCCCAATGCTAACTGGTATTTCAAAGTTCCCATAAGCCATCTGCTTCATAGCCACTTTTTGCTTAAGTAGCTTTTCGTATACTGGTCCCCCAGGTACGGTGTCATAATCACCCTCCCCTAATTCTTCTTCATCAGAGTCCTTTTTGGAAGATCGATTACATCCGTCGCCCTCTATCCAGTTGGTTATTATTTTCTAATTTATCTCATGCTTTAGATAGTACCCTAATGATTGGGATCTTGGGGGCTCCTCAACGGTTTGTGCAATGGGGGTCTCCTTTTCTTCATTGCCCTCGGGGACAATGGATATAGAGTTAACAAACTTGGTAGTGGGGGTGACGTCTTCCTTTCTTAACAACACCTTTTTCGGAGTTTTTATGTTTGAGTATTCTTCTAATAAGCTCATCATCTCTGTCATTTTCTCTTGCATCTCCTCCTTTTGTCTATAGACTGCCTCCTCGAATTTTGCTAACCGCTCAGAATGAGTGGACATATATTCTCTCATTCGAGTTTCAAACTCCGGGCTGAGGTTTTGAGGAGGGGTGTAGGGCTGAGCATATTTTTGAAAGGTTTTGGCATTCTCTCTAAAGGGTGATTCAGACAACGGAGTTGGGTTTACGTTTGAGATAGAGTTGACCCTCGCATGTCTAGGACTTAAAGATTTTTTTTGTTTTTCCATGAGATAGTCAACTTTTTTCTCAAGTTCGCAGAGTTTTTCATCGGAAAGTTGAGTGGTCCCTCCTGATGATGAGATTGCATTGACGGCAGATTCTACGACGTGGGCAACCTCCCATAACTCATTCTCATCGAATGCAAGTTCATCAATAATTTCCCACGACTCTTTGGCGTCTTTGTCACATAATCTACCGCTGGCGGCTTGATCAATGGTACGTTTGGTATGGAAATCGACATGATTGTAAAAAAATTGGACTTGGAGCCAAAGATCTATGCCATAATGAGGGACTTTTTGGAGTAAGTCCTTGAAACGAGTCCATGCTTCATGGAGAGTTTCACCTTGACGTTGTTGGAACATCAAGATATCATATCTAAGCTTAGTAGTTCTCCCCGGTGGGAAAAATTGAGCAAGGAAACGAGTGGTAAGATCTTCCCAAGAGGTGATGGATCCCGCGGGTAAACGCTCAAGCCATTGACTAGCTTGGTCACGTAGAGAGAATTGGAAGAGACGCAATCGGGTCGTCTCTCGAGTTACAACATCAAGGTCTATGGAATCTACTATTTTGAGGAAGTCCTTGAGATGTTGATCAGGATCTTCGGAACGAAGTCCATGAAATGCACATCCGCTTTGCACCAACCGGATGGTGTCGGATCGCAAAGGAGACACATTGGCTCCTTGAGTGAGCTCAATGGTGTTTCGATAGCCTTGGTGGCTAGGACGGGAGTACTCTCCTAAGGTTCGGGGTCTAAGAGGTTGCTTTGCTAGTGGTGGGTTTTGTGGGGGTTTTGTTGTGGTGGGTTGATGGGATCAAAGAGATTACCACCTTCCATGATGGCGGATGACAAAGGTTACGAACAAAGGAACGAAGAAATAAGATAGACTAAAGAAACCTACAAAAATAAAATAAAAATCTTACTAGAAAGGAATCTAGCAAGTAGACCTAATAAAAAGAAATTCTAACCTAGACAATAACTATTCCCCGGGCTGCGGCGCCAAAAACTTGATGGCGCCGCACTCTTTTGAGAAAGTTGAGGAATAAATGTAAAGATAGACAGTCCCCGGCAACGGCGCCAAAAACTTGATGCGTGGAATTGCGCCCTCGAAAAAGGTTTTACCTCTCAAGGGATCTTGAGAAGCTTGCAATCCCCACCAGGCAGTGTACCTGTTCGTTGTAGTATAGTATAGTGACAAGTACCGGGGGATTGATCGTTCAACTCTAGGAATAGTGTTTGCTAGGGTTAAAATTCTATTAAACTAGGTCTAAGGGTGAAGGATGATTCTTTTTGTATTTTTATATTTTAAAGAAAGCAAGTAAAATCTCGGGTTTTGAAAGAGTGTGCGGAATTAGTCGCTAGTCAACTAACCAAATTAACTAAAGATGCAATCAAAATAAAATAAAATAAACTTAAACTAATTTGTGGTGTAAACAATGATGAGAGAAAGTGTGTTTACTTAGATTTCATTACTCCCTAGATATCTTTTACCGGTTGATTAGCTTGTTACAATTGCATGGATGACGGGTTATATTCCTTAATACTAGTCGTAGGGCCGTGTACGATCTTCCCTAACTTTATAGGCTTCAACCTCAATCCTATGTCGAGCCGACTAAAAGCTCCTAACAATGTATCCCTGGAAGTTACCTAAGCATTAAATAAAACTAAATAATCGTAGTACACCTCCGATCATGTTTCTTAAGACGTTCAAGCAAGTTACCAATTGGAAGTCTGCCAGTTTTCTTAAACCTAACATCGAATTCATTCATCCACAACAATTATAAACAAGCCATCAACCAATAATTAACATCTAGGTTTCATTACATCTAAGCAAACACGAAAGAAACCTAGCCTAGCATGTTAAAGAGAAGACAAGCTTAAGATATAATCAAACAACACATAGACATATTGAATGATTTGGTAAAGTACTTATCTTCAATTGAACATGGAAGAAACAAAGGGTTGAAACCCTTCAAATGGCAGGAAAATTCGTCTAGGGTTTTTTTTCCTCAAAGTTGCACACAATGAATGAAAACTAGAAAACTATATATAGATTTTACAATCTGACGGCGTCAAGAGTTAAGTCTGACACCGTCAACTCGCCGCCAAATTAAACTCGTATTGTCTAGATCCACTTCTGACGTCGTCACTCTATATGGGTTCTGGGCCGTCACTCTTTACAATTACTCTTGATGGCTTTGAAATTTTGTATGTGACGCCGTCAAACCTCCTTCACAAAACATTCTGGCGCGTCACGTGTATTTGATTTATCCACCCTTTTGTCAACTCATGACGCCGTCACTAACAGCTTGTGACACCGTCAAAGGCAATTTCCAGCATGCTTTTGAGACTTTGTCGTTTTCTGCACCTTTTCGCTTTAAAAACGTCCAAAATGCTTCCTTTTGTAAAATTCCTCTCAAAAGTACCTAAAATGACAAAAGGAACGATTTAGGGCAATATTTGATCAAATAATCTTGACTTTGGCATTAAATAACCCCCAAAAGCGGTACACTTTTCGCTTCATCAGGGATCGTTGGAATGGCTCGAGTTTCTTTTAGACTTGGAGACGTCCCTTACGTGGAGGTATTGAAGATGATCAATATCATAGGATTTGTGATATTCTCAAGCAGGTTACTTTTGTCAATTCAGACGATTCTTGGAGATGGTCTTGTGATACAATGGATTTGTTTTCGGTTAATGGGTTACGTAAACACCTTATTTGTTTGTCCTTACCTAGTCATTATCTGGTAGGGATGAGCAAAAGAACCAAAGAACTAGAACCGGACCGAGAACTGGACCGGAACCATGAAGAACCGAACCGGAACCAGAACCAATGGTTTCAGTTCCAATTCTTGATTTTGAGTTTTTTCGGTTCTTGGATCGGTTCCACCGGTTCTCGGTTCCGGAACCAAAGATCCAATAATTATAAAAATATGTAATTTTTTTTACTTCTTATCAAAATATTAATCAAATCCTACTAGCCATCAAGCCAAACACTCTAAACCCTAATATTTAATTCATTGAAACATCCACAAATCAATAATTAATCTAAACATAATAACATTCCAAGATCATTTATCATTATGAAAACAATGGAAGTAAGTTTATATTTTATTTTTATTTGCATTCGATTAGCTTTTACATGTTTATCATGCTAAAATTTGCAAGCACTTTTATTAATACATTCTTTATTATCTATCATCATCACGTAGCCACATGCTCATCACGTAGCACTTTTAGTTTTATTAATACTTTACCTAACAGATATGAACAAGGTTTTAAGTTATTTTATTTTGTTTTCCGGATAGTTGTGTATTATTGTTTTGTTAAAAATATGAACAAGTGAATGTAACTATAGAATGATTGATTATTCGAGTTAATGATTTAGTTGTTAATTGTTATTTGCTTAAATGTAAATGGTTGCAAGTTATTAAAAAGTTTAATTTTTTGTGTTTTTTATTAGCTTAATAGAAAAGGGGTTCCTATACGGGTAGAACCAAAAGAACCGAAACCGGAACCAGAACCAGAACCATAACCAAAAAATATATTCGGTTCGGTTCTCGGTTCTCACTTTTCAGAGAAATCGGTTTTCGGATCCACCGGTTCCAGAACCATGCTCATCCCTATTATCTGGCGACTAGGTGGAATAAGATAGTTCTTGGAAGGTTAATATTCATGTGTGGAGACTCATTAATGATCGTTTGCCTACCCATTTTAATTTATGCATAAAAAACATTGCGGAGTAAAAACCGGTGGCAAGACCTTTGTGGGTGAGGATTTTTCTCTTGTCTTGGTTAAAGCTTCAGGAGAAATCTAGAATGTATAGCTTTGTTTATTTCTAGATTTGTATTTGTACTTTTTGGCTTCTAGTGTCTTACTAGTAGTTATTTTTAATATAATTCTCCTGTTAGGAAAAAATAATAAGAAAATTCAATACAATTGGGATTCGATTCACCAACTCTATTTACAATCCAAGATTGTAAAATCAACTTTGATTTCTTCCTTAGAAATATCATCCATGGGTTGAAGTTTCAAATAAAATATTATTCATTCTAGTCCAAAAAGGTGTTAATCCGTTAGCCAACTCTCAACTTGCTGATTTCGCCACCCTAAAAATAGTTAAAATGGAAAATTGACAAGTGTTGATATTGGACCCACGAGTGGACAAATTCATGTATGGACTAATGCTGACACTTGATACAAATTACAAAGACTCGTAAGGTGGAGCGTAGAACACCGAATTACGTAACTCTCATAAAAGTCTTTGTATTACGTATCTAGCTAATGTGGGACCCACATTCAGGTTATACTGTTGTAGCGGCAATTTCAAATGAAAGTGAGGCGGATAAGATTAAAGAGTTAGATGAGAAGCGTATAGATACAGAGTGATTGAATTATAACAAAAGAATTCGAATCAAGAAAACGTGATTTAGATTCTTTACGGCGTAACATTTTGCTTTTTGTTACGCTGTAAAGCTACACCTTTTAATTTATTTGTTTTTAATTTCCACTACGGCGTAAAGCAGTGTTTCTTATTACGCCGTAGGGCTCTCGAATAATGATTAAGTTAGGCATCTTAGTTGTTACATCGTAAGCAAGAATATCTCTTGTTACGGCATAGAGACTTCGAAGCCGGTATTTCCTTTTTATTTGTTAAGTTTGTTTTTGCCATGTTTAGATAACTCTTTCCACAATAATCACTTTCTTGTAAATATAGGGTCTAGGTTTATTCTTTAGCCATTCAATTATCAATAAACTTTGATTTTAAGTCTTTAAATTCTTTGTTATTTTTTTTAACCCTTGTTAGGGTTTTTTCACGCTTACGCTCTACATAAAAAAAAATATTGGTTTTGTACTTTTTGAATGTTTAAAAAAAAATAAACCTTTGATTTAGACTTGAAGTAAGGCTGCATAGTGCACTCGGGAGCAGTGAGATTGTCCCGTGTCCGAAGTCGATTAACAGTATAGGGAGAAAGATCGAGATACCAATCTTTGGATCTTCGTTACATAGGATATGATGTGAATCTAAAGGATTCTCCAAGTTATGACCGATACGTTTTGTATAAGACTTGGTTATTCTTTTATAGCCTTACGATATTTCAAAGTTGTGAATTGTGTTTCTCAAAGAATATATTTACAAATGAATAATGATTGTTTACATGGTTTGTCACATGATGGACATTTTGGTAATCCCACAATTTTTTCGACGATGTGCTTCTTATATCATAGCAAAAACATATGATATTTAAACGAAACAAACAATTAATTATTTGTATTTTTCTGTTAGCTACAATAAAAGATGAGAAAATAAGAACTACAAACTTGAGAGTTTATTTATCATGATACAACATCTCACCAGTAGCCTCCTTCAATACTTCATATGTGATTCTAGCTACATGATATTAAGTGCATCTATCAAAGTAGCTATCATAGCCCAATCCCAAGTTGCGCTTATAATGAAAAAACGTCTTTTATCATGAGATGCATCGAGTATTAATATAAATTTGTTTACATAAAAACAAAATCGAATATATTCATTTATTACCACTAACTTGACGTGAGAATGAAGAGCGTACACCTTCGCAAAATTTGGAATCTATTCAAATATTTGTTGACATCCTTAAGTGTCTTCGTCTTCGTCTTCAAATTAAACAAGACCCACAACGTTGTGACTCATGGTGCATTTGAAAACAATGGAAATTGACATGCTTAATTGCATCCGATATGCATCACTTGTATTAGTCGACACAAACACATAAAAGAACTATTCAAATATTTGTTGACATCCTTAAGTGTCTTCGTCTTTAAACTAAACACGACCCACAACGTTGTGACTCACGGTACATTTGAAAACAATGGAAATTGACATGCTTAATTATATTACATCCGATATGCACCACTTGTATTAGTCGACACAAACACATAAAAGAACTATTAAGTTGACATCCTTGAGTCTCTTCGTCTTCGTCTTCGTCTTCAAATTAAACAAGACCTACAAGGACCACAACATCTCAACTGAACTCGTGTTACATTTGAAGACAATGGAAATTGAAGGGTGTCAATATGCAATCAAAATAGAAAACCCCACAAAACTTGAGTATTTTGGCAATACACCCCCACCAAGCAATCAAATTTACAAACTTGTCCCCACAAAATGTGACACGATATTACTTGTCTTCATACATATGAGGCATATGAATACATGATGGTACAACAAATTATTGTAACCAACCGAAAGACAGTCATCACATGACTAATCAGCAACCACTTGTACCTTAACTATAATACCATGTCATGTAATCAAAGATTGTACGATCATACCGTAAAGAGTTGTATGAAATTTTGGTTTTCTGCCCAAGGGCCGAGACTTCATCCTTTAGAAAAGTAAACTTAACCCAAAATAGAAACAGGTGCAATACCTTTTTGATTCGGTTAATAAAACTGATTTTAATAAAATAAATAACTTGGTTAAGCAACAAGTTGATACGTTTGTTACCTTTTTAGCTGTCCCATACTTCTCACGAGATGTGAGTTGTTTTACACTTTATACTCGCACCATCGCCTTACGTTTTACCTTTCTTACTCATCGCAAATGATTTTTTAACGGCAAATTACATTAACACTCTAGCAAAAAGATAGAGGACAAAAACAGAAAGTTTAGGGCAAAGTCTACAAATAAGTAACATACTATCCATTTTGTTGGCAAACCATTCAATCATTCCGGTTAGTAGAAAATTTCCTATGTCTATTAGTGATCCAACAAAAGGAATAGAGCTTGACGTAGTTGAGGATGAGATCGGAGTTTGGTTGTCTAACCGCGAAGGTGAATTCATTCCTATAAGGCCAAAGAAACCATAAAGTTGTTATAGGGCCACCGTATCAAAGAAAGTGTGATGCGATTTGTTAAGGTTTACTATGTACGTAAGGTTGATTGCATCTAAGAGGCTTGAGACACCAACATTGGGAAGATTCTCCAATTCACTCGCTCAAATCTACACACCTTTTTAATGATCCGATTTTAAACACTTCGACTTTTATTTGTCTTATTAAAATTGCTAATCCGTGTTGGAAAATTTAGTGCACTGGTGGGATTGGTTCACACCTGGTAATGGGCTTGGAGGTACCGAGTGTACACCCATCAGGTCCCTGAACACCCTGACTCAAATAGTGGTTGTGTAGCATTCTGCTGCTAGTATTGGTTTCCACTGATAGTGGATCCTGCTCCTGGCATCAGGATACTGCTGATAGCAATTCTGCTGCTAGTAGTATGACTCTGCTGCTGAGCAGACAATCTGCTGCTAGTGATAAGTGGATCCTGCTGATGATATGTAACTGATTTGACCTATTCAAATGACAGTTACATCTATATTTATGACCTCGTTTAACGGGGTCAATTAACCACTATTTTAGGCTATAATGGGGATAATTATGTGGAGATTAATGGGCCGATTAATTCTCATAATTCCGTTTGACTAGCCATGAGTATATTCCTATAAATAGGAAATCATATTATGCATGAAAAAAAAGACAGAAACACACAACACTTAAACACGAAGGGTTATTGATTTGTGCCTAAATCATTAACAACATTTGGTCTTATCTCAAGTAGATATTCGTGATACCCAGGCATTAGGGTCGAATAGTTTACTTTGGAAAGTGATAACACGATTCCAAGTGATATCCGGTAACCTTAATTGGTACGTAGTTAGGTCTTTGATTATCTCTACCCTGATCTAGGCGAATACAACCACCAACAATCAAAGTAAACTATTTTGTGATAATCAATGGTTGCTGCTATGAGGTATATGGCTGCTAACTTTTCCAAATTGGATAAGTTTGAAGGTGTTGATTTCAGAAGATGGCAAAAGAAGATGCACTTCTTGCTTTCAAGCATGAATGTGGTGTATGTTCTTAGTACTGCCATTCCTGAGATCATGGGGATGATGCTACTGTGGAGCAGATAAGGAAAAGGAGCAAATGAGAGAATGATGACTATGTTTGCAGAGGTTTAATACTCAATGGTATGTCTGATTCTCTCTTTGACATTTATCAGAACGTTGAATCTTCCAAAAAACTTTGGGATTCCTTGGATGCCAAATATATGGCTGAGGATGCTTCAAGTAAGAAGTTTCTTGTGAGTAATTTCACAAATTACAAAATGACTGATTCAAGACCAGTCATGGAACAATACAATGAACTTCTTGGAATACTTGGAAGGTTTACACAACATAAAATGAACATGGATGAGGCTATTTCAGTCTCTTGTATCATTGACAAACTCCCTCCTTCTTGGAAAGATTTCAAGCATGCCTTGAAACATAAGAAGGAAGAACTGACACTTGTTCAGTTGGGTAGTCATCTGCGTATTGAGGATTCCCTCAGGGCGCAGGATAATGACAAGCCAAAGAGTAGCAATGCTACTGGTGCATCTGTTGTCAATATGGTGGAACATAACAATTCCACCAGGTACAATGACAACAAAGGCAAACGCAAACATCATGATAACACAAGGGCTGATCCTAACAAGAAGGCTACACCTACTTGTTGGAAATGTGGCAAATCTGGTCACATTAAAAGGGATTGCAAAGGTGTTAAGGTTGGTGGTAAAACCAATGGTTCAGGCACTAGTGGTTCAGGGAGTGGTGGTTCAGCCAACTCACTGAAAGGTCAGAATATGTTTAATGAATCTCTTCAGGTTTATTATGTTACATATGTATCTGAATCTAACTATGTGCAGGATGATGATGTTGCGTGGTGGGTTGACTCTGGAGCAACTGTTCATGTGTGCAAAGATAGATGCTGGTTCAAGACTTATGAGTCACTGAATGATGGATCTATTCTTCACATGGGAAATGAGTCAACAGCCTTGGTGCATGGTCGTGGTTGTGTAGATCTTAGTTTTAGTTCTGGAAAGATTGTAATTTTGTTTAATGTTATTCATGTTCCTGATATAAGGAAGAACTTGGTTTCAAGTAGTGTTTTGAATAATCATGGATATAAACAAGTTATCGAATCTGATAAATTTATTTTGTCTAAACATGGTGTGTTTATTGGTTTTGGCTATTTGTGTAATCAAATGTTCAGGCTGAATATTGTCACTGACACTGTTAATTCAGCCTTTATGTCAACCTCTAAACTGAATGACTCTACCCTGTGGCATGCTAGACTTGGCCATGTACATTATAAAAGGATGCAAGATATGTCTAAGGATGGGTTAATCCCAGCATTTGACATGGACACTGAAAAGTGTAAAACTTGCATGTTGACCAAAATTACTAAGAAACCTTTTCAGGGTGCAATACGTGAGACTGAGCTCTTGGAGCTTATACACAGTGACCTGTGTGATTTGCATGCCACTCCCTCTTTGGGGAACAAGAAGTACTTTGTGACATTTATTGATGATGCTTCTAGGTTTTGTTATGTCTATGTGTTACATACCAAGGATGAAGCATTAGATAAATTCAAAGTGTTTAAAACTGAAGTTGAGTTACAACTTGGGTCCCTGATCAAAAGATTCAGGACTGATAGGGGAGGTGAGTACATGGATACTCTGTATTTTCAGTCTATTGGTATAATCCATGAAACGACTGCTCCCTAGACTCCTCAACAAAATGGTATCTCTGAAAGGAAGAACAGGGTACTGAAGGAGATGGTTAATTCCATGTTGTCCTACTCAGGATTGAGTCAAGGGTTCTGGGGTGAAGCTATGTTAACAGCTTGCTATTTATTAAATAGGGTTCCCAACAAAAGGAACAAGGTTACCTCTTATGAACTCTGGACTAAAAGGAAACCCAACCTGAATTATCTCAGGGTTTGGGGTTGTAGGGCAGTTGTAAGACTCCCTGATCCGAAGTTGAAAACTTTGGGTGAAAAAGGCATTGATTGCATCTTTGTTGGATATGCTGAACATTCCAAGGCTTATAGGTTCTATGTTATTGAACCTAATGAATATGTTTCAATTAATTCAATAATTGAATCAAGGGATGCATTATTTGATGAGAATAGATTCTCATCAGTCCCTAGACCAAGTCTCAGGATTCCAACTGGAACTGATGACATTGGTGTATCAGAGGTCCCTGATGAATTATCATCTCAGGCCCCTGATGAGGTTGTGGTTCAACAACCAGAACCCGAGCTCAGGAAGAGCAAAAGGGTCAGGACTCCAAAGTCATTTGGACCTGAGTTTCAATTATATTTAATTGAAGGTACAAGGAGTGAGGTCTCTGATCAATACTCCTATTGCTTCATTGTTGAGGATGATCCCAAAACATTTGAAGAAGCAATGAAGTCCCAAGATGTTGCTTTCTGGAAAGAGGCAATAAATGATGAGATTGACTCCATCATGGGGAACAACACTTGGGTGTTGGTTGATCTACCCCCAGGCTGCAAACCTCTTGGTTGCAAATGGATTTTCAAAAGGAAAATGAAGTTAGATGGAACTATTGAAAAGTTCAAGGCTAGATTAGTCATTCAGGGCTTTAAACAAAAGTCAGGGATAGACTATTTTGATACTTATGCCCCTGTGGCACGTATCAGTACCATCAGGCTGCTGATTGCTTTGGCATCAATTCACAATCTGATTATTCATCAGATGGATGTGAAGACAGCTTTCTTGAATGGTGAATTGGATGAGGAGGTTTACATGAACCAACCTCAGGGCTTCATCTTGCCTGGCAATGAAAACAAGGTGTGCAAACTGATTAAGTCTTTATATGGACTGAAACAGGCACCTAAGCAATGGCATCAAAAATTTGATGAAGTGGTAATGGTTATGTTCTTAACCAGGCTGACAAATGTGTATATAGCAAATTTGATGAATCTGGTAAAGGAGTCATCATTTGTCTATATGTTGATGACATGTTGATCTTTGGCACTGACCAAAATCAAGTTGACCTGACAAAGGAATTTTTGTCATCAAGGTTCTCCATGAAAGACATGGGGGAGGCTGATGTTATCCTTGGTATAAGGATTAAACATGAAAGCAATGGTATATCAATTTCTCAGTCTCATTACATTGAGAAGGTACTCAAGAAATTTAATTGCTTTGATTGTACTCCAGTGAGTACTCCCATGGATACCACTGAGAAGCTTATGCTTAATACTGGCAAGGCTGTATCTCAACTTGAGTATTCCAGGGTGATTGGCTGCCTGATGTATGCCATGACTTGTACAAGGCCTGACATTGCTTTTGTTGTGGGTAAACTGAGCAGGTATACTAGTAATCCTAGTGCTCAGCACTGGCAAGCAATTCAGAGGGTACTGAAGTATTTGAAGAGATCTATGGACTATAGTCTCTCATATACTGGTTATCCTTCAGTATTGGAAGGTTATACTGATGCAAGTTGGATCAGTAACACTGAAGACAATTCGTCTACCAGTGGCTGGGTATTCCTACTTGGTGGAGGTGCAATTTCTTGGGCATCCAAGAAGCAAACTTGTATCACCAGTTCAACAATGGAATCTGAATTTGTGGCTCTAGCAGCTGCTGGTAAAGAAGCTGAATGGTTGAGAAACTTGCTTCTTGAGATTCCATTGTGGCCTAAACCTATAGCACCTATTTCTATCCGTTGTGATAGTGTAGCTACATTGGCTAAGGCTTATAGCCAGATGTACAATGGTAAGTCTAGACACTTAGGTGTCAGGCATAGCATGATTCGTGAGCTTATCATGAATGGGGTGGTATCTATAGAGTTTGTTAGATCTCAACAGAACTTAGCTGATCACTTGACGAAGGGTCTAGCTAGAGACTTGGTTATAAAGTCTGCTAAAGGGATGGGTTTAAAGTCCAAATTAGTCACTGAATGCTAGGACACCCAACTCCCTCCTGAGGAAACTTGGGAGCTGAGTTCAATGTGGAAAGCTGAACATTCAGTGTAATGAAGCACATGTTTTACAAACATCCCTAGGTTTGTGCTTGGAACCTGCTGAAAGGAGGATGAAGTCTTTACTTCTTAATGGTTAATTTTCTTTGAAAAAGTGCTTGGTAGGAGCATGAATAAAGAGGAACCACCTATGTAAATGTTGAAGTTTTGCCGCTTCAGGAAGCTATGGACTTTTAGCTTTTACAACATTTATGAATTGGATATGGACACATGGCTTGTATAGTGTCAGGAGTGTTTAAGTGTTGGAAAACTTGTGTGTATTTTATCTTCAGGTATTCAAATGGGTTGAAGGGTTTAATTCTTAGAACACCCTGATTCTCGAATATTTGAACGTGTAATTTACTAAGATGGAAATTCAATCCTCAGGACATTTTCGTTTATGCACTTGTTTTGTATTATGGTTATTTTCATGCAAAGGTAGCGAACTAAATTTGGGGAGGATTGTTGGAAAATTTAGTGCACTGGTGGGATTGGTTCACACCTGGTAATGGGCTTGGAGGTACGGAGTGTACACCCATCAGGTCCCTGAACACCCTGACTCAAATAGTGGTTGTGTAGCATTCTGATGCTAGTATTGGTTTCCACTGATAGTGGATCCTGCTGCTGGCATCAGGATACTGCTGATAGCAATTCTGCTGCTAGTAGTATGACTCTGCTGCTGAGCAGACAATCTGCTGCTAGTGATAAGTGGATCCTGCTGATGATATGTAACTGATTTGACCTATTCAAATGACAGTTATATCTATATTTATGACCTCGTTTAACGGGTCAATTAACCACTATTTTAGGCTATAATGGGGATAATTATGTGGAGATTAATGGGCCGATTAATTCTCATAATTCCGTTTGACTAGCCATGAGTATATTCCTATGAATAGGAAATCATATTATGCATGAAAAAAAGACAGAAACACACAACACTTAAACACGAAGGGTTATTGATTTGTGCCTAAATCATTAACAACATTTGGTCTTATCCCAAGTAGATATTCGTGATACCCAGGCATTAGGGTCGAATAGTTTACTTTGGAAAGTGATAACACGATTCCAAGTGATATCCGGTAACCTTAATTGGTACGTAGTTAGGTCTTTGATTATCTCTACCCTGATCTAGGCGAATACAACCACCAACAATCCGTACTTTAGTAATGCAACTATGGTTGTCATTCTTCTCAACCATATTTTTTAATATGTCACAGAAAATATCTTCTTATATTAATAGGGAAAATTATCTAAAAAAGCATCATATTTGACACATTTTATCGTTGTATGTACTCAACTTTTTTTTTTCCCAAAGTATCACTAAACTTTGTAATTTGGTACATTGTGTGTACCCGGTGACTTGATAACCGGGCTCGTCTTACATGGAGCCGGTTGCTTGCCAAATCAGCTCGTCCTAGGTACACACAATGGTAAAAAGTGTCAAATATGATACATTTTTAGATAATTTTCCCTTCATTTTTTTCCTTTTTCCCCAACTTACCCAAAAAAACCCTAATCCACCATTACCCACACTCATCATTTCTCTCTTCTTCTCGGCCGACACCCACACCTCACCCACACTCATCATTTCTGGCCAAATTCCGACCAAATACACCACCACCACCTCGTGTTAATATACACCGCCACCACCACTATAAACTATTCATCATTTCCTTCATGTTGATGTGGCTCACATTGCATTTCTGAGACCCTTTTATGCCATCTTCAACAAGGTCAGCTACAGTTGAAGATCATGAAAAAAAATCATGGGAGGAAATTTCTACCACCATTGCTTCTGAAACAACTGCGCCGCCAAAACCCTCGACAATAACTATACCAAACAATAACTGTACCTCATCTTTATTAAAAAATATATATATTGAATAAAAATATTTTTTTAGAAAAAATGTTTTTTAAAATTTTAAAAAAAAAAATTATTCAAAAATGAATAAATGTTTTTGAATTTAAAAAAAAAAAAAGAAAAGGTTTTCGAAAAAATGTTTTTGAATTTTAAAATTCCAAAAACATATTTTTGAAAAAAAAAATTAAAAATTCGAAAAATTTTCTAATTTTTTTTTGAAAAAAATTTAAAAAAAAAATCTAAAAAATTTGTTAGAAAATTATTTTTATTCATTTTTTCTAAACAATATTTTAGAGAAAAAAATATTTTTAGAAAAAAATTATTTTAGAAAAAATATTTTTAGAAAAAAAATAAAAAAATTTTAAAAAAATTTTTGAATAAAAATATTTTTTAAAAAACATTTTTTCTAAAAAATATTTTTATTCAAATATTTTTTTTTAAATTTATTTGAAAAAAAAATTTATTCGATTTTTTTTATAAAATATTTTTTAGATTTTTTTTTTCTAAAAAATATTTTTAGAAATTCAAAAAAAAATTAGAAAAATTTTCGAATTTTTTAAATTTTTTTTCAAAAATATGTTTTTCGGAATTTTAAAGGGAAAATTATCTAAAAATGATCATATTTGACATTTTTTTACCATTGTGTGTACCTAGGACGAGCTAATTTGGCAAGCAACCGGCTCCACGTAGGACGAGCCCGGTTATCAGGTCACCGGGTACACACAATGTATCAAATTACAAAGTTTAGTGATACTTTAAGAAAAAAAAAAGTTGAGTACACACAACGGTAAAAAATATCAAACATGATGCTTTTTTAGATAATTTTCCCATATTAATAATATAATTATATAATGGATATCAGATGACCGCGCTTCGCTGCGGTTGTACCATCCGTGATTTCTTCATAAAAAAGTAATTTAATTATTTTCTCAATTATATGTAATTTAATTATCCAAACTACTGTAATTCATAAGGTGACAATACTGTCTAGTCATGTTGTGGGTTTCATTCAATGTTTTGAAAACCGGGTTCGAAATCGACCCGGTCGAGTCACCAGGAACCGGGTCAACCGGTTCGACCGCTGGGTCAGCCCGGTTTTCAATATATTATTATTATATTTTTTTGACCGGGTCAACCGGTTGGACCGCCGGTTCGACCACCGGGTCAACCCGGGTTTTTATTAAATTTATTTGGAAAAATGAAACCCGGCCGGGTTTCGAGAACCGGGTTGACCCGGGTCACTCAAAACCCGGCGGGTCAAACCGATTAACCCGGTTTTAAAAACCCGGGTTGTTTTGACCCGTTTTTTCGGTCGAAACCGGTCGAACCGGTTAACCCGGCCGGGTCGACCCGGGTTTCAAAACCTTGGTTTCATTACAATTTCTATATAATATACGGAGTAATATAATTTGCTAATAATTATGTGTAGATATTTTTCGTTAATCGTTGGATAACAACTTCTGACGCATTAACATCTAGTTCTTAATCAACTACGGAGTAACTTGTTTTGGTTTCTAATTTAGAGAATCATTGAAGCTTTCACTTTCTTGACTTTCGTTGTCTCTTGTTATTGATATTTTATATTATCTATAATTATACTAATGACTTTATTGCTCGGGCGGACCGATAGGCTTTACCAAAACCCAATGATTGTTTGCCGTCTAATGCAAATTTTCATTGGAATCTCAATTTCTTTTAAGTGATATTGGTCCTGAAATTTTGTGTCAAATACAAAATTACAAACATGACCACTAACTTATCGCGAAAGTGCAAAAAAGCCACCGAGTTATAAAGGCATGCAAAAATGGCACTAACGTTTCGGATAAGTGCAAAAAAGCTGTCGAGAGCCAAATCCCGTTAATTTCCTCGTTAAGTGCCAAGTCATTGAGGGTAGTATCGTCTTTTACTCCCTTTCCCACCAATCACTTCAATTACGAGTGTTTGTTTTTCAAATTTAGTCCTTTAAAGCAAGCCAAACTGAGAAGGCTGGACCTCTTTATGATACTGATTCTGACAATGACTTTCCACCAACATTTTGTGCTGAAAAAATTATTGCAAATCATTCAAAGAGGCCGAGTGTGGAGTTTCAATTCAGGAAGTTATTGGAAGAGATTGACTAAGAGTTTATGGTAGAGGATTCAAATGAGGATTCCCTAGAATCCACAGATGTGCTCGATTTTGATGATGTGTTTTATGATGACACAAGTGATGGTTGCACTTTTAGTGGAAAGGAAGGAGATCTTCACACTTGGATTAGTGATGAAGAGGTGGATCAAGGAATAGATGTTGACTGGAATGATGATCCATACAATTTAGTTGATGTTTCTGAACTTGAAGAGATGTATGCGGTTGAAGAGCCTCAAGAGATTAGTGACATGTTTGCTGAAATTGATCAAGCATTGAAGAAGGAACAGAGATGTATACTATTTTTGCTGAACCAATTAGTTTGAGTTTGGTCCCACTTGTGGTCGTAGATGAGAGCTCAAACACTCATCATTTTTGGTCAAATCTGAACTGCAAAACATTTAAAAACACTCAAAAAGACATCAAAATACAAAAAATATCTCAGGGATTGTGTTTTATATGTTTTAGATGCAAAATGAGTAAAAACATATGAAAAACGAACAAAGTTTGCATAATTGGCAGTTTCAGTCCCCTAACTTTTAAAACTTGTCAAAATTAGTCCCTGAGCATTTACTTTGAAAGATAAGTCAACCAAAGGTCCTTTAAAAATCAAAAGTTGTCAAAATTAGTCCTTGGATAAAAATTTTCAAAAGTTTGCAAGATTGGTCCCTCATGTTTCAAAATTGGCAAAATTAGTCCCTAGGATTTTCAAACTTGGAAAATATCAAAATGGTTCTTATACTATTGAAATATAGCAAGAAAGATCCTTGTGACAAGTTTGGAATATCGGCGGCATTGACCCTTGAATTTTCAGCAAATACAAATTTGGCCCTTGTGCTCATTTAATAACTAAACCAAACGAACCTTATTTATTATCCTAACCCAACAAACAAACCTCACCCATTTAATAACCCCAAGCCCACCTTATAACCTCTACCCTAGCCCAATCCATACCCAAAACCCTAACCCAAATAATAAAAACACTCGCCCTCGTTTTTTTATCACTGGTCAAACCTACTCAGTCAAAGAACCCTTCTTCCCCACTCTCCCTTTTAACCGCCAAACTATCAACACCTCCCCTGTCTCTCCTGCTACACGCCACCCTCACCCTCCCTCAAAAGCATCCCCTTCACCTCCTCCAAGAAGTCACAAGATACCACCTACCCACTATGGCCACGATGGCAATCCCACACACCCCATCTCATCCAACGGTTATAGTTTAAAGAAGTGGAGACCAAGGCTGATGAATGGCTGTGATTTCAAGCCTCAATTCACTCACAGCAGAATCACATGAAGAAGAGGACAAGAATGAAAGAAAGTCTCTTACACACTTGTATAAAGAGAAGGCCTTATGACACAGAAAATGGGTCGAATCTTTCAAGCATTTAGAAAGATTTTTTGACCATCTAATTTTCTTGTCATTAAAATTTTAGCCATTAATTTCAGTTGTAATTTCCTTTCAAGAATTGTAATGTTCTTTTTAAATTTAATGCAAGTTCAAGTTTAGTTTAAAATTTGTTTTCCTTTGTTGTCAAAAATCTGTTTTAAGCTTTCATAAGTTGTTTTGATACTCAGTAACATTTGGTGTTTACAAGTCTCAGCTTTATTTGATCCCACCCTTCTTTAAATTCTCAACAGATTGCCTTAAGTAGTGTTTGGAATAGTTTAGTTTTTTTTTTGTGTTTTGGTTACTTAAAGTCATTAAGCTAAATTTGGACAGTTTAATTTGAGAACTAAAGCTAGGCAGTAGTTAATTTTAGTGTAATCATCAAGTCTCTTAGGATCTCTAATGATACTCAAAATGTCAGGTTCTAAAATTTTGTTTAACAGTTAGATTTGGATTGGTAAGGTTGAGGTGTATTTTGATGTTAGATTTGGGGTCAAATTTTTAGTCTAAACTTGTTTTTTTTTACACTCAATTAGATAGTTAGATCAAGGTTGTACTAACCATTTTGTACCCTTTTGGTACTGTTGCTGCTGTAAAAAATTCAGCCCTGCACACCCCGTTTCAAATGTGCCTACAACCCCCACTAGGTCTGTTTGTTTTGCTTCTTGAGGTAGTAGTTTTATTTGCTTATTAGAGTTGCAACCTTAAGGATATTACTGCTTATTTAGGATAGTCAGGTTGTATTGCATCTGGTGCTTAAGCTTCGTTAGCGTTAGATCACCCATTTGATCCATTGTGACCCAATCGTTGCAGCAGCTATTGTCCAAATTGCCCTCAAATAAGCATTTTTAATTTGTTCATTTCTCGATCAATTTCCCAAAAAATCAGTTTTTAGCTTCTTTGCCAGCTTGTTAACAAGCTTGTATTTTCATTTTATTTTTAGGTTTTTTTATTTAATAGCTTATTAGGTCCCTAACTTGTCCTTTAGCCCACTGTTTTGCTTATTAGTTTGCAGCCTAGGATAGTTGTGGTCAATTTGGTGCTTCTTTATTGTTAGTAACTTCTTAAGTCCCTGTAGTGCTTATTAGGTCTCTTGTGTTTAGTATCAGCTTGTTGAGCTTTTGTGAGCTCATTAGCTCTCAATCAGTTAGGGTGTTTAGTTTTTGCACAAATTTTGTTAACTGTGAACTTTATAAGCTCATTGCAGCTTATTAGGAAGAGTTTTGGGGTTAAATTAAGATCAAGTCAGTTATTTTTTAGCCTTCTTAGCTTATTTGGGAGTGGGCACGACTAGTGTAAACTTGTGATTGTGAAACAGTTAACTAATCCTAGCATTTGAACTTTTTCTTTGTTAACTATTAAGTAAAAAGCTCATGCCAGCTTGTTTTGTTGTTTTCCGAAACTTTATTTTGTCAAAAGTTAATTAGTACTCAGTGTTTTACATTTTCCAAAAAAAAAAGAAAAAACAAAAAAATAAAGTGTGTGAAGAGTGAGGGTCGAACCCCTGACCCTTTGGAACACAGACACAATACCAAAGTTGTGCACCATCTCCCCTAGGGGGAATTTCAATTATTTTGTTTCTTTATTTTCTTTTATAGTAGTAGTGTTCCTTTTAGCTTATTATTGCTTATTAGCTTGCAGACTGCTTATTTTGTAGCACTTGGACCCTTTCATATTTTTCTTAGCCTTCTGTTAACTTAAGGTAATTTCAGAAAAAGTTTTGTAATTTTCCAAAATAGTTTAGTATTTTTTATAATTATATTTAGTTTATTTAGTAATTAATTAATAATAAATAATTAAAAACTCAAAAAAATAATTTTCTTTTTTACAAAATTTTCTTTTATCATTAGGACTCTAGAAAAGTAATTTTCATATCCGTAGGATTTCAATTGCTCCCGTTTCACTTTTTATTTTACGCGTTGACGTTATTTTTAACGTAAACGCTTGCTTTTAATTTTAAATATGTTCTAGGGTAATGTAAGTTTACGTTTTAGTTAATTTAGTTTATTTAAGTTGTTTTCACTTACATTTCATTAGCATAATCATTCAAACCCCTATTACCCCTTTCCTGTTCAGAATCACCCGATCACAAACCCGTTTTAATATCATCCACACCTCGTCAGGACATAACAATCCGGGGAAACACTATACTATCCGGAAGCATTGGTCTAGGGTATTTGACTATATTGACCACATCTGTGGTTGATTTTAGTTGACTGCTTCAGCACCGAATCAAATGGCGCCGCTGCCGGGGAGCCTGTGTGTCGAAAGTCTCGATAAGGTTTAGACGATTAGTCTTGTAGAACCTTCGCAAGAACGCTTTCATAAAACTTATAAAAAATCAAAAATATTTTTCTTTTGTTTCTATATATGTATTATATCTATAAAAGATAAGAAAAACACAAAAAGATTTTCTTGTTTCTTTGTTTAATAATCACAACATTAAAATCTTACCACCGCAAACCAAGGCAGAACACCTACCAACTGGGGGTGTGACCATAATAAGTTCCCAAACAAAAGATCAAAACTTGTCTTTGTATCGCTTGCGTTTTGGAAAACTTTCAATCGATAAGCTTACGTTTAGAGGAGTCGAAACGGTATAGGGCGATCCAACGAACTTCGCCCTAGTGAGAAATCCATTCTTTTCTCCCACTCCTTGTACGTTTGTCCTTAAAGGTTAAACTTGCGTTTGTGATTATTGGTTTAAGTTCCCCTGTCTTTATGAGTTGGTCTTGTTTTAATTGTTGTGTTTTTCGAAAAACCCAAAAATAATCTTCGTCTCTTATACATTTAATTCTCGCCTTCTTATACATCCCTCATGAATAATTCTTATGACGTATCTCGGCTACACATGTTTTCATTGTAAAAGCCCGATTGAGAACGGCTATCGTTGTTTCCGGTGTATTTGTGAGAAGTGTGGAAATAATTGTAGTAATAGATTTTGTACTACGTGCAATTTGTTCTTAAATCAAAAGTCTCTCAATGATTCACCAAAATTTTCCAACTACCCTTCACAGCCCGAGATACGTGCTATTAATGACAAACCATCAAGAATTGATCCTAACCTTTCACGATTTACGGTTAAAAGTTTGTCAAGCAAACGTACAGAGCTTAGAGCAGTCATTGAAAAGAACGACTTGCCTAATCTTCACGTTTATCAAGAACAAAAACCAGAGACCATAACAGAAGTGGTGGAAATTCCTAGCTCTCAGAGCACACCACTTGTCCCACCTCCGGATTTTATTCCTTGTGTCGGTTGTGGTGAGCCGCTTTTCGGTTTACCATGTCGTTGGTGTACATGTAAACAATGTGGTAATGATATTCAGGACGGAAGTTGTTTGTTTTGTAGCTCGAGGAATTCGTTCGTTTATGAACTAAATCCCAATTCTTCGCAAAATTTTTCTAACTACCCTCCTCAAACGTCTTCGTTCGCTCAACATAATTGCTTCTATTGTGGAGATCCTTTAAGAGATGACGCACTTCGTGGACGGTGTTTTTGCAAGGGATGTGGATTTAGTCATGGACTTTGTATGTGTTACGCTTCTATAGCTGAACCTACATTCACCTCCGATTATCATTCGAACTTTTCCAATTATCCTCAAAACAATTTCAATCATCCTCCTCAAAACTCTTATGAGTAAGCACCGTATTTCAATGACACATCGTTCCAAAATACACCAATTTTTGAAAATTGTGGGGGTCCTCATTACAATTATCAATGTCAACCGAGGAGTCAAAATTACTATGAACCTAATCATTGTTCTAGTGTTGATACTTCCAGTTTTGACGATTCCACACCCCCACAATTTCCACTCATTCCAAATTCTCATGAGAAAACTATGGCAGAATTACTTGCTGAAGAACGAGATTCTGGAAAAAGCATGGAAGAATTACTGGCTGAGCAACGAGCAGCTAAAATGTGTGCCAATCTTCGCAATGCTGCTCTATTTGATGACGATGATGACAATGATGATGATGAAGATAACATTGTTACTCAAAAAGATTCATCGAGTACATCAGTTGAAATCCCACCAATCCAAAAATCGCAGGGAGAAAAGAATACTAAGGAATTACTAGCAGAAGAACAAATGGAACTTGTACAATCCATGAATGCTAGTCCTTCTCGTCTCCCTCGGTCTGTTGTTATCACACCCGAAATTCCCACTCACTCTCTGATCATGGGGGACGAGCATCTTGACACTGTTCCTGAAAAGGAATCGGACGAATTCATAAAGTCTAGTGTTGAGAACCTTGTCCCAATCTCAAGAGAGTCACAGGGAATTTTTGATCATATGTGTGATATCCCTCCTCCTCTTGTCTTTCCATCTGATCAGGTTGAGATGTTCTTCGATTCTAATGATGACGATTCGTTATCTTGTGGAGACATCAGTTATGTGGAAGAATTACCTTCTGAGCTAGTCAGCTTAGAAGAAGAGAATGATGAGATTGACACTGAAATCCAAGATGAAGCTCTTCGGGCTACATTATTGAATGTCAGTCTCCTCATTTCTAAAATCGAGGCTTTCACCGAAAAACCCATTTCATCTCCTATCCCCATTAAGGATAGTGACATTTTTTCCGATGATTCTATACCGGAATTTGAAGCCTTCAGTTTTGATCATATGGGAGAGAAGATTAGTGGCAGTACCACTTCTCATTCTCAAAATTCTCTCCCCGAATATGAGTCATTCCCCTTTGAGGAGATCTCCTGTGAACTCACTCATATCATATCTCCACCGGAGTATGATAACTTCTACTTTGATCTAGACACACCCGGGATATGTCTTGATCACATGAGCTTAAATGATGAGATTCATGATGATGAATCCATTAATCCACCTCCTGATGATGATGAGTTAGTCAAGATGTTTATCATGACTTTCTTTCTCTTTTTCACCTACCGGGTGACTTCTCCTGTTCTTCACTCTTTCGGGAATGAAGACATTATCTTTGACCCCAGCATCACCGCTTATAGTTTATACCATTTAAAAGCCGGGTACTTATCTCATCGGTGTGGAACTTTCACGTGCTTCAAATGTTTGTCCAAATATCTTGAATGAAAGTTCGATGGAGATTGTCTCTTCCACATGATACTTCCCCAAGGACCAATGAATTCGGGGTCGAGTCAAGCTAGCGACTCGGTAAACAAAAATAGTAGCATGCATATGGGGTTTTCACCATAAGTGTGTGGGAATTGCCCCTACTGTTGTTACCATGTATATATAATAAAAATAAAATGATGATGAATAAAGTGAAAAATGGTATTTCCACATTTAGCTTGTAATGTTACCTTTTTACGTTCAAAGAGTCAGCATAATAGCCGGGACTTTAAATATTGAGGACAATATTCAATTCTAAGTGTGGGGGGTAAATTCTAGCGAATTTGATCACTTTTTATCATCTAGTACCCCCGTTTTTTGCCAAAAATTTTAAAATTTTTTCACTTAAGTTTCAAAATTTTTATAGTTATCAGTCCACCATGTCTAACCAACAAAAGGACTGGCTAATCCAGGAGCAAACGGCTCTTGGTAAAGTTATATCAAATCCGTTGATGGCTGACAATTTGCCGAAAATTGTATGATATTCAACTCACCATATCCTAAAACGAAAAAGAGTTGGCTAGCCCGCAAGGTTATGGCTTGTGGTAAAGGCAGTAGAAAACCATAATTGGTAATCAACTCACCAAGATGATGACTGTATTCCATCAAGAGTTGGCTAGTCCAGAAGCAAACAGCTTGTGGTAAAGACAAATCAAATCCGTTTAAAGCTGATGGTTTGCTCAAAATCATATGGTTATCAGTGTACCATAGTTCTTACTTGAACTGAAACATTTGGCTACTCCAGAAGTAATGGCTTTTGGTAAAGAGATTCGAATCCATTAAATTTTCTCAAAAGATTGCTAGGGACTAGCAATAGTTTAGTGTGGGGGATTGATTAGTGCTCAAACACTCATTATTTTTGGTCAAATCTGAACTGCAAAACATTTAAAAACACACAAAAAGGCATCAAAATACTAAAAATATCCCAAGGATTGTGTTTTATATGTTTTAGATGCAAAATGAGTAAAAACATATGAAAAACGAACAAAGTTTGCATGATTGGCAAGTTTAGTCCCCCAACTTTTAAAACTTGTCAAAATTAGTCCCTGAGCATTTACTTTGAAAGATAAGTCAACCAAAGGTCCTTTAAAAATCAAAAGTTGTCAAAATTAGTCCTTGGATGAAAAGTTTCAAAAGTTTGCAAGATTGGTCCCTCATGTTTCAAAATTGGCAAAATTAGTCCCTAGTATTTTCAAACTTTGAAAATATCAAAATGGTTCTTATACTATTGAAATATAGCAGGAAAGATCCTTGTGACAAGTTTGGAATATTGGCAACATTGATCCTTGAATTTTTAGCAAATACAAATTTGGCCCTTGTGCTCATTTAATAACTAAACCAAACGGACCTTATTTATTATCCTAACCCAACAAACAAACCCCACCCATTTAATAACCCCAAGCCCACCTTATAACCTCTACCCTGGCCCAATCCATACCCAAAACCCTAACCCAACCAACCCACACCACAAATAATAAAAACACTCACCCTCGTTTTTTTATCCCTGGTCAAACCTACTCAGTCAAAGAACCCTTCTTCCCCACTCTCCCTTTTAACCGCCAAACTATCAACACCTCCCCTGTTTCTCCTGCTACACGCCACCCTCACCCTCCCTCAAAAGCATCCCCTTCACCTTCTCCAAGAAGTCACAAGATACCACCTACCCACTATGGCCACGATGGCAATCCCACACACCCCATCTCATCCAACGGTTATAGTTTAAAGAAGTGGAGACCAAGGCTGATGAATGGCTGTGATTTCAAGCCTCAATTCACTCACAGCAAAAGCACATGAAGAAGAGGACAAGAATGAAAGAAAGTCTCTTACACACTTGTATAAAGAGAAGGCCTTATCACACAGAAAAGGGGTCGAATCTTTCAAGCATTTAGAGAGATTCTTTGACCATCTAATTTTCTTGTCATTTAAATTTTAGCAATTAATTTCGTTGTAATTTCCTTTCAAGAATTGTAATGTTCTTTTTAAATTTAAAGCAAGTTCAAGTTTAGTTTGAAATATGTTTTCCTTTGTTGTCAAAAATCTGTTTTAAGCTTTCATAAGTTGTTTTGATACTCAGTAACATTTGGTGTTTACAAGTCTCAGCTTTATTTGATCCCACCCTTCTTTAAATTCTCAACAGATTGCCTTAAGTAATGTTTGTAATAGTTTAGTTTTTTTTGTGTTTTGGTTACTTAAAGTCATTAAGCTAAATTTAGACAGTTTAATTTGAGAATTAAAGCTAGGCAGTTGTTAATTTTAGTGTAATCATCAAGTCTCTTAGGATCTCTAATGATACTCAATGTAAGGTTCTAAAATTTTGTTTAACAGTTAGATTTGGATTGGTAAGGTTGAGGTGTATTTTGATGTTAGATTGGGGGTCAAATTTTTAGTCTAAACTTGTTTTTTTACACTCAATTAGATAGTTAGATCAAGGCTGTACTAACCATTTTGTAACCTTTTGGTACTGTTGCTGCTGTCAAAAATTCAGCCCTGCACACCCCGTTTCAAATGTGCCTACAACCCCCACTAGGTCTGTTTGTTTTGCTTCTTGAGGTTGTAGTTTTATTTGCTAATTAGAGTAGCTAACTTAAGGAGATTACTGCTTATTTAGGATAGTCAGGTTGTATTGCATCCGGTGCTTAAGCTTCGTTAGCGTTAGATCACCCATTTGACCCATTGTGACCCAATCGTTGCAGCAGCTATTGTCCAAATTGCCCTCAAATAAGCATTTTTAATTTGTTCATTTCTCGATCAATTTCCCTAAAAATCAGTTTATAGCTTCTTTGCCAGCTTGTTAACAAGCTTGTATTTTCATTTTATTTTTATGATTTTTTATTTAATAGCTTATTAGGTCCCTAACTTGTCCTTTAGCCCACTGTTTTGCTTATTAGTTTGCAGCCTAGGATAGTTGTGGTCAATTTAGTGCTTCTTTATTGTTAGTAACTTCTTAAGTCCCTGTAGTACTTATTAGGTCTCTTGTGTTTTGTATTAGCTTGTTGAACTTATTTTGAGCTTTTGTGAGCTCATTAGCTCTCAATCAGTTAGGGTGTTTAGTTTTTGCACAAATTTTGTTGAATGTGAACTTTATAAGCTCATTGCAGCTTATTAGGAAGAGTTTTTAGGTTAAATTAAGATCAAGTCAGTTACTTTTGAGCCTTCTTAGCTTATTTGGGAGTGGGCACGACTAGTGTAAACTTGTGATTGTGAAACAGTTAACAAATCCTAGCATTTGAACTTTTTCTTTGTTAACTGTTAAGTAAAAAGCTCATGCCAGCTTGTTTTGTTGTTTTCAGAAACTTTGTTTTGTCAAAAGTTAATTAGTAGTCAGTGTTTTATATTTTCCAAAAAAAAACAAAAAAAAAAACAAAAAACAAAAAAATAAAGTGTGTGAAGAGTGAGGGTCGAACCCCTGACCCTTTGGAACACAGACACAATACCAAAGTTGTGCACCATCTCCCCTAGGGGGAATTTCAATTAGTTTGTTTCTTTATTTTCTTTTATAGTAGTAGTGTTCCTTTTAGCTTATTATTGCTTATTAGCTTGCAGACTGCTTATTTTGTAGCACTTGGACCCTTTCATATTTTTCTTAGCCTTCTGTTAACTTAAGGTAATTTCAGAAAAAGTTTTGTAATTTTCCAAAATAGTTTAGTATTTTTTATAATTATATTTAGTTTATTTAGTAATTAATTAATAATAAATAATTAAAAACTCAAAAAAAATAATTTTCTTTTTTACAAAATTTTCTTTTATCATTAGGACTCTAGAAAAGTAATTTTCATATCCGTAGGATTTCATTTGCTCCCGTTTCACTTTTTATTTTGCGCGTTGACGTTATTTTTAACGTAAACGCGTGTTTTTAATTTTAAATACGTTCTAGGGTAATGTAAGTTTACGTTTTAGTTAATTTAGTTTATTTAAGTTGTTTTCACTTACATTTCCTTAGCATAATCATTCAAACCCCTATTACCCCTTTCCTGTTCAGAATGACCCGATCACAAACCCGTTTTAATACCATCCACACCTCGTCGGGACATAACGATCTGGGGAAACACTATACTATCCGGAAGCATTGGTCTAGGGTATTTGACTATATTGACCACATCTGTAGTTGATTTTAGTTGACTGCTTCAGCACCGAATCAGTCGTTGGTGAAGAAACGTTTGCAATTTTGGATGTTGATGGTGATGATGGTGAACAAAGAGTTTGTGATGGGGCTGTGATTCCAGATGATCAGTGTGCTGAAGTAGTTGGAGATGGTGAACAAAGAGTTTGTGATGGGGCTGTGATTCCAGATGATCAGTGTGCTGAAGTAGTTGGAGATGGTGAACAAAGAGTTTGTGATGGGGCTGTGATACCAGATGATCAATGTGCTGTAGTAGTTGGAGATGAGGGATGTATATCAGTTGTTGATAGAGATGTGATTAAGGATTAAGTGGTTGAACAAAATGGAGTTGGGTAAGATGGAGATGAGCCAAATGAAGTTCTTGAAAAAAATAGAGTTGGGCAAGATGGAGTGCTTGCAGAAGAAAAGTTTGAAGATCAATGAAGATCAATCAAGATTAGAAGACTGATGGCCGACAAGAAACCCAAAGATGATGTTAAATAATGGTTATACTTTTATGTTTAGGTCAATAATCTGTTATACTTCTGCTATGGTGTTGTAGTGGAAGATTATAACAATATGTACTTGTTCTAAAGTTTATCTACCGGTTATGTAATAATTTATTAGGGTAAATGGTTGCATAACCTTTTATCGAATCTAATGGAAGCCAAGAAAACTAGGCAATTTTGGGATGTGTATGTTGGTAACCCAACCGTTTAGAATTTATTACCCAAACACGCCTAAAACACATTTCCATATGTAATAATCCCGCCTGTTTATATGATATAACACAAATAACTTCATCATTCATCCATTAACAAAAACACACAAACAGAAGTTGTAGCAAAATGTATAACAATGTCTTGTTTTGTGCTTCTTGACGAACTAGCGGCTGCTGCTAACTCAACTGAGTTACCATTCGAAATGACTGTTTATTTTGATAGGGAGATTGATGCGTGATTTTGCAACCTTGCAAAAGGTTTTACCTCTCAAGGGATCTTGAGAAGCTTGCAATCCCCACCGGGCAGTGTACCTGGCCGTTGTAGTATAGTATAGTGGCAAGTACCGGGGGATTGATCGTTCAACTCAAAGAATAGTGTTTGCTGGGGTTAAAATTCAATTAAACTAGGTCTAGAGGTGAGGGATGATTCTTTTTGTATTTTTGTATTTTATGGAAAGCAAGTAAAAATCTCGGGTTTTGGAAGAATGGGCGGAATTAGTTGCTAGTCAACTAACCCAAATAACTACAAATGCAAATAAAATAAAATAATACTAAATTAAATGTGGAGAAAACAATAATAAGAGAAAATGTGTTTACTTAGATTTCACTACTCCCTAGCTATCTTTTACTGGTTGATTAGTTTGTTACAATTGCATGGATGACGGGTTATATTCCTTAATACCATTCGTAGGGCCGTGTACGATCTTCCCTAACTCTATAAGCTTCTACATCTTCCTATGTCGAGCCGACTACTAGCTCCTAACATGGCCTCCTTAGTAGTTACTTATCCATTAAATATAACCAATTAATCGTAGTACACATCCGATAATGTTTCTTAAGACGTTCAAGCAAGTTACCAATTGGAAGTCTGCCAGTTTTCTTAAGCCTAACATCGAAATCATTCATCCACAACAATTATAAACAAACAACCAACCAATAATCAATAACTAAGTTTCATTACATCTAAGCAAACACAAAGAAAACCTAGCCTAGCATGTTAAAGTAAAGACAAGCATAAGATGGAATCAAACAACACATAGACATATTGAATGATTATTGGAAAACTTATCTTTAATTAAACATGGATGAAACAAGGGTTTGGAACCCTTGTAAATAAGGTAAAATTCGTTTAGGGTTTCTCCAAAATTCTTCCCTCAAAGTTGCACCCAAATAAATGAAAAATCAAAAACTATATATAGATTTTTAAGTCTGACGACGTCAAGAGTAAATTCTGACGCCGTCAACTCACCGCCAAAGAACTCTCGTATTGCCTAGATCCAATTCTGACGCCGTCATGTGTAAACTTTCTCTTAGGCGTCTCTTGTATTTTGTACGTGACGGCCTTGGTGACGCCGTCACGTGTAAATCCTCCAAAAATATTCTGGCGCGTCACGTGTAACTTCATTATCCACCTCTTGGTCAATGAATGACGGCATCATAAGCAAATCCTGACGCCGTCGGGTACTGTTCTCAGCATGAATTGGAGACTTTGTCGTTTTCTTCACTTTTTCGCTCCAAAAACGTCCAAAATGCTTCCTTTTCCAGATTTCTTCTCAAAAGTACCTAAAATGACAAAAGGAATTATTTAGGGCAATATTTGATCAAATAATCTCGAATTAGGCTTAAATGACCCCCTAAAAGCGGTACACTTTTCTTCTCATCAGAGATAAAGCGGGATGTGGAGTATGCGAAAGATCAAACAAAGGCATATGAAGAGTTGCTTGATATTGTTAATCAAAGGAACAAGTACATACATGAAATGGGACTTGTGTCTCCCACGGTGCGGATGTTCAAGCGTTTGGAGTATTTTAAGAAGCTTCAAAAGTCCGAAGTTATCGAGCTTTTGGAATTGAAGCGGAAGATTACCGAAGCGAAGCTTAAGGTTCATAACAAGTACGCATTTGTTAAAGGACTTAGGAGTATGTGATTGGGATATGGTAACCATGATATATTTGGTTCCTTTTGAATTATAATGCTTTTACAAAAGGATCATGGAAAAATTATGTTATGTTGCTTTGTTAATCAAGTTATCTTTTTTTTTTTTTTTTTTTTTTTTATTATTATTTATTTTTAATAACCCTATTTTCTCCATAAAAGAACCACGATCGGTAACTACCAAACCATTAAGAATGTCAACAAATAATAAGGGCAAATCTGTGTATTTTGCAAAAGTCAAACAAAGATTGTCAAAATGGGCAATTCTAGGTAATATGGTGCATGTACAATCATGTGTAAAAGTCAAACATGATTGCCAATTTGGGCAATTCTGGGTCGTATGAAAAGATAACTACTACGTATTAGCCAAAAGATCAGTTAAATTTACAAAACTATAGAGTTAACCATTATCCAAAAGATTGTTTACACAAACAAAAGAAAACCATTCAATAAACAAACTACATTAACTGCCACAAAATGGCCAAACACCATCCTAAAAACAAACACTCTCCAAGAGCGACGACATAAACACATTGCCTTCATTCGGAACCATCACATTTTCGGCATCATCCACTGGTGGAGGCAGTAGCAGGCTCTGGTACTCCTAGTACTCCGGCGGAGCAAAAGTGGTATCATAACCCGAAGTGGTGGTGGGGTTCATGGATTTTTTTCTTTTATTGTTTTTTCGAGTGCCGCCTCCAACAGGGATGTTCCGGAGAACGTCACCATGAGTCCAGTGTCTACGGCAGCTACGGCAAAAGTGACGAGGCTGTGAAGTGGTGTAGTTGTTGTAGTAACAAAATTTTGTGTCTTGAGAATGACAACGTGGACATGGAAGTTGTTGTGGGGGTTGTTTAACAGTCGTTGCGGTGATCAGCGTTGATCTTTCTTGGTGTGTGTTGGTGGTGGTGGTTGTGGTTATGGTGGTGGTGATTGTTGCGGTGTTTGGTGACTGTGGTGGTGATGATTCAATTTTCGAAGACGTGTTTTTTTTACTGTTAACTCGAGTCGTGGTTTATAAGTGTGGGTTGTAGGGGGGGTTTATGGTGTAAAACTTTGAAGTTACTTTACAAATTTAGCCATTGAGGTCATGTCGCATCGATACCAAAGCACAAAGGTGATTATGGCGGTAATTGAATAAGTATGAACAGTAAAAAGACGATACTACCCTCAATGACTTGGCACTTAACGAGGAAACTAACGGGATTTGACTCTCGGTGGCTTTTTTGCAATTATCCAGAACGTTAATAGCATTTTTGCATGCTTTTATGACTCGGTAGCTTTTTTGCACTTTCATGATACGTTAGTGACCATTTTTGCAATTTACCCATTATTAAATAAGTCCACTAACATGTCAGTAAAAGCAACATCTTCTTAATTTGTTGAATTGAAATCGTACATTTTATTTTATTATTATTTCTTTTATACTCGTAAAATGAATTTGTGAATCAGATAACTTAAAGTCATGAACCCCTGCTTCATTGAGTTAATGGCCTAGCCTCTTAATAAAATGCTTGACTATCCTTTCTTTTTTCCAATATTTTAGCAATTTTTAGATGAACATATACAGATGTAACGTTTGATTGTCCATTAGTAACTAACAGGAATTAACATATCTTATCGTACACGCATAAGGAACAAGTGCATCGCATCCATTTAGCAACCATTTTCAGTCACATATACTATACAGATGTAACGTTTAACTGTCCATTAGTAACTAATAGGAATTAATATATCTTATCGGACACGCACAAGGAACATGTCCATCGCATCCATTTTCAATCTATACCTGTTTTAGGATCTTTCTTTTACGATGAATATTCTTTGCTCGTGATTGATACAGAATTTGTGCCATCTAGCTCGAATGAATCCTGGGAGAATTTAAAGAAACGCCATACACCTTTAGGATTGTTCGTACATTATATTCTATATGCAAATAAAGTTGTTGTATCCTTTTACTAAAGTTTCATATATGGAATCAAAATCACTTTATTATATAAACTGTCACACTACATACCAATGAAAATAAAAACAAAAGGTGGGGTTCAATTAACCTCTCACCATTTTTCTATTTTGAGCACCACCTAGATGAATTTGAATTGCTAGCCTTAGGTAACAAAAATAGTAAAAAGAATATTTTCGTAACAAGTAAATAACCAAAGACTCCCCTTGGAACCTTTTACTCCTTCAAGTTGAAGGAAACACAACGTACAATACTCGCCGTATCCTTCAAGATACGATTTTTCTATACACGATCCTTTGTAAATGTTTTTCACGGTTTATCCCATTCGAGGTCAGCTGAGACCCGACCTGACCCATGTCCCACCATTTTCCCAAATGAGGCACCTGATAACCCTCTAAAGCTACTGCTTCCCTCACTTAAGTTTAGTGACCTTCTAGATTTTCGCTGCTTAGGTGAGGAAAAAACGTCTAGGTCTTGGTCAACTGTGCTGACTTTGACTTTGATCACTGTTAATCGTTCTATATTGCTTCGGCAAAAGGGGCAGATGGGTGCGGCTAGGGCAGAAGTTGTTGGGTTTGGCTTGTTGTGGCAGCATAACGCGAGTGTGCATTGAGCACACATTTGGTGACCACAATCTTGAACCTCGATTGCGCATAGTTGGTCAAAACATATGCAACATAATTGTGAATCACTGGCCTGCCACAATTGATTAATTAAGTTACATGTGGAGATTAGATACTAATTAAACTACTAAAGCAGATGTAAACATACTGTGCAAAGCTAAGAAAAATATCTAGTGATCAAAGTCAAAAGTCATCAACTATGACCATTTCAACATATAACATTCCAAAGTGTTTTGTATTTATTTACAACTTTTCCCATTCTTTTTGTCTTTTCGCATTTGTTTAGTGTCTCTTGTTCTTGACTTTCTACAAGTATTTGTCCCCTGCTTTATAAAAAGAATTACTTGTTTCTACTGTTTTAAGGTATAACATTCAGCTAATCAGATGTTTGACTGTTTGGTAAATTGATCAGGTAAGAAATCAATAGATAAAATGTTCATCTTTTTGAAAAAGCTACACGCGGTTGGTGAAATGGAAACAAAATATCTTAATTTTAAGCTTAAAGAAGGGGTTAAGATCTCGTTTTTATTTTTTAAATCTAATTTGGCAGTGATTATTCAACAAAATTATAATGAGACTAATTTTCCATAACTTATTACTTGACCCTAACATGAGACAGCAGAAGCAGAGTTTGTTTTTCTAAACATTGAAAACCGACCAGTGTAGAATGCAAATCCAAACAGCCCTTGTACAGATACTGTAAACATGAATTACCTCTGAGATGTTATCATCCATGCCAGTGGCATCAGAATGTGATGGAGATGATACCAAGTAGCCCGTACCCTTTAAGATACTTCTCTCCCTTTCTCTATTAACCTCCATTAGAGCTTGCTCTAACAAAGCTTTTGCATCTTGATTAAGCTCACCAATGAATTTTAATGGTGATGGCCATACTAGTGGCTCTGCAGATGAAGGGTTTAGCAAAGCCGCACACGCGCCATATTTGTATTTTAAAGCAACCGCATATGGGATTCTCCTATATTTAGTAAAAAAAAATATCAGTGGCAAATCCATATTTTCAACAAGGGTATGCAGTATGCACTATACACTACCATAACATTAAACTCAAATATTGGGTTCTTCGGATTGCTTATATTAAATTGCTTATCTGCCTATAACATAAGCAGGTAATAACCAGCTAAATTTTAAGCTTCAAGTTACTCTAAATAAGCAGTTTGATGAGAACACTCAATACGGTTTATTTGCTTAGAGTTCAAACAGATAAGCACTCAATAACTGAATATGCAATCCCAAACACCTACTTATGAATCCAAATTGTTTTAAAGGTGAAAATGCATACCCTGATGCATCTCTATGAAGTCGATCCGCACCCCATGCTAATAGTTCGCGAATGCAATCCATTGAACCCCCTCTTGCAGCCAAATGAAGTGGCGTGCTACCGGGAAGACTATATACAGAATGGCAATTGGTTAACTTAGATGAATACAAGTATATACAAATTTATTGAGATAACAAGATTAAATTAGTACCCATATCCACCGGTAGAGGCACAAACAAGGGCTCCACTATCAAGAAGTATATGAACACATTCTGGACGTCTTTGACGGGCTGCCAAATGCAACGGTGTTGCCCCTTTACCATCTCTTATATTCACAAACCGCGAAAAGCCCCTAGAAATCCAAAATCCTCAATTCTATAAATAGCAATTCAAATAATATTATTTTGCGTATAAAGATCAATTTAGTAACTAAAACTAACCAAGAAGCCGCAACGTGGGAAGTTCTAGCAGACGAAAGAATGGTTTCAAGACAATCAGAGTGACCATAATAAGCAGCATAGTGCAAACATGTTCTTCCATTTAATGAATCAAACATCAAAATCTGTTACATCCAACAACAAAATAATTAAACATCTCCTCCACATAATCAATTTTCTAACAAAAAAAACATCAATTTAACAAAAAGTAACATACATTAGCACCAGCTTCAATCAACTTTTCAACACAAGCAATCTTCCCGTGCATTGCAGCCAACATCAATGGAGTCTAATACAATAACACCCACAAGTCAAATCAAACACTAAACCAATAAAAATTTACTCCATCTTTTTAACAAAATAACCAAACATATTTAAAAACTTACTTGTTTCTGACGATTTAAAGCATCAGGATTAACAGATGACTTATCCAACAGCAACTTAACAATCTTTATAGAGATTCAAAACAAAAAATACCCATCAGTTAAATCTTCCAAATTTCATAAACAAAAAATCTTGAAAATATATAAAAGTATTTTCTATGTTGTGTATCATTAGATCATCAGATACACAACATAAAAATGATAGACAGTTAAAAGTGACAAGTCACATACATTTACGAATAAGAGGTAAAAGAAAAAAAAGGACCTACCTCGATCTGACCATTAGCAGCAGCAATATGCAAAGCAGAATGACGATCATAAACAGTTTTTTTCTTAACAACAAAATTTACATCGTTTTCCATAACAGTTTTCACCACTTGTATATCACCATACTGTACTGCTGTAAATAAACCACTGTCATCTTTTATTCCACAGCTAAGATTCTGCCCCATTTTCTTTAGTGACGATTGTTAGCGACGGTGGTTGGTCCGTCGGAAACAAGCCACTTGTGATATATGGTTGTTATAAAAGTGGTGAAAGTGTTGGTTTGACGAGTTTAATATAAGCAAGAGTTTTTTTGTAGGATTGAGAAGGTGGCGAACGGGCAGATGGGAGAAGTACAACTAGTTACTACGGGCAGGTGTCGGTAAATGATGGGTAGGTTTTAGATTCCAAAGTTAGTGATGTGGGTCCGTACATAATTTAGTTTAGTTAATGTGTTTTTGTATGGGAGAAAGTTAACCAAATATTGTATTTTCTGCACTATATTAGAGGGAAAAAAAATATATCACGTTTTTACATTTTTATATGTGTATATAAAACGTTTTAGGAGTATCATTTGGTGTTGTAAACTAGTAAGATTTTACGTGTTAGTTTATGTTGGTTTTAACAAAAGTTTGCATTTCCAAAAACAGAAGATTTTGAGTTAAATGAATTGGAACTCAAGCAAGAAAAATGTTTTTGAAATGTGCGACATGCCAAACTTAATTCCTTTTCTTGCATGATTTAGATTGTAAAACTTATGAATTAAAAAGCACAGTCACTTCCGGTTTTAAGTTTGATCACAATTAATAGTCAATGTATTTGTTTTACGCCGGTTAGGTTAGTCGGACCACGATATTATATCGTCTTACAACCAACTATCAAATTAATTTAATAAAACAATGATGGAAGCCATAAAATATAATATCAAATCAACATCAAAGTGTTCACGTCTCTAAAATCTCTAAAATCGTTTAAATAAATAAAACATTGAGGTACAAATATCAAACCCTAATCCCGATTGTGATCGCGGGATATTTAGCCGGACATGGTGATGAGAAGTGCAATATAGGTTGTGTATGAAGTCATCTTCTTGCAACTGGATCTAACACAATGAATGGTGATGAATAGTTGTTTAGGGTTTTAATGATTGGAAGTGTTGATGATAGATCTGTGTGATGATGGATCAATGGTTGTGTGGATATGTGGTGGAATGGGCGTTACGGAGCGATACTTATTAGTGTAGGGGTTGGATTGTGGCTTTAAAAAAAAAAACCTTTTTTCACTCAACAACCCATCCCAACTATTCCCAGACGCTGTTTAGACTTTTCTCTGATTGTGTCTGCCTTTGACCTCTAAAAATCGTAACCCCTTTGAATGACCGTCTGGGTTTCTCACGACGTCCTCTAGACGGCGTCTTCCCCCTGACGGTGTCACCATGATATAATTTTAGCTATCTCGTTTCTCTTCTTATAGCCGTTTAAATCACCCAGAACAGAGTCCGTATGAAGAAGTTATAGCCAAATTACCAAGTGACAAAAATCGGGAATCGATAGTTGGCGGTCGGCCCTCCTGTAGCTTGTAATCGGTGATTAATCAGATTGGTATTTTCGACAAGTTTCAGTATTTCGACAAGTCTTAGGTATTTCTGGCAAGTTTTGTGTATTTCCAGCAATATTTTTCTTAAGAAAACATCTTGTAAATAGATATAGACAGCGACTCTAAATTATTAAAACAATTTTACGATGAGTTTGGGTATTTCCGATAAGATTTGAAGGTTTCTGGCAACCGTCATTGACCATGGTTGACCGATTTACAAAAATCGAAAAGGTTGGTGACCTTATAGCACCTAGCTGGTGATTAATCGGCCTTGTAGGCCTTGTTTTGCAACACTGCAAATTACTACAGCAACTTCAACATACGTTGCATAAACATTGATTCCTTTGCTCGGCTTCTTCCCACTTCATCCTTATGCACTCTTTGATCTATTTGATATAATTTCATCATGTTTTCATTCTGCAAGCTTTCAAGATCGTATCTAATAAAAACTAAGGTTTCCCTTAAGCTATTTTGAAATAGTTCTTGATCGTTTTAGCACATGTTCGCTCCAACCTTCTAAAAACATAAAACCTATTTAAAATATTAATTCCCATGTGAAATAAGTGTGATTGTAAGTAAATTAACCATGATAAATGTTGATATAAAAAGCACATTACTAAAAGAAAGTTCAAGGTCGCTAAGAGTAAACTTGCTCCCTTGTGAGATGATGAGGACTTGGGATAGGACCCCTTAAAACTCTTAACCTTAGGGTGTGTTTGTTTCATTAAGATGTTTTAGGTCTAAATTTGACTACCACATCTTACCAGTAAGAGGTGGCTAGAAAGTCTAAATCTGAACGAAATAATGTTGTTGGTTTTTGTATAATTGTCCGAATGATTTTAAGTGCTCGTTTTTGCAATTTATTTATTAAACCAACGCTATATGATAATAAGTAACTTATGTAAATATGAAACAAGACTTTTTATCATAAATATAACATAATTAATAAACCATCAAATATATTATATTAACACAAGTCTTCGATCTCTTATAAAGAGGCAATAAGACAAGTTTCTCACCTCTTACTGAGTAAGATGTTATATGTCTAACTGGGTCTGAATCAAAAGAAAAAAAATAGACAACACTAATGTCTGACCACCTCTAACTCGGTAAGAGTAAGAGGCTAGTAAGGTATTGTTTTCTGTAGTAAGATATTTTTTCAAAAAACAAACAGAAAACAATACCTTACGTTCTTCACTCGATTCATGGTTTAAACTTCCAAGTAATGTGATTCTCTAAACTATGCTTCTCTTGACATAAAAGGTTCATGGTTTGACATTCTAAAGGCGTTTCATGATGTGAATCATCTCAATATCTCTATTTCTTCCTTATTTACTCATTTTATCGGTGAAGGGATCTTATATAAATTTTGAGATAAGAGGTGGTTGGGTTCTTTCAATCTAGCTAAAATATACCTTGTAATAGCTGAAAATAGTGTCGGTTTTGGTTAATTGGGTTTCAAAACGTAAGTTTTGGTAATTGATATAAAAAAAGAATGTCCTCACTGCTTCATATTCAATGCTATGAATTGGCTAGTTTTGCCTCTGTTTGGTATATTTGGAGAAATAAAAATGCTATGGTTATTTGCTTTAAAGAATCCAAAGGTAGTGATATCTTAAAAGATGTCCGAAGCTTATCATTTTGTTTGGTGAGCAATAAATGTAATAAATTTAGATTAGATTGTTTATCTATAGTTGAAAATTTCGGTTTTAGCTATTTCTATGCTCTTTTAATTTTTGTTGCCTTTTAGCTTCTTGCTAAATCTTTGTGTGATTAATAAAATTTGTCGTTAAAAAATTATTCACTGATTATATAGCTTATTAAAGAAATTTTTTAGATAACTAAAACATGTATAATTTTATGCTTAATTTGCCTGTCAATATTTTGTTGGTTACTGCATAAAAACATGCTTTTCATAAACTAATAAACTACTATCAAACACTTTTAGTCATTAAATCAGACATGTTTCCATTAATCTAATAACTTCTCGTAAGCTAATGTGTGCGATATGTATGTATATTATAACAAAGACCCGAGTGTTATTAACTTGGATAGTTAATAGAGGGGAAAATACAACTAAAATGATGTAAACATACCATCTTTTGTAATTCTATGTAGTCATCTTCTTTTTATTATTATTATTTTTTTTTCTTCTAAATTACTAACAAACTTTCATCGTTAGACTATTATGTGTATTGATGGCATCATATACTAGCATCATTAGTCCATTATACTAACAACCGTTAATAAATAACTTAAAATTTGATTATCAAATTATATACTTGCATCGTTAGTCATTTATACTAATGCTCGTCAGTAAATAACATAAAATTTGGTTTTCTTACGTTTTTTCACGTTTTCGTCACGTTTTGTCCGTTTTTTCACGTTTTTGTCCGTTTTTCACGTTTTTGTTCGTTTTTTCACGTTTTTGTCCGGTTTTGCACGTTTTCGTCCGTTTTTACACGTTTTCATCCATTTACGTCTGTTTTTGTCCGTTTTTTCACGTTTTCGTCCACTTTTTCACGTTTTTGTCCATTTATTTCACGATTCGTCTGGTTTTTGCATGTTTTCGTTCGTTTTTACACGTTTTTGTCCGTTTTTACACGTCTTTGTCCGTTTTTACGCGTTTTCGTCCAGTTTTACACCTTTTCTCACGTTTTTGCTTGTTTTTTCACGTTTTTGTCCATTTTTCATGTTTTCATCTGTTTTTGCACGTTTTCGTCCGTTTTTTCACGTTTTTGTTTACTTTTACATAGTTTTATACATTTTCGTCCGTTTTTATATGTTTTCGTCTGTTTTCGTCCTTTTTCATGTTTTATCAGCTTTTACAAGTTTTCATTTGTTTTGCACGTTTTTGTCTGTTTTTACACGTTTTCGTCCGTTTTTACACGTTTTCGCCCATTTTTATATGTTTTCGTCCGTTTTCTTTTTATGTTTTATCCGTTTTATATGGATTTTTTACATTTTACACGTTTTGGTTAGTTTTTACATGTTTTCGTTCATTTTTGCATGTTTTCGTCTGTTTTGACACATTTTCATCTGTTTTTACACGTTTTTTAATGTTTGCGCCCGTCTTTACATGTTTTTTTCTTGGTTTATATGTTTTTTCCGTAAAAACGTAAAAACCATATAAAAATGGAAGAAAATACATAAAACAGGCGAAAACGTGTAAAAACGGACGAAAACGTGTAAAAACAGACAAAAATGTGCAAAAACAAATGAAAACGCGTAAAAGCTGACAAAACCGTGAAGAAATGAACAAAAACGAATGGAAACATGTAAAAATAGACGAAACATGTAAAAATGGATGAAAATGTGTAAAAACATATGAAAACGTGTAAAAACGTGACAAAACGGACAAAACTTAAAAAAACGGACGAAAACGTGTAAAAATGGATGAAAACCTACAAAAACATGAAAAAATGGGCGAAATCGTGATAAAACAGACAAAAACGTGAAGAAATGGAAAAAACGGATGAAAACGTGTAAAAACGAACGAAATCGTGTAAAAACAGACGAAAACATGCAAAAACCGGACGAAAACGTGAAAACGGACAAAACATGAAAAAATAGACAAAACGTGAAAAACGGACAAAACGTGAAAAGGGGACAAAAATGGACGAAAACGTGTAAAAATGGATGAAAACGTGTAAAAACGGACGAAAACATGAAAAAACGGACAAAAACGTGATGAAACGGACGAAAACGTGAAAAACATGACGAAAACGTGTAAAAACATGATGAAAATGTGAGAAAACCAAATTTTAAGTTATTTACTAACGACTATTAGTATAAAGGACTAACGATGCAAGTATATGATTAGATAACAAAATTTTATGTTATTTATTAACCGTCGTTAGTATAATGGACTAACGATGCAAGTATATGATGTCATCAAACACAGAATAGTCTAACGTTGAAAGTTTGTTCGTAATTTAGGGGAAAAAATAACAATGACTATATAGAATTACAAAAGGTGGTAAGTTTACTACATTTTGATAGTATTTTCTCTTAATTGAATGTATCCATATTACACTGATTTTTTTCACCAAAGCATTGCAAACCAAATATCATTAGCATCTACTACCCAGGTTACGATAGCGCTTGCCATATGCATAAAGAAAATAGTACGAGCAAGCTTAGACGCGTGCCAAGTTAGCGGGTCGTCGCAAACTTTGACCTCTTCGTCACAACGTCTCATTTGTTTGACTATTCACACAGACTACTACTTTTGAAGAAGTTATATACTTCTATGAGTCTATCCAAAGATAGGAGTAATATCTTCCTTTTACTCAACTAATAAAATTTGGAGTAAATTACACGGATGGTCCCTGTGGTTTGTCAAAAATTTCATGTATAGTCCCTCAAAGTTTAAAGTTGCATGTATCGTCCCTCTGACTGCAAAAGAATAACATCTATGGTCCCTCAGACTAACTGTCGTTAGTTTTTCCGTTAGTCTATTTGCACCGTTAGTCCTTTAACGACCACATTTGCATTGTTAGTCCTTTTTTGTTAAATATCATTGCATCGTTAGTCCTTTTATACGTTTTCGCCCACCACCTCCACCCACCACCGCCACCACCACCACCACCACCCACCACCACCACCACCACCACCCACCGCCACCTACCAACACCTCCACCCACCACTGCCACCACCACCCACCACCTCCACCGACCACCACCACCACTGCCACCACCACCACCACAGCCACCACCACCACCCACCACCACCCACCACAGCCACCACCACCACCCACCACCGCCACCACCACCACTGCCACCACCACCACCACCCACCACCTCCACCGACCACCACTAGAAAAAAAATCAAAATTTTATAAAAAAAAAAAAAAAAAAAAAAAATTGATTTTATTTTCAATTTTTTCAAAAAAAAAAAAAAATCGAAATTTTTTTTAAAAAAATTTCTAAAAAAGTTTTATTTTCAATTTTTTCAAAAAAAAATATTTTTTTTCGAAAATTTTTCTAAAAAAAATTTCTAAAATTTTTTTTTGTTTGAAATTTCTAAAAAAAAATCAAATTTAAAAATTTTTTGTTCGATTTTTTTTTCAATTTTTAGAAAAAAATTTCGAAAAAATTGAAAATAAAACTTTTTTAGAAATTTTTTTTTAAAAAATTTCGAAAAAAAATATTTTTTTTTTGAAAAAATTGAAAATAAAAAAATTTTTAAAAAAAAATTTATTTTCAATTTTTTCAAAAAAAAAAAATTTTTTTCGAATTTTTTTTTAAAAAAATTTCTAAAAAAGTTTTATTTTCAATTTTTCCAAAAAAAAATTTTTTCGAACTTTTTTTCTAAAAATTGAAAAAAAAATCGAACCAAAAAATATATTTTTTTTTGAAATTTGATTTTTTTTTTAGAAATTTCAAACAAAAAAAAATTTAGAAATTTTTTATAAAAAAATTTTCGAAAAAAAAAATTTTTTTTTTGAAAAAATTGAAAATAAAACTTTTTTAGAAATTTTTTTTAAAAAAATTTTGATTTTTTTTTTTTTTTTTGAAAAAATTGAAAATAAAATCAAAAATTTTTCTTTTTGATTTTTTTATAAAATTTTGATTTTTTTTCTAGTGGTGGTCGGTGGAGGTGGTGGGTGGTGGTGGTGGTGGCAGTGGTGGTAGTGGTGGTGGCGGTGGTGGGTGGTGGTGGTGGCTGTGGTGGGTGGTGGTGGGTGGTGGTGGTGGTGGCAGTGGTGGTGGTGGTCGGTGGAGGTGGTGGGTGGTGGTGGCAGTGGTGGGTAGAGGTGTTGGTAGGTGGCGGTGGGTGGTGGTGGTGGCGGTGGTGGGTGGGTGGTGGTGGGTGGTGGCGGTGGTGGGTGGAGGTGGTGGGCGAAAACGTATAAAAGGACTAACGATGCAATGATATTTAACAAAAAAGGACTAACAATGCAAATGTGGTCGTTAAAGGACTAACGGTGCAAATAGACTAACGGAAAAACTAACGACAGTTAGTCTGAGGGACCATAGATGTTATTCTTTTGCAGTCAGAGGGACGATACATGCAACTTTAAACTTTGAGGGACTATACATGAAATTTTTGACAAACCACAGAGACCATCCGTGTAATTTACTCTAAAATTTGTAATAATGTTATTGCCATTTTCCATGTTATTGTAATATTTTACCGTTAGAGTTTGTTTCCCAAAGCATATAGTATTTATACAGTAAAATATGTTTTTGAGTCTGACTGGAGGTAAATTCGAATCCTTCCCAGCTCGAGTTTAACTGCTTAAACCTGCTTTTTGAGCCTGACTAGGGTTATTTCACATTGTTACTCGTATTATTCTAAACTAATGTTATTTAATTTGTTTGATTTTTCGTAAGACAGAAAAGTAAAGTGGAAAGCATATGTGTACGGTGGTCAATTGTATGGATAAAAAAAGTCGCGCTCTTACGTCGTATGTAAAAATTTGTGAACTAAGTTTTTGTTACATACTGAGGTACAAATTCATACCATCTATTTTGATTTAATGGTGGGGATTAACCTAAGATTTAATATGGAAACTTAAGTTCATGTTTTTTTCTTGTCCTTTTCTCTTTCTTTTTATTCACTTCTTTTTTCTATTCTTTTTTTTTTTCTTTTTTTTTTTATTATTATTATTTTTTTTTGTCTTTTTAGCCCATCACGTGGCTTTTTTTTTGTCTTCATTATTTATTTTTTTTTCTAGTCAAGGTTTGTTTATTTTTTCTTTCTTGGTCCCTCCTTTTCTATTCACGTTTTTTTTTTTCTTTTTTCAAGCTATTTTTAATAAACATTTTTTTAATTTACTCTTTTTCTTTTTTCTTTTTAAAAGAAATCACGTTTTTTTTTTTTAATTCACGTTTTTTATTTTTATTCAAGTTTTTATCACTTTCTTACGTTTTCGTCCGTTTTCATACGTTTATACACGTTTTCGTCCATTTTCAGACGTTTTAATTCGTTTTCGTCCGTTTTCATACGTTTATACACATTTTCGTCCATTTTCATTCGTTTTTATCCGTTTTCGTCCATTTTTCATACGTTTTCATCCGTTTTTAGACGTATTTTTACGTTTTCATGTGTTTTTGTCCGTTTCATACTTATTCATCCATTTTCTTGCGTTTTCATCTGTTTTCTTGCATTTTCGTCCATTTTCATCCGTTTTCTTTCGTTTTCGTCCTATTTTTTCATACGTTTTCATCCGTTTTTAGACGTGTTTTTACGCTTTCATGTGTGTTTGTCCGTTTCATACTTATTCATCCGTTTTCTTGCGTTTTTATCCGTTTTCTTGCGTTTTCGTCCATTTTCATCCGTTTTCTTTCGTTTTCGTCCTATTTTTCATACGTTTTCTTCCTTTTTCATACGTGTTTTTATGCTTTCATATATTTTTTTCTGTTTTCATACATATTCTTTCGTTTTCTTATATTCTCGTCGTTTTCATTCGTTTTTGTCCGCTTTTCAATATCTTTAGCCATTCTCAGATGTTTTCATACATTTCGGAATATCACAAGTGATATTTTGTGATATTCAGAATATCACCCCAGTGATATACTAAATATCACAAGTGAAATTCGGAATATCACAAGTGATTATCTGAATATCACATGTCATATTTTGTGATTTTCTGAATATCACAAGTGATATATTGAGTGCCACAATTGATATTCTGTGTTTTTGGCCATTCTTAGACGTTTTCATACGTTTCAGAATATCACAAGTGATATTTTGTGATATTCAGAATATCACTTGTGATATACACAAGTGATAGATATTCAGAAAATCACAAGTGATATTTAGAATATTATTAGTGATATTCAGAAAATCACAAGTGATATTCTGAATATCAATTGTGATATTAAAAAACGTATGAAGACGAACGAAAACGTATGAAAGTGAAAAAAACGTGAATTAAAAAAAAAACGTGAAAATCACTTGTAATATTCTGAATATCACTTGTAATTTTCTGAATATCACTTGTGATATTCACAAGTATGTTACAATACATTAGTTGAAAATCACTTGTGATATTCAGAATATCACTTGTGATATTCAGAATATCACTTGTGATATTCTAAATATCACAAGTGATATTCAATTAATGCATTGTAACATTAAAATCACAAGTGATATTCAGAATATCACAAATAATATTTAGAAAATTACAAGTGATGTTCGTGTTACAAAAGATTAGTTGAAAATCACTTGTAATATTTAGAATATCACTTGTGATTTTTATGTTATAAATCATTAGTTGAAAATCACTTGTGATATTTAGAATATCTCCTGTGATATTCTGAATATCACTTGTGATATTCTGAATATCAATTGTGATTTTCTGAATATCAATTATGATTTTCTGAATATCACTTGTGATTTTCTGAATATCACAAGTGATTTTCATGTTACAAAACATTAGTTGAAAATCACTTGTGATATTCAGAATATCACTTTTGATATTCTGAGTAATATTCTGAGTATCAAAGAATAATACTTTCGATATTCAGAAACGTATGAAAACATCTAAAAATGGCGGAAAACATTTAGAAATGGACGGAAACATATGAAAATAGATGAAAACGTAAGAAAACGGACGAATACGTACGAAAACAGATGAAAATGTTTGAAAACGGACAATGATGTATAAAAATGGACGAAAACGTCTGAAAACAGACGAAAACATCCGAAAACAGACGAAAACGTATGAAAATGGACGAAAACAGATGAAAACGTATGTAAACGGACAAAAACGTATAAAAAAGGATGGAAACATATAAAAACGGACAAAATCGTATAAAACATACGAAAACGTATGAAAACGGACAAAAAACGAAAGAAGACGTATAAAAACAGACGAAAACGTATAAAGTAGACGAAAATGTCTGATAACAGTCAAAAACGTAAAAAAACGAACGAAAACGTATGAAAACAGACAAAAAGGCCTGAAAACATATGAAAATGTATGAAAACGAACGAAAACGTATAAAAACGGTCAAAAACGTTTAAAACAGACGAAAACGGATGAAAACGTATATAAACGTATGAAAATGGACGAAAACGTATAAAAACGGACGAAAACGTTTGAAAACAGACGAAAACGTATAAAAATGGACGAAAACGTATAAAAATGGACGAAAACGTATTAAAATGGACGAAACGTATGAAAACGAGCGAAAACATAAGAAAACAGACGAAAACGTATGAAAACGGACAAAAATTTATGAAAACAAACGAGAACGTAAGAAAACTAACGAAAACATAAAAAACCGACGAATATGTATGGAAAAAAATTGAATTAAAGGAAAAAAAAAGAAAAAAAAAAAAAAGAAAGAAAAGAAAAAAAAGGAAAAAAAATGAATAAATAAGATAGACAAAAATGACAAGAAAAAAACATGAACTTAGGTTGTCTTATTAAATCTTTATTTACTCTCCACAATTTAATCAAACTAGATGGATGGTGGGGATTTGTCCCTCAGTTTATAAGGGTGGAGGGAGTACCTGCGTGAGCATGCATTGCTGTAAGGCTTACCGCACGGTAACACCGCCGCCTCCATTTTCATACCGCACGGCAAGCCCTTTTGAGTGAAATGGTCACGCACGGTAAGAAAGAAAAAAGAACATTGGAGATAGCCGTTGGAGGAGCGTGTTTGTTGTTCGGTTGAAATCACAAAACAAAAACACACACTGAGCTAAAAAAAACATACACGATAAAAAAAAAATCAAGAGAGAGGTGGAAAGCGCAAGGAAGAAGAAGACTTTGTGTGTGTTTGTGTGGGTGTTTGCAGCAGCAGCCAAGAAAGCACAAGGTAGAAGAAGACTTTGTGTGTGTTTGTATGTGTGTTAGTGATGGTGGAAAGCACAAGGAAGAAGAAGACTTTATGTAATTATTTTTTTTTTAATTTAATAGAATTTAAAAAAGAAAAAAAGGGAAAAAAAATGAGTGAAGGGTGAGTGAAGTGCCGCCTCCAAAAAAGAAGTGAGTGAAGGGTGAGTGATGAAAAAAGTGTGGAATGATGTGGCGCAAGGAGATTGGTTGGGAGTGAGTGAAGGGAAGGAAAGTGAGTGATGCACTCCCTCTACCCTAACAAAAACTTAGTTTATAAAATAACTCACCTCTAAAACTATAGTCTTTTATAAGAATATCACGGCAAGAACGTTTTCTTTAAGTTAACCATATGTTGTTTTAATTTAATACTAGTAAAAAACAGAGTAAATACCAACTTTTATAGTTGGAATTGTTTTGCTTCCTTATAGTTTGGGGACCTGTACTCACAACCATATATGGAAATTCATGTAGAGGGATTACATTCTGTTAATACAAATATCGCCTAAAAACGTTATTTATATTTTACGATCTTCGCTAAGTTTTGTTATTGACAAATGTAAACTTTAGTTTCTAAGTAAAACATAATCTTAGTTTTAAAGACTTGCATAAACTAGACTTTTGCTACATTTTACATTTCATAAAACACAACACTTCTTATTTTCTAAAAATAGAATTGTCACATCACATTTATGGCAAGTTTTGTCATTATACATTTATGGAAAGAAATGTGTTTGACTTACTTAGATGTTGCTTGCAAGTTTAGTGTTTGACTTGATATTATGTGATGTGACATTGTTTGGTTTGCAAGAGTAATGAGATGTGACTTTGTTTGGTTTGCAAGATTTATTGCAAAACCAACTGCAAGCCCGGTGGTACCCTGGAGGTACACGGGCGGAACCCTTCTCAGGGGTCCGCCTGATCCGCCAGACCTGCAGAAGGTTTTGGCTATAAATATTGAGCCACAAGTTGAATTTTGGCTCATCACTTGACATTATATTTTCACACACACATTCATTCTTTCATCTAATCTCTTAACATTTCATATGTGAAGTTTCTTTTTGTAGCAAAGAGATTCACAAGCTTATTAAAAGTAACAAGTATTCAACACAACGTTGTAAGACTTGTTAGCTTAGCATTGTGTAGACTTGTGTAGTTTACACTTCATTTGATTGTGTATTTTCAGTAGTGATCGGTTAGTATTTTAGTCCTCAAAATACAAAGTGTATAGGGAGTAGTTGTACCCTTGTAAAGAACTAACGGGAGTGGTTGTACCCTTGGTAAAGAACTCGACATCTAGCTTTGTGTCGGTAAAAGTATAAGCGATGTGTAAGGTTTTCTCCGCCGGTGAAAGGAGCTTGTTGACTAGTGAAAGAAACTCTCGAGTTGGATACTCGGGGCGTGGACGTAGGGCAAGGAAAAAGAGTCCTTGTAGCCGAACCACGATAAATACTCGTGTTGTGGTTTGATCGTTTCTTTCATTTACTTGCATGTTATATATTGTGTTTGTGTACATATCTTTGATCAAACAGAAAGTTTCAAAGCTAACTTAACAAGTTAAAAAGATTTTAATCGGTAAACTATTCAACCCCCCTTCTAGTTTTCCACAATTGGCATCAAGAGCTACGTTACTCAACCTTTTAAAATATATTGTGTTTTAAAACTTGAAACGATCCATGGATTTTGAAAATTACAAAGAAGGGCAATCTATGCAAAGACCACCACTCTTTGAAGCAAATGGTTTTATACATTGGAAAAACCGTTCTGAAACTTACGTGAAATCTAAAGATATAGATTTGTGGTATATAATTATTGATGGTGATAACGTAGTTACTAACATCAAAGATGATGATCAAAAAAAATTAATAGGTAGAAATAATGAAGCTAAAATGATGCTTTACAATGCTTTGCCTAAGAAATAATATGAAAGAGTCTTTTTATGTAAAACCACCAAAGATATTTGACAATCTTTAATTGTCACTCATCAAGGAAACTCACAAGTTAAAGATAACAAAATTGATCTTCCTGTTCAACAATATGAACAATTTGTTATTTTCGAAGATGAGATTATTGATAATGCTTTTGCTAGATTTAATACTATTATTACTTCACTTAAAGCACTTGATGAATCTTTTTGTAGTAAGAACTTTGTCAGGAAATTTCTTAGAGCACTCCATCCGAAGTGGAGAGCAAAAGTGACGGCAATTGAAGAATCCAAAGATCTTTCAAGCATGTCACTTGATGAGCTAATTGGAAACCTCAAAGTTCACGAAATGGTAATGGAAAAAGATTCGGAACTAGTTAGAGGCAAGAAAGAAAAAGTTAAGTCCCTTGCCTTGAAAGCTAGAGTCCAATCTAGTGATGATGAAGAATCTACTTTGGATAGTGACGATGAGGAATATGCTATGGCCGTTAGAGACTTCAAGAAGTTATTTCGTAGAAGAGGAAAGTTTGTAAGGCAACCTAAAGGTGACAAGAAAACTTTCCGAAAAGATCGTGATGATAGGAAAGGAAAGGTTGAAAGAAAGTGCTATAGGTGTGGAGACACAAGTCATCTTGTAGGAGAATGTCCAAAACCACCCAAGAGCAAACCTCAACAAGCTTTTGTGGGTGGTGCTTGGAGTGACTATGAAGGAGATGACGATAAGCCAAAGAATGACGATGTTGCTCTCATGGCTCACAACTCAAATGAGGTGTGCCTCAAAGTTTGTTTGGAACCGGATGAATGGATATAAGATAGCGGTTGTTCAAGGCACATGACGGGTAACAAAAGCCTCTTCACTTCTTATCACAAATGTGACGGAGGTAATGTTACGTTTGGTAGTAATGCTAAGAGCAAAATTATCGGAAAAGGTACAATCTCTCATGACTCCCTTTTTACTGATGATGTAGCTCATGTTGATAACTTAGGTTTTAATCTCTTTAGTATTAGTCAACTTTGTCATAATAAGTATAATGTTCTTTTTAGTGAAAATGGAAGTAAAATACTTAAAGATGGTATAACCATAGCTAAAGGTGTCCTTAAGAACAACGTATATGTCATGAAGATGGATCCAACATCTAGAGACAAACTTTGTCTTACCTCATTAGATGAATCTTCAACTTTATGGCATAGACGTTTAGGACACGCTAACATGAGACTAATACAAAACCTCTCCTCCAAAGACTTAGTTCGAAACCTACCCAAGTTGAAATATGACCAACACTTTTGTGATGCTTGCAAAGTCGGTAAACAAGTCCACAATAGCCATAAGGCTTAAAACTTGGTTTCTACATCTAGATGTCTAGAACTTTTGCATATGGATTTATTTGGTCCATCCGCTATACAAAGTTATGGAGGTAACTTCTACACTTTGGTCATAGTTGATGATTACTCAAGATATACTTGGACAAAATTTTTGAAAAGTAAAAATGAAGCTTTTGATAAATTTGAAATTCTAAGTAAGAAAATTCAAAATCAAGTAGGGTCTAATATTGTGTCTATTAGAACGGATCACGGTCGTGAATTTGATAATGAATTTCAATTTGGTAACTTTTGTGGTAATAATGGAATAACTCATAACTTTTCGGCTCCACGTACTCCTCAATCTAATGGTGTAGTAGAACGTAAAAACCGGACATTGCAAGAGATGAGTAGAACAATGCTTAATGAACAAAATATTCCACAAAAGTTTTGGTGTAATGTCGTTGACACTTCAACGTACATTTTAAATCGAGTCCTAATTAGACCATTTTTGAATAAAACCCCTTATGAACTATATAAAGGTAAAAAGCCTACATTAGGATACTTTAGAGTGTTTAGGAGTAAATGTTTCATTCTTAACACCAAGGATTATCTCACCAAATTTGACCCAAAGTCTAATGAAGGTGTATTTCTTGGATATTCACAAAATAGTAAAGCATACATTGTTTTGAACAAAAAAACCTTAAGAGTCGAGGAATCGTTGAACGTAACATTTGACGAGAGTCCACCTCTCTCTAAGACATCACCTTTGGTAGATGATGACTTAGTTGAAAGCCAAGCAATAGAAAATCAAGAAATTTTAAGTGATGACAAAGAAGATGAACTATTTAACAAAGAACTTGTCAATGTCAAAGAATCTAAAAGTCATCCATTAGAGGGTGTCATTGGCAACATTAACGAAAGAACACTAAGGTCAAAAGTTCAAAATGAAAGCAACTACTTTTGTTTCGTGTCAACCATTGAACCTAAAAATATTAATGAAGCAATTAAAGATGAGTCTTGGGTAATTGCAATGCAAGAAGAGTTAAACCAATTTGTTAGGAATGATGTATGGACATTAGTTCCTCAACCAAAGAGTCAAACTATAATTGGAACAAAATGGGTATTTCGTAATAAAATGGATGAAAATGGAATTGTGTCTAGAAACAAAGTTAGGCTAGTTGCACAAGGATATAACCAACAAGAAGGCATTGACTACGAAGAAACTTTTGCTATGGTTTCTAGGCTCGAGTCAATTAGAATCTTACTTGCATATGCATGTGCACACAATTTTAAACTCTTTCAAATGGATGTCAAAAGTGCATTTCTAAACGGAGTCATTAATGAAGAAGTGTATGTTGCTCAACCACCGGGCTTCATCGATTTTGAAAAACCAAATCATGTTTACAAACTTAAAAAGGCTCTTTACGGACTTAAGCAAGCTCCAAAAGCATGGTATGATCGACTTAAAACATTCCTAGTTGACCATAAGTATACCATGGGCTTAGTTGATAATACTCTCTTCACTAAGAAGAAAGATTCACATATTATCATAGTCCAAATCTATGTTGATGACATTATATTCGGATCAACTTGTCAAGAATTATGTGTGGATTTCTCAAAAATCATGCATGACGAGTTTGAAATGAGTATGATGGGAGAACTCAACTTTTTCCTAGGACTCCAAATCAAACAACTAGAAGATGGTATCTTCTTTAACCAATCTAAATATATTAAGGACATGCTTAAGAAATTTGGACTAGAAGATTCGAAACCGATCAAAACTCCCATGTCCACGGAAACTAAACTCACCAAGGATGAGGAAAGTGAATCCGTAGATAGTACTAAATATAGAGGTATGATTGATAGTCTACTTTACCTAACGGCTAGTAGACCCGACATTATGTTTAGTGTTTGTCTATGTGCTCGTTTTCAAGAAGATCCTAAAACTACCCATCTCGAAGCCGTTAAAAGGATTTTTAGGTATATTAAGGGCACTACACATTTAGGTTTATGGTATCCCAAAGGAACGGGAATAGACACCATAGTGTATGCCGACTCGGATCATGCCGGTGACTATGTCGATAGAAAAAGTACAAGTGGTATTTGTACTTTTGTTGGACATTGTCTCACCTCATGGTTCTCTAAGAAGCAAACGGATCTTGCTATCTCAACAACGGAAGCCGAGTACGTTTCCGCCGGAAAGGCATGTCAACAAGCTCTTTGGATGAAGCAAGCTCTAGTCGACTACGGAATTCAACTCAACGACATCACAATTCTTTGTGACAACAAATGTGCCATTGATCTTAGCAAAACCCCGGTTCAACATGCTCGTACCAAACATATTGAAATCCGTCATCATTTCCTTCGTGACAACGTTCAAAACGGAAATATCTCTATTGAGAAAGTTTCTTCCGAAGACAACATAGCCGACATTCTCACAAAATCCCTTAAACGTGAACCTTTTAACCTTCTTAGGCTAGGCTTAGGACTCATAGAACCTTCATTATAGTTCTGGACATTAGACAAAAATCGCAAAAATCAAAACAAATCCATAACTATTTTTCTCATCAGGGTCGGCGGAACCCTCACACATAACGGGCGGAACCCATTTCAGGGGTCCGCCGTATCCGCCGACCTGCAGAACCAAAATCTGTGTTTATATTAAACCAAATACCCATTATCTCATGCCACCACTTCCAAACTACTACTATTCACTTTACCATCCATCCATACCTACGAATTCTTGGTCTTCCATTCATTTACATTGCAACTAAATCATCATTGTAAGTATTCTAAACATGATTACAATCCTGATCTGAGTCTAGGAATTCTATTTCTTGCACAAAAACAAAAACTTGGGGTTATGCATTAACTTGAAAAACTCATGCATTAGATTGGGTGTTAAATAAAACTAATCATGTTTCTCATAGTTAGGAATTGCATCTTTAATTAGTATAAACATGTTTGCTAAAACACCCCATGTCAAATCCTTCCAAAAATTTCTCACAAGTAGGACAAATATTTTTTCGTCTCACATTGAGAATACAAAATCAAAACGTTATGTTTAAAACATCACTTGCATAATGTCTCTTGAATGCTAAAGGGAATACATAACCAATATGTATTTTCGGGTACATTCAAACGAAGCTACATTGAACTAGGAGTGTTTGGGTTATCTTTTGTTTTATAACAAAACTTGCATAAAACGATTTTGAAACATCAAAATGAGTCAAGATAACCGCACCTCCACATTGTTTTCATATAGGCACACACTAGAACTTCCACATTATAATAGTGGTTTACGTAAACTAAAATGTGAAATTTTGTTGTTCTATGAATCATTATGCCTCCTCTAACCCACTATGACCACAAGGACACCATTAAGTACCTACCAAAACACCACAAAACCAAAGGCCTTACGGCAAATCAAGTAAACGTTTTCAAAGCCCTAGAAAAACACTATGTCCATGAGGGTAGAACCATTGACCCGTCTTTCCTAGAAGGCACAAACCTTTACGCCAATTTTGCCACAATCAACTTTGAGTGTCTTTTGAATATCGACGAGCCTATTTGTCCTAGGTTCATTCTAGAGTTCTATGCATCCTCCTTCCTCTCCACGGATGATTATGGTCATATGTCTATCAACTTTAGGGTTAGCGGTCATCAATACTCCTTCACTTTTGAGGAGTTTGCTCACATCCTAGGTGTTCCAAACCGTGGTACTTGCTTTATTCCGACTTGCACTCCCTCTCAACTCTTGACAACCTCCAAGACCGTATCCACCCTTATGACACACCCCTTTTCTCAAAAGACGTTCTCCGTGACCACCTCTTTGTTAGGACCACCACCACTAGGAGAACCCGTTCGGGGAATGAGGTCGATAAGGACCCACATGGAATGGAAATGAACGAACTCAAACCCCAATTCAAGTATCGCCTAAAAACGTTATTTATATTTTACGATCTTCACTAAGTTTTGTTAATGACAAATGTAAACTTTAGTTTCTAAGTAAAACATAATCTTAGTTTTAAAGACTTGCATAAACTAGACTTTTGCTACATTTTACATTTCATAAAACACAACACTTCTTATTTTCTAAAAATAGAATTGTCACATCACATTTATGGCAAGTTTTGTCATTATACATTTATGGAAAGAAATGTGTTTGACTTACTTAGATGTTGCTTACAAGTTTAGTGTTTGACTTGATATTATGTGATGTGACATTGTTTGGTTTGCAAGAGTAATGAGATGTGACTTTGTTTGGTTTGCAAGATTTATTGCAAAACCAACTGCAAGCCCGGTGGTACCCTGGAGGTATACGGGCGGAACCCTTCTCAGGGGTCCGCCTGATCCGCCAGACCTGCAGAAGGTTTTGGCTATAAATATTGAGCCACAAGTTGAATTTTGGCTCATCACTTGACATTATATTTTCACACACACATTCATTCTTTCATCTAACCTCTTAACATTTCATATGTGAAGTTTCTTTTTGTAGCAAAGAGATTCACAAGCTTACTAAAAGTAACAAGTATTCAACACAACGTTGCAAGACTTGTTAGCTTAGCATTGTGTAGACTTGTGTAGTTTACACTTCATTTGATTGTGTATTTTCAGTAGTGATCGGTTAGTATTTTAGTCCTCAAAATACAAAGTGTATAGGGAGTATTTGTACCCTTGTAAAGAACTAACGGGAGTGGTTGTACCCTTGGTAAAGAACTTGACATCTAGCTTTGTGTCGGTAAAAGTATAAGCGACGTGTAAGGTTTTCTCCGCCGGTGAAAGGAGCTTGTTGACTAGTGAAAGAAACTCTCGAGTTGGATACTCGGGGCGTGGACGTAGGGCAAGGAAAAAGAGTCCTTGTAGCCGAACAACGATAAATACTCGTGTTGTGGTTTGATCATTTCTTTCATTTACTTGCATGTTATATATTGTGTTTGTGTACATATCTTAGATCAAACGGAAAGTTTCAAAGTTAACTTAACAAGTTAAAAAGATTTTAATTGGTAAACTATTCAACCCCCCTTCTAGTTTTCCACAATTGGCATCAAGAGCTATGTTACTCAAGCTTTTAAAATATATCGTGTTTTAAAAGTTGAAACGATCCATGGATTTTGAAAATTACAAAGAAGGGTAATCTATGCAAAGACCACCACTCTTTGAAGCAAATGGTTTTATATATTGGAAAAACCGTTTTGAAACTTACGTGAAATCTAAAGATATAGATTTGTGGTATATAATTATTGATGGTGATAACGTAGTTACTAACATCAAAGATGATGATCAAAAGAAATTAATAGGTAAAAATAATGATGCTTTACAATGCTTTGCCTAAGAAAGAATCTGAAAGAGTCTTTTTGTGTAAAACCGCCAAAGATATTTGGCAATCTTTAATTGTCACTCATCAAGGAAACTCACAAGTTAAAGATAACAAAATTGATCTTCTTGTTCAACAATATGAACAATTTGTTATTTCCGAAGATGAGATTATTGATAATGCTTTTGCTAGATTTAATACTATTATTACTTCACTTAAAGCACTTGACGAATCTTTTTGTAGTAAGAACTTTGTCAGGAAATTTCTTAGAGCACTCCATCCGAAGTGGAGAGCAAAAGTGATGGCAATTGAAGAATCCAAAGATCTTTCAAGCATGTCACTTGATGAGCTAATTGGAAAACTCAAAGTTCACGAAATGGTAATGGAAAAAGATTCGGAACTAGTTAGAGGCAAGAAAGAAAAAGTTAAGTCCATTGCCTTGAAAGCTAGAGTCCAATCAAGTGATGATGAAGAATCTACTTCGGATAGTGACGATGAGGAATATGCTATGGCCCTTAGAGACTTCAAGAAGTTCTTTCGTAGAAGAGGAAAGTTTGTAAGGCAACCTAAAGATGACAAGAAAAATTTCCGAAAAGATCGTGATGATAGGAAAGGAAAGGTTGAAAGAAAGTGCTATAGGTGGGGAGACACAAGTCATCTTGTAGGAGAATGTCCAAAACCACCCAAGAGCAAACCTCAACAAGCTTTTGTGGGTGGTGCTTGGAGTGACTATGATGGAGATGACGATGAGCCAAAGAATGACGATGTTGCTCTCATGGCTCATAACTCAAATGAGGTATTATCCGACTCATCTTACTCCTCTATTGATGATGACACTTTACAAAAAGAATATAACAAACTTTGTGAATTGAGCTTAAAAATCATATACAAAAATAAATTTTTGAAAACTAAAAAGGAGTTTTAGAAAATGAAGTTTATGAGTTAAAAGAAAAAGCTAAGAGACTAGAAAAGAGTAAAGGTATTGACACACCTTGCAAATCATGTGAAGAGCTTAAACTAGAAGTTGAGAAACTCAAAATTACTCAAAATGATCTAATAAAACAAACCACAAAGTTTAAGAAGTTCGATAAGAGCATTTCTTGTGCGGATGAAATTATGAAACTTGAAAAGTCACCCTTTGATAAAACAGGACTAGGATTTACGAAAATAAAAACTTCAATGGGTCAAATGAAACAAGAAAAGATTGCACAAGAAACAAATAAGATTGCTACAGCAGCCTGCGGATCAGGCGGAACCCAATTTAGGGTTCCGCCCGTTGGACCCGAAGGTTCCGCCAGGCCTGCTGCAGCAGTAACCTCATCCACTTCGAATCATTCAAAATTTGTTAAAGTTACATACAAAAGTGGAACAAAACCTGTGTTTAAAACTGGAGTAGGATTTAGTAAAAATGAATTTAGAGCTAAAACTACTCAACCAAGACCTAAGACTCCAATTCCCAAACGCCCCTTTCCAAAGAGCAACTTCAACGCTCGACCAAACTACCAACATGTTTGGAACCAAAACACTCCTAGACATTACCAAACTCCAAACCACATGCCATGGAACCCTTATGCTCTATTTTCATACTTGGAACAAATTAATGGCATGCTTAACCAAAATGGACCCATGAGAAATTGGGGACCAAATGTTTAAGTGTTTTTCATAAAATAGGTGTGTCTCAAAGTTTGTTTGGAACCGGATGATTGGATTAAAGATAGCGGTTGTTCAAGGCACATGACGGGGAACAAAAGCCTCTTCACTTCTTATCACAAATGTGACGGATGTAATGTTACGTTTGGTAGTAATGCTAAGAGCAAAATCATCGGAAAAGGTACAATCTCTCATGACTCCCTTTCTATAGATGATGTAGCTCATGTTGATAACTTAGGTTTTAATCTCCTTAGTATTAGTCAACTTTTTCGTAATAAGTATAATGTTCTTTTTAGTGAAAACGGAAGTAAAATACTTAAAGATGGTATAACCGTAGCCAAAGGTGTTCTTAAGAACAACGTATATGTCATGAAGATGGATCCAACATCTAGAGACAAACTTTGTCTTACCTCATTAGATGAATCTTCAACTTTATGGCATAGACGTTTAGGACATGCTAACATGAGACTAATACAAAACCTCTCCTCCAAAGACTTAGTTCAAAACCTACCCAAGTTGAAATATGACCAACACTTTTGTGATGCTTGCAAAGTCGGTAAACAAGTCCATAATAGCCATAAGGCTAAAAACTTGGTTTCTACATCTAAGTGTCTAGAACTTTTGCATATGGATTTATTTGGTCCATCCGCTATACAAAGTTGTGGAGGTAACTTCTACACTTTGGTCATAGTTGATGATTACTCAAGATATACTTGGACAAAAATTTTGAAAAGTAAAAATGAAGCTTTTGATAAATTTGAAATTCTAAGTAAGAAAATTCAAAATCAAGTAGGGTCTAATATTATGTCTATTAGAACGGATCACGGTCGTGAATTTGATAATGAATTTCAATTTGGTAACTTTTGTGATAATAATGGAATAACTCATAACTTTTCGGCTCCACGTACTCCTCAATCTAATGGTGTAGTAGAATGTAAAAACCAGACATTGCAAGAGATGAGTAGAACAATGCTTAATGAACAAAACATTCCACAAAAGTTTTGGTGAAATGTCGTCGACACTTCAACGTACATTTTAAATCGAGTCCTAATTAGACCATTTTTGAATAAAACTCCTTATGAACTATATAAAGGTAAAAAACCTACATTAGGATACTTTAGAGTGTTTGGGAGTAAATGTTTCATTCTTAACACCAAGGATTATCTCACCAAATTTGACCCAAAGTCTTATGAAGGTGTATTTCTTGGATATTCACAAAATACTAAAGCATACATTGTTTTGAACAAAGAAACCTTAAGAGTCGAGGAATCGTTGAACGTAACATTTGACGAGAGTCCACCTCCCTCTAAGACATCACCTTTGGTAGATGATGACTTAGTTGAAAGCCAAGCAATAGAAAATCAAGAAATTTTAAGTGATAACAAGGAAGATGAACTATTTCAAGAATCTAAAAGTCATCCATTAGATGGTGTCATTAGTAATATTAACGAAAGAACACTAAGGTAAAAAGTTCAAAATGAAAGCAACTACTCTTGTTTCGTGTCAACAATTGAACCTAAAAATATTAATGAAGCCATTAAAGATGAGTCTTGGGTAATTGCAATGCAAGAAGAGTTAAACCAATTTGTTAGGAATGATGTATGGACATTAGTTCCTCAACCAAAGAGTCAAACTATAATTGGAACAAACTGGGTATTTCGTAATAAAATGGATGAAAATGGAATTGTGTCTAGAAACAAAGCTAGGCTAGTTGCACAAGGATATAACCAACAAGAAGGCATTGACTACGATGAAACTTTTGCTCCGGTTGCTAGGATCGAGTCAATTAGAATCTTACTTGCGTATGCATGTGCACATAATTTCAAACTCTTTCAAATGAACGTCAAAAGTGCATTTCTAAACGGAGTCATTAATGAAGAAGTGTATGTTGCTCAACCACCGGGCTTCATCGATTTTGAAAAACCAAATCATGTTTACAAACTTAAAAAGGCTCTTTACGGACTTAAGCAAGCTCCAAAAGCATGGTATGATCGACTTAAAACATTCCTAGTTGACCATAAGTATACCATGGGCTTAGTTGATAATACTCTCTTCACTAAGAAGAAAGATTCACATATTATCATAGTCCAAATCTATGTTGATGACATTATATTCGGATCAACTTGTCAAGAATTATGTGTGGATTTCTCAAAAATCATGCATGACGAGTATGAAATGAGTATGATGGGAGAACTCAACTTTTTCCTAGGACTCCAAATCAAACAACTTGAAGATGGTATCTTCTTTAACCAATCTAAATATATTAAGGACATGCTTAAGAAATTTGGACTAGAAGATTCGAAACCTATCAAAACTCCCATGTCCACGGAAACTAAACTCACCAAGGATGAGGAAAGTGAATCCGTAGATAGCACTAAATATAGAGGTATGATTGGTAGTCTACTTTACCTAACGGCTAGTAGACCCGACATTATGTTTAGTGTTTGTCTATGTGCTCATTTTCAAGAAGATCCTAAAACTACCCATCTCGAAGCCGTTAAAAGGATTTTTAGGTATATTAAGGGCACTACACATTTAGGTTTATGGTATCCCAAAGGAACGGGAATAGACACCATAGTGTATGCCGACTCGGATCATGCCGGTGACTATGTCGATAGAAAAAGTACAAGCGGTATTTGTACTTTTGTTGGACATTGTCTCACCTCATGGTTCTCTAAGAAGCAAACGGCTCTTGCTATCTCAACAACGGAAGCCAAGTACGTTTCGGCCGGAAAGGCATGTCAACAAGCTCTTTGGATGAAGCAAGCTCTTGTCGACTACGGAATTCAACTCAACGACATCACAATTCTTTGTGACAACAAAGGTGCCATTGATCTTAGCAAAAACCCGGTTCAACATGCTCGTACCAAACATATTGAAATCCGTCATCATTTCCTTCGTGACAACGTTCAAAAAGGAAATATCTCAATTGAGAAAGTTTCTTCCGAAGACAACATAGCCGACATTCTCACAAAACCCCTTAAACGTGAACCTTTTAACCTTCTTAGGCTAGGCTTAGGACTCATGGAACCTACATTATAGTTCTGGACATTAGACAAAAATCGCAAAAATCAAAACAAATCCATAACTATTTTTCTCAGCAGGGTCGGCGGAACCCACACACATAACGGACGGAACCCATTTCAGGGGTCCGTCGTATCCGCCGACCTGCAGAACCAAAATCTTTGTTTATATTAAACAAACACCCATTATCTCATACCACCACTTCCAAACTACTACTATTCACTTTACCATCCATCCATACCTACGAATTCTTGGTCTTCCATCCATTTACATTGCAATTAAATCATCATTGTAAGTATTCTAAACATGATTACAATCCTGATCTGAGTCTAGGAATTCTATTTCTTGCACAAAAACAAAAACTTGGGGTTATGCATTAACTTGAAAAACTCATGCATAAGATTAGGTGTTTAATAAAACTAATCATGTTTCCCATAGTTAGGAATTGCATCTTTAATTAGTATAAACATGTTTGCTAAAACACCCCATGTCAAATCCTTCCAAAAATTTCTCACAAGTAGGACAAATATTTTTTCGTCTCACATTGAGAATACAAAATCAAAACGTTATGTTTAAAACATCACTTGCATAATGTCTCTTGAATGCTAAAGGGAATACATAACCAATATGTATTTTCGGGTACATTCAAACGAAGCCATATTGAACTAGGAGCGTTTGGGTTATCTTTTGTTTTATAACAAAACTTGCATAAAACGATTTTGAAGCATCAAAATGAGTCAAGATAACCGCACCTCCACATTGTTTTCATATAGGCACACACTAGAACTTCCACATTATAATAGTGGTTTACGTAAACTAAAATATGAAACTTTGTTGTTCTAGGAATCATCATGCCTCCTCTAACCCACTACGACCACAAGGACACTATTAAGTACCTACCAAAACACCACAAAACCAAAGGCCTTACCGCAAATCAAGTAAACGTTTTCAAAGCCCTAGAAAAACACTATGTCCATGAGGGTAGAACCATTGACCCGTCTTTCCTAGAAGGCACAAACCTTTACGCCGATTTTGCCACATTCAACTTTGAGTGTCTTTTGAATATCGACGAGCCTATTTGTCCTAGGTTCATTCTAGAGTTCTATGCATACTCCGTCCTCTCCACGGATGATTATGGTTATATATCTATCAACTTTAGGGTTAGCGGTCATCAATACTCCTTCACTTTTGAGGAGTTTGCTCAAATCCTAGGTGTTCCAAACCATGGTACTTGCCTCTATTCCGACTTGCACTCCCTCTCAACTCTTGACAACCTCCAAGACCGTATCCACCCTTATGACACACCCCTTGTCTCAAAAGACGTTCTCCATGACCACCTCTTTGTTAGGACCACCACCACTAGGAGAACCCGTTCGGGGAATGAGGTCGATAAGGACCCACATGGAATGGAAATGAACGAACTCAAACCCCAATTCAAGAAATGGGAGGAAGTCCTTAGAGCCAATGTCATTAGCACAATAGGGAACCGTGACCATATCAACCTTTGCCTTTGCTACATGCTCTACTACTTGTCCGTTAGGCAACCCTTCAACCTTGCCTACTACATGGCCAAGAGAATGGTTGACATTCCCGTGCATGGCACAACGGCTATGCCGTATGGAATGCTCTTGACCCGTCTCTTTAGGTTCATCTCACCCATTCCACCAACTCCAAACGGTCTTCACCTTAACTACTCTCTCATTCCACACACCTTTGTCCCACTAAGTGATAAGAGAGTGTACAAAGCCCAAGGAAAACGTCCACATCCTCCTACCTCATCTTCGTCTTCCTCAATGAGTGAAGATGACAATTTGCCAAACTCTAGGCTCCCTCATCTCGAATACCTTTCTCAACTTCCGGATATTCCTAGTGAGTCGGAGGAGTTCAAGCAAACAAAGGGGATGTTTAAGAATCTTGGAAGGTTCCTTGGAAAGCTCAAGAACAAGATCGACCGTCAATGAGTGCGGGTGTGTAGGAGTGTTTGGCACTAGGTGCTATTTGAACAAATTTGGTCGTTTAAACAATATTTATGATGAATTTGTTTGTTAGTACAATGTTTGATACAATTTGGAACATGTAGTATCTAACTTTGATGCAGGTAGACAACTCTTGGCAAGTTGTCAAATTTTCAAGTTTATGATATTTTCACTGAGTATAGTGAAATTCTCGACCTCAAGGTCAAAGTCCAATGAAATGCGTGTTTACGTGTCTATTTTTTGCATTGCCCAACCAGAAATGCCTTATCTTTTTGATTTTAGGAGTTTTCGAAAATTTTGAAAATCGTCTCGCGGGTCAAAAACGCGGACTGCCAACTTTTTTGGGTCTGGCGGATCTGGCGGTACCCAATATTGGGTTCCGCCAGTGCAAATTCTGGGAATTCCAGAATTGGCCCAACGGACCAGGCGGCACCCTCAAATGGGTTCCGCCTGTGTATTCTGAGGGTGCCGCCAGCAACCTGCAGAATTTTTGTTTTCATTTTCTCCAATTCAACATCCAAACACCAAAATCCAATCCTTTTAGGTAGAAACCCATTACTTGCAATGTGTTTAGCATAATAGGATACTCCTTCTTCCATAAACTTAACCAAAACCAATTCCCGCAAAAATTCAAATTTAGCCATAACAACCTCAAGGACCCCTGAAACATAAAGGAAGGAACCCTTTTAAGGGATCCTTGTAATCCCTGAGATTTATACTACCACAAATCCACCAAAACCACTAAACATTTAGTGCAAAACTTGTCTTCTCACTTCACCATTTTCATTGGATTGACTTCCATGATATGACAACCCACAATTAGTTTTCCAAATCATTAGAAACCTCCATTTTTGTATGGGATAACATCAAATCCAAACACTCCTTTCCATAATCCATCAACACTATAAATTAAGCAATCCTAAACATCATCAAATCACACCTTCTTCAACACAATTTCTGAAACTTATAAACCATTTTTCACCATGACTAAGTCAACAATCACCTCTCAACCATCACGACCCATCCGGAAAACCGCCCGGATTAGTGTTAAACCACTATGGTCTAATCAACCCATCAACCTAAGCTCCTCATCCTCGGATGAATTCACATCACCCATAAAAAATGAACACTTTTTGAACCTTGCATCTCTATCACCATCACCCAATGAACCAAATGAGCTCACTCCACCACCAACTAAATCACCTATTGACCCAACTCCACCAAGTGCTCCAACTCAACCATCCAAAACTTCATCACCATCACCATTACCCGAAATTGAGCTAATGGAACTATTTGGGTCTCCTCCCACATCACCACACCCATTTGTCCAAGATCTTAATGATCTTTCACCAAGACCTTCACAACCACAACCTTTTGCAAATGAATCACCAAGGTCAATTCTTGACCAAGATGACCTTTTTAACCACATTCAACCACCACAACAAGTGTACCATCAACCCAAACCATTGTTGTTTCACCCCATCTACCATGACATCCATGGTCCTCTATATGGAGAACCAAACTTTGAAAACCATGATCACCCAAATCCACCACACCCTCAACCTCAAACCTTTGAGTCTTTATTTCCTTCATATGAGGATATCCAAAACATGGTTGAAAACCATCTCCATCAAGCAATGGAATTTCAAACCACATTGCTTGACTCAATACCAAACCCATCATCCACCCAAGAACCACAAACCAAGAAACCAATACCAACCCATTTCCACCCACTCATCCCCATGTTTGCTAAAATTGTGAGCAAATGGGTGCAAACATCAAAATGTTGCTTCACCAACTCCAAGATGAAACCCGGTTTGCATTCCAACACGTCATAGAACGTTTGGATGCCCTTTCCCACCCAAACAAACCCTAGAGAACCATTTGGAGGCCGTTTGCCCTAATTTAGGAAACTAGGCTTTTATTTTTCTTTCTTGGTTATTTTTTTAGTTTTTAGAAGTAGAAGAATTTTACCCATTTCTTGTCTTTTGACTTTTCTAAGTCAAAATTTTACTTGGAATGCAATTTCTTTCTACTTACTTTCGTGCATTGTTGGTTGATCATTTTTATGTTGTCTTTGTGGTTGCAATGTGTGTGGTAACTACAAGCTTATATATATCACCAACTAACCATTTTTTTTGTAGGATCCAAAATCCATGTTTCCCATCTTGGCACTCCTTTTAGGGGGAGTAACAAGCAAGGGGGAGCAAGTGCATTTTTCCGCTTCGCTACTCTACTTTTTGTTTCGACAAAAAGGGGGAGAAATATATTGAACTTTCAAAACTTAATATGATTTTCATAAATTAAGTAAAACAAGTTTAATATAATTTTTTTTAAGTCTTAAAAACCAAGATTTTGTGAGTTACTTAAAAACAAAGTTTATGTTTTGTCATCAACAAAAAGGGGGAGATTGTTAATACAAATATCGCCTAAAAACGTTATTTGTATTTTACGATCTTCGCTAAGTTTTGTTAATGACAAATGTAAACTTTAGTTTCTAAGTAAAACATAATCTTAGTTTTAAAGACTTGCATAAACTAGACTTTTGCTACATTTTACAATTCATAAAACACAACACTTCTTATTTTCTAAAAATAGAATTGTCACATCACATTTATGGCAAGTTTTGTCATTATACATTTATAGAAAGAAATGTGTTTGACTTACTTAGATGTTGCTTGCAAGTTTAGTGTTTGACTTGATATTATGTGATGTGACATTGTTTGGTTTGCAAGAGTAATGAGATGTGACTTTGTTTGGTTTGCAAGATTTATTGCAAAACCAACTGCAAGCCCGGCGGTACCCTGGAGGTACACGGGCGGAACCCTTCTCAGGGGTCCGCCTGATCCGCCAGACCTGCAGAAGGTTTTGGCTATAAATATTGAGCCACAAGTTGAATTTTGGCTCATCACTTGACATTATATTTTCACACACACATTCATTCTTTCATCTAACCTCTTAACATTTCATATGTGAAGTTTCTTTTTGTAGCAAAGAGATTCACAAGCTTACTAAAAGTAACAAGTATTCAACACAACGTTGCAAGACTTGTTAGCTTAGCATTGTGTAGACTTGTGTAGTTTACACTTCATTTGATTGTGTATTTTCAGTAGTGATCGGTTAGTATTTTAGTCCTCAAAATACAAAGTGTATAGGGAGTAGTTGTACCCTTGTAAAGAACTAACGGGAGTGGTTGTACCCTTGGTAAAGAACTCGACATCTAGCTTTGTGTCGGTAAAAGTATAAGTGACGTGTAAGGTTTTCTCCGCCGGTGAAAGGAGTTTGTTGACTAGTGAAAGAAACTCTCGAGTTGGATACTCGGGGCGTGGACGTAGGGTAAGGAAAAAGAGTCCTTGTAGCCGAACCACGATAAATACTCGTGTTGTGGTTTGATCGTTTCTTTCATTTACTAGCATGTTATATATTGTGTTTGTGTACATATCTTTGATCAAACGGAAAGTTTCAAAGCTAACTTAACAAGTTAAAAAGATTTTAATCGGCAAACTATTCAACCCCCCTTCTAGTTTTCCACAGCTTCAAATCATGGCTAAGTATTTTTGTGAGGGAAATTAGGGCATGAATGAGGTAGTTTAGGTTTTGTAAACATATTTATAAGTCATAATATTTGGGTTATATACCGGTTTGGTTGTTAATTGAGCTGGCCAAATGATATCACAAATTATTTGGTAGTTTTATCATGGGCCTTAATAGATATTGATAACTAAAGTTTGTTTAGGCTGAAAATGGTTTTAGACTAATTACTAATTGAGCCGTATATTATTTGAAAAGTATAGTTGATTTTGGGCTAATTTTGATATTTTGATATTTTTTTGGGCTAATTTTTATATTTTGTTCATGTGAATAGTGTATATTAAAAATAACAATGTAGGAGATATATATATATATATATATATATATATATATATATATAGTGTAAAAAGATTGATTTTTTTGAAATAAAATATAAATATAAATGTCGGTCGCCTTACTATGCATAAAAGGTCGCATGTAGGTCAGAAAATTCAAAGGTAATTGTGCTAAAGGAAAGAATCAAGATTTTTGTTTGTGGTAGCTTCGATTAACAGTAAATGAAGTTATACTACTGCTTTTTATTTTTTTTATGGGTCCAAATATTGTCTTCCACGATTTATGTGGAGGTTGAGATGTAGACAGGCTTACACCTACCTAAGGTAGAGAGGCTGCTTTCTGTTCTATCTAAGATAGGAAAGGACCTCCGGCCTTTTGTAGGGAGTGAGGATCGAACCATTGATCTCTAGGTTAAGATGCACAGGGTTTTTCCAACTGATCCAACCCTAAAATTATTATTATTTGTAAATTAATCGTTAGAAAAAATATCGCTGCATAACATTACGTTACCAGAAAATATAGTCACAGGGTACCCGCCACCACATCGCGCGGGTACCCTGCTAGTTTTGATAAAGAATGCTTTAGGGTTGGATTAGTTGGAAAAACCCTGTCCATCTTAACCTATAGTTTAATGGTTCGATCATCACTGCCTACAAATGGTCCTTAAACTAACACTTAGGCTTTGGGCTAACCTACATAGTCTAATACTTTTTCTAAATTCGAGCGAGGAAATCGTTAAAGTTTAAGTCAAAGATTAAATGATAATTAAAAAAAATAGAAGTAAAGTTAAAACTAAATATAGTAATTTTGATAAAGAATCAAGAGTTTGATAGCACCAGCACAGCGGGCGGATAAACACTAAAAAGAAAAGAAAAAAAAAAATTGTTTTATTTTTTTTGATAAAATAATACATGCATTGAAACCCTAATGTTCTTTAAGTCCATATTTCAATTTTTTTTACAAATAAGCCATTGACATTCCATTTTCCTTTATCAAAATAAGCCTTTGACATTCCATTTTTTATTAGAAACAAATACTCTATCCAATTTTTGAGAGATAGCTATAGCATTATCCTTTTTCATGTCGAAGTCTGTTTATTGCGTAATGTTATGATAATTTGATCGATGCTAAAATGAGCATGATTAAACTTATATTGTTGAAATCAAATAGTTTGTCTTTCAGTGATATCACACATTAGCTATGTTTTGTAAAATGATCAAATAGTTTGTAAATGATCTTGAAGGAGAGTGTAAGTAGAATGGAATTGAGAGATGCGTAAGATGAATCTTTATGGTCCATTCTTTACATTTCCATAGGAGGTAATGGGTGGTCCTCTTTCAAGGAGTGCGTTCCCAATTGTATGAAGCTATTCTAGAGATAGAAATATAGCACAATTGGCATAGCCCTTGACTTGGAGGGGTTTGGGTTCGTGATGATGCCTCTTATCTTTTCTACCTTAGCTACTGTGGGTGTTGGTTGAGTGGTTATGGTGGAGAGAAGTGTAAGGGAAATTTAGTCAGATGGTATAAGTGCAAAAGTAGTGAATTGAAGCTGCAAAGTGATCTACAAACTGTTGATAGTTTGCATGCAGTTTATTGAGAATGATAGCTTCTCTGTTAGAATTGTCTGAGATATGTTGTTTCTGTTGAATTGTATTAGTTTGTGGAAGTATTTAGAGAATTGGTATGTCCATGTCTCTAATCTCATTGATGTAAGTAAAAGTTGTATTAATAATATAATTCACCATTTGCACCAAAAATTTTCAATGTTCAACAAAAATGTAAAATAAATTATAAGCTGATAGTAAGTAGCTATAAGTTGATTATTGGTAGATGATTATTGTAGCTGTTAAGTTTTAGATAAAAATGTTTGGCAGAGTAGCTATAGATGTAACTGAGTAACACAAAAAGACGCTTAGTTAGAAACAAATATAAAACTCGTTATATAAATTAAGGGGTCAACTGCAAAAATGGTCACTAACGTATTGCAAAAGTGCAAAAAAGACACAGAATCATAAAGGCATGCAAAAATGCCACTAAATTTATGCGAAAGTGCAAAATAGCCACCGAGAACCAAATCCCGTTAGTTTTATCGTTAAGTGCCAAGTCACTGAGGGTAATATTGTCATTTCGTTGCTTTAAGGATTAAAATGTCCACGTGTCATAGCACTATTGCTTTAGGGACTAAATTTGCAAAGTAATTTTTATATTTTATTTCACAGCCACCACCACCACCACTCTCTACCACCACACAACCAACACCACCACTCTCTACCGCCGCCACCACCACCACCCTCTACCACCACACAACGAAAACCACCCTCTAGCTACCACCACAACCACACAACCACTCTTTACCCTTCATCTTCATCTTCTCCGGTGACCAAACCTAGATTCTGGTGACCAAACCCAGATTCCGATCACTTTTTCTTTATTTTTTCCTTTTTTTTTTTTTTTTTTTTTTTTTTTTTTTTTTTTACTGTACAACAATCTCATCTGGGCTGAATTTTTTAGGTAATTTTAGTGGATCACTAATCAGTGGCTGAATTTAGGTAATTTTAGTGGATCCCTATTACAGTGTGGCTCATCACTCATCACTGGCTGAATTTAGGTAATTTTAGTGGATCACTAAGATTTCTCAAAGCCGAATTGCACTAATCCTTCGTCAGCCTAACATTTAAATGTATGATATACGTAAACCAAAGCTTTTAGGCTTAGATTAGTTTACAAATTGAATCAGTTTCTTAATTAGTGTGGTGGAATGATAGCCAATGCACAGAAAATGCTTTATATCTACAGTGAAATTTCAATTTTTGTAATGATAACTATTACATGGAGGAAGCTCACACTTACAACTATTACTACGAAGCTAATCATTTAATGTTTGAATAATCGTCCTTGATAAACTATATTAGTTCATTCCTTTATATGCAATACTTATTTATATATGCCATGTGTTTATTAAGGTAAAGACCTTAAAAGAATATTTGTCTGCTGTTTCTGCAGAATGGTGTAAGAGGTCGGATGCTCGATATGTATGACTTTGAGAATGATATTTGGTTATGTAACTCCTTTCATGGAAAATGCTTCAACTACACAGCATTTGTAAGTCTTATTCGGATTGTACAATTACAGTTCTATGCCAATTATGTTCATTAACCCCATTTCAGATTCTGAGACCTGCATACATGATCTGTAATTTTTCCAACATTATTTGGTCACAAAAGTACATTAAGGGGAAACCTATATGTGATGTTATTCCATGATATATGTTGAACTCTTAATGCTTGAGGTTTCAGGATTAAACCTAATGATTCGTATCTAATATTCAGTTCAATATCAGGAATTACCATGAATTACCCCATGACATGATGACAATATATTGTTCTAAATTACCAAACCATAAAACTTATAAAACTTTAAAAGTTCTCTGTTCTTGACTGAGTAGACTCGGGCCTATGTAGGTTTCGCCTAGTGACCACAATTAAATGACAAAATATGGGACTTCATTATTTGCGATGTATATTTTTTTATACCTTTCATACATTATAACTACTTAAATAACGAGTTGTTTGACTTGTTTCATATCATTGATTGAAGTGGTGCAACTAACATTTTGCTTGCAACTTATTATTTTATTTCGTCAGCAACCTGCTATCAATGTTCTGAAAGAAGTTCAAGCTTTTCTAGAAGCAAATCCTACACAACTCATCACCATTATCATTGAAGACTATGTTACCACTCAAAATGGTATATCAAAGATCTTTAAAGCTGCTGGCCTGGGCAATTTCTGGTTTCCAGTATCTCGAATGCCAAGTAATGGTAGTAACTGGCCCACTGTTGAATCTATGATCTAGCAGAATCAGCGGTTGGTAGTATTTACTTCTAAATCTTCTAAAGAGGCTTTGGAAGGTATCGCCTATACTTGACGATACTTGGTTGAGAATCAATGTGAGACTGTTATACAGTAAAAAAAAGAAAAAGAAAAAGTGATCGGGATCTGGGTTTGATCACCGGAGAAGATGAAGATGAAGTGTAAAGGGTGGTTGTGTGGTTGTGGTGGTAGCTAGAGGGTGGTGGTATTGGTTATGTGGTGGTGGTGGCGGTAGAGGGTGGTGGTGTTGGTTATGTGGTGGTGGTGGCTGTGAAATAAATATAAAAATTACTTTGCATAGTTAGTCCCTAAAGCAATAGTGCTATGACAAGTGGACATTTTAATCCTTAAAGCAACGAATGACAATACCACCCTCAGTGACTTGGCACTTAACGATGAAACTAACGGGATTTGGCTCTCGGTGGCTATTTTGCACTTTCGCATTAATGGCCTTTTTACATGCATTTATGACTCGGTGTCTTTTTTGCACTTTCACGATACGTTAGTGACTATTTTTGCAGTTTACCTTAAATTAAGTTTTGGACTTGTTTGTAACAAGTTTTATTGTTGTTGTAACAATCATCTTGCAAAAATTTTTACTTTATTATTATTATTATTATTATTATTATTATTATTATTATTATTATTATTATTACATATCATATACAAAATAAACTTACATGAATAACTTTAAAATACTTAACTAAATAAAGAATTAATTAAATTAACTTGGGAGCAAGCATGAAAAAGGAGGTTGTTGATCATAATATCTCTTTTCTAGTTCTATTTCATGGTCTTTGCGATTAATATTCGAAAGTTAATAAGTGGCATTTTTAATCGAGGACATAGATGTAAGAGTAAATTACACGTTCGTCCTTGTGGTTTACGTTGACCGCAGCCTATCGTCCTTTGACAAAAAAAATGCGCCGTCCATCCTTAAGTAACAAACGTTATCCGTCGATCATCCTTCACTCTAACGGTCTTCACTAACGCTCGTTATGTGACACCCACATCAGGGTATTTTGGTCATTTTGCCCCTTTTCTTCTTCACTTATGTCTTTTTATCTTTAACCATAAATATACACAACTAATCCAAATACCTAATTTTTTTAATTCTTTTTTCATCATCATCTATACCCATCACCATCAACCACCAATCCAAATAATTTTCACGCTCCCTAAACAATGCCCTAATTTAAAACTTTAAAATTTGCACATTAACTGTTCAACTAATTGCTTTTCCAAATGGGCGAAACAAAATCGTCATCAAATAACAGATCAAAACCATCTGTAAACTGTAGAGGTGGCAAAATGGTTGGGTTGGGTTGGGTTGGGTATGGGTATAGATGGGTATGGGTATAGATGAGTCACTTGGAAGGATGGGTCTAGATGAGTTTGGGTCAAACGAGTCTTGGGTCGAGTCGGGTCGGGTTTTTTTGGGTATTTCATCTTTATCCTTTTATTCATCATTAATTATTCGGTTTCTTTTTGTTTTCGTCCGTTTTTTACGTTTTCGTTTGTTTTTTACGTTTTCGTCAGGTTTTTTACGTTTTCGTCCGTTTTTTAACGTTTCCTCCGTTTTATTTACGTTTTCGTCCGTTTTTTTTTACTTTTTCGTTTTTTTTTATGTTTTCGTCCATTTTTTACTGTTTCAACTGTTTTTTAACGTTTTCGACCATTTTTTTACGTTTTCAACCGTTTTTTACGTTTTCGTCAGTTTTTTTATGTTTTTGTCCAATTTTTTACGTTTTCGTCAGTTTTTTACGTTTTAGTCCAATTTTTTACGTTTTCGTCAGCTTTTTTACGTTTTTGTCCAAATTTTTACGTTTTCGTCAGTTTTTTTACGTTTTTGTCCAATTTTTTACGTTTTCGTCAGTTTTTTTACGTTTTCAATTGTTTTTTAACGTTTTCGACCATTTTTTTACGATTTCAACCGTTTTTTTTACGTTTTCTTCAGTTTCTTTACATTTTTGTCTGTTTTTTTTACGTTTTCGACAGTTTTTTTACGTTTTCAACCGTTTTTTTACGTTTTCGTCAGTTTCTTTACCTTTTCATCAGTTTTTAATGATTTTGTCTGATTTTTTACGTTTTCAACCGTTTTTTTTACGTTTTCTTCAGTTTCTATACGTTTTCGTCATTTTTTTAATGTTTTCGACAGTTTTTTTACGTTTTCAACCGTTTTTTTTACGTTTTCGTCAGTTTCTTTACGTTTTCCTCAGTTTTTTAACGATTTTGTCTGATTTTTTACGTTTTCAACCTTCTATGTTTTCTTCAGTTTCTTTACGTTTTCGTCATATTTTTTACGTTTTTGACAGTTTTTTTACGTTTTCAACCGTTTTTTTTATGCTTTCGTCAGTTTTTTTACGTTTTCGTCAGTCTTTTTACGTTTTTGTTAGTTTTTTTTACGTTTTCTTTAGTTTCTTTACGTTTTTGTCCTTTTCTTTACGTTTTCGAAAGTTTTTTTACGTTTTCAACTGTTTTTTTTACGTTTTCGTCAGTTTCTTTCCGTTTTCAATCGTTTTTTTACGTTTTTGTCCAATTTTTTACGTTTTTGTCAGTTTTTTTTTTTTTTCGTTTTCATCCATTTTTTTACGTTTTCAACCGTTTTATTTATGTTTTCGTCAGTTTTTTTACGTTTTCGTCAATTTTTTTACGTTTTCGATACTCCTTTTTACGTTTTCAACATTTTTTTACGTTTTCGACATTTTTTTTACGTTTTCATCTGATTTTTTATGTTTTACTCTGATTTATTACTTTTTCATCAGTTTTTTACGTTTTTTGCATTTACGTCAGGTTTTTTACCTTTTTGATTGTTTTTTTACGTTTTAAAAAATGTATAAAGACTGACGAAAACGTAAAGAAACAGGCGGAAAAGTAAAAGAAAAACTAACAAAAACATAAAAATTAGACAAAAACGTAAAAAAATGATCAAAAACGTAAAAAACTAACGAAAATCTAAAAAATCAGACTAAAACGTAAAAAAAACAGATGAAAACTTAAAAAACGATCAGCAATTAAAAAACTGACAAAAACTTAAAAAACGATCAGCAAGTAAAAAACTGACGGAAATGTAAAAAATTAGACGAAAACATAAAAATTGGTCGAAAACATAAAGAAACTGACAAAAACGTAAAAAAACTGTCGAAAACGTAAAGAAACTGACAAAAACGTAAAGAAACGGACGAAAACGTAAAAAAAACGATGGAAAACGTAAAAAAACTGACGAATACGTAAAAAACAAGTCAAAAGCGTAAAAAACTGACAAAAACGTAAAGAAACTGATGAAGAAGTAAAGAATCGGACGAAAATGTAAAAAAATGGTCGAAAACGTAAAAAAACAGACGAAAACGTAAAGAAACCGACGAAAGCATAAAAAAACAGTTGAAAACGTAAAGAAACTGACGAAAACGTAAAAAAACTGACGAAAACGTAAAAAATCAGACGAAAACGTAAAAAAACTGACGAAAAACTAAAAAAACTAACGAAAATGTAAAAAAAAACGGTTGAAAACGTAAAGAAACTGACGAAAACGTAAAAAAACTGATGAAAACGTAAAAAATCAGACGAAAACGTAAAAAAACTGACGAAAAACTAAAAAACTAACGAAAACGTAAAAAAACAGTTGAAAACGTAAAGAAACTGACGAAAACGTAAAAAAAAACTGACGAAAATGTAAAAAAAACTGAGGAAAACGTAAAAAAAATAGTCGAAAACGTAATGAAACTGACAAAAACATAAAGAATCGGACGAAAACGTAAAAAAAACGGACAAAAATGTAAAAAACAGACCAAAACGTAAAGAAACCGACGAAAACGTAAAAAAACTGATGAAAACATAAAAAATCGATCAAAAACGTAAAAAAACGAACGAAAACTTAAAAAACGGTCGAAAACGTAAAGAAATTGACGAAAACATAAAAAAACTGACGAAAACGTAAAAAACTGATGAAAACGTAAAAAAGGACGAAAACGTAAAAAATAAACGAAAATTAGGAGTGTTTTTTAGAATTTTAGTAAATAGCCAACTTATACCCATGTTGTTGTATTATTTTACCCATCTAGACCCATCAATATTTATTAATTAAAATCATCATACCCATCTTGACCCATCTAAATTATTTAACAATACCCAACTAAACCCATCCCATTGAAAAAATTTACCCAACTTTACCCAACTTTTACTCATGGGTCATAATTTGCCACCTCTACTGTAAAGTATTCTGATGAGAATCAAGTCCCAGTAAAGGGTTTTAAAATGAACCATGTTTCGTCGAATCTGAAGCCTTGATCGATTTGGGGTTCGAACATTGTTAAAGGCTTTTCAACTGATAAAAAAGTTAAACCGCAAGTTAGTAAGAAAGCCCAACAACAACAAGTTAAGATTGTTAATAAATCGGGTTCTTTTTCGGGTTCTAGGGATTTGTTTGCTGAGTTAGATCAGCTAAGAAGCTTGCTTCAAGAGTCAGAAGATAGATCAGCTAAGTCGCAAGGCGAGTTGAGGTTGTTTAAGCGGAAGAATGTTAAGGCTTTGAACAAGTGGTGGAGTCGAAGAGTAGTGAAATCGATGCGCTTAAAAGTAAATTTGATTCGTTGAGAAGATCAAAGTTGAGGCATCTATTCTTAGACAAACCAAAAAAGATTTATGTAAACAAGTTGAAGATCTGCAAGTAGATTAAACGAGGTTGAGGAGCTTGTCCATCTTATATGGGTCAATTCATGTTTAAAAAGCGAGTTACAGAATGTTGATCTAACATCAAGTCCAGCTTAGTGGTTCTTTCTCAAGTGATGAATGTTCTGAAAATGGTAGTAGCCAAAAGAGGTTAAGTTTGATTAAAAAGATGAAAAAATGGCCTATCGTAAATGAGGAAACGAGTGTCTTAGAACCCATAAACTATAAATTAAATATTAGCTGGTTAGAAAATGAAGATGAAGAAATGTAAAATTTATTTTGGGGTTTATACTTTTATAGTGTACATGGGATTGTGGTGGGTGAAGACGAGGATGAAGATGAAGAAATATATTTTGGATTTGTGGTTGGTGGTGATGGGTATAGATGATGATGGAAAAAGAAAAAAAAAATAGGTATTTAGATTTGGGGGTGGGTAGTTATGATTAAAGATAAAAGTATATAAGTGAAGAAGAAAAGGGGGTAAAATGACCAAAATTCCTTGATATGGGTGTCACATAACGAGCGTTAGTGAAGACCGTTAGAGTGAAGGACGAATGACGGATATCGTTTGCCACTTAAGGACGCACGACGCATTTTTTTGGGTCAAAGGACGAGAGGCTGTGGACAACGCAAACCACAAGGACGAACGGTATAATTTACTCTATATGTAATTTACGAAACTAGTAGCTCTATATATTTTAGGGTGCTAGTTCTTAAAGCGTTTTATATGTGAGCTTTATTATCAAAATTAAAAGATTCAAGTTTCTATCCAAACAAAGCTACTTGTTAATAAAAGGGTAAACTGCAAAAATGGTCACTAACGTATCGTGAAAGTGCAAAAAAGACACCGAGTCATAAAGGTGCAAAAAAGCCACTAACGTTACGTATAAGTGCAAAAAAGCTACTGAGAGCCAAATTCCGTTAGTTTCCTCATTAAGTGCCATGTCACTGGGGGTATTATAGTCATTTCATTGCTTTAAGGATTAATATGTCCACGTGTCATATCACTATTGCTTTATATTTTTTATGGACTAAATTTGCTAAGTAATTTTTATCCTTTTATTTCACAGCCACCACCACCACCACCACCACTCTCTATCGCTACCACCACCACCACCCTCTACCACCGCCACCACCACCACCCTCTACCCTCCCGGTGCAACGAGTAATGGCTTTGGCCGGAATCGCCTGTATGAATTGTCAATTATTTTCCTAAGTTCCATTACATCGCTCCCATACTGATCAGCATTAACCATTGCACCAATCCCCTTGCCACTTAACTCATTACCTGCGCCAATAGATAACAAAATAAATAAATAAATAAATAAATAAAAATGAACAATTGTTTCACAAAATTTGTGCAGCAAAAAATAATATTATTTCCAAGTAAACAAATAATGTCTGCAATAACATACCAAACTCCCATGGGGTCTATCTGATACCCTTTGGAAACTGTATACTTAATGAAATCACGAGCATTGGTGGAATTCCAATCTCCTCTCTAAACTCCCCGTTTAATCAGGTGTCTTCCCTGTAGTGCATTCAATCCAAATGTCACAAGTGCTCTACAATGAACAAGTGCAGTATTTAGCAAGATATATCTTATCAAAGAACTCAATCACAACATACATTTTGTACAAAACGAGATAAGGGAAAACTAAGACTAAAAGTCACCTTGTTTTATTGAAGAAATGGTTTCTTTCCTTGTCAACAGCTTCTTGCCAAGCTTCTTGGTTAATTGTGGTGGATTTTAGTTGTTCCAGTTGATTAACTCAAGTCTTTGCAATATGTGGTATTCCTGGAAGGAAGATTCCAAGCTGGTTCAAAGAACAACAAGGACACATAATAGCACTGAAGTTACCTCCCAAATGGCAGGCCCGTATCACTGGTTTTGCAATATGTGGTTTATATAATCAGCCGATGCGACATGTTTTACCTTTTATAAGATTTAGATTTGAAAATGACCAAGTATTTGTCCCTTTGAAAGTTGATTGGATGACCTATATACCATTCACTTTCTTTAAGAATGTGTGATTATGATGATTTCCATGGTTATAAACTCGTAATTAAATTTGTGATATTTTTCTTTTGGCTCTAAAGGTTGTCTTATTTTGCCGCATACCAGACAACCCAGTCTGTATCTAGTGTTACAGTGAGCTTCTTCAAGATCACACTTAGACTATGTATGTTTATTAAAATCAAAACCACAATAATATAAAATGAAAAAAAAAAGAAGTTGTCAATGAAATATGAACAACTGGTGTATATAAAAACATGGCATGTGTATATGAATATATGATAATTTGAATGGTTGTAAATTCAATAACTATACAAATAAGCAACTGATCGATTCAAAAAATATATATGTTCAAAAGTTGTAAATTCACATGGTTGCAATATAGAGTAAGAAAATCAAATAATCTGTAAGGCCAGGTGTAGTGTGGTGGTAGAGGGTGGTGGTGGTGGTGGCGGCAGTAGAGAGTGGTGGTGGTGGCGGCGGTAGAGAGTGGTGGCGGTGGTGGCTGTGAAATAAAAGGATAATAATTACTTTGCAAATTTAGTCCCTAAAGCAATAGTGCTATGACACGTGAACATATTAATCCTTAAAGCAATTAAATGACTATAATACCCCCAGTGACGTGACACTTAGCGAGGAAACTAACGAAATTTGGCTCTCGGTGACTTTTTTGCATGCCTTTATGACTCGGTGTCTTTTTTACACTTTCGCGATACATTAGTGACATTTTTTCAGTTTACCCTAAAAAAAAAAAAAAAAAAAAAAAAAAAAAAAAAAAAAAAAAAAAAAACTTGTTTCCAAATATTGCCATATATGAGAAACTCTCTAACCAATGATAACACATTTTAATTACTCTAATATATATATTGTAAAACAAGAATTATATGGCCGCACTCACTGCGACGAGTGGCGTTTATCTAGGACTGTTCTTGTATCGCAAGTAATGGCAGAGACGATTTTTGCAACTTTTTGAGATTGTCTACAATGCAAGAAATCGGAGGGACGTTCATGTAAATTTTTGTTACATCAACAATGCTAGATTTAACGCACGGAATCTTTTTACAATCGCATGTAAAAGACAAGAACGTTTTTTTTTTGTTTTTTTATTATTATTATTACATGGACTATTTTTCGATGCAATTAACATTAGATGGTTTATTTTTTACTTTTCTTCTCTAACTTTACTATTCAATGAATAGTAAAAGCCTCTTATTTTTTTTATATTTAAAACTAAAATGAGCGGGGTTATACATATAGACATACTTATACTTTCTTGGTTTCAAAATTATTGTTATAAAAGAGAAATTACAAAGTTTAGAAAAAACGAGGATGATAGCCCGCGCGCTGCTGTGGGTTTTTTGCCTAAATTTTTTTGCCCATGTGTGTTTCATCATATCAGATGATTGAAGGCACAATGAAGCTACAAAATATTATAAACAAAAATGAAAAGAATGCTGTTATTTTTGGACTATTATAATGATCTAGAAAGTTAAAACATACTTGATTACACCTGGAAGACATGTCATTTTGAGGGGTTAGCTTGAGGTCGTTTTTGGCTTCCGTCGTCGTTCCATGCCCGAAAGGAACCAAGACCAGCAGTTGCATTTGATCGAGTTGAAGCAGCAAATCCAAGCAATCCTGGGTTTCGTTGACCAAGTGAAGGCTGCATTTCGAGGGTTTATAGATCAAAAAATTCCCACAAATTGAAATTGAATCAACGGCATCGAATGCAAGCTCTAAAAGTTTAATGCAAATAGCTAATATACCGTCAATCCATCATTGTCCAGTGACGGCATCCTGTAACAAAATTTTTACTATCCACTGACCAACGCAATCGAATTAAATGTTCTGTTGTATATTTATCTTTCATATGAACCACGTAACAAATTGATGATTCGAGATTAAAAATATAAAATGACTGTGTTGGGGATCGAACCCAGAATTTCTGGTTTCGTAGACCAGCGCCTTATCCATTGGGCCACAGAGTCTTCGTTGTATCGTTTTTCATTTCCAACATAGTTATAGGAATAAATATACTGTTATCTTTAGTACCTGTGCTGTGGCTGGAAGCACTTTTCCTTTAGGGTCTTTTAAAGCAGAAGAATCACCAACAGCAAATATGCGAGGGTAACCCTTAACTTGAAGAGTTTTGTCTGTCTGTGCTTGTCGTCTTCCAGTAACAGGAAGCTCAAAAGGCCAACCATTTGCTTCCAGTTCTGGAAGTAAAGGTTTATTCCCAACAGTCTCCAAATCCAAATCAGCTTCCAGTAGTTGAGTTTTTGGCCCTTTTTCAGTAGGCTGCAACTCCAAGATTAATTGTTCTGGATCATTGACAGTTGCTGCAATATCTGATGGGTCAAGAGGGCTTGCAAAATCACCTGCTTTTTCTATACAATGAACATAATACCTCAGTAGAAGTTGAACGTTCCTTGAGTTGAGAACCTGCGAGGTAAGATATCTGTCTAAGATATGTCAACGTGAATTACCAGAATGGTGGGTGGGGCAAGTTAATGACAGGTCAAATGGGTTCAGGTCAAAACTCCAAACAGGTTGCTTAGGTCTAGGTGTAGTGGATTGACCCACCAACAATTTTTTTTGTTTTGTAACTAATTAATGTATTAGATATGATTAAACTGTATTATTGAAAATAGCAAATTCAATTCATGTTTTTTTAAAAGATAATTTCTGTCTCTGCTAGTGTTACCTCTTTTGTTGCCTAGAATTGAGCCCACCTTCGTTTCCTATCTGCATTTCTGTTGAAAAAAAAAGAAGCAAACATTCATGTCAAAATTTCGAATCATTTTGTAAGGAGTAAAATCAGAAAGTAAAAAAAAATAATAATAAAATAAACTAAAATAAAAATAAAAATAAAATATATCGGAGAAGAAAATGGATCAAAAGGATTAAGGTTTTCCCAAAGTGCTCAAAACGCATATGAAATCCAATATTGTTAGCCGCTCTGTTTAGGAAAATGCTAATTTAGTTTTTTACCATTTGACTCATAACACACGCAACCCGTAACCCATTCAACCCGCCCATTTTTTCAGGACAGTTAAAATGGCTATGAACCTGGTTGATGAAGGTCAATCTTGTACTAACTAAAGAAAGTGCATAATTTGTTATCACGGAAAACCATAAACTATTTTCTTGAGCATATGAAGGGGAACTTAAAATTTATATAGCATTCCGTACAAAAGAGATCATGTTGACTTGTCGTGGTGGTTAACTATATACTATGGCAACATCACCCCTGATAATAAGCACAGTAAAAAAAGTTTGGTTTTTCTAATTTTATTAAAAAAAACGTATTTTGATAAATGTTGAAACATAACTCTTTCCTGATAAAAAAAGTAAGGGTTTGTATCACAAATGTCACAAAGGGTTGTTAAAAAAATAGCAGGTTCCCACAGATGGACCATTATATTGATTATCAGGTATATAATGGACAAAAGTAGACGCACCTGTCTCTGCCTTCGAAACTGCAAAGTGCTGATAGTCCAAACCATGATATAGCATGGCAGAAGAAATCCAACAATCCGAACCAAGGATAGATGTTCCAAAAATTTTGTATCTTGCAAATCCGTTAGTGTTTAGACATAGGCTTCGAAACATTTTTTTCGCCCTTAATGATTCCTTTAGACCTGTAAACAGACACGATGAAAATACTTTTCCGTCCAGACGTTGTTGACAGTATGGACTGGAAAGAAAGGTACCTAAGAAGTCTTGATTATTCTGCCATAGTTTTATGGGTGTTGAAAACTACAGATCTGGCAGCTGCAGCCATAGCTGCAACATCAGCAACCATCACACGAACAGGTACTCGTACTGCAAGTACTCGTGGAGCAATAGCTGTAGGTGCCACACGTCTGGTGTCACCAGCTGGACTAACCATAGTTGCAGTTAGTGCAGCCGTTACTGGAGGTGTCGCTGCTAAAAAAGGAGCTGGAAAAGACGTTCCCACTGCAAAATTCTGAAACTAATATCATAACTGAAATCAGCATATGCAAGGCAAATAGTACAAATGCCACAAACCTCAAGCTTTCTTTACAATAAAAAATCTCTCCTACTTCATTTCTTGTCATCTGAACCTTCCATATAAATCGAATTCGACACCTGCATTTAAGAATATCGTCAGCAAGATCAATGGATGACCATGTTTTGTTGTAATGCTGAACATGACATGTGTTCATATATATATATAAAAAGTTGCCTTGGTAGAATTTAAACAGATTCACTTATCTCCAGCGTTCGATATGTCCATGGGTGGGATGTACCCTCAAGTGAAGTGAAAAGTAATGAATTAACACCAAAAAACTTAATTAACCTATAGCATTGTAGTATGGGGTCAGAAGAACACGACTTAAAATATTATAATGAGATACATTCCAACATAAAGGATAATAATCTTTCATTCAAATAGAGAAAAGGAATTAAAAATTATATAAAGAAGTTAGTAGTGATGGAAATTTCAAGCCCGCTTATGGATGGGTCCTGACAATCTATGTTTATCTCTAACAAGCAAGTGTCAAAAAGTGAAGCATAAAAGGGTCGAAAGGTGCTGTCAATGCATTTACGATCTATAAAACATCTAGTATTTGCCATTTTTATAACATCCCTTCTCAAAAGCAAGACAATATTGTGATACATAAAGATCTTGAATCTATCCTTAGATGGGAGTATTGTTATTAAAAAAAAAAAAAAAAAAAAAAAATCCAAAAGATTAAAAAAAAAAAAAAAAACTATGCCACTTCGTTGATCATTCCCAAAAAAAAAAAGTCCACTTTCTAGCATAAAAATTGGGAAACAACCAAGTGAAAAACAAAGAGTGACAAAAGTTTGACCTATTAGAATAATGTCAAAAAAATGAATTTGTATCAGAACATGAAAGCAACATATGTGGTTACAACAAATAGATATGGAACTTACATTCAGAAATCTTTGACATATGCGGTTGCAAAATCAAAGAGCAATCCTGAATATGAGAAGCCGACACGACATCTGAAAAAACAGTCGTCACAATTTTCATTATCAGAACCAACGCAGAGGAAAGCATAAAAAATTTAAAGATAAAGAGGAAGCACCCGAATTGGACATTGACAACAATATAGTAATTGACCATCGCCAACAGTAGCAGGCAACCCACCGCTTGTCCCAACTTCCATGTCAGCCGAAACAATAACGTTAAAGGCCAAATCACTGGTATATTCACATACTAAAACAATAACTTTAAAGGCCAAATCACTGGAATACAATTACCTGAGCTACGAATGTGGTGCCAAATTACGTAAGCCTAGCACAACCGAATCCAGAATACACCGTTAGTTCAATGAGTCGAATGCACAGAAGGCGCCGCCACTTTCCATAGGAATCGAACGCCTTTTCAACGATGACCTTCAAAACCAACCAACAAAATACAACAATCATAAGACCATCCATCTACAATAGAAAACACCTAAAGTAAACCTGTGAGATGTGGATCATTTGAAGAAAACTAACATCTGTAATCAAAACTAATTATTCACATATAACTAACATCAATCAAATAATCCATCTTTTACATTAAAAAAAAATTAACAAATTCATATATATAAAGCTGGTAAAAAAAACCCTAAAATTAACAAAGAACCTAAATTAAAAATAACCCTAAATTTACCTAACCCATTATCAAAAACACAAAAGATCACAGACGAATCACAAAACCGCAATCCTACCAGTATTCAGTTAAACTAAACACAAAATAACCATAGATCAGTAAAAAAAATTAAGAAACACATACCTTCCAAAAAAAATCGTAGCAGTGGGACTCCATCCTTTTTGGCAATTCATGGATGCCACTCAAAATACTTGAAACCTGCAATTAAACCTAAACATATGAATAAAAAATCAAACTTTTTATAAAGAATACAAAAAAAATTTATGAACCCTAGATCTAAGTGGGTGAGTTTTACTATGTGTGTGTATGTGCTTATGAAGAATCCAGAAACCAAAAAGAATATAGCCATAAACCTGTGGCCATGAAAAAAAAATGGTGCAAATGGCTAAAACTAATAACATTTGGCTCAAAATCAGCCACAAATTGTATTTCCTCTCACAAATAAGATCCAAACCCGGTAAAAGAGCCATGAACTGTAGAAACAACTGTAGCTGTACTCACATATTTACTATAGATGCCCCGACTCCGAATTGATTTGGGGTTTTCTTAGCTCCGGTGGATCTCCAGTAAACAAGCAAATCTGTGAGGGGGGATAAACATTTTTGCGGGTATGGAGCAAAGAGTGGGTCGGATATGGACAACCGGCCCAAAAAAATGTACAGTAACGTGCTACAGTAAAGCGACGGGTTTTAGTATATTGTATAATGAGGTCACTATAAATCTCAATCACTCAAAGAGAATATTTCTCTAATATATTCTCTAGTTTTTACTTAAAAGGAAAGTATACAATTATTTTGAGACATCCAAAAAAGAAAATGTGTACTATAATTTTGAGACGGAGAGAGTATTACATATGTACCCTTAACATTACATTTGAGCTAGAGATGAAATGACATTAACAGATGAGCACTTGTGCACGAGTCAATAAACCTTGGAGCTTTAGTCAAATACTATTGGAAGTACAATGGGTGGAGCACTTATGCACGAGTCTATAACCCGGGTTCAAGTCCCACTCTTGTATTAAAGTTCTCAATAATATCATCCTCTCACCGCAAATGCTCAGATTGACTGGTAAATGAGGGAACCTCCTGATAAGTACACTCACTAGGACATGTGCTCATTGCCTGAGACCGGGTCTTTAGGAGAGGGTCCGGTTGTCATCCTTAGGATGCATGAGACCGAGGTGATCCAACCATTATACGATTTTTTGTAGTTTATTAGGCTGCATGCAGAAGCACTACACGACCGACTGTGACAAATCGATCTCACTCGATCCTTCTTCTGTGACAAATCGGTAGCATTGTTGTTTTGGGAGATTTCGGTCGTGTATAAGACCGAGTAATATACACACATAAAAACAAAACTCCCACTTTCTAATTAATATTATTAAGGTCGACTTTACTGGGGCACTGAATCGCCTGCAGGTCGCTGGAGAGAGAAAGCTGACGTGGCAGGGAAAAGTAAGGGGATTGAATCCCCTTACTGCAAGTAGCCTTAGACAAATATTTTCGTAAGACAACCCTGGTGGTCGTGCACATGCTATGTATTTTGTCTTTGTTTGATCTATAATTGAATAAATTGTACGGAAAATATACAAGTTTGGTTTAAAATAAAGTGGTTAGGTTCATCCACCATGAGTCTGGACTTATGCAACACGCTCTGCCGAGAATATAAATTAAAAGCTAAGATATGTACTTATGATTTGTTAAATCATTATGTACTATGCGTGAATCCTGATTATTGGAGGCTTGGAGCCTTGGAGGTGATTATCATATAATTGAATATCAAAAATATCAATTAGTTTATTTGCAAATTATCGATTGGTGACGACGGTGATTAATTTATTGTCATGTATCTTACAAGGAAATAATTAGTGCTGATTCTATGTTTAAAGGCTGTATTAGTTGATTTTTCATTTCAATATTTACTTTTACCGTAAATTTAAATATAAGCCTTATTAATATTTACTTTATTGACTAAGCACTCTTACATCCTAATTTAAAGTTCTCATTGTTAAACCTTACTAGTCACACTTCTTGCGGTTGACAAAAAGAAAAGAAAAAAAAAAAAGAAAAAAAAAAAAATCGCTTACAGTCACAAGATACCAGTTTAGGCTGCATAATCTCAATTAAAGACATCCTCACTGAATAATCTGAATTTAGTTGTAGAGTATGAAGTTTACCCGTTTAGTTTTGATCCATCCCTTATGTCACTAACGATATGTTGATGCATAATCTGGCGCGGACTTATTCAACGACTCTCCTTGGGCCGTTAGTCGTCTTCATAAGCCCTAAGTAGACCTGTCAACAAAGAGAACCCGTTAGGAGTGGACCCGAGGCCGTAGCCCCGGGATCCACCTCCGACGGTCAAGTTAGTATTGATGCGCGGAGCATATATGAGAATTAGGTTTAGGATAACCTGTTATGTTCTGTGGTGAATGGAACCCCAGCCCTATATTTATAAGGCATGAATTAGGGTTTAGGCGTAGAGTGGGCCGCTGTCTGCCGGGCCTGGCCCATTCCTGGCCCAGTCCGGACCATACGTCCACAAGCCCCCCAAGTTTAGTATGACATAGCGCGTGGCTATGTTATGCTAGACTTAAGTTCTGTTCATGGCCGCGTAGGCCCAATCAACCAAGATGGCATGGCCCATGCGCGCGCATGGGTTAGATCATACTGCGCAGCCCAGATACGACAGTGCGCACTGGGATTGCGATTGTGATTGTCTCACAATTGTGAAGGTGGATAGGTGGATCCCTATGCTGCATCCTAGATAAGGGCGTACCTTTTATACCAGTAGCGATGCAACATAGTGCGACAGAAGACCTACTTCTGTGGCAGAAGTGCGCGTTGTCCGCGACAAAAGTGTGCGCTGTGCGCGGCAAGGATGCGCGCTGTGCACAACAGAGGTGCGCGCTGTGTGCGACAGAGATGCGCGTTGTGTGCGAACATTACATTCGTCTTTACAACCGACAAATGACGTCTTCCCTGCGGCGAGATGGTGCGAATATTTAAATCCGTCTTTGTACTGGGCCTGCAGTACCTCTTACGTACGATCTGCTTCCAAATATGCCTGCGTGACTTGTACGGAAACAGTGGTATTATATACCCTGGTAGCCCCCCAAGTTTGATGGTGCTACTCGTGTAGGAGTATTAAACTTAGTTATTCAAATTCTGAAAAATACTCAATGCAAATATTAGAAGTATATGTCGCGAATCGCGACATAGAAAATCTAATGAAGTAAAAGATTAGCGCATAGCAAAAATATAGCACATAGCATATATAATAAATATATAAAAGAAGTGGTAGTGTGAATTACACCTAGCGTGAGGTTTATACAAACTACATAAAAGAAGTAGCACGTAGCTAATAATTAAAACAGTGCGCGCATGGCGATTAATTGATCTTTTTATTTTTTATTTATTTTTTAAAGAATGGCGCGGATGGATGTACCATGACCGCGACTAATAGTTTCGCATGCACAGACGCAGATAGATTTATCGTGACCGTATAGACTCTAACGTTTTGTGGATAATCGCAGTTGACCACGGCTTTCGTCCAGTGCCTGTACGTGACAGTGACAGTGCGCTCATGGCGATTGACTAGCATCGTGGTGCCTGTACATGACAGTGCGCGCATGGCGCCAATCTGCGAAGATTTCCGAACGCATGGCCTAACGCGGGTAGATTTATCGCGACTGCGCTGTTTCGCGGCTAAAAGATAAAATAAGTCCGATCGTGCGGATTTAATGCGCTCGTAGCGATAGATAAAATCGTGTTTATCAAGGTAAAAAGATTTATGTAAAATCTTATCAATATTTAAAAATATAAAGTAGGTCCGATCGTGCGGATTTAATGTGGTTATAGGTAAAATCATGTTTACCAAGTTAAAAGATTTATGTAAAATCTTTTCAATATTTAAAAGATATGCACAAAATATTATTGATATCTCTTATTTTTAGAAAATATTGTACGCCTGGTAATATGTGAAAATATTGTACAGTACGTAGCATACAAATCAAAGTGAATGTAACTTTTGATGTTAGCTTGACATGTTTGACTGAAGAATACGTTTGACCAAAGATTACGGGGTTGCAACTTTTGACCAAAGAATACGTTTGTACGCATGTGCGGTCCGAGTGCGATTAAACAAATATCATAAAGTCGATTGACTTTTTAAGTATATAAAATCGTTTTAAACTCGATGGTTTTAAAGTTACCGGCTTTTGAACTCGTGGTTGATTTCCGGTGATGTGAGAACACGAAACTTGTCGTAGTCATGTCCCACGGATGGCGCCAACTTGTTGATGCATAATCTGGCGCGGATTTATTCAACGACTCTCCTTGGGCCGTTAGTCGTCTTCATAAGCCCTAAGTAGACCTGTCAACAAAGAGAACCCGTTAGGAGTGGACCCGAGGCCGTAGCCCCGGGATCCACCTCCGACGGTCAAGTTAGTATTGATGCGCGGAGCATATATGAGAATTAGGTTTATGATAACCTGTTATGTTCTGTGGTGAATGGAACCCCAGCCCTATATTTATAAGGCATGAATTAGGGTTTAGGCGTAGAATGGGCCGTTGTCTGCCGGGCCTGGCCCATTCCTGGCCCAGTCCGGACCATACGTCCACACGATACTTGTCAAATAAATGGTATATTAGACATCAAATATTTGTCAAATAAATGGTAGATTAGACATTTTGATATTAGAAGTTTCATATTTGTCTAATAAAATCTAAACCTATGTCACACTTAACTACATGGATAAATAGGTTAAAAAGATTACCAATTATAATATTAAAAGTTCAAGAAAAAAAAAGTTCAAAAAGGAAAATCAAGATAGTAAAATCATAACAGGGACCATTTTTTAATACACTCGATCTACATCAAACAATGATCGATGCAATGATAAAGAGTATGGGATTCTAATAATAACAAAAAACAATTAATAAAAAAGATTCTTCCTCATGATACAAGTAAGATGGTTCCTTGCATCTATCAATGATCTTTTTGATGGGAGGATATACTATAGAAAACGATGTTAACAGCTTTTGTACAAAACTCATTCATCGCCTACTTGGAAATTAGAATCTTATATTTTCATTAACTTAATAGCAATGATTTGGCACCAAGTATCTTGTGACTGTAAGCAATTATATTAGTTTTCTCTACGGAGTGAAGAAATGTTTCTTGTTACGCAGTAGACCTCTCGAATAAGGATTTATTTAGGCGTCTTAGTTGTTACGCCGCAAACAAAGATATCTTGTTACGATGTAGAGGCTTCGAAAGCCGAATTTCCTTTTTTATCTTAGGTTGGTTTTTACTATGTTTAGATATTTTTTTTTCTCTTCAAGATTTACTTCCCTATAAATATAGAGCTTGAGTTCATTGTTTAGACATTCAATTATCAATAAACTGTGACTTTAAGTCTTTAAAATCTTTTGTGGTTTTGTTTAACCTTTACAGAGTCTTAGAGTTTTATTCACGCTTTCGTTCTGCATCACCGAGTCTCTCCATGAAGAAAAACTTTAGAATATCTTTAATTTGGAAAAGCATCAACATCCCACCACCCCCAAATCATATTCCCTAGACACTTGACAGCCTCCAGATATTTGGTAATGTAGAGATGAGTTGTTACTATGTCCCTGTCACACACAAGACATACCGTGTTGAATCGAGATCAATTCTTTTGGCATCTAGGTTTTGGCGTGTGGGATGTCGATCCAACCTTACTCGTCACATATTTAAGTTAATCTTAATCAGAAGACTTCAACTCCTAGAACATTAAATATGTATTGAAAGCTCAATATATATTTTTATTTATCAAAATATCAACTGTAACACAAGATACTAATAATTGACTGACTCGAATCACTCGATCAGTAATTTCATTTCATATTTAAAGAATTAAAGTCAACAGAAAATTTGGGAATAATTTATTTGGTGTTGTTTATAACATACACAAAGATATATGTCACACTTATTTATGTTATCAGAAATGATGAGCCTAATTTTATGCAACTTGCATGGCACCATCCCACAAAACAAGAAAAATGATTAAGGTATAGACGTATAGTATGTTATATACCCCACTAATAGTTGAAGTTCTGGTCATTTAAACAAGAAAAATGATTAAGGTATAGATTTAGAATAAGCATCATTTCAAGACTATCAATTAACAATACTTATTGAAATTTACAAAGAAATAAAAACTAGTTATCTTTGAATCCTTAAATTATACGCGATTATGGTACGTGGTAGTTCTACCAGGATATTACGTACTTAGATTGTTTCCCTTATTAGGCAATATATTATAAGGCATGAGCCTGCTGTGAGTTTGAGTCCATTAGGGTTTCTAGATTATGTAACTTTTATATATTATGTCTCAACAAACATTATAACCTACGGGGTTTACATTATTCAATATGGTATCGGAGTGGGTCTGATTATCAGACCTGGGTGGCTAAGTTGAGCCGCCTTCTTCATGTCACCCTATCAAACCTAGCCGCCACCATTTATCCATGTCTATGTTTTGGTTTTATTTTTTGTTTCTTTGTTTTTGTTGCTGCTGCAGATGAAGATTTGTCTCCGCTTGCTGCTATCGGATGTTTTCATCAACAAATATGTTATTTTCTTCCGCTTGCTGCGAATTTCTTCATCAAAAATTTTGTTTTTATTGCGTTAAAATTTCTTTTTTACTTTACATTCCAATTTGAGCTTTCGATATCCTCACTCGAATTGCGGGGGAGTATTAGGCAATAGATTATAAGGCCCGAGCCCGTTTGTGAGTTTAAGCCCATTAAGGTTTCTAGATTATATAATCTCTATATATTATGTCTAAATAAACATCATAACCTACGGGTTTACATTATTCAACATTCCTAAGAGTGGTTTGCAAACAACTTTCACTTGTTTAAAACTATAGTTTGGTTCGAAAACAAGCTAAGCTTTCTTATATAGAAACAACAAAGTAAGCAACAAAGTGTTGATTATTATATACATACATTTATATCACCAAATGTTAAAGTTTAAACAACCAGCCCAAATAGAAATTAAAACTTAATAAACAAAGCAAAAACTGCAAAATATCTTGTATTGGTGAGGTGGTGCTTTAGATGGTAGATATAAAATTGTTTAAAAGATGACCCCATGACTATGAAATAAAACTTACAAATAAATTTAAAGTGGTAAGAAAGGCATACACGGCAATGACATGGCCCAAGAGTTTTGTGATAGTCTGATACTTGCAAGTAATTCTAAATTTGTAATCTTAATATTCATGCGGAATGTGACATACTCCCTTTTTCATTCTTCCCATGTTATAAGGTAAATTAATATTCCTTATACAGACTTTAAGGTCTTGTTTTCCTTAAGATTTTTATTAAGTTCTATCTAGCTATGATGTTTGCGTGCATGATATTTGTTTGTAGATAAACAAGGGTTGATTTGTTTCGTGTGCTAAACAAGTGTCTGAATCACAATGATTATGTTCATACCAGTGACTTATGACTTTCTCTGTTAAGTCATGCTTCTAAATTAAGCTTAAAACAATCAAATTAAGTAGCTTTTTCGATTAAATCAATTAAGCCAAAATCAAACGACACTTTAGGCAAAATCTCTCATCTATTGCGCCAAGCCATGACACCCTTAATTGTGTTTTGAGTAACTGTCCTCCACGATCCTATGGCGTTTCGCCAAGCCTTAACACTCTTAATTGCGTTATGAGTAACTGCCTTGCGCCATCATATGACACATGTTATTTGGTTTAAACGAAACTTAACCTAGTAATCTCATATCAGTATAAAATAATTAAAAAAAAATCACAAAAAACTTTGATTAAGTTAACGTGTGTATTGTTAAATGTTAACGATTAACACAGAAGATAAACAATAAATTGACTATGAACTAACTCTACCACGTAATGTTTCACGTTAATTATCATTTCATTAAACAAAATTTTGAAAGAAAATATAATGATACATGTTATAGTTTGAGGAAGTGACAACCAGCGTATGGTATATGGTTACGGGAGCTTAGACGTATCAGCTCATCTATAGTAAATTATAATGCAATTAGGATTATTTTATAATTAGAAATGATTAAAATTCATACTTTTTATTTCTTATTATTGAAAGATTTTAAATATTGATTGAAGAAGGATTTCAAACATTAATTGCAGAAAACTGAAAACTGAAAAACTAAAAACTGAAAAACAGAAAACCTGAAAAAATGAAAAATGAAAAACTGAAAACTAGAAAAAGCTAAAAACAGAAAAACAGAAAAACAGAAAAACTAAAAACAGAAAACAGAAAAACTGAAAAACCGAAAACCCGAAAACCTGAAAAACTAAAAACTTAGAAAACTTAGAAAAACTGAAAACTTAGAAAACCTGAAAACCCGAAAAACTGAAAACAGAAAACTTAAAGCAAAAAACAAAAAAGTAAAAGCAGAAAATCTCTACTTATAAAGCATGAAGACAATTAAACGTGTAACCGACCGCAAAATATAATCACTGAGTACCCGCTGCCACATTGCGCGGGTACCGTTCTAGTAATCTAAAATATGCTTAGAGACTCTTTTGAGATAATTTGAGGTCTTTTCCAAACACATAACACAATTAACCTCTTTTATGTTTTTAGTATTTTGAAGTCTTTATAAACAGCTTCATATATTTTTTAAGTACTTAGGTATATAATATTTTTCAAATATTAGATTAATATATAATTATATGGCAGTGGAAAGACGCAAATTAGGGATAAGATTGGTAAATAACTAATTGAAGATGGTGCGTATCGGAGAAGGCTAGCGCTGAATATAGGCTCAAAGAAACCTCAAATGTTACATTGTATTAACTAACTAATGAGTAAGGAAGAATGTACAAACTAGCATCCCCTCACCTTTATTTATATAGATAAGGGGGGTGGCATCGTACTCGGTGTGGACTCGGCATGAGTCGGCATGTGCATTGCCTCGGTGTCGGCATGAAGAATTCGGCAAGTGCTTCGGTGAACATCACCGAATCGGTAAAGATGGGGGCATTAAAAATTCGAACGTTGGACCCATAAATATTTTGACCGTTTGGGTCTTTTTCAAAAAAAAAAAAAAAAAAAAAAACTCCTTTAAATACTCACCGTTTTCCTTTTTATTTTCACATATAAACTAATATCAAATCACACATACAATTTACATTCTAGTAACCATGTTATCATCTTGTTCATCCTCGATCGAGATAATTATTCCCCGACTCATCCAAAGAATGGTTATCCGGTAGTACAATCGAAACCTTTTTAGCCGCGTACGAAGCTCTACCTTCATCCGTGGTTATGTCAACCGTTTTCGTGATAAAGCTTTAGAAAATCTATTGAATGATTATTTCGTTGAACAACCAAAGTTTAATGAAGATGTTTTTCGTGATTGTTTTCGTATGAGTAAAACCTTGTTTTTAAAAATTGTTGGTGACATTGAAGCGCAATTCGAATGGTTTCAAGAGAGTCAAGACGTGTTTGGAAAGATTAGTTTCACGCCGTTACAAAAATGCACATCGGCAATACGGCAACTCGCAACGGGTGAACCTCCAGATAGATTTGATGACTATTTAAACATGGCACGAAGAACTTCAAGTTATTATTAATTTTTTTATTCGTTATTATTTTTTTTATTCGTTATTAAATTTTTTTATTTGTTATTAATTTTTTTTATTCGTTATTCATTTTTTTAAAAAATGTTTTTTGTACAAAAAATATTTCGGAATTGTCTTTTTAAAAATATTTTTGTTTTTTGTTTTATAAAATAATATTTCGTTATTTATTTTTTATATTAAAAGTTTTCGTTTTTTTAGGTGAATGTCTTGATAAATTTTGCGATGCGATTATAAAGTTATACGGTCGAAAGTTCTTATGTAGGCCTACAACCCATGATATTGCACGGTTATTCGAGGTACATGAGGAAAAACATCTAGCATTGATTGTACACATCTCACTTGGCGAAATTGTCCTAAATATTTGAAAGGCCAATATAAGAGAGGTGATCTCAAATACCCGACTATTATGCTTGAAGCGACGGCTTCATATGATCTGTGGATTTGGCATTTGTTTTTTGGTCCGCCCGGCTCAAACAACGATATCAATGTTTTGAATCAGTCTCCATTATATGTTACCGAGCGAAATGGTACGGCGCCAAACAGTTCATTTTATTTACGTGCACTACAAGAATCAGGAGAACAGGCGTCGAGTGGTTTCCCGTCGACATTATGTCGACAGCAAAAGGCAGAAAACGACAAAAAAAACGCTTGACCGAGCTCCACTGCGTTGAATTTTTCGTAATCGTATTTTCCCGTCGACATGTCGACGGGAACATTCTAACATATCTTTTTAGCCTCAATAATTCACCAAAGTTTGGCGCGAAATTTACCCGCTAATATATTCCCGTCGACACGTCGATGGGAATATATTAATAACGATTTTTCACACAATTAGCGTGTGATTAAGCATAATAATTATTATGATTTACGAGTCCCGTCGACATGTCGACGGGACTATATTATTAATTATAAATATTTTTAATAAATGGGTAAAATATTGGGCGGGATATTTTCCCGCTTTCTTTTCCCGTCGACATGTCGACGGGAATATATCTTCAGAAATCCAAACATTCCCGTCTCATTTTGCCTTTGTGTTTGATAATTATTGCTCGTTCAGTTCTATTATTTGTGCGTACAAATTTAAAATATAAAGGACGTTCAATAACAACAACATTTTATTAAATAACAACAACAACATTTTATTAAACAACAACAACAACAGCAAACAACAACAACAACAACGATAACAGTATTACATATGAAATTTATCCATGTCAGCTACAAGGTCACGGAGTATTGCATCCGACTGACATGCGTGGTCGTGGTTGGGATACGTTGCCATGTCAAGTTTTGCCTCCAGCACCCTTAATTTTGTTTCTAGCACCTGTTTTTGTGCCTCTAGCACCTGTTTTTGTGCCTCCAGCAAGTTTATTCTAAGATTTTTTTCATGACAGTTTGAGCACCTTTTTGGAGCAGATCCAGAACCGCTTGATGTTGAAGCTCCTAGAGAACCGATCATCATTTTGGCGAGTCGTTCCTCCTTCTATAAAAAAAATTACATCCATGGTCATCTGTCCCAGGCTGTTAAAGAGTAAAAACTATTATTTTTAACAACTAACCAAATTATTTATATAATACACGAAAAAATATGTAATTGTTCACCTGCGAGAAAGGACACGCATAGTATAGTTTACCACGGGAGTAAGATTTACACGATTCTCGCAGAATCACGTCTCCTCGTTCACAAGGACAAGGAAAAGCTTCAAATTCTGCCATCTTCTTCACCATGATAACAGTGTATGTTTGTGGTTGTGAGGTTGAGTGGTTGAATTGTGACCGGGGTGGCCCGATCTACAAGTTGAGGTGATAAAAGGTGGTGGCCAGAAAAAGATTCCGGCGGCCGGAAAATGCTGGTGTCGCCAGAAAACAGAAACTGCTAGAGAGAGATAGAGAGAGAGAGAGAGATATTGTGAGATGAGTATGTGTGTGTGTGTGGTTTATATTGTGAGGATAAGGTGTTAGGTAGAAAAAAAGTTGTTAGGTAAAACCATAGCATCTCGACTTGTTCGTTTAACATCTCATGTATAACCATTGCATATCGACTTGTTCGTTTTACATCTCATGTATAACCATTGCATCTCGATTCGTTCGATTAACATCTCATGTATAACCATTGCATCTCGATTCGTTCGTTTTACATCTCATGTATAACCATTGCATCTCGACTCGTTCGTTTTACATCTCATGTATAACCATTGCATCTCGACTCGTTCGTTTAACATCTCATGTATAACCATTGCATCTCGACTCGTTTGTTTAACATCTCATGTATAACCATAGCATCTCGACTCGTTCGTTTAACATCTCATGTATAACCATTGCATATCGACTCGTTCGTTTTACATCTCATGTATAACCATTGCATCTCGATTCGTTCGTTTTACATCTCATGTATAACCATTGCATCTCGATTCGTTCGTTTTACATCTCATGTATAACCATTGCATCTTGACTCGTTCGTTTAACATCTCATGTATAACCATTGCATCTCGACTCGTTCGTTTAACATATCATGTATAACCATTGCATCTCGACTCGTTCGTTTTACATATCATGTATAACCATTGCATCTCGACTCGTTCGTTTTACATATCATGTATAACCATTGCATCTCGACTCGTTCGTTTTACATCTCATGTATAACCATTGCATCTCGACTCGTTCGTTTTACATCTCATGTATAACCATTGCATCTCGACTCGTTCGTTTTACATCTCATGTATAACCATTTCATCTCGACTCGTTCGTTTTACATCTCATGTATAACCATTGCATCTCGACTCGTTCGTTTTACATCTCATGTATAACCATTGCATCTCGATTCATTCGTTTTACATCTCATGTATAACCATTGCATCTCGACTCGTTCGTTTTACATATCATGGATAACCATTGCATCTCGACTCGTTCATTTTACATCTCATGTATAACCATTGCATCTCGACTCGTTCGTTTTACATATCATGTATAACCATTGCATCTCGACTCGTTCGTTTTACATATCATGTATAACCATTGCATCTCGACTCGTTCGTTTTACATATAATGTATAACCATTGCATCTCGACTCGTTCGTTCATTATATTAAAGTAATTTTATAAAAGTATTTATAATAAAGTAATTTTATAAAAGTATTTATTATAAATAGTTTTTTTTAATAAAAGCTATTTTACCGTCGACATGTCGACGGGAATAAAACCGCCAAAATTTTCGTGAAAATTTAATACGTCCCGCCAAACGTAAACGACAAAATATCGTAATATTACCGTCGACATGTCGACGGTATTAATAATAATATAAAAATTTCCTTTATGTTCCCGTCGACATGTCGACGGGATAATAAAAAGCAATACCAAAACCAGATCTGGTCAATTATTTCTCATAAAACGCAATACCCAAAAAAATAAACCATCGCAATACCAAAACCACTCCGGCGATTATACCACCTCCACCACTCCTCCGGCTATAATACGACCACACCACCACCACATTATACCACCACCACCACCACAGCTCCACCCCACCACATTATACCTCCACCACCACCACAGCTCCACCCCACCACCACAGCTCCACCCCACCACATTATACCTCCACCACCACCACACGAGCACCAAGACAGCAGCAGCAACACGTGCTACTCCTCCCCCTCCATTTTTTAATTCTTCTTCTTCCCCACTTCTCTTCTTCTTCACACGAGCACCAAGACAGCAGCAGGTAAAATTTTGTTAATAAATTTTGTTAATAAAATTTGTTATTATTATTGTTAATAAAATTGCTATTACATTTTTTTAATAAAATTGTTATTAAAATTTTGTTAATTTTTGTTACAGTAGCAGCAGGTGAGAGCCGAGGGTGAGACGAGACCACAGCCGAGCCACAGTTGAGCCACAGCCGAGACCACAGCCGAGACGGTATGTATTCCTTCTTTTTTAATTTTTTTTTTTTTGATATAAAAGGGATTGTTGCGGATTGTGAACTAGCCGTAGGATATTGTGTACCCACGGTGCAAATAGCACCTTGGGGGACTTGGTATTGAACTAGCCGTAGGATTGATTATGTTTCTGCTTATATAACGGGCTTATGGTTTGTTTGGTTTTCGGCTTATGTTTCACAAGCTTAATTTTTATGGCTTATTTTGAAACTTTTTAACTTAAATAGTTTCAAAATAAGTAAAAAAAAAAAACAAAAAGCTTATGAAACATAAGCCGAAAACCAAATAAGCCATAAGCCCGTAGATATATTGTTTGGTTTTCGGCTTATGTTTCATAATAGTTTCAAAAATAAGTCACAAAAACAAGTTTCAAAATAACAAAATAGTTTTATGAAACATAAACCGAAAACCAAACAATTGTTTAACTTAAAATATATGCTATTGTTAGACTTTTGTGAATGTTTTAGGATTTTAGTGATTAATTTCGGAAAGTCCCCGTCCGAAGTTAATCATCCTATAGAAAACCCGTCCGAAATTAATTTATTAGAAATTAATTTCGGAAAGTCCCCTGTTTGGGACTGCTTTTTGAATGTTTTGTCTCATTAGGATATGGATGCGTATAATTGATTTACTATTTGAGATGATTTCGACAGTGTTTCTCCTTTACTCCTACGAATATGTCTTTAATGTACATATTTGGGGAGTTGAGGGGAAATGCTGCCGAAATTTTCTCAGATAGTAAATCAGTTATACGCATTCATATATGAGATGAATCATTCAAAGAGTGGGTTAGGATTGCCTTCCATAGTTGGACTAGGTGAATAAAACAACTTTCCTTTATTTTGAATGTGTAATAACTAAGAGTTGAACAAAACAATATGCAGTTATGATACTTGATAAGAGTTGGACCCGTTTAGACACTCGTGTTTCCAAAGAGTTTTTTGATGGTCTTGCCGCATTCGTTGAACATTGCAAGCCGTTATTGAATAGTTACGGCAACATAAAATGTCCATGTCGTCTTTGTTGTAATGTTCCATGGGTATCTCTCGCCTTACTTAAAAGCCACATAAGCGAAAATGGGTGGGACCCAACTTATACACAATGGCGTGAACACGGTGAACCGGATCCTCTTCCTATACAAGATAACACAACACAATGTGAGATGAGAGACATGCGTGCGTGCATTAATGATATTTTTGATATTCCTCCAAATAATGAACAAAATGAGCCAACTCTTCCAAATATTGGCGAGACAAGCAACGAGCCAGCTCAAGCAACGACACCTCCTGTACGTAACGAGTATGAAGAGTTACTTGCCAGTTCCACCCAGCCACTTTAGCCGGGTTGTGACTTTATGACAACCTTGGATTTTATGTCAAAGTTTACGCATCTCAAGGTCAGCGGTAAATGGAGTGATACTTCATTTAACAATACGCTAAAATTTCTCCAGGAGGTATTTCCTCCCAGGTTAGGTTACAATCTCCCACCATCATACTCTGCTATAAAAAAAACATTTACAAAGGTCGGGTTAGGGTATGAGTCGATACATGCTTGTGAAAATGATTGCTTTTTATATCGGGGGACTGGTGCCGAAGATTTGGAGTATTATCCGGTCTGTAAAACGAGTAGATGGAAAGACAAGAACACAACGGGGAAGAAAGTTCCTAACAAGGTGTTGCGCATTACTTTCCTATCATTCCTAGGCTACAACGTTTGTACAAATCTATTCACACCGCAAAACATATGACTTGGCATGCTACTGGAAAGTCTACGGTAAATGGTATGATGCAACACCCGGTTGATGGTGAAGCATGGCAGAAGTTTGACAGCGGTAAATATTTGGAATTTGCTAACGAACCAAGAAACGTTCGATTAGGGTTGGATACTGATGGTTTCAATCCGTTTGGCAACCTTAGTCAGACTTACAGCATGTGGCCTGTTATATTAACAACATACAACTTGCCTCCGTGGTTATGCATGAAAGAGACTACTTTGATGCTGACGTTGTTGATTCCTGGACCTAAATCACCCGCGAAGGACATTGATGTTTACTTAAAGCCTTTGATTGATGACCTTAAGGAATTATGGAAAATACCAGGTGTCTCGACTATGGACGCTGTTACAGGCAAAGTATTCAACATGAGGGCGATGCTTTTATGGACCATCAATGATTTTCCTGCTCGTAGTAGTTTGTCAGGTTGGAGTGGGCAAGGTTACTACGCATGCCCTACATGTAAAGTAGGCACTCCGGCTACGCGTGTGATAAGCAAAATAGGTTATGTTGGCCATAGAAGATTCTTAAAAAAAAACCATAAATGGAGGAGGGATACTACTACATTCAATGGTGCACCTGATTTTACAGATCATCCTAAAAAAGATACTGCGGCTGATATCTTGACTCAACTTGCAATATTGCCCACACGTTTGCCGGGGAAACATCCAGATTATGGGGGTGGGAAGATAAAACGTAATACTACAACCGACCTGAACTGGACTAAATGGTCTATTTTCTACGAGCTTGAATATTGGTCTTCTCTTACTCTAAAACACAATTTAGATGTCATGCATATCGAAAAAAATGTGTTGGAGAGTATCTTGAACACTTTGTTAATGAATGACAAATCTAAAGACACCGCTAAGGCAAGACAAGACTTGCAAGCTTTGGGCATTCGACAGGAGTTGTGGCTCAGAAACAAACAAAACGGGAAGTGCTCGAAGCCTCAAGCTAAGTACTCCCTCACATCCGATAAAAGAAAACTGTTCTGTCAATACATAAAAACAATTAAACTGCCAGATGGGTTCGGATCCAAGTTCAAGTCGAAAGTGACCAAAGATGATAATAATATAACGGGCATGAAGTCTCATGACTGTCATATAATGATGCAACGGTTACTTCCTTATGGACTTCAGCAATACCTGGACACACCGACTTATACACCATTAATCGAGCTTTGTTCATTCTTTAAGCAAATTTGTGCCCGATCTTTGATGGTGAATGACATGGTGAAAGCTAAAGAACAGTTGATCAAAATTTTGTGCAGTCTCGAGCAAATATATCCTCCTGCTTTTTTTGACATTATGATTCACTTAGTTATGCATTTACCTGAAGAGGCTCTTCAAGGCGGGCCTGTTTCATTTCGGTGGATGTATCCATTTGAAAGATACATGAAGAAGCTAAAAAACTATGTACGAAATAAAGCTAAGCCGGAAGGTTCAATAGCGGAGGGTTATGTTGCAGACGAAGCATTAACTTTTTGTTCTCGTTATTTTCGGGGCGAAATTGGGACGAAGTTTAATCGTCCCACTGCATCTCAGGGCTGTCCTCGCCCAACAAGTGATTTCCAGGTGTTCCGATCACTATGTAAAATGTCTGGTAAAGTGACAATTATTCAGTTAGGTCTCCAAGAAATGAAGAAAGTGATATGGTATGTACTTCACAACAGTCCTGAGATCGACGCGTACATGAACGAGTTCGAGAGGTACGCGTTTTTATTTTGAAATTTCTTTTTCCCAAGTTATCTTTTCGATTAATTCTAATATCATGTCCATTTTCAGTGAACATCCTGATAGCGACATGCAACAAGAATTTCCTAGATGGTTTCAGACGAAGGTAAACTTATTATATGTAATTCCTTGTATAAATAACGACTATATATATTACTCATCTCCATCTATTCTTATCTTTGTTCATAGATCGGTAAACTTTACACAGACAATGACCCAAGGTGTACTCCCGACTTATTCGCTTTGGCTTGTGGACCATTATCGACCGTAACCTCAGTTCACTCTTGCGTAGTCAACGGTGTGAAGTTTGTTGTACACAGCCGCGATGTAAAACGTACAACTCAGACCAACGGAATTTGTTCTCCTGGCGAGAAGGAAGAAGAAATGTATTATGGTCAGCTAGAAGAAATTCTGGAGTTCGCGTATACCCAGTTCAAAGTTGTGCTGTTTCGAGTTAAGTGGTTCGACTTGGTCAAAAGAGGTAGAGTCGAACGTTATAACACTAGAAACAACATGACACAAATTTGGGCATGTAGCACAGCGTTTGAAGATCAACCTTACATTCTCGCAACACAAGCAAAACAAGTCTTCTACCTTGAAGATCCTGCCAGACGACCACTTCATTGGAAGGTCGTCCAAGAAGTGAATCACAACACAACCTGGGATGTCATTGTGACAGAAGACGATGATGATGTGATACATGGCAACAACTCATCGAATCTCCAACTGTCTGCTAATTTGAATGATTTGGCATTTGAAACCTTAAATATCGATGGTCAATCAACGTTAGTTGAGGCACCACCACCAATCATTCATGTTGATGACGACGATGAATTTATTGATGACGAAGACGACGATCCTTATGATTTAGCAGACTCTTATGCAAACAATTCTGATGATGAAGTTGAAGATGCGACTCATGCTGTTTATGATAGTGATGTAGATGTAGCAGATTGATCTTAAATTGTAACTTGTAAAACGACACTTAGCTTATTTGAATGAAATTGTTATGGATTTTTTAAATGTGTATATTTATTTTAAATGTGTATGTATTTGAATGTGTGCATGCTTATGTTAATTTGTTCCCGAATTTCTATATGTTAATTCAACTTGTACTTTTACAGATGGCGGCAGGGTAAGAAAATTCACCGTAGTGGTAAGAAAATTAAACTTGATAATTTGAATTTTGTTACTTGTTATTTTTTAACGTTTTCACTCACTTCAATTGTAGGTTCGTCACAAAAACCTCGACGAGGAGGTAGAGCGAGACAAGCTGGCGGCAAGGGTGGAGGTCGGGATGGCGACAGAAGCGATGAGGATGGTTCTGGCGATGATGAGGGTCCTACTGATGATCACGAGTGATTTTGGATGTAGAGGTACAAACTTGGGTATTTTGTGTTGTACTTATGCTTGAAACAATATTTTGGCGACCCATATGTTAGTATTGTATAGTTTAACCTTTTGGCGACTTGAACGTCGCGGATATTAAAACATTTGTGGATATGGCAGCTAGGTTTAGATATTATCACACCCCGTTTTGTAGACTTTATATGTTTTTATGCATTTTGAGGGTGCTTAGCGATATTTTGCAAGTGTTATAGCCGATGGCGAGTTATACGTTTAGGACATGTTCATATTGAGTAGTTATAGGTGCTATTACAGTTACAAGTTTTGGTAGATTTTTTTCGGAAAATCCGGAAAAAATCTGGAAAATTGCAATATTTGCAGGCCTGCTGTTAGCAGGATGCTACTAATGATACCGTCGACATGTCGACGGCATCATTGAAATATAATTATTGTTTATATAATTATACCGTCGACATGTCGACGGTATCATTAGAAAAAAAATAGTGTTTTTAATATTATGCCGTTGACATGTCGACGGAATAATATAAAAAAATACTATTTTTGTTTTAATGATACCGTCGACATGTCGACGGTATCATATAAACCATAATTATAATCAACTAATTAAAACGTTAATTAGTTATATGGTACCGTCGACGGGAAGAATTTGACGGACACCAAATTTCTTTGACTGGAAAATGACGTGGGACCCACATTGTAGACGGTGATTGTCGACGGGAATAGTGTTCCCGTCGAAGCACAGTCGTCAATGTGTTACCGTCGACATAAGTCGCCGGGGAAAGCCTCGATTGTACTAGTGGTGGACGTCTCTACAAACGTGGATATTATCTTGCCGATGGAATCTATCCTAAGTATTCAACTCTTGTTAAAGCATATCCGTATATGATGAGGCGAAAAATGATCCGTTTTTAGGGGGTCATTTAAGCCCGAATTCGAATTTATATGATCAAATAATGCCCTAAATCGTTCCTTTTTTGATTTTAGGTACTTTGGGAGAGAAATCTGGAAAAGGAAGCAATTCGGACGTTTTTGGAGCATAAAAGTGAAGAAAACGCCAAAGACTTAATTTTCCATGCTGAGAACAGTACCTGACGGCGTCAAGAGCATTTTGGTGACGGCGTCAAGAGTAAAAGTGGTGACGGCCCAGAGAGAATGTGAAGGCGTCACCTAAGGCCGTCACGTGTTAACTTGTCAAAACTTGCGCGCGGAGTAGCTGATATTGTTTTGGTCATAACTTTTGCATACGAACTCGGATTTAGGTGATTCAAAAGCCCACGCGAAGAGGACGAAGAGATCTACAATTTGGTGAAAAAATGGTATTGACGGCGTCAAGAGTAACGGGCTGACGCCATCAATAAGGGCCGACAGAAAACATGCCTATAAATATAACATCATAACTTCACTTTTTGTAAGCCCTAAACCCTAAGGTCGATTCCTGGGTTTAGGTGGGTGTTTTCCCAGCAACTTAGAGGGTTTCAATCAATCCATAAACATCATGTATTGGTTTGATGATTCTATCTTAATTATGTTTTCCATTATCATTGTTGTTTGCTCTTCTTTGATGATGATTTGCTAATTCACCTTGTGTTTACTTATGATTATGTGAAACTTGTATATAATTGATTAGATCTCATTGATTTCTTGTTGATGTTGTGTCTATCTCCATCAATTAAGGCGTGACAACTTCAATAGATCTAGTTGGTTTAGTTTATAATCCTTGTTTCCTATTGATTCTTGTTTTGATTGAATGATTTATATGTTAGGCTTAAGAAAACTGGCAGATCTCCAAATGGTAACATGCTTGAACGTCTTAGGAAACATGAACCTATTGCACTAAGGTCTTTATTGGTTGTATTTAATGCATGAGCCACTGTTTACAATCCCTATGGTTGTGCTGGGCATGGTATAGGAGGAGATAAGAGCTCATAGAATTGGGGAGTTATGTGCGATACCCCATGAATGGTATTAAGGAATACAACCCGTCAATTAAAACAAGGTTACAATTCAATAGGTAGGATTGGATAGCTAGCAAGGAGTAACATATCATGGGTAGACATGCTTCACTTATCTTGTAGAACCTTAGTTTATTTTCTTGTTAATTAGTTTAATTAGTAGCTTTTGGGTTAGTTGATTAGCAACTAATTCTGCCCACTCTTCCAATACCCGAGATTTTTACTTGCTTTTCATAAAATATAAAAATACAAAAAGAATCATCCTTCACCTTTAGACCTAGTTAGATTAATTTCAATCCTAACGACACTATTCCTAGCTGAACGATCAATCCCCCGGTACTTGTCACTATACTATACTACAACGATCAGGTACACTGCCTGGTGGGGGTTGTAAGCTTCTTGAGATCCCTCGAGAGGTAAAGCCTGTTGCGATTCCCACGCATCAGTATCCCACTGACCCAAAGGAAAAGAAATTCAAGAAGCTACAAGAGTCTGCAAGAAAGGATGTCGAGCGAGCTTTTGGTCGTTGGAAGGGAAAATGGTTTATTCTCAGTCGTCCTCAACGACCTATGACCGTCGCAAAGATTCGACAAATCGTTTATACGTGTATTATATTGGGCAATATGATTTTAGGGTAAATTGCAAAAATGGTCCTTAACGTTCCACAAAATTGCAAAAACGGGACCGAGACAAAAAGTAGCACAAAAAAGACACCCACGTTCCACATTTTCGCAAAATCGCCACTGAGAGCCATTTTCCGTTAATTTTCCCGTTAAGTGCCACGTAGTTGAGGGTAGTATCGTCATTTTACTGTTCACCGGGTACTAAGCTAGTGACACTGTAGCTTGAGGGACTAAATTTGCAAGCGATTGTTTGCCTTTTTTACAAACAGTACACTATCCAGTCCCAGTTAAATATGAACGTTGCAGCACATTAAAGTTTCACACTTTCCGAAATCCGGCAAAAAATATGGTCTTGATCTGTGACTGTTGGAAACAAGTAACAATCAAAACAAGCTGGACAAATAGGAACCCAGGACGACGATTCTACTGTTGTCCTTCATGTGGGTTTATTGGATGGACGGATCCTCCAATGTGCTGCCGAGCAGTTGCTGTGATTCCTGGCCTGTTGAGGGCGAGAAACGAGCTTGAAGAAGAGTTGGAGGAGCAGGTGAGGTTGATGAGGGAGAAGGATCAGCGGATAAAGAAGCTCAACAAGTTTCTTATTTCTAGTTGGCTCTTTTTTTTCATTGCCATTAAGTTGCTTTAGGTTGGTCGTTGGTATGTAGGTGTGTTGACATCTTTCTGGGTTGTATCATCACAGGGTATAAGGTCATCCCTGGTTTGTATTGACCTTCATGTTAATAAAAAGTGTTTGATTTTAGCAGTATAGTGGGATCATCGTTGTTTTGGTTGTCCTTGTTATTATAAGAAGACAAATGTCGTCAATATTACAGAATCAATATGCAGTAAACTTGGTTTCTGGTTCCTTATCAACTTTGACTTACAAAAAGTCAAAACAAGTTTGAGTCATTCGGTATACTTATGTAGTGGGCATGTTGGGTCATTCAATATAGGTAAGTATATGATGATGGCAAACCACAAATTGTGCACAACATTATACAACAAATAAGTATATGATGATGGCAAACCACAAATTGTGCACAACATTATGCAGCAAATAATGATGGTAAAACAAAATGAAAACAAATACCATTCCTGATTAATCAAGTCTAAAAAACAAATCACGTACAAATTATTGTCTAGAAGACAGAAACTCAGTTACACAATCCATACACTCATTGTGTTAAAACACATAAACAAATAACCAACCCAAGGTTATTGCACCATCACAATTGTGTTGACTCACTTGGCGATTTTGGCTTTTCTCTTGATCCTATTCTTCCTTTGACCTCCACCATTCCCAGTAGATTGTGATACATGACTTGCTTGTGTTCCAACTTGTTGACTTGGCCCTCCTGCTACCTTATTTGCTTGTGTTCCAACTGGCTGACTTGGCCCTGCTCCCACCTCTGTTGCAGAAGATCCCACTGGCTGAGTTGATCTTTCTAGTACCTCATCTGGTACTCCTTCCCTTCTTCTTGTCCCTTGGTTGCCTCTTCGTCCCTTACAAGCTCTCTTATTATGACCCTGCCCACCACATGCACCACATTTGACAGTCTTGCCCCTTTTTGACTGCTTCCCATTCTTCACCATTGATTTTTTCATAACCTGTTCAGCAATATCGTCCCTTGACACTCTTCTCTTCTTCCGTGGTCTCCCAATTGGAACATGGTAGTGAGGTGGCTTTAGTTCACTAGGGATAGGGCATTTAGGCCAAAAGTGTCGACCAGCAATTCCTTCAATCTTGTGTTGATACATCGCACTCCATGTGGTTAACCAATAACATTGGTGCACATAATCCTCTGGGATCACAACCATGTTGTCAGTTGATTCCTTGCTGTGTTTAGCCATGTCGTTGATTGCCGCAACAGCATGCTTACATGGAATACCAGTGAGTTCCCATCTCCTACATGTGCATTCCATTTTCGGCATATTCACAACACATTGGTCACCCCAACCTCCCGCACACTGGTATGTATCCCCCCCACTCCATAAAACCTTATACTCATTTGCTTCCTCCTTGATGGTTTCTAAAATTGTAGTTGCTGTTGGGGTTAAGAGACCTTCACATCTGTCTATTACATGCTGCACACTAACACTTCTCTTCACAAGATACTGCTTGATGTAATCCAAACAACCAATGATTGGTTGATCTCTGCCACCCACCAACTTGCTATTGAACGATTCACATAAGTTGTTAAGAAGGATGTCACATTTAGCTCTCCCTGTAACCAATATATCAATATCAACATCACTTTTAATCTTATTAATATTACAGATGACAGTCATAATATCAACATCACTTTTAACCTTATTAATATTACAGATGACAGTCAGAATATCAAAATCATTTTCAATATTATTAATAGTACAGATGAAAGTCATAATATGTGTATAGTGTACCTGAAAAATGTGACCTTGACCATGATGATGCTGGTATCTTCCTTAACCAGTCATAAGCTTTAGAGTCGATTGATTTTAGCTCTTCCATTCCTCTATTAAACTCAGGGATTGTTGACGCTCTAGCACACCTCCAAACAAGCTCCTTGATACTCTCCCCCTTAAATAACTGCTTCATGTTGTCATATATGTGTCGCACACAGAAGCGATGTTCAGCAGCAGGAAACAGTTCTGCAATGGCTGGTAATATTCCCTGTACATTGGTACAAAACTTAATATGTTAATGAGGATTGAATTGGATTGGAAATCAACTAATTAAATTTACACAATGTTTATACCTTTTGTCTGTCGGATATAAAGGTGAAGTTTGAATTTGGTTGCAAATCAAGGTCATCTCCAAGATTGCTAAGGAACCATAACCATGAACTCTTGGACTCAGCTTCAACCATTGCGTAAGCAACTGGATAGAGGCCATTATTGCTATCGACACCAACAGCAGTTAAGACTTGACCAGTGTGATGTCCTTTGATAAACGCCGCATCGAGCCCTAGTATGTCCCTTCTGCCTGCTTTGTAACCTTTTTTCAATGCATCAATACAAACATAGATCCGTCTGAAAACCTTTGAAGAAACACTTGAATCAGGGTTTGCTTCAACTTGAATCTTCACAGTTGTATCAGGGTTTCTATTCTTTAATTCCAAAGCGTAATCCCTAAGATTGGCATACTGTTCTTCATGGTCACTGTCAATTTGTTTCTGAGCAAATTCCCTTGCTCTTGATATCTTTGTGGTAGGGACATCAACAATTTAATTTTTCTTGTTTGTAGGCATTTATGTTCATCAATTAATGTTTTGACACTCCAACTCCTTTCATCACCCACTTTTGACACATGTAGGGACCATTCGCACATGGCCTTGCTCTTTTTTTTGTAGGTTTTGGAACTTACAAATTTGCCCTTTGACTGCGAAGAAGAAGCTGATGGTTGACAACTTCCTGTATCATTTCTGCCATAACCCACAACAGTCCCTCTACACATCGCTCAAATCCTTTCTTGGTCACACTTTTCAATCCTAATATCTTTTCGGGACTCCAACGCATAGATTCAGAGCTTATCTTTGATATCCTTGGGGTGTTTAAATGTTTCTGTTACAAAAAACTCTCCCTTCTTGACATTCGCCCTACCCTTATACTCCTTCCTTATTTCTTTTAACCTTATCTTGCGTAGGGTGACAAATTTGTTATTATTGGCTTCTTTATCACTATGAAAATCATCATCAAAGGTATAGCCACTATCATGATCCGTATAATCCGCCATACACTCATCAGCTAACTTTGATACATTCTCAAAGTGGGGATCAAAATAAAACTTAAAGTCCGTCATTTCCACTTGTGGCTCAATAGGGGCTCTCACATCATCCTCTTCATCTTCAAACTTAGACACATGTACAACATGTTCTTCCTCGTTTACCTGCTGTGTTGAGGTGCCCACATCATCCCTTTCAACATCATCGATTTCAACATTATCCCTTTCCACATCATCCCTTTCCACTACTTCTTCTAAATCAACATAGTTTTTGTTGAGCTCTAAAACCACATCCTCACTCTGGTCAAGTTCTGCAACCATGTCTGTAATCAAGTCGTCTCCCACACCAACATTATCTCCAGGACTGGAAAACTGGTACAAGTCGTCATCTGTAAGTTGAGATTGTTGCTCAACTTGTTCTGGGCCATCAACGCCACTTACATGTGGTTGCGCAGAAGGAGTGTCTGTAATCAAATCGTCTCCCACACCAACATTATCTTCAGCTTGTTGTTCTTGACCAGCAATCATAGGCACAGGTGATTGACCATTGATACCATCAATTGAAGTCTCAGCTTTTTCTGGATCGATGGTAGGATCATTTGAAGGCTCCACCCGTACTTCATCCATTATTTTACATTTTCGTCCTCTTTTGGGTCTTCTGCGTTTCAACTCAACATACACCTCAATCTCTCTATGCGTTGGAATCAAATCCAACATATTCATCACATCCTCATCAGACTTCAACGGGTACAACCCAACATCCAACGTCTCGCCTGGTATCCTATAATAATAGCCTGCAACCCCACCTTTCACACCTATGTCATCTACCAACTCTTCAAAGGCGTAAAAGCTAAACAAGTCATAATCCACACAATCATACCACGAAATAACTGGATCAACATACATCCTTCCTGGTGGTGGCGTAAATTTTCCACCGTGGGTTACTTTCAGAGTGAAGTAGGTCGGCTTTGATTCTGTATGCAAACAATAAACATCAACACACACACACTAACAACATGAAAAATCAACTTAATGTATAATCCACATCCTATTCGTACTGTTCATTACAATCACATATCACTGTCTATATAAAAATCGATACAATTAACAATGCCCAAAACATTCCGTAAAGTTGATGAAGATTAGGGATCGGGGACGATCGTTCGCGGTTTTTCCCAAATAAACTAGCCATCTTCTTCAATTTTTCCCGGTTTGGAAATCGTAATTGGAAACTTTTGGGCAAAAAATGCGATTGACTTTAGGCAAGGGAGTGTTTGGATCAGGGGATTAATGTGCTTGTTCGGTAGGTCTAATATTGTTTTAGGCGGGAAGCGTGAAATGACGATACTGCCCTCAACTACGTGACACTTAACGGGAAAATTAGCGGAAAATGGCTCTCAGTGGCGATTTTGAGAAAATGTGGAACGTGGGTGTCTTTTTTGCGCTACTTTTTGTCTCGGTCCCTTTTTGCAATTTTGTGAAACGTTAAGGACCATTTTTGCAATTTACCCATGATTTTAAAAGACGATGGTGTGGCAATATCACCGGTTCATATAATGAATCAGCCGGTCACGCCAGTTTATGACGATAGTGTGCTAGAAGAGTTACTCGACGAAGATATTCATAACCGTCTTCAATATGATCTTACGGAGCACGTAGTAGCGCAAGACTTACCATACTTTGATGACTAGTGATTTCCTATTTTTAATTTTTGTTTTGTTTTTATTTTCCTAAGTATTATGTAACTTTTATTTGATTTATTAATGAAATTTGATGTTTTTAATTAAATTGTTAAATATAATTATAAATTTTTAAAATAAAAATAAAATAAAAAGTTGAGGAATGGTTAGACATCACATTACCACTAAAAATAAGTAGTTAGACATGGTTAGGCATGAAATGTGTTGGTTTCTTTTTATTGGCTAATTAAAATTAATCTTGAGGCATGCTTAGGTAACAATGCCACCCCCTAAGGGGGTACAATCCTTATGGAATTCGACTTTCATAATTATATTGCTTGCCTTGCACACCTAGCAATCATAGTTTAAGTTATCCTAACTCTATTTATCTAAATACAATTAAATCTCTATACATAGATTAGTTATACTTTAGCCCACTTAGAATTCTCTATATATATTAATTGTGTTGATATGTGTATAAAAATAGTTTTTTTTTGGGCCTTATGTTTGGTCTCCTTTTAGCCCATGGCTGGCCTTTTTTTGTTTCCATGTTGTAGTCTATATTTTACATGTATATTTTAGTTACTTTGCATGTGGTGAGTCCACAATGACCAAACTATCAGTAAAAAAGAAAAACTTACAAAACACACCCTGAACTTCTTAATATTTACATCTTTTTTATATAACAAACTTTATTTGCTATTTATTTGCTAAATATCTAACAGATATTTAGCGGTTTCTTGAAAAAAAAAATACTGGCAAAAAGGCCTCTCGATGACGAACAAAACAAGCCCAATATTGATATGTTTTTTATGCACTTACCGTTTTATAAAAAATTTCAAAGTGTATTATATATAGTTTCTAAATAAGAGAACTTTCAGAATGCACCCTTAACCTATGAAATAACTTTAAAATTATTCTAAATTTTTTTAAATTATAACGGTCAAAATTAGCACCGCCACAACACACCGGTGCCCGGACGTCGTACGACAACTACATATATAGCTTCACACAACATTTGTTCCAAACAAATACAACACGTGTCAACAAAATACATACCACGATCTTACAACGAGAAGCCCCACCCAAACACCCAAACACCCAAACATTATTCGTAAATAATTATCACAAAAAAGTGTATTTTTAAATGTGTTTTTCTTTAGCCAGTCATATATCTCATTGTTTTATGAAAATTATTTCATATTGTCTTACGAAAGAGAAAAACTATAGCAAAAAATACTATGAGGAAGTGAATAGTGGTGATTTGCCTCAAATTTGCTTAAAACAGGTGCAAACTTCACACATCGTAAAAAGAATTTGCAAAAAAAGGCCTCGCCGCAACGCGGCGGGCATTACATTCCTTGTTGTTACTATATTAAACAGGGAATAAGCAAGAGGGTGCGACAACTTGATGATTATAGGAGCTACAGTTTGTGACGAGTCTATCGACAAGTTCATGAATAACAGAGAAAACTTTATTGGGCTATAGTAAACCAAAGTTTTTGGGTTATTGGTGGTTATTTTCCATATTGGTGTTATTGGGAGTATAGTTTTGTGCGTTCTCAAGAGGGATTATATACCCTTGCAAATGCATACATGAATGTACATTTTTTTATTTTTTATTTTTGGGTAAAAGGGTAATTACCCCGGTAAAACATGAATGTACATTTAGCTATACTGTATTCAACTATTCACATATATTGTCATCTTCTACGTATATTCTTATAATACAATATACATTATCGGATATAGATCGATTTGAGATGATCACTCTCATAATACATAGCTAAACTAAGGCCGAACATAGTAATAACTAAACGATCGATTGCTTCTTAGTGTGGCATGATCAAACGATCGATCGATCGACATGCAAATGGGAGATGTGGGTCGTCCAAGCGATATAGATAGTCCAAGTTCTTGTGTGTGTTTGTGTGTAGTTAATTAAATATAAAAGGAATTTTTGTAGGGTATGTTTTTTGTAATATAGGTCATCTTATTGTGGCAATCAATCACTTAAAATTCGCCGGAGAGAGAAAGCTGACGTGACTGATAAAACGAAGGATATTAACCCTCATATCATTGTGTTTAGGCTAACAAGTAAACCAAAAACTACTTTTGAAGTATTTTCTTTTCCACTCTTTTTTCTTGAACAAACAAACAATCACATATATAGGGAATATGCTAGACCACCACTGCTAAGAACATGGCGTAACCACTAACCACCGCCTTAGACCTCCTCTACTAGTAGTCTAAACAGTCCTAGACTATTAGCATAAAACAAAAATCAATAAAGCAAATACTTAATTTAGATAACATAAGTAAACTATGAATACGAATGTAAATCCTTAAGCCATGATAACTGGTTGGGCACGCACATTACGTAGCAATACTCTACGCTAAAAAATGAGCCTTGTCCTCAAGGGCCATGGTTGTGCAACTCGATTCATGCGGCTTCGAGGAGGTTCGTGTTCAATATCAATAAAATTAATTTTGGTGGATGACATTGGTGGCAGAGAGGAAATGGTTAACATGTCGAGTAGCGAGAGCGCAAGTTTGATGAAGCTTTTGTTGGACGTAAGATGACTATCTCATGTTAGACTTTTGACGATTCATGAACCGGGTTGTGATCAAGGTCGTCGACTTTACCGAAAATAACGTTAAATAACCTATTTTAGAATAGGTTAAGTAAAGATCGTATCCACCACTAAATTAATATTCTAAGTAATGTTTAATCCTCAAACTTTTATCGTTTTTTGTTTATAATCCTTAAACTATTTTCTCGAAATGACTATAATTGAACTCATAAATTTTGTATCAAGAGTCACACCAGACCACAAGTTCGCAAGTATAAGTATTTGTCGCTATATACCGTCGCTTTGCGCGGATATTCGTTTAGTTTGATTAAAAAAAAAATAGTAAATTCTTTTGATTGCGAGAGATTTGATTATTACTACTACTTAAAATTAACAAAAACTAAAATAATTAAAACTACGAAAATGGAACAAGCAATGAAATTAAGATTGTAAAATGTATGAATAAAAAACACGATCACTTCGGGTTCATGTTTGATCACAATTAATAACTAATGTATTTGTTTTACTAAAGATTGCGGTTGTTCGAGTTTCATAGACAAAATCTAGTATTAATTCAATAATTAATTCAGGGCACGGAATATGTGTATACGCACCATCCGTCCAAGATCCATGCTTATAGTTGAATTTGGCACGGTTGGTCGGACAACAATAACATATCCTCATACAAGCAACTATCAAATTAATTTAACAACACAATGATGGAAGCATAACATATTCATTAAGATCAAATCAACATCAAATTGTTCACAACTCTAAAATCATTCAAACAAATAAATAATTAAAAGTACAAAAGTTCAAACCCTAGTCCCGGTTATGATGGTGGGATGGTTAGCCGGACATGGTTATGAGAAGCACAACATAGGTCATGTATGGAGTCATCTTCTTGTATCCGAATCTAAAACAATCAATGTTGATGAATAAGGGTTTAAGGTTTTGATGATTGATGGAGATGATGGAAGAGTTTTATAGTGGCTAGGGTTTTTGGTGAAGTAAATGATATGTGTAGTATTTGGGTCGTGATATTTATAAGGATAGGAGTAGGGTTACAAAGTTCAATTGCTTGGAAGGTATTATGAATTGTGGGTTTTTGTAGGAGAAGTAGGAGTAAGGGTAGTAACTCTACTTCTTTTTGCTCTTGTAATCCACTAAGGTCACTTGTAGAGGGGGTAGGAGTATGGCAAGTAACTCTACTTCTCATAAACTCGTTTTCACTGAATTTACTCCTACATGGGGTGTGGTTTTGGTGGGAAGTAGGAGTAAGGGTACTAGATTTACTTTACATAAACACAACTTATCCAGAAATCTGCTGTGAACTTCAACAATTCCTAGACGTGGCTCAGTTGAGAATTAGGTCTAGGTCGAAACACGAAAGTTGTAGATCTTGCTTTTCCCTTTCTGTGGCCTTTTTAACCCCCCAAAAAGGAGTTCGTATGTAGAAATATGGACAAATTACTGCAGCAACTTCAACATACATCACACAAACGTTGATTCCTTTGCTTGGCTTCTTTCTACTTTATCCTTATGCACTCTTTTGCTCCATTTGACATCATGTAATCATGTTTTCATTCTTCAAGCTTCCTAAACCATATCCAATAGTCATTAAGATTTCCTTTAAGCTATACAATTCTTAATCGTTTTAGCATATATTTGCTCCAACCTGTTAAACACATAATACATCTTTAAAGTACTAATTCCTAAGTAAAATAGTTGCAATTGTAAGTAAATTAACCATGATAAATGTGTATACAAAAAGAACCAATCAAACATCCCCAACTTACCTCTTAGTAGTCCCGAGGAAGACTTTAGAAACACTTTAGATAGAAATCATTTTAAGCATATGTATCTTCAAAGTCATAACAAGCACACATATCATATCTATCATTTGCAACTAATAGTGAATGATAATCTACTTGAAGATAAAGCAATTTATAATTTAACGCCCTCACAAGGATAATCGCTCATCTCTCAAGTGTTTAATGGGCTTTGTGTTTCACTTAATGTCATTCCTCAAGAGATGGTTTTCATAGGCTTGCAAATAGTTTCGTTTGCCACTACTTAAGATTACATATGCACAACTCATATGGTCTTATAACGGGTCGTAATGTAAGGTGTAGGGTAAGGAAAAACGGTTAAGGATAATGGGATTTTACTAGTGGCAAGCTAATTATCTAAGTAATTATATGTATAAATGTGGGGTTGCTAAGCCAAGACTCTATGAATACTAATACAAACTATACAACAAACTCGGTTTTTGCTTTTCTCGACTCTTTCTTGACTTAAACATAAGCAGGATGGCAGTCCGTATATTTTTCTTTTTATTTTATTTTTCTTTTCATTTTTCATCTTATTTTCTCTATCTTTCATTCATTTTTTCTCTTTTTTATACACTTTTACCTGCCATCGTTTTGATATACTTTAACATAATACATCATAATACATAATACGTGATAACTTGAAGATAACATAAACTTATAATACTAGTGACCTGAATTAAAAAGGATCAATAAATATAGAGCACTTAAACATTAACGTATATGGGGTAATAAATTGATGTCTTCCCTATTTCTTCATAAATAACCATACTACCATTAGTCCCAATCATCCCAAAACTGTATACAACTCGACTTAGAAACCGTGTAATTAAGTAAACAATTAACTAAGAGTTTCTATACTTTTTACAAGGGGTGTGTACAGTAAAAATGAGTGCACAAATATGGGGGGGGGGGGGGGGGGGGGGGCTAAGGCGATTTGGGCATAACGTATTTAGTGGAGTGTAAACAAAGTGAAAAAGTAGGTTCATAATGGTTCACTAAGGGCATCTTGCACTAAAGAAGAGTGCAACAAAATGGTAAGGGCAATTATTTGACCAATTAAGTCAATGTAATTATAATAATTGCAGGCTAAAATGGGGTTAAATTGTGGGTGCCATTATTTGTTGTTCATGCATGATTAATGCAATCTTGAAGAGATTAAGTTCAAGTTCTAAATGACATAACATGGGAAGACTATCACTCATGAAAAGAAATATAAGACTGATGATAAATGTGCCAGTCAACAAAGGCTCAGAATTCTCACTGGTTTAATCCTTCAATTTCTAAGAGCTTATAAAGTAAATACATTCCTTAAATAAACTATCGTAGCCAATGAAAACACATAATTACAAAGTGAAAGATCTATATATGTGCATACACGGTCCAACTCACATACAAAAAATAATTTTACCCAAACATTTTTTCTTTCTTCCTTTTCTAAGCAAAAAAGTAAATTAGGGAAACTTGATTTAAGGATTTGATCTTCTATAGTAATAAAATAAAATATGCAAAACTAAATCTACACATTAGTTAACTAAATGCACACGCTGTGCAAAATTCAAATAAATTTAAACCTAAAACAATATATTAAAGGAAGTAGGCTCACTTAATAAGCAATAATGGTTGGATCCCTAACTCGAGACATAATATGATCCAAAAGTCCATCTCCAACATCTGTAAAACTTAACAAATACATGTACAAGAGATTTATCACATCCAAATTAGCACCTAACTTTTTAAATAATGTGACCAAAAACATTTTAAAATTTCAAAATTTCGCATTTTTAACTACAATTTCTAATTAAAATATAATAGTACGCCCTCCCCAACTTAAAGCAATGCATTGTCCCAAACTTCAATTGAAATTTGGTTAAAAATAAATGACTTGAAAAACTAAATGACAATAAAGATAAATTCCCTAAAACTCACTTTTGTAGTAATCATAGTTGCATTTAACACATGAAACAACCTTTTTACCCCATGGTAGCTCGAGTGATCGATTTGTAGCCTCATGAGGGTTTATAGTGAACACACCCACAACATTTGACAAAATGGAAAAAATACAAAATAAAAAATATATACAGGTCAGAGGGTGGATACGTCATATCCATATAAGTGGGCATATGCCGTATCCACAACCTGTATGAACGAAAAAGTGCGGGTCATGAGTCGAATACACCATAACCACCAAACCAGAATACGTCATATCAACTACCTGACAAATAAAGAACACAAACATGGGTTGCCTCACAAGTAGCATTAAGTTTAACGTCTTTAGCCAAACAAACTTACTTGGGAGACTTTTAATGGTCATTTGGTGGTTCATAATGTTTTCTATGCACATTACCTGAGTAAATATTTAGCAATGATGCCACCATTCGAGTAATTATACCAAGTGTGAACAATTGATCAGTCATCTTCTTCCTAATGTAGACAATTTCTCCTTTTAATCTTTACGTGTATTCTCCAATGCTTTCTTCTTAGCCTAATACGCAATATTTTCTTTCGAGACCTTTTTCTAGTACAACCATTACCTTCTTTGGAATCATGCACCCTCAGTAGCACGTCTTGATGAGCTAACAAACAATCCAAAAATTCTTTCACTTCATTCAAAGTTGGTTGTTGAGCTTGGTGTGACTCCAAAGGTGTTTCTTCCAAAGATAGTAAAAATTCTCCCTCAATCCTTTGAAACTCCTCTTCCCTTTCTTGGAATGTCATCCATCAAAAAGTTCATTTTCACTATTAAGACATAGCAAATTCTCCAAAGTGTGATCCAAATTCATACTTAGGGTATGTACTTGGATACACTCGTCAATAGTGTTTATCATGAAACATTCACTACCCATGGGAGCATTAGATTTTATATTTAAAACATTTAACCTCATTTTCCTATTACCAAATATGATATCAATAGTATTTCCCTGACAACCAATTTGAGCATCTACAGTCGCCAAAAATGGACACCCTAAGATGACATTTGGTTTAATATTTTATGCAAGAATATCTGGTGTCTAATACTTGGAAATCAATTAGGTAATAAAATTCTTCAACATTGACAATTACATCCATTAATACCCCCATGGAATTTTTACCAAAAGATCGGCCAAAGTGACCGTTGTGTTTGTTTCTTGAAGAGGACCAAAATCATGTTGGTCATATAAGCTTCCATGTAAAATATTAACGCTGGCCCCAAGATAAAAAATTGCCCTTTTTATTTTAATATTACCAGTTTTAGTTGAGATTAAAGGTGCTCCTGGATCTTTGTACTTAACTGGAAGGGAGTTCATAAGAACAACGCTCACATGTGCAGTTAAATCTACTTCCTTAGGTATCTTGTGGCGCCTCTTTAACGTGCATTAATCCTTTAGAAACTTGGCATAAGCCGGTATTTGCTTTAGAGCATCGACGAGTGGGATATTTATTTTAACTTGTTTAAAGGTTTCCCAAATATCATCATGTTGTGGACCTTGTTTTCCAAAGAGAAAATAAGTTGGATTTTCTAAAGCCGAGGGATAGGGTATTGTAGCAGTCTTCAAAACCCCTCATTAACCTTAGAATTTTCCATGTTAAGCAATGGTTCCTTAAAAGTTTTTATTTTCCTTTGAAAACACTTTTTTCATTGTTTATATTTTGTTCATGTGTTTCTTCCTGATCATCAAATACAAATTCCTCCACTATTTCCTTATCGGGAGATGGTGTAGGCATATACACGCCATTATCTGAAGGTTTGCCACTATGTAAAGCTCTTACCTTATTAACATGTGCATTATTTGAACCAAAGTTACTTGAGCTTGCTTGATATTGAGGATTCAATTGTGTTGTGCTTGGAAGTGTGCCTGGTAACCTTGTGCTCATTTGGCCTACCAGTTGACCAAATGCTTTTCAAGCGCCAAGATAGATTTGGAGTTGACATCATTCATTTGAAAAACTTGATCTGTCTTATGCTTGTTTTGTCTCAAAGTTCCATCTCATCGGCGTGACCCTTCAGGAGTAGCTCCACCTTTTGCTCAAGGTTCATTTCACATTTCCTTCCTTAATTCCAGTTTTGAACCTGAATATTAATTGAATTGTGTGGATAGGGTACCTGTTGTTGGCCTTAATATGGACCCTGATTTCTTGGATTTAGTATGTTTGAGGTGTTCCCGTATCTCATATTTGGATGATTCCTCCATCCAGGATGATGCATGTTCGAGTTCATATCATATTGTTGATGGTTCACATAAACTTCATTTACTTGCTCTTCCACATAACTTGTTACTATTGGGCATAACTCACTCGAATGTCCAAATGCTCCACAAGTGACACAACCTTCGAATACCTATGACACATTATCACTACCTCTCCCAAAGTTTTGGATTAATCAATTTGTAAGCTAATATGCGTTATACTGTAGGATGAGTATACACCGTATAAGCCTGAAGAACTGGAATTTAGCAACTAAACACATGAATTTAAATAAACTAAAAACAGAAAATATTTTTTTATAATTTAAAATAGAATAAAAACAACTAATCAAATAAAAACTAAGTGATAAGCGCAATAACTCCCAGGTAGCAGAGCCAAAATTTGATTGAGGTCGTTGACTATACCGAAAATAACCTTAAATAACCTACTTTAGAATATGGTAAGTAAAGCATCGTATCAAGGAGGAGCTTATGGTTAACACTGAAATTCCTATTTGATTTAATGAAAAATAGTACGTTCTTTTGATTGAGAGAGATTGATTATGACTACTACTTACAACTAACAAAAACTAAAATAATTCAAACTACGAAAATGGAACAAGCAATGAAATTAAGATTGTAAAACGTATGTGTTAATACAAATAATGTCAAAAATGTCATTTGCATTATTCAGTCTCTACACATTTTGATAATCAATTAATCACAAAATATAAACACACATTATGTAAAACTACATTTAATAAATTTTTTATCGAGAAAACTCGCTTCGACAATGTCTCGACTACAACGTCACTTCAGGTATGAACAAACATCATACTAATACTAGTTAAATGATCAAAGAAAATATTTTTCTTAAAACCTCATATTTTTATGTGACAAAACATTTTTACAAAAGTATTTTTATAATAATAAAGAAATATTTTAATAAGAAAAATATATTTTAATTCAAAATTCTCCAACAGCTAGTTTTCCCGCCTAAACCAGATAAAATTTTTACTAGATAAATTTTCACCACATCGGGATAAAATTAGGAGCGTTTTTCGGGACAATCCCGTAAACATGGTGACGGTCCCTTATATATACAAGATTGTCCAAGGTTTAAAGGACCGTCCCCCGCTCCTCCTGATGCCTATAAATACTGCACTATTCCCTGTAGAAAAACCAATCCTCTTGGCACAAAGCATTCTGTTCTTCATTTTCTTCTTCTTTGATCACTATAACGTATTGATATGTGTTTATAAGTGATCCCGTCATCCTCTACATCAAAGTGCAAGAGAAGAATGCTCGTATTCGTCAAGAAACTAAGTGTTATAGATTAGGTATCACACACACACACACACACACACGTAACCAGTGTTACGATTCTCTTCTTCCTCTAAACTCCATTCTTGTATATTAGTGTATCCGAATTATACATGAGTTGTGACTAGTTGTGTTAGTATAGATCGGGACTAAGTGTGAAGTCCTCGTAATAGTTTATAGATTAGGATGGGGTGATCGTACATTTAAAGATTAGGACGGGGTGATCAGTCATTTAAAGATTAGGACGGTGATCGTCCGTGTGTGAAAAATAGGACCGGATGAAGGTCCATGAAGACTTGGATTGGGTGAAGATCCAAGTGGACGAGGTGTTCATCTGTGTAGCCATGTGGGCTTGTGTGTAGATTGGTTCTAGCTAGGATTAAGACTCGACATTCCGCTTAGTGTCATTAATTGGTGTAAGTGTTGGTGTACGGTTTGCTCCGCCTGAAGGGAGTGTGTTAACATAGTGATTGTGAACTCTCGAGTGTGGTACTCGAGGAGTAGAGTAGGGCGAAGAGTGAGCTTCGTACCGAACCACTATAAATCTTCGTATCTCAATTTGGTTATTTTCTTTCCCTATCTCTTGTCTTTACCTTACTTACTTTAGTCATTATTATTGTGTTAATATACGAAAGTTAGATATCATATAAATTCGAATCAAAAGGTTTTCAAAAAGAACAAAATGGAACTAAAAGTTTTTCGAAAAGTAATTATAAACGGAGAAACTATTCATCCCCGTCCTCTAGTTTCTATAGTATGAATTAAAGACATGGTCACTTCCGGTTTCAGGTTCGATCACATATAATAACTAATGTATTTGTCTTACTGGAGATTACGGTTGCTCAAGTTTCATGAACAAAAACTAGCATTTATTCAATAATTAATTGTGGGCATGGAATATGTGTATCCGTACCATCCGTCCATGATCTACACAGTAATTGAATTCGGAACGGTTGGTTGGACCATAATATCATACCGTACTACCAAATTAATTTAATAACACAATGATGGAAGACATAACATATTCATTAAGATCAAAATCAACATCAAAGTGTTCACAACTCTAAAATCATTCAAACAAATAAATCATTGAAAGTACAAAAGATCAAACCCGAGTCCCAGTTGTGATCGAGGGATGTTTAGCCAGACATGGTGATGAGAAGTGCAACACAGGTCATGTATGGAGTCATCTTCTTGTATCTGGATATACGAGAAGTGCAACACAGGTCATGTATGGATTCATCTTCTTCTATCTAGATCTAAAACAACTAATGGTGATGAATAAGGGTTTAAGGTTTTGATGATTGATGTAGATGATGGAAGAGTTTTATGGTTGCTAGGTTTCTTGTAAAGTAAATGATATATGGAGTACGATTTAGGTCGTGATATTTACAAGGATAGGAGTAGGGTTACAAAGTTTAATTTCCTGGGAGGTATTATGAATCGTAGGTTTTTGTAGGAGAAGTAGGAGTAATGGTAGTAACTCTACTTATCTTTGCTCTTGTAATCCACTGTGGTTACTTGGAGTGGGTGCATGGGAAGTAACTCTACTTCTCCTAAACTTGTTTTCACTAAAGTTACTCCTACATGAGGTGTGGTTTTGGTGGGAAGTAGGAGTAAGGGTACTAACTTTAATATACTTAAACATAATTTATCACCGTGAACTTTGACAGTTCCTAGACACGACTCAGTTGAGAATTAGGTCTAGGCCAAAACATGAAAGTTGTAGATCTTGCTTTTCGCTTTTATGTGGCCTTTTTAATCACCCAAAAAGGATTTCGTGTGAAGAAGTTATGGCTAAATTACTACAAAAACTTCAACATGCATCACACAAACGTTGATTCCTTTGTTTGGCTTTTTTTTCTTTCATCCTTATGCACTCTTTAGCTCCATTTGACATCATGCTTTCATTCTTCAGGTTTCCAAAACCATATCGAATAGTCATTAAGGTTTCCCTTAAGCTATACAATTCTTTATCACTTTAGCATATATTCCCTTCAACCTGTTAAACACATAAAGCATCTTTAGGGTACTAATTCTCAAGTAAAATAGGTGCAATTGTAAGTAAATTAACCATGATAAATGTGTATACAAAAGCACCTATCAGGTTGGTAAATAGAGGGGGCAAAATGGAAATGGGCGTTAGAAATTTTGATGTGATGGTAATAGTTGATGAAGAAGTGAAATACGAAGCCATATTTTAGTTGGGTTCAACCGGATTGCCAATGAGAGCGGATAGCCGTTCATTTTCGGTTACAGTTGTTTATTGATGATGATGATGAGTTTGGAGTGCAATGCAAATAATTTTTTGTAGAACTGTAGAGGGGGTTTAAGTACATTTTTTTAACTTATTTTAAGTTTAAGTAAGTTAAGAGTTAAGTTTACATGCTAATATATAAGCAAGCAAGTAATACACATCAATGTGCAAGTAAATAGTGAACTAAAAGACTTAAGGGAAGAGAGAACAAGTACAATGATATATATTGGTTCACGATGAGGGGTTTAGACCATTCGTACATTGAGTTTTGAATTTGCGACACCTATTGCTATTCACCAGTAAAAATCCTTGTGGTGGACAAACCAAATTTGCTTTCACCAATAAACAGCTAGACTCATGGTAACACGTAACAAAAACTCTCCAGGAACCACCCACAATGACCTCACAAACTCTACACATGTATACAAACACTTCCATACTAGGTAGTATCAAACCCTAACGCTTGACCGCACCCCAAGACTTTACATCATTTCTTCTCCACACCCAGAGTAAGACTTATACACTTGTGTCTCCGCACCCGGAGTAAGAATTGACATTTGGTTACAATTTGAGAGATGAGTTATAGTATTGTTTACAAGAATACAAGAATGATAGAAGAAGATAGATGAAGAAGATTCTAGATGAAAACACACAAAGAAAGAATCAAGCTCTTGTAATTTTCTTCTCTTGCAAAGAAGTTTACTTTAAGTAATGATCAGAGAATATTTAAATACAAGTGGTATATTAAAGAGTTACATAGATGCTAGAGAAATAAGAGGGGAGAAATGTTGGGTCTGATTTTCGATCCAATTTTCTCTAAAAAGTATTTAAACAAAAAACAGCCTAATTCATTAAGTCTTTGATAAGGATTTGGGAGAACAACACTCACTGATAAGGATCAAATAGTAAGATCCCCTGATGGAAATCAGAAATCTTACTCTCTGATGGTTATCAGAAAGTGATACTCCTTGATGGGTATCAGAGAGCAGAGCTCACTGACAGTTATCGGTAAGAGCAACTCACTGATAAAATAAATCAGTGAGAGTTGTATAAAGCTCAAACAACAGCCAAGCTTCAGGTAAGTCAAAGACCAAATGAAGAAACTCTTTGTAAACTGATGCGTTTTCAGGGAGCAAGGTATAAAGAGCTACAAACAACACCCGAGGCACTGAGATCTGACAAATGTCTCTTTGACCCTGAAGACTTAACTATGAAAAGAAATTTAGTCTCTGATGATTGGGAGGGAAACTTCTTGGGAAGATAAACGAACGGTCTTATCAAAGGATGATAAAGCAAGATTTTGAGTACAAAAGGTTGTCAGCATTAGAAAACCAAAAGCACGTTTTACCTAGTTTCCAAGGCCCGTGCAATCTACCACCATAGCAAACTACTATACCCATGCGCATCCACAATATTTCCCTTCTTATTTAAACAAAACTTTGTAAACGAGTTAAGTAGGATTCTAAACAAATACATAAAGTAATACTTAGCATCACAACTGATAGGATTCCCTCTCCTAGGAACGAACTAAGCAAATCTATCTACCACTAGTCGTTCTAATAGGAGTGTTTCATTTGTCATCACCCGGAATAGTTTACAGCGAGCAATTCCATTGTAAATCTTTGATTCATTTCTAATAAGATTTATATACGTTGAAAAGTACAGATGGTATTATTAGTAGAATAATTGGTTTTGAGTAAAAGATATCGATTTTCTCAATGTTTGATTGGTATCGTCATTTGCTCAAACTGCGTGGATCAACAAGTGGTATAAGAGCGGGTGGATTTCTCTTAATTCAGATCCTTCTTGAATGCCTGCTAATAATATAAAGCCGTTCTTGAATGTCGGCAAATAACATTGAAACCTGATCCTCAACAAGTCCCCACCAAGTATGCCCTCCTCATACCTTCATTTCACTTCTCAACTACATGATTCCATAATCTTTTTACGTAGGAAAAACTCCAAATGCTTCTTTTCCAGCTCATTAAACCACACATCAATGTATAACTTCCTTGCAAGTACGTTTCTTCGGAAATAAAGCTCACTAGGACAACTCGTCCTGAGTAAATGTTTTCATCTTGAAAACTTATGTACAAAGGTCCCTATAAAAATATGTGTATTAAGACACAAAAGCTATAAGTGTTGTTGTGGTTACTCTCAGAAGCAACCAAGAGCGAGAAAAAAGCATTAATCATTATTGCAATTGGAGCATCAAAAGAAGGGAATATCCGGAAAAGAGGAGATGTCTTCAGGGGATGTGCATCAAGTGCATTAGGGAGTGTTCAATTAACAAGACAGTCCCTGATCTTTCAGAAACTTAACCAGAAGACATCAACAACATAGAATCAGGCTTTATTGATTTTATTTTTATTCTTTGTTGTATTTTATTTGTTAGAAGAAGCCATTATGCTCACTTACAACTAATAATCTTGGTTATTCCTGTATTTAAACAGGGGGAGACTGTTGTCTAGGAAAATCTGAGAAGAGACTCTCTGATTTACTAAGAATAGCCTATTACTATAAGGAAGCTGAACCATTTGTGACTCAGGATCTCTGATGGCGATAGTTCAAGGTCTGCGAGTCTATTTCATGTTCTGCAACAATAAGGAATCAGGCTGTACCTGTTTATTTATTCCTTGTTGTAACTCAGTATGTAAGAAGAAGCCATTATGCTCACTTACTACTTATTAAAATTAGGCTATTTGTATATACAAATAGTGAGAGATTGTTGGGTCTGATTTTTGACACAATTGTCTTGGACAAGTATTTAAACATAAAATAGCATAATTCATTAAGTCTCTGATAAGGATAAGGAAGAACAACACTCACTGATAAGGATCAAAGAGTAAGATCCCCTTACGGAAATCAGAAAACTTACTCTCTGATGGTTATCAGAGAGTGATACTCCTTGATGGTTATCAGAGAGCAGAGCTCACTGACAGTTATCGGTGAACATTGGTCATGAACTTTGGTCACTAATAGTTATCAGTAAGAGCAACTCACTGATAAAATAAATTAGTGAGAGTTGTATAAAGCTCAAACAACAGCCAAGCTTCAGGGAAGTCAAAGACAAACTGAAGAAATACTTTGTAAACTGATGCGGTGTTAGGGAGTAACGCATAAGGAGCTACAAACAACACTAGAGGCACAGAGATGTAACAAATGTCTCTTTGACCCTACAGACTTAACTCTGAAAAGAGACTTAGTCTCTGATGAATGGGCGGGAAACTTCTTGGGAAGATAAGTGAACGGTCTTATCAAAGGACGATAAAGTAAGATTTTAGGTACAAAATATTGTCAGCATTGGAAAACCAAATGTACGCTTTACCTAGTTTGTTAGGCACGTGCTATCTACAACCAGTTGGCAAACTACTATACCCATGTGCATCCACAGTATTTCCCTTCCTATTTAAATAAAACTTTGTAAACGAGTTAAGTAGGATTCTAAACAAATACATAAAGTAATACTTAGCATTACAGTTGACAGGATCCCTTCTCCTAGGAACAAACTCAGCAAAGCTAACTGTCACTAGTCATTATAATAGGAGTGTTTCATTTGTCATTGATGTGTGCTTATTCACACATCCTTTTTAGACCCTAAATCAGATCAAATATACCAAATACTAACCAAATATGCCAAGAAAATGTGTGTTTTAGTATTTGTGTATGTGCAGGTAAGGATATGTGAAAAATGGATAAAACAAAGCAAAACCGACAAAAACGAGCACGAGAATGGGAAAAGGTCAAAAGTCGGAGCCGGGGAAGCTTAATGATCAAAGAAAGCCCAAAAAGTCGAAAGAAGTCCTCAAAGATTCCTAACTTTCAAGAATAGTCCCTGGTCAAAGTTTGAAGAGTTTAGCAACTTTAGTCCCTGTACTTTCACATATTAACAAATATGGCCCTTTGAAGAATTATTTGAAAAGTCAAATGAGATCCTTCATAAATCAAAGAAAGTCAACAAAGGCCTTTGGATTGTATACAGCTTTGGTCCTTATAATTTTTAGAATTACAATATTGGCTTGTCAAATTTTACTAATCCTAAAACCTTAAAAACCTTACAACCGGATCCATACCTTAACCCTTAAAACAGCCAAGCCCAAAATAACACTAAAACCCAAAACCTATAAAAACCTCAAGCCCAAACACAACAACAGCCCGACTCCCACACCTTTACACCTTACCCGAACCACCAACCAAAACCCACCCAGGTCAACCCCACTAAAACCCGGTCAACCCACGCATTAATACCATTTTCAATTTACCCGCCCCCTTTTACCCCTTTTACCCAGATTTCTAAGAACCCTAGTTACTGTTCCTCCAAAAATTAACCCAATTGATAGAGATTAAGGGTAATATAGTCTAATTGCTTCCGTCTCGAAGCTCCTGACATGTCAGGAAATGCCACATTGGCAATCCACATGAGAGTGTGTGCATATGATTGGGTGATGATTGAATCCAAGGGCTGAAATTCATGGATTGGTGAGCAAGGGTGATCTAAGGGATGATATGAGCTCAAACAAACATATATACCACACGGATTGGTGAGCTGGCACTACTAGAAGGATCCAAGACCTCATCCTCTCACGTGTATAAATACCCCCCTCATACCATGTATTCTGTGGGTAGTTTTATGTTAGTGTTATGCTGTCAAATTCATTTTCCAATTGTAATTTCAGATTTCCTTTTGTAATCTCAGTTTATGATTAATGAAATTTAAATTTTCTCTTTTAAATTCCTTAGTTACTTAATATCTTTTACCTTTTTAATCTTATTCATTACTTGTTGATTTAGCTTATTTACTGTCTTATTAGTTTACTTTAATCATTTTTAGCTTTCATAAAACTTAAAATCTCATTGTTATTCACCTAATATAAAAAAAAACCTAAAAAAAAAAATCAGAAAAACTAAAAAAAAAAAATAAATAAATAATAAGTTTTCATTTTCAAATATTAGCTTCAATAAGGTTTGTTTTAGTGTAATACAGACTCATTCTTGCTTCCATAGCATTAGTGAGTTGGTTTAGAGTTAAAAACAGTCCAAATCTCTCAAATTCTCTCTTGGTCAACCAAAGTCAAACTTAGCTTATCAAATAAGCTAAGCTTATTCAGAAGGAGAATTTGCTAGTCCAATTGGAAGTTTGGGAAGCCATTGGCCTGTCTAAAGACAGGCAAGCATAGTGAACCCCCTCTGTTTGAGTTGAGGGGGAGTAAACTTGATTTGAAAGTCTTATATCTCATTTTAGCTTAATTCCTATAGATTTTTGCATATTAGCATACCATTGTTTGAATCTATGTTTTTCTGTTATTTATGTGTTTACTTGATGCATTTGGATTGATTGTTGCTTATGTGTTTCCTGTTTGTCCAATGAATCCTTCATTTGTTCATTCACTTTGTTATCTGCCTAATTGCATCAGTAGGATTTATTTTATATTAAGTGTTCATAGCTACATAAATTTAGTTCATATTAATCTCATATAGCTTATATTTCCATCGTGTATCATTAGTGTAGTCTAAATCTCACCACATAATCAAAATACCAAAAACAGTTTAGTTATAGGAGTGTTTGGTTTAGTGTGAGATTCTAGGTTCAAGTTTGATTGAGAGGTTTAAATCAGTGTAGACATCTTACATTGGACTCATATAGGACTGCCACAACATAAAATTTGCTACTCATTTGATAAAAAGTCAAAATCACTCCTTATTTCAGATTTGCATTCACTGTTAATTATTAGGTTGCAAACATCTCATAATCAGTTACATAATTAGTTTAAGTAGCTTGATATAGTGTCATTTTAGCTTATCACTGCATTATCATTCAACTAGGAGCTTTTAAAATTCCATTTAGTCAACTCTTGCATATTTTTCAACAAGTCAATTTGCATACCATTTTGCTTAAACCATTTTTGCTTTTAATTTTCATTTGCTCATTTTTTAACCAATCTCTCTGAAACTTGAGGGAATTTAATCATTGGAATTTGAGCTTATTAGTCCCATTTTTCTCATATTTTTTTGAATTTTTCTCATAAGCTTTTAACAAGCCTCTTTGGGCTTGTTTGGAAACCAGTTGCCCTACACCAATAATTTTGTCCCAACAGTTCAGTTTCATAATCCATTTTTTAGCTTGTTACTTGGTTCCATTGTTTACAATTTGTCTCTCTGAGTAGCTTGTTATATGAGCTTGAATAACTCGTGCTTTATTCCTTCTGTTGAGCTTATTGGGTAGCTTAATTTAGACCTGCTCAGTTGATTCTTTGGACTGCTTGATTGAGTAGTTGATCAGTTAAGCTCATTGATTGAAATAAGCTTGATCCACTTTTTGCACTTGCTTAATTAAGTTGTTTAGTGCTTATTATAGCTGTTAGAACCTTCTGTGAACACTTTGTGCTTATTGGATAAAGAATGCTTATTAATAAGTACTTTTTGGAACTACTATCTGCTTTTCTAGCTTATCCTGTGAGCTTATCTGCTTAGCTTGAGTAGACTCAAGCTTGAATAAGCACTTTAGACCTATCCTGAGCTTGTGGTACAGTTTGGTGTTCATAGTTTATTAATAAGTGCTTATTCCAACTGCTAATTAGCCCATTCAGCACTTTTCTAGCTTATTTTTTAGTTTTTAAATTTTTCCTAGGTTTCATATAATATTTTAGAATTTTCGTAAAATTTGCAGATTTTTCTGAGTTGTCTTGCTATTTTTATTATTTTATTTTAGTTTTTAATCAATTTTTAATTACTTTTATTAAAGAAAAATCATATAAAAATCAGAAAAAGCAAAAAAAAAATCCAAAAATATTTTAGAAAATAGTTTTTAGTTATTTTAGATTTTTCAAAATTAAATTTGCATTTTTCTCACTTAATTTCTTTTTATTTGCGTTTTTAATTACTTTTTAATTAGTTAAAATAGTTTTTAATTCATAAAAATTAAATAAAAAGTCAAAAAAATATTTTAATTTTCTCAAAATTTTCTTTTATCATTTTTAGCTTAGGAAATTTATTTTCAAACCCGTAGGATTAGTCTAGCTTCAAATTCACTTTTTAATTCGCGCGTTTACGTTTATTTTACGTTTTAGCTTACGGTTTTTGATTCTACGTTACGTTTTAGGTTTGGTAATTTGATTTACTTGCTTAATTGGTTAATTGTGCTTTATTTTCATATTCATTAGTGTAATTCTCATTGAAATCACTTTCACTTTCACGACACTTTTCACGAATCAGGAATTTCAATTTCCATTCACACCTTCACACGGACTACGATCTCTGGATTTGTATTCCCTTCAAATCTTTTGGAGAAATATAAATACTCTATACTATAAACTATATTTGATTTTCAACCAACTAAAATTTTGGCGCCGCTACCGGGGAAGGTTGAAGTGAATTTTTTATTTTCGTTTTCGAATCGTGTTTTGAAAACCTTCCTTTATTTTGTATATATTTTCTATAAAAATATAAAAAGTAAAAAAAAATCAAAAACACTTTTACTAAAGTGTTTTCAAAAATCCAAAAATAAAATAACATCCTCACTCTCGAGGGAGTGTTGTAAACCATTCGGAAAAAACAACAAAAGAGATCGTGAAATTATACGTATTCGAATTACTTTATTACTACAACCAACTAAACGGAGAATACGGAGGTCTTGACATTAAATTGAAGACCGAAGAGAGATCCATTCTTCTCTCCCGCTTCGCTACGCGTAGTAATTGAGGAAACGGTTACGAATAACGTAACGGTTACAAAAAGAGAATAAAAGTTTTGTATTTTGTTTTTCAAAAATTTAAAAAAGCCAAAAACTACTTCCTAACCAAAAAAACAAAAAGATTTTCATTTTCTTTTTCTTTTTCACATTTGATTTTTGTGGTGTATGAACACCCATTCATCCTCTCAAAATCTTATTTCTTCACTTTCAAATCCCGAATGGGTAATTCGACACAATCACCGAGTCCATTTCCTAACCGTTATGGAAATGGAACAAAACAATCAACACCCTCCGGTGGGTGGTGATAATCACCAACACGTGTCAGCTCCCGATCTCCGAACGATGGAGGAGTTGTGCCAACAACCAATGCACGTAAGAGGTGGCCCGATTACCCCTCATAATATCGAGGCTACGGATTTTGGACTCAAGCATCATATGATCCAACAAGTTCAAAATTTGTGCCAATTTCACGGTTTACCGGGTGCTGATGCTAATAAGCATCTTGACAAATTCTTAACCGTCACCCAAAGTATGAAACAAAATGGGGTCTCCGATGACACCCTTCGTCTTTCTCTCTTCCCCTATTCTTTGATGCATCATGCCACCGCTTTGTTTGATCGTCTTCCCAAGAAATCAATTCATACCTTTGAAGAAATGGTTTCAAAGTTCTTGGCGAAATATTTTCCACCATCGATGGTGACGAAACTCCGAAACGATATTAGCAATTTCCGTCAGCTTCCCGATAAATCTTTATTCGAAGCTTGGGAACGTTAGAAGCTTGCTATTGATCGGTGTCCAAACCATAATATGCTTCTTGTTACGATAATCAATACGTTTTATAATGGTTTAACTTTGCGACATCGGGACACGATCAATGCAGCTGCTGGTGGTACTTTTATGAAACGACGTCCCGAAGATTGTTACGAACTTATTGAGAATATGACTGCTCATTACAATTACTGGGATTCCTCAGCCGAGAGGAATGAGTCAACAAAATCGACTATTGCTCATAATTCTTCTGCGTCTAGTTCTGAGATAGCCGCAATTACTAAAAAACTCGATGATTTGTCTACGGTTATTTTATGAATGCATCAAACGACTCAGAATCAAAACCAAGTAAAAAACAATCAAATCAATATGGTTAACCATAGTTGTGAGACTTGTGGTGGTCCTCATTCGTATTTTGAGTGCCTAGCCTCCGGTGGCTTCACTCACGAGAATGTGTATGCTACTTCGGGAACCTACAATATGGGCGGTAATGGTTACCAACCACAGGGAGACCATAATCTTCTTAGCTACCGTTCTAACAATTATCTTGGACCACCTGGTTTCAATCAACCGAATCAAGTCAATCAAGTGAATCATAATGTGCAAAACCGAAACAATCAATTTAACCAGAATCAAAATCAAAACCGGATGAACAATTGTTTTCAAAATCAAAATCAAGGTTTTCATCAGAATCAAAATCGGGGGAATTACAATCAAGGCCCGAATCAAGAGAATTTTCAAAACTCTCAAAACTATGGAAATTTTCAAAATGCTAATCATGGGAATTGCAATGATGGAAATCAAAATTATGGAAATTTTCAAAATCAAGGTTTCAACAACAATAACCGTGGACAAAATTTTTAAAACCAAAATCCAGTTGTGAATCAAAATCAGTCGTCCTCGGATGAGTTACTTAAGCAATTTATGAAAAGTCAAGAGGAAATGAATAAAATGCTAATTAATCAAATGACTGAATTGAATAAGCGTTTAAATGATCGTTCCTCGGGTTCGGGTACTCTTCCAAGCAACACGATCGCTAACCCAAGGGGCAATGTTAAAGCGATCACGACTAGAAATGGTGTCTCATACGATGGACCCATGGTTGTCCAACCTCCGGTTGTCCAGCCGTCAAAGCAGAAGGAAAAAGTTGTTGAACCAGAAAAAGAAGTTCCAGTCAAGACTAAATTGCCTTATCCGTCAAGATTGAACGATCAGAAGCTCCGTGACAAAGCTAATCATCAAATGGAGAAGTTCTTCCAAAACTTCCAAGATTTGCACTTCGATATTAGCTTCGCGAATGCTATACTTTTGTTAATACAAATATCGCCTAAAAACATTATTTATATTTTACGATCTTTGCTAAGTTTTGTTAACGACAAAGTGTAAACTTTAGTTTCGAGTAAAACATAATTTTAGTTTAAAGACTTGCGTAATTAGACATTTGCTACATTTATATTTCTTATAAAACACAACACTTTTTATATTTCTTAAAATAGAAAAATGTTAACATCACATCATGCATTTATGGTAAGTTTGTGTGTTTGACTTACCATAAGCTCTTACACATTTTTGGAAGTATTCTACTTTGATTCAATGTGTTTGACTAGAAATAAGTTGATGTGACCTTGGTTGGTTTGGAAAGATTTATTGCAAAACCTTCTGTCAGCCTGGCGGAACCCGGGAGGTACACGGGTGGAACCCATCTGAGGGTTCCGCCGTATCCGCCAGACCTGCTGAAGGTTTTGCTATAAATACCAAGCCATTTGTTTGAATTTTGGCTTTATCACTTCTCAATATATTTCACACACATACATTCATATCATTCATCTAACCCCTTAACATTTCATTTTGATGTGAAGTTTCTTTTGTAGCAAAGAGGTTCACAAGTTCATATAAAGTTACAAACAACACAACGTTGCAAGACTTGTTAGCTTAGAATTGTGTAGACTTTTTTTAGTTTACACTTCATTTGATTGTGTGTTTTCAGTTGTGATCGGTTAGTATTTTAGGCCTTAAAATACATAGTGTGACGGAAGTTGTTGTACCCTTGTAAAAGAACTAACGGGAGTGGTTGTACCCTTGTAAAAGAACTCGACATCTAGCTTAGTGTCGGTAATCGTGTAAGCGACGTGTAAGGTTTTCTCCGCCGGTGAAAGGAGCTTGTTGACTAGTGAAAGAAACTCTCGAGTTAGATACTTGGGGCGTGGACGTAGGGCAGGGAAAAAGAGTCCTTGTAGCCGAACCACGATAAATACCCGTGTTGTGGTTTGATCGTTTCTTTCTTTATACTTGCATGCTATATATTGTCTTTGTGTTCATATCTTTGATTAAACGGAAAGTGTCAAAAGATAATTAAACGAAAAACCGGTAAAACTATTCAACCCCCTTCTAGTTTTCCACAATTGGCATCAAGAGCTACGTTACTCAAGTTTTTAAAATATATTGTGTTTTAAAACTTGAAACGATCCATGGATTTTGAAAATTACAAAGAAGGGCAATCTATGCAAAGACCACCACTTTTTGAAGCAAATGGTTTTATATATTGGAAAAACCGATTTGAAACTTACGTGAAATCTAAAGATATAGATTTATGGTATATAATCATTGATGGTGATAATATAGTTACGAATAGTAAGGATGAAGATCAAAAGATATTAATTGCTTAAAATAATGAAGCTAAAATGATGCTTTACAATGCTTTGCCTAAGAAAGAATATGAAAGAGTCTTTATGTGTAAAACCGCCAAAGAAATTTGGAAATCTTTAATAGTCACTCATCAAGGAAACTCATAAGTTAAGGATAACAAAATTGATCTTCTTGTTCAACAATATGAACAATTTGCTATTCCCGAAGATGAGACTATTGATAGTGCATTTGCTAGGTTTAACACTATTATTACTTCATTTAAAGCACTTGATGAATCATTTTGTAGCAAGAATATTGTCAGGAAATTCCTTAGAGCACTCCATCCGAAGTGGAGAGCAAAAGTGACGACAATTGAAGAATCCAAGGATCTTTCAAGCATGTCACTTGATGAGCTAATTGGAAACCTCAAAGTTCATGAAATGGTAATGGAAAAAGATTCGGAAGTAGTTAAAGGCAAGAAAGAAAAGGTTAAGTCCATTGCCTTGAAAGCTAGAGTCCAATCAAGTGATGATGAAGAATCTAGTTCGGATAGTGAAGATGAAGAATATGCCATGGCCATTAGAGACTTCAAGAAGTTCTTTTGTAGACGAGGGAAGTTTGTAAGGCAACCTAAAGATGACAAGAAAACCTTCCGAAAAGATCGTGATGATAGGAAAGGAAAGGTTGAAAGGAAATGCTTTAGGTGTGGAGACACAAGTCATCTCATAGGAGAATGTCCAAAACCACCCAAAAGCAAGTCTCAACAAGCTTTTGTGGGTGGTGCTTGGAGTGACTATGAAGAAGATGACGATGAGCCGAAGAATGATGAAATTGCTCTCATGGCTCACGACTCAAATGAGGTACTCTTGGACTCATTTTACTCTTGTATTGATGATGACACCTTACAAAAAGAATATAACAAACTTTGTGAATTAAGCTTAAAAATCATATACAAAAATAAATTTTTGAAAACTAAAAAGGAGTTTTTAGAAAATGAAGTTTATGAGTTAAAAGAAAAAGCTAAGAGATTAGAAAAGAGTAAAGGTATTGACACATCATGCAAATCATGTGAAGAGCTTAAACTCGAAATTGAGAAACTTAGAATTACTCAAGATGATCTAATAAAACAAACCACAAAGTTTAAGAAGTTCGATAAAAGTATTTCTTGTGCGGATGAAATTATGAAACTTCAAAGTCACCATTTAATAAAACAGAACTAGGTTTCATGAAACTAGAAACTTCGAAGAGTCAAACGAAACAAGAAAAGAAAGCACAAGAAACTAAAAAAAATGCTACAGAAACCCGTGGAATAGACGGAACCCAAAATAGGGTTCCGCCCGTTAAACCCAAAGGTTCCGACGGGTCTGCAGCAGCAGTGACAACTTCCATGTCGGATCATTCAAAATTTGTTAAAGTCACATATAAAAATGAAACAAAACCTGCTATTAAAACTAGAGTAGGACTTAGTAAAAACGAATTTAGAACTAGAACTACTTAACCGAGACCTAAGACTCAAATTCCCAAACGCCCCTTTCCAAAGAGTAACTACAACACACGACCAAACTACCAACATGTTTGGAACCAAAAGACTCCTGGACATTACCAAACTCCAAATTACATGTCATGGAACCCTTATGTTCTATTTTCATACTTGGATCAAGTTAATGGTATGCTTAACCAAAATGGACCCATGAGAAATTGGGGACCAAATATTTGAGTGTTTTTCGTAAAATAGGTGTGCCTCAAAGTATGTTTGGAACCGGATGAATGGATTAAAGATAGCGGTTGTTCAAGGCACATGACGGGTAACAAAAGCCTCTTCTCAACTTATCACAAATGTGATGGAGGTAACGTTACGTTTGGTAGTAAAGCTAAGAGCAAAATCATCGGAAAAGGTACTATCTCTCATGACTATCTTTTTATAGATGATGTAGGTCATGTTGATAACTTAGGTTTTAATCTCCTTAGTATTAGTCAACTTTGTCGTAATAAGTATAACGTCCTTTTTAGTGAAAATGGAAGTAAAATACTTAAAGATGGCATAACCATAGCCAAAGGTGTTCTTAAGAACAACGTGTATGTCATGAAGATGGATCAAACATCTAGAGACAAACTTTGTCTTACTTCATTAAATGACTCTTCAACTTTATGGCACAGACGTTTAGGACACGCTAACATGAGACTTATACAAAACCTCTCCTCCAAAGACCTAGTTCGAAACCTACCTAAGTTGAAATATGACCAAGACTTTTGTGACGCTTGCAAAGTCGGTAAACAAGTCCATAGTAGCCATAAGGCTAAAAACTTGGTTTCTACATCTAGGTGTCTAGAACTTTTGCATATGGATTTGTTTGGTCCATCCACTATACAAAGTTATGGAGGTAACTTCTATACTCTGGTCATAGTAGATTATTACTCAAGATATACTTGGACAAAATTTTTGAAAAGTAAAAATGAAGCTTTTGATAAATTTGAGATTCTAAGTAAGAAAATTCAAAATCAAGTAGGGTGTAGTATTGTGTCTATTAGAACGGATCACGGTCGTGAATTTGATAATGAATTTCAATTTGGAAACTTTTCTGATAAAAACGGTATTACTCATAACTTTTCGGCTCCACGCACTCCTCAATCTAATGGTGTAGTAGAACGTAAAAACCGGACTTTGCAAGAGATGAGTAGAACAATGCTTAATGAACAAAACATTCCACAAAAGTTTTGGTGTAACGCCGTTGACACATCAACTTACATTCTAAATCGAGTCTTAATTAGACAATTTTTGAATAAAACTCCCTATGAACTATATAAAGGTAAAAAGCCTACATTAGGATACTTTAGAGTGTTTGGGAGTAAATGCTTTATTCTTAACACCAAGGATTATCACACCAAATTTGACCCAAAGTCTTATGAAAGTGTATTTCTTGGATATTCACAAAATAGTAAAGCTTACATTGTTTTAAACAAAGAAACCTTAAGAGTCGAGGAATCGTTGAACGTAACATTCGACGAGAGTCCACCTCCCTCTAAGACATCACCTTTGGTAGATGATGACTTAGTTGAAAGTCAAGCTATTGAAAACCAAGTAATCTTAGAAAATGACAAGGAAGATGAACCATTAAGCAAAGAAATTGTTAATGTTAAACAATTCAAAAGTCATCCATTAGATAATGTCATAGGAAAAATTAATGAGAGAACACTAAGATCTAAAGCCCAAAATGAAAGTAACGACTTTTGTTTCGTGTCAACCATAGAACCGAAAAACATTAACGAAGCCATAAATGATGAGTCTTGGGTAATAGCCATGCAAGAAGAGTTAAACCTATTTGTTAGGAATGATGTATGGACCTTAGTTCCTCAACCAATGAGTCAAACAATAATTGGAACAAAATGGGTTTTTCGTAATAAAATGGATGAAAATGGAATTGTGTCTAGAAACAAAGCTAGCTAGTAGCACAAGGATATAATCGACAAGAAGGCATTGACTACGATGAAACTTTTGCTCCGGTTGTTAGGCTCGAGTCAATTAGAATCTTACTTGCATATGAATGTGCACACAATTTTAAACTTTTTCAAATGGACGTCAAAAGTGCATTCCTAAACGGGGTTATAAATGAAGAAGTGTATGTTGCTCAACCACCGGGCTTCATCGATTTTGAAAAACCTAATCATGTTTACAAACTTAAAAAGGCTCTTTACTGACTTAAGCAAGCTCCAAAAGCATGGTATGATCGACTTAAAACCTTCCTAGTTGACCATAAGTATACCATGGGCTTAGTTGATAATACTCTCTTCATTAGGAAGAAAGGGTTCACATATTATCATAGTCCAAATCTATATTGATGACATTATATTTGGATCAACTTGTCAAGAATTATGCGTAGATTTCTCAAAAATCATGCATGACGAGTTTGAAATGAGTATGATGGGAGAACTCAACTTTTTCCTAGGACTCCAAATTAAACAACTAGAAGATGGTATCTTCTTTAACCAATCTAAACATATTAAGGACATGCTTAAGAAATTTGGATTAGAAGATTCTAAACCAATCAATACTCCCATTTCCACGGAAACTAAACTCACCAAGGATGAGGAAAGTGAATCCGTAGATAGCACTAAATATAGAGGTATGATTGGAAGTCTACTTTACCTAACGGCTAGTAGACCCGATATTATGTTTAGTGTTTGTCTATGTGCTCGTTTTCAAGAAGATCCTAAGACAACTCATCTCGAAGCCGTTAAAAGGATTTTTAGATATATTAAGGGCAGTACACATTTAGGTTTATGGTATCCCAAAGGAACGGGAATAGACACCATAGTGTATGCCGACTCGGATCATGCCAATGACTATGTTGATAGAAAAAGCACAAGTGGTATTTGTACTTTTGTTGGACATTGTCTCACCTCATGGTTCTCTAAGAAGCAAACGGCTCTCGCTATCTCAACAACGGAAGCCGAATACGTTTCGGCCGGAAAGGCATGTCAACAAGCTCTTTGGATGAAGCAAGCTCTTGTCGACTACGAAATTCAACTTAACGATATCACCATTCTTTGTGACAACAAAGGAGCCATTGATCTTAGCAAAAATCCAGTTCAACATGCTCGTACCAAACATATTGAAATCCGTCATCATTTGCTTCGTGATAATGTTAAAAAAGGAAACATCTCAATTGAGAAAGTTTCTTCCGAAGACAACATAGTCGTCATTCTCACAAAACCTCTTAAACGAGAACCCTTTAACCTTCTTAGGCTAGGCTTAGGACTCATGGAACCTACATTGTAGTTCTAGACATTAGACAAAAATCACAAAAATCAAAACAAATCAATAAGTCTTTTTCTCAGCAGGGTCGGCGGAACCCTCAGCCATAACGGGCGGAACCCTCTTTTTGGTTCCGCTGTATCCGCCGACCTGCAGAACCTTTTTCTTAGTTTATATTAAACCAAACACCCATTATCTCATACCACAACTTCCAAACTGCTACTATTCACTTCACCACTCATCCACAACTACGAATTTTTGATCCTTCCTTCATTCACATTGCTCATCAATCATCATTGTAAGTATTCTAAACATGATTACACTCCTGATCTGAGTCTAGGAACTCTATTTTTGCACAAAAACAAAAACTTGGGGTTATGCGTTAACTTGAGAAACCCATGCATGAAATTAGGTGTTTAACAAAACTAATCATGTTTCCCATAGTTAGGAATTGCATTATTATAAGTTATTAACATGTTTACTAAAACACCCCATGTCAAATTCTTGCAAAAATTTCTCACAAATAGGACAAATATTTTTTCGTCTCACATTGTAAATACAAAATCAAAACGTTATGTTCAAAAACATCACTTGCATAATGTCTCTTGAATGCTAAAGGGAATACATAACCAATATGTATTTTCGGGTACATTCAAATGAAGCTACATTGAACTAGGAGCGCTTGGGTTATCTTTTGTTGTATAACTAAAATTGCATTCTAAAACGTTTTGAGCATCAAAATAAGTCAAGATAACCGCACCTCCACATTGTTTTCATATAGGCACACACTAGAACATCCACATTACAATAGTCATTTACTTAGACTAAAATGTGAAATTTTGTTTTTCTAGGAATCATCATGCCTCCTCTAACCCATTACGACAACAAGGACACCATTAAGTACCTACCCAAACACCACAAAACCAAAGGTCTTACTCCAACTCAAATTGATGTTTTCAAAGCCCTAGAAAAGCGTTATGTCCACGAAGGTAGAACCATTGACCCATCCTTCATAGAAGGTACAAACCTACCTAATGAACTTGCAACCATCAACTTTGATTGTCTTTTAGAAATCAATGAGCCTATTTGTCCTAGGTTTATCTTAGAGTTCTATGCATCCGTCACTCTCTCCACGGATGAGTATGGTCGCATGTCAATTAACTTTAGGGCTAGTAGTCATGAATACTCCTTCACTCTCGAGGAATTTGCTCAAATCCTAGGTGTCCCAAACCATGGTACTTGCATCTACTCCGACAAGCATTCTCTCTCAACTCTTGACACACTCATTGACTGAATCCATCCCTATGATACCCCTCTTGTGTCCAAGGATGAACTCCGTGACCACATCTTCATTAGGACCACCAACACTAGGAGAACCCGAACCAGAAATGAGGTCAACAAGGACCCATATGGAATGGAACTCAATGAACTCAAGCCCCAATTCAAGAAATGGGAAGAACTCATTAGAGCCAATGTCATTAGCACCATAGGAAACCGGGATCATATAAATGTTTACCTTTGCTACATGCTCTACTCCTTGTCCGTTAGGCAACCCTTCAACCTTGCCTACTACATGGCCAATAGAATGGCCGACATTCCCGTGCAAGGCACAACGGCTATGCCGTATGGAATGCTCTTGATCCATCTCTTTAGGTTCATCTCTCCCATTCCACCAACTCCTAGAGGTCTTCGCCTAGACTACTCTCTCATTCCACACACTTTTGTCCCACTAAGTGATAAGAGAGTCTACAAAGCCCAAGGAAAACGTCCTCATCCTCCTACCTCCTCATCATCATCCTCAATGAGTGAAGATGAGACTTTGCCCAACTCTAGGCTCCCGCCTCTAGAATACCTTTCCCAACTTTCGGATATTCCAAATGAGTCGACGGAGTTCAAGAAAACAAAGGGGATGTTCAAGAATCTTGGGAGATTCCTTGGAAAGCTCAAGAAGAAGATTGACCATCAATGAGAGCGGGTGTGTAGGAGTGTTTCCACAAGGTGCTATTTGAACAATTTGGCCGTTTAAACAATGTTTGTCATGAATTTGTGTGTTGGTAGGATATTTGGTACAATTTGGAACATGTATTAACTAACTATGATGCAGGACGACAACATTTGGCATGTTTTCAAATTTTCAAGTTTATGTAAATTTCACTAAGTATAGTGAAATTCGCTAGCCCCCGGTCAAAGTCCAATGGTATGCGCGTTTACATGTCCAATTTTTGCATTTCTTAACCAGATATGAATTATATTTTTGTTTTTAGGAGTTTTTGAAAAATTTGAAAATCGTCTCGCGGGTCAAAAACGTGGACTGCCTCGTTTTTCAGCACTGGCGGCACCCTAAAATGGGTTCCGCCAGTGTATTTTTCTGGAATTCTAGAATTGGCCCATAGGATCAGACGGAACCCTGAGGAGGGTTCCGCCTGTGTAGTCCCAGGGTTCCGCTAGTAGACCTGCAAAAATATTTTTTCATTCTCGACATTTCAACTTTCACTCAACACAAATCATCCTTTTTAAATAGAAATCCATTCCCTACTAATTGTTAAGAACATTAGGGTCTTTCTCATCCTTTAGAACTCATAGAAAACCATTTCCCGCCAAATTTCAAACTTAACCATAACCACCTCAAGGAACCTTCACCCTTAAAGGAAGGAACCCTTCCAAAGGTTCCTTGCAATTCGTGAAACATATACCTTCAACCAATTTGCCAAAACCACTAATCATTTAGTGCAAATCTTTGTCTTCTTCTTTCACCATTTTCATTGGATTGACTTCCAATGATTTGACAACCCTCATAAATCTTCCAAATCATTAGCAACCTCCATTTTTGTATGGTTAAACATCAAATCCAAACACTCCTTCCCATACTTCTTCATCTCTATAAATTTAACCATCTTAGAACACCCTCAAATCACACCATCACCATCACAATCTCTGATTCTAAACCTCTAATCAACCATTTCTACAATGACAAAGTCAACAATAACCTCTCAACCATCCTGACCCGTTCGGAGAACCGCATGCATAAGTGTCAAAGCACTTTGGTCCAACCACATAATCAACTTAAGTTCCTCATCCTCGGATGAATTCTCCTCACCCATCAAAAATGAACATTTTCTAAACCTTGCATCTCCATCTCCATCACCCAAAGAAACCAATGAGCTCACCACTCCACCACCAACAAAATCACCCATTGACCCTACTCCACCAAGTGCTCCAATCCAACCATCCAAAACTCCATCACCAACACTACCACCTAAACTAGAACCAATGGAGTTATTTGGGTCTCCTCCAACATCACCACATCCTTTTGTACAAGATCTCAATGATCTTCCACCAAGATCAACAAATCCACCACCTTTGACAAATCAAAACCCGAGGCCATTGCTTGACCACAATGAGCCTTTTGTACACAACTAACCACCACAACAAGAGTACCACCATCCAAAACCATTGTTGTTTCACCCTATCTTCAGTGACATCCATGGTCCTCTATATGGAGAATCTAACTTTGAAAACCATGATCACCCAATTCCACCACATTCTCAATCCCAATCTTTTGAGTCTTTCTTTCCTTCTTATGAGGAAATTCAAAGCATGATTGAAAATCACCTCCATCAAGCAATTGAATTTTAAACAACCTTGCTTGACTCCATACCAAACCCATCCTCTGCTCAAGAAACCAACACCAACCCACTACCACCACCATCATCAAACGACCCGTTTCCACCCACTCATCACCATGTTTGCTCACAATGTGAGCAAATGCTCAAAATAGGTGAAAGCATCAAGATGTTGCTTCACCAATTTCAAGATCAAACCCGCTTTGCAATACAACACATCATAGAGCGTTTGGATGCTCTCTACCACCCAAACCAATCCTAGACCAACTTTGGAGGCCTTTCGCCCCACTTAGGAAATGTGTTGAATGACTTCTACTTATAGAAGTAGGATGTTATTTTTCTTTTATTTCTTAGTTGTTTTTTTATCTTATCTTTTTATTTTTAGAAGTAGGGGGATATTTTTCATTCCTTGTCCTTTGACTTTTATAAAGTCAAATTTTACTTGGAATGACATCTTTTACTACTATCTTATTTGCATTGTTGGTTGATCATATATGACTTGTGATTGTGATTGCTTATATTCTCATATAGTGTGGTAACTACAAGCTTGCTTATGTGTCATTATCACCAACTAACCATTTTTTTTAAGTTCAAAATCTATGTTTCCCATCTTGGCACTGCTTTTAGGGGGAGTATCGACCAAGGGGGAGCAAGTGCATAGTTCCGCTTCGCTACTCTACTTTTTGTTTCGACAAAAAAGGGGAGAATGATATATAAACTTATCAACTTAAAATGATTTTCATCACTTAAGTAAAACAAGTTTAAATAACATTTTTTTAAGTCTTAAACACTAAAATTTTGTGAGTTACTTAAAAACAAAGTTTATGTTTTGTCATCAACAAAAAGGGGGAGATTGTTAATACAAATATCGCCTAAAAATATTATTTATATTTTACGATCTTTGCTAAGTTTTGTTAACGACAAAGTGTAAACTTTAGTTTCTAGTAAAACATAATTTTAGTTTAAAGACTTGCATAATTAGACATTTGCTACATTTACATTTCTTATAAAACACAACACTTTTTATATTTCTGAAAATAGAAAAATGTTAACATCACATCATGCATTTATGGTAAGTTTGTGTGTTTGACTTACCATAAGCTCTTACACACTTTTGGAAGTATTCTACTTTGATTCAATGTGTTTGACTAGAAATAAGTTGATGTGACCTTGGTTGGTTTGGAAAGATTTATTGCAAAACCTTCTGTCAGCCTGGCGGAACCCTGGAGGTACCCATCTGAGGGTTCCGCGGTATCCGCCAGACCTGCTGAAGGTTTTGCTATAAATACCAAGCCATTTGTTTGAATTTTGGCTTTATCACTTCTCAATATAGTTCACACACATAGATTCATATCATTCATCTAACCCTTTAATATTTCATTTTGATGTGAAGTTTCTTTTGTAGCAAAGAAGTTCACAAGTTCATATAAAGTTACAAGTATTCAACACAACGTTGCAATACTTGTTAGCTTAGCATCGTGTAGACTTTGTGTAGTTTACACTTCATTTGATTGTGTGTTTTCAGTTGTGATCGGTTAGTATTTTAGGCCTTAAAATACATAGTGTGACGGAAGTTGTTGTACCCTTGTAAAAGAACTAACGGGAGTGGTTGTACCCTTGTAAAAGAACTCGACATCTAGCTTAGTATCGGTAATCGTGTAAGCGATGTGTAAGGTTTTCTCCGCCGGTGAAAGGAGCTTGTTGACTAGTGAAAGAAACTCTCGAGTTGGATACTCGGGGCGTGGACGTAGGGCAAGGAAAAAGAGTCCTTGTAGCCGAACCACGATAAATACTCGCGTTGTGGTTTGGTCATTTCTTTTTTTATACTTGCATGTTATATATTGTCTTTGGGTTCATATCTTTGATTAAACGGAAAGTTTCAAACGATAATTAAACGAAAAACCGGTAAAACTATTCAACCCCTCTTCTAGTTTTTCACAACTTTTAATGCCGAAATTTGCGTCTATGGTTAAAAATCTTTTGCATAACAAGGAAAAATTGTTTGAAATGGCAAAAACCCCGTTGAATGAGAATTGATCGGCGGTTATCCTCAAAAAGCTTCCCGAAAAGCCTGAAGACCCCGGTATTCCTTGCAATTTTCGGGGATGGGTGAGTGCTTTGCCTTGGCCGATCTCGGTGCTAGCATTAACCTAATGCCATTATCTGTTTGGAAAAAGTTATCTTTACCCGATTTGACTCCGACTTGCATGACCCTCGAGCTTGCCGACCGAACTACTTCCCGCCTGATGGGAATAGCCGAGAATGTCTTTGTCAATGTGAGAAAATTCCATTTACCCGCCGATTTTGTCATTGTTGATTTTGATGCTGATCCATGAGTACCTCTCATTCTCGGGAGAGGTTTCCTAAGGACTGGCCGTGCATTAATTGATGTTTATAATAAAGAAATTACCCTACGCGTTGGTACTGAAGTCGTAACGTTTAATTTGGATCAAACCACGAGATACTCCTTCAATTATCACCATTTTTCTGCGAACCGTATCAATGTTATTGATATTGCTATGGAGGAGTATTCTCAAGAACTTCTCGGTTTTTCTGAAAATGCTTCTAGTGGCAATCACACTCCTTCTTCTCAACCAATTGTTTCTGATCCTTCCCTTTCCCTCACTCCGTTTGAGGGAAGTGATTTCATTTTGGAAGAGATCAAGGCCTTTCTTTCTAATGATTCGATTTCACCAGAAATTGATCATTCCGTTTGCGATCCGGAGGGAGATGTTCTTTTAATTGAAAAATTGTTGAATGAAGACCCGACTCCGTCTCTCCCTGATGGACCTTAAAATGGATGATGTTAAAGAAGTTAAGTCGTCTAATGAGAATCCTCCAGAGCCCTAGCTCAAGGATTTACCTCCTCATCTTGAATACATTTTTTTAGAAGAAACCGATAAACTTCCCGTTATAATTTCAAAAGACCTTAAAGATGAGGATAAGACCCGTCTCTTAGATGTGCTCAAGAAGTATAAGAGTGCCATCGCTTGGCAAATTTCCGATATCAAGGGCATAGACCCTCGTTTTTGTACTCACAAAATTTTACTTGAAGATAATTACAAACCTTCCGTCGAACAACAACGACGGGTTAACCCGAAAATTCATGAGGTTATCAAAAAGGAAGTTATCAAACTCCTCGATGCCGGAATGATTTATCCAATCTCGGATAGCTCATGTGTTATCCCGGTGCACTGTGTTCTGAAGAAGGGTGGTATGACCGTCGTGACAAATGAAGATAATGAGCTGATTCCGACACGTGTTGTTACCGGATGGAGAGTGTGTATTGATTACAGAAAATTGAACGATGCCACTCGTAAGGACCATTTCCCAATTCCTTTTATGGATCAAATGCTCGAACGTTTAGCGGGAAATGAGTTCTATTGTTTTCTTGATGGCTTTTCCGGGTATTTTCAAATTCCGATTGACCCTCCAGACCAGGAAAAGACACTTTCACTTGCCCTTATGGAACGTTTGCTTATCGTCGTATGCTTTTTGGCTTATGTAATGCTCCAAGCACGTTCCAAAGGTGCATGATGGCAATATTCCATAATATGATTGAGAAAACCATGGAAGTTTTCATGGATGATTTCTCGGTTTATGGAGATTCCTTCAATTCTTGCCTCTCCCATTTAAACAGTATGCTGAAACGGTGTGAAGACACCAACTTGGTTCTAAATTGGGAGAAGTGCCACTTCATGGTTAAAGAGGGCATTGTCCTCGGCCATAAGATTTCGAAATCAGGGATTGAGGTCGATAGAGCTAAAGTCGACGTGATTGCTAAGTTACCTCATCCCACAACCGTAAAAGGAATTAGAAGTTTTCTCGGTCATGCCGGCCTTTACCGACATTTTATTCAAGACTTTTCCAAGATAGCCCGACCCCTGACCCATCTCCTTGAAAAATATGCTCCGTTTATCTTCTCAAAAGAGTGCATTGAAGCATTTAATATCCTAAAGAAGAAGTTAACGGAGGCTCCTATCTTAGTTGCCCCCGATAGGAACTTGCCTTTTGAGCTAATGTGCGATGCGAGCGATTATGCTATCCGGGCAGTCCTGGGGAAACGTAAGTCAAAATATTTTCAGCCGATACACTATGCTAGTAAAATAATGACCGATGCTCAATACCATTATACGACTACTGAAAAAGAAATGTTAGCCATAATTTATGCTTTTGAAAAATTCCGACCTTATCTCATCTTGAAGAAATGCATAGTGTATATGGATCATTCGGCCCTTAAATATCTAATGGCAAAGCAAGATTGATGCGGTGGGTTCTATTCCTTCAAGAATTCGATGTTGAAATTCGAGACAAAAAGGGGGCTGAGAACCTTGCCGCCGATCACCTCTCAAGATTAGAAAATCCCCATCAAAGTGATTTTGAGAAAAAGGAAATTACCGAAACGTTTCCTCTCGAGACACTTGGGAATTTATCACATAATGATCCTAGTACCCCATGGTTCGCCGACTTTGCGAATTACCATGCGGGGAATTTCATAAGAAAAGGGATGTCATTCCAACAAAAGAAGAAATTCTTCAAAGATGTTAGACATTATTTCTGGGACGACCCTTACTTGTTCAAAATCTGTACGGATCAAGTAATCTGGCGGTGCGTTCACGGCAAGGAAGCCGCTGACATTCTTATGGCAAGCCACAATGGACCCATGGGGGGACATCATGGTTCCAACTTCACCGCTAAGAAAGTTTTCGATTCCAGCTTCTATTGGCTGATGATATACCGGGATGCCCATGACTTGGTTAAGTCATGTGATTCTTGCCAGCGTCAAGGAAAAATCTCTCAAAAAGATGAGATGCCTTAAAATGCTATCCACGTATGTGAGATCTTTGACGTATGGGGTATCGATTTCATGGGAGCATTCCCGTCGTCTAGAGGAAACAAATATATACTAGTGGCCGTTGATTACTTGTCAAAATGCGTTGAAGCAAAAGCGCTCCCCACCAATGATGCCTGAGTTGTTGTAAAATTTCCCAAAAGTCTCTTTGCCCGATTTGGTGCACCTCGTGCTATTATAAGTGATCGTGGGACCTATTTCTATAATGACTAATTTGCTAAAGTTATGCTCAAATATGGTATCACACATCGTCTTTCTACTGCATATCATCCGCAGACTAGGGGTCAAGTTGAGGTGTCAAATCGTGACTTGAAATGAATCTTAGAAAGGACCGTAGGAGAACACTGTGCTTCATGGGCTGATAAGTTAGATGATGCATTATGGGCTTTCCGGACCGCTTACAAAACACCCATTGGGTGTACTCCTTACAAGCTGGTTTACGGGAAGGCCTGTAATTTGCCCTTTGAACTTGAGCACAAGGCCTACTGGGCCTTGAAACACGCTAATTTTTATCTCAAAACCGCGGGTGATCATCGTAAAGTTTAATTAAATGAATTGACTGAGCTTCGTGATCAGGCTTATGAGAATTCTTTGATCTACAAAGAGAAAACAAAGAGGATTAATGATGCTAAGATTAAAGACCATGTTTTTAACGTTGGTGATCGAGTCCTTCTTTTCAATTCTCGATTGAAGATATTCTCAAGCAAGTTAAAAACCCGTTGGTCTGGACCATTCACCATTACCCAAGTTTTCCTTATGGCACCATCGAATTATCTCAACCCGATGGTCCCAATTTTAAGCTGAATGATCATCGTCTCAAACACTATTTTGGAGGGGACATACCACCCACGGTTGTCCCGGATCTACAGACTTCCCCTAAGGGCAATTAAATTCGGGGATCGAGTCAAGCTCATGTGACTCGGTGAACAAAAACAAGCGCTTCGTGGGAGGCACCCCATGCTTATCCTTTTTTCATCTTCTTTATTATCTTATTTCTCCAACGTGACGTGAGGGGGGCGACCCTTTCCAAACTCGTATTTTCGTGGTTGTTTGTGAATGTCCAGGAATTCCCCGAAGATTGAGGACTCTCGTGCTCGTGTTTTGTCGTTCTCTCCACTCGAGTCTCATTCTTCGCTGCTCTTTCGGAAATTCACCATATACAAAATCTTATCGACTAACGTTTATCTCTTGGTATACTTAATAAACGGACTTAGATATTACGTATGATTAGCCATACCCTTAAAACATTGAGGAATGTTTCACTTTAGTCTGGGGGGGGGGGGTGAATCTTCGATTCGATTTAACCTGATACTTTCGTTTGAGCTATTTACTCGCGCAACTCCGTTTTCCACCTAAATTCGAAAATTTTTGTCACCTTTATATATATATATATATATATATATATATATATATATATATATATATATATATATATATATATATATATATATATATATATATATATATATATATATATATATATATATATATATGATATAATAAGAAGATTTGATACCTTGTTTGACTTTCCTGTTGGTGAGAGTAGAAATAAATATTCCAACTTGACCTGGCGTGTTGAGCTCTAGCTAGTCTCCCTTAACCAATGATAATCAAATAAGCTTATGCTAGTCTTGTACACCAGGAGCTATAAAATGCGAATTCTTTCTTAAGAATCTGCAAGTTCCCGTACTTGACTTTATACATGCGCAGCTTAAAAGCCTTTGCTAGTCTTTTACACAAGGAGCTATAAAACGCGAATTCTTCTTCTAGAATTTGCAAGTTTCCGTAACTGACTTTAGATATGCGTGGCTGATTATCGGCTAAGCATTCGTTGGTTTCATTATTTGAGATCTTAAATTGCGAAGAGCAAGAAATGATAAGAGTTTATTTAGAAGTTTGATGCTAAACGTGGAGTAGTTGGTTCTCTTTAGAGCTCATGGAAGGTACTTGTGTTTGCTCCCACAAAATTGTTTCACCGATATATAATAGATGTATTCGGTTAATTAGTGGTATTTAGGTTTGGGCAATATTTAGTTTCTTATTTTCTTAAAAGAATATTTGCTTTAGAAGTTGGGTACATATCAAGGACACATCAAAAGCAAAAATGAAAAATCAAAAGTTGATATGTATGTGGTTTTGGAGCTACCCGATAAGCTTCCATTGATGTTGAAAAAAAGAAAAGTATGAAAAATGAAAAAATGAAAAAAAAAATGATGAAAATGAAAAAAAAAATGAAAAGTGAAAGTTGTATCGAATAAGAGCTTAAGTGTATAAAAGTTGGTGGAGCGTGAGGTGCATGTGGATAATTTTGAATTAGTCATATGAGGTGCACGTGTAGTACTCCGCAACTTATATATGAGATTGTATGTACCCAAAATCCTTGATGTGGACCGAATTTCTAAAGCAGTGGTTCTTGATAGAAAATGAAAAACTACTTAGTATTTTAAACTTGGTATCTCTATCGGACTAAAAAATTATTGAAACGAGAAAATATGAAGCAATTCATGTCTCAACAAAAGTAAAAAAATCTAGATAAATTAAGAAAATGGGAGTATGAAGTTTTCACAAGTAACTCTTATGGGTAGTGTTAGCATCTAACTTGTAGATAAGTTGTGATCTCGATTTTACGCTTAGTTTGGGGCTTGTGAAAAATCAAGGATGATGATTTTTATCCGTTTGGTCATTTCTCCATGAGAAGTGTTTATACTCGGTGACCCTAATAATTATTGAAAGATAATGAAAGTCAAGCAAACCGTCACATATATAAAAATGAAAAAGTACAAAAATAGTAGTGGTAGTTGATATTTATGAAAAATCGGTAAACGGAGCATTTTTGGGAATAAATGATTTTGAGATCTCTTTCGAACATCCTTGCTACTCTACAAAGTCAGTAAAAAGAGGTTTTAAAATTATTTATCTCTTAAGCGTGAGGGCACGGCAATACCTTCGTCTGGGGGAGTTTTGATGTGTGCTTATTCACACATCCTTTTTAGACCCTAAATCAGATCAGATATACCAAATACTAACCAAATATGCCAAGAAAATGTGTGTTTTTGTATTTATGTATGTGCAGGTACGGATATGTGAAAAATGGACAAAAACAAAGCAAAACCGACAAAAACAAGCACGAGAATGGAAAAAGGTCAAAAGCCGGAGCCGGGGAAGCTTAATGATCAAAGAAAGCTCAAAAAGTCAAAAGAAGTCCTCAGAGATTCATAAAGTTTCAAGAATAGTCCCTGGTCAAAGTTTGAAGAGTTTGGCAACTTTAGTCCCTGTACTTTCACTTATTGACAAATATGGCCCTTTGTAGAATTATTTGAAAAGTCAAATGAGATCCTTCATAAATCAAAGAAAGTCAACAAAGGCCCTTGGATTGTATACAGATTTGGTCCTTATAATTTTCAGAATTACAATATTGGTCCTTGTCAAATTTTACTAATCCTAAAACCTTAAAAACCTTACAACCGGATCCACATCTTAACCCTTAAAACAGCCAAGCCCAAAATAACACTAAAACCCAAAACCTATAAAAACCTCAGGCCCAAACACAACAACAGCCCAACTCCCACACCTTTACACCTTACCCGACCCACCAACCAAACCCCACCCAGGTCAACCCCACTAAAACTCGGTCAACCCACGCATTAATGCCATTTTCAATTTACCCGCCCCCCTTTACCCCTTTTACCCAGATTTCTAAGAACCCTAGTTACTGTTCCTCCAAAAATTAACCCAATTGACAGAGATAAAGGGTAATATAGTCTAATTGCTCACGTCTAGAAGCTCCTGACATGTCAGGGAATGCCACATTGGCAATCCACATGAGAGTGCGTGCATATGATTGGGTGATGATTGAATCCAAGGGCTGAAATTCATGGATTGGTGAGCAAGGGTGATCTAAGGGATGATATGATCTCAAACAAACACACATTCAACACGGATTGGTGAGCTGGAACTACTAGAAGGATCCATGACCTCATCCCCTCACGTGTATAAATACCCCCCCCCCCCCTCATACCATGTATTCTGTGGGTAGTTTTATGTTAGTGTTATGCTGTCAAATTCATTTTCCAATTGTAATTTCAGATTTCCTTTTGTAATCTCATTGTTATTCACCTAAAAAAATAATAATAAAATAAAATAAAAAAAATAAAAAAAAAAAAAACCGAAAAAAAATCAGAAAAACTAAAAAATAACAAAAATAATAAGTTTTCATTTTCAAATATTGGCTTCAATAAGCTTTGTTTTAGTGTAATACAGACTCATTCTTGCTTCCATAGCATTAGTGAGTTGGTTTAGAGTTAAAAACAGTCCAAATCTCTCAAATTCTCTTTTGGTCAACCAAAGTCAAACTTAGCTTATCAAATAAGGTAAGCTTATTCAAAAGGAGTATTTGATAGTCCAATTGGAAGTTTGGGAAGCCATTGGCCTGTCTAAAGACAGGCAAACATACTGAACCCCCTCTGTTTGAGCTGAGGGGGAGTAAACCTGATTTGTAAGTCTTATATCTCATTTTAGCTTAATTCCTATAGATTTTTGCATATTAGCATACCATTGTTTGAATCTATGTTTTTCTGTTATTTCTGTGTTTACTTGATGCATTTGGATTGATTGTTGCTTATGTGTTTCCTGTTTGTCCATTGAATCCTTCATTTGTTCATTTCACTATGTTATCTGCCTAATTGCATCAGTAGGATTTATTTTATATTAAGTGTTCATAGCTACATAAATTTAGTTCATATTAATCTCATATAGCTTATATTTCCATCCTGCATCATTAGTGTAGTCTAAATCTCATCACATAATCAAAATACCAAAAACAGTTTAGTTATAGGAGTGTTTGGTTTAGTGTGAGATTCTAGGTTCAAGTTTGATTAAGAGGTTTAAATCAGTGTAGACATCTTACATTGGACTCATATAGGACTGCCACAACATAAAATTTGTTACTCATTTGATAAAAAGTCAAAATCACTCCTTATCTCAAATTTGCATTCACTGTTAATTATTAGGTTGCATACATCTCATAATCAGTTACATAATTAGTTTAAGTAGCTTAATATAGTGTCATTTTAGCTTATCACTGCATTATCATTCAACTAGGAGCTTTTAAAATTCCATTTAGTCAACTCTTGCATATTTTTCAACAAGTTAATTTGCATACCATTTTGCTAATACCATTTTTGCTTTTAATTTTCATTTGCTCATTTTTTAACCAATCTCTCTAAAACTTGGGGGAATTTAATCATTAGAATTTGAGCTTATTAGTCCCATTTTTCTCATATTTTTTTGAATTTTTCTCATAAGCTTTTAACAAGCCACTTTGGGCCTGTTTGGAAACCAGTTGCCCTACACCAATAATTTTGTCCCAACAGTTCAGCTTCATAAGCCATTTTCTAGCTTGTTACTTGTTTCCATTGTTTACAATTTGTCTCTCTGAGTAGCTTGTTGTATGAGCTTGAATAACTTATGCTTTATTCCTTCTGTTGAGCTTATTAGGTAGCTTAATTTAGACCTGCTAAGTTGATTCTTTGGACTGCTTGATTGAGCAGTTGATCAGTTAAGCTCATTGATTGAAAAAAGCTTGATCCAACTTTTGCACTTGCTTAATTAAGTTGTTTAGTGCTTATTATAGCTGTTAGAACCTTCTGTGAACACTTTATGCTTATTGGATAAAAACTGCTTATTAATAAGTACTTTTTGGAACTACTATCTGCTTTTCTAGCTTATCCTGTGAGCTTATCTGCTTAGCTTGAGTAGACTCAAGCTTGAATAAGCACTTTGGACCTATCCTGAGCTTGTGGTACAGTTTGGTGATCATAGCTTATTAATAAGTGTTTATTCCAACTGCTAATTAGCCCATTCAGCACTTTTCTAGCTTATTTTTTAGTTTTTAAAATTTTCCTAGGTTTCATATAATATTTTAGAATTTTCATAAAATTTTCAGATTTTTTCTGAGTTGTCTTGCTATTTTTCTTATTTTATTTTAGTTTTAATCAAATTTTAATTACTTTTATTAAAGAAAAATCAAATAAAAATAAGAAAAAGCATAAAAAATTCCAAAAATATTTTAGAAAATAGTTTTTAGTTATTTTAGATTTTTCAAAAATAATTTTGCATTTTTCTCACTCAATTTCTTTTTATTTGCATTTTTAATTACTTTTTAATTAGTTAAAATAATTTTTAATTCATAAAAATTAAATAAAAAGTCAAAAAAATATTTTTCTTTTTCTCAAAATTTTCTTGTATCATTTTTAGCTTAGGAAAATTATTTTCAAACCCGTAGGATTAGTCTAGCTTCAAATTCACTTTTTAATTCGCACATTTACGTTTATTTTACGTTTTAGCTTACGCTTTTTGATTCTACGTTACGTTTTAGGTTTGGTAATTTGATTTACTTGCTTAATTGGTTAATTGTGCTTTATTTTCATATTCATTAGTGTAATTCTCATTGAAATCACTTTTCTTACTTTCACGACACTTTTCACGAATCGGGAATTTCAAATTCAATTCACACCTTCACACGGACTACGATCTCGGGATTTGTATTTCCTTCAAATCCTTTGGAGAAATATAAGTACTCTATACTATAAACTATATTTGATTTTCAACCAACCCGTCGTCACCCGGAATAGTTTACTGTCAGCTATTCTATTGTAAATCTTTGATTCATTTCTAATCAGATCTATATATGTTGAAAAGTACAAATGGTATTATTAGTAGACTAAGTGGTCTTGAGTAAAAGATGTCAATTTTCTCAATGTTTGTTTAGTATCGTCATTTGCTCAAATTGCATGGACCAACAAGAAATATTTGACAGAGGTTAAGTTAAAGCATGGCAAGATATAGGGTATATATATATATATATATATATATATATATATATATATATATAGGCAATAAAGCAAAACAAGATTTTGGAACGTTGGCTCACGCATCAGCAATGTTATCTTTTGTCTCTAGCTAAATATATCTATTTTCTCGTGCTAAACCCCCATATGAACTTGATTTTAAGATTCCTAAAGGCATTTTAAAGCCCCCAGCTCATTAGCCAAGGATCAATGGAACTACCAAGGCTTTAGTTAGAAGAAGGGTGAAGATCTTGATTAACCAAGAGGTTTAGCTATGTAAAGAGGGAAAGGATTTTGAAATTCAAATATCTTGTTTACATGCATCGCTTAATTATCCAAGAGACTAGATAATGTTGAGAGCTTTAGTTTAGAATTAAAATATGCAACACTTGTTTATCAAAAGATTATGTGCTAAAAAAGAAAAGCATGTTACATTTGCTTATCCAAGGGATAAAGCCATGTAAAGAAGTTTTTAGTTTAAATTTCAAATTAACTAGTTCAAATGCAACAAAATTTTAAATGTTATATTATTCTAGTTCACAGTACCCATAATTACTTGCAAGATTCAAACCAAGCTAATTACTTTTCACTTTTATCAAACCATTAACCATAAAAACGAAGTGTTTGAACTCAAACTTAAAGTAAGCTTGTGTTTTATTATTAAAATTGAATAAACCCATTTAGCAATTAAGTAAGATATAATAAAGATTATATACATTTGTGTATTTGAATTTGATCATTTTATAAAAACATAAACTTGTAAGCGTTGAAAATGTTTAATAAATTTTTTTGAGTTGGCCTTTATAAAATGAGACTATATTTTTTACGCAAACTCTAAGTCCAAATCCAATTATGATATTGTTAAACACCTTAAATATCATGTACAAACCTGTACTGAAAGATCAGATGTTGTCAGATAAGTAGAAGGTCGAGTTTAAAGATCATGTAAGATATAGACAATTTATGATGTACCAGCGTGCTACATGTGTTGTCTTCGTTGTTTTGTGTTTTGAGCTATCACTCGATTTTAAACGTCCCGTAATATATTTTTATCATCATTAAAATTTATAGAAGATATATGCATATATTTGCATTGATAGGGGTATGGACATTAATGGCCCATGCCCATTAGTTACATGCCAAGATCAAGCCTATTATCAGTAATTAATAATCCCATTATCAACACTTGATAAACCTGTATACATTCCTAGGCCGCACATGGTTCGGGAAAGCCTCTCAGGCTGTGTCCATATATGCACAAGACAACTATCTCCAAGTGTTTGTTCTTGTTTTAGCACAAAGCAAGAACCCTTTCTCTTCTTAGTGTTCTGGTTTTTTATGTCTTTTTTTCATGCAAGTATGTGTTTCAATTTATAGGAAAACGCAAAGCCCAACAATGAAATTTTGATAATTAATCGACCCACTGATTACATCATATTGTTCCTTCATTATAGGAAACTCGACTGTTAATACAAACAATGTCGAAAACGTTATTTGCATTATTCAAACTCTATACGTTTTGATAATCACAAAATATAAAAACACGATACGTAAAACTACATTTGATAAGTTTTTAACCTAGAAAAATCATTTCGACAACGTATCAAGTATGAACAAACCGACATTAGTTAAGTGATCAAAGATTTTATTTCTCAGAACTTCACATTTTTATGTGACAAAACATTTTTATGTGACAAAACATTTTTACAAAAACATTTTTGTAATTAAAAAGAAATGTTTTATTAAGAAAATAAATTTGAATTTCAAATCTCCCAACAACTAGTTCTCCTGCCTAAAATCAGATAAGTTTTTAACGAGATAAACTTTCTTCACATCAGGACAAAAATAGGAGCATCTGTTGGACGGTCCTTTAAACATGGCGACGGTACCGCATATATAAGGGACCGTCCAGCTTTAAGGGACTGTACCCTGCTCCTCCCGGTGGATATAAATATTACTCTATTTCTTTTAGAAAACCAACCCTCTTTGCACAAAACTTTATGTTCTTTCTTCCTCCTTTCTCTGATCATTATAACATATCGGTATGTGTTTATAAGGGATCCGTCACCCTCTATATCAAAGTGCAAGAGAAGAACACTCGTATTCGTCAAGAAATGAAGTGTTAGACTCGTCACACACAAACGTAACTAGTGTTACGATTCTCTTCTTCCCTCCAAACTCTCTAAGTTGTAATAAGTGTGAATTTGTGTATCCGACTTATGTGTGAGTCGTGATTAGGTGTGTTAGGACAAATTCGGACAAAGTGTGAGTCCATGAAGTGTTGTATCTAGATTAGGACTTTGTGTGAGTCGTCTTGTCGGCTTGTGTGAAGACTTGGACTTAGGTGTGAGTCCAAGAAGTGAAGATTTGGACCTAGTGAAGGTTCGTGAAGATTCGGATCGGGTGAAGATTCAAGTGGACGGGGTGATCGTCTGTATGAATCCTTGGACGGGGTGATCGTCCGTGTGAAGATTTAGATGAGGTGATCATGCGTGTGAAGACTTGGATTGTGTGAATTCAAGTGGACAAGAGTACTTGTTTGTGTAGCCACGTGGGCTTGGTGTAGATTGGTCCTAGCTAGGATTAGGACTCGACATTTTGCTTAGTGTCGTTAAACTTGGTGTAAGCTTTATGTACGGTTTGCTCCGCCAGAAGGGAGTGTGTTGACATATTGATTGTGAACTCTCGACTGTGGTACTCGGGGAGTGGAGTAGGGCAAAGAGTGAGCTTCATGCCGAACCACTATAAATCTCAGCGTCTCTGTGTGGTTGTGTTCTTTCCTTATCTCTTATTCTTTCTTTCCTTACTTTACATATTATTAGTAAGTTGTAGATCTTACATAACTATTGAATCTAACGGTTTTACAAAAAGTACATAAAACAACTAAAAACGGTTTAAAACGTAATTCTAAACGGTGAAACTATTCAACCCCCCTTTCTAGTTTCTACATCGATGAATACCCGCGCAACGTGATGGCGTATAGCGGTAAATAATGATACTTGCAAACTTGTGGTTTTGGTGTGACCTTTGCGGGTTCAATATGTAGTCATTGTAAGAAAAAAGTTTTTGGGTTAAAAACAAAAAGTATAAAAGTTTGAGGATTAAACTATTTAAACTATTAAATTAGTGGCAGACATTGTTATCATTTTTAATTAAGCGTATGTAAAAAAAATTGAAATTTAATTGGGTAATTTTGGCATAACACATTACTCATTTTTAAGTTTTTTAAGTTTTAAGAAGAAGTTATTCATGCTTTATATATAGTATATAGGTAGTGGTTACACGACTAATTAAACGTGGTCATTAAGTTTCAGTTAAAATTTTCCTTGAATAGTTCAGAGCCGTTACTAGTTAGTTTGAATTCAGTTACCACGTGTTAACTCGCTGATGAACATGCTCCTCAAAGGAGCTGTTCAGTTCATGAGTTTGCTCACTAAGAAGTTCACTCGCTAAAGAGATGAACTCTCTGAAGAGACTATTCCCTAAGACTATTTCCTAATGAATCCTTCAGCTTACTACTCAAAAGGTATGAAGCTGAACTCATCAACCTGATAAATATCGTTAAGAGTTACACTCACTAAAGAGTAGACTCCCAGAACTTCATCAGTGGCATGAATCATACTTTACCACTATCAGAGTAGGGAGATCAGTGACCTGATGGGTGTAGATTCCGCACCTCCAAGCCATTACCAGATGTGGCCTAAACACCATATTACGTATCATCATTTCTAATACAATTTAACTATCTATTATCACCTGGATCAAATAGTTCAAAACAATGGTCACCTGAATGTTTCCTCCTTTCTATGAACATAGTATATGTTACTATAGTTTTTGTTTGATGAATAATTAATAGATACTACTTTGACGAATATAGAAACCTAAGCATAAACATTTAGAGTGTTAATGTATGGGAATACCAAAGTTTTCAAAAGGTGTTAGCTTATTTAACTAAGCATAACATTGGACATTTTTTTATACGTAATAGTAACACTGAAAACTCTACTCACACAAACACGAAACGTGCATGCATAAAAACAACATAAACACAAAGATGGGATAACGTTGAAGCTATGAGTATGAGCTTAACGTAGAAGAGGTGTGGTAACACCCGTAACACCGATGCTAATTTTGGTATAACTTCAACAACACGTCCACACCCACTCCTCTAAACAACGATATGTATTACACGGAGTATCTTTTTATGTATTGGTCAAGTGACGGTATTTGTACAAGCTAAAATTGTGTCTATGTTACTGACTAGAACCTCTTCGTTTGACCATATGTGTCACACCCCCAAAATCAGGTCCAGCGGAAGCATACATGTAGCTGGGGCGTAACTCAATTGGTATTACAACACAAGTTCAAAAATGGTTTTCACTTGAATCATTTAGAATAAAATAGTTTAATCAAAATGTTGAATTTACATTGTTAAAAGTAGTGCGGAAGTAGGTGATGCGTAGGGATTGCACCAGGCTTTACCTCTCAAGGGATCTTGAGAAGCTTACAACCCCCACCAGGCAGTGTACCTGATCGATGTAGTATAGTATAATGACAAGTACCGGGGGATTGATCGTTCAGCTAGGAATAGTGTCGCTAGGATTAGAAAACCTAAAGATTAGGTCTAGAGATGAGGGATTAATCTTTTTGTATTTTTATATTTTTTAGAAAGCAAATTAAAATCTCGGCTTTTGAAGAATTTGGGCGGAATTAGTTGCTAGTCAACTAACCCAATACTAAGATGCAATCAAAATAAAATACTAAACATGAAAATAAACTAATTATACTAAAGTTGTGAGCAATATGTGGGAGAAATGTGTTTACTTAGATTTCACTACTCCCTAGATATCTTTTACACGTTAATTACTTGTTATAGTTGCGTGGATGATGGATTGTATTCCTTAATACCATTCATGGGGTGGCGTACTTACTTCCCCAATCCTATGAGTGCCTACTTCACTCCTATGTCGAGCCGGCTAAGAAGCTCCTAACATGGATCATTAGAATTTACTCATGCATTAAATACAACCAATAAAACCTAGTACATATCGGTTCATGTTTCCTAAGATGTTCAAGCATGTTACCAAATGGAGATCTGCCAGTTTTCTTAAGCCTAACATTGAAATCATTCATCCAATACAACCATAAACAAGTAATCAACACATAATTAACATCTAGGTTTCATTAGATCTAAGCAAACACAAGATAGATCTAGCCTAGCATGTTGAAATCAAGACAAGCTCAAGATATAAACAACCAACACATAGACATATTGATTGAATTAAAGAGAAGACTTATCTTAATAACACATGAAAGGATTCAAGGGGTAAAAACCCTTGAATTTACTGTAAAATACGAGCTAGGGTTCACAAAGTTCGGCCCTAGGGTTTCTCCACACAAGTTCCTCTCTAATGAATGAAAAATAGAAAACTATATATATATAGATTTTGGAAGGTGACGGCGTCAAGAACAAATGTCTGACGCCGTCATCTCGCCGCCAAATAATTCCTCGGACTGCCTAGATCTGGATCTGACGCCGTCATGTGTACACCTTATGCAGGCCGTCATGATTTTAACTCTTGACACACTTGTTGTGATGCCTTCAGGTTTCATCTGGGTCGTCATGGACTTTACTCTTGACGCCGTCAGGATTTCCTTCTTGACGCCGTCATACACTGTTCCCAACATGAAAAATTAAGTCTTTGGAGTTTTCTTCACTTTTATGCTCCAAAAACGTCTGAATTGCTTCTTTTTCTAAATTTCTCTCCCAAAGTACCTAAAATCACAAAAGGAACGATTTAGGGCAATCTTTGATCAAATAAATTCAATTCCGGGCTTAAATGACCCCCTAAAAGTGGTTCATTTTTCGCCTCATCATATACCCTTACACTTGAGATTTGCTTGTCCTCAAGCAAATGCGCTTTTATTCTAATCAAAATACAAGTTAGGGGTCATTTAACACTAATATAAAAGTAATTACAATAAATAATCGTTCCACTAAAGACCAAAGACAAGCACGGAGGTCATACACTAGCACCTCACAAATAGTGTTTAGATACTCACATCTCTCGGCTGTAATAAAGTATAAATTACAATATGGAAACGGAAGATATCTCTCACTACCTGTCATAGCAAAATAGATTACCATAGGCTTGGGAAAGGATCAAACCTCCACCACATGACGTAAGCACCTAGGATAAACTATCAAAGAGGTCTTTTAAAGGGTTGTAACGTTAGGTGTAGGGATATGAAATACACGGTTTTGTTGGATATAGGCAGTATTTACTGGTGGCAAGTTAACAATCTTGGTTAATTACATGTACAATATGGCGTTACTAAGCCAAGACTAGACTCGACTTAAGCTAATAAATGAAAAATAACATAAATATAAAACAAACATAGAATGAAACGGGATGGTAGTCCGTATGTTTTTTTTCTCTTTTCTTTTTTCTATTTTTTTCCTTGTTTTTTCAATTTTTATTTTTTATTTATTATTTTTTTTAAAATTTTTCTTGTTTTTTCAATTTTTTTTTTTTTTTTTTTTTTTTTTTTTTTTTTTTTTTTTTGCATACACTCTTACCCTACCATCCAAAATAATACATCATAGGGAATGAACATTCCCCTTACACTTGAATTTTTACGTACTTTACAATAAACTAATCTAATGACTCGAATCAAGAAAATCAAAACACTTGGAGTACTTTTAAGATTAACGCACATATGGGGGTAATATATGATGTTCTTCCCCATTACTCCATAAAATAAGTACTTTACCCATGAGTCCCAAAACAATGTGTACAAGGATATGACTCGACTTAGCAACCATGTAATCAATTAGATAATTAACTTAGGGTTTAACAAATAACAATAATGCACTAAAGATGAGTGCATACACGGAAGGCTAAGGCGATTTGGGTGTACATTTAAGTGGGTGTAACAAATTCTTCCTTTAAGTAAAATGCTTAAAGTTAGAAACGAAAAGATAGGCTCGGAGGGGTGTACTAGGGGTCTCGTGTACTAAAAATGAGTACAACGCTAATGGTGTGGGAAAAATTAGTTGACTTAACTAGCCAAGTAATATGACTTAAATGGTCAAGTAATTATACTACGGGTTTAACACAAGGGTGATCCTAATGCCTCTTATCATGTAGTAAATCCTACTACACGAATGTAGTCTCACTAGCGGTCTCGGGATGCATCACTAACGCAAGTTCTAGAATCTAAATGCTACCGGTACACTCATAAGCACTAATAATGAATGTTTTTCCTATCAAATCTAAAGGTGAACCTCACATATTTTGGTGGAAAATTTTTCTGAATGGTACGGTTATGTGCTAGTCATACAATCTCCTATCCATGAGACGCTTGCTATGGCTAAAGTTTCACTCCTAAATGTTGTAAAAAAATTTAAATTTGGGTAAAATTGCACTAACAAGTATTTCTCATAGTTTTATTACACATCTACTATCAAACAAACAAACTCAAGCGAAAGTGTATTGTAAGGTATCATAATTTTACCATCCCCTTACACTTAAGATGAACATTGTCCCCAATGTTCAAGTAAAGAATGTAAAAGTGAAATAAGTAAAATGAATGAAATCAAATACTCCCCTGATTCGCTCGGTATGGATAATAAGGTGGCCAGGTTAAATCTTCCTCCAAGAAAATGAACAATCAAAGCTTCCCTTCCAGAAAAATAATCATCTTCTTGTCATACATAACCTGTAAATCCTGAGAAAACAGACAAGGCAACCTCGCATAAAATCGGCGGCAATCTACATATGTTACTAAATCCTAGAAAACAAAATAAGATATAATGCTTATGGAATGAAGTTTGCAGATTTCCTGGAGATTATAAAACTAATAATTCAACAAAAACTTTAAGACTCCGTTAGAAAAACAAAATCGGTAAAATCTCCAGATTTTTACACGTGATGCCGTCAAGAGTAAGCTCATGACGCCGTCAGAAGTGACCTGCAGAAATTCTTATGTTAAGTTTCCAGAAAATTTCTGGAAAAACTTGGTTCTACTTCCTGAAAAATCCTGCAAAACTTCATTATGACTCGATACAAGCATTTGACTCTAACAAATACGAATATACATGTTCAATTAATATTGTGGAGAATCATGATCGGTTTGTTTCTCAAAAACATATTTGGGGTTTCCCCTTACACTTATCTTTTGCAAAAATACCTTTGGGTGAAGTTAAGGCTAGGCCAAAACAACAAAGTAAGGTATTTCCACTATTTAGTTTTGAAACATGATCTACCAACAATAAAAAATAAAGCATGCATACGGAAGCAAATAACAAACAAACAAAATAAAAATCACACAAAGCATGGGTTGCCTCCCAAGAAGCGCTTTTCTTTATTTACGAGTCTTGTAGCTAGACTCAAGGTCATGGGTTACCGTGTATCGCTTATGCTCACATAACCAAGCGTGAGCCATCTAATGGTCGCCTCATCTTTCTTATAATCATCACCTAACTCTAAACATCCGCGATAGTATCTTTTATTCTTTTCATGAGTATATTTAAGCCCTTTTCTCTGATCATTCTCACTTAGCATTTCTATGGGCGGATACCTACTACACTTCGCCATGGAAAAATCCTTGAACCTAGGGTGTGCACGGGGCATTTGGTAGACAAAATCTTCATCCCCATCCGAGAATGTAATTAACCCTTCTATAAGTTTTTTATCAAGGTTGGTCAACCTTTTGAAAGGTTTTCCAAACACAACTTGGGTTAACTTATTGTCAATAAATTCTCCTAGATTCTCCATAACCATGAACTCAGCAGGATAAGCAAAGCTTCCTACAAACACATGCAATGATATTGCCCTAGCAATGATATTATCTCCTTTATATTCTAACTCATCTACCATTATTTTATTATATTCATTACGCGAGATTATGTTCATTGGAAGAGATGAGTTAAGATAGGCGTTAAAGCTCCTAAATCCGATCTTACAAGGAAATTGCATGTTGAATGAACTATCACTCTCAATCCTTGTTCTAGGGTCGACATACCTAAGAGGGTTCACTTCCTCTTCCATCCTATCCTCATTAATCACATCACCATCATCAAGATCCTCATCGGAGTCTGAATAGTAAAAAGGACTAGCCCTATGGTCATCATCATGGTCAGACTCCTCTATCTCAGAATTATTGTCAAAGTGGTGGTTAGGCGAGAGGTTAGGTGGGTTCTCATTTTCCACCAAAGGGATTGGGGCGGGCATTTGGAAAATCCTACGACGAAAAACACGAATAACAGGAATCAAACGATCAATGTTATTGTTATCCATCGAGATAGTTTACGAACAAAGGAAATAAAGAAATAAGATAGACTAAAGAGAACCTAAAAATAAAAATAAAATCTTAATAGGAAGGAATCTAGCAAGTAGACCTAATAAAAAGAGATTCTAACCTAGACAATAACTATTCCCCAGGCTGCGGCACCAAAAACTTGATGCGTAGGGATTGCACCAGGCTTTACCTCTCAAGGGATCTTGAGAAGCTTACAACCCCCACCAGGCAGTGTACCTGATCGATGTAGTATAGTATAATGACAAGTACCGGGGGATTGATCGTTTAGCTAGGAATAGTGTCGCTAGGATTAGAAAACCTAAAGACTAGGTCTAGAGATGAGGGATGATTCTTTTTGTATTTTTATATTTTTTAGAAAGCAAATTAAAATCTCGGGTTTTGAAGAATTTGGGCGGAATTAGTTGCTAGTCAACTAACCCAATACTAAGATGCAATCAAAATAAAATACTAAAAATGAAAATAAACTAATTATACTAAAGTTGTGAGCAATATGTGGGAGAAATGTGTTTACTTAGATTTCACTACTCCCTAGATATCTTTTACACGTTAATTACTTGTTATAGTTGCGTGGATGACGGATTGTATTCCTTAATACCATTCATGCGGTGGCGTACTTACTTCCCCAATCCTATGAGTGCCTACTTCACTCCTATGTCGAGCCGGCTAAGAAGCTCCTAACATGGGATCATTAGAATTTACTCATGCATTAAATACAACCAATAAATCCTAGTACACATCGGTTCATGTTTCCTAAGATGTTCAAGCATGTTACCAAATGGAGATCTGTCAGTTTTCTTAAGCCTAACATTGAAATCATTCATCCAATACAACCATAAACAAGTAATCAACACATAATTAACATCTAGGTTTCATTAGATCTAAGCAAACACAAGATAGATCTAGCCTAGCATGTTGAAATCAAGACAAGCACAAGATATAGACAACCAACACATAGACATATTGATTGAATTAAAGAGAAGACTTATCTTAATAACAGATGAAAGGATTCAAGGGGTAAAAACCCTTGAATTTACTGTAAAATACGAGCTAGGGTTCACAAAGTTCGTCCCTAGGGTTTCTCTACACAAGTTCCTCTCTAATGAATGAAAAATAGAAAACTATATATATAGATTTTGGAATGTGACGGCATCAAGAACAAATGTCTGACGCCGTCATCTCGCCGCCAAATAATTCCTCGGACTGCCTAGATCTGGATCTGACGCCGTCATGTGTACACCTTATGCAGGCCGTCATGATTTTAACTCTTGACGCACTTGTTGTGACGCCTTCAGGTTTCATCTGGGTCGTCATGGACTTTACTCTTGACGCCGTCAGGATTTCCTTCTTGACGCCGTCATACACTGTTTCCAGCATGGAAAATTAAGTCTTTGGCGTTTTCTTCACTTTTATGCTTCAAAAACGTCCGAATTGCTTCCTTTTCCAGATTTCTCTCCCAAAGTACCTAAAATCACAAAAGGAACGATTTAGGGCAATATTTGATCAAATAAATTCAATTCCGGGCTTAAATGACCCCCTAAAAGTGGTTCATTTTTTGCCTCATCAGTAGGCCCTTAAATTAGTTTAAAACAGTCCCCAAATGAATAATCAGAGTCTTCTATGACCATGCCATGCCCTGCCAAAACCTCATGTAGCGTGCCATTGCTTAATACCTGAAATACATGCTAAAGTGTCAACACGAGGTTGGTGAGTTCATAGAGTCTTGTGAAAAAGAATATTATGCATATGAATGAAGATTTCCGAGCAAAGGCCTCGTAAATCCACTCAGTTCCAAGTCCCGCCATAAGAGACTTGTAACCTGTGTGTTTACGACCCACTGCCAAATATATAGTATGATTAATAAATATGTGTATACGATATGTGTACATGCCAATACTCAAAGATTAAAGACTACTGGGTGCCACTTCCCAAAGATATTAGACTACTGGGTGCCAATTCCCAAAGATAAGAGACTACTGGGTGCCAATTCCCAAAGATATACGTTGCTCAAGAATACACAATCAAGATTTACACATTAAGGCACATATAGTAGTTCTGCTAAAAGTATTAAAAACTTAGCGTAGTATAAAAGTATAAACGTTTCAAGTATCAAACAAGTATTTGTGCATGTATCTCCCCCAAATAGTTTAAAACGAGTAGTAAAAGAGTAAAAGCGGGGCTATTACTCACCTGGTGCGATAGTTACGATGACAAAAGTGGATACACAGAAATGAGGTACGATCTCTAACCGCAACCTAATATGAATGATATGGTCTAAGGTAAGAAATGAAATGATGCTACACATGCAAATACGTATGTTATCGATACCACTCGTTAGTTTTGAAAATAACGCTTATCGTCGAAAAATATATTTTGACGTCTCATTAAGTTAATAAACACTTTTCATGTAAATACATTGAAACGGTACTCCACGATCATTGTTTGGTATTTTATCGGTAAATATAGTATTTTCGTCGTAAAATGACACTTTTCATAACTTGAAAATATGACCAAAATGGTCTCGCAAAACTAGTCGCGAAATAGTAAATATTAAGAGTTAGGAAAGAAGCTCAGTAGTTTTAGGAAGATTTTCACCTTATCTAAAAATTCATAGAGCTGAAGTTTGTCCATATAAGTCTCGATCATAAAGATAAATAGCCGTCAAGTGAGGTGTTTGGGCTGTTTTGGCAGATTCTGGGCAGTTTTCGGGAAAGTTTGGAAGGCCATAAGTTATTCGTTATAAATCTTTTTGACAAACGGTTGGATGTTTTGAAAACTAGGCTGGGTGAAATAACTTTTTGTCAATGATATAAATTTTCCAGAAATGAGTTTATCAATGAGTAAAATGGCTCTCAACCTGGTCACTTGGCGAAATGGTTAATACTTTGGAAAATTTTCTAAGTGTTGGGCTGAAGGAAAATATTAAAATCGTCTAAAATTCAAACGCTTGTATCTTGGTCGTTATAAGCTCGTTTTCTACGTTCTTTATATCCCCGGAATCGTATTGACATATACTAATATATTTTTGATAGTTCGGTTCCTCTAGGTTACGTCTAACGCCTCGATTTTACCCATAAAAATCGTGTGACAGCTTACAATTTTTAGAAAATAATAGTTTTCGTCGTTAAACTTGCAAAAATCATATCTCCTTCGTTATAAACCCGTTTTAATTCTTTCTTTCGCCCACGGCTTCATTTTTGAAAGTATTTTCTGATTCTCTAGCCCAATGTTACCCGAAAACCCTGAGTTTTCTATATTTGGCGTTTTGGGACAGTAGCTTATATATTGTTTCAAAATTTGATTTTCCTAGTTTGTAACTTGTTCAAATCTTTACCAAACTACTCCAAATCAACTCCACAAGTACCCAATCCTACCATACACCTTCTTAGGGTGTCATGGATTCCTAGCCTTCACCAAAAATGGTGGATCTCATGAGATTGCTATAAAAATTAAAGATCTATGTTTATAAAGAAAAATGAGTAATAAGTGGTATGACAACCTATGTATACTTGCATAAATCCATATGACAATTGTAATGGATCAAAAATACATGTATGAAAGTGATGAAAAATAATATGTAAGCTTACTTGAATATATATGGAGTTTGGAGATGAAAACTTATAAAACCTTGAGTTTTTATTTCAAAACCCTAACAAGGATTACTAACGGAGCTTGTTAATGACTTGATCTTGGAAAAATGATGGTGATGGCTTCTTGATCTAGTTATGGCCGATCCACAAAGAGAGGAGGAAGAGAAAATGAGCTTTTCTTTGTAAAATGAAGATATGTGTTAAAGTCTTGGAAAAAAAATAAATATCTAGTTTACTTGGATGGCATTTTGGTAAATAAATAAACCAAGTGGAAGTAACATGGAGATGGGGGGGGGGGGGGGGGCGGCACACATGGAGGATAAGAAGAGTGTGTAGTAAGCTTGGTATTATCTCATTCACGGAGTCAGTTTTGGTTCCGATAATCGCTAACCGTAAAGTGTTAAATCACGAAACGTAAATCCGGGTATCGTAAAAATATGAAACTTGAAAGAATGACTAAACTTGTCAAATAATCCGTAACAAAATATAAAATGAATGGTAAGTTCCATCGGGTTGCTTAAACGCTGTTAAAACTGGAAACGCAGGTCTAAAACGCGTAATTCGCGTAAAACGCTGAACTGGAAAACGTAAAATTTCAAAACTTTTAGAATTGTCGTAAAATGAGAGAAAAACATATTTCTATTGTTTATAGTGTTTTATGGACATATCGGGATGCTGGAATGACGTTTAAACCCAAAAGTAAATCTCGGACACGGCTTCGTGATTTTTGCAGAAATGATCCGACGAGTGCCAAACTCTCGGATTATCGTTAAAATAGTTTTACTTACGAGAATATAAAATAAAAATTTCATAAATGAATAGTGAAAATGAATAGTAATAGTGAATAGTAACTTTCCGAGATGAATTATGAAATTTTGACGTTTGAAAAAGACCTGAAATTACGAGTTATGACAATATGTTTTTCCGTTTCTAGATTCCTTGAGTAGAGAATGGTTTTTCTTCTATAGAGAAGTGTTGAAAATTTTGAAAACCCGTTTAGTTTGAGTTATATTGTTCCTTTTTAAAAATAATACCTTGGATTACGATAGTGGCGGCGACGGTAGGCAATGGAGGATGACACGAGAGACTAGGGTTAGAATGGTGCATGTTTTATGTTATAAAGATTTTGTCTTCTTTTTTTGAGAAATAAATGAAAAAGAAAAAAGTGAAATGAAAAATAGACTTTTCAATTTTTTAGTTAAAATTTAGAATATGAGATTTTCACTTTTTCTGAAAATTGTTAAAAAAAAGGTGATTAAACGGGTTTTTATTTTTTTAATTTCAAATAAAAATTTTCTTGAAAAAATTGAGCATTTCTCTCCAACTAAACGCACCCTTACCTTACCACGGTATGATACCATGATGTGAAATATTTTCCATAATACCTAAACCGCTTAGCATACCTTTTGAATCAACTATGTCATGATACGCCTTAGTATATCATCCATGAGCCACCGTGGTTATATTTTACTATTTCAACTCTTTGAAATGACAAATTATAAATTCAAGAGTCCTATCCACTTATTTGTGAGTTATATGCCTCCAAACCCAATATTCTATTTTGCTATTTATAAATCTAAGTTAGAGCGCTAGGGGTAGTCTCGCCGTTCACATTCGCCGTTCGACTTGGCAAGCTCAACGGCGAGCCGTTGCTCGCCTCTACACCAGAAGAGGCTCGCCGTTCCTCTTCGTTGGAGAACTCCCCGTGGCCACGACGAAGGTGAAAAAGCAAATGTGGCAGGCTTTTGTGAGTTTTAAACGTTGTATAACGTTTTAATTTAAACGTTCGTCCCCCCCCCCCTTTTTTTTTAACCCCCTAAAACCATTACATACTATCCCTATATATATTACATATTTCACATATTTTATTCCAAAAAACCTAACACATTTCATTCCAAAGCAAAAACAATGAGTGAATCATCTTATTCCGAAGTTAGTGACTTTGAAGAGATACATGAGCTAGAGCTGATTATCCAAGAGTTCGAAAACGAGCAAGAGTTGCAAAATCAAGCAGCCGGTCCTTCACATCACCGTAAATACATTCGGCGTGAACGTGACGTTGCTGAAGCACGTTTACGGGCCGACTATTTTGGTGATCAACCAAAATATCCTGAAGACAATTTTCGACGTCGTTACCGTATGAGCCGTAAACTATTCTTAGAAATAGTCGAAGGTATTGAAACATATATTGACACTCATGATCCTCTTCCTACTCATTTTGATTTCTTTAGACAACGACCCAATGCTACGGGTGTAATGAGTTTTAGTGTGATTATGAAATGCACATGTGCCCTACGCCAATTGGCGTACGGGATATCCTGATTCATTAGATGAGTATTTACAAATAGGTGAACACTGTGCACGTGATTGTCTAGATTTTTTTACTATGTGCATAATCCAGTTGTTTGGGAAGGAGTTTTTAAGAAAATCAACTGAGGACGACGTTCGTAACTTATACCACGCACATAGCATGGTTCATAAGATTCCGGGAATGTTGGGAAGCATCGATTGTATGCACTGGGAATGGAAGAATTGCCCAAAAAAATGGCAAGGGCAATTTCACAGAGGTGATAAAAAAATATCCAACTATAATGCTTGAAGCTGTTGCGTCTTATGATTTGTGGATTTGGCATGCGTTTTTTGGTGTGGCAGGTGCGAATAACGATCTGACCGTTTTATATAATTCTCCTTTATTCGACGACCTGATTGACGATATTGGCCCTCAAGTTCCGTTTGAAGTATACGGACGTACATTTAAAAATGGGTATTATCTAGCAGATGGAATTTACCCACAGTGGGCATCGTTTGTCAAGTCCTTTACTGTTGCAAACAACCCAAAACACGCCGCATGGAAAGCGAAACAAGAAAGTGCGCGAAAAGATATCGAAAGAGCTTTTGGTGTCCTACAAGGACGTTGGCATATTATTTCTCAACCGGCGCGTGCATATACTGTGGGCAAGTTACGGAGAATCATGTACTCGTGCATCATAATTCATAACATGATTTTGAAAGATCAACATTTTGATATATCCGACGCTGCCGAAATATATATTCCGCCGACACCAAATATGCAACAGTCATGGGTCGAACGTTGCGCAACGCAAAGAAGAAAAACCAAAGAACTACATGATAAACGCACACACTCAAGGCTTCAACTATATCTCATCGAGCATGTTTGGCAACAACAACAATGGGAAGAAATTCAACGAAATAGTAATAATTAGGTTCGTTTTTTAGTGTCGTATGTGTTGTATTTTTTTTCCGTATCGTATTTTTTTTTCCGTATTGTAACTTTTTTATTTGATGAAATAAAATTAGTATGTTTTGTTATTTTTTAGTATTTGTGAAATTAATTTAATTTATTTAATGAAATGAATAAAAAAATAAATGTGTAAGAGGTGGGGCCCTAATGGGGAAGTTGAGGTTTGTTGTTTGGTGAGGGGGGGGGGGGGGGGGGTTTGTTGTGGTTAGTTGAAGTTGAGGTGTTTGGTGATGTGGCAGGGGTGGAACCCGAATGGGGAGGCAAGCCTCCCCATCTACACCTAGTGCTCTTATAAATAAACCATGCATCCTTTTTTTTTTCTTTAAGGAGGGATTGAGATTTGTTTTTTTAATGTAAAGTATCTATTTTATTTTGTTATTACCAAAATAATAAGTAGTAATATATAAATGATCAACTTCATATTGTTTTATCTTGCAACTTGCAACGAAACAAAGTCGTATATGAGGGTGTGTGAGATACGCAATCGCAGAATGCCTCAAATCTTTAAGGGCCTCAAAATGTACATCATTGTCACATTTCGGGGTATCAAAATTCACTGCCATAAAAAATTGTTAACATAATACTCCGTATAATTTTATTAAATATTTGTTGCCGATGCAGGATTCCTGACCAGGTTTTACTGTTTATAATTGTCTCATCTACCTAAGGTCCACCTAATGCACTAACAGGCAGTATACCCGGTCATGTATAGTGTAGTTATCGATAAGTCCGATGTCGTCCCAAGAGCTATGCGTGCGCATTTAATCTAAGTCCCAATGTCACTGATTTTAAAAGGGGTTTTGTAGATTGATTAATTATAATAAAGAAATGAAATGAAATAAACAAAAGCAAATAACAGTAAAGAGATATCAGTAGGGAGAGAAGTGCTAACCTAATTACTAGTCTTGTTATTTCATAATTATGTTTTCTAATTAATGTAACCTATCGCTTCATCTGGGGGTTTAATTCAACTAGACTCAGTTGGTCAATTCGCCTAGCCCTATCTTCCACAATGTCCTATTCCGTAACCTAATGATTACAAGAGTTCGTGGGTTTACGAAATAGAAGAGTCAATAAGCACCTTTACTAACCAAGACTTATTTAATGGAACCCGGCCTCTCGGAACTTAGATTCCCCTTAACTTCTTAACCAATTCTGTTTGGAAGGTGATTGTTAGGTGAAATTACCATGCAAATAGTGACAGTCCTATGGTCAATTCCTATCACTATTCACAGCCTGATTCACTAGGGTCCTATGGTCAATTCTCCCACCTTCCTAGATACTACCCAAACTTCCATGCTACGGAAACAAACGTGTTCCTAAATAAGGTAAGAAAGTATTCAAACAAAGCGATAAAGAAACGAGAAAACTACATTATAAAAATAACAATTTCATAACAAGACTAACACCAAAGGTGTTTAGCCAATCTTTATTAACACATGCAGAGAATTCAATGTTTAACATTGTGAATGAAGACATAGAATTGAATACACAAATGTAATATGAAATACTAAAACTTATGATTCAAAAGCATGAATTCTCCCTTGAAAATGAATTGTATGCTGTTGAAATACGTCCTTCTTGGATCCCTAATTCGTCCTCTGGTTGTTATGTGTGAAAGAGATATATAAAAATGCAGAATTAGGGCTTGTATTTATAGCCTCGACTATGTTGCGGCGTAACATCTAGGGTTAGTTACGCCGTAGTCTTTTAATCTTAGACGATCTTATCCTCAGTGGTGAAACTACAGCGTAACCTAAGGATATGTTACTGTCACACCCCGAGAATCGGGTCCAGCGGAAGCATACATGTAGCCGGGGTGTAACTCAATTGGTATTACAACACAAGTTCAAAAACGGTTTTCACTTGGATCGTTTAGAATGAAATAGTTAAATCAAAAATGTTGAATTTACATTGTTAAACGTAATGCGAAAGTAGGTCTTTAAAATACTTTTAAAACGGTCCCCAAATGAATATCAGAGTCTTCTATGACCATGCCATGCCCTGCCAAAACCTCCAGTAGCGTGTCATTGCTTAAAACCTGAAAATACATGCTAAAACATCAGCATAAAGCTGGTGAGTTCATAGATTTTAGTGTAAAGTGAAATATATTGCATTTAAATGAAGATTTCCCAGCAAAGGCATCGTAAATCCACTCAGTTGCAAGTCCCGCCATAAGAGACTTGTAACCTGTGTGTTTACGACCCACTGCCAAATATGAATTGGTTTATGTAAACAAGTATTTTGCGGAACACGAGATTTTCAGTAGGGATAACCATTATAACAAATACAATGTTAACCCCAAAAATAAAATACAATGCCATAAGCTCATGACCCCGAAGCTCGACGTAATCATATGCAATCAAGCATAAAATGCCCCAAGTAAGTGTTTGCCAGACACTCGGAAGTAATCTGAATGATATGCGTCTGTTTATCAGGTTGGCGCGACCAACTCGGACGCGGTGTCAACCCAAATAGATCTATTCATAGCATTCGCGCTCACACGCATGTAATTAACGGTTCATGATAAAGGGGACTTTAGTGGCAGTAATCGGTAACTCAGGCAATGTAACAGTTTTGTACTTATGTCCGCAATAAAGTAATGTACTTGTGTCCATAAGAAAGTAATCAAGGATGAAATAGGTAATACATAATGTATTCAAGTAATCAATCAAGAATTTCAACCATTCAGTAATGTTTGAGAAAATGAATCGCGTTCAAGTAAAACAAGCATTGAATTTAAATAGTAATGAGCATGTATCTTCCCCCAAAACAGTGGTAAAACAAATAAAAGTAGGGGTTATGAACTCACCTGGTGCAATAGCTACGACGGCAAAAGTGGATACACGAAATGAGGCACGATCTCTAATCGCAACCTAATATGAATGATAGTCTAATGTAAGAAATGAAATGATGTTACACATGCAAATACGTATGTTATCGATACCACTCGTTAGTTTTGAAAATAACGTTTATCGTCGAAAAATACGTTTTTCACATCTCGTTAAGTTAATAACCACTTTTCATGTAAATATGTTGAAACGGTACTTCACGGTCCTTGTTTGGTGTTCTATCGGCAAATATAAGGTTTTCGTCGCAAAAATAACATTTTCATTACTTGAAAATATGCCCAACATGGCCTCGCAAAACAAGTCGCGAAATGTTGTACGTTAAGGGTTAGTGATGAAACTCGGCGTTTTTGAAAACCTTGTAACAATATCTTGAAGTCGTGTCATTTAACTTTTGGCTATACGGGTCTTGATCGATGAGAAAATCGACTCTCATTGTTGTTACTTGAAAGTATTATGTTTAACACTTAGAAAAATTCTATTATAGTAAGAGCTGTCAAAAATGTATATATAGTTTATCGGGTATATAGATGAGGTCGTAGTTTATTCGTTATAAGTATTTTCGATGAACGGCCAATTGATTTAAAAAGTAGGCTGGGAATACTTGATTTTACTTAACTACGGCTCGGACTCAAACTGATCCGATCATAAAGAAAAACGGCCGAGAAAGTGGTATCTTGCAAAGACAGTTCAGCGGCAAAATTTGTAATAGAAATGCTGATGGAAATATATATATATATATATATATATATATATATATATATATATATATATATATATATATATATATATATATATATATATATATATATATATATCGTCGGATTTCAAATACTTGTATCTTTGTCGTTATAAGCTCGTTTTCTACGTTCTTTATATCCCCGGAATCGTATTAATATATACTAATATATTTTTGATAAGTCGGGACGGTAGATCAAGTTTTAGGCCTCAAAACAGTCCATGAAATCTGCTCAATAGCAAGGTATTTTTCAGAAAATAGTTTTCGTCGTTAAAATTGGAAAAGTCATAACTTTCTCGTCGTAAGTCCGTTTTAATCCGTTCTTTCGCCCACGGCTTCGTTTTTGAAATTATTTTCTGAATATCTAACCGAATATTACCCAGAAACCCCTGAAGTTTCCACGTTTGGCAAAGATGGACAGTAACTATATTTGAAAATATTTTTCGTCGTTAAATTTCGGAAAATCATATCTCCTTCGTTATTAACTCGTTTTTATCCCCGTTTTCAGCCATAGTTTCGTCTCGGAATGTATTTTCTAAATATTTGGTCCAAAGTTACCCAAAACCCACTGATTTTCCCACGTTTTGCAAAAAATGGACAGATCTATATATATAGTGTTTAAAACTAATTTTTAAGTATCAAGACTTGTTCAAGGCTTAACCAATCTACTTCAAATCATCTCCACAAGTACCCAATCCTACCATACACCTTCTTAGGGTGTCATGGGTTCCTAAGCATCACCAATCTTAGTGGATCTAATGAGATTGCTAATAAAAATTATAGATCTATGTTTATAAACAAAAATAAATAATAAGTGGTATGGATCATAGTATATTTGCATGTTTTTGTTACTAGATCAAGAAAATATATAAAGTAGATGTTTAAAAGAGTAGGGAAAGGTTGTTAGTAACTTACTTGAAGATTTGGTGATTTTTGAGCAAGAAAACTTAATAATCTTGAGGTTTTTATTTCAAAACCCAAACTAGATTGCTCCTAAGACTTGTTTAAGCACTTGATCTTGAAAAGTTTATGGTTTCTTCCTTGTTCTTGGGTGGGTCGATTTGTGTATATGTGTAGGAGGTGATTATATATATATTTTTTAACAAAGGTAAGTGACTAAGTTTATATATATATATATATATATATATATATATATATATATATATATATATATATATATATATATATATATATATATATAGCCATATGGAGTCAACATGGTCAAAAATATCTTTGAGTTGGTCTTTGTGGTTGCCGAATTTAGGGAAAAGGAGGGGGCAAGGTCTTGGTCAAGCACACAAAAAAAAAATTAATTAGTGTGTCTCATCACATGTTTAAGATGTTGAATTTAGTAGATCTTGTTGTGTAATTCTAAGAAAATGTAGGGGGGGGGGGCGCGGCTCATTGATTAAATTTGGAAGAAAATTGTTTTTATTTGTCTAGAATGTATATATTGAATGTATTGGGTAGTAAAAATATGTATTGGGTATTAGTTTGGTAGTTAACGAAAGTTATACGTAATTAAACGTAAGATGTAAAGAATTTAACTTGGTCGTCGAAAAATATTCTTGGGACTTTTGTAATAATTTTGAAAGTATAAAAATACCCTAAAATAATTGTTGCTAGTGTTTCTTGTTATGAAAAGATAAATGGTGAAAATGGTGGTAATAAGATGATATGCATGGACTAGCATTAATTATAGTCAAAGTGATCAAGTGTAGATGGACTTAGGGGGGGGCATTAGGCGTGATTTAGGGGAGAAATGGGAGGCTTGGTGGCTAATAAATAATCTTGTCCATAAACATGTGTGATTGTTTATTTTTAGTTGTGTATTGCGTGTTATCGGGTACCGAGTTAACTAAAATAAATTGTGACGAGTTGAAATAAAATATGACGAGGTTGTAAAAGTTGTAAAATATTATTCTTTGCAAGAATCGGGTGTTAGAATAATTATCGTGTTGAAATTTCGCAAACCGACGGAGTTATAAGCTCCGACCGTGAAATATAGTAATTGATTTCAAGACACCGGGTAAATTAATAATATAATTTTTATATTATTATAATGAGTATGAAAATATGTTAGGATCGGAGTCGGGAGTATTCGGTATACTTTAGTAGTAAAAACTGAGTGGTAATGTTAATTACAAATTAAACATACGTATATAGAAATAATGCATATCCGTGTAGGGCCTTAAGTGTTGATGATGTTACTAATGATATATAGACTACTCCAGTCTATATGACGTGTCGTTAATGAATGATGCATGAATTCGTAGCTAAACCACATTGGTTACGCGAATTTGAAGACTCGTAAACTCAGTTTACGTAATGGTGAATGATGATCATGAATAGTGATTCCCTCCGGGAATGAATAGTGTCACATGAATAGTAAAATTTCTGAACGCTTCTCGGAATCACAAACTGACTCCGAAATGATGAATAATAAAATGATGAATAGTGACTGGTGAATAGTAACTGATGAATAGTGAATAGGAGAAATGTCCTGAAAATGCGGGTTGTTACAGTCTCACCCCCTTAAAAGGAACTTCGTCCCGAAGTTCAGTTTGTGTTGGTCTCTAAAGTGATATTGGTGAAAAGATGATGATATTTATCGTGCAAGCTACTGAGCTCTAACAAGGTTCAAGTCGGACGGCCACTAGGCCTACTCTGTCTGGAATATTAAATAGTTCAGTGTGTATCGAGTTTAACTTTCTGAAATTTTCGGAATGGTATTGTGCCTTCCCTAGGCAGAACTTTCAACATAATCCTGCCATGAATTTGAAATTCTAATGGTTTACAACTTATCGAACTTGTAACTGATTCTTGATTTGTAGGAAATTCCTAGTTATTTCATGAATGCTTACGGGACTAGTGAGTTGGGCTTTTCCAAATTTTGATCCGTCAATGGATGTTGGCACTTCGACCATAGAGTGCTTCAAATGGTGTAGTCTCTAAGCTAGTGTGGTAACTATGGTTATAAAGGAATCTAATTTATGGCAAATGGTTAATCCAACCATTTCTAGAGTCAATCACTCATGCTCTAAGCATATCTTCCTATGTTTGAATCGTTCTCTAATTCTGACCATTGGTCTGTAGATGATAGTTGGTGTGGTTCTAAAGGAATCTTAATGTAATCGCTAGGAGTTTGAGGTGAATTAAATTCCTCTATTAGAAATAATTGAAATGGATATCATGAATCTTGTGGAGAAACTTACAAGGTTAAGTCCGTCAAAGGGTGTTGTTGGAAATAATAGATTAGGATAAGGTTGTGATCCTCCGCAGGATGTCATGAATTGAGTCTCTCTCCACCTACGATGCTTAGTCTCCATTACTAAGATTTTCCCCAAGTTATATGTCATCAAATCACAACTCCTAAAGGTATAAGTGATGTAATATAGTGATTGATTTTTCAAAGTTTGTTTTGAGATCGTGTGTTTTGTTCGTAAACCTTCCCTGAATAAATGAATTTACAAATTTTTAAGCAAACGGTTTTCTAAGTAACATTTTTCTTGATGTTTCAAAATTTAATAGTTCTGCAAGATAGGACAATTTTCAACATAAGGTGGATAATATGGTTTACCAAAGATTGATGTTTAAAATTTCCTAACATTCAATAGTTTTGTGAAAGATTAACCAAAAGGAATTTGCTTGTCAAAATAAGTGCCTCAGAAAAGTATTTCTTACAAGATATATGTTTTGTATAATGGTAGTTTGGAGAAAAATCCATTTAAAAAGTGAAAGTATTAAGAGGATAAAATAGCTAGGTATGTATGTCTGCACAAATGCATAGGTGTCTAACATGTTCGAACAAAGTCTATTGGTGAGGACATGTTCAATCTATAGTCTCGGTTAAGAGGTTGGATTTATCTCTATGGTGTTGCTTAGTGAGCACGCGTATCGAAACAAATCCTGTAATTCAGTCAAGCCAATACTTTTTAGATGATGGAATTTTTGGTGATCAGGCCAGTGATAGTGGTTCGAATGGTTTCGTGATATCCTGAGATTTCTGTTGAGTTTTGAATGGTGTTAATGTACCGAGGGATCCTCCTCATAGATGGTATGGAAAATCTTTCCTAGGGAGGTCATTGATAATATCCACTTATCAATATTGGGAGTAGATGAGTGGCATAGGAAACTATATAGTGTCACCTAATTCCTTATATATATATATATATATATATATATATATATATATATATATATATATGGGGGTGGGGAAAGGGAATGATAGTAATGGTGAGAAGGGAAAAGACTGTGACAACTGTGACAAAATGAGATTGTGATAAAAGAAAATACTGTGATGTAAGTGTATCTTGCACAGACGTGAATGTTCATGAGATGAAATGACCAGTTGACGTGCTTCCAGGCGGCGGTTAACGAAATGATGAAAAGTATGAATGTTCTGACAACGAGTGTTTACACACGTAAATGATACATTTGGAAATTGAGTAGAGGATTCAATCCAGACAGAATTTTATTATAACCATTCTCAGTGTTGCAAAATTCATTTCTGAGTCAGACATAGGTGGTCAGCCTATATCTCACTATCCCGGGTTGAATATAGATGACCAGTCTATATTCCACCGAGGTTCCATGAATTTTGAAATACTCAGCTCAGTTATACTAATACTATGTCCTTTATAAATACCAAGACGTTCTGAAAGACAAAGGCACGTGACCAAACTCGAGGTCAAATGATGAAACTATGCAAGGAAAAACATAGCGCGGGTAACATATATGATACGTGAACATGCTTATATGAAAGAAAATTGTAGTAATCAATTAGAATAAATGAATATGATATACCAGATAATGAGACACAAATCTCATCACCTATGTCAGCAACTAACCACAAATGAGGCTTCAGCTTGGCAGGCAGGCACGTGACGGTCATAGGGTTAAGTTTTCTTGAAAATAGCTATAGTATAGGTTTTAAAAACACTTAGTTCGCTATAGCCAAAGCTCTGATACCAATCTGTCACACCCCCAGAATCGGGTCCAGCGGAAGCATACATGTAGCTGGGGTGTAACTCAATTGGTATTACAACACAAGTTCAAAAATGGTTTTCACTTGGATCGTTTAGAATGAAATAGTTAAATAAAAAATGTTGAATTTACATTGTTAAACGTAGTGCGAAAGTAGACCTTTAAAATACTTTTAAAACGGTCCCCAAATGAATATCAAAGTCTTCTATGACCATGCCATGCCCTGCCAAAACCTCCAGTAGCGTGCCATTGCTTAAAACCTGAAAATACATGCTAAAACATCAGCATAAAGCTGGTGAGTTCATAGATTTTAGTGTAAAGTGAAATATATTGCATTTAAATGAAGATTTCCCAGCAAAGGCATTGTAAATCCACTCAGTTGCAAGTCCCGCCATAAGAGACTTGTAACCTGTGTGTTTACGACCCACCGCCAAATATGAATTGGTTTATGTAAACAAGTATTTTGCGGAACACGAGATTTTCAGTATGGATAACCATTATAACAAATACAATGTTAACCCCAAAAATAAAATACAATGCCACAAGCTCATGACCCCGAAGCTCGACGTAATCGTATGCAATCAAGCATAAAATACCCCAAGTAAGTGTTTGCCAGACACTCGGAAGTAATCCGAATGATATGCGTCCGTTTAACAGGTTGGCGCGACCAACTCGGACGGGGTGTCAACACAAATAGATCTATTCATAGCATTCGCGCTCACACGCATGTAATTAACGGTTCATGATAAAGGGGACTTTAGTGGCAGTAATCGGTAACTCAGGCAATGTAACAGTTTTGTACTTATGTCCGCAATAAAGTAATGTACTTGTGTCCATAAGAAAGTAATCAAGGATGAAATAGGTAATATATAATGTATTCAAGTAATCAATCAAGAATTTCAACTATTCAGTAATGTTTGAGAAATGAATCGCGTTCAAGTAAAACAAGCATTGAATTTAAATAGTAATGAGCATGTATCTTCCCCCAAAACAGTGGTAAAACAAGTAAAAGTAGGGGTTATAAACTCACCTGGTGCAATAGCTACGACGGCAAAAGTGGATACACGAAATGAGGCACGATCTCTAATCGCAACCTAATATGAACGATAGTCTAATGTAAGAAATGAAATGATGCTACACATGCAAATACGTATGTTATCGATACCACTCGTTAGTTTTGAAAATAACGTTTATCGTCGAAAAATACGTTTTTCACGTCTCGTTAAGTTAATAACCACTTTTCATGTAAATATGTTGAAACGGTACTTCACGATCCTTGTTTGGTGTTCTATCGGCAAATATAAGGTTTTCGTCGCAAAAATAACATTTTCATTACTTGAAAATATGCCCAACATGGTTTCGCAAAACAAGTCGCGAAATGTTGTACGTTAAGGGTTAGTGATGAAACTCGGCGTTTTTGAAAACCTTGTAACAATATCTTGAAATCGTGTCATTTAACTTTTGGCTATACGGGTCTTGATCGATGAGAAAATCAACTCTCATTGTTGTTACTTGAAAGTATTATGTTTAACACTTAGAAAAATTCTATTATAGTAAGAGCTGTCAAAAATATATATATAGTTTATCGGGTATATAGATGAGGTCGTAGTTTATTCGTTATAAGTCTATTCGACGAACGGCCAATTGATTTGAAAAGTAGGCTGGGAATACTTGATTTTACTTAACTACGGCTCGGACTCAAACTGATCCGATCATAAAGAAAAACGGCCGAGAAAGTGGTGTCTTGCAAAGACAGTTTAGCGGCAAAATTTGTAATAGAAATGCTGATGGAAATATATATATATATATATATATATATATATATATATATATATATATATATATATATATATATATATATATATATATATATATTATATATATATATATATATATATATATATATATATATATATATATATATATATATATATATATATCGTCGGATTTCAAACACTTGTATCTTTGTCGTTATAAGCTCGTTTTCTACGTTCTTTATATCCCCGGAATCGTATTAATATATACTAATATATTTTTGATAAGTTGGGACGGCTAGATCAAGTTTTAGGCCTCAAAACAGTCCATGAAATCTGCTCAACAGCAAGGTATTTTTCAGAAAATAGTTTTCGTCGTTAAAATTGGAAAAGTCATAACTTTCTCGTCGTAAGTCCGTTTTAATCCGTTCTTTCGCCCACAGCTTCGTTTATGAAAGTATTTTCTGAATATCTAACCCAATATTACCCAGAAACCCCTGAAGTTTCCACGTTTGGCAAAGATGGACAGCAACTATATTTGAAAATATTTTTCGTCGTTAAATTTCGGAAAATCATATCTCCTTCGTTATTAACTCGTTTTTATCCCCGTTTTTGGCCATAGTTTTATCTCGGAATGTATTTTCTAAATATTTGGTCCAAAGTTACCCAAAACCCACTGATTTTCCCACGTTTTGCAAAAATGGACAGATCTATATATATAGTGTTTAAAACTAATTTTTAAGTATCAAGACTTGTTCAAGGCTTAACCAATCTACTTCAAATCATCTCCACAAGTACCTAATCCTACCATACAACTTCTTAGGGTGTCATGGGTTCCTAAGCATCACCAATCTTAGTGGATCTAATGAGATTGCTAATAAAAATTATAGATCTATGTTTATAAACAAAATAAACAATAAGTGGTATGGATCATAGTATATTTGCATGTTTTTGTTACTAGATCATGAAAATATATAAAGTAGATGTTTAAAAGAGTAGGGAAAGGTTGTTAGTAACTTACTTGAAGATTTGGTGATTTTTGAGCAAGAAAACTTAATAATCTTGAGGTTTTTATTTCAAAACCCAAACTAGATTGCTCCTAAGACTTGTTTAAGCACTTGATCTTGAAAAGTTTATGGTTTCTTCCTTGTTCTTGGGTATGTCGATTTGTGTATATGTGTAGGAGGTGATTATATATATATTTTTTTAACAAAGGTAAGTAACTAAGTTATATATATATATATATATATATATATATATATATATATATATATATATATATATATATATATATATATATATATATAGCCATATGGAGTCAACATGGTCAAAAATATCTTTGAGTTGGTCTTTGTGGTTGCCGAATTTAGGGAAAAGGAGGGGGCAAGGTCTTGGTCAAGCACACAAAAAAAATAATTAGTGTGTCTCATCACATGTTTAAGATGTTGAATTTAGTAGATCTTGTTGTGTAATTCTAAGAAAATGTAGAGGGGGGGGGGGGGGCGCGGCTCATTGATTAAATTTGGAAGAAAATTGTTTTTATTTGTATAGAATGTATATATTGAATGTATTGGGTAGTAAAAATATGTATTGGGTATTAGTTTGGTAATTAACGAAAGTTATACGTAATTAAACGTAAGATGTAAAGAATTTAACTTAGACGTCGAAAAATATTCTTGGGACTTTTGTAATAATTTTGGAAGTATAAAAATACCCTAAAATAATTGTTGCTAGTGTTTCTTGTTATGAAAAGATAAATGGTGAAAATGGAGGTAATAAGATGATATGCATGGACTAGCATTAATTATAGTCAAAGTGATCAAGTGTAGATGGACTTGGGGGGGGGGGGGGGGGGGGGGGGGCATTAGGCGTGATTTAGGGGAGAAATGGGAGGCTTGGTGGCTAATAAATAATCTTGTCCATAAACATGTGTGATTGTTTATTTTTAGTTGTGTATTGCGTGTTATCGGGTACCGAGTTAACTAAAATAAATTGTGACGAGTTGAAATAAAATATGACGAGGTTGTAAAAGTTGTAAAATATTATTCTTTACAAGAATCGGGTGTTAGAATAATTATCGTGTTGAAATTTCGCAAACCGACGGAGTTATAAGCTCCGACCGTGAAATATAGTAATTGATTTCAAGACACCGGGTAAATTAATAATATAATTTTTATATTATTATAATGAGTATGAAAATATGTTAGGATCGGAGTCGGGAGTATTCGGTATACTTTAGTAGTAAAAACTGAGTGGTAATGTTAATTACAAATTAAACATACGTATATAGAAATAATGCATATCCGTGTAGGGCCTTAAGTGTTGATGATGTTACTAATGATATATAGACTACTCCAGTCTATATGACGTGTCGTTAATGAATGATGCATGAATTCGCAGCTAAACCACATTGGTTACGCGAATTTGAAGACTCGTAAACTCAGTTTACGTAATGGTGAATGATGATCATGAATAGTGATTCCCTCCGGGAATGAATAGTGTCACATGAATAGTAAAATTTCTGAACGCTTCTCGGAATCACAAACTGACTCCGAAATGATGAATAGTAAAATAATGAATAGTGACCGGTGAATAGTAACTGATGAATAGTGAATAGGAGAAATGTCCTGAAAATGCGGGTTGTTACAGTTACAATCGTAGAACACTCATACACCACTTTATGTCGTAACCTCTCCATTGGTTACGTCGTAACATTTCTTGGATCACGAAATTCTTAGTCAGCGTTGACTTCAGTCTTCTAGTATAAATCTTTGTTACGGCATAAGTTGAGAGTTACGCCTTAGTTCTTGTCTGGTTAGCATACTCAAGTATATTTTCATTAATAACCTTCCAAATCCATGTCTCTTCGTTCCAATGCTCATTATTAACCTGAAAATGAAGTATAAACGAATAAGAATATATATTCCAAAAAAATGACACAATTGATGAGCATATTAGGTGAAATTGATACTAAAATATCAGGACTATTTGATGCTATCAGTTGCATTTAAAGCTAGATTATTACAATATTATTTTTTTTTATAGTAATTAGTATGATATATCTTTGATCATAATGTTTAGTTATCAAATAAGCATTGCATAAGATCTTCATTAGCTTAGCTACGCCATTGCAACAAAATAACATGCTTTATCATTCTAATCGTTATCAGTACTTTAGACGACACAAATATTCTTAATTAGTATTCACTATAATAAAGTTATCAGTAATTTAGATAACACAAAGATTCTTAAACATAAAGTTAACTGTTATAGGATGCGGAAGACCACCATCACCTGGCGCTACCACGCGTAGTGATCATTAAACTTGGTCATCAGTGTGCGTGGTTGGGTCTGTTTTAACGAAGATTTGGTGGTCACCACCACCTAATCAAGTGTCTCCAAAAATTTATGAAATACCCCCTTAATGAGTATATGTCGGGAAAATAAAGAAAAAACTTCTTAATTAAAATTTATCATTCTATTTACTTATAATTACCCCGATGCCTTATCATTTTTATTCACAACTTTAAACATCATCTTTCTCAATATCTACATAACTCAAACAAAAAAATTTTCATTCCTCATTTTTTCTAATAAACTTCGAATCATTCACGTTCACAGACTCATCAGAAGAAGAAAAAAGTTATAGTATTAACTAGGTATTAATTTTAAAAGTGCATCGTTGTTTATTAAGAATAAAGGAAAAGGTTAAAGTTCACAAAATTTAAGAAATGTCGTAAGCAGAGATCATTATGGTGCTCATGATTATTTGATTGTCGCTTACTTTAGTTAGCAACTAATGTACAACGCATATACATTCCGAAAGACGTTCTGAATGAGTCGGGAGCTATTCACAAGCATAGTTGAAGATGTAACAAATCATTGTGAATTATTTCATGGTAATGTTGATTGTATTGGTAAAGAAGGCATTTCGACATTGATGAAGAGCACCTTCACAATTCGTCAATTGGCATACGACATCGTTCCTAACGCCCTAGATGAATATTTACAAACGAGTGCAAAAACTTCCCGTGTTGCTCTTGCACATTTTTGTAGGTCTGTTATGAAAATATATGGATCACAGTATTTACGAAAACCTACTTACACTGGTGTGAAAAATTTTTATTGGTTTTTTGAAGAAAAGCACGGGTTCGGGATTGTTAAGAAGCCTTGATTCTACAGATTTGGGGTGGTTTGCTTGTCTAACTACATATCGTGGTCAATATTGTAGATGTAATCATGATTCGAGTACATTCATTTTGTTGGAAGATGTTGTGTCATAAGATTTATAAATATGGCATGCCTTCTTTGGTTTTTCTGGGGCGAGTAGCGACATCAACATTATACATTAACCTCATTTATTCAACGATCTTAAAGATGGAAAAGCTCGAGAGCAGTAGAGGTTCCATTTGTGGCTAACAATGTAAGTTACAAATGGGGATATTAACTAGTTGACGAGATATATCTGGAATGGGTGACACTTGTTAAGTCAATTTCACATCTAAATGACGATAAGCAAGCGAATACGGTATAAGCTAATGCATGAAGCGGAAAAGAAAGATATGGTACGAGCGTTTGGTGTTCTCAAGAGAAAATGAGCTATATTAGTCAATCCCCCATGAGAGATTTCTATTGATAAAATAAAAAATATGATATATACATGCATCATATTACACAATATGATAACACAAAAGAAAGATGATATCTCCCGACTAGCATCCGAAGGAAGAACATCATGAGGACGACCTCGTGAACTTGTGAACAAACCTTAGAAGTTATCAAACAAATCAAATAGTCAGACGCACACCAAAAACTTCGTGCCAATTTGGTTAAACACTTGTGTTGTTGATCTTAATTTAAGTTTGTTTTATGTGTGACGGTTTTATTTTTTTACATGATTTTTTTAGTTATGAATAGAAGTCTTTTAGTTAAAGAATAAACCTTGGCATATGCCAAGGAATATTCCAGGCCCTTATTATCTTTAATACAGCTGGCCTACAAACTTTAATAATGCGATGACGACCGACGACGACATTAACCTAACTTTGACAATGACATTATCCTAACTTTGATAATTAGACAATGAACCCGTGAAATAATTTCACATGCGGGCCCTCCGAGCTTCAGGATAGAGATCTTTATTCATGGGACGATTCAATTTTATCGTATTCAGACAATAATCATCCCACTCGGGGTCCACGATAAAAATTGAATCGTCATCACTGTCGTCACTATCCACTAGGAATCCTTTCCTATTGTAGTAGCATTTCTTTTCTTTTGGGTTCTTGTCTTAGATTCCATAGGCTTAGATATTATTGCGGCCCAATCGTTGTGCGAGAGCTTCCAGTTCGATGAGGATTCTTCGGGCTTCTTTGTTTTGGATTCGAACATCTTCCCTTTGGTCAGACCAATGGTTGTCTCTTGTTGACTTTCCAAAACAGACTTGGGCTTTGCACTGTATGATTGCCTGTAGGTTTCGCATTGCTTTGACTGCTTCTTTTGCTGCTGATAGTTTGATATCTTGGGCGACTGATCTCCATGCATCAGATTTATCCATTCTGATTGGATTTTGATTGGCTCTAAGCTGGTACTGCCGGTACATTGCTCCTGGTTCTTCATGAGTAAAGATCGTTTTAGTAAAGATTCTTGGGAGTGGTTGAAAGTCTTCATGATTTCTTCGCAAGTGATCTTCATATTCTTCTGAGAGGCATGGGGGGACTGTAGAACTTCCTCCACTGAGTAAAGGGCTGCTGCTGCTAATTGCTTCATTTCTCCTGTGCATTCTTCAAAACAAAGATTAACAAGTCTTGAAAGAGAATTAGCTAGCGTGTTATGTTTTCCCTCTATATGTTCTATGTTAATCTTGACGCCTGTTCCTGTGACTGCATCTGCAAACTTCCTCCCCATCCTTCCATGCATCCATCTGTTTCTAGGATGATATAGGCATCTTCAGGCGGTATCTCAAAATCTGGAAGATTTTGAACTTGCACTTTGATTCTTCTGATTAACTCATAATTAGAGGGCTTCAACATTTTGTCTCCATGAACATTTGTTTTTCATATAGCGGTCTTAGGAGTATCCCAAGTTTTGGGATATGACTTCGAGCATAGTTAAGGATTCCTAAGAATGACCTTAACCCCTTCTTTGTCTTCAATTCTTCTTCATTGAAGTTTGCAATCTTCTTTATGATGTGCGGTTGTAACTTTATGGTTCCTTTTCCTATGACTGCTCCCAGAAAGTCTATTGTTGGAACTGCTATCTTCATCTTTGTTGGAGATAAAACTAAGCCATTATCTTCACAGATTTTCAGCATTTTTTCCAGGTGTTTTGCATGCTCCTTTTCATTCTTTGAGAAAACCAGTATATCATCGATGTATACTGCGATGAATGATTCTGTTCCTTCAAAGCATTTATCCATCTTTCTTTGGAACACTGCTGGGGCATTCTTCAAACCAAATGGCATAACCAGCCATTCATAAAGTCCTCCAGGTACTAAGAACGCGGTCCAAGGTATTGATTCTTCATCCATGGCGACTTGATGAAATCCTGATTTGAGATCAAACTTTGAGAATATTTTCGCACCTCCTATTGTCTTAATGATCGTATTTATGCCTGGTAGAGAGTATTGGTCCTTGTATGTATTATCATTCAAGGATTTAAAATTGAACACCATTCTCTCCTTTCCTTTGATTTCTTTTCCCGTTACAGGATCAATTGTTGTTCCTGAATTTACGATCATTGCCATCGTTCTGTGTCTGCTTTTGCTTGGACGAATGATGGGGCGAAAAATGATCCGTTTTTAGGGGGTCATTTAAGCCGGAATTTGAATTTATTTGATCAAATATTACCCTAAATCGTTCCTTTTGTGATTTTAGGTACTTTGGGAGTGAATTCTGGAAAAGGAAGCATTTTGGACCTTTTTGGAGCATAAAAGTGAAGAAAACGACGAAGTCTTAATTTTTCTTGCTGGGAATAGTACCTGACGGCGTCAAGAAAGTTTTAATGACGGCGTCAAGCGCAATTTTGGTGACGGCCCAGAGAAAACGTGACGGCGTCAGATCAAGGCCGTCAAGAGTAAAAGTGGTGACGGCCCAGAACAGAAATACACATGACGGCGTCAGATCTAGATCTAGGCAGTCTGAGAATTTTATTGGCGGCGAGATGACGGCGTCAGAACTTTCCTCTTGACGCCGTCACCTCATGAAATATATATATACTTTTCTAATTTTCATTCATTAAGGTGTAACTTGAGAGGAGAATTTTAGGGTCGAACTTAATAAACCCTAACACGACTTTTACAGTATTTTTCTAGGGTTTTCACCCCTTGAAACCTTTCATGTTCAATTGAGGTAAGTATCCTTTCAATTCATTCAATATGTCTATGTGTTGTTTGAATATATCTTACGCTTGTCTTAATTTTAACATGCTAGGCTAGATCTCTTGTGTGTTTGCTTAGATGTAATGAAACCTAGATGTTGATTATAGGTTGATTGCTTGTTTATAGTTGTAATGGATGAATGATTTCAATGTTAGGCTTAAGAAAACTGACAGATCTCCATTGTGTAACTTGCTTGAACGTCTTAAGAAACATGAACCGATGTGTACTAGGTTTTTATGGTTGTATTTAATGCATGAGCGAATTCTAGTGATCCCCATGATTGGTATTAAGGAATATAACCTGTCATTCACGCAACTGTAACAAATAATTAACTTGTAAAAGATATCTAGGGAGTAGTGAAATCTAAGTAAACACAATTCTCCCATCTATTGTTCACACCACAATAGTTTAATTAGTTTTATTTATATTTCTGTTATTGTATTTTGATTGCATCTTAGTTATTGGGTTAGTTGACTAGCAACTAATTCCGCCCACTCCTCTAAAACCCGAGATTTTAATTGCTTTTCATAAAACATAAAAATACAAAAAGAATCATCCCTCACCTCTAGACCTAGTTCTTAGGCTTTCTAATCCTGGCGACACTATTTCTGAGTTGAACGATCAATCCCCTGGTACCTGTCACTATACTATCTACAACGATCAGGTACACTGCCTGGTGGGGGTTGTAAGCTTCTCGAGATCCCTCGAGAGGTAAAGCCTGGTGCAATTCCCACGCTTCAACGAATAGCACCAATTTTAAGAAGACTATCAACATGCTTTCTGAATGAATCTTCCATTGCTGGTGTCACATGTTTTAATGGTCGGTCTTCAATGGTAATGTCTGGATTGATAATATCCAGCTTACAAAGTTCACCATTTTTCTTCCAATGCTTTAGAGGTTCTTCTCCGATGTATCCTTGAAGCTTTAACCTATCTAGGAATGCGTTGTTGCCTTCTTGGTTGAAATAAATAGATTCATTTATTTCAAGGAAATCTTCTTCACTTATTTCAAGTTCAGTGATGGCAACTTCAGCAACCTCAGATTGTTCTGAAGTTTTGATCTTGGTAACCTTCTTATAGATGGTTATCTCATCTCCTTCTATGCGAATTCCTCCTTTCATGGACCTTAGGAAGTTAGCTCCTATCAGCATCTCAATGCCATTGCTGTCATGCATATCAAATGCATATATGAGGGGAATTTTGAATTTGTTTCCTTCATTGAGGAAAGAGCCTGACTTTATTCTGTGAGTTGCTTGTTGTCTTGAATTTAAACCGTTGAAGAAGACGTTGTGGTTTAAAAGTTCAAGTGCTTCCTCTGGGATTACCCTCTTATTTATGCAGCATGTTGATGCTCCTGTGTCTATTATTGTACCGATTCCAAACGCGGGACAATTAGGGATATCAAACTCAACTTTTACATTGTAAAGTGGGTTAGTTATCTTTCTAATTTTTGGAATTGACGCAGCACTTCCATAGTAGTGAATCTCTGCTTCCATAAAAGGTCTTGCTATGTGAGGATCACTTAACGGTGGGAATTCTTCACTAGAGAACTGAAACTTTTCTCCTTCTTCTTTCTTTTCTTGCAGTTGTGCTTTAAGCCTTCTTATTTCTTCATCCTTTTCTTCTTCAAGTTTCATTCGTTCAGCTTTAAGTTGATCGATGATTGCAAGAGCATCATGGACATCTTTTATCAGTAATCTTTTTTCAAGCTGCCATGCTTCTTCCTTCTTTTGAATCTCTGCCTTTGTTTCATAGTACTCTTTAGCTTGATCTCTTATCATCTGCTGAACTTGTTCCATCTTTTCTTTCAGAAGTTCTTTAAGAAGTTTCACCTCTCTATTGTTGAAGTCATTTTATTCTTCTGGCTTGCACTGCTGCTTTCTTTAGACATTAACTGTTTTGCCAAGATAATTTTTTGCACAAAGGGCACATGTTGTAAGTTGGCACTTGGGACAGTTAAGTCTTGATATGTCTGTGGTTAGTATCCCACATAAATAGCAGATTGTGTAATTTGTGGCCGTATTTTCTTTCCAATCATGCTCACAATTTTTACTTTGAGCTGGCAATTCTTTGCTTGGTTTCCATGATCCTACGGATTGAACCATGTCTGCTATTTTTTTTGGTGGTCCTAGGTGGAACATGAAAGCAAAATGACTATGTTGATCATTTTCTCTTTCATCTTCGTTGTTGCTTTCATTAACTTCATGTGTTATTGTAAAAGTTGCTTCTTCAAATGAAGTATCTTGGACCATAACACTGATACTTTGATGAGTATCACCTTCTCCTTCTGATATGCTATAGGCACTAGTGTCGTCAAAGTCTGCTGAGACAATGTCCCAGTTATCATCAAGATTCAGTTCTTGATAAACAGCTGATCTTGCAATGTTTCCTTGCTTGCTACTGCAATCTTTTGCAAAATGCCCTTCCTTTCCACAAATAAAGCATTTGCACTTCTTGACTCGTCCTCTGTCATCTTTATACTTTCTCTTGAATGGTTTTACATGAGAACCATGTGGCTTTCCTTTGTACTTTCTTGATTTTCTCATTCCATACTTCTTCCTATTATTTTTGTAGTAACCAGGAATTGGTATAGCTGAACAAAGAGATAAATCTATGAGTTCCTTGGCAAGTGCTGCATCTTTGCACATTTCTGATATGAAAGTATTAGTGAACTTGATTGCAGGCAAGACTCCTGCATTGAGACCAGGGTGCCTAGCTTTAAATGATTCTTCTACTTTCTTGGATAAAGAAGGTGGTAGTTTAGCAAAAAGTTTCTCTGTTGTTGAAGGGAAGTACAATCTTCCTGACTTTATTGCTAACTGCCTGAAATCTTCCAAGAACGACCACAAGTTCTTGGTTTCTTCACAAGTTATCCTGTCTAGGTCTCTGTAGGCTCTGTCTTGTTCATCAGTTAAGCCTCAATATGGGTCTTCAAGTAGTATTAACTGCCTTACTTGTGATATTATATTTTGTGGTTCATCAGCAATTGTTTCAAGGGCAGCATACACATCAGGATATGCAGTTCGCCATTGTTGCCACATTAACTTTTCGCTTTCTCCAAGAAGATTCTCCACAAAGGCTAATTTTGCTTTATTGTTAGTCCACGTTTGACTGTTGAGCCTATTGATTGTTATAGACTCCCATCTTGCTATCACATCTGACCATAAGCCTATATCTGCTGGTAGAACAAGCATTACTCCTGATTTTGTCCATGCTGGTGGCAGAGTCCACTGTGAATTGTGATATTCACCATATCCTCCATTAAAAATATTGCTTCTTCTTTGAGGATAACCAAACTGGTAGTCTGGTTTATAAGTTGGCTGTGGATTTTTCCGTGCTGGAGGGTAGACAGCTGGTCCTAATATTGCATCATTTGGAGGTTGATAGCTTGCACCCGATTCTGCATCATTTGCCGTTGGAAAAGCATGTTCTTCATGTTTATTAGCAATTTGTTCTGCCATTTGTTTAAAGTTTCGAAACTTTGGGTATGGCAGATTGTCATCATCATCTTCTTTGGAAATATGAAGAATTGTATGGTCCTCACCATGCTTCGCTGCGAATGGGTTTTCCCATTCAGACTCTGATTTTTGTGTGGCGAATTTGTCATTCCACTATGGCAAATATTCATCAAGAAAGTCTTGCTGATTTTTTGAAAATTCTTCTCGTTGGACAAGGATCTTTCCGCCACTCCTTTCATCATCATTCCAATCACTTGATTCTTCCATGATTGCTACTTTTCCTGGGGTAATTTCATCATCTGAGAATTCATCTCCCCAGCCAGTTGCTGCAATCTCTTCTATTGGAGTAGTGATTTCTGGAACATCATACTTGACATAATAGTCCCATTTTCCAGATGGTTCACCAAGGGTTGACCATCTATGTTTTGATCGTCTTGGTTTATTGGAGCGTCTGGCTTGATTCAGCGATTCATCTCCTAGGATTCTTGCAGGATTCTTGCTTCGTTCAAGCATTCCTCACAAAACATATATCACAAGGGATATGTTTTATCTAAGGATATTGGAAGCATACTCATACAAAATGTCGTTCACCTTCATCCAGATGATCATTACTTAATATTTATCGATCATGCTGGTCAACAGAGTATCTTGCTGGTTGGGGTGCTTGACGATATCTTTCAAATTGAAGACTTAATGATCTATTAAGCCTTTCATGTACCGCAACTCTTGATGGTATCCGCACTGAGGTTTGCTCAGATGGCTTTAAATTCCAGCTCATTCCTTCAAGTTCTTTTATACTTCTTCTTTCTCCAGGAATTGTTGTGATGCCATTCGTTGTGAGATGGTCCGCAACATTTTCTACGCTGTATTGGAATCCCATATAACTGGTGTTTGATAGGTTACCCGTCATGGCTATTGTGATTAAAAGGTTGCTTTCACCTCCTTGCCAGGTTTCATACACATGAGTTTGTATAACAACTTCTATATGATTATTGAAGTCATCAATACTTAGAACCATATCAGGGAACATGTAGACTAACTGCGTTCCTGCAAAGAGGTCTACTTCCATGGTTCCAATAATTTGTCGGCTATCTTCCCATCTAGTGTCACGAAGAACAACTAGAGCATTTGTTCCTGCACTTCTCCGGTGGAGTGCATGTAGCCTGATCATGAATATTCCTAGGTGAATATGTTGGAGCCCTGAAACTCTCAAGCTCTGGTAACTTTCTTGGTTACACAGTTGAAGGTTAGCCTGATTTTCACCGGCACATAGGATTCTTTGCTCAGAGTAGTGTTCATATACTCTGTGTCTTGCAGTACTTCTATTATTTGAATAAAGTACTTCTGCTGGAACAAGATTTGCTCGTCTTTCTCTTGATACTTCAAGTTGTCTTTCTGGATCTACAACAGACTCCAAGGTTCGATTGTAACTGTTTCTCCCAAATACTCTTCTTGTTGCCCTAGCTGCTTGATACCTACTCCGGGTCATTTGTCTATAACCGCGGATTTGATCTTCTTGAGTTGGGAGTTCTGTTTGAGTTTGCGTGGAACTCTTATTAAGGATGCTAGGCCTTCTAGAAGTCATTTCTTTGACTCCTTCCCGAATTGTTCTTTAAAGACGTAAATCTGTCCGCCACTTTTCTTTACTGGAAGTTTCCCACTAATGGAGAAGTTATCAAGTCTCTTGGCTAAACTTGATATTGAGTCTTCGAGATCTACTGGCTGAGTCTTCTGCTTGATAACAGTTTGAACTTCTTGTTTGAGCTTGTCAAACTTTTCTTCAATATCCGTTAATTTCTGGCTTTGTTTAGTTGCTAAGTAAAGCAAGGTGTTGTTTTGCTTTATGATAGCCTTCACTTGAGTAGCTAATCCTTCTTTATAATCGGTCGTTTTTGCAAAACCAACTGCTGGTGATTCAAAGTCTTCAGTGGCTTGTATAGCTTCTTGATACTCAATAGTTGCCTTTTGATTGGCAAGACTCATCCGGTGATGAGCTTCTTGACTTCGTTGAGAAGGTGTTCAACCTTCTGGATCTTATGATTAAGGTCTTCTGTTAGTCGAAGGGCTTCCTTTTCAACTAACTTTGGTTGCTCGGCTATTTCTTGAACAAGGTTTAGGACTTCTCTTTTAGTGAGTGGTTTTGTTTGTTGGATCTCAGTTGAGATTTGTTGGAGGCTTTTTCTGGTTTCACTTTGTGTTTTTCTTAACAACTCCTCACAGGATTCAAGCTTATCTTGACAACTTTGGAATTTTGACTCAAGATCTTTTTGTTTTTCAGAAATATTTTTGAAATTTTTGAGTGCTACTTTAGAAAAGAGATTTAAACGATTATAAACACACGCTAGATTATTAACTAAATTGGATATTGTAGGTTTAGAAGAACTAGTTTCGTTAAAGATGATATATTCAGGATCTACAGTTCGTGTATTATCGTACCAATACTGTATTTCTTGCTCAAAGCGCTCAGACATAACATTAAGAACTTCAAAGATTATATTTACAAACTCGTTTTATGATTCACCAAACGGTTAACTTCAAACTTTTCCCGACTCTTTCGGTACTTTTTCAAAGAAGCAATTGCGCTGTCTTTTACCAAAAACAAAGGTTTTTATGAAGTTTTTAACAGAAATGTTACTGTAGAAATACAAGTAATTGATTAAATAATACATTTACTGCTTCTCCTGAATATATCTTAAGAGTTTAGCCTTCCATAGAGCTAAGAACGTTTTGACTCATAGCTCTGATACCAAGATAAAAATTACGTTGCCAGGAATTTTTATCTTGTACTAAAGCTCAAAAAGTAAAACTTTAAAGTACAAGTTATTACTTAAAACACACATTTTTATTAAAATATTGCGGAATCTTTATTACAATGGTGGTGGTGGTGGTGATTGTAGGTGGATTGGTGATTTATACAACTGGTTACATATGCCTTTTATAGGCGAAACTAAAAGAAATAAACTAAGAATATGCTTTGACATCTAGCATATTTCAAAGAATAAACAATGGCATATGCCAAGGAATATTTCAGGCCGTTATTATCTTTAATACAACTGGCCTACAAACTTTAATAATGCGATGACGACCGACGACGACATTAACCTAACTTTGATAATTATACAATGAACCCGTGAAATAATTTCACATGCGGGCCCTCCGAGCTTCAGGATAGAGATCTTTATTCATGAGACGATTCAATTTTATCGTATTCAGACAATAAACATCCCACTAAATTTGTTTAAAAAATTGGTTTGAATATGGGTTTAATGGTGACTTACACCTGTTTAAGTAACGAGTTTATTGATACGGTGAATAATGATATGACAACTTACACCCGTTTAAGTAACAAGTTTAATGATACAGTGAATAATGATATGACATTGATGTAAAAATAATTAATTTGATGACCATTACACTTGGTGTAAACGATGTTTCGATTTTTCATTTGTTATTATTGTTTTTTTAAAACAATTTTGGTATATGGTTGTTTTTTTTTTTTTTTTTTGAAAGGTGACTTTTTTCATATATGGTTTAGAGTCGCACCTGCCAAATAGCAGGCCCTCATCCACCACATACCCAGACTATGTTGTCTGAACCGGGCCCACGCTGGCACAGTGGGAATTTAAACGGCTTTGGTATATGGTTGTTGATGGCGTTTCACATGCCACCATTGTCCGAGTCATTTTGGGTCCCACCCACGTGATATGTACCCCAATACTCTACAAATCGTCATTAAAATAAAGGACCCGATTGTCCTTGTTTAAAAGTTTATTAAAGTAGTAACTAAAATTAAATATATAATATCAAAACAAAAAATATCAACACTTCAAAACCAAGTTGATTATCTTTATTTGAATGCAATAATTTGACAAGAGCCACTTATGACTATAATTATGTTTTCTTTATTTATTTTTTCACGATAAGAATCATTAAACTTTGAATAACAAATACTCCGTAACATATAGCCATATATTAATGACTTTCAAAGAAGCATATAATTGTATAACATCATAACCTTCATCAAATGATAATATAAGTATTCTCATTTCATAACAATAAGCTTGATTACATAAAAACACATGTTTAAATAAACCATTATTGTCCATTGTAAAATGCTAGACGAATATTTGTGCATAACAGCAAGATTTCTAGCGGCAAATGGTTATAGTTGCGATATTTTGATTAAGTGTTTAACATAACGTTTATACACAAAAAGTTAAAATATCAAAATTTAAATGCAAAAAGTTGTAACATGTGATAATTTAACTCAAAGAAAAATTCTCAAAATATATCAAAGAACATATAAAAATATTTAATGAAACAGAAAATAAAATATTACAATAATTATGAGATAACTAACGATGCACGTTATTCATCACGCAAAACTTCTTGGTACACGACATTTGAGGTGTATACAACTTTTTGACCGAACTCCTAGACTGACTACACTAATACCTTTGTAGTTTTACATGATATCTCTCTAGACAACGCAACATAAAGCTGGACATGTGAGAAAACAGAGCCCAACAAATAGACACACATTTGAACTTGTTTGGCCCTCAGCTTTATTGATAATCATTACAAATCTAAGGCGCACAAGGAGTTGTTTTCTTTTTAGTTTGAAAGGGAGCATGTCTTCTTCAGATGGAACAAGAGAAATTCTTGGCAAGAGCACTTCCACTCCAGTGTGCTGGCCAACAGCAATCTCAACATTGATGACATTTGGATCAAAAAGTTTACATATCAATCTCGTGCCATTTGCCGGATCAAGGTTCCTTAAAAGAATAATCAGGCATCTAATTTTCAAGCGCAAGTAGCGAGCGACAATGCGCTAACGTTGAGTGAGTTTAAGAATTACATAGGATAGAAGTTGTTCGTGTTATTTTCTGCTTCATCAAAATATAGTAAACTTTATGTTCACTCGGAAATCTCTCAATCAACTAATCATTAACATGTTCATTTTTAGTTGATAAGATTGCTCTTGAACTAACATTAGCATATGAATGAGCGTTGTTGCCAAGGAAGGAAATATTTCATTGAAGTTATTTTAAATGAGTACTTGAACTTGAGCTTTAGCAGAATAATCATAGTTTTCATTACATCAGTTTAGAGCTTATTTGAATCGGCTTACAGTAAATGAGTGATTTTAGACATTAATTAAAGCATATTATTAAATTGTGTGACAATAGGTTGATGTTTTTTCTCATTAGTTGTGTTAAATATTAGTATCTAGCTTGACGTTAATGTTAAAATTTGATATAACTGTGGTGTTTAGGGTAGAGTTATTGATCATGTAAACAAGTTTTATTATTTTAAGTGGTTACAATCACTTAGAGTTACATGTTATGATGTAGGAAATTGAAGTTATTTTTTATCAGGCTTTAGAGATAGGTCTTTAACGAGTTGGAAAACCCGCGCGTTGCCGCGGGGTGTTTTCCCAAAGAAGTTTTTAGTAAGTGTTGCAAAGTAGAAATGGCGCAAGAAAAATTTAAAGATTGCAATGGTGTGCATACATAAGCTTTATATGCATTTGCTGCAATATCGGTTTCGGATTTTGAGTTGCAGCAAGTTTAAAAAAATTCATAACATATAGCTATATATCAATAAGTAACTCCATATGAATGTTAAAAAGTAACTCCATATCAATAAGTTGTTTGTTCCAGTAAAAAAGAATATGAAAGACAGATGTACATAACTATTTTCTTAATGAAGTAAAAAGAACTTCAAAATTTTCTCATAGTGTCTCAAGTCTCATTTTTGTAGCATGTTTATATAAAGTATAAGGATCTCAGGTAGCAGTTTATACTACTCTTGTGTACACTGATATCTTTTAAGTGCAAAACCAACTTTTATCCCTTCGCTTCGAGGTTTCTTACTTTTAAGCCTTCGCTTCCCTGTTTCTTTTAATATCAGGTACTTGTTGATATTTTGCAGCTCGTTAACCATCTGCTTCACATGCGTTCTTTTCATCTTTCAAAAGCACCAAATATTGTCACTTATATAGAACGGCAACTAAAGTACCTAACTGTAATACAACTAATTTGTAAACCAATTTTGATATTATTCAAAATAAAATTGGCATATTTAAGTTTGGAGCATTCTGGGTCGCGTTTTAACTGAAAAAGGGTCAATATTAAAAAAATATATATATATGGCTTAAACATGGAATGGGTCATATGGATTGAAAATCTACTTTATATTCATACAATTTTCTAAATGAATTTATTCGAACAATTTAAATTCCCACCGTAATGATAGTAGTAATTGGTTATCATATTTCTATTTATCAACATAGTAACGAAAAGTGGTTGCATAGTAGGACTTAGTTATCATATTTCTATTTATCAACATAGTAACGAAAAGTGGTTCCAGGTCTACCTATGTGGCCTGGCCGACCTTTTTCAACCTCTGCTAAAAAATGATATGTTTGACCCAGTTAAAATGTTGTGTTTCCAGTTAAAAATTGACATGTTTTGACCCGGTTTTGACCCATCACTCAATCCATTAGACCACTTTATCTAGCCATTTCTAGTTTCTTTAAACTTACCCTGCCTAGAGTCTACCCCATGGAAGGAATCCCAATCTTGAAGCTCCTTCGTGCCATTCATTCCAGGAAGTTTCCAACTTCATCTAATAAAAAAATGCAAAACAAATAAAAAAAAAATGTATAAAAAGACATGAAGACGATTTTCAACCACGATTACCAAGAAATATTTTCTGCAAATGTATTTATCTGGGTGTATGCATCCATTAACCTTAGACAATCAAACCTGAATATGTTGTGAAAGAAATTATTTAAACGTATCTGTTTATTTTAAAGCATTCATTTTTCAGTGAAAATTTTTCTTCGTTGATCGAAATTTAATGTCTTTATAGCATTATAATATCTAACCTGACACCCACTATAAATAATCTAATTCAAAAATTCTTGATAAAACAAGGTCTTATTACATTTTCTTACAATAGAAAATCTATAAGCATATAGGCAGTTTCATCCAAGTACTTAAAACTTCTTATCTGCTTTTTACAGTAAGCGGATAAGCACCTCAATACAATAATCAGTTCTTAAACGCAAGTGCAACAATGACATGTTTGCATACCTGGCCATCTTGTTTCATCTTGTGGAAACCATTGATAAGCCCAGCCATAGCCGATCTACTTGGGTATGTCAACTTATCGTCTATGATCATAATCTGAAGAAGAAAAAAAATACCCAAAAAAAAGATATCACAATACCGAAAAGATTTTGTAAAAACGTTACTACCCAAAAAACAAAAAGGGACAAACCTTTCTAAGAGGAACCAATGCCAAAAGACCGACAAAGTTACTAATGAACGAAAAATCAGTCATCCAACCAATCCCAGGTTCTTTTTAACTATGGTTTCAGTCATCCCACCTGGGTACGTAGACAACACCAATTGGTTCTCATTTTAGCCTGTATAACCTACTCGGTGCCTTCCTTCACCACCACTTTGTCTTTCAGCAGCAGTTGTTGCAGCACCACTCTGTTCTATTTGTTTGGAGTTGCGGGTGTAAGTGTGTTATTCACTATATCTCCTGCAAAACAAACCAATATACAACAATAGTTAAGCATTCATGCAAGCGAAGATAATAAAAGATGTGTAAATGAGTTGGATTAATCATGATGGTCAAACGATAAGTGACCACAACATTAGTAACATTGCCCAAACCCACTTTAATGTTTAATCAGTATCATATAAAATGAAACTCAATCATTAGTATACCTACGAAGCTCGCTTCTAATGTGTGATCCAGTCTGCTTTCTCTGAGATCAAAAATTCATCGTTCGCCTAAACTGAAAAGAAATTCCAGGACATGTTTTCAAAATAATAAACCTATTAACATTTTATTCCATAGTAACTTTTATTATTAGGTATACCTTTTTTTGTGATGTTGTTGGGTGGTGATTTTGGTTGGTTCGTAGTTGGATGCAGGAGGTTGGCTTGCGTTGTCATGAGTACCTGATACAACCAAGACAAAATGTTTAATGAAATCAATAGCATGATATGCATGGTATAATGTTTCAGAATAAAATAACATGCCTATGTTATTGTTGTGTTGTGCCTATGACTTGTACTTTGTCCAATCGCTGTTGTTTACAATAGAAACCAAATTAGTTTGTGACTGGCATATGTTGAGAGATCTTGCAAATGATTGAAGATAGATTAATTATCTAACTGATCTTCCATTGAAGTGGTGCCGTTCGAGTTCACATTATTGTGCAACCCTGTAAGTGTAATGAGTTACTGTTAGCTGTGACTGCTGAAATTAATTTGCAGATATTTTGTGGGTTAATTTCAGGTGGCGTAACTTACCTTTGAGATGTGTAGGAGGATGGCATGTGTTGTCATTGGTACCTGATACAACAAAGACAAAACATTTAATGAAATCAATCGTATGATATGCATGGTATGATGTTTGAGAATCAAATAACAGGCTACTACTTTAGAAACTGTACGACCTATATTATGACACTTTCATGGTCGTGTAGTCACTCACAAAGTGTAAATTACCTGTATTCGGGATTGTATTGAAATATGATCACAACAATAAAATTGAACCAAAAATGGCATGAACCATGGGCTGCAACCACAGCAGTGGCAAACACCCTTCATGGTTCCAATCACACTCTGAGTGTGATCTGCCAATCAACATACACCCCTAAAATACCTCACTTTAGAACTTTATTTTTTTAAACGTGCACAATGCAGTTTATAAGACCCAATAGAAGCAAGGAAAATGTATCACGCGTATTAATTTGCATACCTATACATATACTTACATAAGCATTGGACCAAGAGCACATTATGAAGCGATGATAATGATGATAATAAACATCGTTTCAAACATGCATCACTACAGATCCACATCCAGTAAGGGGTCTAAGAGCAAATGTAACCCCATTCACCTGCACACCACCATTAGGCGATTGTTAGAAAATCAATGATTAGAAGATTTTTAGGATCAAATGTGCACTGAATTTGTATCATATTAACACCACCCGACCCTGTTTCTACTGATATAAAAAGTAGGTGATATCTATTTATAAAAGTGCATTTATCGACAAAAACTTCAACATATATCAATCTAGTTACCCTTTTTATGAAGGTGCGTAGATAGGCAAATGAGTTTGGCGCCCTACGTTATGTAACCGCATATGGATTTGTCAAATATTTAGTATTGATGCAACAAAGTACATATTACAATGATTAAGTGGATGAGTGCCAAAATCACCTACAAGTTGCAGACGTTGGATTAATTCTCCTCTTGCGAACAGTGGACGTAGCGCTTGGCATCGGTGCAACAGTTTGTGCACCCTGGAGCGGCATTGTTCTACCTCTTTTTGATGTGTGCCCTGTCTCGTGGTTCTTATACGTATCCGGCATGCCTAAAACAATGATCACATAAATTGTCTAATAAGAAGACAATCCTGAATATAGTAACGGACCCAACTAAAAGCATGGAAAAAGAAAAGTATATTGACAGCAAAATGAATTAGACGCATTGCGTTAGCCAATAGCACATGGCTCACCTCGGTCGCCATCTAATGTTGTTATTGACAGCTGACCATTTGCTGTTGCATCTCACATGGCGGCGTCGCTCCTTGTCACATCAGATGTTAAAGGGTCTTAGATGTCCAACTATCATCTTGCAACCTGTGTGAATTTTTCCCGTGTTTGATCTATTCCATCGCGGCGTCGCTCCTTGCCACATAAACAAATATGTAAAAATACAAAAAAACATTCAAGAAACTTAGCAATGGGTTTTTCAAAAACCTTTGTTTGGGCTAAAAAGCGTATTGCTTTATCATATTCAAACAAAGATGAAGTCAACTATAAAGAAAAGATGTTAAAGGGTCTGCCTCTACTCGCTTTAAAATCGCATCGCACTTTTGCATGTCAGCTAAATTAACCGCCTTGTGAGCTTTTTTTAATCTAAAAAAAGGAGATGAGCTTATAGCTCATTCAACTCCGCTGGTTCAACTTGATATTTGAGACGATCATAGGTTCGAAAAAGTGTATCTATAAGCTATTCCAGATTGAAATAAAGCAATACACGGGTATAAAAATCTAATCCAAATACCCCATAAGACACACTATATTTAAAAGTTTGAGAAAATCTAATCTAAATAATATGTCTCATGTTTAGGATATCAAAAGCTCACCACCTGTGATAAAATCAATTTCAAGCATTAAACCATATCCAAACAATCTAGTATAAACACCATAAAATCCAAAAAACGAAATCACATAAATCAGCTCCATTATGATTAAAAAAAGATTCCTTCATTCTAATAATTTCCGTGTTCAATACTTTGTATTCACCAACATGAAGATTCCAAGAAGGTGCAAACCTTGATTAGAACTGTGTTATTAGTGGGCTTCAAATCGTTCGTGTTATCCGTCTCAAGAATACCAACCATATCATGGCTGCAATTGAAAGACACAACGTATCACCATCCACAAAGTTACTATAGATAAGCGTTTAATTATGTGCTCAAACCCTGTACACACTTGTTCATTTCACACCTCATGTTTGATGTTGCCGCTGCTGCAACCATCTTCCTTCATCCTTTGTTTGTGATGCTAACATTTGAACTTGGTGATTTGGATTCTTCTATCTCTCTTAAAGACCTCTTATATAAGATTTCAAAAAAAAAAAAAAAAAAAAAAAAAAAAAAAAAAAAAAAAAAAAAAACATAGCAACAATCGAGATTTGAAAACATAGGAAGTAGCATTTTAAAATGGACTGGAGTCACTGGACAAATTATGTTACAATCAATTGACTTAGATTAATGACCCCGACAAATGAACAATCTGGTGTAGCGGTATACCCGTAATTATTCTGAGCTCGTGCATTCTTTCCATTTCTCACCGCCTTCTTTCGTAACCTATTAAAAATAAAACACATGCATCAACCACCAAGTAACCAAATATAGACACAAAACGATATAAACCCTGAAATTTGTATTCAAAGTAGTTATCGAACTTCATAATGCATAATGTTCCCGGAATCCTGACTAAGTGACATTATCTTTTAACAAATACTAACGCATGATACTTATTTGACTTCTTAACGATTATTCTAAGTCTCTAACATAACTTATGTAGCAAAAACCTTGCCAGTTTAGTTATCACAAATATAACAAAGAATGAAAACCCCAATTTATTCAGATTAAATCGAGTCATTCAAAATTGTAACCCTAAAGAATGAAAACCCTAATATAGTTAGATGATAAGCAGCAGTTAAATCTAACACAATTGAACAAATCAATATCATAAATCAATAATCAATCATTCAAAACTATAAACCTAAAAAGCGAAAACCCTAATATAATTAAACGATAGGCAACAGCTAAATCTAACACAATTGAACTAATCAACAGCATCAATAAAAAAAATCAACGGAAACGAAATAACCTTATCACAACGTAGTTCTTTTGATTTTTCTTCTGCGTTTGCTAGAACACACTGATGCGTAGGGATTGCACCAGGCTTTACCTCTCAAGGGATCTTGAGAAGCTTACAACCCCCACCAGGCAGTGTACCTGATCGTTGTAGTATAGTATAGTGACAAGTACCGGGGGATTGATCGTTCAGCTAGGAATAGTGTCGCTAGGATTAGAAAACCTAATTACTAGTTCTAGAGATGAGAGATGATTCTTTTTGTGTTTTTATATTTTTTAGAAAGCAAGTAAATATCTCGGGGTTGAAGGATTTGGGCGGAATTAGTTGCTAGTCAACTAACCCAATACTAAAGATACAATCAAAATAAAATACTAGAAATGAAAATAAACTATATTAACTAAGGTTGTGAGCAATAAGTGGAGAAGTTGTGTTTACTTAGATTTCACTACTCCCTAGATATCTTTTACACGTTAATTACTTGTTATAGTTGCGTGGACGGCGGATTGTATTCCTTAATATCATTCATGGGGTGGCGCACTTAACTCCCCAATCCTATGAGTGCCTACTTCACTCCTATGTCGAGCCGGCTAAGAAGCTCCTAACATGGGATCATTAGAATTTACTCATGCATTAAATACAACCAATAAAACCTAGTGCACATTGGTTCATGTTTCCTAAGACGTTCAAGCATGTTACCATTTGGAGATCTTCCAGTTTTCTTAAGCCTAACATTGAAATCATTCATCCAATACAACCATAAATAAGTAATCAACACATAATTAACATTTAGGTTTCATTAGATCTAAGTAAACACAAGATAGATCTAGCCTACCATGGTGGAATTAAGATAAGAACAAGATATAGACAACCAACACATAGACATATTGATTGAATTAGAAGAACACTTATCTCAATTACAAATGCAAGGGTTCAAGGGCTGAAAACCCTTGAAAAACCTGTAAAATTCGTAATAGGTTCGGCCTTAGGGTTTCTCCAAAACTTCCTCCTTTAATGAATGAAAATTAGAAAACTATATATAGGAAATAGAGGCTGACGGCGTCAAGACCAAATAGGTGACGCCGTCATCTCGCAGCCAAAAAAAATCTCGGACTGCCTTGATCTTCATCTGACGCCGTCATGTATTATGCTCTTCCAGGCCGTCACGTGTTTAACTCTTGACGCTCTTACTCGTGACGCCTTCAGGTTTGTACTGGTCCGTCATGCAATTTACTCTTGACGCCGTCAGGATGGTACTCTTGACGCCATCACCTACTGTTCCCAGCAAGGAAAATTAAGTCTTTGGCTTTTTCTTCACTTTTATGCTCCAAAAACGTCCGAATTGCTTCCTTTTCCAGATTTCACTCCCAAAGTACCTAAAATCACAAAAGGAACGATTTAGGGCAATATTTAATCAAATAAATTCAATTCCGGGCTTAAATGACCCCCTAAAAGTGGTTCATTTTTCGCCTCATCACACACCAGACCTAATAAACATAACATATGGCTAAAATTGCGTTTGTAGTACACCCATAACACATGGAGCAATCGACAACCACACATGGAATAAAAAAACATTAGTTCACTGTAGTTGTCACCGGGTTTATGCATATCGGATTGGGCAAGCACAAATGGCGGTTGGATTCGGCGATCGGAGGCGAGTATTTCGGATCCACAAAAACAACGGTGATTGTGAGGGAGGGTGAATAGGGACGGGTTTAGGTATAACCCATTTTGTATAAGCGGATCGGGTAAAATCGGGTTGGAGGAAAAAAACGGGCTGCATAGCCCAACGAATAGTATAATGGTATAATAATCAGTAACCAAACATCAACAACACATAAATTTTTCATAAAAAAACACACCTTTAAAAATTATAAATTTATCAATCTAACTTTTTTGACAATTAGCCAAAAAAAAGGATCGGGTTAAGAGGAAATTGGCGGTTGACAATTAGCCAAAAAAAAAAGAATCGGGTTAAGAGGAAATTGGCGTTTGAATCCTCCCAATAGGTTCAGCAACAAACTGGGATTAAAGAGATTCCAATAATATGAATATGGGTGATAGTTAATAGAGATACCTTCAAAGCCCCTTTATCTATTCCATGCCATGTGTTTTTTTTTGCGGACAATCATCTTTCTCTCGCGTACGTCAGAATGATACAAAGATATAAAGCACTCGTCGTGCTATAGCAGCATCTCTACCAAGTGGTCCACCGATATCCTGAATTCATATTGTATAAATCTGATCATATAAACAAACACACCAGAAACAGGTTTTGTACCAATCATTCCGATAACAAAAAAGGGCTAGCATTCACTGGACCACAATAGAACTGGTAATTATTTATCAAAAAATCCACCATGACTAATAACACATAAAAAAAGAGAGTTCAATTCACTCTAATAAACACCCTTGAATATCATATAAAATTCCAAAAACAGCAACATGCTTCTCTCCTACACTCTAATAAACACCCTTGAATATCAGATAAAATTCCAGACATCTTGTCTTTATATTTTTCGGTGCGAAGTCAAAGGCCAAGATATATGGAAGTAAAATCTAAAATGGTAATGATACAAATGCATATCAGTTGGTACGTGCCAACAATGCTGCTACCTATGCTTATCCTAAACTTTCTCTAAATGAACATTTAGTTATCCAACATTTTTCTAGCAGATTTTAAACCTATTTGTAATAATATTTTCCAACATTTTAGATGACCATACACCAATAGTAACACTCGTCTATCAAACTACTTTATATAACAATTAAATCCAATGCTTATTTCTACAAAAAAAAAAAAAAAAAAAAAAAAAAAAAAAAAAAAAGAAAAAAAAAAAAAAAAAACATGTACATTTAACTTAGGAGCAGAGCATTACTGTTGCGACAACATAGGTGTCAAACATAATAACAACTTTAAACTTTAAAAGGCGTATTTGTGAATTGTGATTACAACAAAGAACCTTTGATGAGCTAATGCAAACTAAAAAAATTATTCTTAAATTAATACAAAAAAAAACATGCATACAATGATTAAAAAAAATAAAAATAAAAAAATCTCATAAGCTGAGAGTTTAAGATCAAACCTAACAAACTCGGGCATGAAGAAAACAACAAAGATGTCAACAGGTTTTGTTGCAAACATGATCAACCCAAAAGAAATCAACAAAACCCCCAAATCAACGGAGCCCTAAGCTGAAAATAATAATAATAATAACCATAAAATTAAACACAATTAAACCACTATCAATTCCAATTTAATTAACCCCGATTTTAATATCCAGGTTTCAATTTATTCGGAAAAAAAAGATAAAAATTGAGATGGAAGGTACCAGGTTTATTTATCCTCTTGTTTCGATTTGCTGGAAGGTGGTATCTGTGTATTTGATACCAAGGTTTCAATCAAAAGGAGATAAGAATCAGATGCTATAAACCCCAAATTAAAAGAAAACCTTAACTTTACCTTGCTTTAATGACATTGAAACTGAATGGTTTGATCTCGAAACTGAATTTTTTGTTGGGCTGCGATTTTTCTATCCATGGATCTTCGTTTAGATGAACAACATTTTTTTGGTGTGTGTTGTGTGGCTACTGTGAAAAATCTAGATTATGTAGGAGAAGAGAGGATATAAGATAGAATAAAATATTATTAATCCACTGTAGCTGTGCCACACTGTTTGGGGGCTGTTTGGGGGCAAAGCCTAAACTTTAGTATATATGGATAATTATATGCATTGTAGTTGCTGTAGAATCAAAGTTGGAATTTTACATTGTGTTATTTAGTTTTGTTATTAAAGAAATATAAAGTATATCATTTTCTCTCTAAAATTGGAAGGAAACAATTTACATTAATAATCAATAAAAATACACTAACTTTCATTTCATTTCTTTTTCTTTTCCTCCTTAAGTGTTGTTAGAGTTTGTGGATAAATATTAATACGTGTATGACTAGAATCGAACTCGAGACCTCGGGATTGCACACATTATAAATGAGAATTAAAGAATAATAATTGATATATATTAAATGTTATATATATAATTATTTAAACATAAGAAATGGCTAACGGTCGTTAGTACTTAACGGAATTGACTAACGGACAAACGATAAGGACTAGAATGAAAATAGATGACAAGAAGGTTCCGAAACAACTCCTAGGGGTGTATGGCCGGTCGAACAAAGAGGAGGGGAAACCCAACCCAAACCTAACTTGTTCCCTAAGATTTTCATTCACTATATAAACAAACATAGGGTCAAAACTTTGGTACCTTTTTGTGCACACACACAAAACCCTAAAAAGTTTTTTCTCTTCTTGTTTTCTCCTTGTTAGCCGATCATCCAAACAACCCTAAGGGTTTTTGGATCGAAAATTTTCATAAGAAAATTTGTGTTTTCGTTTACTAGCATAAACTTTAATTTGCTATTAATTTATGTGTACAAGAACGAGGTAATTACTTACTATAGTAATTATCAAGGAATCGATTAACAAAATCATTGATTCAGATAATTTACCTCAATTCCACGCGCCACTTTTGTAGTAATTATCTGAAGTAACTTGGGTCTTTACGACTCATTTAAGAGTAGGATATTATGGGCGATAATTGGAGGTTCTTCTTTAATTGGTGAACCTGATACCTCAAGTAACAAGTTTTTGACTTAATCTTAGCTTAAAAACGGTTAACTAAAATGGTTTTTTGAAAACTAATGTTATGAAGATGAGTGCATGCATCTTCGTACATGTTTTGATTGTCACTTCAAACTAAATACCCTATAAAATTTAAGTTACATGCCATCTAACTATAATAAACACTTGAAATTATTATTTGGTAAACGTGAGACCTAGGCTAAATTTTAATGATAAGGTAAAAATCTGTTATTGTGTGAGACCAGATATAGATATCTTACTGTTTCTAAGTTAGACGACTTAATTAATTTGTGCGTGAGACCTAGAACTTAAGGCATGAGATGGGATGAAACATGCTTACATTGCAAATTGATGAATCAATTTGATGTAATTCCCATAATGATCTAGGAATTGGAAATGGTTTGTCAATTATTGTTCGACAGATTACCATCTTTTATATTTTCATTTCTAGCAGATCAACTGATGTAGTGAAAATATGAAAAGTTGGATCCTAGGTTTTCAAGAAAATTATGTGGCTATATGAATATATCCTTGGGTATTATATTTTCTTGAAAACATGTATTATCGAAAATACTAATGTTTGAACTTTTTTCTATAGAAATGGCTCAACCTGAAAACTCCACTGTAATTTCTGCTTTCAAGAGTCATCTTGAAAGGGAAAAATTTAGTGGAAAGAATTTCAATGATTGGCACAGATCGCTCAAAATTGTCTTGAGGGCGACTGATAAGCTAGATTATTTGAATACTCCTTGCCCTGAGCGACCTGCTGAAACTGCACCTGAAGCAGAAAAAGCAGCATGGTACCTTGAGTATAAGAAGTATAATGAGGTTACTTGTTTAATGCTCACTAGTATGGATTCAAAGTTGCAAAAATAGTTTGAGTACTATTATCCATACAACATGCTTCAAGAACTCAAAAAGTCTTATGAGAAATCACCAGCTGTTGAATTGTATGACCTGCTCGATCAATTACACACCTGTAAGTGATTATGTGTTGGCGATGAAAGATTACTTTGATCAACTACACAGACTCGAATTTGGTTAGCCTGAGAATGTGCAAGTGAACCTAATCAATAGGTCCCTTAACAAGGACTTTAAAGGTTTTGTTCAAAACTTCAACATGCATTGCTCGGGGAAGACAGTCTCAGAATTACTCGCAATGCTTGTAGATTATGAGAAAGGTTTTACAGCTCAAGGCAAGGCACCTACTCCTCAAGTGTGGGCAATTCAAGGAGGTAGGATCCAGAAGAAATCGCAAGCGAATAAGAAAGGTAAGGGTAAAGTTGACAAAGGTAAGCAGGTCATGGCCTATCAACCAAATCCAAAGATGAATCAACATCAACCCAAGAAGAACAAGGTGAATCCTCCCAACAAGAAGGATCAGGCTTGTCACCATTTCCATGACGTAGAAAATTGGAAGCGTGATTGTCCACTCTACATTCATGACTTGCGACAAAAGAAGTAGAAAAATGAAGCTGGTAACCCAAGTACTTCAGGTGCGCTCTTTATGATTGATTTATTTACTTTAACTCATAAAAATTCATGGGTATATGATATGGGCTGTGGTATTCATATTTGCAATACTATGCAGGGATTTAGAGTTGAGAGGATATTTGCTTATGGACAACAATATCTGCATGTCGGTAATGGAGCGAATGCAACTGTTGAAGCTATAGGAGTATTTGAATTAGTTTTGCCTTCGGGCTTAGTACTGTTTTTGAATAACTGTCATTATGCACCTTCAATTGTTAGGGATGTAGTTTCCTTTTCTTCTTTATTGGATCTTGGTTTTGAACATACTATTAATAACAATGGAATTTCTGTTTCGTTTAATAATTTTTTTTATTTTAATGTTATTGCTGTGAATGGTATTTTTGAAATTGATATGAATGTGAATGTTTCCGATAATTGTAATAATTCAATGTATAGCATCAATCATAAGAGAATCAAGAAAGGTCTGGATTCATCTTATCTTTGGCATTGTCGACTTGCTCATATAGGCAAGGCTCACATGGAAAATCTGCAACACGAAGGGCTTTTGCATGGGATCATTGATGAATCATTTGATAAATGCGAATCTTGTATATCTGGGAAGATGACTAAGAAATCTTTCAATAATCGCATGTGTCAAGGAGGGGTGCTAGCTACTTCTTAACATTTACAGATGATTTCAGCCATTATGGTTATCTTTATTTACTTAAACATAAACATGAGTTGTTTGAAACATTTAAGGTGTTTAAAGCAGAAGTAGAGTTGCAACTAGGAAAGAATATTAAAGCTCTTCGATCCAACAGAGGTGGTGAATACCTGAGTCAAGAGTTTAGAGATTATCTAGCTGAGAATGGAATTGTCCAGCATCTCACTTCTCCGTATACTCCACAACAAAATGGTGTATCAGAGAGAAGAAATCGTACATTGCAAGATATGATACGATCTATGTTTACAACTCTTCCTTTTTCGCTTTGGGATTATGCCTTAGAATCTGCTATTCGCATTCTAAATATGGTTCCAACTAAGAAGGTGGATAAGACACCATATGAGTTATGGACCGGTAAAGTGCCTAACTTGTCTTATCTAAAGGTCTAGGGTTGCGAGGCATTTGTTAAACGTGACTCAGCAGATAAACTCCAACAAAGATTTGTAAAGTGCATCTTTATAGGATACCCAAAGGAAACAATGGGTTACTACTTTTATTACCCACCTGAAAACAAAGTATTTGTTGCAAGGTATGGAGATTTCTTGGAAAAGGAATTCATATCTCAGGAATTCAGTGGGAGAGTATATGATCTGGAAGACGATCAAGTAGATGCATTACCTTCTGAAAACACTAGCCAACTTCCTGTGGAACCTGAAAGTTTAGGTCCTCCACCTGAAGTTGAAGTGGTTCCAATTGGCAGATCCGTAAGGACTGTGAAAGCTCCTAAGCATCTATGTTGTAACAATTCGCATTTTCAGGTTAATTTCTAATCCCAAATTTTTACTATTCACTATTACTATTCACTTTTTACTATTCACTCCTGAAATTTTATTTCATATTCTCGTAAGTTAAACTATTTTAATGATAATCCGAGAGTTTGACACTCGTCGGATCATTTCTGCAAAAATCACGAAATCGTGTCCGAGATTTACTTTTAGGTTTAAACGTCATTTCAGCATCCCGATATGTCCATAAAACACTATAAACAATAGAAATATGAATTTCTCTCATTTTACGACAATTCCAAAAGTTTTGGAATTTTACGTTTTCCAGTTCAGCGTTTTACGCGAATTACGTGTTTTCGACCCGTGTTTCCAGTTTTAACAGCGTTTAAGCAACCCGATAGAACTTATCACTCATTAAATATGCTAATATAGGTTATATTAATAAGTTATAACATATTTATAAGTTTCATATTTTTAGGATACCCGATTTTAAGTTTCACTACTTAACGACTTACAATTAGCGATTACCGGGACCAAAACTTACTCCGTAAGCTAGATAATACCAAGTTTATCCATCTAGTCACTCCTCCCATCATATTAACGTGTATATGATGATTCACCAAGCCTTGGTGGCTTGGTGATAAGCCTTGGACTTTAGGATACATGTATATTAAGTAAATTTGGCCACAAAGTCTTGGAAAATATCCTAAACTTGCACCTCCTCATTGCACCTTCCTAACCTCCTTAAGGCACTATAAATACCCTTCCTCGTCCTCTCCTAGTCGTTCACCACACATAACACACTTAAATCACACAACCTTTCATCTTTGATTTCCAAGTTCCAACTTACACGTAAGAGTTGAAGACCTAGTTATTCTCTACATGAAACTAGTGTTTATTTGGTGATTCCATGGTTGAATTAGTAGCTACACAAGGGTACTAGGGCTGAGTTAATAAGGTCTTCACAAGGTCTATATCAAGGCTAGCAATGTTTACAAGAGTTGTGGTGAAGGATTAGAAGCTAGGGTTTTCGATTGAAGGGTATAGTTCTTGTCCTAGTTCATGTTTCCCTTTTACAAGGCCAAAAGTTGTAAGAAAATTTATACTCATCATCCTTACTATATTTTCATAAGCTCTATATGCTATATATGTCTTGTTATATTGATCTCATGATGTACAAATCCTTAAAACAAGTCTAAACTTATATATCATTATATGTTATCATTTATAAAACAAACAAGTAAACTAGTGACATATATTGTGAAATTCAACCAAAATAGTATAAACATGATATTGGATAATCACATACTGTGGTATAGGACTTAACAAGGAAAACATAGCAATTTGAATCACCTAAAACGAGTACACGAGTCAAAAGTTATGGCCAAAAGAAGTTAGCGAAACCAAAATGCCGAAACTGCCTAAAACAACCTGTTAACGATCTGACCATTTTAAAAGTGGCCCTTCTGGTCCGATTCATCAAAAAGTTAAAACACGAAAGTTTTCCAGAACGACGTTTTCATTCAAGACTAATAAAGCTCGAACCCTGAAAACGTATAAAGAGTGATATTTTTCTTCAAATTCTTAACAGCCCCTTTTTAAGACCAAATGACCATATAATGGTTATGGTTAGTTATAACCAAGAGGTCTAATGACCTAAAGCCAAGACCACAACCATGTCTAAGGCCAAGGATGAGTCTCAAGACCATGGTAGCAAAGACCAAAGCCACGGCAAGGCCACGGCTAAAGACCTTATGACTTTCTAAATCGAAAACATAAACTAAAGAGTTAATGGCAACATAAACATCCAATTTGGATCTACTCCATCAAAACAACCATGAAACTTTACAAGTAATATTCATACTAGACTCAAGAAACTCATTGTAATAACAATCTTCATCCAAAAGTAAACTTTCCTAAGTTTATTAAATTATTTAGACATGTAACTTTTTAGATCAAAAACTTATATATTTTATCAAATACTACAATAGTAAGGAGCCTCATGTGAGGGGTTCATTAAAGTAAACCGTCGAGATGAGTTATGGATTTACGAATTAAAGTGTCCTGGCTCCTCGAACGTTTACTACATGACCTCTGAATTATGTCGGCCCGAACGGTAGTAAGCGATATACAAACTATACATGTTTCATAAACTATTTTATTCAAAGACTTACACTATACTAAGTACTACATCATGGACTAAATGCAAGACATATATAGGAAATTCTTCATATTTTTTACTCCAATGCTAAGTCGCAACATTCTATTATAGGTTGCTCGTAGAAACCTTCGCGATTCGACCATCATTTTCACTACTTACTACATAACTTAAGGTGAGTTCATAACCCCACTTTCCATTACTTAATTGTTTTACAAACCCTTGGGGGGAATACATGCTATTATTTTTCAACCGAACACAATGCTTTTCAATTGTATGCTTGCCTGATTGTTTTATTATCACTAAGTACCATCCTTGCCGATCCAAGATCCCTTATTATGAACCATTTAATCACTAGTAATAGTGAGCGCGAATATTGTGGATAGGCCTATTGGGATTGACGAATCCCATTTGTATTGACTAAGTTCAAACAAATGCATTAATATTTGAAACATAGGTATGACGGCAAAGTACCTACCGGGATAACTCCGCCGATTGATATTGGTACCCGTTAACGTTTTGGTGTTATGAGCTTAGTGAATAATAATAACTGTTTTGTTTTCCAACCATTGGTGTGAGTCTATAGCTCACACTACCAACATATTGTGTTCAACCATTAAACAAACTCTATGAATATCACTCAACCTTTGTGTTGACCTCTTAAGCATGTATTTCAGGTCCATGATGATCAAGGATGGCACGGAAGGGCACGGATATTCAAGAGGGCTATAAATTTTATTATCATTCGAAAACTCATCTAATGTAATTTGTAAACATGGAAACATCTGGGACCTCATTTTGTAATCTCTGATATTTATATAATTTGAATGATAAATCTTTTAAAACGACTCAATTAGAGATCGCTTTCTATTATTATGACTGTTGTGCCATCGAGTAACACCCAGTTTGAATTCCGCTGAATCATTGAATTGGGGGTGTTACATATGTCATAACGTAGAATGCGAGGAAACTATACTAGGGGATCTTAATGAACCTACTAGTTATAGGGCTGCCATTAATAGTCCTGAAAAGGAAAAATGGCGGGTTGCTACGAATGGGGAAATGCAATCCATGAAAGATAATGAAGTCTGGATTGAAGTTGACCTACCTCCCAATGCCAAGGTAGTTGGAAGTAAGTGGATCTTCAAAAATAAAACTGACATGGATGGCAATGTACACATCTATAAAGCTCATTTGGTAGCTAAAAGCTTTACCCAAACTTATGGTGTTGATTACGAGGAGACTTTTTCTCCTGTAGCTGACATTAGGGCTATTAGGATTCTCATAGCTATAGTTGCATACTATGACTATGAGATTTGGCAAATGGATGTCAAAACCGCCTTCTTAAATGGTCGCCTAGATGAAGATATCTATATGGCACTGCCTGAGGGGTTTGTGAATCCAGAATTTCTAAATCATGTATGCAAACTTCAAAGATCCATTTATGGATTGAAGCAAGCATCACGGAAATGGAATGAAAGATTTAATAGTGAAATTAAAAAGTATGGATTCACTCAAAATCTTGATGAGCCATGTGTATATCACAAAGTGAGTGAGAGTGATGTAATTTTCCTTATTTTATATGTCAATGACATATTGATCATGGGTAAAGACATTCGAAGTTTGTAAAAGATTAAGGCATATCTTGGAAAGTGTTTTTCTATGAAAGATTTAGGGGAAGCTACATTCATTCTTGGAATCAAAATTTATAGAGATATATCTCAGCGATTGATTGGATTAAGTCAAAGTGCTTATATTGATAAAATATTGAAGAGATTCAATATTCAAAATTCCAAGAAATGATATTTGCCAATGCGAGAATAACATGGCTTAAGAGCAAAGTTTGTGCTTCAACACCTGCAGAGGTGGAACACATGAAAAGAGTTCCTTATGCTTCGGCTGTGGGACCTATAATGTATGCGGTGAAAAGTATAAGGCCGGATGTGGCATTTGCTCAAAACTTGACCAGTCGATATCAACATAATCCAGGTGAACTTCACTGGACTGCTGTTAAGAATATTCTTAAGTACCTTAGGGCTACTAAAGATATGTTCTTAGTGTATGGGGGAAATCCAAATGCAGAACTTGATGTTACATGTTATTGCGATGCATCCTGGAAGTGTGATAAAGATGATACGAAGTCTCAGGCGGGTTATGTCTTTGTCATTAACAGAGTAGCTGTGATACGTGGGAATCGCACCAGGCTTTACCTCTCGAGGGATCTCGAGAAGCTTACAACCCCCACCAGGCAGTGTACCTGATCGTTGTAGTATAATATAGTGACAAGTACCGGGGGATTGATTGTTCAACTCAGGAATAGTGTCGCTAGGATTAGAAAGCCTAAAAACTAGGTCTAGAGGTGAGGGATGATTCTTTTTGTATTTTTATATTTTATAAAAGCAATTAAAATCTCGGTTTTTGGAAGAGTGGGGGGAATTAGTTGCTAGCCAACTAACCCAATTACTAAGATGCAATCAAAATAAAATAACAAAAATGAAAATGAATCTAATTACTAATGTGGTGTGAACAATAATAGGGAGAGTTGTGTTTACTTAGGTTTCATTACTCCCTAGATATCTTTTACAGGTTGATAGTTTGTTACAATTGCATGGATGACGGGTCGTATTCCTTAATACTAGTCGTAGGGCCATGTACAATATTCCCTAACTCTATAGGATCCTACTTCACTCCTATGTCGAGCCGTTAGAAGCTCCTAACATGGGATCATTAGAATTCTCCTACGCATTAAATACAACCAAAAATCATAGTACACCTCTGATCATGTTTCTTAAGACGTTCAAGCATGTCACCAATGGAAGTCTGCCAGTTTTCTTAAACCTAACATCGAATACAATCATCCGTAACAACTATAAACAAACAATCAACCCATAATTAACATCTAGGTTTCACTACATCTAAGCAAACACAAAAGAGATCTAGCCAAGCATGTTAAATTCAAGACAAGTGTAAGATATATTTAAGCAACACATAGACATATTGATTGAATTGAAAGAGTACTTATCTCAAATTGACATGAAAGGTTTCAAAGGGTAAAAACCCTTGAAAAAGCTGTAATATTCGGACTAGGGTTTCTCTCCAAAGTTACACCCTAATTGTTCCTCTCTAATGAATGAAAATTGCAAAACTATATATAGATTTTACAGGGTGACGGCGTCAAGAAGGAAATTCTAACGCCGTCAACTCGCCGCCCATAATGAAATCGGATTTCCTAGATCCAGTTTTGAGGCCGTCATGTGCAACTCTACTCTGGGCCGTCACTCTCATTTGGACCATGACGGCCTATGGTGACGCCGTCATGTCCCTAGTGCAAAACTCTTCTGGATCGTCACGGACTTTATCCACTTCCACCTCTTGTATTGCTCTTGACGTCGTCACTTGAGAATTCTTGACGCCGTCAGGTACTATTCCCAGCAAGGAAAATTAAGACTTTGCCATTTTCTTCACTTTTATGCTCCAAAAACGTCCAAAATGCATCCTTTTCCAGATTTCACTCCAAAAGTACCTAAAATGACAAAAGGAACGATTTAGGGCATTATTTGATCAAATAAATTCGAATCCGGGCTAAAATGACCCCCTAAAATGGTTCATTTTTCGCCTCATCAAGTTGTGGATTGGAGGAGCAAGAAGCAGAGTACATTAGTGATGTCTGCAACAGAAAGTGAACACATAGCTGCTTCAGAAGCTGCAATGGAAGCTGTTTGGATTAGGAAGTTTGTTTCGGTGCTTGAAGTTATGCCATCGATTCAAATACCTATAAAAATGTATTATGACAACTCAGCTGCAATTACATTTGCCAATGAACCTAGAATCATGAAAGGCGCCAGACATTTCCCGATTAAATATCACTATGTTCGAGAACAAGTCGAAATAGGTGAAATTGAGTTACTCAAAGTTCACACAAATGATAACTTAGCAGATTCATTGACGAAGCCTCTACCTGGCACTAAGCTTTACAAGCTTGCTGAAGGCACAAGACTTCGTTTAGCTGATAGTTTCATGCCCATTTGTGATTAGTATTTGGATAAAGGATGTCATGAACAATTATTATTTTAATGAAATCAAATATTGATTATGTTGTTTATCATTGTCTTAATAATATATCCTGCATTTGCATATTTAAATCCGTGAATAATTTTATTGTTCTAAATGTCCGTTGTTGATTAATGATATGGGAGTATCATTAAATTAAGACAAATCTGAGTATTGGTTAAGATATACTTGAAAGTATATTGATGCGTTGTCATACCAATTTCACATGATATTCAATGAATTGAATATAGGACTTATTCCAATTACATGATTTCACATTATGGGACTTGTCATTAAAGTGAATCATGTTTAATAGTTATCCTCAGACTTGAGATACCAGATAAGTGTCATGGATGTAGTGCATTTCTGTGAAGCAATTTATCGCTATCCGTAACTAGTAGTTATAAGGATTGTTTTCAGAAGTGTTGCAAAGTTTATGGGTTATTCTTGTAGTCAAGAGAGAATTTGTTCCTTCAAATTTATTTTGAAGTTTAATACTGCTGGGCCTCTCGTAGGGTTGACAAAATGTTTGTGTGGCCACGCCCAAAGTCTATATGAAATACGTTCAAATGTTTTGGTAATTTTGTTCAATCATTAACAGACAAGAAACAGAAATTTAATAAAGAATGACTTGGACCCATATCTTTATTAATGTGGTATTAGAAACAAAAGAATGATAGTAATAATTCATCATTAAAGGTTTTTTCCAGGAGACCTCCCTCGAGTTGGTCTAAGTGACTAGGGGCGTTGGCGTGTTGCTAGACGCTAACCAATGTCCTTATGCTATTAATAGATATCCAAGTGGGAGCTGTTAGAGTTTGTGGATAAATATTAATACGTGTATGACTAGAATCGAACTCGAGACCTCGGGATTGCACATATTACAAATGAGAATTAAAGAATAATAATTGATATATATTAAATGTTATATATATAATTATTTAAACACATGAAATGGCTAACGGTCGTTAGTACTTAACAGAATTGACTAACGGACAAACGATAAGGACTAGAATAAAAATAGATGACAAGAAGGTTCCGGAACAACCCCTAGGGGTGTATGGCCGGTCAAACAAATGGGAGGGGTAACCCAACCCAAACCTAACTTGTTCCCTAAGATTTTTATTCACTATATAAACAAACCTAGGGTCAAAACTTTGGTACCTTTTTGTGCATACACAAAAACCTTTAAAAGTTTTTTCTCTTGTTATTTTCTCCTTGTTGGCCGATCGTCGAAACAACCCTAAGGGTTTTTGGATTGAAAATTTTCATAAGAAAATTTGTGTTTTCATTACTAGCATAAACTTTAATTTGCTATTAATTTGTGTGTACAAAAATGAGGTAATTATTTACTATAGTAATTATCAAGGAATCGATTAACAATAAAAGGTAAGGGGTTAATTATTGATTCATATAAACCCTAGTTAGGGTTTATCTCTTGTTCAAGATTAAAGTTTGATTCTTGTTTTGCTAGAATCCAAAATGTACGAACCTATTTAAGTTTATGTTAATCTTTATATGTTATAGTTGACTTTTCGCTTCCGTATACGTGTCTACTTGATTTTATGATTGTCATGTATTATTAATTCTAACAAGTGTTACTCGAGAACACAACTTCTCTTTTCCTTTTCAATTTCTTTCTTTTTCTTCATTTTAGATTAAGCCAACTTTAATAAAGGGTATACTAATAAGGGTTAAATTAGGGATTAAACTTTACTCATTTTAAGCATATTTGAAGTTTCAAAAATAGAAAAATTTGCTTTATAAGGTATTAAAGATACAGATTATTAAATACGGAGTATATCTACAAGATACATAAAATCATTGTCATTCGAGAAGCTTGTTGAGCTAATCTCTCCGTCTCCAAGTTTTGACAAAACGGCAATGTGAATTTTTTATTGGCTTAGAAGCGAACTGAGCATCTTTCAACGTCTTTAAAGGGTCAATGAGCCAATCAACTGCTTCTCAACAACTTAACTTTAAAGAGGTCAAGACGTGTAATGAATTTATGAGTGGATTAGATAAAAAAATGTAAGATCACCAGAAAAATGAGACTTTCATCATGCAACTACTACAAAGCGTCTACTACTATAAGTACAAATGTAGTTGTGGGCTTTTTTGGTCAACATCACAAACACAAGACGTTAGATTAACATGTTTTTGAACGATATTTACGACGAGTTTTGAAACATAAACTACTTTCGTATACTTGGCATCTCATACGCATTCATTATACAAGACAATAAGACACCAAAAGTTTATGTTATATGCATGATAAGTCTAACAGTGCCGGATAACGAGTTATATGTATCATTTTGTCACCTATGACACCTTTATTGCATGTTATACTTCACCGCTCAATCAAGTTATAGGTGCCAACGCCATTTGGTTTACATTATTTATTTATTTTTTTAAGTGAGTGTCTGAGTGGGTATTTTTTGTGATGTGTTATAAGAATTTTATTAGAGATAGTATTTATATAGTATCTCTAATAAAATTCTTATAACTCATGATAAAGCATGCTCCGAGAATCAACACGTGTTTGTTTCTTTTGCATTTGACACTTTTGGTTCCTTAGCCCCTCAAGCTGTGCGTTTCTTAGATCGGGTTCGTAAGGTTGTTCGCAATAATATATCGGCCCCGAGTGGTCACGATTATGTTTTCAGTAGAATAGGGTTTGCTATTCAGAAAGGGGTGGCGGCGCAGCTTGTTGCCCGCTTACCTACTACCTTGATGTAAATCCTTTTAGAAATTTAATATACTACAACCAAAGTGAGTTTATATAGTGAGATTCTTATATGGTAGATGCTGACATGATAACACCTATAAAATTTATAAGTGATTAATGCACCTTGCTCTCTAAAGAAGGATTGACTATGATATGGAATTAAAAATTTGTTACATTTATAGAATAAAAATGAGCTATAAAGTGTAAGAGTGCTAGGTGTAATTCATTATATGCATGTCATAGAGTTATTTTGATGCCTATAACATTTTTCTAACAATTATAACTGCACCCCGTGTGCATGTTATAGGTACACCGCAAAAAATATAATGAGCATTATGCCCTTATGTTTATGTTTTTTGGTATAAAGTGGTGTTCTTTATTCTGTATGTTATAGAAACGTTATTCAAGAAGGTGTTATTGAGGTTTTTTGTTATAAAAATATTTTAAAATAAAAGTGACGTGATGTGCTTATAATTTGACGAATAACATCCGTTGCACTTAACCATCTGGCATGTATAAAATAAAGAAAAATGATTGTTATGCATACTAATAATGCTTATAAATAGGGAGGTGATTTGCACACTCCTTATTTTGATTGGGACACTCACCGTACAAGTATATAGAGCACACTGTAAACACTGTACAACTATATTCTGCATAAAATAAAGTGTCCAAATCAAAACCTTGAGTGTGCAAATCAATTCTCTTATAAATATACCTAATGATTTGATTGATTGATTTCATAAAACAAATTTTACACTTGTTATTATCTTAAAGTCGACGCGAGACACACTTTTGAGATACCTATGGGATCATGAAATGAAAGTAACATTTATTGATTTCAAGCATAAAAGATTATAAAATAACCTCCCAAAAAGGAAGTAGAATAACCTCCCAAAAAGGAAGTAGAAAAGCCAAAAATGGTAACTAGGAAACGCAATACATTTTTGTATCATTTATAAGCCATCCAAGAATCATTCTTTTACTTTTTGTATCTGTTTCTCCTAATTCAATTTTCATAACTTTCTGAGATACGAAAACGATGAGTAAACATATGAGAGTTTTCTTGTTAATGTTATCCGTGAAAATTTAGTCTTAAAGGCTACTCGCAGTAACCCCAAACGATCGACATGGAAGATTGATTTGGTGTCGATCGCCCTATTGTGGGTGATCAATCGCCATTCATTTTTTTTGAAACTTGGTCGTGAACTCGATCGATACAAAGTTCTATTTTATTGTGCCATAATTGTTGTAACCGTTGTAATTTGAACGTTTGTATCGGTTGGAAAGTAAAAAAAAATAAAATAAACTAGCCGTTGAATTTCAACATTTGAAACAAAAAAAGAAAAAAAAAATCTTTTAACACACTTATAAATACCACATATTAACACAACATGTAACACACCAATCCACTAAATCTCACAATTCTCTCTATTCAAAATGTCTCAAAAGGCCGAAAATCCCGATTGCCACAAAACATCCCGCAATTAACACCAGATTCAAATTTTCGGTTAACCGGTGTCTCATCAACCGTCAATTTCAGACACGCTACTTTAGATTATCAATCTCAACAACCTCCACAACAACAAACTAACAATCCATTTTTTATAAATCATCCTATTAATCGTCCATTTATTCCACCGTATCAAAACAACCAACAACCACAACAAAGCCACTCCCGTCAAAGCTAACAATCTATGTATGGCTCACCCGAATCGGTGTATCGTCCAACAATGGACTCATCAACGTCTTCATATTCAAATTATCAAAATTATTCTCTGGTTAACCGCATGAATCTTGATGCTTGTGATTTTATGGATCAATTATGCAACAATCCAGAGATTTATTTGGGAACTGGTTCGGGTTATCCGGCTGAAGGTCATCCGAGTCAAGAGTATCCAATGGGTCAAGGTTCGGCTCATGGATCGTATCACGATTCAGTTCCAAATGATGATGTTGATGTTGATGACGATGACAACACTCTTTCGGAAGACATGTCACCGGTAAACCTAAGAAACAAGCTACAAGGGGTAATAAGAAGACTGTTGAGAAGAATGTTGAGAAAGAAACCAATAATGATTCGGTGATTTGGACACGCAAAGAAGAGATCGCGTTATGTCAAGCTTGGTGTGGTACGTCCGAGAATAGCATAACGGGAAACAACCAACATGCTAAGGGATTTTGGGACAAAGAAAATTAATTACTTTAAAAAAGAGGTTGGTGCAAACCAAACGTACAACTCGATTAGTACCAAGTGGAAAAATAGGATTCGTCCTAGAGTTGGTTAGTTTTGTGCCATTTACGACAATTGTTATAAGAATTTTAGAAGTGGTGAGAATGATCTCACTGTTTACAGATGAGCGTGTGAAGAATACCAAATAGTGTATACGCATGACTTTGTATTGGAGTATTGTTGGGAAGTTTTGAGGGACCATGAGGTTTGGAAGGATACTGAGATGCCGGCTTTTTTAAGCCAATATTCGAGTCGAAAAAAAGCAAGGACTTCTGAAACAGGCTCGGATGTGTTCTGAAACAGGCTCGGATGTGCCTGATAATGAAGAGACTCGACATGAGTGACCAGTTAGTCGTGATGCCACTAAGAAAAATAAGAAGAAATCGTTGGAGAGTTCCAAGCCTTCCTATATGGAAGATGTAGCGGAGAAATGGAAAACCATTAAGTCCATGGCATTGGGAAAGAAGAAGGAGGTGGCAGACGGATACTACGAGTTGAAGAAAAAAGAGTTGGAGCAAAAGCAAATGGAGTTAGAGCTGCAAGCAAAAAGAGATCAGAAAGCAGCGGAAATTTAGGACAAAAGATTTGCATTAGAACAACAAAGACTTGAATTTGAGCGAGAAAAGAAACGTCAAACAGACATCATATTCTACCTCCAACTAATCGACCCATCTTTACCCCCATTACAGCAACAAAAAATGCAGAAAATCAAAGATGCGATCAAGGCATACCACAACCTAGATTATTAGTTTTTAATAAGTGTTTTAATGTTTTAATATGTGTTTTAATGTTTTTATTTTATTTGAATTATTATGTAACGTTTTAATTATTAATGAAATTTGAGTTTGTGGTTAAAATGTTTTTTTAAAAAATAATATTAAAAAAATTGATCATGATCGCCCTTACTGGGGCACCCAATTGCCTGAAGGTCGCTGAAGAGATAAAGCTAACGTGGCAGTGAAATTAAGAAGGATTATCTCTCCTTAATTTGAATAGCCTAAGTCAGATGTCAGTGACCTAACTAAAGTGTTGGCATGAGTTAACCACACCCTCCCTAAGCCACACCCTCCCTATTTGACCAGCTGCCGCCGCTTGTACTGTCTGCATTAAAACCTGTACATTTTAACTAAAAGTAGGTGGACCCCCTGGTAGGGAGGGTGCGGTCAACACATCCCAAAGTGTTTATATTACCGTTTTTGATTCCTTCCCTAGCTATCTCATGTATAAAGTAAAATTTGTACCATAGACCTCTTATAATTAGGTCAGAATCCTTTTTATACCATAATCACTAAATGTACAATAGTCCATTCTCCGTTATAAGGGTGTTTATATTCAGGGTATAATATAAGTTCAGTTTTACCAATTTTATGGAGGTCTAAATTTTGATCTAACATATTCGCATTATCACATTACTTTAAAGTCAATATACGACGTTTAAGTTGTTTAAAATATAAAAAAAAAAATTACACACACAAAAACTAACGCTACTATGAATCATCATCATTATGGGCGAGTAATCGTTAATCTTTAAAAAGTTAAGTAAATTTCATTTTGGTCTATGTGGTTTGGCCAAAATGCAAGTTTGATCCTCATCCTTTCGAAAGTGCAATGAACATCCTTATTTTAAACTTTGGACTGCATATTCAGTATATGACCAAAGTTAAATGACTAATAAAGCCTCTCTTTTTTTCTCCCATAAATTCCTCTTTACTTTATTATTTTATATATCATAAAACAAAATTAATATTCAACTATTTATCTAAATTTATTTAACAGATAAAATATACTACAAACACATACATGAATTTATTATTCTCTTTCACCTCTATCTTTTTCGCACCACACCAATTCTTCATCTTCAACCTTTTTTATCTAGGGCTGAGCATAATAGACCACGGGCCGGACCGAACCGAAAAACTGGCTTGAACCTGATCGAACCGCACATATTTCAATCTGATCTTTCGTCCACCCTTTTAATCATATTCGGTCCTTGGTCCCGTCCAGTTTTACACAAAACTCGTTAAATGCTTTGTTGAACCGGACCGACCAATCTGAACGGAACACATTTTGGTCCCGTTTTTTGGGCCAAATCGGTCTTCAGTCAGGTTCGGTTTTTGTTGGCCCAATCCAGTTTTTAGACCATGCTCAACCCTACTACTATCTTTCTTTTTAAATCTGACTTAGATCTGACCACAAAACTCCAAATCCCCAAATCTGACCTACATCTTCAACCAATGTAGATCTACAAAAAAAAAAGTACTCATTATCCATCTTTATCTTCATCTTACTATCTCCTACACACTGCTCGCCAAGGTGTCGCGTTCACTGCTCTTAAAGTTCTTGATGTTGTCGACACCTATCAATGAAACATGTCCCACCAAACGGGACCATGGTTGGTGAAATTGTGTTTCGTGGAAACATTGTAATGAAAGGGTACTTATAAAACCCGGAAGCAAATGCTGAGGCTTTTGCAAATGGGTGGTTTCATTATGAAAATTTAGTGGTTAAACACACGGATTAGCACATCGAGATTAAATATCAGTCAAAGGATACTATCATATCGGGTGGTGAGAATATTAGTAATGTTGAGGTCAAGAACACCTTATACCACCCACTAATATCAAAATTATTGAAAGGTTCGAAAACATTTTTTTTAGGGCTAAAGCTAAATAAATGGGACTGATTAAGATGAGTAAGTTATGAACATGAATCAAATGTTGTGTTATTGTTTTGGTACAATTTGTTGTGGTGTATACAAATTGGCTCCAAACGGTCAACCTAAATTGACCAAAGGATGGTCAACAAGGTCAAACTGCCTAGAATCAATCTCCGCGGAATATAGGGTTTCCCCGGGTCGTTATGTCCCGACGAGGTGTGAATGGTTATCAAACGGGTTTGTGATCGGGTGAATTTGGACAGAACGGGGTTTGTGTTGGAATACACTACTGATTTGTACAATGAAATAGCTTAAATAAGCTATAATAACATATACGTGAAATTAGAAAAACCAGAAACGTTTAAAACCTAAAAACGTGTACGTTCAGTTTAAATTTACGCAAACGTACAAAATAAAAAGTAAAAACTGAAATCTGAAAACCCTCAGGGGGTGAAAATGACTTTTTTACAAACTAAAGGATAAAAGAAACTTTTTAGAAAAAGAAAATAAATTTTTACACTAATTAATTATTTAATATTAATTAAATGCTATTTAATAATAATTATTAATATTTAAATATCTTAAATACAATATAATATTAATTTAATACTAGAAAAATAAAAATTAAGTTTCTAAAATTATAAAATAACTAAAAACAAATTTTAAAATTAAAAACATATCTTTTTGTCTTTTTGCGGATTTTTTATTAATTAATTACTAATTAAATATTAATTACTTAATTAAACTAATTTAAATTATTAAAAATACTAAAAAGACTTAGATAATTATAGAAAATTTTATATATCTAATTAACCATCACAGAAATCCTAGAAAAATATAAAAAGTTTCTAAAAATTATATTTAGGCTAGTTTACTAATTATTATATTAAATATTAATTAATTACTAATTAAACTATTGAAATTATAAAAATTAAAAGATGAACAGTAGAAATTATAAGAAAATTCGTAAAATTATTTTATAACTTATAAAAGCTAGGAAAAATATAAAAACTAGGGTTTACTTTATAAAAACTAATTTTGCTATTTAATACTTAATTATTAATTAATTATTAATAAACCTAATATTAAATCTAATAATTACCAAATTATAATATAAAAATCTGAGAAAATTACTGAAAGTACTTAAAGATAAATGGAAATTAAGAAAAATATAAAAATGCAAGTTACTTAAAAAAAATCTAAAAATGAAAATTAAAAACATAAATAAAATTAAATAGAAACTATCACTTATAATTAAAATTGGTTTTTCTGGCTTTTTCTTTTAGAAAACTATTTTAACACTAAAAACAGACAAATTTTGCAAAAACAACTTTTTTCTATCTTAAAAATAAGCCATGTGGGCGCATTAAGCTTGGACAGTTGACTCTGTCAAAGCTAAAAGCTTTGAAATAAGCTTTAAGCTGAGACCAGTGGTGGATTAAGGTGAGAATAAGCTAAAGGGACTAAGATTAAGCTAAAAGAACAAGACTGACACCCTAAATAAGCCAATAAGGCCAAATAAGCAGTCCAAGAAGCCACAAACCACCACAGACCCTGCAGTCAACTTTAAGGACAATTTCAGCTTATGAAATTAGCTGATAAGCTCAATATTAGGACTGAAGTAGCAAGCTGGGGTGGAGGGCTTTTCAAAAAGCCTAAGATCATCCTCTGGGACCCACTAATGAAGGTAGGAAAGGGCAAGGAAGTTGGGGTGTCAAACTGAGGGCAGTGTGCAGGGCAACACCTTGCCCTGCAGGTGTGTTTGAGGCATTGGTGGGCCCCACAAAAAAATCACAAAAATCAGATGACTATGGGATTCAGGAGTTCAGCTGAGGGACTGCTTATTCTAAAAAGCACAAGTTCTAAAACACTACACAAAATTCTAAATAAATCATGCAAGATTTGGTTTTCTACAAAAGGTGTAAGTTTTGACTTTTTGAAAAATCACATGTTTGACTAAATTGAAGTTTGAATGATCTTAATTGATTGTAACTGATGTATTAAGCCAAAATGTAACTTAATTATCCTATGTAAATAAGATTTGGAGCTACTAGCATGATTATGGATCTAAAAACCTAAGCAGTTAAGCTGTGGTGAGGATTTGAACCCCATTTTGACTTTTTATGATATGAATACTGAATTTTATACCTTTTGTGACCTTCATACACCTATTAGAGAATGTCTAAACCATCAACAATAACCAAAACTAACTGATGCTTAGATCACTCACATGATCCAAACACCCCTTATTCTGTGACCTGTGTTGAGTTTTTCACACAAATGGACCAATTAAGCTATGGAACTGAGATACAATAATCTACTAGGATAAATTAAGCCAAAACAAACACAAAAATACAAGATTAATCCACAAGAACCTATGATTCTAAAATTTAGCTAAAATAGACAGTTGACTTGAAACTTGAGCACAAATTAGATTCTAATAAGCAACTACCTACTCTTAAGCACTAAAATGACTTGAATAAACCTATTGAGTAAAAAGAACTATGATTAGCAGGGAATAAGCACTTGCATGTTAAATAGTAAAAATGATAGTTAAGGCTTACACTTTGATTCTGAGCACAGGGCAACAACCAAAGGACAAATAACAAACCTAACACCTCCCCAGAGGTTCTAAAACCCTAAGACATCCATCTTGAAACCTGCTCAAGCTTCTTCTTCCACATAAACTGTTTTTATTTTTATTTTTTTCATTATTTTACTCCTATTTTTGGTATTTTTGAGTTTTTGAACAAAACTTAATTAAACTGCTCAGGAAGCTTATAAAAGCTCAAAAATAACTCATATAAGCTCATATGAACAATAAATAACACATTTTAACAGCATAAGAGTAAAATGAGATTTTTAATAGAAAATGGCAATAAACTGAATTAGCATTGAGAACTTGAAATTTATGATTGAAAAAGGTTTAGATTACACTGAAGTGAAGATTACAACAAGTTTTAACTAAGAGTTACAACTGTAATTAAAATTACACTAACTACGATTACCTAGATTACACTACTTCTAGATATATCTTTTTTGCTGCTTCATTCTTGATATATATAAGTCTTTTGAGCTCTTTTCAGTCATTGAAGACTTTCCCACTTCACTTGAACCCTTGGATTGGTCAAACTAATCTCAACCGTTTAAAATCCCTTTTTGGCACGAAATATCTTTTGGCCAGGCTGGGGGTTGCTTGGAGTGATTCAAGGAGTATTGAATGGGTTTGGATGTAGTGGTAGTAGGAGGGAACATGGAGTGGTGTTGGTGAGGTAGAGGTGAGGGTATGGCAGGTTTTGCAGGCAAGTGGGGGAGGTAAAGTGGTGGTGTTGACTTATGTTGACCCTGGGGTTAAATAAAAACGGGGAAGGGAATATATTTGTGTGGGAGTAGGCCTGGATGGTGTTGGGCTGGTGTTTAGGGGTTGGGGTTTTAGTGGATTAGGATTTTGGGTGGGCTTGTTTATTTATTTAAGCCTAGAAAACACAAGGACCTAACATGTATAAATCTGAAATTGAGAGACTGAAAATGTAAAACCTTTCAAACTTGTTTCATGGTCCTTTCCTACCACATATCAATAGTCTAAGGATTTTATTTGAAAATTTCTATGTTTTAAAATTCCAAGGACTATTTTTGCCAAATTTGAAACTTTAGGGACCAATTTTGTAAATTCCTCAAACTTTTCATCCAGGGATCACATGTGATAACTTTTGAGTTTCTAAGGACCAAAAATAACTTTTCTTCCAAAATTTTCCACCCGGGACCAAATCTGCCAATTTTTAAACTCTAGGGACTAAACTTGTAAATTTCCAAAACTTTTGAGATTTTTCACCAAAGGATTAAATATGACAACTTATGATTTTAAAAGGACCTTTGGTGATAATTTTCTATATTTTGAATGACCAGGGACTAGTTTTGACATTTTATGAAAGTTGGGGGACTGAAACTGCCAATTTTGCAAACTTTGTACGTTTTTCATCTGTTTTTACTCTTTTTGCATCTAAAACATATAAAACATAATTTTGAAATATTTTCAGTATTTTGATGCATTTCTGAGTGTTTTTGTATGTTTTGCAGTTCAGATTTGACCAAAAATGATGAATGTTTGAGCACTCATCATATACATATATAAATATTATCAAGTCCATTGAACTACAATGGATAATGTAGATTAGTCAATGAATACTGTGTTGGTATATAATGTATTCTATGGTTTCGATTTGAATGTGTGTTGGTGGTGTTTTAGAAGTTGTTTTTATGATCTTGTTGAGTCTGTTGAAAAGCGAAGGAGAGGGTATTTGTGGGTTTCAATAAAACATTGATTTTGATTTTAAGGTAAATACAAGAACAAATTTGGATATTGGTTTTTAGTTATAGTTTCGTTTTGCTTTGGATTTAAATAGGATTATAAAATATGATGTTTGATTTACATGTGAGAATTGTTTGAACTTGGATTTGTGAATTGTTAGTTACAAATGAAGATGATAGAATTTGATAAAATAGTGTTTACATATGATGGATTTCTGAATATAAAGATTTAAATATGATGAAATTTGTTTTAAAAAAAAGGATAGGTTTACGGAGAAACTAAGGTGCTGCTTGTTTATTCAGAGAATCTGAATGTGAATCGCACATCTGAATCTGAATTTGAGACGTAAATGTCTGAATCTGAATCGAAAATCTTGTTAAAGTAAGTTGCTGTGTCATTTGCTTGCTCATACTATTTTATTTTATTTTATTTTTTGGTTATTTTGTGTCAACAAGAGACAACAAGAGGCATTAAGACACTCCTCTCAAGTCTAGACCATTGTAACTGCCTCTGACTGCGTTTGAACGGGAAAAAATGGTCTGAACGCCCAAAACGTCTAACCGATTAAGAGGTTTGGCTCGTTAAGAGGCATTAAGAGGTTGTTAAGACATTAAAAAAAAAAGAAAAAGAAAAAAAAACACCTAAAAAGGAAAAATGTTGGGATATTTTAGTCATTTAGGTGCCGTTTAGTTGTAGAAAAAATTTCCTCTTTTTCCGTTTCTAAATTTCTTGAGAAGAGAATGATTTTTCTTCTCGAGAGAAGAGTTGAGAATTTTGAAAACCCGTTTAGTTGAAGTTATATTTTCCTTTGGGTAAAATGCAAAAATAGTCCCTAAACTATCACAAAATCGCAAAAATGGGACTGAGACAAAAAGTCACGCAAAAAAGCCACTAACGTTACGCAATTTGCAAAAAAGCCACCGAGAGGCATTTTCCGTTAGTTTTCCCGTTAAGTGCCATGTCACCGAGGGCATTATCGTTATTTCACGGTTTCCCGGGTACTAAGTGTCCGTGTTACACTGTAGATTGAAGGACTAAATTTGCAATCGAAAGTTTGCCTTTTTACACACTTTACACAATTAAATATGACCGTTGCATCACATTATTTCACACTTTCCAATATCCGACAAAAATATGGTGTTGATTTGCGATTGTGGGAAACAAGCAACAATCAAAACAAGCTGGACAAACAGGAACCCAGCACGACGGTTCTACTGTTGTCCTTCATGTGGGTTTATTGGATGGACGAATCCTCCAATGTGTTGCCGAGCAGTCGCTGTGATTCCTGGCCTGTTGAGGGCGAGGAATGAACTTGAATAAGAGTTAGAGGAGCAGTTGAGGTTGATGAGGGAGAAGGATCAGCAGTTGAAGAAGCTCAAAAATTTCTTATTTTTAGTTGGGTCTTTTTTTTCACCTTTAAGTTGTTTTAGGTTGGTATGTAGGTGTATTGACATCTTTCTGGGTTGTATCATCACAGGGTTTAAGGTCATCCCTAGTTTGTATTGACCTTCATGTTAATAAAAAGTGTTTGATTTTTGCACTAAAGTGAGATCATGGTTGTTTTGGTTGTTGTTATTATAAGAAGACAAATGTAGTCAATAATGTTCATTTTACTTGCAGAATCAATATGCAGTAAACTTGGTTTTTGGTTCCTTATCAACTTTGACTTACAAAAGTCAAAACAAGTTTGGGTCATTCGGTATACTTAAGTAGTGGGCATGTTGGGTCATTCAATATACGTAAGTATATGATGATGGCAAACCACAAATTGTACACAACATTATACAACAAATAAGTATATGATGATGGCAAACCACAAATTGTGCACAGCATTATGCAGCAAATAATGATGGTAAACCAAAATAAAAACAAATACCATTCCTAATTAATCAAGTCTAAAAAACAAATCACATACAAATTATTGTCTAGAAGACAGAAACTCAGTTACACAATCCATACACTCATTGTGTTAAAACACATGAACAAATAACCAACCCAAGGTTATTGCACCATCAGAATTGTGTTGACTCACTTGGCGATTTTGGCTTTTCTCTTGATCATATTCTTCCTTTGACCTCCACCATTCCCAGTAGATTGTGATAAATGACTTGCTTGTGTTCCAACTTGATGACTTGGCCCTCCTGCTACCTCACTTACTTGTGTTCCAACTGGCTGGCTTGGCCCTGCTCCCACCTCTGTTGCAGAAGATCCCACTGGCTGAGTAGATCTTTCTAGTACCTCATCTGGTACTCCTTCCCTTCTAGTACCTCTCCCTTGGTTGACTCTTTGTCCCGTACAAGCTCTCTTATTGTGACCCTGCCCACCACATGCACCACATTTGATAGTCTTGCCCCTCTTTGACAGCTTCCCATTTTCACCATTGATTTTTTCATAACCTGTTCAGCAATCTCATCCTTTGACACTCTTCTCTTCTTCCGTGGTCTTCCAATTGGAACATGGTGGTGAGGTGGCTTTAGGTTGCTAGTAATAGGGCATTTGGGCCAAAAGGGTGGACCAACAATTCCTTCAATCTTGTGTTGATACATCTCCTTCCACGTGGTTAACCAATAACATGGGGACACATAATCCTCTGGGATCTCAACTTGGTTGTCAATTGACTCCTTGCTGTGTTTAGCCATGTCGTTGATAGCCGCAACAGCATGCTTACATGGAATACTAGTGAGTTCCCATCTCCTACATGTGCATTCCCTTTTTGGCATATTCACAACACATTGGTCATCCCAAGCTCCCTTACACTGGTATGTATCCCCCCACCCCATAAAACATTATACTCATTTGCTTCCTCCTTGATGTTTTCTAAAATTTTAGTTGCTGTTGGGGTTAAAGGACCTTCACATCTGTCTATTAAATTTTGCACACTAACACTTCTCCTCACAAGATACTCCCTGATGTACTCCAAACAACCAATGATTGGTTGATCTCTGCTGGCCACTAACTTGCTATTGAACGATTCACATAAGTTGTTAAGAAGGATGTCACACTTAGCTCTCCCTGTAAACAATAAATCAATATGAACATCATTTTCAATCTTAGTAATATTACAGATGAAAGTCGTAGTATGTGTATATTGTACCTGAAAAATGTGACATTGACCATGATGATGCTGGTATCTTCCTTAACCAGTCATATGCTTTAGAGACCATTGATTTTAGCTCTTCTATTCCTCTATTAAACTCAGCGACTGTTGATGCTCTAGCATACCTCCAAACAAATTCCTTGATATTCTCTCCCTTGAATAACTGTTTCATGTTGTCATATATGTGTCGCACACAGAATCGGTGTTCAGCAGCAGGAAACATTTCTGCAATGGCTGGTAATATCCCCTGTCGATTTGTACAAAATATAATATATGAATGAGTATTGAATTGGGTTGGAAATCAATTGATTGAATATACACAATGTTTATACCTTTTGTCTGTCTGAGATAAAGGTGAAGTTTTAATTTGGTTGCAAATCAAGATCAACTCCAAGATTGCTAAGGAACCATAACCATGAACTCTTGGACTCAGCTTCAACCACTACGTACGCAACTGGATAGAGGCCATTATTGCTATCGACACCAACAGCCATTAAGACTTGACCAGTATATGTCCCTTTGATAAAGGCCCCATCCAAACCTAGTATGTCCCTTCTTCATGCTTTGTAACCTTTTTTCAAGGCACCAATACAAACATAGATCCGTCTAAAAACCCTTGAAGAATCACCTGCATCAGGGTTTGCTTCAACTTGAATCTTCACAGTTGTATCCTTGTTTTTATTTTTCAATTCAAAAGCGTAGTCCCTAAGATTGGCATACTGTTGTTCATGGTCACCCTCAATTCGTTTCTGAGCAAATTCCCTTGCTCTGGATATCTTTGTCGTAGGGACATCGATCTGTAACTTCTGATTGATTTCCATTGCAATTGCAGCTGTTGTGGTTGTGCGGTCCCTAACAAGAATTTTAGCAACCTCGGATGAAGGGAATCGTCCAGTCAACAATTTAATTTTTCTTGTTTGGAGGCATTTATGTTCATCTTTTAATGTTTTCACACTCCAACTACGTTCATCACCCATTTTTGACACCTATAGGGAGCATGGGCACATGGGCCTGGTTTTTTTTTTTTTTTTTTTTTTTTTTTTTTTTTTTTAATTTTTATTTTTTATTTTTTTTATTAGGTTTTGGTACTGGAAAAATTGCCCTTTGACTGTGAAGCAGAAGCCGATAGTTGACTACTTCCAGTATCATTTCTGCCATAACCCACAACAGTCCCTTTACAAATCGCTCGAATCCTTTCTTGGTCACACTTTTCTATCCTGATATCTCTTCGAGACTCCAACGCATAATTTCTGAGCTTTTGTTTCATATCCTTGGGGGTCGCAAATGTTTCTGGTACAAAAAGCTCTCCCTTCTTAACATTCGACCTACCCTCATACTCCCTCCTAATTTCTTTCAACCTTATCCTGCGTAGGTTGAAAAGTCTGCCACCATTACCTGCTTCATCACTCTGATACCCATCAAAGTTATAACCAGCATCATGATCCGTATAATCTGCCATACACTCATCAACTAATTTTTTATAGATTCTCAAAGTGGGGATCAATATCAAACTTAAACCTACTCATGTCCACTATTGGCTCACTGAGGGATACCACATCATCCTCTTCATCTTCAAAATGAGTCACATCCACAACATGTGATTCCTCATTTACCTGCTGTGTTGAGGTGCCCACATGATCCCTTTCAACATCATCCCTTTCCACTACCTCTTCAAAATCAACAAAGTTTTTGTTGAGCTCTAAAACCACATGCTCACTCTGAAGTTCTGCAGCCATGTCTGTAATCAAGTCGTCTTCCACACCAACATTATCTTCAGGATGGGCAAACTGGAACAAGTCTTCATCTGTAATCTGGGATTGTTGATCATCTTGTTGTAGACCATCAACGCGACTTACAGGTGGTTGCGCAACAAGAGTGTCTGTGTCACCAACAACTCGACTTACAGGTGGTTGCTCAGCAGGAGTGTCTGTGTCATTTTTTGATTTTCGGCCTCTTTTGGCTCTTTTGCGTTTACCCTCAACATAAATCTCTATCTCTCTATGTGTTGGAACCAAATTCTACATGTTCATGACATCGTCATCATTCTGCAAGGCTAACAACCCAACATCCAATGTCTCCCCTGGTACCCTATAATGACACCCTGCAACCCCACCTTTGACACCTATGTCAGCTACCAACGCTTCAAAGGCGTCATAGTTAAACATGTCATAATCAACACAATCATACCACGCGATAAGTGGATCAACATATACCATTCCTGGTGGTGACGTAAATTTTCCACTGTGGGTGACTTTTAGAGTGAAGTAGTTATGGTTTGATTCTGTGTATAAACAATAAACATCAACACACACACACACACACACACACACACACACACACTAACAACATAAAAAATCATCTTAATGTATAATCTATGCTTCTATTCGTACGATTCATTTCAATCGCATATAATTGTAGCTAAAAAATGGATACAATTAATAATGCCCAAAACATACCGTATATTTCCTGAAGATTACGGATCGGGGAAGATCATTCGCGGGTTTTCCCAAAAAAAGGCCATCTTCTTCAATTTTTACTGGTTCGGAATGCCTAATTGGAAATGTTAGGGCAAAAAATGCAACTGACTTTGGGGTAGTTGAGCTAAGAAGCTTTTGAGTTAATCGGTGGGTCTAATATTGGTTTAGGCGGGAACCGTTAAATGACAATACTACCCTCAGTGACATGGCACTTAACGGGAAAACTAACGGAAAATGCCTCTCGGTGGTTTTTTTGCAAATTTGCGTAACGTTAGTGGCTGTTTTGCGTGACTTTTTGTCTCGGTCCCATTTTTGCGATTTCGTGATAGTGTAGGGACCATTTTTGCATTTTACCCTTTTTCTTTTTTAAAAATAATAAGAAGATTACCTCAAATTGCGACAGTAGCGGCAATGGCGGGTGGTGGCGGTGACAGTAGGCGGTGGAGGATGACATGAGAGATTAGGAGTAGATTGGTGTATGTGTTTTTTTCCGGAGTTGAAAAAAAAAATGATAGAAAAAAAAAATGAGAATGGTAAAATAAGCTTTTCAATTTCTTAGTTAAAATGGTAGAATGAGAATTTCATTTTTTTTTTTGAAAATTGTTAGAAAAAAAGTGTTACTAAACGGATTTTCAATTTTTTCATTTTCACATGAAAAATTTCCTAAAAAAAAAAAGAATATTTTCACCAACTAAACGCACCCTTAACTTGAATAAAAGACTGAATATACAACTGAAAGTCTAAAATAGAGACGTTAATTACATTTTCATAAGGATAGGGATCAATGATGCAATTTGGCCTCGACCTAGTCTAAAGACTCAGCCAACAACAACAACATACCCAATCCCGCAACCGCTTAAGCCAAAGACCGAAATGAAACATTTGCTTTCCCACTTCCAGCTAATACTTAACTAAATTTAGTCAATTACACAATCATCATCCTCATCATCATCCACTTAACTCAACCACAGTTACATCAACTCACACAAAACACACACACTCTCATCACACCAATTTCATTTCCATATCTATTCACTTTTCATCAGATCTTCCGGTCACCGTCATTCACCGTCACTCTAGCATCTCCCAACACACCTCCTCTAACTACCTTTATATATATATTTCATTTCCTTCAGATCTTTTATTTTATTTTATTTTATTTATTAAGTTATGGAAGAAGAACCAGTAGTAGTAGCTAAAAACGGTGTCGTACTGAAGCTAATTGACATGATATCTGAAATATCAGCTATAACGGATTACCGTTACACCGTTAGGAAACAGTTTTTTAACTTATCGAGACGGTTGAAGCTTTTAAGTCCTTTATTTGAAGAGATTCGTGATATAAAGGATTCGATTAGTGACGAAAGCTATAAGTCGTTGTTGTTGTTGATGGAGGATCTGTTGTCTGCTAAAGAGCTCTTGGTTTTAGGAAGTGAAGCTAGTAAAATTTATTTGGTACATTTTTTATTATCTGCTTCTCGTTGTGTTGATTGATTTGTGTAGTTTTCGCGTTTTTCGGCTAGCTTGAACTTGATATTAGGTGTTGATTTGGTACATTAATGTTATTTAGATCTCGTTGCGTTATTTTTTGGCTTTTTGTGTTTAATTTGATGTTGAGATTGTGATTTTGTGTTTTTAGTTGTTAATTAGATTGTAGGAATTAATGGAAATTAATGCTGATTTTGTTGAGTGAAGGAAATAGAATAAGTTGAAGTTAGGGTTTAGAATCTAATGAATGAAATATGAATAGGTTTAGTATTACATTTTTCGTTATTTGATCGGAATTCGATTAATTGGCAGTAGTTTAGGTGCGTGGTTGTTAATTTGGTGCAAGATTGATGCGTTGGTGTTTGCTTTGTATTAATTTCTAGGAGTCTATGGAAACATAAGGTTTTGAATCTGAATCTGTTTCGAATCTTATCCCTGTAGGTTATGTGATCCTAGGGTGTAGTAACTGTTTTAGTGATTTGGTTAGCGTGTACTTGAGTGATTGGCGGTAGTTCGATTTAATTGCTATTGATGTTTGAGATTTGCTGTGGGGTTATCTGATATTTAGTATTCGTGTTGAATTTGAATTGCTTGCGTATGAGTAGATATGGTAAGCGAAATGTGATAGCACAAAGTTAAGATTCGACTTGAGGTTAGTTTTGCTTGCGTCACACGAGTGAAATTTTATTGATGTCCTTGTCGTCACCTTCACGCATGAACTTTTTGCCCAAAAATTTATTGCCTTCGTGTAGGATTCGTGTTATTGGTGGACACACTGAACCGTAGCATAGAAGCAAAAAAATGTCAACGCAACTAGGATTGTAATATTTTCCAACTTCTCAGGGCTGGATGGTTGGTTTGATGAACTCTTTTATGTTAACTTTAAAATTAGAGTTCGTCTCAGCTTAAGGGTCAGATTAACGGTACATTGTTCGTAGACACCATAACTTTGACATGTCTAAGATTATACAGTCCGTAGAATACGTACCTGATATTGTCGATGAGTTAAGGATAAACTAGACTGCCGAATAGTGCAATTCGAAGCTGAAAATTATGAATTGCAGTAACTCAGAAAATGTGCAAATCAGCAATGACCCTTACAATAAATTGTTAGAGCAAAAGAGCGTCATTTGGTAAATCTTGGGGTTAATCATCCTTAAACTATGGGGATGTTTGTTTAAAAGCTTATCTGTGGGCTTATGAGCTTATTTGATTTCGGCTTATGAAATATAAGCCGAAAAACAAATAAGCTCATAAGCCACATATAAGCTTAAACGAATACCCCCATATATTGTTTTTTTTGTATAATTTTGTTCATTACTTGATTGATTGATCAGCTCATGATTACCTGTACGTGCGCGTAATGTGTGCGTGTAATTGCTTGAAGGCTTGTGGTATCAATGTATCATCATGTGAATTAATGGATCGGTATATTCTTTGTAAACCACCTTTACCTACTTTTGGAGTTTCATACTTTCATCCAAAAGTTGTGCATGGTTACATGATAATTTACATCTCATACTGCATATATTAATAATTAATGCTCGTAATACTATTGTGAGATTTTAATTATTTAATCATAATTTGTTTGGGAAGTTAATGCTTGTAATATGGAGTGTATTTTAATATTTTTAGGAAGGCAAATTAACACATTGTATATATATATATATATATATATATATATATATATATATATATATATATATATATATATATATATATATATACCAGAACCCACAACGACTTGGTTGGGGAGCATTTGCAAGCTCACGACTACCGCTAGGCCAAAGGCCTGTTGGTTATGTGGAGTGTAATGACATGTTGGGTTTGATTAGGCTTGGCTGAGTAAGACCTAAACCTTGCTCAATCGCTGCTCAGTTTGTATAATCCTGTTCCTTACGAAGGTTGGACCTTGTATGCAACCTTGGTTTTAAATTGTGTGTTAAGATCCGTTGCGCTCAGGGTCCCAAAGACCGATGCGTGATGCAATTACGAGCACATCATGGACGTGCGGCGCTAGGTAATAAAAAAATAAAAATAAAAATAATAATAATTAATTTATTCTACAAGTCGATGCTATACATCAAATAAGTCACTCATATATTGATACTAATAGTATGCTTAAACATCAAATAAGCCACTTACATATTCATAGTGAGTATTGACAATGTCAGAAGTCAATTGCCAATACTGAAAGTAACTATCTTTATATAGTAAAAAGCATTTAGAGTAGTTATCTTTCTTTATATTCTTTAACCAAGTAGTTTATTAAGGAAAAAGTTTCAATTGCGTCTCTTGTGTTCGATGCGAGCATCACACAATTGTGAAGCGATGCGTTAGTATTAGGGTGTATCTTGAAACAACTTCGCATCACAAATCCCATAGTGTTTTTGCCATCGCATCACTATGATGCGCGATGCGCTCGCAAAGATGTGCACAATTTTAAACCAAGTATATAACATTACAGATACACACTGTTTTAGATGTTATATCAGCATTCCACAAGAGGCTAAGATTAGTGGGTTAAGAGAATATAAGATGCACGAAGTGGCTTTTCTAGGCTTGTATAGGTTCATACATGTTGTTCATTTATGGCTTGCAAATCTGAAAAACCCCAGTCAAACAAGGCTCGCACTTGACTCTAATAGTTACTGGCATTGACCAGGCTTGATTCCGGGTTGCCAAGTTTTATGTTGAGCTGGCTCGCAATCTGGTTCATATCATCAACTCATTTGATTGTTTATGGGAATGTGTGGAACTAGACCAGTTAGTATTAGCTCTGTAAAGTCTGACCTTTTAGTACAGCTAATATAGTTCAATTTCGTGTCACATATTGCTAGTTGGAGTTATGTAAGTTTCTATTTGTGACCTTAGTGCACTCGTCGACACTATATTCGCTTATACCTATAAGAACTTTTCTGCATTTTCAGACATGTATGTTTCTTTAATCTTTATAGCATATGTATTCCAAGTGATGTTTTTTCTTTCATATGATGACTTAGTTTTGGTTAAAATAGTAGTAGATAAAATGTTGATGTAGCTTTTATGGTTAATTCAATTTTCTGTATCTGCCACGTATTATGCTATGACTTGATTATAGAGGATAAGAAATCTATGGGTTATTCATACAACTATATATATGAAACAAATTAACACACACCAAGTGTCTTGCACTATAGATTATATCCAAGTATCGGTGGAGAGCTTTCTATAAGATTCTCTTTAATGGTAGTTTTCTGAAGAGAACTTCATATTAGTTGTCATATTAATCTTTGTTGAATTGTCGTCTTGTCGCTGGAAAGAAAGTCAGGATAATTATCTAAATTATAATCATATATAACTCAAGCCATGCTAAGTTCTTTTCTTGGATTCTAATAAACAATTACTTTTGAACTTCGTTTCTATATCGCAAATTTGTTACCACTTTAAGCAGATTTATTTATTTATTTATTATTTTTTTTAATTATCTATGGGAAACAACTCGCCAAGCTCTTGTTGAATGTCTATGTCTATGAGTCTATCTACAAGTCTTGAATAAAGAAGGATTAACTTGCAAAGTATTACTCTGCGTTCAGGCCCTGGAGAAGGAGCAGATCATGAAAAAATACGAGGAAGTTACAGCTCGTTTGGAACAAGATTTAGAAGGCATATGTTTTGAGAAGCTTGACATATCTGATGAGGTTAAAGAACAGGTGAAACATTAATTTTCTTATATCATTGATTTATACAAGGATGTGATGTGACATCTTGTTTGGTATTTTTTTTTTTTTTTTTTTTTTTTTTTTTTTTTTTTTTTTTTGGGGTAAAGGGTTTTTACCCTGGTAAATGGCTTGTTTGGTATTTGATCCATCATAAAGATGCATTAAAACTAAATGTTGCAACATCTTCTAACAGTGCACATGGTTGTATATCAGGTTGCACTCGTCCTTGCTCAGTTCAAAAGAGCCAAAGGAAAAACCGATGCACCAGATCTTGAGCTGAGTGAAGACCTTTCATCCCTTTACAACAAGGGCAGTGATGTGGTGGCAGATCCTGATGTCTTGAAGAGATTAATTGAAAAGCTACAATTAACCGGAATAAACGACCTCACACATGAATCAATAACATTGCATGAAATGGTTTCCGCTAGTGACGGAGATCCAGGTGAGACTATAGAAAAGATGTCCATGCTACTAAAACGAATCAAAGATTTTGTGGTGACCGAAAATCCAAATGCGGATTCACCTCCCGGTGAAACTTCTGCTCCACCAATGTCAACTGAAAAACGAACATTAAAAATTCACAAGAATACAATTATACCTGATGATTTCCGCTGTCCTATATCACTTGAATTGATGAAGGATCCTGTTATCGTCTCAACTGGGCAGGTAATCTACCATCATTTCTCTCTTTGCAAAATCTTCTGTTTTCTAAATATTCTTGCAATTTGTGTAGACATACGAGCGAACATGTATAAAGAAGTGGTTGGAAGCAGGGCACAAAACTTGTCCCAAGACACAGCAAAACCTAACAAGTACCGCTCTTATACCCAACTACGTTTTACGCAGTCTAATAGCTCAATGGTGCGAGACAAATGGATTGGAACCACCAAAACAAGCTAGTAGGCCATCATCTTCTGCGTGCACTCCTGCAGAACGATCCATAATAGATGTTCTGCTCACAAAGCTAAAATCTGTAAGTCCTGATGACCAGCGGATTGCTGCTGGTGAAATCCGCCTTCTTGCAAAAAGAAATGGTGATAACCGTGTAGCCATAGCTGAAGCCGGTGCTATCCCTCTCCTCACACACCTCCTAACTGTACCAGATTCCCGCACACAAGAACATGCAGTAACTGCCCTTCTTAACCTTTCAATTTGTGAGGATAATAAAGGGAGCATAGTATCCTCTGGAGCGGTCCCTGGGATAGTTCAGGTGTTAAAAAGAGGTAGCATGGAAGCACGAGAGAATGCAGCTGCCACCCTTTTCAGCCTCTCAGTCGTGGATGAAAACAAGGTGACTATCGGTTCATTAGGAGCAATCCCTCCTCTTGTATTGTTATTAAGTGAAGGTACACAAAGAGGGAAGAAAGATGCTGCAACCGCATTGTTTAACTTATGCATATATCAAGGTAACAAAGGAAGGGCAGTAAGGGCTGGTGTTATCACCACATTAATGGAGCTACTGACTGAGCCACAAGGTGCGATGAAAGATGAAGCTTTAGCTATTCTAGCCATCCTCTCAGGCCACCCAGAAGCAAAGATAGCTATAGGTAAAGCAGATGCGGTGCGGGTTCTGGTGGATTTCATCGCGAGCGGGTCTCCTAGAAACAAAGAGAATGCAGCTGCAGTTTTGGTGCACCTTTGCTCTGGAGATCAAAAGTATCTAGTGGAGGCACAAGAACTCGGGGTCATGGGGGCACTGGTCGATTTGCTACATCATGGTACTGATAGAGGGAAAAGAAAGGCCGGACATTTGCTTGAGAAGATAACCCGATACACAGAGCAACAGAAGTTGCCCCATTTGCATGCAGAAGCGGAATCAAATAACTAGTCAGCTGTCTTCATTGGTTTTAGTTTTGTTGAGATAAAGCATTTTCTCCGTTGATATTTATATCACTTTTAATGTTGTTTTTTCCATTGAAATGTAGAAAGGGGAAAGGTGGAAGATCACCATCCCCACCTCTTGTTTCTATATTTTTTTCTTTTTAAATTTAGGTTTTCTTCTGTTATGAGGATTACTACAAACAAATGAGTGGGAAATGTAAGAAGTGGGGGATTAAAGGGTAAAAAGATGGGATCTGACTGTTGTATAAACTCGTATTATCCTCAGTTTTAATGGAAGGATATTGTTGTCTTGTTTCTAGGTGTTGATGTTAATATCTATGCTACCTATGAATCATTCTCTTCTATAATTTTTTAAGGTTTTCATAAATAGTTGTTAAGTAACAAGTAGAGTTGGATCAGTTGGAAAACCCCTTGCCTCTTAACTTAGAGGTCAAGGGTTCGATCCTCACTCCTTACAAAAGGCCGGAGGTCCTTTTCTACATTAAGTAGAACCGGAAGCAGCCTCTCTACCTTAGGTAGGGGTATGGTTGTCTACGTCTCAACCTCCCCCATACACCGTGGAAGACGGTATTGGGACCCATAACCCGTGGAAGACGGTATTGGGAGTTACTTTTTTTATAAATAGTTGTTAAGTATTACAAGTTAAAAAACTATCTTTACAACTATTTAATGCATAAATATATCAATTCAACACATACACTCATTCTTAAAACACTCTCTCACTCAAAAATACAATTATATTATCACATGTTTCAATCTAGCAAAGCTACTAATCTAATTATAGATTTTTAAGCAAATACAACTAGATGAGGATCCTCTAATGTTCATTTGAATATGAGAGGTAATGTTTTGAAAACCGGGTTCGAAATCGACCCGGTCGAGTCACCGGGCATCGGGTCAATCGGTTCGACCGTCGGGTCAACCCGGTTTTCAATTTATTATTTTTTTATTTTTTTGACCGGGTCAACCGGTTCGACCGCCGGGTCAACCGGGTCGACCACCGGGTCAACCCGGGTTTTTATTAAAATATTTTGAAAAAATGAAACCCGGCCGAGTTGACCCGGGTCACTCAAAACCCGGCGGGTTAAACTGGTTAACCCGGTTTTAGAAACCCGAGTTGTTCTGACCCTTTTTTTCGGCCGGAACCGGTTAACCCGGCCGGGTCGACCCGGGTTTTAAAACCTTGATGAGAGGTAATGTTGTGCTTTTATGATTGTGCATTGTCATTATTGCATAACAAGCACAATATTATTTTAATTCAAAAGTACAATCACAAAAACATAACATAACCTCTCATGTTTAAATGAACATGAAAAGATCCTTATCCAATACAACTAATTAAGTTAGATGTACAATCAATTTATGTAACAATATCTGTGCATATTGACCGGTAGTTAGTGCAATCTTTAAAAACACTTCTTTACTAAAAAACTACGTATCATTAATAGAACACCATGTACAAACAAAACAAGCTATAAACACTATGTACAAACAAAGCATGCTATAAACGCTCTCTTACTAAAATTTTGAAGGCACTTCATGGATACTTTTAAATAATATAACCTTTTTGCAAATAGTACAAACACATATGATTCATAAAAAGTAACAAGTTCATATGTATTAACTTCAAAATAATAATAGACAAGAAAAAATAGTTAAAAGTGGTCTCACATCATGAACGACCCTAAAATTTAAATAGTTTATCGTTACTACAATAAGATTTTCGTCAACTTTAAACTTATTATCACTGTAAACAAAATAACAAAAAAACATTGTTCATCGAAAATATCAATTATAGCCTTACAGAGTACACGTCGTCCCAACGCATACACTTGTCAAGTGGGCATTTTCAATTTCTTTCAAACATTGGGCAACAACAAATCTCTTCCATTATTTTAGTGTGTATAAAGATATATTGAATATTTACCGGATTTCAATTACATGATTTAAGCCATGACATAGACGGTGATGATATTATCAATTTACGGTTTTTTTTTTTTTTTTTTTTTTTTTTTTTGGTATGGTTTTTTTCTGTTTCACAAATGTAATAAAAAAATATTTGTCAATGAATATAGTAGACTTAGTATATCTATAAAATCAGAGTTGAAGCTTGGACAAAGTACCTATATGAAAGCTTGTGACTTGTGAGTATCCCAAAACACTTTGTTTCTGTTCATTTATTTTATTTAAAAAAATAAAAATAAAAATAAATAACATATGGTTTCGCTAATGGAGTTGATGAGTTTTTTCTTCACCAAATAAAGAGGATTTTACTACGTTTTGTTAATATGCAAAGTTAACTTTAATCTATTTTTGTGTATGTAACTCTAAATTTATAAAGAGTATACATAGATCATGGTTTTTTTTCTAGCAGATGCAGGAAAAACAACGTTCACTAAACGGTTAACAACATGCTAATACATCACACGTATTATAGCAACTTAATAATTGTAATTTGTAAGGTTACCAAATTTTCGTTGCCTTATAGTTTGTTTTTTTATGGTTGTGTGTACGCAACACATGTATGTCTAATTTTTTGGCCAACAAATAAGATAATTGGAAAGCTTCAAAAGCAGTTATACTGGCTAAATTATATCATTAATATATATATAATTTGTCATCATCGACGACGTCGTTCAACATAGCATGCTACTTTGCTTTTTCTGTAGCATATGAAACGATCCAATAATTTGCTTTTTCTGTAGCCCATGAAATTGTAATTAACAATAAAGAAAGGCATGGGTTAACCGGACGGTCCCCTTTTTGTTAGCCGGACCTCCCCCCCCCCCCCCCCCCCCCCCCCCCCCTTTTTTTTTTTTTTTTTTTTTTTTTTTTGTTTTTGTTTTTTTGTTTTTGTTTATATTAAAAAGCTATAAACCTGAAAGTGCGGAACAGAAAATATAAAGTTTAATAAGTCAACCGCTTAAAACTGTCAGAAATACGAAGCAGAAACTAACAAAAAACTGTGTTGTACTAAAAAAAAGGAGGACAAAAAGGAAAAAGACAGGGGGACAGGTGGGTCACCCCGTCCGGTCAACACATCCCTAAAGAAAATGGACCAAACAAATTATAACAACAATAAGCCCAATTGATGGCAAAAAAAATTGGCAGAAGCCCAATAAACATTTTCAAAAAGAATGTGTATGTTTACTATACTTAAATAAAAGTTTCACAACATAACTAAAAAAAAAAAAAAAAAAAAAAAAAAAAAACATTTGACATTATTTTTAATATTAAGTACATTACCAAACCAAAATTGAAATATATATGTATATATATTTATCCGATTTTAAACTAACGCGAACTTTTTACATCAATATTATATCTTAAAATCATACCTAAATTCTCCGGCAAATACAACTACCCGCCGCAACGCAGCGGACCGTGCCCTACTCGTTTTCAAAATTTAGCATAATTCTTAAAATTTGACTCTTAAATTTGGTTATATAGGTTGGGATCGGGCTTTTCGAAGTTATACTAATAAGGTTGGCCTTGAAAAAGATTCGGTCCAAACAACCACTTATAATCCATTATACTGAATTACTGATCCATCAATTTCCAATCAAATATTTTAACAACGAAATTGTAATGAGTGTGCTCTGCAAAAGTTATCAAATCAGCCATAGTATTCTTTAACAAAACTACGCAACTTGACTATTGAATTTGGCTTCATAATTATTTTGGGCAACTCATTGTTGGCTTATCGTTTCATCTTCAAAGTCGAATAAACAAAAAACAACTAGGGGGTGCTTGGTGTAGGGTCATATGGCATAATCAATGGCAAAGGTAATGAATGATGGTGCTTGGTGTAGGGTAATGTAATGACCCATTACCCAGTAGTGGGTAATGGGGCATTACCCAATAAATTGGGGGGAAATGGAATGCATTGCTTTGCATTCCCCATCATTCGAACCAAGCGGACCCTAAATCTTCCAAGGTTGTAAGGTCATTAATATGTTAACATTTCACATGAGAGAGAGGTGGTGTAAAGATTTGCACTCTAGCGTCTTGTACTTTTTAAAAATGTTCATATAAGTAACTGTAGTATTTTTGTATGTATTCAAATCATTGTACTATTATTTAAATTTAATAGAGTAACTAAACTTTTGAATCTCATACAATAGAGTCACTCATACTCCATGTCAACTATATATCAACTTTCATGTCATAAATCCACATTATTAAGTATGGCACCACATCATTATTTTCACGTCACAATTTTTTAATTAAAAAATTTCTTTTTGCAAAGTTATTATTTTTATTTATATATTTTTATAAAACTTAGTTATATTATTTACTTCTAATTTGCTCTTATTCGTACATCAGTTACAATCAACCAAGCTTGTTTATAAGTTTTAACAATCATAATTTAAAATTTTACAATTTTTAATAGTTTATACAATTCTTATGCACAACGCCAAATACGAGTATCATGATACAATTGTACACATAAACTTATAGTATGACTTGATGAAAACAATATTTAGATTAGTATTTTAGGTTTTACTCTAGCACAAACATATGTAAATATCGCATTTGATTAACTAATTTAAGCTTGCTTAAATGTTTGGTTAGAATGTTAAATGTTCGGTTAGAATATGCATAAAAAAAACAAATTAAATTTAACATATATAACTATTTTTTATAAAGATAAGTATATGTAGATTGTCAAAAAAAAAATAATGAATAAGAAAATGACGTGAGTTATTTGACGACATGGAGGTTGGAGTGGAGTAAAAAAAGAGTATACATGACTCAACTGTGTAAGTTCTTAAAGTTTAGTTAGTATTTTAAACATAAATAATCGTATAGTGACTTTAATGAACAAAAAAATAGTAAAATAACCAAATTAAACATTTATAAAAAGTACAATGACCCTTGGATGTAAAAAACCCGAGAATGGTGAAGACACACTCATATTTCATACACTTAGCAAATGGTCTCACACCCTTCATTTTCTGAAGGGTGGCGTCAACTAACAAAGAAAGAAAGAAATTGGCTTTAGTGGGCTTGGGTTGGTATTGGACAATATTACAAGGCTTGCTAACTTAACACATAATATATTAGCTTAAACCAAGTACGTAAGCCCACTAATTAATATATACTAAGCTATTATGTAACATCCAGCCTACTCAGACCACAATATTGTCCGCTTTGCCCGCAGGCTCACGACTTTGTTTTTGTGGCCTCATTTGAAAACTTCCCAGCAGGTCAACCAAGCCAGTACTACTCTCACATGAGTACGCTTAACTGCCAGTTCCTAAGAACTCCACCTGCAGTAGACCACAAAACGCATTGTGTCATTGTAAGTCGAATGTTATCTTATGAACCCAGCATGTCTCCATGCCACAACTGATGTGGGATTTACCCAGGGTGTTACAATCACCCCCCCTTAGGGACTCATCGTCCTCGATGAGGTTTGCCCCACCATCTCGAACGGCTCAGAAGTGGCTCTGATACCACTTGTAACATCCAGCCTACTCAAACCATAGTATTGTCCGCTTTGCCCGCAGGCTCACAGCTTTGTTTTTGTGGCCCCATTTGAAGACTTCCCGGCAGGTCACCCATGCCAGTACTACTCTCACATGAGCACGCTTAACTGCCAGTTTCTAAGAACTCCACCCGCAGTAGACCACAAAACGCATTGTGTCATTGTAAGGTGAATGTTATCTTATGAACCCAACATCTCTTCAGGCCACAGCCGATGTGGGATTTACATAAGGTGTTACATATTACAAGATTACAAAGTTCATACTAATAAATTACCATCATTATTACAAAGTTAACAATCTCCCCCCAACATTTTTTTTTTTTTTTTTTTTTTTTTTTTTTTTTTTTTTTTTTAAGAATGGAAAGGGAAATAAAAAATATTGGTGTTTATAAGTTTTTTTTAGAAGGGATAGTAGGGGAGGTGAAGCGGGGAGGAAGGGAAGTAATGAGTTTTTTTGTGTAAACTTGTTCCTTCCAATATTGGGAGGATTAGGAAGGGAAGTGGGTAACTAACATTATAGTCTTGTGTAAAATTACAATTATATCCTCATATATTAATTCACGTCCCTTATATTTGACCCAATTTGCAAACTTCACAGAGACTAACAAATTTTTTTATCCAGCGATTAAACACCCAAAACACACATTGACGTCTCAAAACTCATATAACCATTCATTACTTAACACATAGTTTGAACTACTGGTATATCCTTTCCGCATAGGATATTGTGAGGGTATATATGCACGTTGATAATTCTTCAAATGTAGTAACCATCTTAATGTCAATGTAAGATTAATTATATATGAAAATTAAAGACATACATTTGGAGTCCATCCTTTTCTCGAGGCTCGTTTGTAAGATCATAAGTTGTGCCATTTGTGTATATTTGAGCATAATACGGTTGGTGGTTACACTAATCATATATCTATATAGTTTCAAGGGTATATTGGTAATTTTTTAGCTTTCTTATCCTTTTCTTGCTACTTAAATATACAAATTCAAGAACATAAATTGCAATAACCACTTTCTTCATATTGTCATCTCTTACTTTGCCCTTCCCATCCTATGTCTTTCCATTCTTTAAATTCTAGACTCGATAACATAATGTAAGAGGTGGTCATTTATAAATGATGCTTCTCTGGTCTTTGAACTTGGATCTTGAATCTCTATCACTTGTTCTTGATCTTGAACCTTGTTTGTAACAGACTTGATAGACTTCTTTTTTCTGTTCATGCTTGTGATCTCTTCTCTTGCTTTCGATCAACATCTTCAAGTGATTTGTTGTTGATGTCCATTCCATATTTTTTAAGGATTTCTAAAACATATTTAGACTAGTTTATAAAGATGCCTCTAGGAGATTGGCGTGCTTGTAAACCAAGAAAGAAAGACATTTGTCACGTCATCGGCATCTTAAATCTAGCACTCATTTCTAGGGTTGTAAACGAACTGAACGTTAAGTGAACATTTCATGAATCGTTCGGTAAAAAGTTCGTTTATGTTCGTTCGTTTATTAAATGAACGAACATGAACAATATTTTACGTTCGTTTAGTTAAATGAACGAACATGAACAAAAGTCTCGTTCGTTCATTTATGTTCGTGAACGTCCGATTAGACGTTCGTTAAAGTTCGTTTATGTTTATTTATCTATTTACGTTCATATATCATATCTTATAATTTTATAAATTGGTTTGTTTAAACAAAGCAACACTTATAAAACAATTGGGAAGAATTCAATAAAGTTTATGCTTGTTTGTCTATTTTCATTTATGTTCGATCGTTTATGTTCATTTAGCGTTCCTTTAGTGTCTTAATGAACGAACATAAACGAACATGAACAATTCATTTTCTTAATAAACGAACATGAACAAGAAAATTCGTCCGTTTAAGCGTCCGTGTCCGTTTATTTGTCTGGTTAAAATTAAATGAACGAACATGAACAGGGCTCCGTTCGTGTTCGTCCGGTTCGTTTACAGCCCTACTCATTTCTTTAGTAATTAGTTTACAAAATTTAGGGTTTGTTGAACAAAATTTATGTCATCAACATATATTTGCACAAGAATGATATCTTTACCCTCTTTCCTTGTGAAAAGTGTTGGATCAACCGCACCTTTGACGAACTTTTGAGAATTCTCAAAGTTTGATTCTTGAATTCTGTGCGAGCAAATCTTACTGTTGCTTGTAGAGCTACTTGAATCCTTTTAAGAAATATGATTAGAATTCTCGGAGTTTCATCATCTGTTCTCAAAAAAGCAACCCATGTATACTTCAAGTAATCATCTACAATATCCAGAATGTAACGCTTCCCATTGATACTCTCCACCCGCGTTGGTCCACATAAATCAATGTGTAACATCTGCAATCATTCAGTAGTACTTGCTTCAAGTTGTTTTTCCATGTTTTTGTAAGCACACTCATAAGAAAGTTTATCATACTTGCATTCCTCGGTTTTTCTATCAAGACGTTTAAACAACTAAACGTTTTCTTTTTCCAAATTTTCGAGAGATTATAATATTTTGCTGTTTTACGGAGAGCTAAATTTTGAGGTTTTCTAAATCATGTAGTGCGTGATTGCATTCTGCCTTAAGGCCCTCAAAGTCTTCAGCATTATAAGATTGCACAACAAGAGATATAATATCAGTTTCCATAACTATTTTCAAGAGTCGATTAGTTTTATAATCAAAATCTTTGTTATTTGAAGAATATTTGTGAACTTCTTTTTTTCCATTGATTCAAAGCCGTTGATCATTTTCAGAATTTCTACAGTGAGTCCTTTTTCAAAACTGGTTGTACACTCACACAATTCATCAATAACTGGATTTACAACTTTTAAAAAAGACTTTTTGAATGTCTATTGCCAGACCATCATTCTAGTTATCGGTGTCCAAAAGAATTTTTGATTTGACAACCTCTTCCAAAGAAGCAACATGATATTTAAATGATTTGAAAAATCTCGTTGCCTTGCTTGTTTTTGGAAGTTGTTTTGGTAACCCTTTTTTCATTAATTTTCACAGTTTTAACTGAAAAATTAACTTATTTTTAAGCATTTGAAAAATAAAGTTGATCTACAGAAAGTTCTTTTTATGGAATGAACTGATCATAAAGTTTCTTTAACTTTGTATAATCAATTTAAATTCTTTACCTTTCATTTTTGATCAACTCTCATCAGCACCTTGTAATGTCTCTTCAGAATCAGAACAATACACATAATCTTTAGGATTATGCAGAGAATTAATATCATAAAGTTTTGGGTTTTCCTTTTGAGCTTTCTTGACAAAATAAGGATTTTTGTAACCAAGAGCAAATTTGTGTTTATCATCATAATACGGGTGAGGCGCATGTGAGAGCATAAGAATCGTTTGAGTCTATTGACCCATTTTATAGATGATGTTTTCAAGTTCTTTTGTCTTTCTTTCAAATCACAAATTTCATCAAGATATTTATCTTCTCTTTTTTGTAGAATCATCTTTCAATGTTTCCAAAGACTTTTTGAGAAAGGAAATTGTTTCCACTTTTAATGACATTTCATTTTTTGATTCAAAAATTTCCTTTATGAGAGCATCAACTTTATCTTTACTACTAATGATATGAGTTTGAAATGTTTATTCAACTCTTCTTCTCGAGTCATTGACAAATGTAGTCCAACTGCGTATTCATTATATTTTGACTCTTTGTTTTCAAAACTTTTGACTATTTCCTTATATATATCAAGCTCTACGGTCAATAAAGCATTTGCTTTCTGAGTTTTCTGATTGACCGTATTACAACGTTCTACATCATGTTGCGTGTTTTTAATTAAGGACATAATTATGACAGGATCTTGATCAAGAGAAGTTTCATCTTACGCAACTTATCCTCCATTATTGTTCGTATCTGGAGTTTTCGAGGTAACATTGTTGTCATTCATTTCCTCCACATATGTATCATTAACAGACTCGGGTTGTTCAAGATGTTGCCTCTCATGAGCAAACGGATTAAACATATCATTCAAATAATAGTTGTCGTAATTGGGTACTTCAGAAAGTGCATGAGTGTCATACGAAGGACTAGGGTTAGCTTCAGTGTTTGATCCAACTGTAGAAAACTTTGCCATGAAGATAGCACTTACACTTAATTCCTCCTCTCCATCCGATTCTAACTCATCAATACGATCTACCAGAAAATCATATTCATCATCGTCAAGCAGAATCCCAACTTCCTCTTTCCCTGCTAGCAGCATTTTGTCTTTGGACCAGGTAGAATCCATCACTCTATTCTTCTTTGTGCACTGGTTTACGTAATGCACCGTACCTTTGCAATTATAACACTTAATCACCTTCACTTCATTCGATTCGCATAATCCCCAACAATCTTAATCACATTATCCAACATTTCCAGCAACTCCAACATTCACAGCTTTTCCAGCATTACCAGCATAATTCCTAGTGTTTCCAACATTCCCAGTCTGTCGCCCTTGTACAACAATCCTTCCATATTGAACAGTAGTGTAGAAAACTAGAAGGGGGAGGGTTAAATATTTTTACCAATTAAAATTACTTATTAAAACTTTTAGATCGACTTATCTCAATCTAGTTTTGACGTGTTGGATATTGATAGAAATAAAAGCATACAAACTATACTAAGAGATAGAGTTAGAGAGACACAACTACAACACAAGTATTTATAGTGATTCGGCTACAAGGACACCTTCCTTGTCTTACTCCACTCCCCGAGTAACCTACTCGAGAGTTTGTAATCACAACACCAAGTCTCCTTTCACACGGCAGAGAAGCCTTTACACCACAACTCTCACTTTTTCCGGTACAAAGCTAGATACGGGTCCTTAGCACGGCGGACCAAACCAACACACCCAATACAACTAGACTAAAGGATTTCACTTCTTTTTACACCTATTTGACCCAACACCTTTACAACAACTTTAGAGAGGAAAGAAAGAACAAGTATCACTTCTGTGATCTTGGAAGAGAAGATCCTAAGAAACTCATCACCCGAGCTTGCTAGTCTTCGAGAGGTTGTGTTCTCACCTTTTGAATGAACCTAAGAGAAATACAAAGAGAAACTACATAGAAAGGTCCTTGGATATGAGGTTAGAGAGTTTAGAGTGTAGAGAAAAGTAACTCTAAAAGGGGTGAGAAACAAGTGAGAAATGACTCACTATTTATAGGCAATTTTGCTTACTATTCACTTGGTTATGCTAGTTCCCTCCCTAGAGGGATCCAGCCAGTGTAAACCCATGGATCTGGCACACTGGGTAAACCAGTACGGATTTTGGGTTACAAACTGAGTCATGGGTTATGGGTTATGGTCCATGGATAGATGATGTCATGCCTGATGTCAAAGACATCTTGGGTCATGGGTCATGGACTTTGGGTCATTGATTATGGATTTTGGGTCATGGGTTTTTCCCATTACGAATGTCATGCAATGGGTCATGGGTTATGGATCGAAGCTCCATAGGTCATGGGTTATGGGTTATGGACTTAGTTTTGGGTCATGGATAGTCCAAGTTCTTATTAGCATTTTTCTTAACATGTATTTTATAAAATGTAAGTAACAAATGTTACTAAAATGTTTTTATAAAATAGTTTTGGTTTCATGTTAACTATATCACTAAACATGTTTAATATATATTTGTTTAGTGAAATGAGTTAGTAAACTATTGGCTCAAAGCATTACGTATTTTATTTACTTTGTATTTCGTTAAAATGATTTTACGTTTGTTATCGACAAAATATTGAAAGATCGTAAAATATAAATAAACGTTTTGAAGGTTTATTTGTATTAACAAGTAGTTTGATTTTGTAGGTTTGACGAAGTTCTGAGTTGATTGTTGGTAGGTGGGTATTGCAAGCTAAATGCCCTGCTTAGGAACAACATTGCTTTGTTGAGATTTTCCACTGGGTTTTCATTAACATCGAAAGTTGGTGTTTCCAATTCAGGTGCTTGACTAATGCAATTGCTTGATAATGTTGGTCGGAAATGTGATTGTTATTGTACAACAAGTGCATATGATTGTTGTGGGATATGCATTTTTGTTGATTGTAGTATGATGCTTGAGTAATGTGTGGTGATGGTTGTTGTGTATTGTAGGCATATGCAACGAGTGCAAGTGGAACATGATTTCTGGCAGTTCTCACTGCTCGAACTTCATTTGCTTCATCCTGATTTTGATTGAGGTAGTCGTGCAATTGATCATAGTTAACCGTGTGAAGATCCTAAGTATGTTTAACAATTGTCACATACCACTTCCATTCTTGTTGAAAATGATTCAAGAACTTAGTGTTTATCTGAATATGAGTCATGGTAATATTGTTCAGAATCACATCATTCGTCTTTTGAAAATCTCAGATAATACAATTGAATCGATTCCCCATTAAATGTAAACTTATCAAACCCATCTGCTAACTTAGTTTCCTGCTCCTGCTTACCATATTAGTTCCTTGCCTGAGCTATTTAACACGATTCTATATGGTGTGAGCATTCTTCTGTGATCCAAAAGTGCATAAACAACGTTTGGTAGCCCCAATAGAACTTGATTGACGGCCTTAGCATCGGCATCAACTTGTTTCTCAACTTCTTCATATAAGTCATCATAGGTTTAAGTACGTTCGCCTGTTGGTTTTCCTGTTTCTTTATTTCCTGGGTCATCAATTTCTTTGTATTTATACGGTCCATTAGAATTGAGTTTCTTAAGAAGACGTCCATTTTCCTTTCCTTCCACATAAAGAAGCAACATACTTGACCATTGTGCATAACTTCATTTTTACAGCATAGGTGGACGGGTTTCTGAACCAGCAGCAAGAACATCTTGGTTTAAGGTAGACATGATTAAGGTTTGTGTGAAATGATATATGGATCTTATAGACGATAAAGATGTGTTGATGATGTGTTAATAAATTATGTTACAGTTGTAGAAGATCTCTGCAAAACCCACATTTTCATAATGTGCTTAAATTACCAAATTGCCCCTACAACTTAAAACTTAAATAAATACTTAAATAAAACACCAAATAAATCCCAAACACTTGGAAATGAGCAACATGTGAGCAATATTATTTTTGTAGGAACATTTGTAATATTTGAAACTTATAAAAATTATATGCCACGCCTATATATATATTAAAGGGTCCAAAATGATTTAAAGTGTTGTCCAAAATATTTAAAAAGAGGATATGCATGCTCTAATTTTGGAAAATGTTAATTTCTGATTTTCCTCACTTATTTTAGCACCAAATCCGGCCATTAAGCCCCCTCCCCTCCTATATAGTTGATGAGGCGAAAAATGATCCGTTTTTAGGAGGTCATTTAAGCCGGAATTGGAATTTATTTGATCAATTATTGCCCTAAATCGTTCCTTTTGTGATTTTAGGTACTTTTGGAGTGAATTCTGGAAAAAGAAGCATTTTGGACGTTTTTGGAGCATAAAAGTGAAGAAAACGGCAAAGTCTTAATTTTCCTTGCTGGGAACAGTATGTTGATATAAATAAACGACTAAAAACGTTATTCATATCTTTCGATATCTCTATGTTTTGATAATCACAAAACGAAAACACATTAAATCAAAGATAATGACGTAAACAAGTATTTAGTAGTTAATAATCACTTTCACCATCTAATCACTTAAGGTATGAATAAACATAGTGTTTAATGCATTATAAGATCAAAGGAAAGTTTAATTAAGTATTACAAAGTTTATTTAATTATATAAACATATTATATATTTTTGAAAAACACTTTTGGTAATAAAGAAAAATGTTTTATTCATACTAAATATATGAATTCAAAATTTTAACCAAAATCAGTTAGTTTTTCACCAAATAAACTTTCCCCACTAAAAGACAAAGAATCTGGCCGTTTCAGCTGGGCGGCCCCCTTAATTATAAAGGGCGGTCCCCTTAATTTTAAGGGGGACGGCCATGATTTAAGGGGACCGGCCACGCTCCTCTGTCAGAATCTGTTGCCTATAAATACCACCTTAAACCTGGATTTTTTCCTCACCTTTTTGCACTAAAACTTTTTAATTCAAACCTCCATTTCAATCTTAAAAAAATCCTTTGATCATATAATTCATAAGCCTTTGTTTCCAAGTGATCCAAAGCCTCATTCATTCAAGTGCAAAGAGAAGAATACTCCTATTGATCAAGACTAGGAGTATTGCAACTTAGTATCATCTTGCTTTCTAAGTTGTTTGATTATTTCATCTTGTATATCATTCATTCCTTGGTGAATATAGTGTATACATTGGTTAGATAAATTTAGATATAGGATCTAGATTTATTGAAGGCGTGAAGTAGTAATAGAAGTGAAGAGGTAGAGGTGGATAGGATTAGTGATAGAAGAAATAAGTTGTGGTAGTTCATTGAAGTGGAGATAGTTGTGAAGACAAAGAAGTTGAAGCTTTGAAGTTGAGAAGACCTTGAAGCCTAGTAGTTGTGAAGTAGTGTATATCTTGGAGTAGTGGATAGGACTTAGTAGTGAAGGAGTGAAGAAACAAGTGGCGTGAAGAAAAAGAGTTAGGAAGTAGTAAGTTGTGAAGAAGCTAGGAGCATAGTAGACCGGTGTGAGGAAGAATTGGTGTGAAGTAAATTGGTGTGAAGAAGTCGTGTAAAAGTTGTGATTGTGTTGTGATAAAGTTGTGGTGTGTATTTTGGTGTGTATGATGAGCATGCTCAATCCCAAAACAACAATCCCAATCTCTCAATCAATACTTCACATGTTGCTCATTCAACAAAAACATCACCCACTCATGAAGAACCTCTCCCACACATTTCATGTTTTCATGACTATCCAAGCTCAACCATGTCTCCACCACCAAGAGTACCACCACCACATCCTACAACTTCACATGCCACTCCCATGTTGCATGTTCAAACTTTCACCCAAGACAACTATCAAGCTCCACCACCATCACCTTCCTCCAAACACTTGAAGTTCGTTGAGGAGCTAAAAAAGGCACATGAGATTAGTGCTCTTTTAGCATTACATCTTGCTCAACGCAATTTGGATCCACCACAATCAAGCTCACCATCATCACCACATAACAAAAACCAAATCGAGAAGCATGTTAACAATTGCCCTTGTTGCATCTTCCTCCAACAACAAACCATTGCATTGAATGAGCACTTTACTTGGATTGAGTATCTTCTTACTAGATCTCAACAAACACCATCACTTGAACAACATCAAAACCCTCAATTAACAAACCCATCTTCAATTTCACCACCTACAAGCTCCACATCTCCAAACCCAACAACATCCATGCAACCAAATGTTTACCTCCACTAAACCACCAAGCATTTTACATGCTTATGTTTCTCATTTTCAAATAAAACTCCTCAACCATTTTGGGATTCAAGAAAGTTTGGTGACACTTCTTGCTGGCACATTAGGACATTCTACTTAGCTTAGAATTTCATCTTTTTAGCCTATGTAACAATGATTATGGGTTGACGTAATCATTTTCTTTTAATGAATGATTTAATATATGTTTCTAATTCTCTTTTGCCATGCTCATTATTAGTTAGTACTATGCTATATGTGTTTGCTTGTGCCATGCTTGTGCTTCTAATATTTTTCTTGCAAGAATCCCATTACTCGAACCCTTGGTGCTCTCAAACGAGGGGGAGCATACATCAAGGGGGAGTTTTCATCTTATTGGCTTAAACCTTTTTGATTCTACAAAAAGGGGGAGAAGTGAATGTAAACTCACTTAATACTTGTCTAAAAATTAATTTTTAGATTTAATGAGTTTAGGTTTTGTAATCATCAAAAAGGGGGAGATTGTTGATATAAATAAACGACTAAAAACGTTATTCATATCTTTCGATATCTCTATGTTTTGATAATCACAAAACGAAAACACATTAAATCAAAGATAATGACGTAAACAAGTATTTAGTAGTTAATAATCACTTTCACCATCTAATCACTTAAGGTATGAATAAACATAGTGTTTAATGCATTATAAGATCAAAGGAAAGTTTAATTAAGTATTACAAAGTTTATTTAATTATATAAACATATTATATATTTTTGAAAAACACTTTTGGTAATAAAGAAAAATGTTTTATTCATACTAAATATATGAATTCAATTTTTTAACCAAAATCAGTTAGTTTTTCACCAAATAAACTTTCCCCACTAAAAGACAAAGAATCTGGCCGTTTCAGCTGGACGGCCCCCTTAATTATAAAGGGCGGTCCCCTTAATTTTAAGGGGGCCGGCCATGATTTAAGGGGACCGGCCACGCTCCTCTGTCAGAATCTGTTGCCTATAAATACCACCTTAAACCTGGATTTTTTCCTCACCTTTTTGCACGAAAACTTTCTGATTCAAACCTCCATTTCAATCTTAAAAAATCCTTTGATCATATAATTCATAAGCCTTTGTTTCCAAGTGATCCAAAGCCTCATTCATTCAAGTGCAAAGAGAAGAATACTCCTATTGATCAAGACTAGGAGTATTGCAACTTAGTATCATCTTGCTTTCTAAGTTGTTTGATTATTTCATCTTGTATATCATTCATTCCTTGGTGAATATAGTGTATACATTGGTTAGATAGATTTAGATATAGGATCTAGATTTATTGAAGGCGTGAAGTAGTAATAGAAGTGAAGAGGTAGAGGTGGATAGGATTAGTGATAGAAGAAATAAGTTGTGGTAGTTCATTGAAGTGGAGATAGTTGTGAAGACAAAGAAGTTGAAGCTTTGAAGTTGAGAAGACCTTGAAGCCTAGTAGTTGTGAAGTAGTGTATATCTTGGAGTAGTGGATAGGACTTAGTAGTGAAGGAGTGAAGAAACAAGTGGCGTGAAGAAAAAGAGTTAGGAAGTAGTAAGTTGTGAAGAAGCTAGGAGCATAGTAGACCGGTGTGAGGAAGAATTGGTGTGAAGTAAATTGGTGTGAAGAAGTCGTGTAGAAGTTGTGATTGTGTTGTGGTGTGTATTTTGGTGTGTAAGGTTTTCTCCGCCATAAGGGAGGTTTTTGATCTAGTGAAGAAAACTCTCGAGTAGGTGACTCGGGGAGTGGAGTAGGGCAAGGAAGGTGTCCTTGTAGCCGAACCACTATAAATCCTTTGTCTCTCGGTTTGATCTTTCCATCTCTCACTTTTTGATTACATACTTACTAGCATTCCATACATAATTATTATTGCTTGTGTTGTGCACATATTGATTTCACATAAAGATCAAATTAAAACTCATTCATAATATTAGTCTTTCAAAAACAAACCAAGTACACAAACTTATATTAAAACACTTATACATATATATATATATATATATATATATATATATATATATATATATATATATATATATATATATATATATATATATATATATATATATATATATATATATATGCTTATATATATGATATACGAAATTATAAACTCTTTCCCAACATTAAACTTAAGTAGTGTTTATACAAAATCGTAAATACACTAGTATCGCCATTCTCGCATTAAAGAGTTTTGAAATTGTGCATTATACATAAGTGGTGTTTATACGAAATCGTAAATAAACTTGTATCTATATTTCCGCCTTAAAGATTTGAAACTTTCATCTAAACTTTAGAAGCTAACTTTTATAAAACTAATAAAATGAAAAAGACGTAAAACTATTCAACCCCCCATTCTAGTTTTCCACAATTGGTATCAAGAGCCACGTCTAGCAAGATTTTTAAAATATATTGTATTTTAAAACTTGTAACGATCTATGGAATTTGAAAAATATCTAGAAGAGGAATTTACGTAAAAACCACAATTATTTGAAAATGATCATTTTCTTGAATGAAAAATAAATTTGAAAATTATGTGAAATCAATAGATTTTGATCTTTGGCATATCATTTCAATTGGTGATCTTCAACCAACTAAAATGGATTTTGAAAATCAATATAATAATCTTCAAACAAAGATTGATAAAAATACTAAAGCTAAATTAATAATTTACAAAACTCTACCAAGAGTTGAATATGAAAGAGTATTCTTTTGTAAAACGGCAAATGATATTTGGAAATGTCTTTTAAAAATTCACCAAGTGAAATGTAAAACCAAAGATGATAAACTTGACGTTGCACAAGAATTAGTCACTCTAGAAAATTTGATAGACAAATATTTGGTTGAAATAAACACATGTACTACTAGTTCAAATGTGATCATTGAAGGTACCTATAACGAAGAATACATGAGCCAAATCCGAAGAAAGAGCGTGAATAAATCATGGTGCAACAAGTGCAAAGAAGACGATGATAATACGGCTTATGAGATTATTCAAACAAATGTGAACACAAGTATTGATGGCAAGGACTACATATTTCTAGATCCAAGCGAAACTACAAACAAAACATGGAGCGACATGGACAATGGAATTGATCACCGTATAGCATATTGTTGGAACCATACTTTTGCATTTAGTCAAGTCTCGGTCATTACATTTTGTAATAGGTTGCTTTAGTATTTATTTCATTAAGTTTTATGTTACAAGGCTTATGTGTAAAAGCCCTATGGGCTTGAAGCCCACGAATTTGAAGATAAGGGAGGAAGGGAGTGTTGCCCTAACTCCTTCCTTATAAATAGTAAGCTCATGTAAACATTTAACTTGTTGGTTATTTGATTATCTTAAGGAAACTCTTGCACTCTCACCTTTCATATTGTCTTATAATCAACCAATCTCATTTCTCATCTTATTTCTTTCTAAATCATACTTGTGTTTACAAAATGGTGACCTAACAAGTGGTATCATTCGCCTAATAGAGATTGAAGTGTTGTTCTTATTGTTAACGTGGGGTTTTTCATCATATTTCTTCATCTTTTTTGCTTTTTTCTTGGTTTCTTACACTCAAATCTTAAAGCTTGGATAAGTTTTAAGGTTAATATAGTGTTTAGAAGCTTAGATATTGCATAAAGTATTGATCTTTGATAGGTTTTTAGGCTATTTTTTCATCAAAAAGTCGTTTTTTTTTGGATGAACAGTACGTTTTACGCGTAAGTTGGTCGATAAAAGTACTAATTCCAGCTGTCTACAGTGTTTTTTGGTCGGTTTACGCTTAAGTTTTGGTCTAAACCCTTTTCTTACGCGTAAAATAGGTCTAAACCCTTTTCCTACGCGTAAAATAGGTCTAAACCCTTTTCCTACGCGTAACTGTGGTTAAAACCCTGATCCTACGCGTAACTTGCTCATCTATGCCTTAAACCTACGCTTAAGTTAGATCCTACGCGTAAGTTTGATTTACGCGTAATTTTTCAGAGTCTACGCATAAGCTTCATCAACGGTCTTCTCTTTGTGCTACGGTGACTCAGTACTTCCCTAGCTTGGATAAGTTAGTGGAATACTTCGACTACGGATACCTTTCAAGCTTGGATAAGTTTGAAAGATTTGTTTGGTTGTTTAAACCTTACGCATAAGTCTAAACTTACGCATAAGCCTAAGCTTACGCGTAAAGAGAAAACTTACGCATAAACTATTAGTTTACGCATAACCTACTCTTTACGCATAACCTAAAGTTTACGCGTAAGATTAAGTTACGCGTAAGAATTGAACTTACCCCAAGGATTTTGGAACTTACTCAAAGGAACGTGCATTTCAATCTTCTACAAAGATCCATTTCTACACAAGTGTTCAAAGATGTCTCAACCACCTAATCATTACTTCCCTCATACTCAGCTACCTCAACATCAGCAGTATCAGCAACCTCAACATCAGCAGTATCAGCAACAACAATACCTTCCGCACCAAATGAATCAACAACCTTCTCAAAAACAAACATACAATCCACTACATCATTACCTAATGATGCAACAACATCAGATCATTCCTCAACAACAACCATATCAAGTGCCACTACAAAACACTCAGTTTTCCTCCAAACAACCTCACTGGTTTGACAGAATGTGTGAAGTTATTACAACTCAACAATCCCGACATGAGGCAGGATCACTTGAAACACCTCCAATGCTTACACCTGGAAACTATGTTCAATGGTCAAGTCGATTCTTAAGATTTCTTGAACTAAAGCAACCTCATGGGAAATTCTTGAAACAAGTGATACTTGAAGGACCATTTGAGTGGCCAACACGATTTGAAGCTGGTGATCCAACTGCTGATCCTCCACGTCCTCCTGGTGATAGACCTCTTCCAGAAACTTCACTCACTGAAGAACAGAAACTACATCGTGATGCTGATCAATATGCAATGGCTTATATACTTCAAGGTATACCAAATCCAATCTATCGAAGTGTCGATGCTCAGAAAACAGCCAAAGCTATGTGGGAACACGTTCATCTCCTTATGGAAGGCACTCAATTGAACAAAGATGATATGGAATCCAAACTCTACATGGAATACACTGACATCACAATTGAACCAGGAGAGACACTTGAATCCTACTATCATCGTTTCACAAATGTAGTGAATGATCTGGAACGTCACAAAATCACAGTACCAAGGATCGCGGTGAACTCCAAATTTGTTGGTAGTCTTGGCCCTGATTGGCATAAATATGTGACATTTGTTCGTCAAACGAAGAATCTTCATGATGCTCCATATGGCTTGTTGTATGATTTTCTGAAACACCATGAACCTGAAGTTGAAAAAGATAGAGCTCTACGAGGAGGATACACACCAACACCAACACCAAATTCTTTGGCTCTCGTAGCTCAATCTCCCTATGCTCCACCACCAATGTCAAATCATGCATATGTTCAAGAGCAGAACTACTTCAGTTATCCACAATCTTCCACCTCGAACCAAATGGTCTCTTATGATTCATCACTACAAGATTCTTCTACTCAACTTGTTCCGTCAAACAACAATGATGCTGTGTACTACTCCAACTCCAATGATGATGACGATGATGACTTTAATACGTTGAATCAGGGACTTGCTCTTATTGCTCGTGCTTTCAGCAAATTCTCCAACAAAACAAACAACCGTCAACGTTCATCTTCTAACACAAGGAATCAAGCTGTTGTTAATGATGGAAGAGTGGAAATTCAGAATCGTAGCTATGGTCGATCTGGTTCAGGAAGCTCTTCAGGAAATTATGGGAATGGTCAGAGGTTTAGTAACAATGAAGGGTTCAGGAACAACTCAAGACCTTCTCAGCAAAGGTCTGAACCGGTTGCAACTAGAAACTCCAACTCAGGGAATGCAGTATGGTGCTATAACTGCGATGAACAAGGTCATATTGCTATAGCATGTCCCAAACCGAGAACTCGGGGTAGTAAGTTTCACAAGCAGGCATTACTCATGGCTCTTCAAGATGAAAAAGATGGACATTTCCCTGAACAGGACAATAACTTCATGGCAAATGTGAACAATGATGATGACATGGAAGATCTGGAAGCCAATGCTGCTGTGATGCTTATGGCCAACATGCAGGAACTTAAGCTCAATGATTCAGGTCCAGTGTATGACACTGACGGCTTGTCTCAGGTACATGACCTCAATGCATGCTTTATTAATGAAATAATCTCACCTTCTGCTTATGAATCAGATATGGCGCAAGTTGTTCCATGTCAATCATCTTCATCGTCTCAAACAGATGAACAAATAAGCACAGTTGTCATATTCGATGATGACACAGTTGTTTCATTTGATGATCCTATTGAGAATGATAAACATGATCATGTAGAACAACATGAACCATCATTTGATCCAGACCCTGACCTAATATTGTTATCTAAACAACTGGATGATCAACAATTGCAAATCATTAAATGCAACGAGACAAATAAAGTTTTGAAAGAAAAAAATGCGTCACTTGCAAGAGATATTGAGTGTTATAAAATTCAGCTTTCAAATCAGGAAGACAAAATTAAACATGCAAAAAGTTTTGAAAAAGCTTTTCAAGATTCTTACAACAAAGAACAAGATCTTCAACGTAAAATGCAAGATTTAATTGAGTCAAACGGAAAGTTGATTTCAAAACTTGAAAGTGAGAAGTGTGAATTGAAAATGCAAGTTGAACGTCTTCAAAGAGACCTTTCAAAAACTGAAACAGAATTGTCAAATTGCAAAAAGGAGTTTTGTGAACATAAAACACGAAAAAGGAAGTATATAGATGACTTACTTGGTGATATTGTTGATCTTGAAAAACAACTCAAAGAATTTCGTCACATTGTTTACAAACACGGGAACTCTGTCACAACAATTCAGAAATTTGCTTTAAAACCGAGACCCGATAAAGGATTTGCACTTTGCGATTTCAAATCAATGTTTCTTCACACAGCTTTTAAAGAAAATCCTAAGATTTACAGTATTGATCATATGTTTGATAATACAATTGTGCGTGCTGTTGTTTTTGATATTGAGGAAGAAGAAGAACTTGAAGACGAGAGTCGATCAAAAATGAGTTATGTTCAACACTGGACACCATATGACTATTCAAAAGCTCCACCTCTTTCTAAATCTTTTGTTACTAAAAAGGATTTACCTGAGAAATCATGGTTTATCGAAGAGTCATATGTTTCATCTCATAATGAGGCCCCTGTCCAAACTGTAGCACAAATAAATGGTCCTTTACCATCATCCGGTGAACTTACACCTTTACCGAAAACGTGTCGTGTCTTAAATTATTTCAAAACCTTTATGGAAGACATCAAAATTTTGGAGGAAACAATTGAACGTAATTCTGAAATAAAAATTGAAACTTTTCAATCCGCTTACGAGCGAGAAAAGAGAGATATTTTTCAAAAACAAATGAAGCCAATTGTTCAACACCTCCGTCTATGTGCTACACGTTGGGATCAGGAACTTCAAAAGGAGGTCAAAAATATGATAAATGTTTTCAATGCAACTGAAAATGACATTTTGGTTCAAAAGCAAAGAAATAGAGTTTTAAAAAATGATGCTGATCGACTCTTGGAACAAGTTCTCAATGCTGATATTTTGTCTGTTATCATGAATGATCTTTATAATTCTGGTACTTCTATGCTTAAGCATGATCATTGTGTTGATAATAATTTGTTGAATGAGGAAATTGAGACACTTAAACAGGAAAATGATAAGTTGAGAATTAAAAATGATGATGTGACAAAACAATTTTCAAAAGAAATTTGTCAACTCAATCAAAGGCTTGAATGGTGTCAAGCTAAAAGTCTTGAAAGGGAATTGAAGTTTCAAAGTCAAAATGTTTCAAACTCTTGTCAGATTTGCAAAAACAACGAGTCTTTAAAAGGTCGGTGTCTCCGATACGAGAAAGAAATTGCGGATTTAAAAATTGAAAACGCCGAATGGCAACAAAACCGCGATGACATCAAATATTGCAATGGTTTACTTGAGTCTGAAATACAGGACAAAAATCACATCATCATTGATTTGAAAGAGAAAGTTAAGCTACTTCAAAAAGGAAAAATGGTTGACACCACGGTGATAGCACCAGGAATGTATCAATTAAACAAAACTGATAAAGGAAAGGTTGTTCAAAACACTAATGTTGATAACTCCACTTCTACAGGACTAGTCTCCACTTCTAGCGTTAGCAGACCCAAGCGAAAAAGTAAAAAGAAGAATAGGATCTTGCAACGTAAGAGAGGACACCTAGAAGCTCAAGAAGTAGAAGACCAACTTAGGAATTTGAATAAAACTCGTGTTGCATCAGATTTAGATTCTAATCTGGCAAATTGTAATCAAAATCTAAATGTAACGAATGATGAACCTTTGAATGTTTTGACTATTAATGCATCTTGTGTGTTTTGTCGTAAAAGCGTATCATCTGGTGATCATACAAAATGTTTAGCTAATTCTCTTATCAATCGTTATAAGAAACGTAGGACACGCATTCCTTTTAGGCCCACTACTGCCTCTAAGTCTTACTTAGGAAAGCCGTCTTCTACGGTTTCTCATGATATCACAGTTACCCCCATAGATGCCGAGAACAAATCTAGGAATGAGCCAACTACTAGTGCATTTAACATTAAGAAAGCAAAAACTAGTTGGAACTGGCAACGTTGGTTACAATACAAACCAGACTTTAAATGGATTCCTAAATTGTTGAATACATGTGTTACTAACCAACAGGAACCCGCATTGTATTTGGGTTCCACCCTTACTTCTGTTCCATCCGTGTCTTCTTCTTGTGATACAGGTGGTACAGATCATTCTCTGGATTGTTGATAGCGGATGCACCCGACATATGACAGCCAATCTCAAACTGTTGAAAAACTTTGTCTTAAAGTTCATTGGTACTGTCAGATTCGGGAATGATCATTACGCTCTAATCATGGGATATGGTGACTATGTAAGTGGGAACATTGAAATAAGCCGTGTTTATTATGTGGAAGGCCTTGGACACAACCTTTTCTCTGTTGGTCAATTCTGTGATGGGGATCTAGAAGTTGCATTTCGTGAGAAAACTTGCTTTGTTCGTGACTTACAAGGAAACGATCTAATGTCTGGCTCACGCGGCTCCAATCTTTATACAATATCAATGTCAGATATGATCGCAACATCTCCGATATGTCTTCCCTCCAAAGCTGAATCGACTAAATCCTGGTTATGGCACAAACGTCTTTCACACTTGAATTTTAGAACTATGACTGACCTTGCTCGGTACAAACTTGTTGATGGATTTCCGAGATTCCGTTTCACCAAAGATCACTTATGTCCAGCCTGTGAACAAGGAAAAAGTACTTGTGCTCATTTTCCTTCAAAACCTGAGCAAAGTACAAATCATGTGTTACAATTGCTTCATATGGATTTGTGTGGTCCTATGCGTGTTCAAAGTATCAACGGTAAACGCTACATACTTGTAATTGTGGACGATTACTCCAGATGGACCTGGGTCTACTTTCTACGAAGCAAAGATCAAGCTCCCTCAATGATCATCACCTTTCTCACTAAAATTCAAGTTCAGTTACGCAACACGGTCCGAATCATCAGAACTGACAATGGAACAGAATTCAAGAATCAGACACTGAGGTCATATTATGAGAAAGTGGGAATTGAACATCAAACATCTATTCCTAGAAGCCCAGAACATAATGGAGTTGTTGAAAGACGCAACAGGACGTTAGTGGAAGCTGCTAGAACTATGTTGATTAATGCTCAATTACCAGATTACTTGTGGGCAGAAGCTGTTTCAACCGCATGTTATACTCAAAACCGTTGCATGATCACAAAACGCCATCGCAAAACACCATATCAAATTGTTCACAAAAGAAAACCAAACATCGATTACTTTCATGTATTTGGAGCACTTTGTTATCCGAAAAATGATTGTGCTGATTTAGGTAAACTTAAAGCAAAGGCTGACATTGGAGTGTTCGTTGGATACTGTGAAAATTCCAAAAGTTTTCGGATATGGAATCGTCGTACAAGAGAAATTCAAGAAACCATTCACGCTAATTTTGATGAACTCACACAAATGGCTTCTGAGCAACACAGCTTAGGACCCGAATTCAACCGTCTAAACTCTCCGGAATCTTCGGTTGAACCATTGCCACTCAACCGCAAAGAATTGGAAACCTTGTTTGCTCCACTATTTGATGATACAATTGTATACCGTTCTACTGAGGTCTCACCTAATTCCGCTGCTCAACCTGACAATATTCCAGTACCAGACTCACCTCAACAAACTACTACAAGTGTTGAGAGAAACGGTCCTCCAATTGCATCACCATCTACAGTAGAACAAACTGTTTCTAACTCCCACCATTCAGCTGAAGATCCCACACCACAATCAGTTCTCCAACCAGCAGAGCCAGATCCTGATGCATTCTTTAATCCGTTTGCACCGGCTCCTATTGTTCCTGACATAGCTGAGTCGTCAACACGCAATTTGGATCCTGCTAACATGCGAGATACCTATCAACTACACCCTTCCACACACAAATGGACTCGAGACCATCCACTAGTTCACATTATTGGCCATCCAGATGCACCTGTAATGACAAGACAACGACTTCACACGGATGGAGAAACTTGTATCTATGCACTCACAGTTTGTCACGAAGAACCTAAGAACATTAAAGATGCAATGACTTATGACAACTGGATTGAATCTATGCAAGAGGAATTTCAGCAATTCATAAGACTGGAAGTCTGGGAATTAGTTGAAAGACCTGACGGAGTCTTTGTCATTGGGTTAAAATGGATCTGGAAGAATAAGCTTGATGCTGAAGGGACTGTCATACGTAACAAATCACGCTTGGTAGCGAAAGGATACTCTCAACTGGAAGGACTTGATTTTGCTGAATCCTTTGCTCCAGTGGCTAGACATGAAGCGGTTCGGATCTTTTTGGCCTATGCAGCACACATGAACATGGTTGTTTACCAAATGGATGTGAAAACCGCATTTCTTAATGGAGAACTCCGTGAAGAAGTTTATGTTAGTCAACCTGAAGGCTTCGTTGATCCTGAGCGTCCTAACCACGTTTACCGACTCAAAAAGGCACTCTACGGACTCAAGCAAGCCCCACGGGCGTGGTATGACAAACTGTCCACTTTCTTGCTGGCCAATAAATTTTCCAAAGGATCGGTGGATCCCACACTATTTACAAAAATCTACGGGGAGGACTTACTTGTTGTTCAAATATATGTCGATGACATCATTTTTGCCTCAACAAAAAGAAATTACTCTAATGATTTTGCAAAATTAATGAAAGATAATTTTGAAATGTCCATGATGGGTGAACTTTCGTTCTTTCTAGGACTACAAGTTCATCAATCACCCCGTGGAATTTTTATAAATCAGTCCAAATATGCTCTTGAAATTTTAAAGAAACATGGGATGATGAGTTGTGATACTTATAATACACCGATGGGCTATACCACAAAACTAGATGCTGACTTACATGGGACTCCCGTTGACCCTACCAAATACCGAAGTATGATTGGGTCCCTCATGTATCTCACAGCTAGTAGACCTGATATAGTATTTGCTGTCTACATGTGCTCTCGTTATCAGTCCAAACCAACTGAAAAACACCTCAGTGAGGTCAAGAGAATCCTTCGATACATAAAGGGAACCATTAACTTGGGAATCTGGTATCCGAAGGATTCTGGCTTTGAACTAATTGCGTTTTCAGATGCTGACCATGCAGGATGTTTAGACACACGCAAAAGCACATCTGGTGGATTACAATTTCTCGGAGACAAACTTGTGTCATGGCAATCAAAGAAGCAGGACTGTACATCACTGTCGTCAACAAAATCTGAATATGTAGCCATGTCTGCCTGTTGTGCTCAAGTCATCTGGATGAGATCACAACTCAAGGATTATGGCTACCTATTCAACAAGATTCCCATCTACTGTGATTCCAAGAGTGCAATTGCTATCTCCTGCAACACCGTACATCATTGCAAATCCAAACACATCGATCTCCGATATCACTTCATCAAAGAGCATGTGGAAAAGGGTACAGTTGAACTTTATTTTGTTGGGACTGAGTACCAACTGGCGGACTTACTTACCAAATCTTTAGCACCATCAAGGTTTGCTAGTCTAGTTCACCAAATTGGTATGCGATGTTTGACTCCAGAGGATCTGGAAAAGTTTTTAAAATACAATTGATCGTCAAACATCACAACTATCTTTGTAAATATTTTTTCAAAAACAAAATACAAAAATATAAAACCAATCAAAAACTCAAAAAGATTTTTGCACTAAAAAAAAAAATAAAAAAATGCAAGTATAAACCACCTCTTTCAACACTATTTTATAAAAATGTCTTCAATTATTTAAAACAAGTGTTGAGGGGGAGGAAAAGTCATGTTTTTCAAATTTCTCTAAGATATTTTGTCTTTTATACTTGCATTTTACCAAAAATAAATACGTTTTTATCATATGTGTTGATTCAATAAGTGTTTCGGGTTACTCTCCTTGACCAAGGTTTCAAATCATTCATAAATCAAAAGACTTCGGTCTAAGGTCAAGGGGGAGTATATTCATCCAAAGATTGTTCTTTGTAAATGCTTTATGGAGTTATGTTTAAGTAAAAGTTAGAAGGGTACCATGTCTTCTCATGTAACTTAGGTTAAGGGACTAATATTGGCAACATGCGAAAGTTATTTTACCCTAGACTTAACCAGTTTGACCAACAGTAATTCCACTTTTCACCAAACACATTTAATACACAACTACTTGATCAAATGGCCACAAATCATCGTGCTAATCCAAGAACTTTACATCTAATCTGTAAGTAGTAACATGTTTTGATCATAATTCTAAACATGGGTTTTTAATTTCATAACAATCCTACGGCTAAATCTTCCTAGATCTCTTAATTTCATTATAGAGTTATGCGTAGAATCTGGGTTTGATTTTAAGTGTGTTAGGATGAATTTTAGCTAGTGGGATTTGCTCATATGATGCTACTAAACATGTTTGTGAACTCCAATCTCACCCAGAATCATCAATTGAGTGATTTGGATATTAGGGTTCATACATATAGATTAGGGGTTCTTGATTGTGGATGTTTTGATTATGATTGATGATAGGGATAGCGTGTATTAGTGTTAAGGATCATATCCCAATAGTTTAATTGCATCATAAACGTGTTAGAATCATTAATCTTTGATCTAGGGTTCTTCGACACTAGCAGTTTTGCTATTAAGATTTCATGGACAGTTGTTGTTATAATTTGGACCATATGATCCTTAGGATATATATTACACTCGCCCATGTCCAAATCATACCCAGAAACATGTTTGATTAAGCTTGTGATTAGTTGTTCATGCGTGTTTACGCGTTAAGTTGGATTTTGGCATGTTTACGCTTTAAATGTGTGAATTAAGTGTGTTGGGTTAATTGTTGATCAGTGGTAATGTTTGTACACTTTCAGGAAACATACAACTCGAATTTCAAAGGTGATTTTTCTGGAAAAAGGCATTTCTACGCACTAATTACTCATCCTACGCGTAAGATTGAATCTTACGCGTAAGATTCGACACGTAGACAAACAATGTCTTGGATAAGACATTGTTTACGCATAAAAGAATAACTTACGCTTAAGTTGTTTCTTACGCGTAAGTCATGATCTTACGCATAAGTTTAAACCTACGCACAAGTTATATCTTACGCTCAAAGTTCAATTCTTTGCCTAAGTTCTAATCTTACGCCTAAGATTTAATCCTACGCGTAAAATTAAGCCTACGCAGAAGTTGAACTTACGCGTAACATATAAAGTTATGCGTAGAAATTAAACCTACGCATAATTTCATTTCCTACGCGTAATATAAGTTATGCGTAGATTTTTCTACTTACGCGTAAACTTGTCAAATTCCTGAAATTTTCTAAGTGTTGTAATATTTCCAATGTATAACCTCTTGTAGTGATGAACTCTTGTTGTAACTTAAGTGTTATAAGTTTCTATCATGTGATTAAAACATAAGTTTGTCATATAACAAAAGTTTTTCACACACAAACACCCACTGATCAATCAATAATGTGTTCATAATCTAGTAATTGAATGTCTGTGCTAACAAAGTATATCATTGCTATGTTTGTGATTGTTTATGATCAAACCAGATGGCAGAACACAATGACATTCCTTATGGACCAGAACCTGAACCCATACGTGCATGGGAAGACACCTTTCCTGAGAACTACTCCAGAAAGATAGGAAAGAACAATCTGAGAGTCAACTTCAACAACCTTACATGCAATGAGTCTTCTTGCCTTGTTGCGGTAGATGCTCTTATCTATCACCCGTGCAAAGTTCTACTCACCAAATCTGCTGCAGTGGCATGCTTCTACATACACCAGTTTTGGCACACACTCCACTTGGACCTCCTTGAAGAATCCTTTACTTGTATGCTTCACATGAGACAAGTCACGGTCGACAAGGATCTTCTCCGTAGTGTTCTTGGACTTTCCGAACTTGAACCTAATAAAGAATATGACCAAGTTCCCAGTGAAGAAGAATTGATAGAATGGCTGAGAGATATTGGGTATGATGAGTCTGAAGAGGTAATGACTAGGCACTCTAAGGTCAATATCAGATTTCTTCCACAGCCTTGGAGAACTCTCTACATCATCATTGCCAAGTCACTATCTGGCAGAGACACAAGCCATGAACACCCTAAGCTCCAACATCTCAAGCTGTTTTGGGCTATTGCTAATGTCAAGAATGTTGATTATGCCAGCATTATCTGGGAAGACATTGTGTGGCACATACAACACAAGACGACCAATATTCCATTCGTCCGTTTCACCAAGCTTCTCATTGCAAGCTTCATCCATGAATATGATGACATACCTCAAAGACTGAATGATGAGTTTCAGCACACATACAAGAATGAGGATACACTTAAGGTCATCAAGAGAATGGATACTAGTACAAGGAAACAAGGAAAGAAACTTCCTGATTGCCTCCTGACTAAGAAGGTTCAAGAATGCAATAACTACAAGTACTACCTTCAAGCTCTTGAAGCAGATAAAGTTGGGTTCTTGGACGAAGTTGTTCTACCGTCTTACATGCAGAAGAAAGAAAAGAAAGGTAGCAAATCTGGCAGCTCAGAAAGTTCTACCAAGACCAAACCTAAGAAAAAGGGATCACTTAAGATCAGAATTCCTGCAAAGAAACCAACTGCTGAACCTGGGTGGTTTCCATCACCACAACCTTCTCCAAAACCTGCTGACTCTGAACAAACCGAATCCAACGAAGGTCCTATTTACAGTGAAGCCTATGCCAATATCACCAAGAAAGTCAATCTTGATGAAATTGACGATAAGGATTTGACGTTCGAAGATTGGGATAAGATTATTGACGAATCTGCTGATCATGCTGAATCCCCCGCACATCTCTATCAACGACCACTCACCAAAGCTCAGACGATTTTGGAAGAAGAAAGGATTAGAAGAGAAAAGATGAAGCAACCAATATCTGCTGAACATGAGACTGAAGGCCTTTCAGTCGAAGAAGAAAATGAAAGGGCTCTCAACCTAGGTCTCCTCCACAGCCGAATTGATACATTCAATGCTGATCTACCTCCACCTCCAGTGTTCTCTCAGACCACCGAAGCTGGCGGATCTAGCAGCATTCCTGAGCCTACCACAAGGATCGCCACAGACTTAGTTGTTTATGACAATCCCTCAGTGTCTCCCACCAACATTGAAATGACTATGGGAGAGGAAGAAGAGGGAGATCCCATGGATATTGATGCTCCAAGACTTATGTCTATGGAAGAAATGGAGCTCAGAGAAAGGGCTCAGGAAGAGGAACTGAAAAGAAAACAAGAAGCTGAAGAGGCCAGGCTTGAAGAGATTGCTCAAGCTAAACTGGAAGAAACAATCAGAATGGAAGAGAGCAGGAAAGCAGAAGAGGCAGCCAAGCTGGCTGAAGAAAAGTTAAAGAAGGAAGAAGAAGCCAGGCTTGCAGAAGAACTAAGGCTTAAGGCCGAAGCTGAGAAACGGGCTGAAGAACAAAGGGTAATAGAAGAAGCAGCAGCCAAAGATAAGAAAGTTGAACAACCCGAACCTAGGAAAGGAGATGACAAAGACTCTACCACCATCATTGAATCATCACAGTCATCTCCTCCTGCATCTGAATCAACACATGACAAATCAATCAAGAAACCGAGCACCAAAGCCTCTGCTGCATCAAAGTTACTCAAGTCAGCTTTCAAAAGAGTACATGAAAAGAAGAGAAGCAGATTGGAAGATCAGGTTGCAACACTTGTAACCCAAGTTGCTGAATTGACTAAGCTGAACTCGAACGTCCAAGAGCTGCAAGACAAAGTTGATACTTTCTTAGCTAAAGACGTACAGGAGAACTTGGAAGCCGCACTAGCAGCTCAAGCACAAGAATACATGACACAACACCTGGTTGCTGAGTTGAAAGATCTGCTGGCACCCATAAGAGACGAACTCACCAAGTTCGCAGAGCAAGCAGTCAAGAAAGTGATCCGATCAACCACATTCACTCTTCGAGCTGACAAGTCCACTGTTCCACTACCAGGGCTATCTCTGGATGAATTGGAAGCTCAACTCTTAGAAAAGCTGGCAAACAAGTTCACCTTGACTCATGAAGAAGCCAAAGTCTTGGAAGCATTAAAAGACAAGATGAACAAAGATACGTGCAGCACAGAGGCCGATAAGCTGAAACGTCAAAGAGATGATGAAGACAGGGATCTGAATTCTCAGGCAAAGAAACTAAAACAAGCCGAAGGACCCACATCTCATATACCGGTCATCCCCCCAACCACAACAACTTCCTCACAACAACCGAAGGCATCAGGTTCTGCTCCCAAGGCACACGACCACTTCGAATACACTGGTGGTGACGACATACCTCAACCCGATGAAGTTCCAGAACCGTCTCCTAAGAAGAAGAAGAAAGATAAGAAAGGAAAGCATCATCAACCCAAACCGGACACCTCATCTAAAGGCACCGAACCAAAGAAACCTAAAACAGTCCTTAGCTGGCTAGATCAAGACAATAGTGCTGAATACTCCTGGTTTGAGAAGATGATCAATTCGCAACCACCACTGGAAGACAATCATGAACCTCAAGATGGTCGAACGGTGGAATATGCTCAAATGATTCAGCAAAAGTTTAAGATGAAAAAGATGAATAAGAAAGAGCTGCGAAGAATCAAGAATGATGCTTTCAATCTTCTGAAAGATAGGTCTGCCAACTCAATCGAGCTTGAATACCATCTGGAAAATATTGCTCGAGCTATGTCAAGCAATATTGACTGGATCAATCCTGAATCATATGTCGATCCGGTCACCAAGAAAACCGCACCTTACATTACTGACTGGTCCAAACCACTACCGATGATTGGGAAGCCTAAGGAACCAAAGATCCCATACAAGTTCTTCTACAACACAGACTTGGAATTTCTGAAACTTGGCAGCAAGATTGAGAAGAAGTACGTTACCTCACTCGCCTTTCTCCCTGCAGCTCGATATCTCAACAATGCCATCGAAGAAGAAGCTACAGCATTATTTGTTTACAAAATTATTGAATATGACCGGAATGCTCTTTACGGCATACATCATTGGCCAAACAACCGGGCACAGTACTATCGAAGCAGCAGACTTAATCAGACGATGGGTGATGTAGCAAGTGATTTGAAGATAGTCTCCATTCAATTCATCTCGACTGTCACTTTCTTTGGGTACCCCTTCCTCAGCAAAATCACACTTAAAAGACTTGATGAAAAGGAGTACGATATTTCCGAGTCTGACTTTCCACGACTACGTCTCAACGACATCGAAGACATGTACCTGCTCAAAGTTCAAGGAAAACTCTGTGGCTTGCCTAAAGAGATGCAGCTTGCCTTTATCCAAGCTCTTCTAATCTTCATCAGGCAGATTGTCATAAGAGAAAGAGTTGAAGATCTTCAGTTGGGAGTAGAAAGTTATCAGAAGAAGCTCAATCTCACCAAACCAAACCTGTTCGACATCCCCGACCTTCCACATCTATCTCAGTACACCTTGATCAGACAACCATTTGGGTTCACCTACCGCAGCATTAACGGTCGCAACTGCTTCATGGCTTATGAAGAAATTCATAAGTTCTGTGATGAAACCCTGAAGTTCGTCAGAGATGGGATCAAAGGTAGAATCAATGACATAGAACTGGGAAAATCCAAAAGGTGGAACACCAATGAAGCCAGGGATGCTCGCAGATTCATCTTAAGGATTGAGAACAGATTGAAGCGCAGGGATTAGTTTCGAAGGTTGGAAAGTTATGTTGGAGGCAGACAGAAGTTTCCAGTGTTGACATTTCAGAGACCTGATTGGTAAATCATTGTAAGAATTTGATTTGATTTGTCAATAATTTACTTCATAATGGTTTGTGTACGCATTACAGTGCACAACCCGAACTTGTAAAGAAAGGACCCTGAGGTACGCTTCAGTGCCTCAATCCTAAATATAAGGAGCGAAGGCTTCTTACTTTTGAGTAGAATTAATCAAACTTTTATGATTTTTTCATAATTCTGCTCAAAAGGACAAGTATTTCACCTCAATAAGACCTAATCACTTGTTGAGGGGGAGCACTTGTCAATACAAAATACTTTGTTCAAAATCAAAAGTTCTTGGTGAATCTCCCCATAAGACTCAAAAAACATATTTTAATCAAAAGTTTAACAAAAACAACATCTCATATGCTATTTTTGAGGGGGAGAAAATGAAAAAGTGATTAAAATATATGAAGTTAAAGCTGAAAGTTGTATCTTGTGCGAGCTAGACTCAGATTCACCCAGGAATTGACGAGACAATTAAAGTCTGTAATATCGAAAGGACTTATCCTTGACGGGTAATAACATCAAGTTAGTTACTAGAGCTAGTTGTCACCTAAAAGCTGACAATGTATCTCTTTAACTAACCATGTAAGTGTGTCTCGAAAAGGATTAGTCTTAGTAGAAATGTACCGTCTCGAGAAACTTTCTGTGGACTTGACCAGGCCGGGTAATAACTTCAAGCTAGTTTAACTAGTGATGTAAGCGTGTCTCGAATCGGTCTTGTTCACTGAAAGTGGATCAATTCAAAAGTGATTGCTCCTCCCGCATGTGCAAATTTATTAAATACTTATGAGCACATGTGCAGGGGGAGCCCTTCAAAAGTGTACACAAAACTCTCAAAGTGTTAACCAAAATATTTGATTATCACAAACACTTTGAGAGATTTTCAATCAAAGGTTTCTTGGCTACTGTTGGAGTTATAAGGTGATTAAGATAGGAATATCCGTCCTATGATCCGCCAGAGCCAGAGGGATCTACCCAAGGACATCTCCCATAGTTAGAATTAGAAGTCCTTAGGTGTGATACGAAAAAAGGAGAAAAGAATGAAAGGGAAAGAAGGAGTTGAAGAATTAAAAAGAAATGTAAAGTAAAGGGTGAAAAGAAATAGCCCTCCATATGAATCAACCTTAGGGCAGACACCGGGTTCAATACGTATGCTACTGGCTGTTGCAAAAGACAACACCGGTATTGAAGATTAAGCCGTCATGGACCCAGTGACGCAATGCACTAAACCTTCTTAACCACTCAAGTTCTCTTAAAAGAGCTTGTTTCATTCTCACGGGGAACCATTGTAATCTATCGACTTGTCTCTTAGAGATGGTTGATATTGAAGAAGGAGACCCCTCCCTAGTCTCCGCATAGGAAACCTAAGTGTGCACTTATAGAGTCTAGAGCCTCGAGATACATCAAAGATCTCTTAGGAACACTTAGTATTTCTACAACTGGTGTTCTACATCAATGGACACCAGTTGTAAACTATCGAGTCCTTCGCAGATCTTAGCAATCTGCCGAGAACGTTTATGAGAGGATTACCTAAGTATTTCTCAATGATTGAACGGAAATCCTGCCAGGGTCAACATCAAACAGCCCTGACAGCAGGTCACTTCGGTAACCCCACAAGGGTTACGCTTAGTGTTTGCGGTGGTTCCATTATGGTCTACAGTCGTGGAGTGATCCCCAGCGACTCACCCAGTCATTGAGCTACTCAGTAGGTCTCGTAAGCTCCTTCGGGAGTATCTGATATGGGAACGGCCTGGATAAGGATTAGAAGGAGTCTTCACAATATGTTGTTGATGAGCTCTAATTCCTTATCCGTAAGTACCGGTTGTTTTATTGCTAACTGTTTACTCGCAGGTACCTCACTTCCATGATGACAGATTCCAACATGCTCATACATACATCTTGAAGCAAAAGATAGCTCCCCCAAAGATCTTAACAACACAAAGTTCCAAGAAAGATTCTACGACAATAAGAAGAATCTACAAAGTATAAAGACAAAGATCTCAATGTATCAAAAGGAACTTCTTGCACGTGAAAAGTCTAAGTCCAAAGATGTATGAGTATGTTGGAATGGCGGACAACCACCACAGACGCAGGAGTGACGAACGGCAGATTACTTCATAACACAATCACTACATCATCACCAAAGAACAAAGACAAAGAGCAAAGTATATTCTTTATCACTCAACCATTTTTGAAGACGTCTAGAGTTTTACTTGTCACAAGTCAACGACAAAGATGAAGACGTCAAGCAACCGTGATGACCGACCCTTAGGGGGAGATTGTTGGAACCATACATTTGCATTTAGTCAAGTCTCGGTCATTACATTTTGTAATAGGTTGCTTTAGTATTTATTTCATTAAGTTTTATGTTACAAGGCTTATGTGTAAAAGCCCTATGGGCTTGAAGCCCACGAATTTGAAGATAAGGGAGGAAGGGAGTGTTGCCCTAACTCCTTCCTTATAAATAGTAAGCTCATGTAAACATTTAACTTGTTGGTTATTTGATTATCTTAAGGAAACTCTTGCACTCTCACCTTTCATATTGTCTTATAATCAACCAATCTCATTTCTCATCTTATTTCTTTCTAAATCATACTTGTGTTTACAAAATGGTGACCTAACACATATGAAGAATGTACAACTACAAATAAGGTACAATCCAAAACCAAACACTTTTGCTATGATCAATTTATATTAGAATTTTCAAAAATGGAAAATAACTTCAAACATTTTTGTAACATTGACTCAAAAATTATGTTTAAAAACGAATCTTTAACATCCGCTGAAAACAATTTTGAAAAAGAAATTATTTTAGAAGATAAAATGTCTAGACTTGAAAGTAATATTGAAATTGATCTTGAATGTACAAAATGTCAAGACTACAAACATGAAATTAAAATGGAAAATGAAAAAGCAAAAACATTGGTAAAATTCGAAAATAGTTCTAAATCTTTAAAATATCTTCTCAACATTCAAAAGTCATTTTATGATAAAACTGGCTTAGGATTTATCGTAAATGATCCTTCAACAAATGTATCAAAACAAATAAAATTTGTTAAACCTAGTGAATAAATTTAGAACTAATACTATTAACACTCATTATTTATTACTCTAGTCAAGAAAGTCATTGTTTGTTAATTAAAACAAACTATTGATGAATTCTTATACTTATCGACGACATCCTCATCATGTGCATTCAAATGCAATGGATGTTCTCATCTAACCAACTAGGACCCATGAGAATCTGGGTACCAAGCTTTTTATCATGTTTAGGTAATTGACGAACGAAGAGTCTATTACGTGCTGATTTTCTCATCTCGCTATATTACCTTTGACGGCTATTGGTTTCTATCACATTGTTTCACTTTCTGCAAATGTTTCGCCTATGACGTCGTTGCGGGAATCTTCTTGTCTCGGCATTTTGTTCTTCACTCTTGGAGTATTGGTATCATGGTGTGTCCGCTACTATTTCAAGATGAAGCCTCAAAAGCACATTTTTTATTTGCCTTCACGACTTGTGATGATTGGTGTGATCGATTAAGCATCTCGGATCTAGCTCCCTTGATTTCTATTGCGTTGGATTATTAATTGGCTACTTCGACATGTTTTGAACAAACTTTTATGATTTCTTCCATTTCCCTCATGCCCACTCTTAAAGAAAAGCTGGACCTGAGATAAGTTTTCTTTTCAAAAACTTGTCAATATTACATTATTTTTTTTGAATGCTTTAATTAGTATGTGAATATGATTTAACTTATAAGTTGCCATGCTTTTAGATCATTAATACTAATATATGCATATATGATATTAGCATTATTAACCTTCTTGTTGTTTAGTTTATTATCATTTTTCTTAATCTTCTATGATCTATAGTTAAATAGATCAATATCTACCATCTCTCTTTCATATCTTTAGGTGTCATTAGAGATGATTATGTGTGACAATGGACTTAATTGATTCTCTTGAGCATGATAAGCTTCCATTTCAAATCCCCCACTTGCAATTTCTTGTTATCATGATCAAAACATCATGTTTAAAACTTCTCTCTTTTTTGAATGAAAATCTTTTAAATATCTATATTATCTTTCTTGAAACAACTTGCTTAACTAAAATTCTTTTTACCTTATTTTAATCAAAAACAAGATTGAATTTTTTTTTATTACATGTTATGAAACAAAATTCAATTTGTTTTATTGTAATGCACACTTGAATTTACTTCAAAACATTGTTGAATTAAACTAAAAACGTCTTGCTCAAAACACATTTAATTTCCTCACATGTGTCATACACTTCTATTGGAAATGACATTCACAATTTAATCAAATCATTTCATGAGAATCATGGCTTGCCCATATGGATCTTGTTTGTAACAAGTCTTGAAGTCCATATAATCATATCCACCTATTTGTTACTTGTTTACAATCATCAACATGTTTGCTCTAGACTAAATGTTATCATCTTCATATAGTTACACATTTAACTTATTTGCCTTATTGCCTCCTTAGTTGCATATCTTAATTGATAAATTAATAGATAGCATGATTATTAGAAATTAATTGCCTAATTTACTTATTTCTATATCACTATCTACATTCATGAATAGTATGCCCTATATTGCCTCAAAGAGTTGAACTCACTTGAATCCTAATAAAAAAACACAACCTTTTTGAAAATTTTCTGCCAAAATCCTATTTCTGGCATTCTGGGAATCACCAGATGGGCGGCCCCTTAATTACATAAGGCGGCCCCCTTAATTTTAAGGGGACCGGCCCCTAATTAAGGGGACCGGCCATCTGATGGTCGGGGATACTGTTTTCTTTCTCACTTTTTGACCCATTTTACCCTATACTTCCCAAAATTCACAAACATATTTTGTCCCATACTATCCCTCAAAATTTACCTTCCTAAACCACATTTTTCATACACTATAAATGCTCTCTTCTCATCATTAATGCCATCACAACCAAACATGTCATCTCCCAACAACCAAAAACCAAAGATTTCAAGAACCGCAAGGATCTCCGTCAAACCCATTTGGAGGAGGAAACTTGATTCTTGTCATAACTCAAGTGATGTTGTTCCAAGTCAACCAACTACTAAGCCTCAAACCCACACTAATGACTCATCTCACAACCTATCATCCACTCACACCCTCATTAATGTTTCTTCTTATGATGAGCATGCTCAATCCCAAAACAACAATCCCAATCTCTCAATCAATACTTCACATGTTGCTCATTCAACAAAAACATCACCCACTCATGAAGAACCTCTCCCACACATTTCATGTTTTCATGACTATCCAAGCTCAACCATGTCTCCACCACCAAGAGTACCACCACCACATCCTACAACTTCACATGCCACTCCCATGTTGCATGTTCAAACTTTCACCCAAGACAACTATCAAGCTCCACCACCATCACCTTCCTCCAAACACTTGAAGTTCGTTGAGGAGCTAAAAAAGGCACATGAGATTAGTGCTCTTTTAGCATTACATCTTGCTCAACGCAATTTGGATCCACCACAATCAAGCTCACCATCATCACCACATAACAAAAACCAAATCGAGAAGCATGTTAACAATTGCCCTTGTTGCATCTTCCTCCAACAACAAACCATTGCATTGAATGAGCACTTTACTTGGATTGAGTATCTTCTTACTAGATCTCAACAAACACCATCACTTGAACAACATCAAAACCCTCAATTAACAAACCCATCTTCAATTTCACCACCTACAAGCTCCACATCTCCAAACCCAACAACATCCATGCAACCAAATGTTTACCTCCACTAAACCACCAAGCATTTTACATGCTTATGTTTCTCATTTTCAAATAAAACTCCTCAACCATTTTGGGATTCAAGAAAGTTTGGTGACACTTCTTGCTGGCACATTAGGACATTCTACTTAGCTTAGAATTTCATCTTTTTAGCCTATGTAACAATGATTATGGGTTGACATAATCATTTTCTTTTAATGAATGATTTAATATATGTTTCTAATTCTCTTTTGCCATGCTCATTATTAGTTAGTACTATGCTATATGTGTTTGCTTGTGCCATGCTTGTGCTTCTAATATTTTTCTTGCAAGAATCCCATTACTCGAACCCTTGGTGCTCTCAAACGAGGGGGAGCATACATCAAGGGGGAGTTTTCATCTTATTGGCTTAAACCTTTTTGATTCTACAAAAAGGGGGAGAAGTGAATGTAAACTCACTTAATACTTGTCTAAAAATTAATTTTTAGATTTAATGAGTTTAGGTTTTGTAATCATCAAAAAGGGGGAGATTGTTGATATAAATAAACGACTAAAAACGTTATTCATATCTTTCGATATCTCTATGTTTTGATAATCACAAAACGAAAACACATTAAATCAAAGATAATGACGTAAACAAGTATTTAGTAGTTAATAATCACTTTCACCATCTAATCACTTAAGGTATGAATAAACATAGTGTTTAATGCATTATAAGATCAAAGGAAAGTTTAATTAAGTATTACAAAGTTTATTTAATTATATAAACATATTATATATTTTTGAAAAACACTTTTGGTAATAAAGAAAAATGTTTTATTCATACTAAATATATGAATTCAATTTTTTAACCAAAATCAGTTAGTTTTTCACCAAATAAACTTTCCCCACTAAAAGACAAAGAATCTGGCCGTTTCAGCTGGACGGCCCCCTTAATTATAAAGGGCGGTCCCCTTAATTTTAAGGGGGCCGGCCATGATTTAAGGGGACCGGCCACGCTCCTCTGTCAGAATCTGTTGCCTATAAATACCACCTTAAACCTGGATTTTTTCCTCACCTTTTTGCACGAAAACTTTCTGATTCAAACCTCCATTTCAATCTTAAAAAATCCTTTGATCATATAATTCATAAGCCTTTGTTTCCAAGTGATCCAAAGCCTCATTCATTCAAGTGCAAAGAGAAGAATACTCCTATTGATCAAGACTAGGAGTATTGCAACTTAGTATCATCTTGCTTTCTAAGTTGTTTGATTATTTCATCTTGTATATCATTCATTCCTTGGTGAATATAGTGTATACATTGGTTAGATAGATTTAGATATAGGATCTAGATTTATTGAAGGCGTGAAGTAGTAATAGAAGTGAAGAGGTAGAGGTGGATAGGATTAGTGATAGAAGAAATAAGTTGTGGTAGTTCATTGAAGTGGAGATAGTTGTGAAGACAAAGAAGTTGAAGCTTTGAAGTTGAGAAGACCTTGAAGCCTAGTAGTTGTGAAGTAGTGTATATCTTGGAGTAGTGGATAGGACTTAGTAGTGAAGGAGTGAAGAAACAAGTGGCGTGAAGAAAAAGAGTTAGGAAGTAGTAAGTTGTGAAGAAGCTAGGAGCATAGTAGACCGGTGTGAGGAAGAATTGGTGTGAAGTAAATTGGTGTGAAGAAGTCGTGTAAAAGTTGTGATTGTGTTGTGATAAAGTTGTGGTGTGTATTTTGGTGTGTAAGGTTTTCTCCACCATAAGGGAGGTTTTTGATCTAGTGAAGAAAACTCTCGAGTAGGTGACTCGGGGAGTGGAGTTGGGCAAGGAAGGTGTCCTTGTTGCCGAACCACTATAAATCCTTTGTCTCTCGGTTTGATCTTTCCATCTCTCACTTTTTGATTACATACTTACTAGCATTCCATACATAATTATTATTGCTTGTGTTGTGCATATATTGATTTCACATAAAGATCAAATTAAAACTCATTCATAATATTAGTCTTTCAAAAACAAACCAAGTACACAAACTTATATTAAAACACTTATACATATATATATATATATATATATATATATATATATATATATATATATATATATATATATATATATATATGCTTATATATATGATATACGAAATTATAAACTCTTTCCCAACATTAAACTTAAGTAGTGTTTATAGAAAATCGTAAATACACTAGTATCGCCATTCTCGCATTAAAGAGTTTTGAAATTGTGCATTATACATAAGTGGTGTTTATACGAAATCGTAAATAAACTTGTATCTATATTTCTGCATTAAAGATTTGAAACTTTCATCTAAACTTTAGAAGCTAACTTTTACAAAACTAATAAAACGAAAAAGACGTAAAACTATTCAACCCCCCTTCTAGTTTTCCACACAGTACCTGACGGCGTCAAGAGCAATTTGATGACGGCGTCAAGAGCAAAAGAGGTGACGGCCCAGTGAAAACGTGACAACGTCAAGAGTAAAAGTGGTGACGGCCCAGAGCAACATTACACATGACGGCGTCAGATCTGGATCTAGGCAGTCCGAGAATATTATGGGCGGCGGGTTGACGGCGTCAGAACTTTCTTCTTGACGCCGTCACCTTAGGAAATCTATATATACTCTTTGTAATTTTCATTCTAAAGAGAGGAGAATTTTAGGGTCGAACTTAATAAACCCTAGCATGACTTTTACAGTATTTTCAAGGGTTTTCACCCCTTGAAACCTTTCATGTTCAATTGAGATAAGTATCCTTTCAATTCATTCAATATGTCTATGTGTTGTTTGAATATATCTTACGCTTGTCTTGATTTTAACATGCTAGGCTATATCTTTTGTGTGTTTGCTTAGATGTAATGAAACATAGATGTTGATTATAGGTTGATTTCTTGTTTATAGTTGTAATGGATGAATGATTTCGATGTTAGGCTTAAGAAAACTGGCAGATCTCCATTGTGTAACTTGCTTGAACGTCTTAAGAAACATGAACCAATGCGTACTAGGTTTTTATGGTTGTATTTAATGCATGAGCGAATTCTAGTGATCCCATGTTAGGAGCTTCTTGCAGGCTCGACATAGGAGTGAAGTAGGAGCTTATAGAGTTGGGGAAGTACGTACGCCACCCCACAATTGGTATTAAGGAATATAACCCGTCATCCACGCAACTGTAACAAACAATTAACCTGTAAAAGATATCTAGGGAGTAGTGAAATCTAAGTAAACACAATTCTCCCATTTACTGTTCACACCATATTAGTAATTAGTTTTATTTACATTTTTGTTATTCTATTTTGATTGCATCTTTAGTTATTGGGTTAGTTGATTAGCAACTAATTCCGCCCACTCTTCCAAAACCTGAGATTTTACTTGCTTTCCAAAAAATATAAAAATACAAAAAGAATCATCCCTCACCTCTAGACCTAGTTTTTAGGCTTTCTAATCCTAGCGACACTATTCCTGAGTTGAACGATCAATCCCCCGGTACTTGTCACTATACTATAATACTACAACGATCAGGTACACTGCCTGGTGGGGGTTGTAAGCTTCTCGAGATCCCTCGAGAGGTAAAGCCTGGTGCAATTCCCACGCATCAATAGTTATTTGTTACCAAATTCATTTTATAAAATTTTAAACCCTAATTGTCTCCAAAATACACAACGGCGGCTAAACATTTTTCCAGAGGTTTTTGGTGTTTTTATTGGGTTATTTCTAAAGTGTAGAAGGTTGGAAAAATAGTGGTGAAGGCTAGGGAGTGATCGTGGTTTATGTGCTCTTGATTTTGGTTCGAAAATCCTAGCCGAGAAGTAAAAATTCACACCTCCTTGTTCCATTCGATCCATAGCAGTTGGTTATTTTTGTATCACTCTTCTTATCATATATTATCTGTATAAAATCATAAAAATGGTCCAAGCATGAATTATAAGGCTATACGAATTATAGAATTATAAAACCCTAATTTTGTGAAAAGTTATATAATCGGCCTAATACATTTTTGGGACTTCAACCATATTTTTGTGATGTGTAATACTTTTTATAAGACTCATATGAAATATGTTTGTAATTATTTGAAACCTATATAACTCGTTTGGAATTATATTTTGTTTTCATCCGATCGTGTATAATAAAAATATGGTGCGTTTGATTTAGGGTTAGGGTTTTGGACGATGTTGGGTGATAATAAATGTTGTAATGATTGTATAATGATGATGGGAATGATTGTGAAAAATTAGGGTTAATGGTTGTGATATTTTTGATTAGCTGATTTACATTTTAAAAAGTGAAGGGTGGTTTTTGTAATTTTATAATCTTATGGGACATTTTTGGAACTTATATTGGACCAGGGGTAAATCGTATAAAATATAATATGGGGGTGTTATATGTTAAATTTGAAACTAGAAGGTTTAAAAGTTAAATAAATTATAAATAGATTGATTTGGAAATTATTAAAAGTAGAGGGGTTGTTTTGTAAATTATATAAATGGAAGGATGTTTTGTATAAATATTATGTGAAGGGTAAAATGTGTAAGTTCTGATAATTAAGGGTTAAATATGCTAATATGAAATTATTATGGATATATTTGTAATTTAGTAATTAATAAGGACTAATTTGTAAATAATGTAAATAAAGGGTTTAGAATGAAATATCTATAAACTTGAAGGTTTAATATTGTTAACTTATGTATAATTTGTATAAAATATAAAAACTTGTAATATTTACACATTTGACCTTTAATTATGGCATATTTGCATTTGAAACCCTAAAATATGGAAAGTGGTCTATTTAAACCCTAAAATCATTATAACTTACTAAAAATAGAAAGTCTTCTAAAATGTTTGAACTACCTAAAACGGAAACTTACTAAATATGGAAAGTTACTTAAAATGGAAAGCTGCTAAAAATGGAAAAATAACCAAAAGAGGAAACTTAAGAAATTTCGAACTCTTCATGATCCATTTTCACTTTCTTCTAGGTCCGGTGAAGCGGGAGTGACCTTTCTTCTTTTGTTTGATCTTGGTTTTGTTCGGCGAAGGTACATATATTCCGCATTCTTTCAGCAAGAATGCACACTTTCTCTCTCTTAACTTTGTCTTTGATTCGTTATCGTATTATGATTTCGTTTGGTCAATGTTGTGACCCCTTTAAACTTTGGCTCTGTGGTTGATGTGTTTCATCGGTATTGTGATCCTATTGTTATTCGTTTGGACTCTTATGGTGTGATGTTGACATGATCCGTTCGATAACCTTTTGTGACCTCAACCTTGTGAGACTTTGGATGTTCTTTTGGGATATTTTAACGAGAGGTGAAATTCTTTTCTTAATTATGACATGGAAACATTTAAAGGAGAAACTATTTTATAACGACACTTCTAATATGATTTAAGACCACTTTTATATGGGATTTTATATAAATTCGTAAAGACTACTTTTAAAGAATAATTAAAGAAAACCTTTATCAAAGATTTCTTTTATTAAAAGCCGTCTTTTGGAAGATTTTTTTTCTAAATGAACCTTTGTTATAAACCTTTTTATTGGATTGTACTACGAACCTTTTTTAAATAGGTGATGTGGGCCTGCTAAATTGAACTTTTGCTTTAAACTTTCATTATGACCCTTTGATCATGAACTATGGGATTTTGAAGCTTGGAATAGTGAACCTTGTGGATTGGAACCTTGGCATTGACACTTACGTTCGGAAAACTTTGATATTGAACTTTGGTTATTGATTATGATATTGATATTGGCAATTGTGTGAACTCCGGTTACCTTGACCCTTCAGTATTTACCCAGGCATTATTATGTGTTCCCAGTTGTAGGGGGTCCACGACCATAGCATTGATGCACCAATATTATGAATCTAGTGTGGTTGGAGAGATGTACCACACCGTCCCTTTTTGTGTGATATGATTATGAGCTCAAGAATATATATATACGTGTTTGGCCACTATGATTTGATTTGTAGGGGCGTATGGATGCATCCTAGTTTTGTGTGATATGTTTGTGGGCTACGGCCATTATGACGAAATGGTTTGGATATATTATATGTGTGTGGTGACTGGGCATGCGTGCATGCAGCCCCTCACATTTTGGGAGCTAGCTACTCCATGGATTATTTTGAGGACTCCCCTCCTACTACATTTGGTATTCCGAGGACTCCCCTCCGAATACATTGATTATGAAGGCATGATATGGTTTGGATATGTGTGTGGATCTTTGTGTGGCCTGGGGTAAATCTACTGATATATACACTCACCTTATAACTTAATCATTTATCATATTCTTTTATTTTGTACCTCTTATGGTTCTCTTGTCTCTATCTATTGTACCTCTTTTGTATCGTTTCTTTATGTTGCTTGTTATCTGTCCTATCTGTTCACTGAGCTTTGTAAGCTCAGCCGCATTTCTTTTGCTCCTTCGGCAGGTTTAGTTGAAAGCTGGGTTATGGATGGAGAGTTTACTTGCTTTTGGGCTTAGAAGACTTCACCCTGTTAGATACTTGCTGGACTTAGAGATGGCTAGAAGCATTTTTGTTTGGGCTTAGTATATTATTGTTTCCCCTTTTGTATCTTGTATTTTGTTTAGTTTTCCTTTGTAACCCTTTGTAAACTTTGTATTAGAAATGTATCTCCGTTTCACTTGTTTTTTGATTTGACTCCATAATGTTACACTTTAGCCCTTTTCGGGTTGGGGTGTTACAATTATGGTATCAGAGATACAGGTTTGGATCGGCGGATGCAACATCCGTAGAGCATTGGCTATAACCTGTGAGTTTTGGACCATTAGGCTTCCACTGTAAGGACATAGGAAACCACTTTGAGGATTTGCTTTAAGATTCCCCTACATGAACTTAAGTTTTGACTGGTAAGGAACGGGTAGAGTTTAAGAGATTTTTTTATGTATCTTTGCTTCCGCATTACTCTGATTCGTGGCTTACGTTTAGCTATACCTTTTTGGAATCATCCTTTTTGGAATTAGAAATCTTTGCACCATCTAAGTTTACCACTAGTAAGTTTGAAGGCATTTAAGATCGCATGGTAATGCATAACGCTATTTTGATTTCATCTTCGATCTCTAATCATTTTGTTAATCCTTTTGATATCTCTTCGGGCATTCTGAGAATCTGCATGGCGATGATGTATTTGATGCACGCTATGATCGTCTCTTGCTTTTGGTAATCATCTGTAAACTTTTCGACGTTATTTGATTTTGTTTTATCCATCTTAGTTTCCATGAGGAGTCTTGTGATAATTAACCACGGGCATAAGAATGTTTCTTTCCCTTGGAACGATAAAATCTGTTATGTTAATTTGTCTTTCTTTGGAAGGTCAACTTCGATTTGATTCTGATATAGAATTGGTTGCTTATACATTCGAGATACTGACGACTGTTCTACTATGTCTCACCTTTGGTGTTTTGAACTATTTTGAACTCCCTACCATGGTTTCCAATCGTTAAACTTTTGATATCATTATTGCTCTGGAGACTCGTGCGTTACTTTCGCGGTTATGAAGTTCTCTTGCACCTATTCTGTACACCGAGGAATGAACCTTATCATGTGGACTATTTTGACACCCTGAGTTCCGGTTAATATTCCTGCTGAACCACCAAGTTTCCCACCAGAGGACGGAGCTGGGTAGAAACAAAAGATGATAGACAGCGGTGACTACCCTTGAGAGTTGATGACATTCCTCACAAGACGGAAGAGTGGACGAGCAGAACGCAGGAACCTGGTCAAGACGGCGAACCTGGAGCTGACGAAAAACGTGCAGTCTCACTTCCATTTTCATCTTGGTTGTACTAAGATGAATTGAGAGTGGAAGCAGACTGGATGATGAGGAGATTGAAGATCGTACCAGAGATTCACATTACTCAGTCACATTCCAAGAAGAAACTGCATAAGGCTTGAGGAACCAAACTCGAGTTAATGATTCCATTTCATTCTCAGATTGGAAGATGGATGAAGATTGACTACTCGGACATAAGAAGATTTTGAAGGGACGAATTCTTGAAGCGAACCTTCATGATGGAAGAATTGATGTCGGGACGACATGTTTCTTTCTGATGATGATTGTTTGATTTTGTTACGTCTTTCCTGGTTTCGTTTGTTTTGTCGACATCGTTTCGTTATTGATCTTTGAATAAGACTAACCCAGGAGTTAGTTGGACTGTTAGGTGGATTTATAGATTTGATTCACTGATTGAGATAGAGTATGACCATCATGAGGGCATATTTATATGATGCTAGTATTATGACGCCTGGCCAACGTGGTAATACTTACATCATATAACGTGCACTTGTTGTGTTCATAGGATGTCTTGAGAAGTGCCTTAGAGGAGCCTTAGATTTCTGTTTTTGTTTGCGACTATCTGCGAATAGTGAGACTTTAGGATTCTTTCGATCTGTACGTTTGATCCGCCTTATCGCCGTTTGATACGTTTAGTTATTCGACGTGCGATTGTTTGACTTCTGTGCTTCTGATAAGAATCCTAAGTTATATTGTAGAACTTCCTGCCATTTGATGTTATCGATCAACCTGTTTTTTTCTGCCTATATGGATTTGATCTGTTACTATGAAGAGCTACACCTATGTTTTGCTATGTATGCGCTTCTTATTCGATGAATCCGTTTCATGATAATCTGTTATGAGTTGAAATATGAGGTTTTGGATTCTAAGAATCAAGATCTGTCGGTTTACGAGAGTACCTTTGAAAGGTTGCATTGAAGACGAAACTATTTGAAAATTTGAAGAGTTAAACTTATATATATATCACCCTCATGATTGCTATCATTCGATACATTCTCATCTGATCGGTCCATTTCCTTTTCCACGGACGAAATACCCACTCAATCCTACATCTTCCTTTGTATATCTTTTAAGGGGATACGATTATCATCTGTTACGTTCGGTATGTGATTCTTTGATTTGGATTATGTACGATGTGCCTTCTCTGGGGAAACCGAGACTATCTTTGGATTGATAAGAGAAAGTCATGGGAAACAGGATCATTCTGTTTGTTGGAAATTTCTTTAAGTCTGAGTCTATGCGAGTCAACTACTCCCTTTTCTGTTCGTAGTCTGGTGTACCTTCGTGTTGTTTTGCCACCTTACCTTTTGCATTTTCGAGGACGAAAATTCTTTGAGGGGGAGATAGTTGTAAAACCCACATTTTTATAATGTTCTTAAATTACCAAATTGCCCCTACAACTTAAAACTTAAATAAAACACCAAATAAATCCCAAACACTTGGAAATGAGCAACATGTGAGCAATATTATTTTTTTAGGAACATTTTTAATATTTGAAACTATATGCCACGCCTATATATATATATTAAAGGGTCCAAAATGATTTAAAGTGTTGTACAAAATATTTAAAAAGAGGATATGCATGATCTAATTTTGGAAGATGTTAATTTCTGATTTTCCTCACTTATTTTAGCACCAAATAAGGCAATTAACCCCCCTCCTATCCTATATAGTTATTTGTTACCTAATTCATTTTATAAAATTTTAAAACCCTAATTCTCTCCAAAATACACAACGGTGGCTAAACATTTTTCTAGAGGTATTCGGTGTTTTTCTTGGGCTATTTATAAAGTATAGAAGGTTGGAAAAATAGTGGTGAAGGCTAGGGAGTGATCGTGGTTCGTGTGCTCTTGATTTTGGTTCGAAAATCCTAGCTGAGAAGCAAAAATTCACACCTCCTTGTTCCATTCGATCCATAGCATTTGGGTATTTTTGTATCACTCTCCTTATCATATATTATCTGTATAAAATCATAAAAATGGTCCAAGCATGATTTATAAGGCTATACGAATTATAGAATTATAAAACCCTAATTTTGTGAAAAGTTATATAATCAGCCTAATACATTTTTGGGACTTCAAACATATTTCTTTGATGTGTAATAATGTTTATAAGACTCATATAAAATATGTTTGTAATTATTTGAAGCCTATATAACTCGTTTGAATTATTTTGTTTTCATCCGATCGTATATAATAATAATATATTGCGTTTGATTTAGGGTTAAGGTTTTGGACAATGTTGGGTGATAATAAATGTTGTAATGATTGTATAATGATGATTGGAATGATTGGGAAAAATTATGGTTAATGGTTGGGATATTTTTGATTAGCCAATTTACATTTTAAAAAGTAAAGGGTGGTTTTTGTAATTTTCTAAACTTATGGGACATTTTTGTAACTTGTATTGGAACAAGGGTAAATCGTTTAAAATATAATATGGGGGGTTTTATATGTTAAATTTGAAACTAGAAGGTTTAAAAGTTAAATAAATTATAAATAGATTTGATTTGGAAATTATTAAAAGTAGAGGGTGATGGATCTAAACACACCTTGATTTGTGTTAGAATGATACTTTGAGTTATACTACCAAGTATGCGGAATCTACTTAGTAATACTTAGAAGTTTGTTTGTAAGTAAAAACAGTTGTATATGAATGAGAACAATGTGTGAACCAAACTGTTAGCTCCAATATTATTAAGAATAATAATACGAGTGATCTTTGTATCACTAGGGTTACAACCTTGAAGCTCTAAGAAAAAACGTATCTCAAACAATAACCTAGGACCTCCTTTTATAGTACAAGGAGTCCTCTTCTACAAGATACGTATAATACTAACAGAATAAGATATACACAAAATCTATTCTATATTTATCTATACACGTTTCCTAACAATTATCCTGACAGCAGTGGTAATAATATGTACTAGCAGTGGTAATGAGTTTCCACTGCTAGTGCATTCTTCAACAGTTGTAATCTCCATGCTTAGCCGTGGTAACTGTTAGTGTAATTCTCAACAATCCTCCCCTAAACTTATGATTTCTTTATGAATCCATAAGTTTCTTCAATTAATCAACATCATTGAGGATATAGGGAATTCTTCCAAACACTTCATTTTCTTCTTAAAGCCTGCATAGCTCTTGAACACTGATCTTGTATCTTTTGAATCAAAGCTCTAACCTTTTCAGTGTCTTCATGAACTCTCAATCTTGATGTCAACATTGCAGTAAGAGTTACTGCTCTAAGTGGATATTCCTTCTCAGCAAACATAAATACATCCACTCCAGCTGTTGTAGAAACATGATGAACCTCACATGAATCATAGTATGACCATGTGGTATGCAAATCTGTAGCTTCAAACTTCAAGTAACTGTCTTTATGATCTGGTTCATACAGTCTCCTCAAATTAACCCATAACTGCATTTCCTTCATATCTTTGAGAGTATCAGCCTTGAATCTTTCATCAACTAACTTCCAAAGCATATCAAGATCACTTATGTTACAAGCTTTAATAAGATCTTCAAATTGAATGAAGGATAAAGTTTCTCCTCCCAACCTTGTAATCTTCCATGTTGGAGCAAAATTCTTTGCTGTGTATACTTCCCAATCAATAATTAGATGCCTTACTTGTATAGGATCTGGGTAGAAATCTTTTTCTTCTATCACTATCATAGCACTCAGCTGATCTTCTGTAAGTTTCTCAGATTGAGATTCTTTTTCTTGAGCAAGCCTTGTCTTTTTAGTGACATTCTGTTCAGAAGCTGTAGCTTTCCTTTTAGGAAATCTTCTTTCTTCTTCTTCAAAATCAATAGGAATAAAATCACTATCTTGTCTTTTGAGCCTGTAAAAGATCCATTCAATCCTATCATGAGACATGCCTTTGAATTGAGACATTTTCCAAATCCCAACATGAAAGCAATAAGTCTTCATCAAGTGCTTGTTGATTCTTCATTTGAATAACCTCATCAAGTGCTTGTTGATTCTTCATTTGAATAAAATCAGCTAATTGAGCTGATCTCTGGTCTTCTGTCAAAGTCTTGTTAGCAACAAGCTCAATTGCCTTCTTCTTGACAACTGGATCATTGGCAATCATATATTCAATCTATTCTTCAGTTGGCACATAGGTGAACATTGGAGCCTTTTCTTTGAGAATAGTAGGTGGAACAGTGGAAATTGGATTAGCAATGGTTTCCAACTTATCCAACCTCTTAGCCTCCATAAAACCTGCAATCTCTTCCTCATCTTGTCTTTTCTTCTTTGCAACTTCATCTTCCACTAATTTCCTTGCCATATCAGCATCATAATCTATCTGAGCTTGTTCCCTTCTAGAAATCTTCCTTGGTTGCACTTGATCTATACTAGTCATAACTGCTTTACCTTTCTCTGCTCTAATTCTAGCAGTTTCTTCTTCTGCAGTGGTAACATTTTGTTCTGCAGTGGTAACATTTTGACCAGCAGTGGGAACCATAAACTCATCAGTGGAAATATTTTGAGGAACTCCAATTGTCACATCAATCTTCAAATCTTCAGTGCCATAATCAAAGTCAGCATCAAAATCATAATCATCACCAAAATCAATCTTCCTCCCCTTAGTTTCAGCATCTGTCTTGCTCCCCTGTTTGGAAGAATTTCCCAAATCATCACTGAAAGCTTCTGAAGCATCATCTTGAGGTGAGGATGAAGATGAAAGCACAATATTGGCAGATCTTTGCTTCTTTAACCCCTGAACTTCTTCCTGCAAGTTCTTAATTTTTGCTTTCAATTGAGCAAGATCTGTGGCATGTTGTTGCTTTGTCTGTGCCAGTTCTTTCTCCAGAGCTTTAACCTGTGTAACTAAGTTGGTACAAAGTTCCATCAATTCATTAGTTTGCACACTGCCCTCAACACTTCCAACTGTGTGACTTGTTGGGAGAGGTGAATCATAGGGCATTGATTCAGGCTCTTCTCTAGTTGGACTAGATTGAAGCCTAGAACCACCACTGCTTGTTCCTAAACTAAAAGGCTCAGAATCAGGCAATGTTGTAATGGGAGGAGGTGGCTGTTTTTTCCTCCTCTCATAAGTGTGAGTAACTGTAGGGGTGTGTTGAATAGGTGGAACAACAATAGTGGGTGCGTGATGGGATACAACTGGGATTGTTGCATCTTCACCCTGTACCTGTGAAATCTTTGAAAGCATTTCAGGAAAAAGTGGTTTAAACTCCCCATTCCAAAGTTCTGAAGCCTTATTCATATTTTGAAAAACTTTTGGCTTGAGACAGGGGGTTTTATAAACTCTTTTGTGGGTTTGCAGTGGAAATTCATTTAGCACTGCTTGCACAAACCTTGGATACACCAAAAATTTATATGAACTCTTTACATTGCCTTTCATATTACTAAAAATAAACTTTGAAAAATTAAAAGTCCTATCTATGGCTAAGCAAACCAAAGGGTAAGCCATAGTTGAACTAAATTGTTCATAAGAAGTTTTCTTAGGACTTAGGCAATGTAAAAGAGTATGAATTAAAAACTTCCAATGGGGACAAAAACATCCTTTTATGAAAGTAACCTTTTTATCAGATGTATCATACCCCATTGTGGAAAGATGTTTATGAATGTCTGAATTAGGTAATGTGATGATACCATTGAGATCATCCAATTGGAGAATTCTCCTCAAGGATGACTCAGTAACATCAATAGTTACCCCATCCACTGTGGCTCTAAGAGTTTCCACAGATTCATGTGTGTCTCCCTGTTCAATAGTTATGGACTCCACAGTGTTCCAGAACTGTTTGATATGAGAAACATATATTGTGGGATTTAAATTTAAAGCATACCGAATATGGGTAGTGTTGAGAAAATCCATAATCTGATGAAAAACAGGGCCACTCTTTTCGTTTGACTTCTGCAAGTAGGCCACTTGGTTGTGCTCATCTGCAAAGTGTAGAATTGCCATAGTTTTGTGATAAAAATATGAAAGTTTTAGTAATTGTGAATGATGATCAAGCCGTATGAGAGATAAATATATACTAATAGAGTTTTGAGAAGGATGCGTAAGATGAATTATCTTTAGAATGTATTTATCTTTGGGAAAAGAATAAATTAAAATAAGTAAGTGGATAATTCACAAAAATTTACCCTATTAATAAGGAAAACATGGTTACTCTCAGCGGCTAGTAAAAAATAAGATTACTGACACAACAGTTGCAACGGCTAGTTCACCAGTGGTAAAAATTTCACTTGCAGTGGTAACTGTGAACTAGCAGTGGTAATTTTTCACAAAATTTTCAAGAGCAGTGGTAAGTAAATCAAGTAAAAGTTCAGCTGCTCTTAGCATAGTTTTTAGCAAACTATCAGCTATCAACGGATTTGATATGTCTTTACCATGAGCCGTTTGCTATGGACTAGCCAACTCTTCATCACTTGGAATATGGTGAGTTGATGACCATATAGTTTTTGGTAAACTATCAACCATTAACGGATTTGATAAGTCTTACCAGTAGCCGTTTGCTCTGGACTAGTTGATTCTTATGTGGATTACACATGGTGAATCAATAACCATTTGTTGTGTGTCTGTGTTACACACCTTATAACTCCAATCACTCAGCAAATATTGGTTGTTTTTCTGCATATTTAGGAAACATCATTCCTTACCAATATATTTTATCCCAAAGTAACTTTTTGACCAAGTTACTATTCACAAAAATATCTTCTCAAAGTCAACCCGTGTAAGTAAATAATATCTAAATTTACTTCTCCAACCTACCAAAACAGATAAGAGTTAATATCTCTCATAATTAACCCTTGGGCTTGACTTTGCATATAAAAGGGGCTCAATACAACACAAATCTTCATCAAAACAATTCTCCAATATCACAAACCCTAAAATCATTATGAGCTGGTTTCCGCTGATCTATATCTCATCAGATGATTCATCCGATGGAGAAATAAGTTACTATTCTGACTCTGAAGAGCAGTCATCATGATGGAGTGGATATTTTCCTCCAAGTGCTTCAACTTCATCCAACATGAAGCCAAACAAGAAGGCCTCTGCAGCTGCTCCTGCTCCATCTCTGGAGTTCTGCTCAAGTTCTTCTTCTTCTTCTTCAGATGATGATGATGATGAATCCTACACCCTGTCCAAGGAGCTTCCAAAAGCACTTACTACAGCCCTGGAGTCAGCCTTGGTGAATATGAAGTGGCCTGCACCAGAAAAGCCTGCAAGACTCCAAAAGCCACCAAAACAAGTGCTAGGTCTTGCTTGCCCAAGGAAGCAACTCTCCTTTGATAACAAGAGGAAGAATGCTTCAAAGGCAAAGCATGACTATGAGGGGAAAGGCAAGAAGCCCATGGAGTAGCTTGTTTGAAGTGTAGGGTGTTAGGATGTGAAGCTTTTGTGTTTTGTGATTTGGTTGATGTATTTTACTCTCTGATGATGTACTCTTGAACTTATGAATGGTTGAATAAAAGTACTATTTTCTTTATCTTTTACCACTGAGAGAGCAAAACTTTCCACTGTTTGTACTATGGTTTCCACTGTGTTCTAATTCTTCTGCATAAAAGTTAGTAGAAAACCATACAAACATATACAAACAATATTAGTACCTAAAAACTATCCTACAACACTAAAGACCATTAGACATCAAAGTTTTATGGGTTAAGCATTCCAATACCTGTTACCAAGTACTGAAACCTACCCACATCAAGCCCTTTTGTTAACAAATCAGCATAGTTGTCATCAGTATGAATTTTGACAACTTGAATAAGCTTTTTCTCAAAACAATCTCTGATAAAGTGATGTCTAATCTCGATATGTTTAGTTTTAGTGTGTTGCACAGGATTTTTAGTAATGCATATGGTACTACTATTGTCTATATATATAATGGTGTTCATGAAATTGTACCCATAATCCAACAATTGATTCTGAAGCCATAAGATCTGAGCACAACAGCTTACAGCAGCTACATACTCTGCTTCAGTTGTTGAAGTAGCCACCATTGTCTGTTTCTTGCATTGCCATGACACCAATCTACATCCAAGAAATTGACATCCTCCTGTAGTTGACCTTCTATCCCAATTTGCACCAGCATAATCACTATCTGAGTATGTGATCAACTCCATAGGAGATTCTCTTGGATACCATAATCCTAGATTAGGATATGTCTTCAAATACCTGAAAATCTTCTCTACTGATGTCAAGTGTGATGTCTTTGGAGTGACTTGAAATCTTGGACAAGCACATACAGCAAACATAATGTCTGGTCTTGATGAAGTAAGATACATCAAGGAACCAATCATAGATCTATAAGTATGCACATCTACATCTGCTCCACTAGCATTCTTCAACAATAGATGAGTAGTTTTATCAGCAGGGGTATTTGAAGGTTTTGCATCTGTAAAGTGAAACTTTCTTAAAATCTCAGTCACATATTTTTCTTGACTGATAAAGATGCCATCTTTTCTTTGTTGTACTTGCAGTCCCAAAAAAAAAGTAAGTTCTCCTATAGAACTCATTTGAAACTCATCTTTCATCAATTTTTCAAACTCTTTGCACATCTCTTGTCTAGTAGATCCAAAGATGATATCATCAACATACACTTGAACCAGTAGAATATCACCCTTGTCTTTCTTGATGAACAAAGTTTGATCAATTTTCCCTATATGAAACCCATTGTTCAAAAGATATGTAGCTAAGGTTTCATACCACTTCCTTGGAGCTTGATGTAAGCCATAAAGAGCCTTAACCACTTTATAAACCTTATTGGGATGTTGAGGATCTTCAAAGCCTAGAGGTTGAGAGACATAGACCTCCTCATCAATCTTCCCATACAGAAAAGCACTCTTGACATCCATTTGATAGACAGTAAAGCCCATAAAGGATGCATAGGCTAAAAACAATCTAATAGCTTCAATCCTTGCAACAGGAGCAAAAACTTCTTCATAGTCAATACCCTCCTCCTGAGTGTATCCTTGAGCAACCAATCTAGCTTTGTTCCTGATAACAATACCTCTTTCATCTTTCTTATTTCTGAAAACCCACTTTGTACCAATCACTTTCATTCCATCAGGCAAATCACAAAGAACCCAAACCTTCTGAAGTTTGAACTGCAGCAACTCCTCTTGCATTGCTTCAACCCAACTTGATTCTTCTAAAGCCTTATATACATTTTTAGGCTCCACTTGTGATAGAAAACAGAAAAACAAACATTCATTCTTGTCTGTGTGCTTCTTGGACTCATAAACTTCACTAATGAACCCATGAACATCATTCATCTTTGTCTGCCTTCTTGTCTTCACACCTGATTGTAGCTCACCAATTACATTTTCAAGTGGATGCACTTAGTGAATTGTTGTTTATGATTTGCTAGGAATATCATATATTGTAGGCATGTTAGTGATTTCAACATCATCACAAGGTGTTTCCTGAGTTGGATTTTCCACATTTGGACCATCAGTGGAAACTTCTGGTGGAGCAGTGGAAATAGGATTACCACTGCTTTTAGGAATTTCTTTATTCAGAACATCAAAATTCACAACATTGGCATCACCTTCCTTTTCAGAATTCTTTGAAGATGGTGAATCTTCATTATTATCAACAAAGTCTCAAAGTCGCATGACAATTTGATCTTTATCATCTTCATCATCTTTGCAAGGTTCATCTTCATCAATGAATTCTTCTGAGCTTTCAAGATCATTGTCTCTTGTACCTGAGGTAATAGGTACATAATTCATTGTATTTGATAAAGTCTCAAGATCAAACAGCCATTCTGGTCCTGAACCTGCTATGTTAGTTCTATTTTCAAGGAACTCAACATGCAAGTTTTCTTCAATCTTCTTTGTTCTCAAGTTGTAGACTCTAAAAGCTTTGCTAACCATAGAATATCCATCATAGAAGCCTTCATCTGACTTTTCTTCAAACTTTCCCAGATGATCAATGGTATTGAGAATTGTGACTTGACATCCAAATGGCTTCATAAAATCCAATATTGGGGGTCTTCCTTTGAATAGCTCATAAGGTGTCTTGTTCTTAGATTTCACCACCAAAACCCTGTTCTGAATATAACAAGCAGTGTTAACTGCTTCAGCCCAAAAAGTCACTGGTAGCTTGGAATCAGCTAACATGGTTCTAGCAGCCTCAATTAGTGTCCTGTTCCTTCTTTCAGCAACAACATTTTGCTGAGGTGTTCTTGCAACACTAAATTCTCTTTTAATACCTTTGTCTCTGCATAAATCATCCATAACTCTATTCTTGAACTCTGTCCCATTGTCACACCTGATAATCTTGATCTTCTTATCAACTTGATTTTCAACTTCAATAATGAAAGTCTTAAGGATGCCAGTGGTTTCATCCTTGGTTCTTAGAAAGAAAACCCATGTAAATCTGCTAAAATCATCAGTTACAACAAGACAATACTTTTTCAAATTTATGCTGCTCACAGATGTAGGACCAAACAAGTCCATATGCAGCATGTAGAGTGAATGATCAATAAAGTTATATGCCTTAGTCTTGCAAGAAGCTCTATGTTGCTTGCCTTTAAGACAGGCAACACATGTTTGGTCATTCTCAAATCTCTTCTCTAGTAGACCTCTGACTAGACCATCTTTCACATTCTTGTTAATGGTCTTGAAGTTAACATGACCAAGTCTTCTGTGCCAAAGCATGGATTCATCCAAAGTGGCCTTTGCTAGCAAACAAGTAACATCATCTTTAGCCACTATGTTCTTCATGTCTATGCTATATAGGTTGCCTTTTCTAGGGATTTTAAGCAAAACCTCACTTTCATCAGGTAGCTTATAGTCCTTAGACAAGATATAACATTCATCTTCAGAGAATAGAACTCTATGTTTCTTGTCACACATCTGTGACACACTGAAAAGATTGTACTTGAGTTCTTTCACATAATACACATTCTCAAAGTCCAAGTTTCCAGCCTTGATAGTTCCTTTGCCAGAAACCTTTCCACCAATACCACCTCAAAAGCTGACAAATTGTCCATCATATGGTTTGAAATCTGAAAGATAGGACTTATTGCCAGTCATGTGCCTGGAACATCCACTATCTGAGTACCCTTGATCTTTTTTAGGCTTTGAATGTCCCTGCACATAAAATAAAGGAATTAGTTCCTTTTGGGGACCCAAGCCACAAATGACTTGGATCTGCCTCGTGTATCAATATAATTATATCTGTCAAAGGTCATTAATACACCATTGGGATTGATTGAGGTGTTAATTCCTTTTGGTTTCCATTCCCAACGTGTTGAGGCCTTCACAGCATTCCCCAACTTTACCCTTTTGTTGTTTACAAAACCACCAGTGGAAACTTTTGGCCTAGCAGTGGCAACTGCTGGTTTTGAAATTTTAGGTGCCCACTTGAGGTTATTGTAAACTTTCTTTTCATCAAAGGTCTTTTTCCCTGTTTGTGCAGATTTAACAAAAGTTGTATTTAGATTTTCACTCTTAACAGGAGACTTAGGGTAAACTCTGTTCACTTTTCTGGCAATGGAAAGAGATTTGATGCCAGAATTTAGTAAAACAGCCCTGGGAATCATTTTACTTAGTGGATTTGGGTGAGTATTCTTATTAACATTGATTTCATTCACCCTGGTATTCCCAAAAACTTCTCTTCTACCCATGTGATAGTTACAATTAGCATGAAGGTGTTCAAAACTACCACAGATGCGGCAAGGTTTGTTGTTAAACTCAAAGTCACTACCAAATTGTCGAGATTTTACATGATTCCAACTCCTTTTGTTTCCCCTAGGAATTGATGACCTGTTTCTGTACATCTCAGCATATCTAGTTGTGGGCCTAGTGTGATTAACTTGTTTCCTAGGCTTCTCTTTTTCAACCTTAACAACTTCAGGAATACTCTTTTTAACTTCCACATTAACATTCTCAGGAACACTAGTTTTAGACTCAACATTCACATTTTCATCTTTAAGAGATGAGTCACTAGCACTTTCAAATGTATCAACCTCAACCTTAACCCTTTCACTAGCAACTTCTTTGACAAATTTTGGGCCATAGGTCATGGTTGGTTCCTGAAACTCTTCTAACCCTGTGTGTGCTAAGTCAATACCAGGAGGTGATGGAACACCTCTTAGGGGTGGTGGAACTGATTTGTATCCTACTCCTGATTTGACTTTATTAACAACTTGGGCCTCTCAAATTTTGTTAATGCACTTAGACTGATCATCAAGTGTATTACAAGTTATCTGTATGTTATCATTAGCTTTTTTAATCTTCTCCAACTCTTCCATAAGAGCCTCATTCACAGCTATCTTATAATCTAAGTCTCTTTTTAAAACAACAATATCATCATTGAACTTAGATTCATTAGCTCTATAGTGTTCTAATTGTGCTTCTAAAACAGCAAGACCTCTTTTATGATTTGCTAGGTTATAATTAGTTTGATTTAACTCTAACAGTTGTTCATCATATTGATCTTTAAGTTTCTCATAGTCTTTTAAAGCCTTACAGGTTTCAGAACAAGCATTATTAATTTGTACCTCAGAGTCAAAAAAAGCCATAAGTGCAAGCCCTATAGCAATCATTGCAGACTCTGGATCTTCTTCTTCATCCTCAGCCATATAGCTCCAATCATAGCTCACTCCATCAATGGACAAAAGCACCTTTGGTTCTTCAGCTGTAGGCTCTTTCTTCTTGTCCTGCTTGTACCAAGTTGACCTATTATCAGACTTCTTTGGTTTCCTGCATTTCCTGGCAAAGTGCCCTATCTTGTGACAGTTGTAGCACTCCACCTTCTTCTTATCAAAACCTACAGTTTCATTGCCATTTATGATGATCTTCCTACCAGTCTTCTTCCAAAATTTCTTTTCCTTTAAGCTTAGCAATGCAACTTGCCATTTTATATCCATCTCTTCCATGTCATCTTCATCAATTTGATCCAAGTCTTCATGTGTCAGAACTGAACCATTGACCTGACTTGAGAGATAGGCATAGAAAGTAGAATCTCCAAGACCAGCAACCTGCCTTTTAGAACTAGCAGTGGTAACACTTCCACTGCCAGTGGAAACAACAATGTAAGCACTATCCTCTTCATTATCACTATCAACATCAGAATCATCACCCACTGATGATGAGATAAGAGCTAAATTCCCTGATCCTGGACTTAGGTTACCAGCCTTCTTCAACCTCTGTTCAATAACTTTAAAGTTATTGTACAAATCATTGAGCTTCATATTCTCAAGTTCTGGCTTGTCTTCCCACACTGCAACATTAGTACTAAACTCAGAGGGTAGACTTCTTAAAAACTTTAAGTTGATATCTTCCTTTTCCACCTCAATTCCAAACACTGTGAGTTGTGTAACAATCTTTTGAAGCCTTGTGAAGATACTGTCAATTGATTCATTACTTGTTGAACAAAAATTTTCATAGGTCTGTTTTAACAAGGTCTTCTATGTCTTCTTGGTGGAATCATTACCACCAAAAACATTGCAGATCTCCTCAAATAAAGTCTTTGCAGTCTTGTACTTGCTAAAGGCTAAAACTTGATCCCTAGGAAGGGTCAGTAGCAATAAACCTCTTGTCTTCAAATTATTCTTCTTTTGAAGTCTTTCAACAGATGTGACTGGTCCAGTATTTAACTTTTGTACTACCTTGCCATCAATAGTTTCTGTGGAAGTACCAAATTTAAAGGAATCACCAAACATAATGATCTCCCAAAGTGCATAGTCTTGCACCATAAAGAATTGTTGAATCATTAGTCTCCACATCTCAAAATCATTGAGTTTAAGCTTAGGAAGCTTAGCAGCAATATTGGTCTGACTGTTCTCTGTCTCCATTGAATCTTGTGAGTGAACTTCGGATCTTCTAAATCAAAGTATCAAAGCCTGGCTCTGATACCACTTGATGGATCTAAACACACCTTGATTTGTGTTAGAATGATACTTTGAGTTATACTACCAAGTATGTGGAATCTACTTAGTAATACTTAGAAGTTTGTTTGTAAGTAAAAACAGTTGTATATGAATGAGAACAATGTGTGAACCAAACTGTTAGCTCCAATATTATTAAGAATAATAATACGAGTGATCTTTGTATCACTAGGGTTACAACCTTGAAGCTCTAAGAAAAAACGTATCTCAAACAATAACCTAGGACCTCCTTTTATAGCACAAGGATTCATCTTCTACAAGATACGTATAATACTAATAGAATAAGATATACACAAAATCTATTCTATATTTATCTATACACGTTTCCTAACAATTATCCTGACAGCAGTGGTAATAATATGTACTAGCAGTGGTAATGAGTTTCCACTACTAGTGCATTCTTCAGCAGTTGTAATCTCCATGCTTAGCCGTGGTAACTGTTAGTGTAATTCCCAACATAGGGGTTGTTTGTAAATTATATAAATGAAAGGATGTTTTGTATAAATATTATGTGAAGAGTAAAATGTGTAAGTTCTGATAATTAAGGGTTAAATATGCTAATATGAAATTATTATGGATATATTTGTAATTTAGTAATTAATAAGGACTAATTTGTAAATAATGTAAATAAAGGGTTTAAAGTGAAATATCTGTAAACTTGAAGCTTTAATATTGTTAACTTATGTATAATTTGTATAAAATATGAAAACTTGTAATATTTACACATTTGACCTTTAATTATGTCATATTTGCATTTGAAAGCCTAAAATATGGAAAGTGATCTATTTAAACCCTAAAATCATTACAACTTACTAAAAATAGAAAGTCTTCTAAAATGTTTGAACTACCTAAAATGGAAACTTACTAAATATGGAAAGTTACTTAAAATGGAAAGCTGCTAAAAATGGAAAAATAACCAAAAGAGGAAACTTAAGAAATTTCGAACTCTTCATGATCCGTTTTCACTTTCTTCTAGGTCCGGTGAAGCGAGAGTGACCTTTCTTCTTTTGTTTGATCTTGGTTTTGTTCGGCGAAGGTACAGATATTCCGCATTCTTTAACAAGAATGCACACTTTCTCTCTCTTAACTTTGTCTTTGATTCGTTATCGTATTATGAATTCGTTTGGTCAATGTTGTGACCCCTTTGTACTTTGGCTCTGTGGTTGATGTGTTTCATCGGTATTGTGATCCTATTGTTATTCGTTTGGACTCTTATGGTGTGAGGTTGATATGATCCGTTCGATAACCTTTTGTGACCTCAACCTTGTGAGACTTTGGAAGTTCTTTTGGGATATTTTAACGGGAGGTGAAATTCTTTTCTTAATTATGACATGAAAACATTTAAAGGAGAAACTATTTTATGATAATACTTCTAATATGATTTAAGACCACTTTTATATGGGATTTTATATAAATTCGTAAAGGCTACTTTTAAAGAATAATTAAAGATAACCTTCATCAAAGATTTCTTTTATTAAAAGCCGTCTTTTGGAAGATTTTTTTTCTAAATGAACCTTTGTTATAAACTGATACGTGGGAATTGCGCCCTCACAATAGGTTTTACCTCTCAAGGGATCTTGAGAAGCTTACAACCCCCACCAGGCAGTGTACCTGATCGTTGTAGTATAGTACAGTGACAAGTACCGGGGGATTAATCGTTCAAATCAGGAATAGTGTCGCTAGGATTAGAAAGCCAACTAAACTAGGTCTAGAGGTGAGGGATGATTCTTTTTGTATTTTTATATTTTATGGAAAGCAAGTAAAATCTCAGGTTTTGAAGGCGTGGGCAGAATTAGTTGCTAGCCAACTAACCCAATTTACTACCAATGCAATCAAAATAAAATAAAAGAAATGAAAATTAAACTATTTTACTAATGTGGTGGAAACAATAATGAGAAAAGTTGTGTTTACTTGGATTTCATTACTCCCTAGATATCTTTTACCGGTTGATTAGCTTGTTACAATTCCATGAATGACGGGTTATATTCCTTAATACTAGTCGTAGGGCCGTGTACAATATTCCCTAACTCTATAAGATCCTACTTCACTCCTATGTCGAGCCGTTCAAAGCTCCTAACATGGGATCATTAGAATTCACTTATGCATTAAGTACAACCAAAAATCGTAGTACACCTCCGATCATGTTTCTTAAGACGTTCAAGCAAGTTACCAATGGAAGTCTGTCAGTTTTCTTAAGCCTAACATTGAAATCATTCATCCATTACAACTATAAACAAGCAATCAACCTATAATCAACATCTAGGTTTCATTACATCTAAGCAAACACACAAAAGATCTAGCCTAGCATGTTAAAATCAAGACAAGCATAAGATATATTCAAACAACACATAGACATATTGAATGAATTGAAAGAAAACTTATCTCAATTGAACATGAAGGGTTTCAAGGGGTGAAAACCCTTGAAAATACTGTTACAAACGACCTAGGTTTTATTAGGTTCGGCCCTAGAATTCTCCACACAAGTTCCTCTTTAACGAATGAAAAATAGAACAGTATATATAGATTTTGAAAGGTGACGGCGTCAAGAGTAAAATTCTGACGTCGTCATCTCGCCGCCAATAAAGTTCTCGAACTGCCTAGATCTACATCTGACGCCGTCATGTGTAATTCTGCTCCAGGCCGTCACCAAAATTACTCTTGACGCCCTACTTCTGACGCCGTCACGTTTTCTCTGGGTCGTCATCCATTTTGCTCCTGACGCCGTCATAAAATCCTTCTTGACGCCGTCAGGTACTGTTCCCAGCAAGGAAAATTAAGTCTTTGCCGTTTTCTTCACTTTTATGCTCCAAAAACGTCCAAAATACTTCCTTTTCCAGAATACACTCCCAAAGTACTTAAAATCACAAAAGGAACGATTTAGGGCAATATTTGATCAAATAAATTCCAATTCCGGCTTAAATGACCCCCTAAAAATGGTTCATTTTTCGCCTCATCATATACCCTTACACTTGAGATTTGCTTGTCCTCAAGCAAATGCGCTTTTATTCTAATCAAAATACAAGTTAGAGGTCATTTAACACTAATATAAAAGTAATTACGACAAATAATCGTTCCACTAAAGACCAAAGACAAGCACGGAGGTCATACACTAGCACCTCACAAATAGTGTTTAGATACTCACATCTCTCGGGTGTAAAAATGTATATATCACATTATGGAAATGGAAAACATCTCTCACTACCTGTCATAGCAAAATAGATTACCATAAGCTTGGGAAAGGATCAAACCTCCACCACATGGCGTAAGCACCTAGGATAAACTATCAAAGAGGTCTTTTAAAGGGTTGTAACGTTAGGTGTAGGGATATGGAATACACGATTTTGTTGGATATAGGCAATCTTTACTGGTGGCGAGTTAATAATCTTGGTTAATTACATGTACAATATGGCGTTGCTAAGCCAAGACTAGACTCGACTTAAGCTAATAAATGAAAAATAACAAAAACATAAAACAAACATAGAATGAAACGGGATGGTAGTCCGTATGTTTTTTCTCTTTTCTTTTTCTATTTTTTTTCTTTTTCTTGATTTTTCAATTTTTTTTTTTTTTTTTTTTTTTTTTGGGCATACACTCTTACCCTACCATCCAAAATAATACATCATAGGGAATGAACATTCCTCTTACACTTGAATTTTTACATACTTTACAATAAACTAATCTAATGACTCGAATTAAGATAATCAAAACACTTGGAGTATTTTTTAGATTAATGTACGTATGGAGGTAATAGTATGATGTTCTTCCCCATTACTCCATAACAATAGTACTTTACCCATGAGTCCCAATCGTCCCAAAACAATATGTACAAGGATATGACTCGACTTAGCAACCATGTAATCAATTAGATAATTAACTAAGGGTTTAAACATGTAACAATAATGCACTAAAGATGAGTGCATACACGGAAGGCTAAGGCGATTTGGGTGTACATTTAAGTGGGGTGTAACAAATTCTTCCTTTAAGTAAGATGCTTAAAGTTAGAAATGAAAAGATAGGCTCGGAGGGGTGTACTAGGGGTTTCGTGTACTAAAAATGAGTACAACGCTAAGGTGTGGGAAAAATTAATTGACTTAACTAGCCAAGTAATATGACTTAAATGGTCAAGTAATTATGATACGGGTTTAACACAAGGGTGATCCTAATGCCTCTTATCATGTAGTAAATCCTACTACACGAATGTAGTCTCACTAGCGGTCTCGGGATGCATCACTAACGCAAGTTCTAGAATCTAAATGCTACCGGTACACTCATAAGCACTAATAATAAATGCTTTTCCTATCAAATCTAAAGGCGAACCTCACATATTTGGGTGGAAAATTTTTCTGAATGGTACGGTTTCGTGCTAGTCATACAACTCCTATCCATGAGACGCTTGCTAAGGCTAAAGTTTCACTCCTAAATGTTGTAAAAAATTTTAAATTTGGCGCTAAAATTACACTAACAAGTATTTCTGATAGTTTTATTACACACCTACCATCAAACAAACAAACTCAAACGAAAGTGTATCTATAAGGTATCATCATTTACCCTCCCCTTACACTTAGGATGAACATTATCCCCAATGTTCAAGTAAAGAATGTAAAAGTGAAATAGGTATAAGAATGAAATCAAATACTCCCCTGATTCGCTCGGTATGGATAATATGGTAACCAGGTTTGATCTTCCTCCAAGAAAATGAACAATCAAAGCTTCCCTTCCAGAATATAAATCATCTTCTTGTCATACATAACCTGTTAAACCTGAGAAAACAAACAAGGCAACCTCGCGTAAAATCGACGGCAATCTATGTATGCTAACAAATCCTAGAAAGCAAAGTAAGATATAATGCTTGTGGAATGATGTTTGCAGATTTCTTGGAGATTATAAAACTAAAGATTCAACAAAAACTTTAAGACTCCGTTAGAAAAACAAAACTGGTAAAATTTCCAGATTTTTACACGTGATGCCTTCAGGAGTTTCTTCCTGACGCCGTCAAAAGTGACCTGCAGAAATTCTTATGTTAAGTTTCCAGAAAATTTCTGGAAAAACTTTGTCCTACTTCCTGGAAAATCCTGCAAAACATCATTATGACTCGATACAAGCATTTAACTCTAACAAATACGAATATACATGTTCATTTAATATTGTGGAGAATCATGATCGAGTTTGTTTCTTAAAAACATATTTGGGGTTTCCCCTTACACTTATTTTTTACGAAATACCTTTGGATGAAGTTAAGACTAAGCCAAACAACAAAATAAAGTATCTTCATCATTTTAGTTTTGCAACATGATCTACCAACAATAAAAACAAAGCATGCATACGGAAACAAATAACAATCAAACAAATAAAAATCACACAAAACATGGGTTGCCTCCCAAGAAGCGCTTTTCTTTATTTACGAGTCTTGTAGCTAGACTCAAGGTCATGGGTTACGTTTTCCTTTCCCACTTTTGTGTTGACTCAAAACATCTAACCTAATTCTCATCACGTTTGTACTCAGGGCCTAGATTCATGCAACCTGAATAGTATGTTCGCCTCCTCTCACAATAAACATTATCATCAATTCCATCTTCCTTAACCTCATAAGGTCGAATCTCATCAATTTGTAAGTTCTTGATGCCCTTTAATTCTTCCTTCGTGTGAGGCATCATGAGAGTAATCTTTTCTATCCCATCAGTAAACTGAACTATTCCTTTCCCATGATCGCAATACATCTTGGTCTTCTCAACAAAAGGTTGTCCTAGGACAATTTCTCCTAGGTGTGGATCTATAATGCCTCTAACATCTTCTAGGATTACAAAGTAGCATTGATAAGTAAAATTTCCTATAAAGATGTGTACCCCTTTAACTCTCCTGACGAAATTACATAGCCTATTAGAGTTGTAAGGGTCTTTTCTAGGGCTTAAGCTTTCGTTCATTATCCAGTTGTAGTAGAGCCTAGACATAATATTCATGGGTGCTTTTAAGTCAATGTATGTATGCTCTCTAGACATGTACCCAATCATGCAAGGAATTTTTATGTTCCTAAAGTTATGCCTCCTAATCCATGGTGTCTTTCTACATTTTGAGGGGTAGGGGTGTTGTAAAAGGAATCTATGGTAACTCAATTCATCCGGGGTTGGAGCGAAGTCTGTAAACTCAATTTTCATTTGGAGAGGCTTACTAAATTCCTTAAATGTGTTAACTTCTCTCTTTCTTCTTTTATGCACTATAAGCCTCTTGCTAACTTATAAACGGTGACTCTCTAAATCCATAAAGACCAAACTAGTACAAACAAAGACACGAAGAAATAAGATAGACTAAAGAAGACCTAAAAATAAAAATAAAATCTTACTAGAAAGGAATCTAGCAAGTAGACCTAATAAAAAGAAATCCTAACCTAGACAATAACTATTCACCGGCAACGGCGCTAAAAACTTGATGCATGGGAATTGCACCAGGGTTTACCTCTCGAGGGATCTCGAGAAGCTTACAACCCCCACCAGGCAGTGTACTTGATCGTTGTAGTATAGTATAGTGACAAGTACCGGGGGATTGATCGTTCAACTCAGGAATAGTGTCGCTAGGATTAGAAAGCCTAAAATCTAGGTCTAGAGGTGAGGGATGATTCTTTTTGTATTTTTATGTTTTATAAAAGCAAGTAAAATCTCGGTTTTTAGAGGAGTGGCGAAATTAGTTGCTAGTCACCTAACCCAATAACTAAAGATGCAATCAAAATAAAATGACAAAAATGAAAATAAACTAATTTAAACTAGTGGTGTGAGCAATATATGGGAGAATTGTGTTTACTTAGATTTCACTACTCCCTAGATATCTTTTACAGGTTAATTACTTGTTACAGTTGCGTGGATGACGGGTTATATTCCTTAATACCAATCATGGGGTGGCGTACTTACTTCCCCAATTCTATAAGCTCCTACTTCACTCCTATGTCGAGCCGACTAAGAAGCTCCTAACATGGGATCACTAGAATTCGCTTATGCATTAAATACAACCATAAAAACCTAGTACACATTGGTTCATGTTTCTTAAGACGTTCAAGCACGTTACACAATGGAGATCTGCCAGTTTTGTTAAGCCTAACATTGAAATCATTCATCCATTACAACTATAAACAAGCAATCAACCTATAATCAACATCTAGGTTTCATTACATCTAAAAAAACACACAAAAGATCTAGCCTAGCATGTTAAAATCAAGACAAGCATAAGATATATTCAAACAACACATAGACATATTGAATGAATTGAAAGAAAACTTATCTCAATTGAACATGAAGGGTTTCAAGGGGTGAAAACCCTTGAAAATACTGTTACAAACAACCTAGGGTTTATTAGGTTCGGCCCTAGAATTCTCCACACAAGTTCCTCTTTAATGAATGAAAAATAGAAAAGTATATATAGATTTTGTGAGGTGACGGCGTCAAGAGTAAAATTCTGACGCCGTCATCTCGCCGCCAATAAAGTTCTCGGACTGCCTAGATCTACATCTGACGTCGTCATGTGTAATTCTGCTCCAGGCCGTCACCAAAATTACTCTTGACGCCCTACTTCTGACGTCGTTACGTTTTCTCTGGGTCGTCATCCATTTTGCTCCTGACGCCGTCATAAAATCCTTCTTGACGCCGTCAGGTACTGTTCCCAGCAAGGAAAATTATGTCTTTGCCGTTTTCTTCACTTTTATGCTCCAAAAACGTCCAAAATGCTTCCTTTTCCAGAATTCACTCCCAAAGTACCTAAAATCACAAAAGGAACGATTTAGGGCAATATTTGATCAAATAAATTCCAATTCCGGCTTAAATGACCCCCTAAAAATGGTTCATTTTTCGCCTCATCATTTGTTATCTGTCCTATCTATTCACTAAGCTTTGTAAGTGATGAGTGCTCAAACACTCATCATTTTTAACGTATTTAAACTGCCAAAACATACAAAAACAATTAAAAAGATATCAAAATACTTAAATTATCCCAGGGATTGTGTTTTATGTGTTTTAAATGCAAAATGTGCAAAAACAAAGAAAAAACGTACAAAGTTTGCAATATTGGCAGTTTCAGTCCTCCAAGTTTCAAAACTTGTCAAAATTAGTCCCTATGCATTTGTTTTGAAAGGAAAAGTCAACCCAAGGTTTTGAAAGTCAAAATTCACAAAATATTACACTTGGGTAATAAGTTTTCCAAATTTACATGTTTGGTCCCTGAGATTTCAAATTTGGCAGAATAGGACCTTGGGAATTTTGAAAAATGGAAAATACTAAAATTGGTTCTTGGAATATTGGAACTTGGCATAATTAGTCCTTTGAAGCACTTTGGGAAATATACATTTTTAGTCCTTGCGTTTTTCACAAATTGCAAAAATGGTCCTTGTGATAACTAAGTACCAACCGGATCCTTTTTATTCCCAAAACCCAAAACCAAAACCCAAAACCAAATCCAATTCAAATCCTAGGCCCAGTCCACCCAGCCTACTCCCATTTAAAATAATAAAAACGGGTCAAACAAGTGGTCAAACAAAGACCACTGTTCAACTCCCTCACCCCTTTCCCCCGTTTTTCAGGCCAAATGTCTCCCCCCTCCTCGCCTTTTTCCAACCACTAGCCCCCCACAATTAATACTACTCACCAACCAAACCAACCCCCACCATCACCTCATTAAATGCCACCACCAGAACCACTAATTTTGGTGCGTTCCATTTTGGTGCCAAAATGCAAATCAACAGCTCAGATGTATCAAAAGCTAATTGGACGGATGGGATTTGGTCAAGGGTCTATGGAGAGTCCAATGGGAGCACAGTTGAGCAACAAAAAGCCATGTGGAAGGAGAGAGGACCTAATTTAGCTTCGATATATATATGTAAGCTCATAAGAGCCCTAGGGTGTGTATTAGTGTAATTTTAGTTAATGTAAGGTTTAGTTTTATCCTTTGTAATCTGTTTTAAATCAATACAAGTATTACTTTAAGTTTGTTTTCCAATTTGCAATTTCAAGTTTATTTAAGAATTTGAAGTTATTGTTCAAGGATCATTAGTGATAATTAACTGTTTGTGCACTCTTACAAATCCAAATGTATCTGTTTTAATAAGGTTTTTAAGTTTATGGAAGTGATTTTACCTAAGTTTGATAAAAATAAAAAATTATATAAAAAAAATAAAAATAAAATAAAAAATCATGATTCAGGGTTGAAGAAGCATGGAGCATGGTAAATTTGGGATGGCCATGGTTTAGTGGTTCATGGGAACCAATAGGAAGGGTCCTTGATTCCTGGTTCATTGAAAATTGCTTGGAAGGCTTTGTAAGCATTTTCCTTTAATTTTCACCATCTTAGTGTACAAGTACTATTAGTGAATTATCTGTGTTTATTTTGTTTGTTTATTGTTGAGGAGATAACTAGTGATCATTAATTTGTGGTTTGGAATCATTTGTATCAAGTTTTCTTGCTTACTGTATTTTAAAGGGGTGTTTGGATTAGACTGTGTTGATCATTGTAGTTGTTCTCAGTTGTTATTTATTGTTCACTCAGCTCACTTAAGTCTCAAATACACCAAATCAAGTCTTTTTCTTAGTGGTTACAAACACATAAGTCAAATCACAACCAAAATCATCACCACAGTTAACTGTGGTGACATTTAAGTTTTAGGTTTCATAAAATCAATTCATAAGTTTGTGTTTTTGCTTAAAATGGTTGTCTTTTAGCTCAATATAACAGATTCAAGCAACAAATAGGATCTGAGTTTCATAAAAGTCAAAATACCAAAGTTTTCTAAAAAGTCAAAAGTGCATCATCTCAGAAAAACCAAAAATGGCATGAATTTTCTAGATTTTTGTGTTTGATATTAGACTTTGAAATTTGTAATGGTGATAGTGTATCATTAGAGGTATAAGATCCTATGTTTGTCTTATTTTTGTGATTTTTCTACCAGCTTGTGCACAAGCTCAAAGTGAGCTGCAGGGCAAGCTCTTGCCCTGTGCACAATCTCAGTTTTACCCACCTAACTTGAGTGGACCCCACAGGCTTACTCAGTGGGTCCCAGACCTAGCTTCTTAGCTTACTGGAAAGCCAATAAGCTAAGCTTTAGTACCCTGAGCTTATTTGGTGGTCTAGATCCCATTTGGTAGGGCTGCTAGTGCTCTAAAGTTTGACCCCCATCTAAGTTAAGCTGAGAACTCACCTTTTGTACCTAACTTTCATCCCTCCCCTTGATCTCATCTGTGGGACCCAGAGGGTGTAGCTTAGCTTTTTAGATAGCTTATTACCCCATCTACTTGGCTTATTACTTTGTTAGGACTTCCAGAGTCTCTGGTGGACCCCACATGGCCTGAAAGTTGCTCACTTAAACCTGTTTTAGACTAAGTTTGTGTGATTTGCTTATTTGCTTATTTGTAGCTTATCAGTGTGTATATTTGTGATTTTTAGCTTATTTAAGTTGTACTAAACTTGTTTGCATCTCAAAACACCATTGGTCTCAGCTGAAAGCTTATTCCCAAGCTTTTTGCCTTGACAGGTGACCAAAGTCATCTGTCCTAACAATAAGCACTTGGAGTGCTTATTTCTGAGCTTATAACCAAACTTGCTTCACAAAAGTTGCTTAAAAACTTATAATAAGCAGTTTTGAAAAAGAAAATCTCAAATAAGCCCAACTTAATAGAAGTGATAGCTTCTATTTAAGCCAATTGGCTTATTCTTCAGCTTATTATTAAGCAATTTCCATTTTTATAATTTTCCTAGGCTTCTGGTATATAAAAATAATTTTTGTAATTTTTTCAGATTTTTCTTGCATCATTTAGTATTTTTCTTGATTTAAAATAGTTTTTAGTAATTATTAAATAGTTAATAATTAATAATAATTATTTAGAAAATCAGAAAAATATAAATTAAATTTTAAAATTAGTTTTTAGTTATTTTTTATTTTTCCAAATTTTATTTTCAAATTTCTAGTGTATTTTAATAATTAATTAGAATTTAGGTTAATTTAAATAATTAAAAAGTAATTAATAATTAGTTGATAATTAGTAATAATTAATTAAATAGTCTTAAAAATTTATTTTCATTTCTAAAATTAGTTTTATAGTATTTTAGATTTTTCTAAGTTTAATTTTTATTTTTCCAAGTTAATTTCATATTTATTTATAATTTAGGTTAATTTAGTTAATTAAAAATAATTAGAAAAGTAGTATTTAATTAATAGTAATTATAAAATTAGTGTAAAAATTAGTTTTAAATTTCCAAAAATTTCTCTCATCATTAGGTTTGTAAAAAGTCAATTTTCATACCAGTAGCCTTTTCAGATCACCTCGTTCACTTTTATTTCTCGTACGTTTGTCCGCGTTTTCAGCAAACGTACGGTTTTTAAGTTTTAGGTGATTTCCTCTCAATCTCAATTCCCGTAATCATTCACATAGCTTTCCTAAGCTATTTTGTTTAATAAATTCCAAATAATTCTCATAACAAACCCTTACTGTGAATAATCACCCGATCACAAAGCACGCTAAAGTTACAATTCACACCTCAACGGGATTTAACGACCCGGTGATACCTTATATTACCCAGAGCATTGATCTAGTCTATTTGACTTTGTTGACCATTCTTTGGTCAATATAAGTTGGTGGTTTAGCATCAATCAATTTTTGGCGCCGCTGCCGGGGAGGTGTGCGCGTTTCTGCAGCGTCTTTTGAGATTAATGTTATCTCACCTCATTCACTGTACAAATACCACCACTTGTGTATATTTTCAAAATAAAAACACAAAAAAGTCATTAACACTTTTCCTAAAGTGTTAAAACACCAAAAAAAATTAAAAACAACAAAACATATCGTAACGTTTTCTGATTCGGTTTTCTTTTAAGGTGATTCTTAAAGAAAAACGATTTTAGATTACGGGACGATACCAAAAATATTGTCCAAAAAGTTTTTATCCCTAGTGCATGCGCACTCGTTCACAATCGAAACGAAATCGTCAACAAAGAAACGTAACTGAGTTACGTCCTATTGTTGAGGATCCAGTTCCGAAAATGGACGGAAACGACAATCAAGAACCACCCAAGGATGATGCAGCTCCTGATCTCCGAACTATGGAGGAGTTGTGTCAACCCACAATGCAAGGAAGGGGAGGACCCATTGCTCCCATTGACATTGCGACCACTGATTTTGGACTTAAGCATCATATGAAACAACAAGTCCAGAATCCATGCCAATTCCATGGTTTGCCTGGTGATGATGCAAACAAGCATCTTGATAAGTATCTTACCGTCACCCAAAGCATGAAGCAGAACGGTGTCACCGATGATGCCCTTCGTCTATACCTCTTCCCCTATTCTCTGACTCATCATGCCACTGCATGGTTTGATCGACTTCCCAAAAATTCGATTCACACTTTCGATGAGATGGTCACAAAATTTTTAGCCAAATACTTTCCACCATCGATGGTCACCAAGTTGAGTAATGACATTAGCAACTTTCGTCAGCTTCCCAATGAATCTTTATTCGAAGCTTGGGAACGCTATAAGCTTGCGATTGATCGGTGTCCTAACCACAATATGTTGCAAGTCACCATTATAGATACCTTCTATAATGGTTTGACCTTGAGACACCGAGATATCCTCAATGCTGCTGCTGGAGGGACCTTTATGAAAAGGCGTCCCGAAGAGTGCTACGACCTCATTGAGAACATGACTGCCCACCATAACTTTTGGGATTCCTCAGCCGAAAGGGATGCGTCATGTAATTCTATCACTCTAGCATCTTCATCCTCTGAAATAACGGCTCTTGCCAAAAAGATGGATGATATCTCTACGGCTGTGTTGAGAATAAACCAAACTATGCAAAATCAACAAGCCAAAGTTGTAAATCAAAGTTGTGAAACTTGTGGAGGTCCACATCCCTACTTCGAGTGTCCAGCCACCGGTGGCTACATTCCAGAGAACGTATATGCTGCTCAGGGTTCCTATAATTCGGGAGGTAATGGCTACCAACCGCAAGGGGACCGCAATCTTCTAAGCTATCGTTCTAACAATTTCCTTGGACCACCCGGTTTCAATCAAAACAATAATGTCCAACACAATCGTAACCAGAACCAAAATCAGAATCGAACAAACCAAGGTTACCAAAATCCGAGAAATGTCAGTCAAAACCAAAACCAGGGTTTCCATCATAATCAAAACCAAGGTTTCCAAAATCAAGGAAACTATAATCGAAACCAGGGTCAAAAAAACTTTCAGGGAAACAACTACCATGGATATGGCAACCAAAATCAAGGAAATTTTCAAAACCACGGTTCCCATCAAAATAACCGGGTCCAGAACTTTCCCAATCAAAATCAAGCCATCACTCCTACTACTCAGCATTTCCCTAATCCAGCTCCTCCTAACCAAGCTCGAGCAATTGTTCCAACTGGCCCATCAAATGATGAGTTGTTGAAATAATTCATGAAATCTCAGGAGGAGATGAACAAAGTGATAATGACTCAGATCGCAGACCTTAAGAAGTCTTTAAATGATCAACCCTCGGGCTCAGGAAAACTTCCGAGCAACACGATCGCCAACCCGAGGGGCGATGCTAAGGCGATCACAACACGAAGTGGTGCTTCATATGATGAGCCCGCGATTCCTACTACCTCTTCTCCCTCTCCCCCAAAGGTAGTGGATCATGAACCTGAGGTAACAAAGGACAAGGTGCAAACTCCTAGCCCACAAAGTACAGCACACGTCCAACCTCAGGTTAATCCTGAAACCAGATGTAAGCCTTGAGTTGTCTTTGAACCTCCAGAAACTCCAGGGGACAACCCAAAATCCAAAACTTCTATTCCTTATCCATCACATCTCAATGAACAAAAGCTCCGCGAAAAAGCTAATCACCAAATGGATAAATTTTTCCAAATCTTCCAAGATTTGCACTTTGATATTTGCTTCGCGGACGCTATTCTCTTGATGCCCAAGTTTGCATCGACAATCAAAAATCTGTTGAGTAATAAAGAAAAACTCTTTGAGATGGCAAGAACTCCTCTGAATGAGCACTGCTCAGCAGTTCTCTTGAAAAAGCTTCCTGAAAAGCTTGGAGACCCCGGGAAATTTCTCATTCCTTGTACTTTCCCGGGTATGGTTGAATGCTTTGCCTTAGCTGATTTAGGTGCTAGCATTAACCTAATGCCATATTCTGTGTGGAAGAAACTCTCTCTTCCCGAACTCACTCCCACGTGCATGACTTTAGAGCTTGCCGATCGTTCGATTTCTCGTCCTCTTGGCATTGCCGAGGACGTATTCGTTATAGTGGGAAAGTTCCATTTTCCGGCAGATTTTGTGATTGTTGACTTTGATGCCGATTCTAGAGTCCCTCTCATTCTTGGGAGGGGATTCCTTAGAACTGGGCGCGTTCTTATCGATGTATTTGAGCATGAGATCACATTATGTGTTGGAATGGAAGCCATTACCTTCAACCTAAATCAAACTTCGAGATACTCCTCCAATTATGATTGTGAATCGGTGAATCAAATTGATGTCATCGATGTTGCTGCTGAGGAGTATGCTCAAGAGATCTTAGGTTTCATTGATGATTCTTCGAGTGAAAATCTCACTCAATCTTCTCATCCCATCATAGCTAATTCTTCTCCTTCCCTCACTCCGTTTGAGGGAAGTGACTTCATCTTAGAAGAAATTGAGGCCTTTCTCAAAAGTGACTCGATTCCTGATGGAATCGATAATCAAGAGATTAACCCCGAGAGGGATATTCTCCTGCTTGAGAAGTTATTAAACGAAGATCCCTCTCCTCTTCATGTTCTCTCACAAACACTTCATAAGGAGGAAGTCAAAAATGTTGAGAAAACTGATGACTTCCCCGAGGTTGAACTTAAGGACTTGCCGCCTCATCTTGAATATGCATTTCTGGAGGGTGATGATAAATTGCCCGTCATAATTGCTAAAGACTTAAGTGATGAGGAAAAGGCTGCTCTTATAAAGGTTTTGAAGTCTCATAAACACGCAATTGCTTAGCGACTCTCCGACATCAAGGGCATCGACCCTGAGTTTTGTACTCACAAGATTTTAATGGAGGACAACTTCAAACCTGCAGTCCAACAACAAAGAAGGGTGAATCCAAAAATTCACGAGGTTATCAAATAAGAGGTTTTAAAACTTCTTGATGCCGGATTGATTTACCCTATCTCGGACAGTCCTTGGGTCAGCCCAATTCACTGTGTTCCAAAAAAGGGTGGCATTACTGTTGTCACAAATGAGGAGAATGAGTTGATTCCAACTCGTTTGGTTACGGGTTGGCGTGTCTGCATTGACTATCGTAAGTTAAATGACGCCACCTGTAAAGATCATTTTCCTCTGCCCTTTATGGATCAGATGCTCGAGAGATTAGCGGGGAATGAGTACTATTGCTTCCTCGATGGTTTCTCGGGTTACTTTCAGATTCCCATTGATCCGCAAGGTCAGGAAAAGACCACTTTTACGTGCCTTTATGGAACTTTTGCATATAAACGTATGCCATTTGGCTTATGTAATGCTCCGGGCACGTTTCAAAGATGTATGATGGCCATTTTTTTCGACATGATCGGGAAAACTATGGAGGTCTTTATGGACGATTTTTCGGTCATTGGGGATTCGTTCCAATCATGTCTCTCCCATTTAGACAGCATGCTAAAACGTTGTGAAGACACAAAGTTATGTCTAAATTGGGAGAAGAGTCACTTTATGGTCAAAGAGGGCGTTGTCCTCGGCCATAAAATTTCAAAGAACGGGATTGAGGTTGACAGAGCCAAAGTGGACGTCATTGCAAAATTGCCTCATCCCACAACCGTGAAAGGTGTTAGGAGCTTTTTGGGTCATGCCGGTTTCTATCGTAGGTTTATTTAAGATTTTTCTAAAATCGCCCGGCCTATGACCCATCTCCTCGAGAAGGATGCTCCTTTTATCTTCTCCCCTGAGTGCATCGAAGCCTTTGAAACATTAAAGAAAAGGCTCACCGAGGCACCGATTCTTGTTGCCCCCGATTGGGACTTGCCCTTCGAGCTCATGTGTGATGCTAGTAATTATGCGATAGGTACAGTATTAAGGCAATGCAAAACAAAACATTTTCAGCCTATACACTATGCCAGCAAGACCATGACAGAGGCTCAAAGTCATTACACCACCACTGAAAAAGAATTATTAGCTGTGGTGTATGCTTTTGAAAAATTCCGGCCATACCTAATATTGACTAAGAGCATAGTGTATACGGATCACTCGTCTTTGAACTATCTCTTTGCAAAACAAGATGCAAAGCCGAGACTCCTCCGATGGGTTCTCCTCCTACAGGAATTCGATATCATTATTCGTGATAAAAAATGAGCTGAGAACCTAGCTGCTGATCATCTCTCCCGTCTTGAAAACCCTCACCAAGATGCTTTCGAGAAAAAGGAAATAAATGAAGCATTTCCTCTCGAAACCCTCAATGTGGTTTCATTTCGTGGAGACTCGATTACCCCATGGTTTGCCGACTTTGCAAACTATCTTGCGGGTAACTTCATTGTAAAAGGGATGTCGTCCCAACAAAAAAATAAATTTTTCAAAGATGTAAAACATTACTTTTGGGACGACCCCTACTTGTTCAAAATATGTGCGGATCAAGTCATCCGGCGGTGTGTGTATGGTCAGGAAGCCACGAAAATTTTAAAGGCTTGCCATGCTGGTCCCATGGGGGGCCACCACAATCCCAACTACACCGCCAAAAAGGTGTTTGATTCCGGCTTTTATTGGCGCTCGATCTACAAGGATGCCCAAGAATTGGTCAAGTCCTATGACGCTTGTCAGCGTCACGGGAATATTTCACAAAAGAATAAAATGCCTCAGAATGCAATTCAAGTTTGTGAAATTTTTGATATCTGGGGCATCGACTTTATGGGGCCATTTCCATCCTCTCACGGAAACAAATACATACTCGTGGCAGTTGACTACTTGTCAAAATGGGTTGAAGCGAAAGCTTTACCCACAAATGATGCCCGAGTAGTTGTGAAATTCTTAAAAGCTCTTTTTGCCCGATTCGGAACTCCACGTGCTATTATTAGTGATCGTGGTACGCACTTCTGTAATGACAAATTCGACAAAGTCATGCAAAAGTACGGTGTAACTCACCGTCTTTCCACTGCGTACCACCCTCAAACAAGTGGACAAGTCGAAGTTTCCAATCGGGGCATCAAAAGAATTTTAGAAAGAACTGTAGGTGAAAATCGTGCATCGTGGTCGGATAAACTAGATGATGCACTTTGGGCTTTCCGTACGGCTTACAAAACACCCATTGGGTGTACGCCTTATAAACTTGTGTACAGGAAAGCGTGCCATCTTCCGATCGAGCTTTAGCACAAAACCTATTGGGCTCTCAAGCATGCCAATTTTGACCTCAAAACGGCGGGTGATCATAGGAAAGTTCAACTGAATGAATTAAATGAACTTCGTGATCAAGCTTACGAGAACTCTTTGATCTATAAAGAAAAGACAAAGAAGATTCACGACTCAAAAATCAAAAACCGCGTTTTCAACGTTGGTGATCGAGTCCTTCTTTTCAACTCTAGACTCAAGATCTTCTCGGGAAAGCTCAAAACCCGATGGACTGGCCCATTCACTATCGCAAAAGTTTATCCTTATGGTACCGTCGAATTATCTCAAAATGACGGTCCAAATTTCAAAGTGAATGGACATCGTTTCAAGCACTACTTTGGAGACGACATACCATCCATGGTTGTCCCGGATCTCCAAACTTTCCCCAAGGACAATTGAATTCGGGGATCGAGTCAAGCTAGCGACTCGATGAACAAAAATAATAGCACAATACGGGTTTTCACCCGTATCTCTGATTCTTTCTATTTTCTACCACCTAGTGTGGGGGAATGGCCAACCCCCCGCTGTTTGAAAAAATGTATATATGTATATAAGTTAAAAAAAAAAAAAAAAAAAAAAAAAAAAAAAAAAAAAATGTATATATAGAAATAAAGTGAAATTTGGTATTTCCACAGTTAGATTCGAATCTTGGCTTTTTACGTTCAAAGAGTCGGCATAATAGCCGGGACTTTGAATATTGAGGACAATATTCATTTCTAAGTGTGTGGGGGGGGGGGGGGGGGGGAATTCTAGCGAATTTTATCAAAATATATCTTCTAGTACCCCCGTTTTTGGCCAAAATTTTCAAAATTTTTTCACTTTATTTCAAAATTTTTGTGGTAATCAGTCCGCCAGGTCTAACCGACGAAGGGATTGGCTAATCCAGGAGCAAACGGCTCTTGGTAAAGATAACTCAAATCCGTTTACGGCTTGCAATTTGCCCAAAATTGTATGGTTCCTCAACTCCCTATATCCCATAAAGCGAATGAGTTGGCTAGCCCACAAGATTATGGCTTGTGGTAAAGGCTGTGGAAAATCCATAATTGGTAATCAGCTCACCAAGATGTTGACGTTGTCCATCAAGAGTTGGCTAGTCCAGGAGCAAACGGCTCTTGGTAAAGACTAAACAAATCCGTTGACAGCTGGTGGTTTGCTCAAAATCACACGGTTATCAGGTGTCCACAGTTCTTACTCCTGGCTACTTCAGAAGTGATGGCTTTTGGTAAAGAGTTTAAAATCCATCAAGTTTTCTAAAAAGATTGCTAGGGACTAGCAATAGTTTAGTGTGGGGGATTGATGAGTGCTCAAACACTCATCATTTTTGACGTATTTAAACTGCCAAAACATACAAAAACAATCAAAAAGATATCAAAATACTTAAATTATCCCAGGGATTGTGTTTTATGTGTTTTAAATGCAAAATGTGCAAAAACAAAGAAAAAACGTACAAAGTTTGCAATATTGGTAATTTTAGTCCCCCAAGTTTCAAAACTTGTCAAAATTAGTCCCTATGCATTTGTTTTGAAAGGAAAAGTCAACCCAAGGTTTTCAAAGTCAAAGTTCACAAAATATTACACTTGGGTAATAAGTTTTCCAAATTTACATGTTTGGTCCCTGAGATTTCAAATTTGGCAGAATAGGTCCCTGGGAATTTTGAAAAATGGAAAATACTAAAATTGGTTCTTGGAATATTGGAACTTGGCATAATTAGTCCTTTGAAGCACTTTGGGAAATATACATTTTCAGTCCTTGCATTTTTCACAAATTGCAAAAATGGTCCTTGTGATAACTAAGTACCAACCGGACCCTTTTTATTCCCAAAACCAAAACCCAAAACCAAATCCAATTCAAATCCTAGGCCCAGTCCACCCAGCCCACTCCCATTTAAAATAATAAAAACGGGTCAAACAAGTGGTCAAACAAAGACCACTGTTCATCTCCCTCACCCCTTTCCCCCGTTTTTCAGGCCAAATGTCTCCCCCCTCCTCGCCTTTTTCCAACCACAAGCCCCCCACAATTAATACTACTCACCAACCAAACCAACCCCCACCATCACCTCATTAAATGCCACCACCAGAACCACTAATTTTGGTGCATTCCATTTTGGCGCCAAAATGCAAATCAACAGCTCAGAAGTATCAAAAGCTAATTGGACGGATGGGATTTGGTCAAGGGTCTATGGAGAGTCCAATGGGAGCACAGTTGAGCAACAAAAAGCCATGTGGAAGGAGAGAGGACCTAATTTAGCTTCGATATATATATGTAAGCTCATAAGAGCCCTAGGGTGTGTATTAGTGTAATTTTAGTTAATGTAAGGTTTAGTTTTATCCTTTGTAATCTGTTTTAAATCAATACAAGTATTACTTTAAGTTTGTTTTCCAATTTGCAATTTCAAGTTTATTTAAGAATTTGAAGTTATTGTTCAAGGATCATTAGTGATAATTAACTGTTTGTGCACTCTTACAAATCCAAATGTATCTGTTTTAATAAGGTTTTTAAGTTTGTGGAAGTGATTTTACCTAAGTTTGATAAAAATAAAAAATTATATAAAAAAATAAAAATAAAATAAAAAATCATGATTCAGGGTTGAAGAAGCATGGAGCATGGTAAATTTGGGATGGCCATGGTTTAGTGGTTCATGGGAACCAATAGGAAGGGTCCTTGATTCCTGGTTCATTGAAAATTGCTTGGAAGGCTTTGTAAGCATTTTCCTTTAATTTTCACCATCTTAGTGTACAAGTACTATTAGTGATTTATCTGTGTTTATTTTGTTTGTTTATTGCTGAGGAGATAACTAGTGATCATTAATTTGTGGTTTGGAATCATTTGTATCAAGTTTTCTTGCTTACTGTATTTTAAAGGGGTGTTTGGATTAGACTGTGTTGATCATTGTGGTTGTTCTCAGTTGTTATTTATTGTTCACTCAGCTCACTTAAGTCTCAAATACACCAAATCAAGTCTTTTTCTTAGTGGTTACAAACACATAAGTCAAATCACAACCAAAATCATCACCACAGTTAACTGTGGTGACATTTAAGTTTTAGGTTTCATAAAATCAATTCATAAGTTTGTGTTTTTGCTTAAAATGGTTGTCTTTTAGCTCAATATAACAGATTCAAGCAAAAAATAGGATCTAAGTTTCATAAAAGTCAAAATATCAAAGTTTTCTAAAAAGTCAAAAGTGCATCATCTCAGAAAAACCAAAAATGGCATGAATTTTCTAGATTTTTGTGTTTGATATTAGACTTTGAAATTTGTTATGGTGATAGTGTATCAGTAGAGGTATAAGTTCCTATGTTTGTCTTATTTTTGTGATTTTTCTACCAGCTTGTGCACAAGCTCAAAGTGAGCAGCTTGCCCTGTGCACAATCTCAGTTTCACCCACCTAACTTGAGTGGACCCCACAGGCCTACTCGGTGGGTCCCAGACCTAGCTTGTTAGCTTACTGGAAAGCCAATAAGCTATGCTTTACTACCCTGAGCTTATTTGGTGGTCTAGATCCCATTTGGTAGGGCTGCTAGTGCTCTAAAGTTTGACCCTCATCTGAGTTAAGTTGAGAACTCAGCTTTTGTACCCAACTTTCATCCCTCCCCTTGATCTCATCTGTGGGACCCAGAGGGTGTAGCTTAGCTTTTTAGATAGCTTATTACCCCATCTACTTGGCTTATTACTTTGTTAGGACTTCCATAGTCTCTAGTGGACCCCACATGGCGTGAAAGTTGCTCACTTAAACCTGTTTTAGACTAAGTTTGTGTGATTTGCTTATTTGCTTATTTGCTTATTTGTAGCTTATCAGTGTGTATATTTGTGATTTTTAGCTTATTTAAGTTGTACTAAACTTGTTTGCATCTCAAAACACCATTGGTCTAAGCTGAAAGCTTTTTGCCTTGACAGTTGACCAAAGTCAACTATCCTAACAATAAGCACTTGGAGTGCTTATTTCTGAGCTTATAACCAAACTTGCTTCACAAAAGTTGCTTAAAAACTTATAATAAGCAGTTTTGAAAAAGAAAATCTAAAATAAGCCCAACTTAATAGAAGTGATAACTTCTATTTAAGCCAATTGGCTTATTCTTTAGCTTATTATTAAGCAATTTCCATTTTTATAATTTTCCTAGGCTTCTGGTATATAAAAATAATTTTTGTAATTTTTTCAGATTTTTCTTGCATCATTTAGTATTTTTCTTGATTTAAAATAGTTTTTAGTAATTATTAAATAGTTAATAATTAATAATAATTATATAGAAAATCAGAAAAATATAAATTAAATTTTAAAATTATTTTTTAGTTATTTTTTATTTTTCCAAATTTTATTTTCAAATTTCTAGTGTATTTTAATAATTAATTAGAATTTAGGTTAATTTAAATAATTAAAAAGTAATTAATAATTAGTTGATAATTAGTAATAATTAATTAAATAGTCTTAAAAATTTATTTTCATTTCTAAAATTAGTTTTATAGTATTTTAGATTTTTCTAAGTTTAATTTTTATTTTTCCAAGTTAATTTCATATTTATTTATAATTTAGGTTAATTTAGTTAATTAAAAATAATTAGAAAAGTAGTATTTAATTAATAGTAATTATAAAATTAGTGTAAAAATTAGTTTTAAATTTCCAAAAATTTTCTCTCATCATTAGGTTTGTAAAAAGTCAATTTTCATACCAGTAGCCTTTTCAGATCACCTCGTTCACTTTTATTTCTCGTACGTTTGTCCGCGTTTTCAGCAAACGTACGGTTTTTAAGTTTTAGGTGATTTCCTCTCAATCTCTATTCCCATAATCATTCACATAGCTTTCCTAAGCTATTTTGTTTAATAAATTCCAAATAATTCTCATAACAAACCCTTACTGTGAATAATCACCCGATCACAAAGCACGCTAAAGTTACAATTCACACCTCAACGGGATTTAACGACCCGGTGATACCTTATATTACCCGGAGCATTGATCTAGGCTATTTGACTTTGTTGACCATTCTTTGGTCAATATAAGTTGGTGGTTTAGCATCAATCAGTATGCTCAGCCGAATTTCTTTTGCCCCTGCGGCATGTTTAGTTGAAAGTTGGGTTATGAATGGAGAGTTTACTTGCTTTTGGGCTTAGAAGACTTCACCCTGTTAGATACTTGCTGGACTTAGAGATGGCTAGAAGCATTTTTGTTTGGGCTTAGTATATTATTGTTTCCCCTTTTGTATCTTGTATTTTGTTTAGTTTTCCTCTGTAACCCTTTGTAAACTTTGTATTAGAAATGTATCTCCGTTTCACTTGTTTTCTGATTTGACTCCATAATGTTACACTTTAGCCCTTTTCGGGTTGGGGTGTTACAATCTCAGTTGAAAATATCGGGTTTAAGAACTAGACTTAAATTAATGAGATTCTACTTAAAAACCTAGAAAGTAATGAGGTTTTAACTAAAAGTAGCAAGGTTTTTGTCCAAATTTAAAAATAGTGAGGTTTCAATAGTGAGGTTTTGGTATGGAGATAAATACAGCGAGGTAAGGGTTATCTCACTAAATTAAGGTTTTGACTTGGTAACTTCACTAATTTAGGATTTTAACCTACGAGGTTGTTAGTAATATAAATATTCACATGAAAGACTCGGTCACCCCGAGTATCTATTAGCATTAAATAGCTCATAGGCTTAATCATTTTAGTTTAAATATTGTATCACCATGGAGTCGGGTCAGGTCTTTATCCACTGTTAACCCGGTCCATATCCTATTAGAGGCATTTTTGTAATCACTATATAAGCCCTCCCCCTCACATAGGAAGGGTTGGACATTTCATAATATACTTTCATTTTCTCTCTCAAAAGGCTCCCATCTCTTACTTTCTCTCTCTAGAATTCGACCTAACCATCAATCTATACGAGTGTTTTGATTATGAATATATTACAATTGGTATCAAGAGCCATGGTTTGATTAGATAGGTTGTGTGTTTCTTTTCTTTGCCTTTGGCTCGAATTGTTAAGAAATCAACATATTTATGGTTTGATTCGAAAAAGTGTTGTACTTTCGTGCTTAGGATAGTTATTATAGCCTACCTTGGTTACAAGATAGCTTATTTCATAAGTTTAGTGGACATTTAGGGCTCATTCGAGAGTTTTTGTGTATTGGTTCTTGGTTGCGATTTGGTAATATTCTTGGCTGCGATTTGGTGTTTCATTGTTGAGATTTGTGTTAGTTTGGGTATGTAATTGTTGCGATTTAGCTAGATCCAGGGTTGAGATTTGGTTTGTAGCTATAAAAGGCTAAAAGACAAAATTCTGTGATAGTGACATGTTTGTCTCATTGAGATTTGGCTTCTGCGATTTGGCACTGAGATTTGGAGTCTGTGATTTGGTGTTGAGATTTGGTTTCTGCAATTTGATACTAAGTTTTGGTTCTGCGATTTGGTGCTGAGATTTGGAGTCTGCGATTTGGTGTTGAGATTTGGTCTTTGCGATTTGATACTGAGTTTTTGTTCTGTGATTTGTGCTGAGATTTTGTGTCTGCAATTTGGTATTGAGATTTTGGGTTGCGATTTGCCTGCTAAAGACCAATTATCAAACCATTCTAAACGTTATACTGCCCAAGTCTTGTCAGATCTTGTGACTTGTCCATTGAGACTTGTATACTTCATAACTTAAAATCATTTCAACCAAACCAAATCACAATTAAACAACAAATCACACAATACAACAAACAATCACCACTCCTAACATACAATCACTAATCATTAAACCGATCCAATAGCTTTCATAATACATTCTAGTAATCTTCAAATCATGGTTTCTTCTTGGTTTTGTTAAATCCCGCGAAAGATTCTATTTCTCGGTTTAAATCATAGATTTGTAAAATCTCGTGCACATTAGTATCATGTCAAATACTTCAGATGATGTCATCTTTGAGGTACTCAAATTATACAACGTGAATGATAAACATAATATTCCCAACAAAGTACAACAGATAACCGTTGTTGAGTCAGATACTGCGAATATGGAAAATAGCCATGTTATCCCATATGAACAATATGTGAAACACGACGATGTGTTTGTTGTACCTTGTAGTGCATCTTCTGTTCTAAATGATGATTATGTGTTGCATGTGAACACTATTTTATCCCTGATGACTCATTGACCACTAGACTTAATATCTATAAAGATCAGGTGGCCATATATGAACAACGTGCAAAAATTGAGCTAACTGAACGTGAATAGAAAATGGACAGTCAAATGCGCACAATTATAACATAACGTAATTTAAGGGAAGAAACATTGAAAAAGGAGTTATATTCTTTACAAAAGCAACTTGATCAAACTGTTAAGCATAAACAAACGATACAAGAAATTGTAAATACGCTAAAATGGGATTTCAAAGAAAAAGAAACGAAACTCTTAAATGCTTTTTCCAGACTTAAAACGTTAAAGAATAAACTCGAAAATAAGTTATACGCACAAGACTATTCAAAACAAGCTGCTCACATGATGCGTAAGCATAAAAAGTTGTGTGATGAACATAGTGATAAAACTATAGATGAACCAAAGCCAGATTACCTTAGAAGAGCAAAAAGGGCCCAATCTGCTTTGTATGATGGTACTAAACTCCTTAAACCTAATCATGTCCCTGTTAGTGTTCCATCATCAGAAGAGAGTAATGAAATATGAGATATAACTAGAGAAAACATGGTTGAGAAAATGAATGATCCTGTATGTGTGGCAAAACCTGTCATAATCAAACCTTACAATTATTCTAAGGAAAAATTCTTAACCACTTTCAAATCTCAAAGTCAATTGACTCCGGAACAAGTATTTTGGAAATTAGACTTAGAGAAAAGAAAGGTCGAGGAACTCAAAGCCAAGACTCCACCCCTTAGGATATTACCTGTTGCAACTAATACACCCATGCATTTAGTCCCTAGAACTCTTCCTATAGATAGTAAAACTCTTATTGGCATTTATGTACACTATCAGCTATTTGCTAATTTTGATAAAACATGTAAGAAGAGAATTACAAGGGGAAAAGGGGTTTGAGCAAACAAAACGGTGCTATCTAAATGAGTTCATTCCGTTCTTTAAACTACTCAAAGAACATTTTGAGGGTATTGAAAAATCCCTAGATGCTCAGGTAAAAGAAATGAAAAAGGTGTTTAAAGTATTGGAAAATGAGGTGTCCCAAAATGTGATTGAACTTTAAAGTTGTAAGATTGAAAGAAAGAATATTCTCATCACCAATGAGAATTTGATCGCTAGATGTATTGCTTAGGATGTGTTTTATATTGTTACTAATTCTGTGTTAACTGCATCTCAATTTCATGATATGTCAATTGCATTTAATGTTGCCAAAAATCGTGTCATTAAGCTTGAATCTGAGAACTTAAAACTACTTGAGAAAATCCAAAACGATGATCATGATAACATGGTCAGGCATTTGTCTAAATTAGAGGTTGATAATCTTAACTTGCAATTAAAATATCAACATCTAGAAGAAAGAATTGAAACTTCAAATGCCAAGACATCGTTGGATGCTCCTGAATTTAATGCATATTTTGAAATAAGCAAACGAGATGAACGGATTCAAGCTCACACCAACACGATCCAAAAATTGAAAGCACAAATCTCTCAATTGAAGGTCAATAGAAGTGATGTGATTGGCACCCATAAACCATCATCTCCAGATTCTCAGAATTTTCAATTTCGAGACATCATCAATAAATTGCAATAGGAAAATGATTGTTTTCAAGCTGAAAATTCAAAAGTTAAATTGCATTACAAAGATTTATATGACTCGATTAAGGTCACGTGTGATAAACACAATGAAAAGATAACTTATTTGCTTAACGAAATTGAGAATCTAAAGACTCAGTTGAAAGGGAAAATGCCAATCATCACTTGTGATGATGTTGTTCCAAAATTCTGCTTGTAAGAAGTATGCAATTGATGTTGTCCTATTCCCCTTCCCCTTAGGAACAATAGGTTAGCTCATCAAGAATATCTCACTCACCTTAAGGATAACCTAGACACTCTTCGTTAGATCGTTGAATATGATAGAATAGAGAAACCTCATGATAGTATAGTTGTCGATGCCTACTTCTACACTAAACGATCTCAGGAATTCTTAGAATACATCATTGGCATATGTCCTAAGCCGGTAACAAGCGAGATATATTTAGTGCATCCTCTTTGATGTCTAAGAACAAGCATGTAACCTTCGAGGTACCCTTTAAAACCTCATATCCCAACACACCAAAACATGTTAAGCAACCAGAAGTGAAAAAGACTAAGATTCCCATTAGTCCTTCTACAGGAGTTAACAGTGACACTAAAGCTAGCGAGTCAAAACCTAGGAGAAATATAAAGAATTATAGGACTTCACCAGCTAAAAGTGTTCCTAACAAGAAAGTAGAAGACCACATGAGGAACAATAAGTCTGAGTTGAATAAAAGGAATCATGATAAATGTGTTGAGAAATTTTTGAAGTCGTTCAACAAACCCCCAGTTAAGAAAGTTTGGAGAGCTAAATAAATTAAGCAATCTTGGAAACCTACAGGGAAAATGTTTACCAATGTGGGCTTTCAGTGGAAGCCCACGGGTCGAATATTCACACTAGGCGAACATTGACTTTAACTAGGATTACCATGCCTAGAGTAGTGCCTGTTAAGGAATGGAAGCCAACTGGTAGAGTTATCCCTTTAGATACACATTGCCCTTTAACTAGGTCCATTGCATCTACTAGTGTTGCCCCCAGTGTTAAAACCAAGGCACCTACGGTTTCAGCAGCTCCAGAGATTGTTTGCACTAACCAACTAGACCCTAACATAAATTGGGGATCCGGCACTCCGAACTCTCTACTTTTGTCTGTTTTCAAATGCAGGTTGTACAGATCGTCCTTTGATATTTGGACTCAGGCTACTCACAACATATGAGGGGAAACGACATATGACATTTGAACACAACCGTTCAAGCCTCATTCTTCAACGACAATGACATTTAAACACATCAATTCAAGCCTCATTCTTCATCGACAAATGGCGTCTGTAGATAACACTTCAGGCCTTGTTCCTCAAAGAAAGGAAATGTGTACGCTTTATCTTCGGAAGAAGAGAAATCTTCTTGTTTATGACCATTCTCATCAACAAGCTTCATGCCTTTTCCATGCTCATTCAGTCATCAAGTGGATCCACGTACCTTTGATTGCATTCTTATTCACTTGTTCAATCAAAAATTGCAACCTCATATGCAATTTTTGAGGGAGAGAAGGGTGAATAAATTACTTGTTGATTGATTTTGGGTTTATCGACATCTTCTCATGGGCTGATATGATTAATGATAAAGTGCTTTCAGCTAATGCTTCGTACACATCATTATGCTGATTCTGATAAATCATAACCATCAAGGGAGAGAAATTTGTACACCAAGGACGCACAACAAGATCACATGATTGGGTTTAATGACTTATGAAATGATTTGTGTTGAAGATTGGTTGATTCTATATCCTTATCTTCTCATCTTATTCTACGTACTTCTATCTTATCCACCTTCACCAATCTCGGGTAACAAATTCAAGATAATCAGTGTTTCAACTTGTTACTTTGGTATTATCATTTCATGAGTACGTTACGGGCTGATTTACTATATGTAATATAACTGGAATGCATTTAGTGATGAAGATGTTGATATTCTTTTCCCCAAATGGAATCATTGAAGAAGGTCGAGTCTACAGTCTTTTCTACATTTTCCGCTGTGTGTTAGAAGACTAATGACGGCATGCATTTAATTATCAAAAGACTTCTTCATATTCAAGGCATTCATCAGAAAGGTTGTCAGTTTGAGGGAGAGCTCTAATTAAGGGAGAATTAAGGGAGAGTGAAAAGCCAGTTTTTATCCCAAATTAGATTTGCTCACATTGTTCTTCAGCAAGTTGACTCTCACAGGATACATTTGAGCCAATTTTGTTCTTCTCACAAGATCTCAAGTATATGTGAGTAAAATGTGTTGCTGATTCTAAGGTATCAAAACCAGCAAGGGGGAAGGAGACATACACCTTAATGCATAACGAGTACACGTGATGAACTTTATACTTCTTCTTAATTGAAGTTATTCCGGGAAGACAAATCTCATAACCGTAGAGAAAAATAAGTGCTTTAACTCATGGCTTTTGGTGTATTATTCTAACTATGTGGGGGAAGAGATGTAAGAAACAGTTTCTGATGATAAAAGAGGTGCACAGTTGTATGATGATTCCTCTAGTTAGTCTGTATCCTACAGAAGGAAATGTGTTCATCCAGGACTTACTTGATTTGGACGGTACTGTCTTGGTGTTATCATTTCGAATACTTACGGGATAGATTGCTTATACTCGAGACTTAGTTGACTTTAGTGTAGCAATTCTCATGTGCAATTTTCTTAAGGGAGAAAAGTGCATTTCCGTGTCTTAATTGATTTTGATTTTACAATTTTGACTTCATTAATGGGATTGAGTGTGTACTTCGTGTTTTTGAGCTTCATGCAATGAGACTGATTGCATCACTTCTACTACTTGGGGAAGTGGTCTCTTGATACTTTTGGTATGCATTACTTCAGCCTTCAGTGGGAAGAAATATGAGAAGAATTATTCAAGAGTGAGATGATACGTTGCTGATCTTTTTGATGATTCTCCGAATGGATAATCACGATGATTATTCTTAAAAGGAGCAGCAATATTTGATGTGGTTTGCTACGAATTCTGTTGTGCACTTAACTAATGTAAGCTTGAAAGAGATCTTTGAAACGGCTCAAAAGGAAGATTTTCGGTTTGGGGGAAAGCTATCAAAGCATCACAATTGAGAAGGCTCAAGTTCAGACGACTTTTCAGTAGCCTCAAAAGCTTTGGTGGTGAATGTTTAAGAGATGTTGACTAGTGACTTCTACATCGTACATAAGGATATCCTCATTTCGGTATTCATGTCAACATCTTCTTAAATTGAATAATATACTTTGTACATATCTTAAACCAAAATATGAATATAAAAATATAAAACCTACAAAAACCATAAAAATCAGAAAAATTGAAAATACAAAAAATTGTTTTTCAAGGCATGTCTTCTGGTATCGATAATATTTACGGACCTAGAAATATCATTCAATAATGGCACGGGTCATTAAATGAAGTTCGAGCAGAAGTTCAAAAGGTTTTCAAAACATGCCTAAATGGCTTGCTATTATTTCAGATGCTCAACCCGCTTTTCAAAATGAGGAAAGCACGTCGCCAAAAAGACGGTTGTTCCTAACAACGGGTGATTAAGTTCTCCCGTTCATGGATTACTTTATATCCACGCACCCTCGATCTAATGTATGCTTCAGTGCATTATTTCTAGTATAAGAAGAGAAGTCTTCTTTGTATCCAAATCATTTTTCGTCTATGATTCTTCTGAAAATTATTTTTGTTTAAAATGGCGGTTTAAAATAGTATTTGAAAATCAATCGGACTTAGATTTTTCATAAAATTTTTCACTCAATCTATGACACAAGGTTTAATTTTTTCATAAAAAATTTAAATAGAAAACGGGTCATAGATTAAGGGGGAGAGTGATTTCAAATTTTAATTTTAGATCATCAAATGATTTCTTTGTACGGTTCAAGTAGTGGATAAATATGTGTTGTTATGTGTCAGACTATGAATTTTTCATGAGTTTCTCCTTAAACTCCAAATCATTTTTAAACTCATCGAAACTGACACTAACATTCTCCCTCATTGATTGAGGGGAGCGTCATAATGTTCCATTATCAGTATATACTATATCAGACCACATTTTCTCCTAAATATTCTAATTTATTTAAATCAATTGAGATCCCAAATCTCAAAAGGTTTGAAATTTTTGATCGACGGAGAGAATGTGATTTAAATATGAAAATCTGATAAAATGTGATCATTTAGACTCAAGTGTAGGCTCTCCCATATGTGCTAAACTTTTTAGTATATTGATGCACATATTGAGAGGGAGAAAATGGTTCATGATGGCAATTGTTGAAGAATACCAAAGACCGACCATTTTATTTACTGTACTGGAGTTATAAGGATGGTTTGGTTAGGTATTAGTTCCCATGATCTAGCCAGAACAGGAGGGTTCTTCCCAGTGACAATCCTCTAGTTAGATTATAAGTCCTTAGGAGTGATTAAAATAGGAGAAAAGTGAGAATAAGGGAAGAGTGCCGACTGAGATGGAGCTAGTACTGGAACAAACCCAACAAGGTACTAGTGATGAAGTCTCGGTAAGCACTTAAGGGGTTGAAGAATGAAAAAGAAACGTAAATGAGAAAGGGCGAAAATAAATAGCCCTCCATATATTCAACCTAGGGCAGAAATCGGGTTCAACGCATATACTATTGGTGGTTACTAAGGTAACACCGGTATTGAAGACAAGACGTCATGGACCCAGTGACGCACTGCACTAAACCTTCTAGCCACTCAAGTTCTCTTAAAAGGACTTGTTTCATTCTCACGGGGGACCTCGCATAATCTATCAACCGCTCATTATGAGTCGTGTTGATATTGAAACAGGAGACACCTCTCTAGTCTCCGGATTCTAAAATGCACAAAGATCATCCATAAATCTCATTAGGACACTTTTTCAATATTCTTGCTATTTCATACACCGTGAAAAGTAAGAAAACATATATTAAGAGTCCTACACATTATCCTTGTGGTATTGCCAGAACATCTGAGTAATACTTAAGTACTCACAATGAAAATGGAAATCCTTCTATAGCCAACATCAAACAAGCTCTTGGTGGGTGACATGTGATATCCTTCATGGATCAAACTTGTGACAACTGGAAATAAACGATGGGGCGATTCGCACTTGAATCGAACTTGTTCCAGGAAATGAATTGATTAATACTTTTGGAAAAACCTTTCGATGTGCTCAACAATTCTTTTCGAGCACATTGATTGCACATAAATTTTCAAACAAAAGTATTAGTGATTGTAATTTGACGTTGTTTATAAAACTTTCGTCGTATTACAAAAACTCTTTATCTAGTAATACGTGACTGTATTTCAAAATCAATTTTTCATTAATCAATGAAGTCTAATTCGCTGGTTCACTCACTCCATGTTGTCTACTTTGAGACACTCCGCTTTGAAAACGACTAGTACAGCTGTGAAACCCTGTCAAGAAGATTCTTTGAAATGCTATCTGATCACAGGTAGTGCTCATACTGATCAACGGGGAACCATGGTTCTTGCAACCCTATTCAACAAAGGTGAACACAGACACTTTCGTTTGTTTATTGCTAACTGTTATTTGTAGGAATACCCGACGGTTGCAGCTGATGGCCAATCTGATGTCAGTTCATAACCTCATGCTCACACTTCACATTCACAATCAAAGAAATCATGATAAGTGAAAAGATCTACATCAATGCTTCCGCAACTCTAATGCAATGTTTCATGATCCAGAAAAGTGTGAACATGCCGGTCCGATGGTCACTACATTACATGGAGGCAATGCTTCAAGGATGACTAAGAGATATACGGTGGCTGATGATCTCAAACAATGCTCAAAGATCATACAAGTCAAAGGCATCAATCACCAGATCATTCCTTTGAAGTACAAAGATAAATGACTTTGAAGAATCAAAGACTACGAGCTAGGAATTTAAATTCATGTAATAGAATGCTAGAAATCAAATTGTAATTTCTTGGGTGATATCCCTTATGGGAGATTGTTAGGAATATAAATATTCACATAAAAGACTTGGTAACCCCAAATATCTATTAGCATTAAATAGCTCGTAGGCTTAATTGTTTTAGTTTAGATATCGTATCACCATGGAGTCGGGTCGGGTCTTTACCCATTGTCAGCCCGGTCGATAGCCTACTAGAGGCGTTTTTGTAATCACTATATAAGCCCTTCCCCTTACATGGGAAGGCTTGGACCTTTCATAATATACTTTCATTTTCTCTCTCAAAAGGCTCCCATCTCTTACTTTCTCTCTTTAGAATTCGACTAAACCATCAATCCATACGACTGTTATGATTATGAATATGTTATAGAGGTTTTGTCACTTTCTTTTATCTCGTTAAGATCGTATTTTCACTTAAAAACCCACGAATCCGATTAAAACAACACTTATGTGTTTTTCCAATTGATTTCTTTTGCAAAATATCTTGTTATATCACCTAAACCTCCATAAAAACGTTTGCTTTTACAAGGTTAAACATTAAATAATAGGATTCAAGTTGAAGAACGATTAGCGAGGTTTTAAAAAAATGCAACAAAAGTCTTCAGATTTTGTTGTTTTTAGCAACTAAAATTTGTAAAGCGATGTCCTTTAGAACTACTAAGGACCTAATAATGTCTGATAAGAGGTCCAAAATAGGTAGAACACGTTTGAATATTTAACCCATATAGAACCTTGCTAAGACCAAAACTTTAAAAACGCGACTTTAAACACAATTTTTGAAAACAAGAACACATCTAGATCATCTTGAGTCTCTAATACCACATCTAGGTCTCCACAAATGATATCAAATCACACAAGTGATGCGTGGAATTACACCCTCGCAAAAGGTTTTACCTCTCAAGGGATCTTGAGAAGCTTGCAATTCCCACCAGGCAGTGTACTTGTTCGTTGTAGTATAGTATAGTATAGTGACAAGTCCCGGGGGATTGATCGTTCAACTCAGGAATAGTGTTCGCTAGGATTAAAAAGTCTACTAAACTAGGTCTAAAGGTGAGGGATGATTCTTTTTGTATTTTTTATATTTTTATAAAAGCAAGTAAAATATCGGCTTTTGAAGGAGTGGGTGGAATTAGTTGCTAGTCAACTAACCCAATTAACTAAAGATGCAATCAAAATAAAATAAAATAAACTAAAACTAATTTTTGGTGTAAACAATAATAAGAAAAAATGTGTTTACTTAGATTTCATTACTCCCTAGATATCTTTTACTGGTTGATTAGCTTGTTACAATTGCATGGATGACGGGTTATATTCCTTAATACCAGTCGTAGGGCCGTGTACGAAATTCCCTAACTCTATCAGCTCCTACTTCACTCCTATGTCGAGCCGACTAAAACCTCCTAACATGGGATCACTAAAATTCGCGCATGCATTAAATACAACCATAAATCGTAGTACACCTCCGATCATGTTTCTTAAGACGTTCAAGGAAGTTACCAATTTGAAGTCTGCCAGTTTTCTTAAGCCTAACATCGAATACAATCATCCGCAACAATTATAAACAAACCATCAACCAATAATCAACATCTAGGTTTCATTACATCTAAGCAAACACAAGAAAAACCTAGCCTAGCATGTTAAAAAGAAGAAAAGCATAAGATAGAATCACACAACACATAGACATATTGTATGATTATTGGAAAACTTATCTTCAATTGAACATGGATGGAACAAGGGTTGAAACCCTTATTATTACAGAAAATTCGTCTAGGGTTTTCACAAAGAAGCTCTCCAAAAGTTCCACCCCAATGAATGAAAATTAGAAAACTATATATAGATTTTACACCTTGACGGCGTCACATTTTAGCTTGTGACGCCGTCAACTCGCCGCCAAGATAAAATTCGTATTGCCTAGATCCACTTTTGACGCCGTCATGTGTAATATTACTTTGGGCCGTCACATGTATTTTGACCTTGACGGCCTTGGTGACGTCGTCAGGCCAAATTGCCTTGAAAATGTTCTGTGCCGTCATGTGTATTATTCACATCCACCTCTTTTGCCAAGCTTGACGCCGTCACTTGTGTAGCCTTGACGCCGTCAGGTACTGTTCCCAACAAGGATTTTGAGACTTTGTCGTTTTCTTCACTAAATTGCTACAAAAACGTCCAAAATGCTTCATTTTCCAGATTTCTCCTCAAAAGTACCTAAAATGACAAAATGAACGATTTAGGGCAATAATTGATCAAATAATTACGAATTCGGGCTTAAATGACCCCCCAAAAGCGGTACACTTTTCGCCTTATCAACAAGATAATATAGAATTTTAGAAAGAGAGAGATAACGAGATAGAGTTCTAGAGAGATAAAGAGAAAATGTGAACTTCACTAAACGAAAATGAATCCACACCTCCTACACAAGTGTAGGAGACTATTTATACAAGAAATATGGAAAGGTTATGGCCGGTTGGGCCATTGGGTTGGGCCCATAATGGACTTACATATTACAAAATGAATTACATAAATTATTACATAACATCTCCCACTATATAAAACAAGCTTTCTCAAGGAAGCCTTTGCTCAAAACTCCAGGATAATGACACCTGGAAATTAAAACTGATCCAATGGACCACATTAAATTAGGCATCCCATCATTTAATTTAAACATAAAAACACACGCTAGAATACCCATTCGTAGATCAAACAACATAACTAAGAACAATGAACGCCCCAATTTTATTACCCAATCAAAAATCATACTTCCAGAAATCATTCCACCGAATTATTGTAAAACAAATAAACCCCCTAATGATGATCCCCCAAATTAGTATCATGTATAAAAAAAACCCCAAATCATATCCCTAAAAAAATCGATGTTAATTCAATCATTGATACAAAGTAATATTATACAGCTCTAGAAGCAATTGCCAAGTATTAGAAGAAACTATCACCAATCCGATTATATTTCACACACATATATACTCAATCAGAATAGACTTCTCATAGGAATCATGGAACAAAATCTGATCTTGAATATGCTACTTCTTTTGCAATAAGGTAAATTGGATTACTCAATTTTGGTTTTTTGTTTCTTTTATAATTTCCATCAACAATGATCATTTTTTTTCTTCTGATTGTTGAGTTGTATTTGTTATGATTAGGGAGATTATGTAGGTTGAATTATGAATGGACGATTGATCAGGCAAGGTAAATCATATTATCAAATTTTCAGTTTTTTAATTGTGGCTATTTTAATTTAATACGCGAAACACAATCCTAAATATATATAAATGTAGGTGGTTATTGTATAAAGTGCATAAGTAATTAGTAGTTTGTATTCTTATGAATACGCATCTTTTATGCCCGCCAAGTGTTTGATAATACTCCTAATAGAAAAACACGAACCTTTTGTTTTCTAACATGCCTTATCTTAGCATGCACTATAATACACCACTCTTATTTGCAACCACTGCGAAGTGCTGACTACATATTTCTTTTGCTAGAAAAGTGATCTTACTTGGGCGGAAAACCCAGATACCATTACCATTTTGCCAATAGAAGGTTCGTTATTCATCTTTTTATCTATAAAAGGGTGTTTGGTAATTCGTACTCCCAGACTAACTCTACCACCCCTTATAGTTCCAGCCAATTTTGTGTTCTTATAGGGATAAAGTATATATTTTCATAGCTTCACATTAATATTTGCACTTTCCCGCTAAAAATAAGCAAGAGAATGTGCATTTTTTAGAAAATAGGCAGGGAGAGTAACTGGATTATCGACCGGCCTAAAATTAATAGAGGTATCAAAACAATCGAATAAATAAATGAAAATGAATTTCCGATACCTAAGGAACATGTTAATATGTTTTTAGAGTGTTCGCATGTTTAAAAGCTAGAAGTATATGTTACATTGTATCGTTTTTGTATTATGTTATTTTGTATTTTTTAAAAATTGTACTTCCTTTTGTATCAGGAGAAAAAAGAAAGTGACAGAAACGGCCAACAAGGTATTCACAGCTTCCACTCATGTAATTGCTCCCCACAGTTGGATCTCGGGTACCGAAGATGTGAAAGATAATAGTAAACCAAAAGATGTGCAGCAACCAAAGAAGAAAGTTGGTGTAGAACCAACGGAAGAAAGAAAGAGCGAAAGATATACGCTTTGACTTATGTGTGATTCACTGAATCTTTGGCTAGAACTGTGTAATATCCCTTTTTCCAAATAGAAAAAAGTTATATTTAACCTAATATTGGAAGTAGAAGTGAGGAGTTACCTTAACTGACTTAAAATTCTAACATATACTTATGTGGGATCTACTATTTTTTAAGTTGTTTTCCAGGATTATTTGACTCAAAGTGTTTACTTTTAGTAGTCTTTTATTCATGATGTTGATTTGTATATGATATTTATAACAGGCAATGTTCAAAACACATCTGGAAGAGAGAATAGATTGAAGCTATGCTGGAGTTTGAAGCTATATACTGAATGCATTCATGCATTTGACGGTTAAACAATACACTCAATGTTATTTACCTTCACTCAGTTTTTTATTTACAAATATCCATTGTATGACAACTTTTATGTCTATCAAGATTATGCATTTACGGATTATATATATTTTTTCTTTATAGAATACATGTAATACATTTTTATTTTAAGTACAAGACTTAAGGTTAGCGCCCCATCGGGGCGGGCCTAAGGCTAGTAGACCTAATAATTGACACTTCTCGATTCTTAACACTTATGTATATCAACAACGAGTCCAAAGTGCTATCAGGAAGGTGGTCAATCTGTTTATGCATCTTCATCAAGTACATATCTTCGATGTCATTTAAGTTCATATTCTTATAATCTGCTTTGTAAAGGTATATATCTTATCATCATTTCTTAACACTTCAATCTTTTCAGAAAATCATACCCATCAATAGTATCGTACTCGATGTGTTAAGTCAAATTTTGACCAAATTATCCCTCACACGTATTTAAAACATTAAATCAGCCTAAATTCAGGATAGCTAATCATGTCAGAGATCTAAACTCTTTCTCTGACAGAGTAAATAGGGTAAATCAAAGAGAAGCATTTGTCATTACGAGAGATAGTATTCCACAACCATCTCTCGTAAAAGCCTTCACTTTCAACCTCTAGTACTGTAAGACTATTACAATAGTAATGTACAAATGGGTATTATTAGTTGATCATGGTCAAGATCATGTAAACATGTACATATCTATATTAAACATCAACTATTTTCATTTTCTCAAACTCTTGTTTATACAATTCATGGTGTTGCACAAGTTTATCGGACCAACACGATGTTCAGATGCTCATTGACCTTGTGTTAGAGTACACATTGCCTCTTGATGAAAACATCTTTGTGTGGCTTTGAAGAAGCTTCATCTAGTTTATGGCCAATGTTGTATTCCATAAACAACTTCATCATTGAAGTTCTTGATAGTCTTGATCATGAACGTGTTACACTTTTCTTCCAGGTTGGTTTGTTCATATTTTGTTGCATGGATTCGGGTGATAGATAAAGCATACTTATTGGCTTTACAAACTCGTAAGTTGGAGATATATATTTTTTTTTCACTTGAAGCTGGCAAGAAAGATACACTTGAAGAAGAGATAAACGTGCATTTGCACACATGAATTTTAAAATATAAAAGGATCGTTAAACCTAATTGAATTGAGCGGTTAGACAATCATGTAAATTCTTGTAACTCTTTCTATTTTGGATTATTCTAGCAACTTGCTAGTTTTGTTAGGGCTAATGACTTAAAAAATCATCTAACTTGTCACTTTTTGTTATTGTGTCAATAATTTTTTTTTTTTTTTTTTTTTTTTTTTTTTTTTTTTTTAGTACAAACTTTCAAAGTTTGATAATTGTGTGTATTCTATGATCATTTTTCTCTTACTTTTTTCAAACTTTAAATGGTAAAATGGTTATTTTACATGGCTGAATTGTCACAAAATACATACGATGTATTCTATGATCATTTTTCTCTTACTTTTTTCAAACTTTAAATGGTAAAATGGTTATTTTACATGGCTGAATTGTCACAAAATACATACGATGATCGAAATTTGAAAGCTTAATACGCACAATGCGAAATAAAATGTTTAATACATACAAAGATAAAAAGTGTTAAGTTAGGTGACTCTTTAAGTAATTAGCCTCCCCCCGCCCCCCCCCCCCCCCCCCCCCCCCCCCCCTCTCTTTTCTTTTTTTTTAATAAATTGTTGTTTAAAAAATTAAAAAAAAAAAAAAAAGAAATCAAAAAAAATTAGAGTACATAAAATACATATAATGAAGTCTAAACCCTAGCACCAATTAAACAAGTGATATTAATAAGAATCTTACTAAGGAATTGGATTACTTTTAACACGAAACGTTCAACGAAAGATACTTTGCTTGACGACGCTATAGCATCATCACACGTTTAGATTGTTAATAGAAGTAGGAGTTTACGTCGCTCGTAGACTGATTGGATCATGAATCCATTCTTTGCTCTGATTTTACCTTGTGATGTTATTTTTCCTCTAGTTTCCTACTAGAGATTCAATAAAATCATGCTGTTCAAAAAAAAAAAATTTTTTTTTTTGGACCAAATGAGTTACAACAAGAGGGCCATATTAAGTAAGTATACTACTATAGTCACTTCAAAATGTTACAGCAACGAATTGCAAGCATAAGTAGGACCACGAATACAACAGGCCTAGGTGCATGGGACGTATTTTCGTATTTCTATCAACAATCTAAGAGAAATAAAGATTTTTGTTTTCCTCACACAATGTGTCTTTAGGAGGCACCTTCAACTCGAAACGATCCAATGCAAATAGTGATCTAAGCATTAAATTAACCAATTGATTTGCTTGTGAAGTAGTAAAGGTGCCATTTCAGTCAACAGTTTACATCTCAGATTGGTTAATTCAAGATTGATTATTTGAAATCTTAAACCAAAGCAAAAAAGGCTGCAGGACCACATAAACAAGGTTAATTACGTCTAATTAGTATGTGTGGTATAAAGAAGGAAAATGATAAAGCTTCTTTGAATCTTTGTCGCTAATAATTAAACAAAAGCAAGAGAGCAATATATAGAACTCCAAAAGATTAAACTTTCACATTAGTCGAGAAATTCTTACATGATTTATTTGTACTTAAAAACAAGTTAGACCATACACAGTTAAACCAAATAAACCAAAACCACTTCATAGTTTTCCGAGCCATACCGAACTAGCCGTCATGCAGCCATTTTTTCTTTCCACCTCTCTCCTGGTTTTCAAGTGGATATACACATACTTATCTGGTACGAAGTATTCTATCCGTCTCAAAATTATTATTATGAGAGAAATCATAAAGTTTAATAAAAATTAGACTACTATAAATCCCAACCACTTAAAAGGAATATTCCTTTAATATATTCTTTAATTTTTACTTAAAAAGTAAAACGTATAATAATTTTGAGACATCTCAAAAATAAAATGTGGACAATAATTTAAAATGGATAAAGTAATTATATAAATATATACTAGAAAAAAGAAGTTCCTGACATGAATCTTATTTTATTGTCGCATTTATTATTAGTAATTTAGTTGATAAGTATTAATATTACTATATTAGACGAGTTTATTAGATAGTGATTATGAATTAAAGTTTTATAATGTAATATTTGTTTAAAAATTTTTATAAATAGATTATTAGGGTTGTAATTTACTAAATGTGAATTATATGAATTGACTAATGATTTAATATCATTATTGAGAGAGTTTATTCAATCTCTCAAACGTACTATTATTCTATCTTTGTTCTTTATTAATCGTTTATATTTCATTATTGATTCGTTTCATAACATATTGGTGTAAGAGATGTTCAATTATGAGAATATAAAAAGCAAGTTATTGTTCATACTAGAAACATTGTTCACGTTGGGATTTGGTGTTCACATCCCCTGGAGTTACTGTTCATCCATAGAGTAATTTTAATTCTCGTGATTCGAAAGGAATAGCAGCAAGAGATATGAAGACAGGGTTAACTAATGTTGCAGAGATGATGAAACAATTTTTTTGTGTAAAGGGTTTTCCCGGTAAATGTATTACACCAAAAATCGTTGAAGTACAAAAGGTGTAGGTGAAGTTCTACAATCTAACCCGTTACATGGGCAATAAGAGTGCATCATAGTGCAACAAACCAAACGGCATGAGAATAAAAAACCAAACTCATGCACAAGCTTACAACAAACCACTAACCAAACCACTAATAAAAATGACACAACAATTCTTATTACTAACAAAGAAAGAAGCAGTAACTAACTTTCTAGACAGCCAATAGCAGGCCAGGAACTCACCAACCAAATAGCCACTACATCCCTATAGCTGGTATGAATAGGCCAAACAATTGCTCCGGTTCACTTGAGTCTGACATTGAAGCCAATTCCAAATAGCCTTCGCGACTAACTTCCATAAAGACGAACAAAGAGTAAATACATGTAGGAGATTCGTAATATTCATTCTATACATCCAAACACATGCACAAGACCAACCAGGGCCTAGAGTATGCATGATCAGGCCTTACCCCTCCAACAACTCATGAACCAATCCAGTCAATCCAATAGATCTAGCGTAAAACAAACGATCAAAACCCTAAATCATAACGATCTAGGGCTAATACGCATGAAACCCTAACAACATTAAGGGTCTTGAGAATAACAACGGCTGAAACAAGCCGCGCCTCCAATCGGATGTATAAGAAAAAGATTCGAAAACATGATTGGATAAATTAATCAAACAAATCAATCAATCCAAATCCTTCAAAAAAAAGTGATAAGATTCCAATAGCAGCAAGACGTGCCGTTCCACCAAACAAATCAGCCACAAGATAAAAAGGGTGCCAATAGACAAAGCATTCCGACCGTAATCCCATAAAATCCTCAAGAAAACTCAAAAATCAATTGTTTAAGCCCCTAAGAATGATCATAGATGATAGATCTAGGAGTAATGAACAAGAGGAATCGAGTTATATGGAATGAATGGTTAGGGATTTGATGGTGGCTGGAATCTCCTTTTTCTCTCTCAAGGGGAGAGAAAAAACCCTAATTTACATCAATTATGCTGACGAGGTGATGAAACAATTTCAATCTGAATGGAAGGAAATTTTAATACGGCTCAAATCTAATTTTGAGAAGTTTAACAAGCTTCCAGTTTAAAGTAGGGGAGCATATTAGACAAGTGCAACTTTAGTTTGAATCCATAGAGGCTGTAGTAATAGATTAGAAGAATCATGAGGGGCAAGTTCTTTCATTCGGAATACAACCATACCAACGATGCCATAAAAATAGGAATGAAGGCAATGGGTGCATTGGACCAAACCAGAAAACCTAAAACAAATATTAAAAGAAAATGTGATAGTGAGATAAGGTCCTTCTTTGGGTTGACAGAAAATACCCAATTGCATTGTTGTTTAGGCTGAGACACCATCATCGAGGTTTTGCACTTTGCAACATTTGGAGTCTTAGGTTGAATGTATGAAGAGAAGTCAGACAACATCTTCCTCGACATGTCTACCAGGTTTACTATTGGCCGATTTTGCACTACAAAAGAAATCAAAGACAGGTTTGGGACCCGGGAATCAAAATCATTCAAACCAACACCTAGGGGACGATGTTTTAAGGGGGGGGGGGGGGGGGTATTGATATAAATCATATTATTATTCTCAGTATTTATTATTATCTAGTTAGTAGATAAGTATTAATATTATTTTATTAGGCGAGTCTTATTAGATAATGATTAGGAATTAGAGTGTTATTAGGAATAGAGCTTTGTTTATAAATCTAAGGTATTAGGTTTGTAATTTACTGGATGCTAAATTATATGAATGAATTAGTGATTTAATATCATTATTGAGGGGGCTTATACAACTTATTCGAACGTCAGTTACTCTATCTTTGTTCTTTATCACTCGTTTATATCTAGTTTCTATTCTGTTCATATCAGCTCGTTAGTGATATATACATGACAAAAAACAAGGTTTTATTTTTTAAAATTATCCTCTCATGAAGGATGGACACTGTTGCAGAAGCTAACAAGGGTTATTATTATTATTATTATTATTTATACACCATCACTTATTAACAATAAATAGGATTTTACAAGAAATTGGTGGGGAGCCGAGAAACCAACTGGGCCCCCACACCTCTAGCAATAGCGAAACCAATCCTATTACAAATATGAACGGCAGTCCGTGCTCCAATGTCTTGAGTCAAAGAGAAACGTCGAATACGCTTTAGAAGAGTTACTGCATCTTTCTCAAGTTCTTCAAAAGAGGAGAAAGAGAAAGGGAGGAACCCATATCCGATATCCACACATTTGGCCTCATACTTGACACGTTTACGTTGTGCAGCTTCAATAACCGCACGACCTGACATAAAATCAATCATACCAGATTGTGTCAAAGGTGACACGTATTATTATTATTATTATTATTATTATTATTATTATTATTATTATTTGATATTCTTATATTAGTGAGAGAAGTAGAAAATTGATAATTTCGAACATGGAATTGAATGGATTGTAGATCAGATTCCTTCTGGTATGAACCATATTCAATATATAACACCAAAACGGATTTGAAATGACCCGGCGAATGGTTAAGGGGCTGTGAGTTGTTGCTTGGGTGTATATAACGCTTTATTGGGGGAGGGTGTGTTGTGTGGCTTTTGGTGATCCTTTCAATAAAGCAAAAATCTAAGTTTGCCAGATTCCTTTCTTTTTAGACTGCAAAAATCACTCTTTCATAATACACTTCTTTTTTCCTATATATTTTTATAAGTATCACCCTTCACTTTAGTTTTGGTAATTATTTGTGTGTAGGATTTGCTATTAAACTACACACTCTTCTACTTTTTTAACACACGGATGAGATGAGCAATTAAGAAGGCACTCAAGATCCAAATATTACCATGTGGTTGTTTTTAATCTCATTATCACTCATCATTAACCTCTTTTTCTTTTCATCAACATATTTAGAGATTGACTAAGGTTGAAATATTTGCATGTTTTTAGACTTTTAGTAGAATAATGCTATTAAACTGTAAATGCACCAAATATTTATTGTTAGGAAATGACTAACTCCCTCGTTCTTGTTCCAACAATTCCTCCTAAATGATTGTGCAATGTGGTAAAATGAATGGAGAAGATGACGAAAGAGATTTTATTATTGAAAGTGTCCAAATGTCACCATTTTGATGTTAGGAGGCTGGAATAGGTACAAATATTAGGAGGATATCACATTGCTCATTTTATTACTGTATTTCATAGACGTTAATTACCAACTTATATAAATCTTGATGATGACAAACCCCCGCATACATGCGATTTAATATGACATTCGTATGAACATGAACACAGTTCTTTATCATATTCAATGCATGGGAACCGATTTGTATGCATATGTGTACGTAGTTTCCCCTTGAGTACTTATATCGGATTGTTTCATGACTTGACAACAAACATTTACCAAAACCACTTATACTGTTCATCTACTGTTAAAGTTATAAACTGTTAAAAACACCCCCTTCAATATACCAATAATACAAAAACACCCCTTTATGTTCTTCAAATAATAAAAATTAGATTCTAAACAGATCAACCTTTGTATTTTAATACCTTGTGAAGTTTAGTAACAGTACAAATACACCCTTAAACGTATAGAACTCTATATTTTTACTCATTTATATCAATCACTTTACTGTAGCTAACATTTTATATTATTGAAAAAACTTGCTATATTAGGACTTCATTAATTTGGTAGTTACATAATAAGTGTTTTTGCACCGGCTGCAACGCCCGGGGATCTAGTTAAAAACAAATGAGATTCAATGTTTAGGTTATCTGGGGATCAAGCCGAGTCTTTGTCTCAGATGTTTAGGATAACAGGGGAATCCTTGTGATCATTACCCAAACTCTCCATGAGGAACCTCAAGATGTGTATCTCGTGAGATTTGAACCTAAGACCTGTGGTAAAGACATATTGGTGGTGGTTAGACCTAGAACATTGCTCTATCACTCTACAGGAGGGAAAAAAAATAAAAAATAAAATAAAATAAAATAAAAACAATGTCCATGATAATAAGTTAAAGATAAAGAACAAGAATAATATTTGACAAAGATTTGGTTGGAATAAGTGACCTATTTAAATACCAAGCAAGTATTCTTGTTTCTTGTTACGTATGGAGCATGAAGACGTAGACAGTCACTTCACCAACAAAAGTTTTGTAGGGTTTCAACAGTTTTCTTGAAGAATATGCTCAACTAAAATCACATTTTCTCAGTTCACAAATATAAATTGAATAAGCCCAACTCAGGCACCGAACATCATTTGGATTTTGTCAAAATGCACCAATAGATATTGTTATATATATGTAGACATCAGCTAAAATCTGAAGGCAACATTACCAGTATTGATGTGTATAAATACTCAAAGCTTAAAATGAACGTATAGTTGATGGAAATATAAGTTGATCATCATCATTGGTAATATAGAATAATCAACATAGATGCGCACACTTACACTCATGAAACACTTCTTAAGTACAAGGAAACTCTCATACACATTAATAGAATTAACCAACACCATATAGTACTATCACATTAAACTTAACATACTGTATACCTACCACTGATCCTGCAGCTCTTCAGCAATCAAGCGCTGAGACGTGGAATCTTGATTAATCGACCAAATTACATTCAATCTACGAATTAGCTAGAGTTTGAAAATCCGTGTTAAATCACTTTGATACATGCATTTCCCCTAACCCAAGATTATAGGAAATTAGTAGTTGGAGTAGCAGTGCTCACACTAGGGAATTCTGCCCATGAATTTCCAGCCCATGCTTGTTGATTAGTATTCCCCAACATACCCAAAAATTGCCTTGATAAGTTTAAGCCTCGATTGTCTTCTGCCTTCACTGGAGGATCAATCTGAGGGTTATCGATTCCAGAATTCTTTGATCTCATGTCTCCTCCAACCATCGAAGACGCTTGTGCTTCAGTTACTCCTTGGCTTTGATAGTTAAATAGATTATTAGTATTGTTTGGTACTTCAAATCCAGGCAAGAAAGGCAGTCTCCAATTTTCACCACCACCAATTGATAAAATATTGTTGAAATTGTTTCCATTTGAGCTACCACTTCCGATTTGAAAACTTCCAATTTCACTTTGAGGCTGAAATCCAGCAATACTTGAGCTAAGATTTCCACCAACACCTCCATATTGGCTAAGAGAACTCATGAAGGGTAATTGAAGTGAAGATGGATGTGGAATTTGAGTACTTGTCATATTATCAGAGTTACTCCTTGGAGGACTTGCACTTAGTGATTTATTGGGCCCCGGTTGGCTTGGGGATTTTGAGCTCCTACCTTTGCTGCTTCGTTTGTTTCTCCTGCAACCTCCACCTACTGGAACATTTCTTAAAGCCCCTCCTCTAGTCCAATAACGCCTACACGTCTTGCAAAAGTGCCGAGGTTGTGTAAGGCTATAGTTATTGAAGTAGCAAAATTTCGTATTGGTAGAATCACATCGCGGGCAATTTAGCCCTGGCTCGGGCAAGGGTAGTTTAGCTAACCTAGCTCGATCCACCATAGATCCTGGTCTAATCGACCCTTCTCCACCTACACCCCCTCCACCACCAGGCTGTGGAGGTGTCGTTGATGGTGGAAGATTAGGGTTTTCACCAACTCCAACGCCTCCGCCGACAGCCCCACTTCCATGATGGTTTGATTGCTGTAACTAAACAGAAGAATACAAACAAAAAAAAGTAAATAAAGGGTCATGGTATATTCAGCAAGAATGAGCATATCATCTTTATTACAAAAAAGATTTTGCTTTAATTTTTGATTGGATGAAGAAGTAGTGATTAATTTCAAAAGATCATACCTGATGATGCCAGTTGTGGTGATCAAGATATTGTGGAACTGATGAGAAAACCATGATTTAAATTTGAGCTTTAATTCTTTTTATCTTTTAGAAAGGTTTCAAGGGTTTTTTTGGAAATATATGAAGGTGGGGAATCCAAAACAAGAGAATAAAACACTGAGAAAGGAGAAATTAATGGGAGGAAGAAAGAGGGTTAATTTTCTTTTTATTTTTATTCAAAACTTATGCTATCTTTCTTTTTGTATTTATTATTAAATTTAGGGTTTTCAAGAGTGAGTGGACGAAGTTTCTTAGCCTTTAAGCTTTCTCAGAGTGACATTATATGACACACAGTTGCATCTTAGTGCTCCGGTAAAAAAGAGACCTCTGACCCCTCCATGCATATGTACATTACACATACATACCATATATCTATATGTGCATGCATGAAAAACATATTTAAAAAAAAGAAAGTGTGTGAGAAAAGAAATATATGCACATATACATATGCACGAAAATGCGTGTGAAATATCATTGTTTTCTATGCAATATAAGGTGCCATGATGGTAGTGGGATCAAATCTCTTACGTACTTAAAATATCATAAACTGGAAATATGCAGGAGGAAGGCCACTAAAGAGTTTCATGAAAGCTGAGTAAGATAAGAACGTGTTTAAATCCTACAGCATAATTAATTAAGTTGTTTCTATAAGGGCATTTGGTATTAAAACTAGGGAAGGAGTTAGAGAATGATACTAGGGTTGGATAAAGCGCTACAAAAACAACTCTATCAAGTTAAGAGTAAATTTCATACATCATTAAACTACTCTATCAAGCACTATTCAAAATTCAAATAAGAGAGTGAATTTTAACATCGTCGAAAAAGTAGCTCCATATATCTTATCAAGGAAGAAGTGTTATTTCTCAATCTGGACCAAATGATAGTTTGAATGGTGGCCGATGATATATGAAGGTGGTATTAGATTGACGGGTTACGCACATATACCGCTTGCCAAAAACCCGTTATTAATAAGTTTTGAACTTAATTAGTTGTATCCAAACACTAGAATTATATTTGCTTCGACATCAAATCACTAAAGAGAGTAGGTACTCTTTTGGAAGAAATTAAAACCGGCCTTTTCTTTACATGGATATATAATTAATAAAAATATGAAGTCGATACCTATTTGCTTAAGTTGGCTTGGATCTCAGTACCTCAATTATCTTGTACAAACACAATGTAAGCATCTCTTTTAACTAGCGTCATGCTAGTGCATTTTTTTATGTAATTGTCGTTAAAAAAAAATTAAGTTAATTATTTACTTAGCATACAAATATACAATATTAATGTTATTTTTGTTAAGTTAATGTAGTTTCATGAGGCCACCATTGATTTTTCAATCAGTATGCTGTATGAATTTCAAATAGATAGCATTTGATTGTTTAATCTTCTTTGATGATATTATTATTAAGTTTGTTTAATTTAGAGCGAGCACTAATTTTTTCTGTTTAATTTATTGCTCTACTAAATTCTCGAAATATTTTACTGACTTAAGTTAATAATTGGCGCTACAAATATAACTCAAGGTATGTATAGATGCAGTGGTACACACGAGGGCTTGGATCATCTACAAATTTCAGGAATAAGGCGTGTTGACATAAAACGCGCGAAAAATACACCTTAGGTGATGATATCATGATTTTATTCCTCACGTTTTTTGTTACGGCGATTTTATTCCACATTAGGATCGCGTGTAAGGAATTGAAGGATTCATCCCAGTTCGTTTTCATTGATCACTTGTAAACTCCTTTTTTCGAATGGCAGAATATATTATAAAACTAGCGAGCTAGATAAAAGAATTACAAACTATTAGTACAAGAAGTTATAGGATCACTTATCCAAACAAAACTCCTATCTAATTCTTTTTATGCCTCCTGGCTAGTTTGTTTATGTAGAGGGAAGTTTACATTTTTGTGATCTAAGATGAAAATTATTTACGACTTAACTTACTTTTATAACATATTGCTAAAACTGATACAACAAATAACGCTTTGTTGATTTTACCCTTAGCACCCACCGCACACCTATTTCTAACGTATCTATTATTTTATTTAATAGCCTACTACACCCCAACGTCACATAATCGGTCATATCTCCTCGCACGCAACTCCATTATTACTGAAAGTTGCACCGTCTTCACTGTCGTCTCATTCCAATCAAGTGACACCCATCTTGTATGTTTTCCTGCACACCGGATTTAGACCAGAATGATTGTGAGGATGTTACGATCCATTTGGGAAGTGAGTGTCACGAGATAAAGAAACAGGACCCTATTCACACCCAACAGTTGCTTTACTACGACATCCTACAAATTGAAAGCAAATGTTTTAATAAAATGGGTCATTTTTTAGTGATTGTAAATATGTTGTGAATTAATGTGAGAGAGAACGCTGACATGATATTTGCTTTTATATGAACAAACTTAGGGGAGGCGAAAGAATTAAAAAATCATCATTAATCCGGCGAAAAGATTAGATAACGAAACGATTGCGAATGTGAAATAAAGCTCGTACTTTTTATATTTTTACTTGATTGTGTAACTTAATATTATGAATCATTTGCGGATTCTAACCTTAACTTACGATTTCATTTATAAACATGTTTATTATCAAGTCATTCTATCCCATTTACATTTACGAATAAATGCTTCCTTTACAAAAAAAAAAATGACAAATTATATCCTATCTTTTCACCATATAACCCATATTGTTCTACTCCTACCTCATAGATCCATCAACGGAAAAAAGCCATCTACGGATGTTGTAAGGAACTTTTCGTTCTAATACCAAGGTCAACGATAGAGTTCAGGGATAAAATCTGGTTTCACGAAAGAGTTCTAAGCTCTCATCTAAACCGGATGTTGTTATGTTACGAATGGAATTACTTTTATTGAACCAATTTGCAGAAATGTGATATGAGACTTCTATTTGTTAAGAATCACATTAATTAAGCTATTTATTCTTATAGACCTAAAAGTTGAAGAATATATGGGTTGATCGTATTTACTACCACAAGGTTCACAAGTGACATTCCTATGCTCTCAACCTTATTTGATGAAATATGTCAAACTCCTGTATCAAATAGAAATTGTGGAGCTAATATCAAAAATGTGATATTTCTTACACAATACCGTGACACAATATTTGACAGCAACTTTGCCACTCTTCTTCCACATCTGACGGCTGGATGATTTTTTTCTGAAAAATAAGGAAAAAGGAAATATGAAGTACATTGCATACTTAGGACAATAATATGGTGTTTTCTCTCTTCTTTGGCTATGAAGAAGAAGAAAGGAATAAAGCACAACATGAAACCTTCATATCTTACAGCAACTTTGACACCAGTCAATGAAGCAAAATAGAGATAACACCGAATTCACTACCATGATCCCAAAGTCACAGAAGTTAATGAATATTGGATATTTCGTTGTATTTTTTCTAGAAGTGATTGTTTTAAAATTCAATTTAATATAATAGTGACATTTAATATATTTTACGAGTTGATTACGATTGTCATTACAAATTTTTGTACATATATGTTACATTTTACATAATTGGAAAACATTAATTGTTACAACAACATAACTCTATTATAGAGAAATTGTCACACGACATAGATCTATCATGGGAAACTTGATGAAGCAGACCTGATATGTATAGAAACCATGAAGATGTCAAGTCACCAACATAAGTATTCCGAACATGTATTTCACAATTACTTTTTATTCCCAACGACGCGTCTTGTTTTTACTAGATGAATCACGATTGATTTCAACGCAACTTACTTTTGCTGATTGCGACGAAATCTATGAATCATCCACAGTGTATTGACGAACTCTAAGTTTATAATCTCTTGTAGTTACCAAAGCTTCGAATTCAAAACTTTTTGAATGAACTAACGGTTTAACATTTTAGATGAGATTTTTAGAACAACTAGGTTGGGTTAATGCAGAACGCAGATTATCAGTAACTATAAATAAGGAAAATGAAATCGTAAATACTTTGTAATTTGATTGTAAATTTTGTCACAAAGCACAGAGTGATCTGTCATATGTGTACGTCATATATATTGAATTCACATTTGGTTCGCAATACATTTGTAGTTGATCTCACTTTTCTTTTGTACTTAGAAATGATCTTCAAGATGCAAAGGGATATATTTGGTAACTTAGGGCTAGCTGCAGAAACTACAAACGTAGTTGCATTTAAGCGTTAGACATTCAACAGGTAAAACATATTAACTTAATATATTAAAGTACACTAAGTAATATTGACATTTGGTATTCCTACCAATGAAGTGACTAAGGATGTGAATTCTGGTATTCCAAATGAAGCTAAGGAGGACGGGTCTTTAGAGACTGGTAATGCATTACAAGAACCGCTTGTGAATGATTCAATGGGAACAAAGGAGGTTGGTTCTACTCCTATAGTTGAGAAAATTGGGGATCTTGAAAAGCTACTTATTGATGGTAAAGCTAATCTTGTGAATGATGATGGTCATCCTATTAAAAATGATGATTATCCGGGGTCTACTTCTTCTACTAAGAGGGTTAACCCATTCTCTATGGTGAGAGAGATTGTTGTTTCAGACAGTGATGAAGAGGAGGTTTTGAATACTTTTGATGAGTCCATGAACCTATTTGGTGGTGGTCATGATCGTGAAGATGATTATGATGTCTATGCGGATCAGGTCTACGATCTTCCAGGGAATTTGGATGCTTTATATGACACGTATGGTAGCTCCAAGGTCTTGGTGGGAAGTAATTTTGCTTTCATAGGAGTCTAATGGTATCTTTTGAGTAGTGGTTTTTTCTTATTTAGGGTATGTTTAGCACAAGTAGGAGCTGGAGCGGGTTGCTGGAGCATGTGACTGAAGCTTTTTTTTACATGCTAGTACAACTAGCATTTCATTTAGTAGCTTATTTTTTTAACAAGCTCCTTCAAGACTTGTCAGCCAAACGAGACTTATTTTAAATGGTAGCTTATTTTTCTAAAAAAATAATTTCATGCTACGATAAGCTCTGATAAGCTCATGTGCCAAACATAGCCTATGTAAGCTTTTTCGCCTATGTAACGGGCTGAGATATGAGATTCACTCATATCCTTTGTACTTAAACGTTTTTTTGAGTAATATATTTACCGGGACTTTTGACCTTTTACCCAAAAAAAATAATATTGACATTTAATTAAAAAATAATAATTATAGCAATATAACATAAAAATGACTCTAAGTCGTAAATAATTTATATATTGAGTCAATTGAATGCAAAATTCCTAAGGCTATCCGGAGTGGATGGTGAGCAATGCATTGTTAGGGGTCACCTCATTCGTGACCACCAAAACACATATCCCCTGTCACGCTCAAATCAAGCAACAAAGGTGAATGGCTCACCACTTGGTTTTCATGCAAGTTTAATATTATTTATTTGGTTTGTGAGTGTATATGGAGTATCTAGTGAGTATATTTGTATAAAGTGAGTATTTTAATAAAATGTGAGGAGAAGGTAATCAAAACAGGTGAAAAGTGAGCGGGAATGAAGGAAAGTAAGAGGAGATAAAATGTTGAGGTGACGATGACCCGGTCACTATCCACTCCCTTTATCCTAATCATTTCTTTGCTGTTAATATCAAGAGCTCAAAAATCAAGAAACTAGGTTTCTGTATCTTTGAAACCATGGAGTACACCCATTTATTGAACTATTGACTACCCTTTAACGAACTTATGCCATATGTTACAGCGCATAATTTATCTCTCATCTTTTCTTTCCTTTTTCTCCTTTTCTTGATTACTGCAACACAACCCTTTATTCTCGGCATGATTGCATGGTCAAATACAAGCACATACTTGCTTGCATCATACTAAGTTACTTTACTGAATTACATATCCCATTTGCTTGGACATATATGAGCAAAGTTAACTGCAAATTTAAATATGTAAAGCTAAATTACTTTAACTAATTAATAGAAATATTGGCCTTGGTATTACAGTCTCTCTCAGAAATAGTTACGTTCTAACTCCAACTTCTGAAGGATCCATGTATGTAATTGTTATACGTATGCCAAACAGACACAATTTGCAAGATAATTATTTGATTGGGGTGTTAGTTGTCCAGCTGAATTAGATCAAGTTTTTATTTCAACGATATGTTTGGAGAGGTTGGTATGCAACCAAATTTTTAACGAGGTTTGCCACTGTCCACCAAGCACTCTACTTTAATTAGGTAACTGAGTAGACTAATAACGAACATGTAAATCGAGTCAAGTTGGCAATACTGTTTTCTGGCTCTGGATTCAAATTCTATTAAGTTAAAGAAACTTTTGATTTAATCTTACAATCTCCAACAGAATATAATGAAGAAAAGAAACATTCAGGGATAATTATAAGTGCACGTTAAAATACTTTAAATTATCAAACTTAAAATATGTTTAACAAGGAGATTAAAGACGTATGACAATCTAAACAGAAACATGATGTGAGTAAGGCGACTCTGACCATTGGCAAGAGATGAGATATTATGAGAGTCAAGTAAGGTTCAAGAGAGAAACGGAGTTCACATTTATAAAACATACATTTATCAGGATTTACTGTATCTTAGCTACAGTAGCACAAATCTACAGTAAATCCACTTACAGTGAACAGTAGAATGTACACTTACGGTGAACAGTAGAATGTACAGTACTAACGGTCGTTAAATTACTGTACATTCTACTGTTCATCCGTTAATTTTTTTTTTTTTTTTTTTTTTTTTTTAACTACTTCTTTGGCAAAACATCCCGCGGCAACACACGGGTGATCCACCTCGTGTTTATTAATCATCGTTCGCCTAAAAAGATTTTTAAAGCGAAATGCCGAAATATATGAATGGTTAAATCTTAACTAATCGTTTCGTCCATCAAATATAGGATCAAAGCCCTTGTAACAGTTCAAAATACCAAAATGCATTTATATGCACATACAAATCTATATTTCCAGTTGTAGTCAATATAAATGCATAATGTTATACTCCGTATTTCTCTTACCACTGAGTATTTGTTTATCAAATAATTATGAACGTATTACTCTTACTACTGCTATATGAAACTATCTAGAAGCTAGAAAGAAGATTTACACCAAATTAGTACAAGCAAAAGAAGGATTCCAGTTCCAATAAATCCAATTTTATTAAGTATTTTTTTTTTTCCTTTTTTTCTTCCATAATTCCTATGAAGAATCCATGAGTGCGATAGAATTTTAACTTCCTCCATGAACATTTCTTTACTAGGAGGTTTCAAATCGAAGCACACTTTATTACTAATTTACTATGATCTCCAAATGTCCCAACTGGCGGTTTGAATAACTTCATCAAAACATATTATAGGTCATGTTTAACAACAAGTATTTGGAAGCGTTTAGGAGCGATAAGCGCTAAGCATAACAAGCGTTGAAACATGACCAAGTGCTCCAATCTTAAAAGCTTCCCGAAGAAACGGCAAGCGACAAGCGGCAAGCATTTGCTTGTTTTACACTTTATAATTACAGTTACAGCTACATTACCAAGCACGTTTTTTTAAACAAACAACTACTGCTTACTGCTACCTGCTTGCTGCTTGCTGTTTGCTGCTTGCTGCTTGCTGATACTGATATATGTCGCCAAACATAGACATATATCGTTTGTAGTTTAGACTTTTACTTTGAATATACAGTACTTACTACTTAGGCTTCATTTAATTAATAAAGTTAAAGTGATTTGGACCTCTTGATCATGTTGTGTCTAGTTTTTGCCTTCAGACAGCTTCAATTCTTTTGTGACAAGATTTTATTTTTATCCATTAGCATACCATCATGAGGGAGGTCCAGGATCAAAAGAATAAAGAGAAGTGGGCATAGATAGAGACATTTTTAATTTCGTCCATCAAAGTTATGATGATATAATTTCAAATGTTTAATTGAGGTGGTAATACTTAACTTTGTAGATTTATTAGTATGTATATTTGCTATATTAGAAATGAGTTTTTCCCAACCCGCGACAACCGCAGGACGTTTACGCCAATGCTAACAAAGTTTAATACATAAGTACAATTGTTACTCACTCTTAGTTGCAACATTTGTTGTTGTATGAGACCAAATGCGATGTTTAGACCTATAGTTCCAAAACTAATACAAAGTTTACGTTTGCGACACTTTCATAACGTTATCGATGCCTAGAATAGAATGGTTAATATGTATCTTGGTTTGAGTTTAATACATCAGCGGTCTCGTAACATTTTCCAATATGCGGTACAAACAACTCATTTATGCAACATGTATGGGTCCCAAAAACGGCGGTAACTAAGAATCCAAACAACTTAAAATACAAAGATTCATCTAAAGCTTGATTTTTGTTGCACTAATCCTTCACACAAAAGAAAGTATAATCAAAAGCTTACTTTCGATATTAACTTGAAAACAGATAGTTACAGCATGCATTAATCTAATTATACAGAACATTGACCCATACATGCATGTACTGTAGTGTAGCTTAAACCACTAAACGAAACAAAATAGGAAACAGATGTGTCGGGTTGCAACACACAAATTTTACAACCGTTCTAGGCAATGTACGTAATCGTTGTAGTGTCGTGTAGATAAAAGGGGTTAATCATTCTCTAGAGAAATAGTGAGGTAGGCTCAAAGTGTATTCTGGGATAAATCTAAAGGTTGAAGGAAGATTATTTTTTGTTTTTTTAATGTTTTATGAAAGCAAGTAAAATCAGGGTTTAGAGAGGGGTATGTATTTTAAACTACTACTTAAACTAATATGCGAAAAATTAAATAAACAAGTAAAGTAAAATGGTAAAGAAGCATATTTACCTAGGATGCACAACTTTCTAGTTTTTTCTCACCAAATCTATCGAATTGTCACTTCCTTGTCAAATGCAATGAGGAGTATTCCTTGTTACCTATTGCGGGTTGGTTAGTCCCACGTCTATGAGCTAGCCTAAGTGAGTGACGCCTATCTGGATGTCATAACCCACCCAATAACTAACTCACACAATAAATTCCCATCATAGTTAATAATCTAAGACATAGCACTAACTAGACGTGTTTTAGTGGACGTTCAAGCTAAGCTACGGGATATAGCCAGTTTTCCAACTTCTAACACACACACCACATCAACAAAAGACAATAGATCAAGCAATTAACAACTAGATTTCATGCAATCCTAAGTAAATACTAGGTGAATTAGCCAAGCATAATTAATGAAGAACAATTATAAGCAAAATCACCAACAAGAATTAAAGATTTGATTAAGATGAGAATCATGAGAATCCATAGATTACAAGATGTCTATGGAATGATTAAGACCTTTAAAGTTGTTGGAAAAACACCTACCTATACCCCATAATCGAACTTAGGGTTTAGGGCTTAGAAAAAACGAAGTTATGAGGTTCTATCTATAAGCATATTGCTGAGTCGTGTGGTGAAAACATCAGCTCCAAAGAGTAACGGCGTCCACTCATTTATTTCCGATGTTGTAGATCTTCTCGTTCTCTTCATGTGGCAATTTGAATTGCCCAAATTCGAGTTCGTGTGAAGAAGTTATGGTCAAAACAAAATCTGGTACTCCACGCCTAAGTTGTGATGGCAATGACAAAAAATCATGTTTCTAAGGACGAAGACACGATGCCCATCTCCACACACTGAGCCGATACAAAAAATCTTGAAATTGCACTTTCTAGGCTGAATTGGTAACCACGTCAGAGATGCCGATCACCTTGCTGAATTTGTCATTTTTCTTCGTTCTTCATCCAATCGAGCCCAAAACTTGTACATTTTTATCGTTTGTTCTCCCAAGTACCTAAAACTCAAATAGAAGGAATTTAGTGAAATAATTGATTGAAAGTATACAAGTTTAAAGGCTAAATTGAAAGGATTATGTGCAAAAGACACAAGAAATCTTTCATCACTGGTAATTCACAGAAACGCAGAAAGGCTACACTAGTGCACAGAAAATGGAACATGCAAGGGGAAATAAGAAACGGGTTATAAAATGAAATGAAAGCAGTTAGGAAATGAAAATATGATGTTATTTTCATTCAGGGATTAAACGGTAATTACCCGAAGTATAACTTTATCCGAGATAAATATTAAGGGATAATAAACAACAAAAACCTAAAACCAATATGGTATGGGGTACGATCGACCGACCCTATCAAAGGGAGGGTTTAGTTTGAATTCTTGTCAAACTATGATACATGTTGTACAAGTATTAGGATTATAGAATGTTCCCTTGTACCCATTCTAGGGATCCTCAAAAGTCAAAACTAAACCATAAAATCCTCTCCTCTTCTCCTTCTCCAATCGATCGGTCAACCAAGGGTACAAACCCTTAGTCGACTTCCACTAATTGACTTTAGTCGATTTATACCAATCGACTTCTAGTTAACTGGTTTACCCTAGTTTCGTGCTAGCCTAACTTGCGAAGGTTTGAAACACTTATTCTACCCGTGCAGTACTTGTGGATATCAGACGCGGTCCAAGATTCAGTTTTCCTCCTAAAAACCTTAACTGATCGATACAATCTGATAGAAGCTTATACAACTGTATGAAACAAGTAAGTCTTCTATAAACACCCTTTATACATGTATAGAATTAGGTTATATCAATGTTTAGTGAGATCTGACTATTAGGGTTTCTGGATACATGGCCATTATGTGTTTACTTCCGTTGCTACATGTTTTATTGGCCATGCGGGTAACCACCAGAAACATACATAAATGACAAAAAAAAAAATATGTATATATATATATATATATATATATATATATATATATATATATATATATATATATATATATATATATATATATATATATATATAGTGAAGCGTTCAAATGAGAAGCCTAAATTTTGTGAGAACGCGAGAAGCAATCCTATCCAATCATTTTATCCTCCTTTAACTTTAATCTAATAGCTAATATTAGTTAATCAACTTTTTGAAAATTTCTTAAAAAAGTTTGAAAAATTTTTTAAAAAATTTCGAAAATTTTCTAAAAAATTTCGAAAAAAAAAATTTAGAAAAAAATTTTCGAAAAAAAATTTTTCGAAAAAAATTTTTTCGAAAAAAAATTTCTTTCGAAAACTTTTTTTTTTTTTTAAATCGATTTTTTTTTTAGAAACAATTTTTTTCGAAAAAAAAAATTTCGAAAATTTTTTTTCGAAAAAAAAATTTTTAGAAAAATTTTTTTTTCGAAAAAATTGTTTTTCGAAAAAAAAAAAATTCCGAATTTTTTTTCCGAAATTATTTTTCGTCACATGTGAAAAAAAATTTGGAAATTTTCACGAAAATTTTTTTTTGTCACGTATGAAAAAAAAATTCCGTCACATGTAAAAAAAAATTTCGTCGCATGTAATTTTCTTTTTCGTCACATGTGAAAAAAAAAATTCGAAAATTTTTCAAAAAAATAGTTAGCTAATAATAGCCATTAGATCAAAGTTTAAGGAGGATAAAATGAGTGGTTAGGATTAGTTCTCGCGTTCTCACAAAAATTAGATTTCTTACATGAATGACCCGTATATATATATATATATATATATATATATATATATATATATATATATATATATATATATATATATATATATATATATATATATATATATATATACCTCATCAAGTATCCCTACATTTGGGATTTGCTTATCCTCAAGCAACTGTGCTTTTATCCTGATTAAATTACAAGTTATAGGGCATTTAGCATTTGTTTAAAAATAGTTTATGGCACAACTTGTTTGAGAATACAATTTTAATGGTCATCAAGCATGAAACATACAAGACTAGAATGACATAGTGCAAAGGTGTATATGATTGTATATATAACAAATGAGAATGTAAAATTCATTCACTTACCATGACATAGTGAAAAGGTTATCATAGGCTTGATAGAGGATCAAACTTCATCACTTTGGCATAAGCACCTAGAATTTACTATCTAAGAGGTCTTTACAAGGGTTGTAATGTAAGGTGTCGGGTAAAGGATACACGGCTTAAGGATATGGGGGAATTTTTAACTGGTGGTAAGTTAACAAAAAACATGGTGTTGCTAAGCTTTAGGAAGCTTTAGGCTCACTAGGGGCTGATACTCTACAATCCAGATGTTAGAATCACGATATGTGCTCCGTTGTGCATGTATAAGTCAAAAGGAAGCTTCAGGCCCATTGGGAGCTGATAATATGCAATCCATTTCACGAACTGGTGTCTCTTGACTTCAAGGCGCGAAGATGTTCAGGTATGTCATCACCAACTGTCTTGTAGTTGCAATGTTGATCCTGTCTAGCACCTTGGTCATTAGTGTGTTGAATAGATCTATGGAGGAGACTTGTTTTTGTGAGCTTTGTTCGTGGGTTGACATTAGTAATATGGTTGCCTGAGTGTGTTGATATCAAGGCATAGGGTGTGTAGGTCTGCCTGGATATACATGTTGTTGGTGGTACAGAGTTTGCATGTTTTAAGCCTAGAAAGTTGATTGTGGAATATTTTGTAATGGTATAGCGTTGTAACTTGTTATTTGTATTGTTTGATGTATTGCTTGATTGTTAGGTCATTGTGAGTCTGTGTTTATGGTGTGTATTTGTGGTCAATTCTGGCCCAATTGCTGGTTTTCACGCATTAGCATGTCCAGGAAGGCTATGTGTGAGTTTTTGAAAGAATAAAGTTCTCTGGTGATAAGAAAAAGTTTTTCGGCAAATCGAAAAAAAAATTCAATGAATGGAAGGGTTGTTTTGTGGCTATATTGTTACGTATAGCACGGATGGTGCCATTTTTACGTAAGGTGCGTATTTAGGGAGGAGATAGCAAACCAGTTTGGTTTCCCACATTCGGTAAGGAGCCCAAGGTGTGACTGGAGTTACGACCTGGGGTAACACTTTCAGTGTAGCTAGTGTGTGAAGGGGTTGGTCCATTCGTCGGACTAAACTTACTGTTTATAGGGATGGTCCTAGGGTTTCATGTCAACCTGGAAGTCCATTAATAATTTCAGGATGGTCCACGTAGTGGACATCCAATGGAGGAGACAGGATTGACACGTGGCGTGTTTTCTTCGACCTCGCTAAATACATGGAATGGTACATGCCTGATTGCAACACTACCTCTAAGCAAATGAGGCAGCGGCACATGTTTATTTGTTCCAATCGTCTTCGAGTGAGCCCTAAGTTCTGTCATTGCCTGAAGGTGTTGGCGAGACATTTGAGTCTGGCTTGGGAGTTCGTATCCATTTTGTATTATGATGAATTATGGCCGCTGTTGGGCTTGGTTATAGTGTATGGATCTTTGGTTGGTTGAGCTGAAAGTCCTATACGCTATCAATTATAGTTAATTAGATAATAGTAATTAACACGGAAACATGTGATCAGAAAAAAAGAAGAAAAAAATGCTGTAAATTAAAATAGCATACAAATTATGTATTTATATAGGAATGACATTAAAATGGGTTCGTTTTATTAACTTTCAAATTTAGAAAAGTAATAATATGGTGACCATAAAAGATGATTTAATATGGCATGATTTGAGTAAAGCTTGATAAATGTGAAATCAAATAGGAGTATTTTGCAATAATTTGCAACATAGCATTACATTAAGGCAGCGTTGCACAAAAAAAATTAGGGTGAAAGCTGAAAACACGCAAAATGCTTTTTCAAAACACACGATGTACGCAACGAACTTTCAAAAAGCTGAAAACACGCAATATACTTTCAAATTTGGAACAATGTACGCAATATGACCTGGAACCAGCAGGTTACCAGGTTTCAAACTTTAAAAATTGACAGGAATAGTCCCTGTGGCTTGCGTTGACTTTCGCTGGTCATCCTTGGACTTTTTTCACCTACAAAAGGTACAATAACGGTCCCTATGGTTTGCGTAGACTTTCACATTAGTCCGTTTTTATACTTTTTCACCCGTTCTCTTACGTTTTTATCCGTTTTCGTCCCTTTTTTTACGTTTTCGTTCGTTTTTATACAATTTCATCCGTTCTCTAACGTTTTTGTTCATTTTTTTTTACGTTTTCGTTCGTTTATATACGTTTTCACACACGTTTTCACACACGTTTTTACACTCGTTTCTACACACGTTTTCACAAACATTTTTACACACGTTTTTACATACGTTTTCACACACGTTTTTACACTCGTTTCTACACACGTTTTCACAAACATTTTTACACGTGTTTTTATATACGTTTTCACACACGTTTTTACACACGTTTTTACATACGTTTTCACACAAGTTTTTACACACGTTTTCACAAACATTTTTACACACGTTTTTATATACGTTTTCACACACGTTTTAACACACGTTTTTACATACGTTTTCACACACGTTTTTACACACGTTTTCGCACACGTTTTTACACACGTTTTTATATACGTTTTCGCACACGGTTTTACACACGTTTTTACATACGTTTTCACACACGTTTTTACACACGTTTTCGCACACGTTTTTATATATGTTTTCGCACACGTTTTTACACACGTTTTTATATACGTTTTCACATACGTTTTTACACACGTTTTCACAAACATTTTTACACACGTTTTTACATACGTTTTTACACTCGTTTCTACACACGTTTTCACAAACATTTTTACACACGTTTTTATATACATTTTCACACACATTTTTACACACGTTTTTACATACGTTTTCACACACGTTTTTACACACGTTTTCGCACACGTTTTTACACACGTTTTTATATATGTTTTCGCACACGTTTTTACACACGTTTTTATATACGTTTTCACATACGTTTTTACACATGTTTTCACAAACATTTTTACACACGTTTTTACATACGTTTTTACACTCGTTTCTACACACGTTTTCACAAACATTTTTACACACGTTTTTATATACGTTTTCACACACATTTTTACACACGTTTTTACATACGTTTTCACACACGTTTTTACACACGTTTTCGCACACGTTTTTACACACGTTTTTAAATACGTTTTCGCACATGTTTTTACACACGTTTTTATATACGCTTTCACACACGTTTTTACACATGTTTTATACACGTTTTTACACACGTTTTTTGGAATTTTTTTCAGGAATTTTTTTCGGAATTTTTTTCCGATTTTTATTTCTGTTCTTTTTTTGAAATTCCTTACAATTTTTTTGTCAAAATTCTTTTTCTAATTTTTTTATGGACGAACACTTAAAAAAATGGACAAAACGTGTGTAAAAAAATTCGGAAAAAAACCCGAAACAAATTATGAAAAAAGTCCCAAAAAACGTGTGTGAAAACGTATGTAAAAACGTGTGTAAAAACGTGTGTGAAAACGTATATAAAAACGTGTGTGAAAACGTATGTAGAAACGAGTGTAAAAACGTATGTAAAAATGTGTGTAAAAATGTTTGTGAAAACGTGTGTAAAACCGTATATAAAAACGTGTGTAAAAACGTGTGCAAAAACGTATATAAAAACGTGTGTAAAAACGTGTGCGAAAACGTGTGTAAAAACGTGTGTGAAAACGTATGTAAAAACGTGTGTAAAAACGTGAGTGAAAACGTATATAAAAACGTGTGTAGAAACGAGTGTAAAAATGTATGTAAAAACGTGTGTAAAAATGTTTGTGAAAACGTGTGTAAAAACGTATGTGAAAACGTATATAAAAACGTGTGTAAAAACGTGTGCGAAAACGTATATAAAAACGTGTGTAAAAACGTGTGCGAAAACGTGTGTAAAAACGTGTGTGAAAACGTATGTAAAAACGTGTGTAAAAACGTGTGTGAAAACGTATATAAAAACATGTGTAAAAATGTTTGTGAAAACGTGTGTGAAAACGTGTGTAGAAACGAGTGTAAAAACGTATGTAAAAACGTGTGTAAAAATGTTTGTGAAAACGTGTGTAAAAACGTATGTGAAAACGTATATAAAAACGTGTGTAAAAACGTGTGCGAAAACGTATATAAAAACGTGTGCGAAAACGTGTGTAAAAACGTGTGTGAAAACGTATATAAAAACGTGTGTAAAAACGTGTGTGAAAACGTATATAAAAACGTTTGTAAAAATATTTGTGAAAACGTGTGTAGAAACGAGTGTAAAAACGTGTGTGAAAATGTATGTAAAAACGTGTGTAAAAATGTTTGTGAAAACGTGTGTAAAAACGTGTGTGAAAATGTAGGTAAAAATTTGTGTAAAAACGTGTGTGAAAACGTATATAAAAACGTGTGTAAAAATGTTTGTGAAAACGTGTGTGAAAACGTATGTAGAAACGAGTGTAAAAACGTATGTAAAAACGTGTGTAAAAATGTTTCTGAAAACGTGTGTCAAACCGTATGTGAAAACGTATATAAAAACGTGTGTAAAAACGTGTGCAAAAACGTGTGCGAAAACATATATAAAAACGTGTGCGAAAACGTATATAAAAACGTGTGTAAAAACGTGTGCGAAAACGTGTGTAAAAACGTGTGTGAAAACGTATGTAAAAACGTGTGTAAAAACGTGTGTGAAAACGTGTATAAAAACGTGTGTAAAAATGTTTGTGAAAACGTGTGTAGAAACGAGTGTAAAAACGTATGTAAAAACGTGTGTAAAAATGTTTTTGAAAACGTGTGTAAAAACGTATGTGAAAACGTATATAAAAACGTGTGTAAAAACGTGTGCGAAAACGTATATAAAAACGTGTGTAAAAACGTGTGCGAAAACGTGTGTAAAAACGTGTGTGAAAACGTATGTAAAAACGTGTGTAAAAACATGTGTGAAAACGTATATAAAAACGTTTGTAAAAATGTTTGTGAAAACGTGTGTAGAAACGAGTGTAAAAACGTGTGTGAAAATGTATGTAAAAACGTGTGTAAAAATGTTTGTGAAAACGTGTGTAAAAATTTGTGTGAAAATGTATGTAAAAACATGTGTAAAAACGTGTGTGAAAACGTATATAAAAACGTGTGTAAAAATGTTTGTGAAAACGTGTGTAGAAACGTGTGTGAAAACGTATGTAAAAACGTGTGTAAAAATGTTTGTGAAAACGTGTGTAAAAACGTGTGTAGAAACGAGTGTAAAAACGTGTGTGAAAACGTATATAAACGAACGAAAACGTAAAAAAAATGAACGAAAACGTAAGAGAACGGATGAAATTGTATAAAAACGAACGAAAACGTAAAAAAAACGGATAAAAACGTAAGAGAACGGGTGAAAAAGTATAAAAACGGACTAATGTGAAAGTCTACGCAAACCATAGGGACCGTTATTGTACCTTTTGTAAGTGAAAAAAAGTCCAAGGATGACCAGCGAAAGTCAACGCATGCCACAGGGACTATTCCTGTCAATTTTCAAAGTTTGAAACCTGGTAACCTGCTTGTTCCAGGTCATATTGCGTATATTGTTCCAAATTTGAAAGTATATTGCGTGTTTTCAGCTTTTTGAAAGTTCGTTGCGTACATCGTGTGTTTTGAAAAAGCATTTTGCGTGTTTTCAGCTTTCACCCAAAAAATTACACGGCTTTTTAATCTTTCTTTAGGTGTTAATTAGCCATCAATCCTTTTTATTTGTGTAAATCGGTCAATGATGGTTAACAATGGTCAAATTTATTGAAAATCAGCAAATCTTGTTGGAAATACCCAAATTTTATTTTAATCAATTATAGTCAATGTTTATATCTATTACAAGTTATTGGTATAAGACAAATCTTGACGCAAATACCTAAAATTCACCGAAAATACCTAAAACTCTTCAGAACTACCAAAAACTTCCCTGAAATGTTAATCCAATTAATCTCGCCTTAACCAATTACAAGCTACATGGAGATAAACCGACTATCGATTCACGATTTTTGCAATCCTGTAGTAACTTTCCTAATCAAATTATTTACTAGAATAATTTCTACCTAAAAATAGCACTTTATGTATAGTAGTCACCGATGGTACCAGATCAAGTAGAAAGTGCTACATTTTAAAAAGCATAAAAAGCTTTCTAGGCCGTTGGATCATAATACTATATCTGATCAAATTAAAGAGGGACATATACACATAGGGGTATACTAGTCATTCCACTAAAAGTAATAATCTATCTTCTTTATACGGAACAAGCGGGTTAGCCCGCGCGTTGCTGCGGGGTGACCATGTTTATGTTTATTAGAATTAAGTTAACGTTTTTTTGAAGATGACATCTAAAATATTAACAAAGAGAAAAGTTAACCTGCATTGGTAAGTTAACAAATCTCATATAGGGCTCTTGTTAACCTACATCGCTAAGATAAGAGCAATGAAGTTGTTTCATCTTTCTTTACAAATAGGAATCTGTGAACTTGTTGCAAGTAATAATTTTTCTAAGCAGAAATAAAAACACACTTTTCATATTTACCATGATGATGAAAAGAAGCAATTTTTGAATGAAAAGAGCATACCAAGAACAACCTATATTTTTTTTTAACAACTTTTATTTGTTTAAAATGTTGTGGTAATTGTTAGCAAGTATTTTAAGTGTTTGGTTTTGGGTTATTTGTTATCTTAGTGTCATGGGTGTATAATTTAGATTTGTTAGTTTCTTTGGTCTTGAACATACCCCCTAAACTGCTAAACATGAGACTTTGGTACACATAAACTACGGTCCAAATCATTGTAAAATTACATTAAACAACATGGGAGTAACGATGAACCTAGAATATCAATGTGTATCAAATTACATTAATGTACAGTTAATTATAAATTGATGTTACCAACAATGGTTACTCCAAGCTTTTCATAGTGGTCTCCTATAGCATGGACACATGACGAATGACCAATAGTGCATCACATTGGGCAGCAGGTAATTTTGCAGCAGCCAGCATACATATATGTGGCATATCAGCAGGGGTTCCAACAGTCTCCAATAGCTCTTGTAGTCAACCCACACAAAACTTTCTTATAAAGATGCAGGGGCTTTCCATCATTGGCCTCAAATGCCTTGTTGGTCAAAATCCTAAAGAGTAACAAAAAGGGTCACATGAATAACCTATTAAAAAATTTAGTGTTGCTTAATAAAAAGGTTTTAATCTTATTATTGAACGTGCAAGCAAGAAATAGACAGCCTATCTTGTGAAAAACCAATGCTTCATACCTCTGCAATTCCACACACTTTGCAAAGTCAGTATCCGTTACCATCTCGTTGGCATTTTAAGCCGTTAATCTTATAGTAACTCGAATGATGGCAGAGACTGCAATGCCAACTTGCAATTACCACTTATTCATTTTTCTACATACTACGATATAAATTTTGATTTGTTACAAGTTCAAATAATTAAACCTATGACAAATATAAAAGTAATTTGCACCTCCTGTGACATATTGCAAGTCGATTTGCATAATCATAAAGCACATGCTGTTGTGAAGTACAAATAATGCTAAACTCGAATGTTACCTTAGTTCTCACATTTCAAAATAATGGTTCTGAGTTAAATATGCATTAAAAGTTTAAAGCGTTAAAGATCCCCAACCAATAAGGTCAAAGCTTTAAGAAGGATACACATGCATATAAAGATTTAGTACTGATCCTGATTCATTCTTATTTTTAGCAATATGCAAACGTCTAACTTAATTAAGCTTGCAACTATAAGCTTTGCATCAGGCCATCCATTATAGTTGCGGTTTCGACCACCTATTTTGGATAAGCTACTTCAGCCTAGTACGCCATAAGTTAAAACAATCCTAATCAGAATTTCATGAATCATATAGGAAACCCATTTGGAACAGCTTACATGAATGCTTATTGATATAAGCTGTCTCAAACACCCTTATTAGATCCTGCTTTGTATCACAGTGGTATTTTGAGAGATTGTTTATTAAAATGGTAGCTCAAACTTACAGTGAATATGTGTGCCAATGAGAGAGATGGAAAAATTAGAGTATACTGTGGAAAGTATCGGTGTCTCCATTGTACATCATGGTCTTGACACCATGTCGACCTTGAACCAATAGTCTCTAGATAACTATATCAATCGGTGTCCAAACCGACTGAACGGCCATGGTTGCACTTAGTTCAGCTGTAGCATTCGCGATTGCAGTCGGTTTAACCTCCGAAACCCTTTGTAGAAGCCCTTTAACCCATCGTGTCTTAGTATAACTGGCCTGCACAACCAACCCCATTAAGTTATAATCAGGCTTCTTCTTCAAGAACAGCTACTTCAGCTAGTAGCTCAAAAGTGTGCAAATTTTTACACACTTAGGCTAGTAATCGGTAAAAGGTGAGGAAATGCTAAAGAAGGGGCAATTTCTGAAATCTTTCATGTTCAGTTTATTAAAAAAAGTTAAAAAGAAAAATTGCATTTTTTTTTTTCATTTTTTTTTTCATTTTCTGAAATGATAATCAACAACCTATCTAATGGAGGCAGCTGACTTTATAACACAACCACCCAAGTAGAATTCCCGCTCCTAAACACTCCCATTTTTATAAAGCCCATTCCTAAATGACCCGTTCAAAGAACCTTTTCAAAATTGCTAGCCAAAAAACTTAGTTTTTGGATGAGCAACATTCTGCAAATCCACAACAGTAGTCTACATACATTAAAAACCTAAAACCAAATCAAATCCCAAAAACACTTATTAAATATCACAAATATAGAAGTAATATCGCTTACAACCAATAGTTTAAATAACGGAAGAGGGAAAAAAAAGAGTTGTTACTGAATTTCACCTGTTTTGGCCCATTTTGCTGAATGCACATCCTCACGCAAAGAAGAACCAAATATTTTATTGTTGTTTCGGGCGTGCTTGCAGTAGATGGCATGCATGGAACATGATCTTGGGTGGTAACTGTAATCGGTTTGGTCAGTTTGCTGAGAATTCAGTGGAAATCTCAAAGTCAGTTATGTAAAAAAGGAAACGGTAAGATTATTAGTAGAAGAAGTTGCATTAAAATATCGGTCATCTGATATTGGCTATCATATCTTTTTCTTAATTATTATACCTAGTGTTCGTTTATACATTATAATGAGTATATAAGAGACTTGTATGCATTTATATATTATAAGCAGCAACGTAACCTCGATGTCGCAATTTTTCTCATTGAAGATCTATGAATAACTTGACTAACCTTGACATGATTGGTGCCTGCAATCTGATGTTTCACGTGAAATGGAAGTACTTGTACTCGCTGTAGCATCTGTATGTAGAATGACAACAGCTTACGACGGGTTAATACAGCTTAAAGTATTAAGCATACTGTACATGTAGCATATGTGAAGTGTCGTACTTACATTGATGAATTGTCACCCTTTCAGCAGCTCATAAGTGCTGTAAAACATAGAAAAAAGAATCGTAAGCAAATACCAACTTCACCCTGACAATTAGTCAAACAAAAATTCGAACAATATGTCTAAAGTATTAGTAATGTTATATGTAAAACAAAACTTGTGGAAAATGAGGCATTCACAGATTGAAAGCTCCAACTCAGCTTATTTCACAGATTAGGAATCAGTCTTATTCCTTCCCAAAACTACCAAATCCAGCATCCGTACAGTAGTTAAAAAAGATTGTATAAGCAAACTTGGGGTGATAACACGGGTCATGTTCTGCTTACCAAGTTGTTGCAACTGTAGTGAAACACGATCCAATCCTGATATACAAATCGTAACATCACTACACATAACCTGAATACTATCTTTTGCTGCATATATCAAGGTTCACAAATGGTTCGAGAATATTCTCAGACTGTGCACAAAGACCATTAGGAAGAAAGGCACTTAACCTGGTGAAGCACTTGCACTGGAAAACAGGGGTCTTAATAACTTAGCTAGTTAGCCCATTCACATGTTTTTTTTTCACAGCATGCTGCACCAAGACCATGCAACTAATTAACATCCTTCTTTTTTTTTTACTTATATATTCTATGCAGACTTGAATTTACCTTTTTTTTTTAATAAAAGCTATTGAAATGGAAAGCGTAATCCACTGTCGTAAGCCATAAAAATTAGAAAAATAAGCGAAAAGTATCTAATATTGCAACTTTGCAAAATTAAAATGCTAGTGAATTATTACCATCAAAATCGTATTTTTCACACTTAATCCCTTATATGTATTAAAAACCATGTTAGTTGCGTTTGCAAGAACAAAGTTACAGGGCAACAAATAAATACACAAAACTAAATAACTGAATGTGCCTTAAGCAATTGGTTCCGAATTTTCGCCCCTTAAGCATGCCTGTTGGCTACTCGTGCCTGACTTTGTATGATTATTATGTGTGCTTTCAGAGATTCCTATCGCCAAAAAAAATGTTAACAATAAATTTAGTAAATACTATTGTTTGTATTATTGTATACCATAGTCATAATATACATACAGATAAAACCTTGAAACTGAACACACCTTCAGATGTGGATGTCTCATAGTGATCGGACCCTGATCAAGTTGTCCAATAAGTCAAGCCATGACTTTCAAATTTTTGATTATCATTTTCAAAAGAATGCATACCTGTTTAATAAGCAAATCCAAACACCATTTTCATGAATTTATATAATCTACTTCTGAGATTTTTATTAGCGAGAAAGATATTGAAAGTATGTTCGTACCACTCCTGCAGCTTGTCGTTACGGCCATTCAAACTCGGTAGGTGGCCTTTCCAGTGGCTTAGATCTCTGACTTTTTAGTTTTCTTCACTGATGTTGTGACAAACTAACACCTCAAAAGTTGGAAACAAACCTGTAAATTATGAAGGGATCTTAATTTGAAAATAATGAAAGTTGGAAACAAACACATCAAAAGATTTAACTGCAAACATCATCAGTTCATCAGCAAGGTAACCTGCAAAACAAATCAATAAAACCCCCAAATTAACAAAACCCTAATTTGAAATACAAATAAAATTAAAACAAATATGTAGATTAAATCATGAACCTTTTGTTTTCACCTACCACGATCGATGTTTTACTCATTCGTTGTGTCTTTGGGAAGAGGGTTTCAAAGAACTTTTTCCCCCTCTTTTTGAGTAACAATCATCATCAACCGCGTTTTTCCCACTCTTTTTCGAGCTTTGAGATTCTTCATCAACTGTTGTCATCAAATTTTTTAGATGGAGAAGACTGAGAGAGAAAGAGAGAGGAGGAAGGGTGTATGTGTTTTCTGTTTGTGTTTGATGAGGCGAAAAATGAACCACTTTTAAGGGGTCATTTAAGCCCGGAATTGAAATTATTTGATCAAATATTGCCCTAAATCGTTCCTTTTGTGATTTTAGGTATTTTGGGAGTGAAATCTGGAAAAGGAAGCAATTCGGACGTTTTTGGAGCATAAAAGTGAAGAAAACGCCAAAGACTTAATTTTCCAAGCTGGGAACAGTAGGTGACGGCGTCAAGAGCAACAATTTGACGGAGTCAAGAGTAATTTTCATGACGGCCCAGTACAGAAATGAAGGCGTCACAAGGAAGAGCGTCAAGAGTAAAATACGTGACGGCCTGGAAAAAGTTAATACATGACGGCGTCAGATGTAGATCAAGGCAGTCCGAGAATTCTTTTGGCGGCGAGATGACGGCGTCACCCATTTGGTCTTGACGCTGTCAGCCTCAATTTCCTATATATAGTTTTCTAATTTTCATTCATTAAAGAGGAACAAGTTTGGAGAAACCCTAAGGCCGGACCATATACGATTTTTACAGGTTTTTCAAGGGTTTTCAGCCCTTGAACCCTTACATGTGTAATTAAGATAAGTGTTCTTTTAATTCAATCAATATGTCTATGTGTTGGTTGTCTATATCTTATGCTTGTCTTGATTCCACCATGCTAGGCTAGATTTATCTTGTGTTTGCTTAGATCTAATGAAACCTAGATGTTGATTATGTGTTGATTACTTGTTTATGGTTGTATTGGATGAATGATTTCGATGTTAGGCTTAAGAAAACTGGCAGATCTCCAAATGGTAACATGCTTGAACGTCTTAGGAAACATGAACCGATGTGCACTAGGTTTTATTGGTTGTATTTAATGCATGAGTAAATTCTAATGATCCCATGTTAGGAGCTTCTTAGCCGGCTCGACATAGGAATGAAGTAGGTACTCATAGGATTGGGGAGTTAAGTGCGCCACCCCATGAATGGTATTAAGGAATACAATCCGTCATCCACGCAACTATAACAACTAATTAACGTGTAAAAGATATCTAGGGAGTAGTGAAATCTAAGTAAACACATTTCTCCACTTATTGCTCACAACCTTAGTTTAATTTAGTTTTATTTTCATTTCTAGTATTTTATTTTGATTGCATCTTTAGTATTGGGTTAGTTGACTAGCAACTAATTCCGCCCAAATCCTTCAAACCCGAGATTTTTACTTGCTTTCTAAAAAAGATAAAAATACAAAAATAATCATCCTTCATCTCTAGAACTATTCCTAAGGTTTTCTAATCCTAGCGAAACTATTCCTAGCTGAACGATCAATCTCCCGGTACTTGTCACTATACTATACTACAACGATCAGGTACACTGCCTGGTGGGGGTTGTAAGCTTCTCAAGATCCCTTGAGAGGTAAAGCCTGGTGCAATTCCCACGCATATCAAGTTTTTGGCGCCGCAGCCCGGGGAATAGTTATTGTATAGGTTAGAATCTCTTTTTATTAGGTCTACTTGCTAGATTCCTTTCTAGTAAGATTTTATTTTTATTTTTAGGTTTTCTTTAGTCTATCTTATTTCTTTGTGTTTTTGTTCGTAACTTTTCACCACCCGACATCATGGACGATGGGAACATCTTTGAACCCGTCATCCCACCACAACAAAATTCACCACTAGAACCTCTTAGGCCCCGAACCTTAGGAGAGTATTCCCGACCTAGCCACCAAGGCTACCGAAACACCATTGAGCTCACCGGAGCCAATGTGACCCCCTTGTGATTCGACACCATCCGGTTGGTGCAAAGCGGATGTGCATTCCATGGACTTCGTTCCGAAGATCCAAACCAACATCTTAAGGACTTCCTTAAAATCGTAGACTCCATAGACCTAGATGTTGAAACTAGAGAGACAACCCGATTACGCCTATTCCAATTCTCTCTACGGGATCAAGCTAGTCAATGGCTTGAGCGTTTACCCGCGGGATCCATCACCACATGGGATGATCTCACCACTCGTTTCCTTGCTCAATTTTTCCCACCGGGGAGAACTACTAAGCTTAGAAATGACATCTTGATGTTCCAACAACGTCAAAATGAATCTCTTTATGAAGCATGGACTCGTTTCAAGGACTTACTCCAAAAAGTCCCTCATCATGGCATAGATCTTTGGCTCCAAGTCCAAATCTTTTATGACCATATCGATCTCTCCACGAGGCGAGCCATTGACCAATCGGCCGGTGGTAAGCTACGTGATCTAAGTGCGGAACAATCATGGGAACTCATAGAAGATCTTGCTCTCTATGACAACGAAAGTTGGAATGATCCCCGTGATTTGAACAAAACGGTCAAGGCAATATCTTTGCCTTCAAACAACTCTAGCACTCCCGACCGTAGGATCATGGAACTTGAGGACCAAGTCAAGTTTCTCATGAAATCCTACGAAGCTCCTAAGCCTTCAAGCCAAGTGAACAAAATCACTTTTTCATGCGAATTATGTAGTGGTCCCCATGACACTCGTGATTGTGTGGAACTCCCCGGAACAGCTTTTGCGGACTATGCATCCTCGCCCGATGAAGCGGGAGATAAGTGGTACACTTTCAAACCTGAGCCAAACCCTTACGATGATTCATACAACCCCGCTTGGAAAAATCACCCAAACCTTAGGTGGAAACAAAATCAAACCAATTCTTCCAATCTGCCTAATCGTTACCAACCAAACGGTCCACCCTCCAACCGTACTTTCAACAACAATCCTTCTAACAACCATGGTAGTACCAACAATCTTGAAGGATTGATGTCTAAATTCATGGCATCTCAAGAAGCTCGCATATCTAAGTTTGAAGCCGATTTCAAACAAAAGCAAAGCGAGATGACCACCAAAATTGACGCATTGTTGAAAGTTCTCAATGACCGAGAAATGGGAGCACTCCCAAGCGACACGGTCAAGAATCCAAAACTAAACGTTAATTCCATATCTTCAGTTTCATCACCCACTTCGTGTCCACAATACTACTCGGTTAAATCAACGAGCACGTGTTTCAAACAAAACCAAATTCTTCAAAAGGACCAATCAAGTAAAACACCCGATATAAAACCCGTCGAAGGTAGAGTTGAAACACCTCCTACGCAAGACCTTGACGATGAATTCAAGGAACTTCACCTTGAACGCCCCGTCATTGATGTCTTAGCCCGTGCTCCCTACTATAATGCCCTCCTAGAAAAATATGAGAAGTTTAAACTAGGTAAAAATGGGACCGCCTTCTTTCAAAACAAGTTGCCTAAAAAGCTTGATGATCCGGGTATATTTGTTTTGCCTTGTAAGATAGGAAGATCCGAAGCTTTCGACACACTAGCCGATTTAGGATCAAGCCTCAACTTGATTCCCTTATCCCTATTCACAACTCTTAAGCTAGGAAAGTTAGAGGAAACAGAGGTATCGATAGGTCTAGCGGATGGGAGTATTGCCCACCCGGTTGGAATGATTAAGGATGTAGTTGTTCACGTAGGAAAGTTAACTATATTAGCGGATTTTCACGTCCTAGACATGGTTAGTGACACTACATGCCCATTATTGGTAGGAAGAGGATTTTTAGCAACCGCTAGCGCCATGATAGATTGTAAGGAGTCTAAGATAGCGGTAGGTGAAGGCGATACTTGGTCGGTGTACGATGTTAAGAAGCATAGTTATGATTGTGATGATGAACTGACACCGCATTGGGTAGAGATGAATAGGAGACCATCTAGATATGGACCTTCGATAGAAAGGAACTTTATAGGACCTCAATGCCCATTCTATTTAGAAAAGGATTTCGTTGAAAAGACACATTCGGTGGAACAACTCATAGCTAGAGATGAAGAGCTAGATCCCTTTGAGGACCCCTTAGTCTTTAGGAAGATGATTGAGTTCTTGAGCGTAATGCCTATTAATATAGAGATGAATAAGTGGAAAAGAGAGGGAGACAAGTGTAAATGGAGGTGGGACAAGCCACCTAAAGAAGGTGACGGATCATGGCATATGAGGATGACTTTGTATGATCCGGATGGAGAAAAGTTTGAAAGGTCATACCATACTAAGGAAACCGATAGGAAGTTGAAACCTAAGTTTGATCCCAAAGATGTCCTCAATGAGGAACTCACCCGTGTCACGTAGTAACCCATGACCTTGAGTCTAGCTACAAGACTCGTAAATAAAGAAAAGCGCTTCTTGGGAGGCAACCCATGCTTTGTGTGATTTTATTTTGTTTGTTTGTTATTTGCTTCCGTATGCATGCTTTATTTTTATTGTTGGTAGATCATGTTTCTCAATTAAATAGTGGAAATACTTTACTTTGTTGTTTTGGCCTAGTCTTAACTCCACCTAAAAGTATTTTTGCAAAAGATAAGTGTAAAGGGAAACCCCAAATATGTTTTCAAGAAACAAACCGATCATGATTCTCCACAATATTAAATGAACATGTATATTCGTATTTGTTAGAGTCAAATGCTTGTATTGAGTCATAATGAAGTTTTGCAGGATTTTCCAGGAAGTAGGACCAAGTTTTTTCCAGAAATTTTCCGGAAACTTAACATAAGAATTTCTGCAGGTCACTTCTGACGGCGTCACGAGTTTCCTCTTGATGGCGTCACGTGTAAAAACCTAGAAATTTTACCAGTTTTGTTTTTCTAACGGATTCTTTAGGTTTTTGTTGAATTATTAAGTTTTATAATCTCCAGGAAATCTGCAAACTTTATTCCACAAGCATTATATCTTATCTTGTTTTCTAAGATTTAGTAACTTATATAGATTGCCGCCGATTTTATGCGAGGTTGCTTTGTTTGTTTTCTCAGGATTTACAGGTTATGTATGACAAGAAGATGATTTATATTCTGGAAGGGAAGCTTTGATTGTTCATTTTTTTGGAGGAAGATCTAACCTGGCCACCTTATTATCTATACCGAGCGAATCAGGGGAGTATTTGATTTCATTCGTTTTACTTATTTTCACTTTTACATTCTTTACTTGAATATTGGGGACAATGTTCATCCTAAGTGTAAGGGGAGGGTAAAATGATGATACCTTACAGATACACATTCGCTTGAGTTTGTTTGTTTAATAGTTGATGAGTAATATAACTATGAGAAATACTTGTTAGTGCAATTTGAGCGCCAAATTTAAATTTTTTTACAACATTTAGAAGTGAAACTTTAGCCATAGCAAGCGTCTCATGGATAGGAGATTGTATGACTAGCACATAACCGTATCATTCAGAAAAATTTTCCACCCAAATATGTGAGGTTCGCCTTTAGATTTGATAGTAAAAGCATTTACTATTAGTGATTATGAGTGTACCGGTAGCATTTAGATTCTAGAACTTGCATTAGTGATGCATCCCGAGACCGCTAGTGAGACTAGATTCGTGTGGTAGGATTTACTACATGATAAGAGGCATTAGGATCACCCTTGTGTTAAACCCGTATCATAATTACTTGACCATTTAAGTCATATTACTTGGCTAGTTAAGTCAATTAATTTTTCCCACACCTTAGCGTTGTACTCATTTTTAGTACACGAAACCCCTAGTACACCCCTCCGAGCCTATCTTTTCATTTCTAACTTTAAGCATTTTACTTAAAGGAAGAATTTGTTACACCCCACTTAAATGTACAACCAAATCACCTTAGCCTTCCGTGTATGCGCTCATTTTTAGAACATTATTGTTATTTGTTAAACCCTAAGTTAACTATCTAATTGATTACATGGTTGCTAAGTCGAGTCATATCCTTGTACATATTGTTTTGGGACGATTGAGACTCATGGGTAAAGTACTTATTTTATGGAGTAATGGGGAAGAACATCATTTATTACCCCCATATGTACGTTAATCTTAAAAGTACTCCAAGTGTTTTAATTTTCTTAATTCAAGTCATTAGATTAGTTTATTGTAAAGTATGTAAAGATTCAAGTGTAAGGGGAATGTTCATTCCCTATGGTGTATTATTTTGGATGGTAGGGTAAGAGTGTATGCACAAAAAAAAAAAAAAAAAAAAAAAAAAAAAGAAAAAAAAAAAATCGAAAATGTCAAGAAAAAGAAAAGAAAAAAATATATATAGAAAAAGAAAAAGAGAAAAAACATACGGACTACTATCCCGTTTCATTCTATGTTTATTTTATGTTTTTGGTTATTTTTCGTTTATTAGCTTAAGTCGAGTCTAGTCTTGGCTTAGCAACGCCATATTGTACATGTAATTAACCAAGATTGTTAACTCGCCACCAGTAAAGACTGCCTATATCCAACAAAACCGTGTATTTCATATCCCTACACCTAACGTTACAACCCTTTAAAAGACCTCTTTGATAGTTTATCCTAGGTGCTTACGCCATGTGGTGGAGGTTTGATCCTTTCCCAAGCCTATGGTAATCTATTTTGCTATGACAGGTAGTGAGAGATATCTTCCGTTTCCATATTGTAATTTATACTTTATTACACCCGAGAGATGTGAGTATCTAAACACTATTTGTGAGGTGCTAGCGTATGACCTCCGTGCTTGTCTTTGGTCTTTAGTGGAACGATTATTTGTTGTAATTACTTTTATATTAGTGTTAAATGACCCCTAACTTGTATTTTGATTAGAATAAAAGCACATTTGCTTGAGGACAAGCAAATCTCAAGTGTAAGGGTATATGATGAGGCGAAAAATGAACCACTTTTAATGGGTCATTTAAGCCCGGAATTGAAATTATTTGATCAAATATTGCCCTAAATCGTTCCTTTTGTGATTTTAGGTATTTTGGGAGTGAAATCTGGAAAAGGAAGCAATTCGGACGTTCTTGGAGCATAAAAGTGAAGAAAACGCCAAAGACTTAATTTTCCAAGCTGGGAACAGTAGGTGACGGCGTCAAGAGCAACAATTTGACGACGTCAAGAGTAATTTTCATGACGGCCCAGTACAGAAATGAAGGCGTCACAAGGAAGAGCGTCAAGAGTAAAATACGTGACGGCCTGGAAAAAGTTAATACATGACGGCGTCAGATGTATATCAAGGCAGTCCGAGAATTCTTTTGGCGGCGAGATGACGGCGTCACCCATTTGGTCTTTACGCCGTTAGCCTCAATTTCCTATATATAGTTTTCTAATTTTCATTCATTAAAGAGGAACAAGTTTGGAGAAACCCTAAGGCCGAACCATATACGATATTTATAGGTTTTTCAAGGGTTTTCTGCCCTTGAACCCTTACATGTGTAATTGAGATAAGTGTTCTTTTAATTCAATCAATATGTCTATGTGTTGGTTGTCTATATCTTGTGCTTGTCTTGATTCCACCATGCTAGGCTAGATTTATCTTGTGTTTGCTTAGATCTAATGAAACTTAGATGTTGATTATGTGTTGATTACTTGTTTATGGTTGTATTGGATGAATGATTTCGATGTTAGGCTTAAGGAAACTGGCAGATCTCCAAATGGTAACATGCTTGAACGTCTTAGGAAACATGAACCGATGTGCACTAGGTTTTATTGGTTGTATTTAATGCATGAGTAAATTCTAATGATCCCATGTTAGGAGCTTCTTAGCCGGCTCGACATAGGAGTAAAGTAGGCACTCATAGGATTGGGGAGTTAAGTGCGCCACCCCATGAATGGTATTAAGGAATACAATCCGTCATCCACGCAACTATAACAAGTAATTAACGTGTAAAAGATATCTAGGGAGTAGTGAAATCTAAGTAAACACATTTCTCCACTTATTGCTCACAACCTTAGTTTAATTTAGTTTTATTTTCATTTCTAGTATTTTATTTTGATTGCTTCTTTAGTATTGGGTTAGTTGACTAGCAACTAATTCCGCCCAAATCCTTCAAACCCGAGATTTTTTCTTGCTTTCTAAAAAAGATAAAAATACAAAAATAATCATCCTTCATCTCTAGAACTTGTATTTAGGTTTTCTAATCCTAGCGACACTATTCCTAGCTGAACGATCAATCCCCCGGTACTTGTCACTATACTATACTACAACGATCAGGTACACTGCCTGGTGGGGGTTGTAAGCTTCTCAAGATCCCTTGAGAGGTAAAGCCTGGTGCAATTCCCACGCATATCAGTGTTTCTGAGTTGTGAGTTATGGATGATCTAGAATTTGTGAAAGTGGGAGAGGGAGTAATATCAGTCACTCACAAAAATAGTATAAATGTACGATGGAGGTGATTAAGGCCGGTAAACATTGAACAGTAACTTCCCATATGTTTCTTGGCCAATGGGATGTTGCCAAAGTGGTATGTTACCATTGTTGCCCCTTTGACTTGGGTTAATCACAACCTCTCAACCAATAGCAATGAGAATTAGACACTAATAAAGAGTTTATATTTAGTAATTAATGTCACATCAACTTTACCGTTTATATTAAATTATAATATCTCATCTCCTTTCCCAACCAGATCCTCTCCTTATCTCCCACCAGATCCAAAAATGAAACGGTGATCTTCATCATCGTCACCACCATTGCACCGCCACCAACACCATCACCATTTTAATCAATACCTTGAAGAAATCCTGAGGAGCAACACTAGGTAGATAAAAATAGTATCCATTAACAAATGAAAACAAAACAACAACACAGATTCGTAGATGAAATCATAATATTCCTCGTAAGTGGTGGTTAATGGCAACTCTTTCCTCTTCAATATCCCTTTCAACACATATTATGCCTCTCTCTTATCATAAACTTCCTTTGAAAACGCTGCCCGTGCCATCTCTCTCTCACCCGCCATTGGCTGTCACTCCGACCACCGCAACGACGACATCTTCTTTCCTTTCTTTTCTTTTCTTTTATAAGGTTTTTTTGCTTTTGCTTTTGGGGGAAAAATTTAACACACCAGATATAGTTAGATAGATAAGATGAAAGATGTCCAACCCATTTTTGTTTTTTTTTTATAATAATCTCACACCCACAATTTTCCAACTTTTACCAACATCAAACTTTTTTTTAAAGAAAAAAAAGTACACATCTATAGTTCATACCAAGGCTGTCAAACTCGCGAGTTTACACGTAAGATCGTACGATCTTACGTGCACACCAGTCAAAATCGTGTAAGATCGTGGTAGGATCGCATCTGAGATAGGATCGTAAATAAGATCGTAGGATCGCACGTAAGATCGTAAGATCGACACGCGATCCGAGTTCATTTTTTTTTTTTTTTTTTTTAATCTTTTAAGTCCATCCCACTTGCTTAGGCCAAAAAAACAAACGTGAGTTTTACTAATGTCTAATGATTAAACCACTATTGTTTCAATTTCTAAATAGATTATAGTTTATACATAGTTTTCTACTTTTCTAAATATATTATAGTCTAAAAGTGTTAAATAGTTTAATTTACTTTACATCACTGTCATTAAACTAATCAAATGTATGTTTTGGAATGCCACTTATGAAGCGTTTGTTTTCTTAAAATCATGTTGATGGCTCGTATGTTTTGAGACATTTAGGACCTATGTTATGTAATATTATTCCACTAAATCGTTAATGTAACGATTGAAACTTGACTTTTTTTGTGTTTTACTATTACTTTGGTGTTTGAAATTTGAACTTCATCATTTTCAAGAGGATATTATATGAATTTATCTTTGACGTTGAGTAGAAATGTAAAATAGTTTAACTCGTATATCATTTGTTTACAAAATATGACAAATTGGTAGGATCGTAGGATCGCAATCCGATCCTACGATCTCGATCTTGCAAAAACAAAAACGATCATGCGCAGGATCGCGATCTTGACAGCCTTGGTTCATACCGAACACTTCACCGCTGAGATTATAAGGATTGATAATTTTTATTAAACGCATAGGAGAATGAGATTCTATTAGTTTCTTTTTTTATTATTTTGGTTTTGTACTTTGGTACATAAGACTTGCAAATTGTAACAGATGAGATGGTTTGGTTTGGGGATTCAAAGCTAGGTAGTACCAAAACATAGCTTATCAAATGTTACTTCAGCAATGTAAGTTGAAAAATGATGCTGAATCAACACAAAAATTTACTTTGATATATCAAGATGTTTTTAAAAAGTGATTGTACAACTTTATATTTGATACGCTTATTTTTTATAATGTTCATCAGTTCATTAGTTAGTTTTGGTCATCAGTTATTTTTATAATGTTTATCAGTTCAAGTTAGTATTGTTAATTAGTACTTCTTCTAATAAAACACAATGTTTATCAGTTATTTTTATATTGTTCATCAGTAAATTTTGTTCATCAGTTATTTTTAATAATGTTCATCAGTTTAAGTTAGTATTGTTCATCAGTTCATCTTCTAATAAAAAACAATGTTTATCAGTTCATCAGTTATTTTTTATATTATTCATCAATTATTTTTGATAATATTCATCAATTATTTTTTATAATGTTCAGAAGTAATTTCAAAAATAACGTTCATCAGCTATTTTTTATATTGTTCATCAGTTATTTTTTATAACGCTCATTAGTTATTTTTTATAATGTTCAACAATTTTTGAAAAAAATAACATTAATCAATTATTTTTGACATTGTTCATTAGTTATTTTTAAGAATGTTCATCAGTTATTTTTTATAATGTTCAGTAGTTTTCAAAAAAATTAACGTTCATCATTTGTTTTTTATATATTTCATCAGTTATTTTTTATAATGTTCATCAGTTATTTTTTATAACATTCACCAGTTATTTTTATAATGTTTATCAGTTATTATTCATCTTTAACGTGTGATATTTCACTAATATCAAATCATTTTTGAGTGATTCAAATTTTTGGATAAAGGATGGCCAAAAAGCTACAACTTTAGTGTTTTAAGTTTTATAAAATTCGGCCTTTAAACTAGACAAAATTAAAGCTGAAAATGCCGAAATTTCAAGAAAAATCAACACTCACTTAAAAAGTTAAAAAAAATTGCGATTCATATATCATAATGCATACCAAATTAAAGAGAATTAAAATTTTAGAATTATGGTGAAATCGATTTTACATAAAAGTTTGTTGTTTGAAAGTTATTTACGTTTGAAGTTTTGGGATGAATAAAAAAATGAGTTAAAAAGACCAAAATGCCCCATAACCAAAATTAATAAGAGAAAATGGAGAGAGTGGGGAACACGTGTCACTAAATGATAAGCTTTCTAGACTTTTTAATTTGTTCCACTTTTCAGTGGATCGCATCTCTATCAAATTTTAATATTAGGTTTAAGCTAAATTTCTTCTAAGTTTTAGCGATTTATGATTGTAAAATCTAGGAATATGATTGATTGATTGATTGATAGCAAATCTAGAGCCCGTTTGGTTTGTAGATGGGTTTAGGATTTGAATTTGTATTTGGATTTGAATTTGAATTTAGATTTAGATTTGGATTTTGAATTAAATGAAAGGAGAGAAAATAAATGATTGATAAATATATTTTATAAATTTATTTAAAATAAGAAATGTATAAAAATTAGAAAAAAAAATAATACAATTATTTGTGGCTCACAAAAAACATCATATACCTGAAAAAAAAAGGAAACAAAAAAATGAATGGTCCACATTTTTGAAACCCAACAAAACCCCACCAAATTATAGTGGATTCAGATTTGGGAATCAAAGTTGTGTGTCAGGGGTGTGGAATTGAACCAAACAAAGTTTTTAACGAATCTTTAAATCCAAACCCGGTAAAAACCTTGAACCAAACGGGCCCATAGTCTTTCCTTTATGATGACCTTTATTATGTAAAATAGTTTAAAATTTGTACTTGTTACCAAATTTTGAGCTTTGTGCTGGTGTTTCTTAATCAAATCGAATTACAAGGAAAAACAATCAAATCGAATTCAACTATCAATCTTGTAAATTCCACCACTCACTAGTACAAACGAGGCTTCTGCCGGCGACATTTTCAGGCCCTTTCCGTCGACATGTCGACGGAACCATACCTTCCCGTCGACATGTCGACGGGAACATAACGACGGCTGTGCTTCGTCGGGAACAGTGTTCCCGTCGACAATCACCGTCGACATTGTGGGTCCCACATCATTTTCCAGTCAAAGGAATTTGATGTCCGTCAACTTCTTCCCGTCGACATGTCGACGGGAACATATAACTAATTAACGTTTTAATTAATTGATAATAATTAAGTTTTATATTATGCCGTCGACATGTCAACGGTAACATTAAACCCAAAATATTGGTTATTTAATTATGTCGTTGACATGTCGACGACATAATATTAAAAACAATATTCATTTTTTAATAATGTCGTCGACATGTCGCCGGCATAATTAAGTAACCAATATTTTTGTTTTAATGATGTCGTCGACATGTTGACGGTATCATTAATAACATCCTGCTAACAGTAGGCTGCAAATATAGCAATTTTCCATATTTTTTCCGGATTTTCCGGAAAAAATCTACCAAAACCTGTAACTGTAATAGCACCTATAACCACTCAATATCAACATGTCCTAAACGTATAACTCACCATCGGTTAAAACACTTGCAAAATATCGCTAAACACCCTCAAAATGCATAAAAACATATAAAGTCTACAAAACGGGGTGTGGTAATATCTAAACCTAGCTGCCATATCCACAAATGTTTTAATATCCGCGACGTTCAAGTCGCCAAAAGGTTAAACTATACAATACTAACATATGGGTCGCCAAAATATTGTTTCAAGCATAAGTACAACACAAAATACCCAAGTTTGTACCTCTACATCCAAAATCACTCGTGATCATCAGCAGGACCCTCATCATCGCCAGAACCATCATCATCGCCTCTGCGACTCCCGCTCCCTCCAGCTGACCCACTACCTCCAACGCCACTGCCCGAGTCATCCACGTGCTCAGAACCCGCCTGACTAACATACTCGTTCCATCGCGGGTTGGAGGAGATAAAACCTGTGACCAAATCGATCTGCGCCTTCAAGGCCTTACGCTCTTCAGCATCTCGACGGCTCTTCTCCTCGGCCTCAGCAATCTTCTTCTCGGCCTCAGCAAGCTTTTTCTCCATCTCGGCGTATTCTGAAAATGAAATAATCAAAATTAAAAAACATCTATTGCAATACTTAATTTGAGTCATGATCGAGTAATCTATAATTAATATATTATCAAACTGTATATACCTGGAGGTGGAGGCGGGGTGTATGGTAACGGTGGCCTGGAGAGCCCGGGTACGACCCTACCCCGTCCGGCGATGTGGCCCCGCTGCTTGCCCTTCAAAACCATCGCAAGTATCTGCTCATCCGTGTACGTCACCCCTTCCGGCGTATTCGCTCCCAGATCTCTCAGCCGAACCATCTCTTCCTATTTAATTGAGAAAAAAATTGAGAGAATTTATATATATATATATATATATATATATATATATATATATATATATATATATATATATATATATATATATATATATATATATATATATATATATATATATATATATATATATATATATATATTCGGGTTAATTACAAGATTATGTTTCAATGAATCATTAAAGTGCGTGTTTGGGGAAATAAATAAATAAATAATAAATTAAAAAAAAATAGATACTTACATATTGAACCCGAGCCTCATCCTGCAACCACGTACCATCATTATCGCAGTGTGTGTCATAAAACGACTGGATGAGTGACGGGTATTGTTTGTCCTTGCTGTTCTGAAACTGTATATACACATGCATATATATAAGATGAAACAAATTAAAAATGACAAATCAAACACCATATTTATTTTAATTAAACTTAAATACTTTTATAAAATTAAAATTAATTACTTTTATATAATTATAATTAAATAATTTTATAAAAATAAAATACTTTTATGAAAATAAAATACTTTTATGAAAATAAAATGTGTCTTACATAGTCGTGGCGAATAGCGGCCAATGACTACCGTGGCGGCTGTACACCTTCAACTTCTTTCGGTTCTCCTTGTTCACAGCAGCACGCTTCAGGTTCTTCTCATTCATGTAAAACTTGATATGCTCCTCCCACACAGATGGCTCGACGTTTGGAGGAGGGTTTCTTCGTATCTCATCCACTTTTTCAGGCCCACCCGGCCCGTCGAAGTAAACCCTCTTCATCGTGCCCTTGTTGTCGGAGTAGACCTTAGCAATATACGCATTGAGTCCCGCCGAAATGGTTTTCCAATCGGGATCGCGCATGTGGGTCTGCAAGTCGAAGAATTGCTGCAAACAAATATAAACAAATATACACAATTAAACAAATTTAAATAAATGTACACATTCAAAGAATTAAATATAAAGATATAATTAAAAGGAAAATAAAATAACTGACCCCGAGTCGGTTCATGAAGCCCTGTCGAGTCGCTTCGTCAAGGTTGTGCCAGGAGGGATAGTACAACGGCAAGGACCTAACCAGCTCGCCAACATAGTTACTGAACCATGCGCGGTGGGCCCCAACATGAGTAAATGTCCTCTGATCACGATACTCGAACTCGATCGATTGCGGGCCCGAGTTAGTCACGGATTTCCTGAGGTCTAAGTTTTTGTTGGCTTCACGGACCTGTGCCCTGCCGCCATCCCGACCTCCACCCCTGCCGCCAGCTTGTCTCGCTCTACCTCCTCGTCGAGGTTTTTGTGACGAACCTACAATTGAAGTGAGTGAAAACGTTAAAAAATAACAAGTAACAAAATTCAAATTATCAAGTTTAAGTTTCTTACCACTACGGTGACCGCTAGTAATCGAACGATAAGGGGGTGGTGGGTCATCGGCACCGTCACCACCGTGACCTCGCGCTACTGCTGCCATCTGTAAAAGTACAAGTTGAATTAACATATAGAAAATCGGGAACAAATTAACATAAGCATGCACACATTCAAATACATACACATTCAAAATAAATATACACATTTAAACAATCCATAACAATTTCATTCAAATAAGCTAAGTGTCGTTTTACAAGTTACAATTTAAGATCAATTTGCTACATCTACATCACTATCATAAACAGCATCAGTCGCATCTTCAACTTCATCATCAGAATTGTTTGCATCAGAGTCTGCTAAATCATAAGGATCGTCGTCCTCATCATCAATAAATTCATCGTCGTCATCAACATGAATGATTGGTGGTGGTGCCTCAACTAACGTTGATCGACCATCGATATTTAAGGTTTCAAATGCCAAATCATTCAAATTAGCAGACAGTTGGATATTTGATGAGTTGTTGCCATGTATCACATCATCATCGTCTTCTGCCATAATGACATCCCAGGTTGTGTTGTGATTCACTTCTTGGACGACCTTCCAATGGAGTGGTCATCTGACAGGATCTTCAAGGTAGAAGACTTGTTTTGCTTGTGTTGCGAGAATGTAAGGTTGATCTTCAAACGCTGTGCTACATGCCCAAATTTGTGTCAAGTTGTTTCTAGTGTTATAACGTTCGACTCTACCTCTTTTGACCAAGTCGAACCACTTAACTCGAAACAGCACAACTTTGAACTGGGTATACGCGAACTCCAGAATTTCTTCTAGCTGACCATAATACATTTCTCCTTCCTTCTCGCCAGGAGAACAAATTCCGCTGTTCTGAGTTGTACATTTTACATCGCGGCTGTGTACAACAAACTTCACACCGTTGACTACGCAAGAGTGAACTGAGGTTACAGTCGATAATGGTCCACAAGCCAAAGCGAATAAGTCGGGAGTACAACTTGGGTCATTGTTTGTGTAAAGTTAACCGATCTATGAACAAAGATAAGAATAGATGGAGATGAGTAATATATATAGTCGTTATTTATACAAGGAAATACATATAATAAGTTTACCTTCGTCTGAAACCATATAGGAAATTCTTGTTGCATGTCGCTATCAGGATGTTCACTGAAAATGGACATGATATTAGAATTAATCGAAAAGATAACTTGGGAAAAAGAAATTTCAAAATAAAAACGCGTACTTCTCGAACTCGTTCATGTACGCGTCGATCTCAGGACTGTTGTGAAGTACATACCATATCACTTTCTTCATTTCTTGGAGACCTAACCGGATAATTGTCTCTTTACCAGACGTTTTACATAGTGATCGGAACACCTGGAAATCACTTGTTGGGCGAGGACAGCCCTGAGATGCAGTGGGACGATTAAATTTTGTCCCAATTTCACCCCGAAAATAACGAGAACAAAAAGTTAATGCTTCGTCTGCAACATAACCCTCCGCTATTGAACCTTCCGGCTTAGCTTTATTTTGTACATAGTTTTTTAGCTTCTTCATGTATCTTTCAAATGGATACATCCACCGAAATGAAACAGGCCCGCCTTCAAGAGCCTCTTCAGGTAAATGCATAACTAAGTGAATCATAATGTCAAAAAAAGCAGGAGGATATATTTGCTCGAGACTGCACAAAATTTTGATCAACTGGTCTTTAGCTTTCACCATGTCATTCACCATCAAAGTTCGGGTACAAATTTTCTTAAAGAATGAACAAAGCTCGATTAATGGTGTATAAGTCGGTGTGTCCAGATATTGCTGAAGTCCATAAGGAAGTAACCGTTGCATCATTATATGACAGTCATGAGACTTCATGCCCGTTATATTGTTATCATCTTTGGTCACTTTCGACTTGAACTTGGATCCGAACCCATCTGGCAGTTTAATTATTTTGATGTATTGACAGAACAGTTTTCTTTTATCGGGTGTGAGGGAGTACTTAGCTTGAGGCTTCGAGCACTTCCCGTTTTGTTTGTTTCTGAGCCACAACTCCTGTCGAATGCCCAAAGCTTGCAAGTCTTGTCTTGCCTTAGCGGTGTCTTTAGATTTGTCATTCATTAACAAAGTGTTCAAGATACTCTCCAACACATTTTTTTCGATATGCATGACATTTAAATTGTGTTGTAGAGAAAGAGAAGACCAATATGGAAGCTCATAGAAAATAGACCGTTTAGTCCAGTTCAGTTCGGATGTATTACGTTTTATTTTCCCACCCCTATAATCTGGATGTTTCCCCGGAAAACGTGTGGGCAATATCGCAAGTTGAGCCAAGATATCAGCCGGAGTATATTTTTTAGGAGGATCTCTAGTATCAGTTGCACCATTGAATGTATTACGGCCAGTCCTCCATTTATGTTTTTTTTAAGAATCTTCTATGGCCAACATAAGCTGTTTTGCTTATCACACGCGTAGCCGGAGTGTCTGTTTTGCATGTAGGGCATGCATAGTAACCTTGCCCACTCCAACCAGACAAACTACTACGAGCAGGAAAATCATTGATGGTCCATAAAAGCATCGCTCTCATGTGGAAATATTTTCCTGTAACAGCGTCCAAAGTCAAGACACCTGGTTTTTTCCATAATTTTTGAAGGTCATCAATCAAAGGCTTTAAGTAAACATGAATGTCCTTCCCCAGTGATTTAGGGCCAGGAATCAACAACGTCAGCATCAAAGTAGTCTCTTTCATGCATAACCACGGAGGCAAGTTGTATGTTGTTAATATAACTGACCACATGCTGTAAGTCTGACTAAGGTTGCCGAACGGATTGAAACCATCAGCAGCCAACCCTAATCGAACGTTTCTCGGTTCGTTAGCAAAAGCCGAATATTTACCGCTGTCAAACTTCTGCCATGCGTCACCATCAACCGGGTGTTGCATCATACCGTTTACCTTAGAATTTCCAGTAGCATGCCAAGTCATATGTTTTGCGGTGTGAATAGACTTGTACAAACGTTGTAGTCTAGGAATGATAGGAAAGTAACGCAACACCTTGTTAGGAACTTTCTTCCCCGTTGTGTTCTTGTCTTTCCATCTACTCGTTTTACAGACCGGACAATACTCCAAATCTTCGGCACCAGTCCCCCGATATAAAAAGCAATCATTTTCACAAGCATGTATCGACTCATACCCTAACTCGACCTTCTTAATTATTTTTTTTATAGCAGAGTATGATGGTGGGAGATTGTAACCTAACCTAGGAGGAAATACCTCCTGGAGAAATTTTAGCGTATTGTTAAATGAAGTATCACTCCATTTACCGCTGACCTTGAGATGCGTAAACTTTGACATAAAATCCAAGGTTGTCATAAAGTCACAACCCGGGTAAAGAGGTTGGGTGGAGCTGGCAAGTAACTCTTCATACTCGTTATGTACAGGAGGTGTCGTTGCTGGAGCTGGCTCGTTACTTGTCTCGCCAATATTTGGAGGAGTCGGCTCATTTTGTTCATTATTTAAAGGAATATCAAAAATATCATTAATGCACGCACGCATGCCACTCATCTCACATTGTGTTGTGTTATCTTGTATAGGAAGAGGATCCGGTTCACCGTGTTCACACCATTGTGTATAAGTTGGGTCCCACCCATTTTGGCTTATGTGGCTTTTAAGTAAGTCGAGAGATACCCATGGAACATTACAACAAAGATGACATGGACATTTTATGTTGCCGTAACTATTCAATAACGGCTTGCAATGTTCAACGAATGCGGCAAGACCATCAAAAAACTCTTTTGAAACACGACTGTTAAACGGGTCCAACTCTTATCAAGTATCATAACTGCATCTTGTTTTGTTCAACTCTTAGTTATTACACATTCAAAATATTCGACACATAAACACATATAACCATGGAATAAAGGAAAGTTGTTTTGTTCACCTAGTGCAACTATGGAAGGCAATCCTAACCCACTATTTGAATGATTCATCTCATATATGAATGCGTATAACTGATTTACTATCTGAGAAAATTTCAGCAGCATTTCCCTTCAACTCCCCAAATATGTGCATTAAAGACATATTCGTAGGAGTAAAGGAGAAACACTGTCGAAATCATCTCAAATAGTAAATCAATTATACGCATCCATATCCTAAATGAGACAAAACATTCAAAAAGCAGTCCCAAACAGGGGACTTTCCGAAATTAATTTCTAATAAATTAATTTCGGACGGGTTTTCTATAGGATGATTAACTTCGGACGGGGACTTTCCGAAATTAATCACTAAAATCCTAAAACATTCACAAAAGTCTAACAATAACACACAAAGCATATATTTTAAGTTAAACAATTAATAGCATATATTTTAAGTTAAACAATTAGAATATAAACAATTGTTTGGTTTTCGGCTTATGTTTCATAAGCTTATTTTTTGTGACTTATTTTTGAAACTATTTTGTTTATATAAGTTTATGTAAAAACTATTTTGTTTATTTTGAAACTTATTTTTTGTGACTTATGTTTTAAACTATTATGAAACATAAGCCGAAAACTAAACAATTAATAGAAAGATATCAAATATATCTAAGGGGTTGTGTGTTTAGGCTTATATAACGGGCTTATGGCTTATTTGGTTTTCGGCTTATGTTTCATAAGCTTATTTTTTGTGACTTATTTTGAAACTATGTAAGGTAAAAAGTTTCAAAATAAGCCATAAAAATTTAGCTTATGAAACATAAGCCGAAAACCAAACAAGCCATAAGCCCGTTATATAAGCCGAAATAAACACACTCTAAAATCACACTATTTTTTTTCTTTCTTTTACTAGTTTATTTTGCCAAAAATTTTTTTACTAACCAAACTATTTTGTTTATATAGTTACTAACCAAACTATTTTTTTCTTTCTTTTACTAGTTTAATATTTGCACCTTCGGCCAACCCACCCAATATCCTACGGCTAGTTCAATACCAAGTCCCCCAAGGTGCTATTTGCACCGTGGGTACACAATGAGCACAACCGACCTTGGTTGTGTCGTAAACTAATACTTAATCACATTTCACAATCCGCAACAATCCCTTTTATATCAAAACTTAATATACTAACCAAAGTCCAACATACTGTCTCGGCTGGAAAATTACAACTACTACCAAAGTCCAATATACTATACTGATATGTAAAAAATAATACGGATACGAAAAAATAACAACATACTGTCTCGGCTGTGGTCTCGGGCTCTCGGCTGTGGTCTCGGGCACGGGTTGTGACCTCCGGCTGTGGTCTCGGGCTCTCGGCTGTGGTCTCGGGCACGGGCTGTGACCTCCGGCTGCAGTCTCGGGCTGCGGTCCCGGGCTCGGGCTACATTAAAAGAGAGCACATTTATATCTCAAAAGTTTTAAAAAAACTGTTGTCGTCGACATGTCGTCGGGATACCAAAAGTTATTAAAAAAAATAAAAAAAGAGACACATTACCTGTCTCGCTACGTACTGTCTCAACTCTCAGCTCTCCCAAGCTACTGTCTCCGGCTCTTAGTTGTATTAAAAAAAACAAAAAACAAAAAAAAAACAAAATTAATACAAAATTAATACAAAATTAACACTTAAATTAAACACATTAATACAAAACAATAACAAAAATCAAAAAATAAAAAATTAATCAAAAAATTAATACCTGCTATTCAAGAAAGAAAGGGTGGGGAAGAAGGGGAAGAATTAAACATGTGAAGGGTTGGGGAAGAATTAAACAAATGAGGGTTGGAGGAGGAGGTGCACAGTGGTGCTCGTGTGGTGGTGGTGGTAAATGTGGTGGCGTTGTTAGGGTGGAGCTGTGGTGGTGGTATAATGTAGTGGTGTTGTTGGGGTGGAGGAGTGGTGGAGGTGGTGTGGTGTGGTGGTATAATCGCCGGAGGAGTGGTGTGGTGTGGTGGTATAATCGCCGGAGGATAGATCGATTTTTGTTTTCTTCTTTTTTTTTTTTTTTTTTTTTTTTTTTTTTTTTTTTTTTTTTTTTTAAGTTATGAGAAATAATTGACCAGATCTGGTTTTGGTATTGCTTTTTATTATCCCGTCGACATGTCGACGGGAATAGAAAGGAATTTTTTTATATTTTTAATACTCCCGTCGACATGTCGACCGGAATATTACGTTATTTTGTCGTTTGCGTTTGGCGGGACGTATTAAATTTTCACGAAATTTTTGGCGGTTTTATTCCCGTCGACATGTTGACGGGAAAATAACTTTTATTAAAAAAAAAATTATTTATGATAAATACTTTTATAAAATTACATATTAAAAAATAAGTTTTATAAAATTAATAAACTAAATTTATATAATTAAAAAAATTATTTATTATAAATACTTTTATAAAATTAAAAAAATATATATATTTAAAATTAATTACTTATATTATAATTAAAAAAATCATTTATTAAAATATAAAATAAATAATAATTAGAATATCACAAAATACTAAATCCCAACCATTAGATAACCTCGAGATCACAACCGGTAAAAATTCAAGTCTTGTATCCTTGACCCAATGTTTTCTAAAAATTCAAGTCGAGATGCAATTGTTATACATGAGATGTTAAACGAACGAGTCGAGATGCAATGGTTATACATGAGATGTTAAACGAACGAGTCGAGATTCAATGGTTATACATGAGATGTTAAACGAACGAGTCGAGATGCTATCGTTATACATGAGATGTTAAACGAACGAGTCGAGATGGAATGGTTATACATGAGATGTTAAACGAACGAGTCGAGATGCTATGGTTATACATGAGATGTTAAACGAACGAGTCGAGATGCTATGGTTATACATGAGATGTTAAACGAACGAGTCGAGATGCAATGGTTATACATGAGATGTTAAACGAACGAGTCGAGATGCAATGGTTATACATGAGATGTTAAACGAACGAGTCGAGATGCAATGGTTATACATGAGATGTTAAACGAACGAGTCGAGATGCAACATGAGATGTTAAACGAACGAGTCGAGATGCAATGGTTATACATGAGATGTTAAACGAACGAGTCGAGATGCAATGGTTATACATGAGATGTTAAACGAACGAGTCGAGATGCAATGGTTATACATGGGATGTTAAACGAACGAGTCGAGATGCTATAGTTATACATGAGATGCGATGGTTCTACCTAACAACTTTTTTTCTACCTAACACCTTATCCTCACAATATAAACACACACACACACACATACTCATCTCACTATATATCTCTCTCTCTATCTCTCTCTAGCAGTTTCTGTTTTCTGGCGACACCAGCAGTTTCCGGCCGCCGGAATCTTTTTCTGGCCACCACCTTTTATCACCTCAACTTGTAGATCGGGCCACCCCGGTCACGAATCAACCACTCAACCTCACAACCACAAACATACATTGTTATCATGGTGAAGAAGATGGCAGAATTTGAAGCTTTTCCTTGTCCTTGTGAACGAGGAGACGTGATTCTGCGAGAATCATGTAAATCTTACTCCCGTGGTAAACTATACTATGCGTGTCCTTTCTCGCAGGTTAACAATTACATATTTTTTCGTGTATTATATAAATAATTTGGTTAGTTGTTAAAAATAACAGTTTTTACTCTTTAACAGCCTGGGACAAAAGACCATGGATGTGATTTTTTTTTATCGAAGGAGGAATGTCTCGCTAAAATGATGATCGGTTCTCTGGGAGCTTCAACATCAAGCGGTTCTGGATCTGCTCCAAAAAGGTGCTCAAACTGTCATGAAAAAGATCTTAGAATAAACATGCTGGAGGCACAAAAACAGGTGTTGGAGGCACAAAAACAGGTGCTAGAGACAAAATTAAGGGTGCTGGAGGCAAAACTTGACATGGCAACGTATCCCAACCACGACCACGCATGTCAGTCGGATGCAATACTCCGTGACCTTTTAGATGACATGGATAAATTTCATATGTAGTATTGTTATCGTTGTTGTTGCTGTTATCGTTGTTATTGTTGTTGATGTTGTTTGCTATTGTTGTTGATGTTATTGATGTTTAATAAAATGTTGTTGTTGTTGTTGTTGCTTAATAAAATGTTGTTGTTGTGGTAACTGATGTTGAACGTCCTTTATATTTTAAATTTGTACGCACAAATAATAGAACTGAAGGAGCAATAATTATCAAACACAAAGGCAAACTGTTTATTTAAAACAAGCAAGAGTTCTTAACCACATGCATTTTCATACAGACTCAAACTAAACAACTTGACAACCAAACTAAACAACTCGACAACCAAAGGAAACAAATCAAACTAAACAACTCGACAACCAAACGAAACAACTCAAACTAAACAACTCGACAACCAAACGAAACAACTCAAACGAAACAACTCGACAACCAAAAGAACAGATCAAACGAAACAACCCGTTTATTTTCTTTTGCGGCTACTTCCCGCTTTACTCGAACTCGCACCATTTTTTCCCTTCCTTGCTTTCATTTCCTTGATATGTGCAAACGTAGCTTCAAGATTTGTGACCCTATTTCCCAGATTATCAAGTTTGGTTTCCAACGTACTTTCAGCTTCGTCGTCACCTCCAACAGCAACAACTTGAGCTTCAACAGCATCTAGCTCGTCCATGTACTCTTTGTAGTACGATTTTTTCCTACACCATTCGATAATCTTGTCTCTCATCCACAGTTCAACGTTCTTAAAAGAACCATATTCCTCATAAACTGCATGACCAAAAGTTAACATAACTTCATTAAAGAGGAGCTCGTGTGACAAGATTTTTGAGTACTCCTCTTCAACTGTGCAACCACGACAAGTCATGTGTCTTGTAAGAATTGACGATTGACTTATTTGTGAGATGTGTAAAATGAGACGGAAATAATTTTGTGAGAATGTATATAGGTAAAAAATGAGACGGGAACGTATTTGTGAGGATATATATAGCCTGATTTTTGGGGAGATATTCCCGTCGACATGTCGACGGGAAAAAGAACGCGGAAAAAATCCCGCCCAATATTTTATCCATTTATTAAAAATATTTATAATTTAGTAATATATTCCCGTCGACATGTCGATGAGAAGCTCAAAACAAAAAATTATTACCTTTAATCACACGTTAATTGTGAGAAAAAACGTAATTAATATATTCCCGTCGACTTGTCGACGGAAATATATTAGCGGGTAAATTTCGCACCCAATTTTGGTGAATTATTGAGGCCAAAAAAATATGTTGAAATATTCCCGTCGACATGTCGACGGGAAAATACGAGTATGAAAAATTCAACGCAGTGGGGCTCGGTCAAACGTTTTTTTTGTCGTTTAGTGCATAATGCCGTCGACATAATGTCGACGGGAAAACCCTCGACGCATGTTCTCCTGTTTCTTGTAGTGACTGTTCTCTTTTACGTTTCAATTGAAAATTAAAATACTAAACTATCCATATCAGTTGAAAAGAAGGGGTCAACTGGAAAGCTACAAGCACAAAATGGAGTAGAGCATTGTAATTTGGTCCTGATGCACCCGTTGTTATCATATTCCATAGTGCAATGCAAACATACAAATGCAAATCCATCATGTAATCAACTATGGCTTATTTTTAGGCTAAAAGACAAATGAAAACAACAAAATTATAATATATATAATTTCCTCATTGTCCATGCACGGTCGTTTGTGATTGATTGATTATACAAATTGACCACGTTAAGCGACCAAATTGTAATGGTCAATGCATGGAGTGGAACCAAATGATTATCAAAATCATCTAAACCGTGCAATTTTAATGTCCTTAATTTGGTGCACTCTTTAATTTTAACAATAGTTGATCACTTGAACAAAAAGAAAAAGGAAATATATCCAGAAACAATATATATAGTTGACAAAAATTCAAACTCAAACAATCAAACATGATATTTTTTTTGCGAAGCACAATTTATTTTCGTTCACTTGGTAACTTGGCAAGCAGAATGAATCCCAGTTTTACAAGATTTTATCGATACAACGATAAACAAGAGTTGATGACGTGGGACCCTACACTAAGAACTCAAGACCAGAATGCCGGAAAACAAGAACTCAGGCCAGCGGACTCCGCAGCTGGAGAAAACACGTGATGATTCGCATAGAAAGAAGCATCAAGATTCGACTCCTAAGCCAACCTCTGGAACAACCAGTGCGCCTGGTCATCAGGAGTCGAACGTAACTCCAAACCCTACCGCGGTAGAATTGCCTTTGGGAACAACCCGAACTACTACCGTAGTCTCAAGCGCTGAGGATATTCAGCACACCCTCTTCACCACTCCTCACCAGATGGCATCCATAGTGGACAACACTGTGCCACCGGGAGCACCTAATAAAGAGAGGGAACCCCATGCGGAGACGGGCATCCTCGCAGTAGAGGAGGATGCACCTGGGGTGGCATTAAACGATTTCGTGTCCCAACATTATGAGACTTTAACTCGTCTCATGCAAGAGGCAAGGAAAAGGTCAAGCCGTAACCTGCATAATCGGCTAGACTTTAATCAAGAAAAATCTTCACCGCGCCACCATGAGCGCAGAAACAGTGAGAGGCGCACCAACGTCCATGATAGGCTTGGTACAACATCTAACTCTCAATACTCGGAGGAATACGAAGACAATGCGAGGCGCACCAATGTCCATGCTAGACTTGGTAGCCGCAGGATACAAGATAGACTTGGACGACAACGTTCACCAAGCGTGAGCACTTCAAGGTCAGGAAGCAAAAGAATCCAAGATAGGCTGGGGAAACACCACTCCCCCAGTACAAGTCCTTCAAATTCGGACTCCGGGGACAAATGGCGCAAGCGCCATAAGAGAAACAATTCCACCTCAAGCAGGTCCTCGGACAACGAGGATAGAGAAACAGGGCATTGGAAATCTAAGAACCGACGCCAGCACGACGAGGATGAGGATATGTCCCTTCCTTGGCGTCGCCAAAAAGTTGATGCGTTCACGCGACGCATAAGTGACTTCTCAGATGACAAGAAAAGGCGCATGCCCACCAACGTTAAAACATATGATGGCACGGGTGATCCTGATGATCACCTAAAAATTTTCGAGTCAGCGGCTGCTATCGAAAACTGGCCACAACCTGTGTGGTGCCATATGTTCAACTCTACATTAGTGGGGAATGCGCGAACATGGTTCAGCAAGCTTCCACGACGAAGCATAAATGGGTTTGAAGAGTTGCGGAAAGCATTCCGCCTAAATTTCACGCAACGAAAGAAGTGCGCAAAGAACCCTGTAGAACTAGCTAGAGTGAAATAGCGCCAAGGAGAATCCACAAGCGCTTACATGGAGCGCTTCAAGGATGAATGCATGCAAGTCAAGGCATGCCCCGAGGTACTAAAAATCTCAGGGTTCATGAACGGGATCAACAACCCAGAGCTGATACGTAAGCTAAACGACAAAGTACCCCAAAGCTTTGATGAACTAACAAAGCGCACCAGATCCTTCGTTCAAGGGGAAGCGGCGGCGGCAGACAGCAAGAAAGGTTACTCAACCTTTAAACCACAAGAACAGTCAAGGAGACAATCCAATGACCAAAGTGGTAACCGCAACAGGAATTACCGCAACCAAAATAATGGAAGGGATAACGACAAGTATGTCCCACTCACAAAAACCCCTAAAGAAATATTCGCAACAGAAGGAGCAAATTTCCCAAAACCTCCACCAATGTTAACCCCAGAAGAAAAGTGCATCGGAGGAGGATACTGCGAATACCATGGACAGAAGGGTCATACCACTAACGAGTGCATCCAACTACGCCAGCTAATTGATAAATTAGTGAGAGAAGGAAAGATGGACCACCTCGTTAAAAACATCAAAGAAGGGAAAGATAGGCAAAGGAATGGGTCCAAAAAGGAGATACCAAAGAATAAGGCTGATACGATATACATGATACAATCATGGCAGCGAATTACGAAACAAAAAGTCAGCCAAAGGTTTTCCAAGGGAAACCATATATCTTTTCCCACCCTCATTGCGGACAACGCAGTAATCGAACCACTCACCATCGAGATACAAGCAGGTGGTCACGAGATCCACCGCATGTATGTCGATGGAGGAGCATCTGCGGACATCATGTATGAACACTGCTTCAGAAGGCTAAAACCTGAGATCCAAAACCAGTTAATTCCGGCCACGACGTCGCTGACTGGATTCATAGGTGAAAAAATTTGGCCCATGGGGCAATTACGCATACTGGTGGTCATTGGTAATGAATACCATTCTACAACGGCTTGGATGAATTTCATGGTGATCAGGTCTCCCTCGTCATACAATGGCATCATTGGGAGACCCGGGATATCAGCTATGCGCGCAGTTCCATCCACAGCACATGGGATGCTAAAATTCCCAGTGGAAGGAGGGATTGTCACCCTCTACAACACTATCACACCCCCAAGAGAATGCAACATAGTGGCAGATGAAATTCCGCGCGCTCCAGAACAGCACACGAACAAGGTGACAAACCTGAAAGTTGCAATCAACCCAGACTATCCTGACCAAGAGATATCAATCGGGGGATCACTGTCCGACAAGGGCAAAGCAGCTGTGTGCGCATTATTGCAAAGGAACCTAGACATCTTTGCATGGGAACCCAAGCACATGACTGGTGTGCCAAGAGCCATTACTGAACACAAGCTCGAAATCCGACAAGGATATCCTCTAATACGCCAGAAGAAACATGGCCAGGCTCCAGAACGCGCAAAAGCTATCCTAGAGGAAGTACATAAGCTCCTGGACGCAGGGATCATGCGAGAAGTTTATTACCACGATTGGCTTTCCAACCCAGTGATGGTAAAGAAAAGCGATGGTAGCTGGAGAATGTGTGTGGACTTCACCGATCTCAACAAAGCATGTCCACAAGACTGCTACCCACTACCAGAAATCGATTGGAAAGTAGAATCCCTATGCGGGTATCCCTTTAAATGCTTCTTAGACGCGTACAAAGGATACCACCAAATTCAAATGGCCAAGGAGGATGAGGAAAAAACAGCTTTCCACACGAGTCAATGGGTGTATTGCTACACAAAAATGCCTTTTGGTTTAAAAAATGCAGGGGCCACATGCCAACGGTTAGTGGACAACTCGTTCGAGAAGCAAGTGGGCCGCAATTTGGAGGTCTATGTTGATGACCTAGTCATAAAAAGCCATACCGAAGAGGAATTGGTGCGTGACATAGAGGAGACGTTTAAAACATTGGGAAGAATAAACATGAAGTTGAACCCTAAGAAGTGCACTTTTGGGGCAACAGAAGGCATGTTCCTCGGTTACCTAATAGAACCCGATGGTATTAAACCTTGTCCAGAAAAAACAAGAGCGGTCATCGAACTACCTTCACCGCGCACACTAAAAGAAGTCCAGTCACTAAACGGCAAACTAGCCGGGTTGAACCGATTCTTGTCCAAATCAGCGGACAAGTCACTTCCTCTCTTTAAAACACTCACGAAGTGCACAAAGAAGGGAGATTTTCGGTGGACTCCAGAAGCGGAAGAGGCTTTCCAACAGTTAAAGCAAAACCTAGCAGAATTACCAAAGCTCGTTGCACCCCGACAAGGGGAAGAATTGATCATGTATCTGTCCGCAACCTATGGAGCAGTTAGCGCGGTGCTATTAACAGATAGAAATTCTGTTCAAACACCTATATACTTCGTAAGCAAAGCCCTGAAGAAAACAGAAACTAACTACACCGCCATGGAGAAACTGGTTCTAGCCCTAGTATTTGCAGCCAAAAGGCTGCGCAGGTACTTCCAAGCGCATCCGATAGCTGTAATCACGGACCAACCCATCAAACAGGTCATCTCTAAACCTGACGCATCAGGGCGGCTTCAAAAGTGGTGTGTTATTGAGTGAACATAATATCTCCTATAGGCCGCGCACCGCGATCAAAGGACAGATATTGGCTGATTTCATTATCGAGAAGCCAGATGATGATACTCCATCACCAAAGATTGAAGTACCATTACAAGAACCATGGGTTCTATTTACAGATGGATCCTCGTGCGCAGAAGGATCAGGCGCAGGTCTTATCCTTACCAGCCCAGATGGAACAGAGCACACTTACGCACTGCGCTTTGAATTCATAGCCACAAACAATGAGGCAGAATATGAAGCATTATTAACTGGACTATGCATAGCAAATCAAATGGGTGTACGCAACCTAGAAGCTAATGTGGATTCACGACTAGTAGCTAATCACGTATTGGGCGAGTATGTGGCTCAGGAAGAACACATGATCCAATACCTCGATAAAGCCAAATCCTTGATCAAGAATTTTGACAAGTTTTCCATCAAACAAATCCCACGAGGAGAGAACAAAAAAGCCGATGCGCTTAGTATAATCGCATCCACAAGCTTTGCACACCTGTCAAAACAGGTATTGGTGGAAACCTTGAAAAACAAATCCATCTCTGAGATGGAAGTATCCACAGTGATAGAGGAAGAAAATCCCACATGGATGACACCCATCATGGATTTTATCAGTAAGGGAACACTCCCCCAGGAACAAAAGGACGCTCGACGGATACGGCGCACAGCGCAGAGGTTCGAACTTCGAGATGGTATCCTATATCGGCGTTCATTCCTACAACCATGGCTTAGGTGCGTCGGACCTCTTCAGGCAGATTATGTACTCTGGGAAATCCACGCTGGATCTTGCAGCATGCACTCAGGACCACGGTCTGTTGTAGTGCGCACTTTGCGATCCAGATACTATTGGCCTACCATGCACCGCGATGCGCGAGACATGATTAGAAGATGCAACGACTGCCAAGTCCATAGACCCATCCCGCGTCGGCCACAACATGAGTTAACACCCATCACCTCACCATGGCCATTCCACAAATGGGGAATTGACATTGCTGGACCCTTTCTAGTCGCGGCAGGAGGACTCAAGTTCCTCATTGTCGCCATTGACTACTTCACCAAATGGATCGAGGCAAAAGCAGTAGCAAGTATCACAGGTAACCAGGTCAAACGATTCGTTTGGGATAACATTGTATGCCGCTTTGGCCTACCTGGAGAAATAATTTCGGACAACGGAAAACAATTCTGTGATAACCCATTCAAAGATTGGTGCACGCAGTTAAACATCACACAGCACTTCGCATCAGTCAAACATCCACAAACAAATGGATTGGTAGAGCGTGTGAATCGTAGCCTGGGTGAAGGAATTAAGGCGCGCTTGGACAAACATAAAGGAAGATGGGTAGACGAATTATCACATGTTTTGTGGGCCCACCGCACAGAAATCAAAGTCAGCAATGGCGATACACCTTTTTCTCTTGTCTACGGGACAGAAGCTGTTATACCAGCAGAAATTGGAATGCCAACAATCCGTACATCGGAGGTTAACATCGCAACAAACGATGATGAACGACGCATTGACTTAGATCTGTTGGAAGAGCGACGCGAAAGGGCAGCTATCCGCGAAGCAAAAGCTAAATCAAAGATGAAGAAGTACTATGACGCAAGAGTCAGAAACACTTCCTTCAAACCAGGGGACTTCGTATACCGCACCAATGATGCCAGCCACGCAGAGGACACGGGCAAGCTCGGACCCAAGTGGGAAGGACCTTACGAGGTCACCGAGGCATTAGGCGACGGTGCATACAGAGTGCGCGACATGAAAGGCCATGAGCTACCACGCACCTGGAACATTTGCAATCTCAAGAGATGCTACCTTTAGGCCACTAGCCACACACCGACACACCTGCACTTTAGTAAGCGCTCAATAAATGTTGGTATATTTATTTATCTTTTTTCTCTTTCTTAGGAAATTGTCTGTTTGCACTTGCAACAATTAATAAAACGTTGTGGTTTCTAGCTAACTCCACAACACAATTCAACATTATTGCTTACATTATTCACTTATGTTTCAATTCTGTTTATTGCCTACATGGCGTGCATGCACATATTAAGACCACACGAGGGCAGACAGGATGAGTAAACCTACTAAAGTACTCGTTGAGTAAGAGGGTTGCAAACCCATCAACATCGGATCACGTATCCTTGTTAAACACCTTACTGTCAAGACGTTGTAGTAAGTTAGTAAGTACACCCCACGATGGATGCACTTTATAGCACACAGTGCGCGTTTAACAAAACATGGACTCAAGACAATTGACTCCTACATAGTGGAATTTGCAGTACGCTGCATCCCACCACATAGATTCAAGACAATTGACTCCTACATAGCGGAATCCGCAGTACGCTGCATTATACCGCATGGACTCAAAACAATTGATTCCTCAATTCATACACTAACTTCATACAAGCTTATGATTTTAGTACTCATCAAACAATGAATGCGCAACAACAAGTTGAAAGCAAACTAATCAACCAAGACACTTGGTTACCAAAAATGATAAATGTAGCACGCTACACATGTACTCGAACGCTTGTTAAGGTTACGGACCACAAACGTTTCCTAAGTCACAGACTTAATACACAAATCATGGGCTCAAATACAAGATATTATTCGCACACTTGTTACTCTAGATAAGTCTTTCACACAATAAAGACTAGAAAAAATCTAAGTGCAAAAACAACATACGTGCACAAAAGAGTTCGATAATCTTATTAAAAACTACAAGTTTTTACAAAAGCTATAACTACGAGTTATGCAACTCTATACACTATGGACACGCTCCGTAGAAGGCTCTGGCATAGCTGAGCTCCCCGCCTCCCGCATCTTCCTCAACAATAACGCATCCCTTTGCGACACGGTCGCCACACTGACGGCAACGCCATCAGACCTAGGAAGATGCGCAGCGCCCACACCGCATAGAGTGGCTTTCCCTTTAAGACCTCTCTTCTTGGCTTCCCTCTCTTCGTGGCGCTCCAAAACTTCCTTCAGGGGCACCTCTGCGTCAAGAGCGAAAGGGTTCAGAATATCACGCGGTCGCGCAAACACTGGCACCTGCAGTTGAGATTCATCTGGCTTCAAGAAGAAATCAGCCTCGGCCTCTGCATTCTCGGCTATATGCCTCCCAAGTGTTAATCCCTGCATGATTACTCGGATAGGATAATCTTGATCCCGCTCCAGCTGCGCAATGTGGGGAAGCTCGAAGAGCATCATCTTCTCCATTGCCTGCACAAGCTCATCGTATGCATCAGCTTTATACTCAGGCACCTCAGAGGGAGTGACCTTGAGCAGTTGCGCCTCAGCCAACTCTTCAACAGCCTGCGCCTTGCCACGAGCAATGGCGCACTCCACCACCCTCCCAAAGGCGTTCACAACCTCCGGGGACTCCAATGTCCCCATGACAGCCAAACGCAAGCCATGGCTGATCAGCCACCTGCGAAAACAACGACAAAGGTATTAGAAAAGAAACACAAAGTATATAAAGAAATTAAGGTACAACAAGTACCTGCGCTCTGCGATAGTCGACATCAGATGAGGATACAGCTCCTCATCATACTCTATGCTGAGACGGCGCAGCTTCTCTTCCTGCACCTCCACAGAGTCCTCGACCTTCTTGCCAAACTTAGCAAGCTCACCGCAGAGCTCATTCTTCTTCTCCTCTAAGTACTTTACCCCCCAGGCAAGGTCAGCTTTATATTGCTGCGACTCCCCACGTTCGCGCTGCAGCTCAGCCATAACTACCAGCTTCTCCTCAGTAGCCTTCTTGGCGCACTCATCGGCAGCTAACACCCTCGCCTGAGCCTCCGCCAATTGCGCTTTCAGCTGCGCAATCTGCTCATCCCTCAGCGCAAGGCTGCCTCCCTCAACGACGGTCCGCACCTTTAACTGAGTGACCAACTCAGCCTGGCGGGTAGCAACACCAGCAAGCTCCTCAACCAACTCCTGCGCAGACATCTGCGCCATAGCCTTCAAAGGCTCCTCTACACTAGCAACCTTGGGCGACGCGGCACGATCAACAAAAGCCGCATCACCCTCCGCAGCATGATCCCTATGAGGTAAAGAAGATGAAATTAGCACGCAGATATATATATATATATATATATATATATATATATATATATATATATATATATATATATATATATATATATATATATATATATATATATAATGGAATAAGAGGAAATAGTTACAGTTGAAAATACTTACACAAGTGGTGGAGAGTCAGCCCGATTCTTCTGTGCGCTAGTAGCAGACATCTCGTCTGGCGCGTCCGACTCATCTTCACTGATCAAACGGCGTCTCCTATTGGAGGTACCAACTACATAACCACCAGAAGAAGCTCCCTTGCGCTTCTTCTTGTGGACCTCCGAGGACTCCAAAATTTCCACGCTGTTAGACGCCTCAACATGCGTCTCTTCTTTCACAGGAGACCTCTCCTCAGTGGGAGGAACAACCTGCACTGGCGCGACAAGCATAGCTGCAGGAGGAGAGTCTTGCGGCGCAGCAGCTGTAAATGTAGTCAGGTGCCCCGCCGTGGCCTGTAATATGGGTTGCTCACCCTCCCTTAGAGGGCGCACCCCTATCGTCACACGCTTTGGTTCCTTCAGCTTTACAACAGAGAACAAATCCATCTCTGCGACAAACACAAGACAAGCAACACAAGAACAAAGTTAGTTATTCAAAGGATTGAAAGCAAAGCACTTACGTTATAGATGCAGTAAAAGGATGAGCACCCACCCTGGCTGTCCTCATCAAGGAAGGTTGGAACCTCGTTCGCATCATCAAAATAATTTTGGCTCAGCCCCATATGCACCAAGAACTCCTCAGGATAGGAGTTAATGGGAATGCGGTTACCATCGATTATGTCCGCATCCGTAGCACTGTAAGAACCAGGGATAGGACGCTCATCCCTCGGTAGCGACCTCTGAGTATAGAACTCAAAGCGCGACGGAAATACCACATCATCAACCCAAAAGAAGTACTCTCTCCAATGCCGTAGAGCATCTACCTTCTCCTCATAGCATTGGAGGCGCCCTGCGCGCTTGGCAAACGAAACCCATCCGTGCGACCACGTTGTGTGGTAAAACGCACGAAAAAGGTCAACTGTCGGATTGATAGCCAATAACCGACAGTTAATCTCAAAGTTTGATACTTTAGCCGCACCTATACAGTGCAGTTGTGAGATATGGAGTTGGTAATGATTGAGCACGTTGCTCAAAAAGACAAAAATGGGGACACGATGATTCGCGTAATTAAAAAAGTGTGTGTACAAGCCAATTTTCCCATCGGGGAAATCAGCAATGCACGCATCCACGTCTGGTGCTTCAGGGTGGACATCGAGAGGAATGAAGAAGTCAGAGGAAAACTAACGTACATCATCCTCATCCAACCTAGAGCGAAAGTCGTGTAATTGTTTCACCATTTTATAAGTAAGGTTTGGTAAATTATTGCGCACGCGCAGTTACCTAACGTAAACAAGAAGATCGAGGAGAGACAAAGCTTTCGAAAAATCTGCAAATGGTGAAAAAATGTTTTTAACTGTGTGAAACACAGTGAAACGGGGGCGGTGCTTTATATAAGAAGCTAGGAAACCCTAAATGGGATGCCACGTGGATCCCACTCACAAACGTGTGGTTGGGAGATGCAAAGTACAAGCACTTTTCCCCTTCCCCCGAGACACACGTGGATAGCCTCCCTGTTTTTCGAGGCATACGGTTCATTGTTCCTATCCTTTGGGCGGGAAGTATTTAATTTATTCCCGCCACGCTTGCTGCTAGTTCCTTTAGTCTAGTATACGCGGCTACGAGCCGCGCACACTAGACTGGGGGGACATGATGACGTATAGCCTATAGTTGGGTCACGAGCCCAAATTATAGACATTACTAAGCCCAAACCCACCACGAGTGGGCTATCATGACAAATGACTTGGGCCGTTAATACCTACGGCTTGGGCCCACGAGGCCCACAGCCCGTCCAATACACGTAAATAAGGGATAAGGATCTTCTATTCACGGAATAGATATCCTTACCCCGATAAGCACCACGAGTGCGAAGAGTAAGGAGCAAGATACCTACACGGTTTATGCGCCCTATATATAGAATTACATATTCTCATTCAAAGGTACGATTGACACAATCCCTAACTCTTCTACAAACCCTAAAACCGATTACTTACTCTCACGCCGGAGTCTAATCGTGGGAGACAATCCCACGATAAGCCTAACGGTGTTGTTTGCTTTCTTAGTGCGCAGGTCTCTCAAGCACTAAAGTTCTAATTGGTACGAGAGGAGGAGTTCAAACAAGGTAAGCCCAACTTTTGTATCAACAAGAGTAAAACAAAATAATAGCTCAACAATAATCTAGCTTTTGTTTTGTTTTCTAAGCAACAGAGTTGATACTCTTTTCTATAATCTAATAAAATGTTCAAACTTTGCTCATGCTTAAAAACATAAAAACTTATAAAAATGAGTAATGGTTTTTTTTTTTTTTTTTTTTTTTTTTTTTGACTAAAATACATTTATTTATAAAAGGAAATACAAATTATTAATTATTTAAATACTTAATTACAATTTAATCAACAAATTTTCTCTACTTTCACTTAGAGGTGACTCGCATTGACGGAACTTGAACACTTTTGGTGGAGGGGCCAAGTTGAAAAATATTTATTTTAGGGGGGCCGATATACACTACGCATAAATTTTTGTATTAAAAATGATTCAAACCATATATAAAAGAGTATAAAATGTACATAGGGTCAAAAATTTTGGGGGGACCGCAGCCCCTTCGGTCCCTTCTAAGTTCCGTCCATGAAGGTGAGCATAAAAACCAATAAACCAAACCGAAAACGAAAAAGCAGAAACGAAAAAACCGTCCCAATTTACAAACCGATGTGGGTGGTTTTGATTGTAATAAAAACCGAATGTTTTTGGTACCAAAAACCTGAAAAAACAACCCGTCTCATTTTTATATATCTTTTTTTATTTAATTTTATATATATAAAAATCTTGATATTTAATTTCAGATATTTGAATGTACATTTTTAAATTAGAAAAACAATAGTGTTGTTTATTATTTATAAACTCAAATTTGAACTATTTTCTGATGTTATATTTTTGTGTTTAAAATATAATGTTTTCTGAATATCTTTGTTGATGCAAAGACTTTCATTTTATATTTAATATTATTGTTGGTTCGTATATAGCTTTGGATTGTTAGACATTATCCTATTGTTGGTCTTTGTTAAAATATTGTTGCTTGAAACTTTTTTTTAACGGCATTATATAGAGTTAGCAAGAAGCTAGAAAAGAGGAATTACAAAGACAAAGAGATAGAGTTACAAGGATCGCTAAACCATTCTAACCAATTACAAGAGACTTTACTACTTCTACTCGTGATCCAAATAAATGACATCATTTTTATATCGTTGAAAAGAAGCTCCTTTTGAGTTCTCTTAAGGTTGAAAACGGCTTTGTTTCGATGATTCCATATCACCCAAATAGTTGTATTAACCACCACATAAAAGAACTTCTTTTGAGGTTGTGTCAGAGGTATGCGTTTAGCCATGGTTACGACATCAACCAGGTTTGAGAGAGGAATATCCACAAGCTGCCACCATGAAAATACCATCTTCCAAGAATCAATGGCAGCGGGGCATTTAACGAACAAGTGCTCCTCTGTTTCTATGTCGTCATCACATACGGGACATCTAGTTGAGTGAAGGTCAATTCCACGTCTATCAAGATTATATCTAGTTGGAAGCCTTTTGTTCGAGACACGCCAAGCAAGAATATTTACCTTCAAAGGAAGCAACTTATTCCATCTAGTGTGTAGAGAGTTGGAGTTGATCGATGTGGAAGAGATGATCTTTCGCATGCAATTGCCGGTAAAGTTCCTTGAGGCGGCTGGTGTGAACCCCCAAGAATATTGTTGCTTGAAACTTGGGTTTGTAAACCTCATATAAGATGACAACTTGGTTGTTAACCGATAAGAAACCGAAATCGAACTGATACAATGTCAAAAACCAAAACACTCATATGACCGGAAACCTCGCTTTCTCATCAGTTTCATCAAGAAGTTTATGGGAACAGTTTGGTTTTGGAATGATCATTTCAATCCTATTCTTGGCTACAGAGATCTTGTACAGGGAAATGTGAAAGTCGCGCGGGTTTATTACGTTGAAGGACTAGGACATAATTTATCCTTGGTCATACAATTTTGCGATGTTGACTTAGAGGTAGCATTTCGAAGGGATACTTGTTTTAATCGCAATTTGGAAGGAGAAGATCTACTGAAGGGGTCTCGCAAAACCAATTTGTATACTATTTCTTTTTTAGAAATTGCTTCCTCATCACCAATATGTTTGGCCAAAGCTTCAATGACACATTCATGGTTGTGGCATCGTTGTTTATCTCATGTAAACTTCAATAACATCAACAGGCTTGCAAAGAAAAATCTTGTCACTGGTATAACAAAGTTGAAATATGAAAAAGATCACTTGTGTTCTGCGTGTGAATTGGGAAAGATCAAGAGGGCAACGTTTAAGCCGAAGACAATACCATATTTAGTGAATCGGTTATATTTATTACATATGGATTTTTTTGGGTCGATGAGGGTAGAAAGAATCAATGGAAAATGATATATCTTGGTGATAGTTGATGACTTTTCACGATATACATTGGTTCATTTTTTTTGATCAAAGGATGAAATTCCAAATATTTTCATCAAATTTCTCAAGAGGATCCAAGTGGGACTTCAAGCTCTAGTCAGTTTTGTTCCCACAAATAATGGAACAAAATTCACTAATGAGAAACTCAAATCCTATTTTAAAGACGTTGGCATTACTCATTAGACTTCAATTGCACGTACTCTAGAACAGAACGGTATTGTTGAAAGAAAATCCCGTTCATTATTTGAAGTTGCTAGGACAATGCTCACATTTGCAAATCTTCCACTTTATCTATAGGCTGAAGCAATAGCAACTACTTGTTTCACACAGAACCAACCATTACTTGGCATCAAATATCTTCATGTCTTTAGATGTTTGTGTTACTTACTGAATGATGGTAAAGACTTGGGTAAACTCAATAAAAAAGGCAACATCGGTTTGTTTGTTGCTTACTCTACCCAATATCGTGGATTCAGAATCCACAACTGCAAAACAAGAAAACTCACTCAAATAATTCAAGTCAACTTTGATGAACTCATGGATATGGCTTCTAAATGCAACAGTTCAGGACCCGCACTCAATGACAAGACTTCTAAATAAAGCAATTCAGAACTCACACCAAACCAGGCTCCATCAACACCAACTACACAATTATCGTCAAAAATAGATTTGGATAATTTGTTTAAGATGTTGTACGATGAATTCTTAGGACGGAAGACAAACAATGTATCTACAACGAATTCCACATTAACTCAACGCAGAAGATACATCATCAGAATCACCTACACCAGTAACTTCAACTACTACCCATGAACCTGATGCACCTTCACCTACATATCCACCTACAGAAACCACGACAACACCAATCACAAATGGCAATGTTGATGAGCCACAACTAATACAAAAACAAGAAGATGCAGAGTTTGAGGACAACACATTTGTCAATCCATTTGGTAGTCCATCTACAGAGTCAGCAAAATCGTCGACAAGACATGTTGATCCATCAAACATGCACACGTTTTTATCAATCATGTTGATCCAAAAGCAAAATGGATAGCTGCTAACCCTATTGAAGAAATCATCGAAGATCCTTCAGAACTAGTTAAAACAAGACAAAAGCTCATTACTGATCCAAAAATGTGCTTCTTCTCTACTTTTATGAGTGATATAAAACCCACCAATGTAAAAGAAGCATTGAAAGACTCAAGCTGGATGGAAGCAATGCAAGAAGAAATCCATCAGTTTAACCGTCTAAAGGTTTGGTGTTTGATCTCTAAACCAGCCAACAAACCACCATGGTGTTAAGTGGATCTTCAAGAACAAAAGGGTTGAAGAAGTGAGAAGTACTCGGGAAAATAAAGCAAGTCTTATAGCTAATGGTTATCGACAAGAAGGGGATCGAATTTGAAGAATCTTTTCTGCCGGTGGCGAGGATCGAAGATATAAGGAAGTTTTTAGCATATGCTGCTCACAAGTCCTTCGCCATCTATCAAATGGACATGAAGACTGTCTTTCTTAAACGGGTTTTGAAAGAAGAACTATATGTAATCCAATGAGAGGGTTTTGTTGCTCCAAACCATCTGGATTATGTGTATAAGCTTGACAAGGCACTCTATAGGTTGGAACACGCTCCTCGCATGTGGTTTGAAGTGTTATCAGCATTCCTAGTCTCACAGTAATTCACAAAAGGCGTCATTGATCCAACATTGTTCACAAAGAAACAAGGTGAAGACATCATTGTGGTACAAATTTACGTTGATGATATCATTTTTGGTTCTACGAACCCTGAATTTTCAACTAAATTTGCAGAACTCATGACAAAAAGATTTAAAATGTCAATGATGGGAGAAATGTCTTTTTTCCTTGGTTTACAAGTAAACCAAGCTTGTGAGTTGGTCTTCCAAGAAGCAAAACCTCACAACTATATTGAATTTTATTAAAGAAGAAACCATAATCCAGCAACTGCGATTCAAAGAGTGTCATAGCCATATCATGCAACCGGGTGCAACATTCAAGGAATAAACATATTGTTGTTCGATACCATTTCATAAAGGAGCATGTGGAGAATGGTATGATTGCACTATATTTTGTTAAAACTGACTACCAATTGACCGATCTTTTTACATAATCACTTTCGCAAGAAAGATTTGACTGTTTGACTTAGTCAAACAACTTGGTATGTCAAGTTAAATTCCAGAAAAACTTGAAAGTCTAGAAAAATCCACGTAAATATTCACCAACAAAATACAAAAAGATTTTCTTTCTATTATATTTTGCAACTTTTAAGTAAACCGAAAACCAAAATAAAAAAGTATAAAATACAAAAAATGAAAAATAATTTTTATATACTTTTTTATATATATAATAAACGAGAACAAGAATTCAAAAAAAAATTGGTCATAAGTGTTCAAACGACATGTCTCCTGTCAAAACTCAATAAATTTAAATTCTTTATAAATGAACTTTAAAATGGCAATGAGAAGTGAACATGTTGTTTGAAATACTTTTTATTTTAAAGTGGCGCAAAAAGCAGTTTATCATCGAGAAAACACAAAGATTTGAACTTTCAAAACAACAAACTCTCTCAAACAAAAGAAATTTTTAAAACAAACGGATTTATGTTCAAGGGGGAGTTAAACAATTCAGGTGTTTTGGAAACAAGTTTTTCAACTTTCAAAGACAAATACGAACTATCGAACAAACGAAATTTTAAACAAATGGATTCATGTTCGAGGGTAAGTAACAAAAAGGTTATATAGTCTTGTGTGATTTAGCTTTCAAAAACAAATGCGAACTCTAGAACAAAAGAAATTTCTAAAACAAACGGATTTATGTTCAAGGGAGAGTTACAAAAAGTTAAACTGTTTCATATGCTTTGTCTACAAAGATAACGAACCCTTGAATAAAAGGAAATTTTAAAACAAACTGGCTTATGTTCGAGGGGGAGTTACAAAAAGATAAACATTTTTAACTTGTTTGATAAAATAATGTGACTTTAAGGAGGAGTTTAAAAGTTATTTGCAAAAACTACCTTCCTTCTCATAGTTTAGGGGACTAAAATGAAAAGGAGTCAAAACGCTCAATAAACCCTTCAACAATACAAAGATATCCACTTATTTCAAAAACACTTACATGGCCACGATATCTCGGTTCCCATTAGATAAAAATCAAAAATCAAGGACACCTTTTTCAAATTTTTATTCAAAATCGTGAGTTTTTACAATTTCACTGATATATTTTAAACATACTTTTTGAATGTTATTATATTTGAACCGTGCATTTGTGAGATGTTAGTGATTATGTATTCCATAACCGCTTGAGGTTAATGTGATATATCAGTCACATTTCATCATATTTAACTGTTTTTTTTAGTAATATATTTTGCCGGATGAAACTCTTTACCCAAAAAAAAAAAAAAAAAAAATTATCTAACTAAACCGAAATAAGAAGACCTAAGCATAACCAATATAATACTCTTTTACCATCGAAATAACTTTAAATGTGAACCAAGATAACATCAAGACACATCCAAGTTAACTTAGAAAACTAAAAACCAAGATAAATTTGCAATAACACATTTAGTGCCGAGATAACTTCAACCCTAATTGTTAAAAATGCATCAAATGAATCTAAGTTAGTTTTCCACTTGCGTTAACAAGGTTTGCAATGTTTACATAAGTTAAGGTTAGTGCATGTGTAATTTCACGCCTCATTTAATTTGCTATGTTTTATGATATATGCTTATTTAAATGTTCATTATTCCATGCTGTGATACATCCCGTGCTTCATAGAATTTTTGAATTTCAAAGAAAAACATGAGATTGCAAATTTCTAAAACAATTTTCGAATGACTTATGCATCTCAATGACATTTCACATTTAAAATATGTTTATATCATTTACACTTTTTAATGTGCCAAATCTTTTCAACACGATTTTTCAAGCGAAGTGAGTGAGTTGTCCTCGCGCTGACAGTCTACTGGTAGAGTACTTGTAGCATAACACAGTGGTTATGTGCTCAAATCGGATCCTTGTATCACTTTTACCATGGTTCTATGCTTATCTAGTAACCTCTCACAAGTTGATCGTGACATATGTCAATGTGAGATGGCCAGGATATCAATTTACCATTTCGGTAGCAACTTAAAATCACTCTGAGTTACTACTGGAATTATGTTCTCTTTACTCCATGGCAATGTGGTTTGGTACCTCGTAATATAACTATAATGAGATATATGTAGAAACCACATATGATAATACACATGATGCCAAACATGACTTAATCTCCTTCCTTTAAACTATTAAGACGTGAACGTTGATGCCACAAATAATCGCTAATGAGCAAACAATGAATGCACAAAGTCTTTCTACGAGCAGCCTTTCTATCATACAATAAAACAGAAGTATGATTGTTTACATTTCAACTTTTTATACCTTATCCTCAGCAAGATTCGGTGTTGTTGTTGTTAACCAACAAATGAGAGTTTTTTTAAAACTAGCTAGTTCATAAAATGATAGAAACTCGTATGTTTAGCACCCAATATTGTTACTCCACTACAAGAAAAAGGCCTTCTAGTGACATCATTTTTAATGACACATAAAAAAAATGTAAGTGAAAGTACATGTTTACTTACACTCTTAAAAAAAAGTGTAAGCAAAAGTTTAACTTTTACCCACACTTTACATAAAATGTAAGCAAAAGTCTAGTTATGCCTACACTTTTAGAAAAGTGTGAGCAAAAGTCTAATTTATACACACACTTTTTAAAAAGTGTAAGTAATAGTCTTACTTTTACTCACACTTTTTAAAAATGTGAGCAAAAGTCTAATTTATACACACACTTTACGTAGAGTGTGAGAAAAAGTGTAGTTTTACTCACACTTTTTAAAAAGTGTTAGTAATAGTCATACTTTTACCCACACTTTTTAAAACGTGTGAGCAAAAGTCTAATTTACACACACAGTTTACATAGAGTGTGAGAAAAAGTGTAGTTTTACTCACACTTTTTGAAAAGTGTAAGTAATAGTCTTACTTTTACCCACACTTTTTAAAAAGTGTGAGCAAAAGCGTAGTTTTTATTAAAAAAAAATATTATAAAAAGTCTAACTTGTATCTGTACTTGTTGTAAAATGTAAATACGAGACCCGTTTTTGTTTACGAGATCGCTAGATTTTAAGTGTATTAAATCAACTGAAAACCGAAACGAACCGGTCCAACCCAAACCGAACCAACCTTACCCGGTTTGGTTTTCTGCTTTACATATTTCTGGTTTTTGAATTCGGTTTGGCTCGGTTCGGTTTGAGCCAAAGGAAAAAAAACACACCTAAACCATCTATACCGAACCGGTTCGGTTAGGTTTCGGCTTGAGCGAACAACCCAATTGAACCGTGACTGACCCGATGGCTCGGTCGGGTCAATTAAAAAACTGGTTTCTAAATGATTGGCTCCAAACGGTCAACAAAAATTGACAAGGTGAATGGTCAACCAAGTCAAACTGCCTAGAGTCAATGCTCCGCAAAATATAGTGTTTCCCCGGGTCGTTATGTCCCGACGAGGTGTGGATTGTATTCAAACGGATCTGTGATCGGGTGAATTTGGACAAGAGAGGGTTGTGATTGATTACACTAAGGAATTTACAAGGAAATAGCTTAAATACACTATATTAACAAGACTGTAAAGTTAGAAAACCCAGAAGCGTTTAAAACTTAAAAACGCGTACGCTCAGATTAAAGTTACATGAACGTACAAAATAAAACGCGAGTTTTTAAGAAATAAAATACCTACGAATATGAAAATTATATTTTTACAATCCTAATGTTATAAGAAAATTTTTAGAAAATTAAAATTAACTTTTACACTATTTATATAATTATTATTAATTAATTACTATTTTCCTATTTACTTTTAATTATTTAAAATACCCTAAAATGCAAATAATTAGGAAATTAACCTAGAAAAATAAAATTTAAATTTGGAAAAATCTAAAATAATATAAAACTAATTTTCAAACTGAAAATATATTTTTAAGACCTTTTAAATAATTATTACTAATTATTAACTAATAAAAACTAAATTAAATTAAGAAAAATAATAAATGAACAGTGAAAAATATGAAAATTTTTCTAAAATTATTTTACAACTACAGGAACCTAGGAAGATTATAAAAATGAGAAGTGCTTTTTGAAAAAGCTGAAACTAAGCTAAAAAGCTTAAATAGAAGCTATCACTTTATCAAATTTTGTCTTTTTTGGAATTTTCCTTTTCAAAACTACTAAATACTTAAAATAAACAACTTTAACAAAGGGACATTGGCTAAATATGGAAAATAAGCAATTGGGAAACAGAATTGCTTAACAGATTGCCATTTTTAGCTTATTAGGACTTATTTGTGAAGAAAAAGCTAAAAAGAAGCTACACAGGCTGAACCAAGGGATAAATAAGGTACAACTATTATGAGGGAACTTGAAATAAGCAGTAACAAACAAATAAGCACACTATATAAGTTAGAATAAGCAATAAGCAAAACCAAAGACCACACAGATCCAAACAGGCCAATTTGGACCACTTAGCAGGCCTGTGGGGCCCACAAGGGTACTTGGAAGCCCAAAGTGATAGTGGATCCTGAAAGAAGAGCTTACTGGCTTTTCAAAAAGCCAGGGCTCATCCCTTGGGTCCCATAATTAAGCTCAGGGGAGGGCTTGGGAGGAAGGAGGTCTGTGCTGATGAACCAACATACACTCAGGAAATGGACAACTTTAATGGATGATGCAGCCCATGGAAATAAGCTCAAAACCCAAAATTAAGACTTGATCCTTGAAGATGAGCTTATTGGCTTTTCAAAAGGCCAATAAGCTCATTGTGGGACCCACTAAGGAAACAGATATGAAGCATTGAAAATGGGTCTTTTGGTTAAGATCTGTATGCAGGGCAAACACATGCCCTGCAGCCTAGTTTGATAAGCAACAATAAGCTCAAATAAAATCTTAAAAATAAGGGCTTTGCAGATTATTAGAGACTAGCTGGGGGACAATAAGTTGTCAAAAGCACAAGGTCTGAAACACTACACTAAATTCTAAATAAATCATGCAAGATTTGGTTTTCTGCAAAAGGTGTAAGTTTTGACTTTTTCACTTGTGATGAACCTTTGACTAAAATGAACTTTGATTGGGTCCTAACTACTCAATAAGCTGTAATATGTTAATATGAGACTAAATTAAGATGAAGGAACAAGTTTTAGACCCAATGGGTGAGAAATTATCCCAACAGACCCAACAGTGGACAGTTGAGGGGGGTTTTCTTTGATTTTGACCTTTTTGTCAAATTAGACCAAGGTTTTATGACTTACAAGTTCTAAATAAACCTGTTATGACCAGTAACTATAGATAGCATGCACTGAAACTCTCTAGGTAACTCAGAACTCAAATAAGCTAAACACCCCTATACAATCTGACATGAGGGATTTTGCAAACAAATCAAAGCCATTTATCATGAAACTGATTATGCTAGTTCTAATATGATATAATGAGTTGAAATGAACAATTAAACAACAATAATAACAACAATACATCAATAATCTAGATTATGCTAAAAATATGGTGAAAATGAGAAATTATAGCAACTATGGATGTTAAAGAACAAGCAAGCAAAATAAAGCTATATTATGACTCAAATACTCCTAAGAAACACAGAAACAATCAACTAACAAGCTTTTCTACAATAAGAAGCAAAAATATGAGATTTAAACTTACAATGGGTTTTCAACTCAGAACCATGAACTAAAGACCAAGAACACAACCTGTTGCCTCCCCTAGGCACTAAAACACCATGTAGTTTCAAAACAACCAGAATCCAATGCTTCTTCCTTCTTTATCTTCTTTTTTTCTTATTTTTCACTAATTTATTTATTTATTATCTATTTTTCTTTTCTTTTTGGATATTGACTAAAAATGCTTAAAATACTTGAGAAAGCTCATAGATAAGCTCAAGTGAGCTTAAACTAACCAGAAACAACAACTTAAGGCACCTCAGCAACAATATGGAATTTTTACTTAAAACACAAAATTAAAATTTTAAAACTGAGATATTGAAATTAAAGGGTACATGAGTTTTTAATTCACTAAAACTACTCAATACAAGGATTTCTAAGCAAAGATTACAACAGAACTTGAAATTTAAGCTAAATGATGAAGCTACAGTACACTATTTCTAACCTACACTACTACTCTCTACTTCTGGCCTTCTTTCTTTACTTATAGAGTCACTTGGAGTCCATGGAGACTTTCCCACCAACTTTGAACCCTTGGATTAGTTTCCATCAATCTGAGCCATCAATTTTTGTTTTTGGCGGGAAAACAGGTTGAGTGGGATTGGTGAGGATATTTAATGAGGAGGGGGTGGGTTGGTTTTGGCAGGTAAGAGTATTAATGAAAAGGTGAAGTTGGTGAGAATTTGGGAGGAGGGGGGAGACAAACACCCTGGTAATTAGGGTGAGGTTAGGGACGGGTGAACAGTGAACGGGGGGTAATATTTAAACGGGATGGTGGTTGGGCTATTTGTGTGTTGGGCCTGGGAGGTGGATGTGGATTAGGCTTATGGATTGAATGTGGAATTGGATATAAAAAGAATCAAGGCTCCATTTGGTTTGTATTATTTTACAAGGACCAAATTTGTAAATATTCTGATTTTGAGGGACCATTCCTGCCACATTTCCAAAGTAGTTACAAGGGTGAGTTATGCCAATGTTCAAATAACCAAAGGACCACAAAAGTTAATTTCCCATTTTTAGATTCCCGGGGACCAAAATTGTTAATTTCCAAAACTGAGGGACTGAAATTGTATTTTCCTCAAACTTTTTACCCAAGGATCCAATTTGCCAATTTGTGATTTCCCAAGGACTTAAGTTGACTTTTCTTTCCAAAAATATTTCCCAGGGACCATTTCTGTCAAAAGTGAAACTCCAGGGACCAAAATTGTAAATTTCCAAAACTTTTGAGATTTTTCACCAAAGGACTAAATATGACAAATTATGATTTTAAAAGGACCTTTGGTGATAATTTTCCATATTTTGAATGACCAGGGACTAGTTTTGACATTTTATGAAAGTTGGGGGACTGAAACTGCCAATTTTGCAAACTTTGTACGTTTTTCATCTGTTTTTACTCTTTTTGCATCTAAAACATATAAAACACAATTTTGAAATATTCTTAGTATTTTGATGCATTACCGAGTGTTTTTGTATGTTTTGCAGTTCAGATTTGACCAAAAATGATGAGTGTTTGAGCACTCATCAATCCCCCACACTAAACTATTGCTAGTCCCTAGCAATAAATTGTTTTGAAAACTTAATGGATTTTAATCTCTTTACCAAAAGCCATTACTTCTGGAGTATCCAAATGTATCAGTTCAAGTAAGAACTATGGTCCACTTGATAACCATGTGATTTTGAGCAAACCACCAGCTGTCAACGGATTTGATTTGTTTTTACCAAAAGCCGTTTGCTTCTGGACTAGCCAACTCTTGATGGAATAGTCAACATCTTGGTGAGCTGATTACCAATTATGGTTTTTCCACTGCCTTTACCACAAGCCATAATCTTGCGGGCTAGCCAACTCATTCACTTTTTTGGATATGGCGAGTTGATTTACCATACAATTTTGGGCAAATTGAAAGCCGTAAACGGATTTGATATATCTTTACCAAGAGCTGTTTGCTCCTGGATTAGCCAATCCTTTTGTCGTTTAGACATGGCGGACTGGTAACTACAAAAATTTTGAAGCACAAGTGAAATTGTTTTTAAAATTTTTGAGATTTTGGCCAAAAACGGGGGTACTAGATAGTAAAATGTGATAAAATTCGCTAGAATACCCCCCACACTTAGAATGAATATTGTCCTCAATATTCAAAGTCCCGGCTATTATGCCGACTCTTTGAACGTAAAAGGGCAACTTTACAGTTTAAATGTGGAAAGACAAGTTTTTTTCACTGTATTTGTAACCACAACAGGGGTAACTCCCCCACACTTAGGGTGAAAACCCTAAGTACATACTACTGTTTTTGTTTACCGAGTCGCTAGCTTGACTCGACCCCGAATTCATTGGTCCTTGGGGAAGCATGATGTGGAAGAAACAATCTCAATCGGACTTTCATTCAAGATGTTTGGACAAACATTTGAAGCATGTGAAAGTTCCACACCGACGAGATAAGTACCCGGCTTAAAATAGTATAAACTATAAGCGGTGATGTCGGGGTCAAAGATAATCTCTTCATTCCCGAAGGAATGAAGAACTGGAGAAGTCACCCGGTAGGTGAAGAAGGGTAGAAAGATCTTGATGATAATCAAGATTGACTCATCATCATCAAAAAGAGAATCCATAATTGGTGTATCATGAATCTCATCATTAAAGCTCATATGATCTAGACAGATTATGGGTGGGAGGGTTGGGATTTTGATATCAATCAATTTCTCAAGGTTAAGAATATTTCCCTCCGAAACACAAAGATCATCTTTGTCTAGATCAAAGTGAAAGTTATCATACTCTGGTGGAGATATGATATGAGTGAGTTCATCGGAGAACTCCTCAAAGGCGAATGAATCATATTCGGGGAGAGAAATTTGAGAATGAGAAGTGGTACTGCCACTAATCTTCTCTCCCATATGATCAAAAGTAAAGGCTTCAAACTCCGGAATAGGATCATCGGAGAAAATGTCACTATCCTTAATTGGGATAGGATATGAAATAGATTTCTTTTTGAAAGACTCAATTTTAGAAATGAGGAGATCGACATTCAATAATGTTGCACGAAGTGCTTCATCCTTGATTTCAGTGTCAATCTCATCATTCTCTTCTTCTAAGCTAACTAGCTTAGAAGGTAATTCTTCCATAAAAACGGTGTCTCCACAAGATAACGAATCGTCATCAGTAGAATCGGAGAACATCTCAACATGATCACTCGGGAAGACAAGAGGAGGAGGGATATCACACATATGATCAAGAATTCCCTGTGACTCTCTTGGGATTGGAACAAGGTCCTCAACACTAGACTTTATGAATTCGTCCGATTCCTTATCAGGAATAGTGTCAAGATGCTCGTCCCCCATGATCAAAGAGTGAGTGGGAACCTCGGGTGTGATAACAGTGGGTTGAGATGGAATCTCAACTGATGGAATCTCATCTGATGAATCTTTATAGAATTGAAGAATATCAAGTGTATCTTCATCATCACTGTCATCAGGAATGAAACGGAATTGAGAGCTAGATCTGGTTGCTTTCTCTTTTGCAATTGATTCCCTAATAGATCTTTCATAAGCATCTTGGGAATTTATTTTAGCAGCCTGTTCTTCAGCTAACAATTCTTCCATCGATTTTTGGTTTGGATTATCGGGGGTATGTTTAATTCCTTTCAAATCTTTCACTAAATCCAAAAGATCAATGAGAAGACTTTGAGGAATTGGCTGAGGTGGAGGTTCGTCATAATACGATGTGTCAAAATTGTTACAAGGAAATGGATTCCTTGTTTGACAATCGGAGCTGAAGTGTGGACCTCCACAGTACTCACAACAGTAAAACTGATGTGGCTGTGAGTCGTATGTGCTAGAGTCATAATCGTTATCAGGAAACTGCTCATAGACAAGCGTGTTTCCCGATTGACAATCAAAACTGTAGTGTGAACCACCACATTACTCACAACAGTAAAACTGCTGAGTATCATGGTGTGGTAGCTGATGGAATAAATCAGTCGTGTCATGGTAAGAATAGGGATCTTGGTTATAGACATACCCGTTTCCTGACTCTACCATGCCACAACTGGGGCAATTACCACCATTATGAGGATTACCACACCATTGACAAATCAGAAAGTGTGAATGAGACATAGAAAGAATCAAAAGGTTTGGGAGGGTAAGGAATGAAGAATCAAAAGGGTAGGAGGGTAAAGATGAATATTTTTTGATTTTTGGAAAGACATTTTATATACAAATAAGAAAGAAAATCTTTTTGGGTTTTTTGTGTTCATTGAAAACTGATTTTAAAATGTTTTCGTGAACAGTTTTGTTTTTATATGATAAGAAAATATGAACAAGGATGGTAAATATACAAAGGATTGAATTCCAAAAGCACTAATCAGCAAACCGTTTTAGAAAAACGCGCACAACCTCCCCGGCAGCGGCGCCAAATTTTGATTGGCTCCAAACGGTCAACTAAAATTGACCAGGTGAATGGTCAACCAAGTCAAACTGCCTAGAGTCAATGCTCCGCAAAATATAGTGTTTCCCCGGGTCGTTATGTCCCGACGAGGTGTGGATTGTATTCAAACGGATCTGTAATCGGGTGAATTTGGACAAGAGAGGGTTGTGATTGATTACACTAAGGAATTTACAAGGAAATAGCTTAAATACAATATATTAACAAGACTGTAAAGTTAGAAAACCCAGAAGCATTTAAAACTTAAAAACGCGTACGTTCAGATTAAAGTTACATGAACGTACAAAATAAAACGCGAGTTTTTAAGAAATAAAATACCTACGAATATGAAAATTATATTTTTACAATCCTAATGTTATAAGAAAATTTTTAGAAAATTAAAATTAATTTTTACACTATTTATATAATTATTATTAATTAATTACTATTTTCCTATTTACTTTTAATTATTTAAAATACCCTAAAATGCAAATAATTAGGAAATTAACCTAGAAAAATAAAATTTAAATTTGGAAAAATCTAAAATAATATAAAACTAATTTTCAAACTGAAAATATATTTTTAAGACCTTTTAAATAATTACTACTAATTATTAATTAATAAAAACTAAATTAAATTAAGAAAAATAATAAATGAACAGTGAAAAATATGAAATTTTTTCTAAAATTATTTTACAACTAAAGGAACCTAGGAAGATTATAAAAAGGAGGAGTGCTTTTTGAAAAAGCTGAAAATAAGCTAAAAAGCTTAAATAGAAGCTATCACTTTATCAAATTTTGTCTTTTTTGGAATTTTCTTTTTCAAAACTACTTAAATACTTAAAATAAACAACTTTAACAAAGGGACATTGGCTAAATATGGAAAATAAGCAATTGGGAAACAGAATTGCTTAACAGATTGCCATTTTTAGCCTATTAGGACTTATTTGTGAAGAAAAAGCTAAAAAGAAGCTACACAGGCTGAACCAAGGGATAAATAAGCTACAACTATTATGAGGGAACTTGAAATAAGCAGTAACAAACAAATAAGCACAATATATAAGTTGGAATAAGCAATAAGCAAAACCAAAGACCACACACATCCAAACACTCCAATATGGACCACTTAGCAGGCCTGTGGGGCCCACAAGGGCACTTGGAAGCCCAAAGAGATAGTGGATCCTGAAAGAAGAGCTTACTGGCTTTTCAAAAAGCTAGGGCTCATCCCTTGGGTCCCACAATTAAGCTCAGGGGAGGGCTTGGGAGGAAGGAGGTTTGTGCTTAAGAACCAACATACACTCAGGAAATGGACAACTTTAATGGATGATGCAGCCCATGGAAATAAGCTCAAAACCCAAAATTAAGACTTGATCCTTGAAGATGAGCTTATTGGCTTTTCAAAAAGCCATTAAGCTCATTGTGGGACCCACTAAGGAAACAGATATGAAGCATTGAAAATGGGACTTTTGGTTAAGATCTGTGTGCAGGGCAAACACATGCCCTGCAGCCTACTTTGATAAGCAACAATAAGCTCAAATAAAATCTTAAAAATAAGGGCTTTGCAGATTATTAGAGACTAGCTGGGGGACAATAAGTTGTCAAAAGCACAAGGTCTGAAACACTACACTAAATTCTAAATAAATCATGCAAGATTTGGTTTTTTGCAAAAGGTGTAAGTTTTGACTTTTTCACTTGTGATGAACCTTTGACTAAAATGAACTTTAATTGGGTCCTAACTACTCAATAAGCGGTAATATGTTAATATGAGATTAAATTAAGATGAAGGAACAAGTTTTAGACCCAATGGGTGAGAAATTATCCCAACAGACCCAACAGTGGACAGTTGAGGGGGGTTTTCTTTGATTTTGACCTTTTTGTCAAATTAGACCAAGGTTTTATGACTTATAAGTTCTAAATAAACATGTTATGACCAGTGACTATAGATAGCATGCACTGAAACTCCCTAGGTAACTCAGAACTCAAATAGGCCAAACACCCCTATACAATCTGACATGATGGAGTTTGCAAACAAATCAAAGCCATTTATCATGAAACTGATTATGCTAGTTCTAATATGATATAATGAGTTGAAATGAACAATTAAACAACAATAATAACAACAATACATCAATAATCTAGATTATGCTAAAAATATGGTGAAAATGAGAAATTATAGCAACTATGGATGTTAAAGAACAAGCATGCAAAATAAAGCTATATTATGACTCAAATACTCCTAAGAAACACAGAAACATAGAAATAATCAACTAACAAGCTTTTCTACAATAAGAAGCAAAAAAATGACATTTAAACTTACAATGGGTTTTCAACTCAGAACCATGAACTAAAGACCAAGAACACAACCTGTTGCCTCCCCTAGGCACTAAAACACCATGTAGTTTCAAAACAACCAGAATCCAATGCTTCTTCCTTCTTTATCTTTTTTTTTTTTTTTTCACTAATTTATTTATTTATTAACTATTTTTCTTTTCTTTTTGGATATTGACTAAAAATGCTTAAAATACTTGAGAAAGCTCATAGATAAGCTCAAGTGAGCTTAAACTAACCAGAAACAACAACTTAAGGCACCTCAGCAACAATATGGAATTTTTACTTAAAACACAAAATTAAAATTTTAAAACTGAGATATTGAAATTAAAGGGTACATGAGTTTTTAATTCACTAAAACTACTCAATACAAGGATTTCTAAGCAAAGATTACAACAGAACTTGAAATTTAAGCTAAATGATGAAGCTACAGTACACTATTTCTAACCTAGACTACTACTCTCTACTTCTGGCCTTCTTTCTTTACTTATAGAGTCACTTGGAGTCCATGGAGACTTTCCCACCAACTTTGAACCCTTGGATTAGTTTCCATCAATCTGAGCCATCAATTTTTGTTTTTGGCGGGAAAACAGGTTGAGTGGGATTGGTGAGGATATTTAATGAGGAGGGGGTGGGCTGGTTTTGGCAGGTAAGAGTATTAATGAAAAGGTGAAGTTGGTGAGAATTTGGGAGGAGGGGGGAGACAAACACCCTGGTAATTAGGGTGAGGTTAGGGACGGGTGAACAGTGAACGGGGGGTAATATTTAAACGGGATGGTGGTTGGGCTATTTGTGTGTTGGGCCTGGGAGGTGGATGTGGATTAGGCTTATGGATTGAATGTGGAATTGGATATAAAAAGAATCAAGGCTCCATTTGGTTTGTATTATTTTACAAGGACCAAATTTGTAAATATTCTGATTTTGAGGGACCATTCCTGCCACATTTCCAAAGTAGTTACAAGGGTGAGTTATGCCAATGTTCAAATAACCAAAGGACCACAAAAGTTAATTTCCCATTTTTAGATTCCCGGGGACCAAAATTGTTAATTTCCAAAACTGAGGGACTGAAATTGTATTTTCCTCAAACTTTTTACCCAAGGATCCAATTTGCCAATTTGTGATTTCCCAAGGACTTAAGTTGACTTTTCTTTCCAAAAATATTTCCCAGGGACCATTTCTGTCAAAAGTGAAACTCGAGGGACCAAAATTGTAAATTTCCAAAACTTTTGAGATTTTTCACCAAAGGATTAAATATGACAACTTATGATTTTAAAAGGACCTTTGGTGATAATTTTCCATATTTTGAATGACCAGGGACTAGTTTTGACATTTTATGAAAGTTGGGGGACTGAAACTGCCAATTTTGCAAACTTTGTACGTTTTTCATCTGTTTTTACTCTTTTTGCATCTAAAACATATAAAACACAATTTTGAAATATTCTTAGTATTTTGATGCATTACTGAGTGTCTTTGTATGTTTTGCAGTTCAGATTTGACCAAAAATGATGAGTGTTTGAGCACTCATCACTAAAACATAGGCTTTTACCCTTTGAATTTTTAGCACGTTTTATAAACTTTACTGCTTCTAATATTTAATAAAATGTACTATTTGATTTTACCTTTTATTAACTCTAAATATTACACAATGATTGACCGGTTTATTAACTCCTAATTATCACTATCTTATTTCTCCTTTTATCCCCAAATCGTTTTCCCCTCACTCTCACTATCCCCAAATCACTTTCCCTAATCGTTTTCCCCTCACTCTCACTTTCCCAAAAAAAATCACGCCGTTGTTAGATATCACTCTCACTGTTATGTAATCGAAGCTCAGGTTATGGTTTAGTCGAAGCTCACCGTTAGTCGAAGCTCACCGTTAGGGTTTAATCGAAGCTCATCCTCATCACTCAATTAGGTAATTATTGTGATATATGTTAAGCTTATGAAATTAATGACGTATTGTGATATCTGTTAAGCTTATGAAGTTGATATATGTTATTGCGATATTTGTTAAGCTCAACTTAATAAGCTCATTCTGATAGGATTTATTAAGCTATTTTGTTTGTTATTTACTCGTACACGTGCTATGTTTGTTAGGTGTAGTTGTAACTGTAATTACAAATTGTAGCTTCTAATAGCTTTTCGGATAGGTGTGTTTAAACATAATATGCTAGTTAAATGGTTACTTGAATGCGTGTTATGTTTGGCAAAACTAGCCGTAGGTAGGAAGGTAGGTGCAAGCAGTTAGTGGGGATTGATTGTTGTATAGAATTCTATGCACGTTTATGGAATTTTCCCTGGCCGTCCCAAGATGTTTATCGAGTGAGGTTTGAACTCGGGTATATTCTAAGACCTTCAGGCCACCAATTTTGTTTGTGTCAGAAAACAACGAGGAAAATTGAGTTTGATGTTGTTGAAATACTGATTGTTCATTTTTTTAATAGTAAAGGTAGTTGAATATTTCAGGAAAATTGAGGAAAACTGAGATTTGAGTAAGATTTCAGGGGGTGATTGTTTTGGCTTATATAGCCGGCTGATGTCTTATTTGGTTTATGGCTTATGCTTCATAAGCTCACCTTTTGTGGCTTATTTTGAGATTTTCTGGCTTATATAAGCTTATCATGTCATGATAAATTTATATAATCTCACAAGTTTCAAAATAAGCCACAAAAAGTGAGCTTATGAGACATAAGCCATAAGCCCACTATATAAGCCGAAACAAACACCCCCTCAGGTTGTTGGCGGTTTAGTTTCCACTTAGTAGTGATATAAATAGAACTTAGTTAGTGGTGGTTCGATGTTTAGACTTTAGAGTTGAGTCTAAAACCATAAAATCACATACTCTGTCTATGATTATTCTGGAAATGAGGCTTGCTTTGAGTTTGGTATCTGATTTAGAATTTATGCGCATTTGTGTAACTTTGGATTATGGAATTTTTAATGTGTGGAATTAGTCAGTATGGAGTAGCATATGTATCTTGTTTCATTTGTGAAGGCTGTTATTTAGGAATTCATTTTGATAAGTGAAGAGATCAAAATTGGTGATATTTCGTTCTGATATAAAAATATAAACCTACACTAGCTGTTATGTATTTAAAAATGATGTTATGGAGTATTTTAGCTGTTATGGAATAGGATTATATTATATCTCTAAGAAGTTCCAGTTAGGTAAATAGATTTTCAATGGAATATTTTAGCTATGATTATGACATCGTCACTTCATCAGCTTGTTCGTTATGAAACTGGTATCAGAAGTTACTAAAGAAAAACTTATATAAGTTTAAAGGCTTGTAATAACATTAACTTGGACTGAAACAAGCACATCATATTAATTAGTTAGATTTTCGGCTCAACTTTTGTTTTTGATATCAAATCTGATCTATTCTAGCTTGTTTCATCCCGGTTATCGAATGCCTTGATTACTCCCCTTATTCAAAATAGAAGAAAAAAACAAATTTAATCAATGCAGCTATGTTTTCTGTAACTAATTTCTGTAACTAGGTCTTCATTAAATTTCGTAACTAAATCCACAAAAGTCTGTACTTCAGTAAATTGATAATTTGATGTGTATGCGGGTAGATCAAATCTCACTTTTAGTAGATTGACCAACTTTAGTCTTCAAGCTTGTTTTTTGACCTGTGATTATGTTTTCTAATCTGATATGCAGGACAGTTTAGCAAGTGATATAAGTGAAAGTTTGCTATCTTTTGACCTCTAAATAATTTAGGATGTTAACTTCAATCTTGAACCTTGTTTGAGGGTGAGAGAGGTCATTAATTTAGTTGAATTTAGTTAAATAGTTTCCGAGACTTTCTATAAAACCAGAATTAAATACTTGAAGCAGGAACATAAGCTGATTTATTTAGGAGACTATGACTTGAACCACTGAAGATATTCAATACAACTTGTAGAACTGATGTGCAACTATAAGTAGCAGCAGTCTTACTTTCTTCCAATTATTGTTAAGGTTTGATGGATAGATCATGGATGTATACCGCACCTAGAGCAAGTAAACGATATACAAATGGTGTTGAATATTTTTTAGATTTTGCTTTTGAGAAATCAAGTCAAAATGGTAGTATTTTATGTCCGTGCATTGATTGTCAAAGTCTGTTATTCGCTAAAAGAGCAGTAGTGTATGATCACCTGATATGTTCCGGTTTTAAGAGAGGGTATTAGAATTGGAAAGATCACGGGGAAGTTCATGAGGCATCATCTTCAAGAAATAAACGAGATGGAGAGGGAATTTTTCAACATGACATGCATGGGTTACTCGATGACCTTTTTCCGACATGTCAAATGGAAGGAAATAATGTAGATACTACTGAAGGTGAAGATAATACTAGTTTAAATACCGAACCTGTGGTTAAAAATGATGATAGAAAATATAATGATTTACTTAGAGATGTCGAGTAGAATGTGTATGCGGGGTGCCAAGTATAATAAGTTGTCTTTTTTGGTACATCTGTACCATTTAAAGTGCCTTAATGGTTGGAGCAACAAGTCATTTTCCATGTTGCTTGAATTTATACAAGATTTGTTGCCGGAAGGGAATCTCTTGACTAAAAAATTACATCAAGTAAAGAAAGTTTTAGCAAGTTTAGGTTTATGGTATGAGAAAAGTCATGCGTGTCCTAATGGTTGCATACTATTTTGGGACAGTCACAAGAAAGAACAAAGTTGTTCCATTTGTGGAGAATCTAGATGGAAACCAACCACAAACAATCCTGATGAATAGGAAAGGCCAAAAAAGAACAAGGCAGCCAACATATTACGTTGGTTTCCCTGAAACCTAGACTTCAAAGATTGTTTATGTCTTCAAAGACGGCTTATGAAATGGCATCATTTGGAACGAAATAAAGATGGAAAATTACGACACCCTGCTGATGCATTATCATGGAAAGATTTTGATGAGAAGAATCCGCAATTTGCAGCAGAACCTAGAAATGTACGCTTAGGGTTAGCAAGTGATGGATTCAATCCATTTAAGACAATTAACGTTGCTTATAGTATTTGGCCCGTTATTGTCATCCCGTATAACCTACCTCCTTGGTATGTTATGAAACGATCGAACTTTATTCTATCTCTAACAGTTCCTGGTCCTAAAGGTCTGGGGAATAAGATAGATGTGTATATGCAACCCTTAATAAAGGAGTTGAAGGAGTTGTGGGATGATGGAATTGAAACATTTGATGCTTGTGCAAAAGAGAATTTTCAGTTGAAGGCTGCTGTTCTTTCTACTATATCAGACTTTCCAGGGTATACAAACCTTTCGGGATGGAGTACCAAGGGAGAATATGCGTGTCCAGTGTGTGCGTACAATAAAACTTCAAAGTGGCTAGATCATGGAAGAAAGTGGTGTTATATGGGTCATCGGAGATGGCTTGAAGATGATCATTGTTGGCATAAAGATATTAGGTCTTTTGATGGAAATGAAGATTTAAGACATGCTCATATCCCTCATTCCGGAGATGATGTACTAAATGAAATAGAAAATATTGATCTCAATAACGAGAATGATAATAGAGGTCCTTGGAAAAAGAAAAGTATCTTCTTCAAGTTACCTTATTGGAAAAGTTTGTTGTTGCGTCACAATCTGGATGTGATGCATATCGAAAAAAATGTATGCGATAACATCATGGGTATTTTGTTGGGTGTTTCAGGAAAGTCAAAATACAATATGAAAGCACGTCTAGACTTACAGAAATTAGGCATACGAAGGGAACTTCACCCCCAAAAAAATTCTCGAAGCAATAATATGTATAAGCCAAAAGCGTGCTATGAAATGACTCGAGCCGAGAAAGATGTTTTCTTGCAAACCCCTAAGTCTATCAAACCTCCTGATGAATATTCATCCAACATCTTGCGTTGTGTGCAGCTAAACAAAAGAAAGCTTATAGGGCTGAGAAGTTATGACTGCCACATGTTGATGCAAGAGTATTTACCTATTGCATTGCAAGGAACTTTGCCCGATCATGTTAGCATAGTTCTCATTGAATTGTATGACTTCTTTAGGCAAATCTGCCTAAAGGATCTAGCCGAGAATGATCTTCACTTCCCTTAATCTCGAGTTGCTGTGACATTATGCAAATTAGAAAAAATATTCCCTCCCTCATTCTTTACTGTAATGGTCCATCTAGTCATTCACTTAGTTAGAGAGGTACGACTCAGAGGTCCTGTTGCTTTTCGTTGGATGACAATCAAAATGAAATTGAATCACCTAATTTCCTTTGCCCTGGACGACCATTAGGGCAACATATTCATTCTGAATTGCCTTCTCTTAAAAGGAAGAAATATGCTGCATATGAGATTGATGAAAAGTCACTTACTCAAGCACATCGATATATGCTCTTTAATGTTGACTCAATCACAGAGTTTAGAGAGTAAGAGATTCTATTATCAATACCAGTTTTAGTTTTCTATTACTAGGATATATCTCATATAATATTACTTACACTCTAGGGAACACAAAAATATCATCAAAGGAAAACATCGGTCACGTCGGATACCTCAGCTTGAGCTTGAAAAGATTCATTGCGTGCAATTTAGTGAATTGTTTAGAAAGCGGGTAAGTTTAAGTTTTATTTATGTATGGTTAGTCATCACAACAGAAAGATCTTATATAATGACCCATAATTCATTTATATAGGTTGAATGCTTATAAGAGCTAAGTGATCCAAGAGTTACCCAAGAGATTAAGTGGCTTGCTCATGGTCCAAATATTTTTGTGAGACGATACTCTGGTTATTTTGTTAAAGGTTATCGTTTTCACACTAAAAACCATGAGAATTCATTGAAATCTCAAAATAGTGGAGTTGTTGTAACTGTACTTGATTCAAGTAATACTCAAAAAGTGGTGAACTACTATGGATCGTTGAAGGAAGTTGTTAAATTGAACTACTCTAGGAAATACGTGTGGTTCTATTCAAATGCGACTGGGTTGATGTTAATAAGGGTTGCAAGCGGGATGAATTTAGTATCACACTTGTCAACTTCTCATATTTGACACATTCTGGTTCTGATGTACTTGATGACCCATTTGTCTTTGCATCACAAGTTGATAAAGTGTTTTATGCTAAAGATCCCAAGTTGGAAGGATGGCTAGTTTTTAGACATGTAAAAGTTAAGGATGCCTACAACATGGGATGCAATTTTGATCAGAACAGCCTATATTCAATTCCTCATACTTGTGATGTACCAAGCCTTCATAGGAATGATGTTGATGGTGATGACGAGCTAGACGTGATAGAAGCTATGGAAGATGAAAATGAGGAAGAGGAAGACGTATACTAGCTCAAATGTTTTGCTTTTTCTTTGTTGGAACACATGAATTGCATGCAGTTGTTACTTTGTTTTAAATGTAGGTAACTAAGAATAAGTAACTAAGAACGAGTGGTTATGTTTGTTAGATACTATACGAGTGGTTCTGCTAGTTTACTTTTGCAAAATATCTTGTCATTTTTACTACTTTAAGATGAATGATGTATTAGTTCTGCTAGTTTACTTGTGCAAAATATGAGGGGTTCTGCTATTTTGCTAATATAAGTTCTGCTATTTTTTCTTTCTTGTTTTTAGTTATAATATTAACATTCAAAGACATTGATCAATAATCTAAATAGAATGGGTAAAAGAATACGCATAGTATCTACAAAAGAAGTTGTGCAACCTGCTGAATCTACAAATCAAGGTGAGGACATTTCATCTGAAGCAAGAGATGAAGCAAGTGATCCATCTATTGGAAAATCTCTACTTCAAGGTATGTTTACGTATCTAACTATAATTCTGTGTTTTTAACAAGGTTGAACGTATTCTGTGATGCCCGTGCTTTTGTATCTTGTTTTTGTAAGGCCATACTCAATATATTTTAACAGATTCTGTTTCTGTCCTGCTCCTAACAAGAAGATTCTGCTAAAATTTTTGATGACAGAAATAAGTTGTACTAATGTCACATTTAGTCATTTCCAGTGATAGGTTTATGTGTAAGTAAATATCTTTCATGTGATATACGTCGTAATTTGTAAGTAAATATTCAATGTCTGGAATTTATGAGAAGATTATTTCTTGTTATTTTACGTTAAAGTCTGTGTTCTTAGATATTCTTTCTATAAATAGTATCAAGAATCTGATTAGATGGTATATCTATGTTTATGGATGTTTTTGTTGCTCGATTAGTTTGTAAGATTTTTTATTTGTTACATGTTTGTATTGTTACATAAAGTGTTGTAAATGTGTTAAAATAAGAATATTTTTTTTGTTGTGCGTGTGTATACAATCACGTTTGCCTCCTGTCTAGTCAACTTATTATAAAGGTAACTTGGAGTCTTTGGTTTGTTAAGTTTGAATAAAGTTATTTGCGACCGAATGCTAATGTGTATCTGTTCATTACCCCGATATAAGTATATTGTTTAATGGTAGTAGTCTAGTAGATAAATTAGGTGTGTAAAATATTGTTTGAAGTTATGCTAGTTGTGGATGTTTATAGATTGTTCTATAGTCGTACATTCAGGTAGATTTGTAGTACTGTAATAGTAAAATTTGTTGACAAGTTTTGCAATGATACATTGTTCATCTATATGTACTGCATTTCAGGCTTTTTGTGTTTTGCTATCTCATGTTTTTCTATACTCACAACCCATACAACTACGAATAACTTGGTAAAGATAAAACACTTTGGGCTTCTCTTCTCAGAAAGCTTATTCACTCATTAGTCTTTATCTTTGTAAAAGGTTTCTTACATGCTTCTCTATTGTAAGCATGTATCATTTTTTTCTAGACAAGTCAAGAACAACCATGGAGGGCAAGAAAAGATGTAGCACACTAAATACGAGCTCATGTTCAATGTTCATATCCCATACGCTTCTAGTCCATTTTCATACGTTTATTGATAGCTGTGTTTTGACTCGACCCGTACGAATCATGAGGCTAACAGCTATGCAAATAAGTTAAGGAACTTTTATAAAGGTTAAATCTGTTTATTATCAAACCCCAAGTGCAAAAATGCCATGGTTTCTCAAATTTAAATTTTACACTTCAACAGACCCAACCCTTACAGTACACCAGACATCTGGCATACTTGTCAAATAAAAAAAATTGTTTTCATTTAGAATTCATAAAGCATTCCCCTGCACGTGGACATAAGGTAGGGAAGTAAAGTACTAAAAAATAAGCAGATAATATTAGAGCAAACACGCGCAAGCTTAGATGAGATAATAAAAAAATAAGAAATGAGGAAGTTAACTATGGAAGACTTATTTGGTAACTGGTACACCGATACTGTATTTAGTAAATTGTCAGGGCAGATAGCAATCAATTAGATAGTCGTAGGATAGTACATATAGATGAACCGGACTAGGATCAGTTAGAACTGGGACACGATACTTGATCCTGGAACTTGGCAATATCTTAGCTGTATTATAACTGTGTTTTATTTATGTGCTAGGTTCAAAAAAGAGGCCGAGAGTTCCAACTAAAAAGAAAGAGATATGGAACTTGGCAAGTGATGAGCAAATCTTAGTCACATTTAACGAACTATGTCAACCAATTGGAGATGAAGGAAATGAGTTGACAAATTTTCTTGGGACGCTAGTAAGGATGCCTCAATATATTGGAATTCATTACCCGAAATGGAGGAAGGTTCGTAAAGAGAAAAACGAGGATTTGTGGAGCATTGTTAAGGTAAATTGCTTTAATGTGTTATAAAGTATATATATATATATACATATATATATATATATATATATATATATATATATATATATATATATATATATATATATATATATATATATATATATATATATATATATATATATAAGTTATCTGTTACTAATCCCTATAATATTGTTCTAGGAAAAGTTTTCATTTGAATCAAATCAATCAGAAGACGACATAAAAGGATGGATCATGATGGACATGTCCAGTAAGTGGAAATCTTGGAAGTATGAGCTTAAAAAAAGTTCATACGATCCGTCTAAGACAATTGATGAAATTGTGGAATCTCAAACTGACGATAGAGTGGATGCTAATCAATTCAGAAAGCTTGTGGCTAGTTGGATCACTAAAGAAAAACATGTAACTTGTCATTAGTAGGCTTGCTCATGAAATATATGGAATTATATAGTTAAGCTGTAAATTGATAGGTGGAAAGTGCAAGGAAGAAAGTAAATCGGTTGAAGTCAATTGAGCCTTACGTGACAGGAACCAAATCATTTGCACGCGTGAAAGATGAAGAGGTCAGATCATCTTTTTCCTACATCTATAATGTTTAAGATTACATATTAATACAGAATCATGGCCTTTACCGTAATGGTTCATCGTATTATTTAAATATAGTTAAAAAGTTCATGTAAAGGTACTTTTCAATGTAGACGAAAAAGAATGAGGGTGTAAGTCCATCATGAGGAGACATGTATTGTATAACCCAAACCCGAAAAAATGGAAGCATCGTAAATGTTGTAGCTGCTCAAGTTGTGGTATGCTATTTATAAATGTTGTTAATGAATAGCTAGTCAAGTACAAAGCATCTTTTGTCATGAAGATAACAATTTTCATTTGATTCTACACGTAGGCGGACATAAAAGCTAGGAGTACTGATAAAGATACAATAAACTCTTGAAGATGCAAAAAGATACAATAATGAACAATGAATTGAAGATGGCATTATGGAATGTTAGAGGAATGTGTAACAAAGAGATGCAAAAAGATGTTAAGAAGTTTATTAGAGATGAAAACCTACATATTTGTGCTACTCTTGAGAATCATGTCAAAGAAAAACAAATCAGTAAAGTGTGTAAATTTGTGTTTGGGAATTGGAGTTAGTGTTCTAATGTGAAAGATAGTGAAAGAGGTTGCAGAATTATTGTGGGATGGAATGAAGATCATGTTAATTTGGTACATTTGCATTCTAGTAGGCAAACAATGTTGTGTGGTATAGAGATTAAAGATAGTAGAAGTAAATTCTACTATTGTTTTGTCTATGTTGCCAACACTAGAAGAGAAAGAAAAGAGCTATGGAAAACCCTGGTTAAGTACAAGAGTTTGATTAATGATAGTCCTTGGATTCTTTTGGGAGACTGGAATGTAAGCCTTAATATTCATGATCATTCAGAAGGTGGTTCTTGTAAGACTGGTGATATGATGGACTTTCAAGATTGTTTAGAGTCTATTGAAGTTGAAGATATTAATTGCAGTGGGATACATTTCACATGGGTGCAGAGTAGATTAAACCCAAGCAGTGGTATTTATGACGTATAGTCTATATTCGGGTCACGAACCCAAATGATAAACATCACTTAACGCCCAAGCCCGCCACGAGTGGGCTATCATAACAATAATTTGGGCCAGTACGCTAACGGTTTGGGCTCACGAAAGCCCAAGCCCAAAGTTATTTATAGTTGTGATATGGATATCTCTTATTTAAGGGATATATATCCAAATCAGATATATACCGAAAAGTAAGGCGCACGTATCCAATAAGGATTCCGTGCCTATATAAACAAAACCATAACTCTCGTTAAAGGTACGACTCACAACCCTAAACTCTTCTACATAACCCTAAAATCGATTACTTACTCTCACGCGGGAGGATAATTGTGGGAGACAATCCCACGATAAGCCTAACGGTGTTTGTTTGCTTTCTTAGTGCGCAGGTTTCAAGCATTAAGATCTAATTGGTATGAGAGCAGGAACCCGAACAAGGAACGCCCAACTTTTATATCAACAAGTGGCGCCATCCGTGGGACAACACACTAAGAACTAGAATGACAAAGCACAAAAACTCATGCCAGCGGACTCCGCAGTTGGAAAAAACACGTGGTAATCCCCAGAGGAGGAATCACCAAGATTCGACCTCTAGGCAGGCTTCTGGAACAACCAATGTGCCTGGTCACCAAGAATCAGGCCCAACCCTAATTCTCCCAACGGTGGAACTACCCGCAGGGACTACTCAAACCACCACAGTGGTTCCAAGCGCTGAAGAACTTCAACGCACTCTCTTCAACACTCCCCACCAACCGACACCTATTGTGGACAACACTATGCCACCAGGCGCGCCTAATCGAGATAGGGGACCTAACCCAGAAGCAGATATTGTTGCACTGGAAGAGGACGCGCCTGAATTAATGCTAAGTAATTTTGTATCTCAAAATTACGAAGCTTTAACAAGCCTCATGCAAGAGGAGGCAAGGAGAAGATCAAGACAGAGCCTACAAGCCCGACTTAACTTTAACCCAGAAACATCCGCACCGCGCTACCAAAGAGGGGGGCGCGAAAATAATGAAAGACGTACCAATGTCCATGATAGACTTGGTACAGCATCTGACTCACAATACTCGGAGGAATACAAAGATGACGAGACGCGTACCAATGTTCACTCCAGACTTGGTAGTCGCAGGATGCAAGATAGACTTGGGCGTCAACACTCACCAAGCGAGGGCTCCTCAAGGTCTGGGAGCAGAAGAATTCACGACAGGTTGGGAAGGCGAACTTCCCCAAGTGAAAGCCCCTCAAGTTCTTCCTCTGAGGAAAAACGGCGCAAGCACCACAAAAGGGATGACTTCTCCTCAAGTGACTCCTCGGACAACGAGGACAAAGAGACAGGACACTGGCAGTCCAGAGGAAGACATCGCAAGGAAGAGGACGAAGACATATCTCTTCCTTGGCGTCGTCAGAAAGTTGATGCATTCACACGATGCATCAGCGATTACTCTGATCATAAGAAAAGGCGCATGCCCACCAATATTAAAACATATGATGGAACGGGTGATCCTGATGACCACCTAAAAATTTTCGAATCCGCTGCTACTATCGAAAATTGGCCACAACCTGTGTGGTGTCATATGTTTAAATCCACATTAGTAGGGAATGCGCGAACTTGGTTTAGCAAGCTTCCACGAAGATCGCGCACCGCAGTTAAAGGACAGATACTAGCAGATTTCATCAGCGAAAAGCCAGATACTGACACTCCACCTACAAAAAGTGAAACAACACTACAAGAACCATGGATTCTATTCACAGATGGATCCTCGTGCGTGGATGGATCAGGCACAGGCCTTATCCTCACTAACCTAGAAGGAGCGGAATTTACTTATGCACTGCGTTTTGAATTCACAACCACAAACAATGAAGCAGAATATGAAGCCCTACTCACTGAACTACGCATTGCCACTCAAATGGGCGTACGCAACCTAGAGGCAAATGTAGATTCCAGGCTAGTAGCTAACCACGTGTTAGGTGAATATGAGGCCAAGGATGAACACATGGTCCAATACCTCGAAAAAACCAAGTCTCTAATTCAGAATTTTGATAGGTTCACCATCAAACAAGTCCCTAGAGGAGAAAACAAGAAAGTTGGCGCGCTTAGCAAGATCGCATCTACAAGCTTTGCGCCCCTCTCAAAACAGGTATTGGTGGAGACTCTAAAAAACAAATCAATCTCGGAGATGGAAATATCCACGGTGATAGAGGAACAGAATCCTACGTGGATGACACCTATCATTGAATTTATAAGCAAAGGAATCTTACCACAAGATTAGAAATATGCTCGTAGGGTACGGCGCACAGCGCAGAGATTTGAACTCCGAGATGGCGTCCTATATCGACGTTCATTCCTACAAACATGGCTCCGGTGCGTTGGATCTCTTCAGGCAGATTATGTACTCCGAGAGATTCACGCTGGCTCATGTAGTATGCACTCAGGACCACGGTCCGTAGTGGCGCGCGCCCTGCGGTCAGGATACTATTGGTCTACCATGCACCGCGACATGTGGGACATGATAAAAAAAATGCAGTGATTGCCAAGTCCACAGGCCAATTCCGTGCCGACCACAACAAGAGCTAACCCCCATTACCTCACCATGGCCATTCTATAAATAGGGCATTGACATTGCAGGCCCTTTTTCGGTTGCAGCAGGAGGGCTTAAATTCCTCATTGTAGCTATAGATTATTTTACTAAATGGATTGAGGCAAAAGCAGTGGCAAGCATCACAGGAAACCAAGTCAAACGCTTCGTGTGGGACAACATTGTACGTCGATTTGGACTACCTGGAGAGATTATCTCGGACAACGGAAAACAATTATGTGATAACCTGTTCAAAGACTGGTGTGCGCAATTAAACATTACACAACACTTTGCTTCAGTAAAACACTCACAAACCAATGGCCTAGTTGAATGCGCGAATCGTAGTTTGGGCGAGGGAATAAAAGCGCGCCTTGACAGACATAAAGGAAGATGGGTGGATGAATTGTCACATGTTTTATGGGTGCACCGCACGACAATTAAAACCAGTACCGGAGACACACCATTCTCTCTTGTCTATGGAACAGAAGCCGTCATACCAGCCGAAATTGGAATGCCAACTATCCGTACAGCGGAAATAAACATCACAACAAATGACGACGAGCGGCGCATATACTTGGACCTGCTAGAAGAAAGGCGTGAACGCGCAGCTATACGTGAGGCAAAGGCTAAAGCCAAGATGAAGAAGTATTATGATGCAAAAGTCAAACATACTTCTTTCAGGCCAGGAGACTTTGTATACCGCGCTAATGATGCAAGCCACGCAGAAGATACAGGCAAGCTTGGACCCAAATGGGAAGGACCCTATGAGGTCACAGATGCACTAGGCAATGGTGCGTACAAGTTGCACGACATGGAAGGCCATGAGCTGGCATGCACTTGGAATATCTGCAATCTCAAGAGATGCTATCTTTAGGAAAGGCTACGGCCCACACGCAGACAACCTCGCACTTTAGTACGTGCCCTATAAATGTCTGTATTTGAATTTTATTTTCTTTTTAGGAATTGTCTTTTATCTTAAAAAACTTGCAAGAATTAATAAAATGTTGTGGTTTCTAGCTAACTCCATAACACGTTTAACTTTATTGCTTACATTTTTCTTATGTCTCAATATCATTATTTTTTATATTTTGCCTACATGGCGTGCATGTACTTATTAAGACCTACGATGGCAGAAAGGATGAGTAAACCTACTAACTAAGTCGTTGAGTAAGAGGGTTGCAAACCCATCAACACTGGATCACGCATCCTTGCTAAGCGCCTTATTTTCAAGACGTTGAAGTAAGTTTAAATGCGCATTCCACGAATGATGCGCAATATCACGTACACTGTACATGCTTTGCAATTTACGAGCCAATACTCTTGGTCATTTGATAAAGTCTTTGCAAAATAACGCAAGTCTATCTTCACACTTATGATTTTTTAAGTTACACACTTTATATAAGTCATTTTAAGTATGTCATGATTTCAATTTGACTCTTGGATGATCTTTTACAAAAAGAAAAACAATCTAAGTACAAATAAAAAGGCTTACAAAAAAAGACATAAATTATTATTCATAAGAAGCAGGAGTTCATACAAGTCATAACTACAAAGATATCTAGATGCTATGTGCACGCCTATGGCTTGAACTACTAGCCGTAGACACCAACTCCCCAGCCTCACTCAGCCTTTTTAAAAGGCTGCTATCCTCCTGAGACACCGTTGGCACGCTAACAGGAATCCCATCAGACCTGGGAAGATGAGCTGCGCCAACACCACAAAGAATGGCCTTCCCCTTCACGCCCTTCTTATGCGCAGCCCTTGTCTCATGCGCCTCTAAGCATTTCTTCAAGGAAATCTCCTTCTCAAAGGCGAAGGGATTGAGCATATGGCGGGGACGGACAAAGACAGGCACCTTCAACTGCGACTCATCTGGCTTTAGGAAGAAGTCAGGGTGCACCTCTGCATCCCCAGCTATGTGTCTGGCCAAAGTCAAGCCCTGCATGATCACACTTATAGGATAATCCTGATCACGCTCCAAGTGGGCAATATGAGGAAAGTCGAAGACCTTCATCTTCTCCATGGCCTCCACCAGCTCATCAAAAGCATCCGCCTTATACCCAGGCACCTCTACAAGCGGCACAATCAGCATCTTGCTCTTAGAAAGCTCTTCCGCAGCCTGAGCCTTACCACGCGCCATGGCGCACTCCACGACCCTCCCAAAAGCCTCTACAACCTCCTGAGACTCCAGAGTGCCCATGGCAGCCAAGCGCAGACCATGGCTGATCAGCCACCTGTGCACACAACAACGCACGCGTTAGAAGATAAAGAGCACACAAACACATAGTGGTATATACAGAATTCAAAAAAGAAGATACATACCTGCGCTCAGCAATAGTAGACATAAGATGAGGATATAACTCCTCATCGTACTATATACTCAGCTTACGCAGCTTCCCCTCGTGTATCTTCAGCGCACCCTCAACACGCCCACGTAGCTCATCAAGGTGGGCGAAGTGCTCGGTTTTCTTCTCTTGAAGGTACTTTAAACCCCAAGAGAAGTTAGCCCTGTACTGATGTATCTCACCGCGCTCTCGCTTTAAATCAGCCATCAAAGACAGCTTCTCGTCTACAAGCCTCCTAGCATATGCAGATGTAGACTCTACATCTGCTTGCTCATCAGCCAACTGCGCCCTAAGCATAGTAATCTGCTCATCTTTCTAAGCGAGACTGTTACCCTCATCAACATACCGCGCCTTCAGCTGCGCAACCAACTCAACCTGACGCTCAGCAGCAGTGCCAAGCTCTTTCATCAGCTGCTGCGCAGACATCTCTTCATTCGCCCTCACTGGCTCCTCCACATGAGCATGGGCCGCTTGAGGTGGTACCAATCCCTCAACGAATGCTGCATCACCCCCTGCAGCACTGTCGCTACACGCAAACACAGAGAAGTCAGGAGTAAGCACCACATAAAGAACATATCTAAAATATTCAAATGAAGGTTACTTACGTAGGAGGAGAAGTCCCAGCATTCTCTTGCGCACCAGCAGACGATGATGTCTCCTCCTCTGTGGATTCATCCACGATGATGGTATGACGTCTGCGCTTGGAGGTACCCTCTCCACCACCATCAGTAGCTTTACGCTTTGCGCCTTGGCGCTCCTCTTCAGAGTCAGTATCCACTCTGAGAATCCCCGCACTAGTGGACGACTCAGCTCGCGCAAGCTAAGGCGCCACCACTTCCTGCGCAGGCACAGTCTGTACTGGTGTCACACTCACAACAGGCTGCGATGCGTCAGAAGCCTCTTCTCGGGCAAGCTCCAGCAGGCGTCCAGCAGTAGCCTCCAAGATGGGCACTTCACCCTCCTTCCGAGGGCGCACGCCCACAGTCACCTGCGTAGGCTTCGCTAACTTCACCACGGAAAACAGATCCATCTCTGCGCAACACATGAACGAACAAAGAAAAGAGCAAGTCAGTGGATTAAATCAATATATACAAGGGAGCTTACATTATAAACGCGAGGAAAAGAATGGACAACCCCGGCCGTCTTCATCCAAAAATGTTGGTATCTCGTCACTTCCCCCGAAGTAGTTGCGGCTCATTCCCATGTGCACCAAGAACTCCTCGGGATAGGTGTTGATTGGGATGCGGTTCTCATTAATAATCTCCGCATCCTCTTCGCTGTACGTACCAGGATCTGGGCGCTCATCCTTTAGAAGCCCTCCTTGGGTATAAAACCCAGAGAGCATGGTAAAAACCTTATCATCTATCCAAAAAAACCTTTCCCTCCAACCCCTTAGGGCGTCTATCTTATTAGTATAACACTGATAGTGCCCTGGGCGCTTAGAAAACGTCACCCACCTGTTCGACCACGATGTGTGGTAGAATGCGCGGAAAAGGTTAATGGTAGGCCGCACTGCGAGTAAACGACAGTTTACCTCAAAATTCGTTATTTTCGCCGCACCTATACAGTGCAGCTGTGAAATATGCAGGCGGTAAAAGTTGAGCACGTCGCTCAAAAATAGGGATATAGGCACGCGCTGGTTTGTGAACTCAAAAAAGCGTGTGTACACCCCTATTTTTCCCTCAGGGAAATCCGCGATGCACGCATCGACATCCGGTAATTCCTGATGCACATCAAGAGGGATGTAATAGTCGGAGGTGAACTGACGAAGTTCATCCTCGTCCATCTCAGAGCAAAACTCTTCTAACTGACGGACCATTTTTACTAGAATGCGCACGTGTAATTACCTCTCGAGGATATTAGTTTTCTTGAGAAAACATTTTTTAGAGGAAATGGCATTTTTCACTGTGGTTAAAACAGTGAAACGAGGATCCCCTTATATAGGGTTTCCTCTTGCATCGGAAGAAGGACATGTGGATCCCACTATCTCCATCGTATGGTGGAATACAGACCGATACATGCACTTTTTCACGTCTTCCAAGGGACACGTAGGACACTTCAAGGCTAGATACATTGTATTGCGTTTCTGGCGGGGAATACTAGCAATTTCCCCACCACGCTTGCCGCTACTATTTCTAAGTCTAGCATCCGTGTTCAACCTCCACACATACTAGACTGGGGGGACATGATGACGTATAGTCTATATTCGGGTCACGAACCCAAATGATAAACATCACTTAACGCCAAAGCCCGCCACGAGTGGGCTATCATAACAATGATTTGGGCCAGTACGCTAATGGTTTGGGCTCACGAAAGCCCAAGCCTAAAGTTATTTATAGTTGTGATATGGATATCTCTTATTTAAGGGATATATATCCAAATCGGATATATACCGAAAAGTAAGGCGCGCGTATCCAATAAGGATTCCGTACCTATATAAACAAAACCATAACTCTCGTTAAAGGTATGACTCACAACCCTAAACTCTTCTACATAACCCTAAAATCGATTACTTACTCTCACGCAGGAGGATAATCGTGGGAGACAATCCCACGATAAGCCTAACGGTGTTTGTTTGCTTTCTTAGTGCGCAGGTTTCAAGCATTAAGATCTAATTGGTACGAGAGCAGGAACTCGAACAAGGAACGCCCAACTTTTGTATCAACAGGTATCATGAAAAAGATTGATAGAGTTCTGGGCAATATTGAGTTTATGAGCAAGTTCCCCAATTCTCATGCTGTTTTCCTTCCATATCTTACTTCTGACCATAGTCCTGCTGATAAAAATGAATTTTTAAATGTTGTTGATGAGGCAAAAAGTGTACCACTTTTAAGGGGTCATTTAAGCCAGAATTCGTGATTATTTGATCAATTATTGCCCTAAATCGTTCCTTTTGTCATTTTAGGTACTTTTGACGAGAAATCTGGAAAAGGAAGCATTTTGGACTTTTTTGGAGCATAAAAGTGAAGAAAACGGCAAAGTCTCTAATTCCTTGCTGGAAATAGTACCTGACGACGTCAAGGATTAACACATGACGGCGTCAAGAGTGATAAAAGAGGTGGATGTGGAATTTACAACGTGACGGCCCAGAACATTTTCAATGTAATTGGCCTGACGGCGTCACCAAGGCCGTCAGGATTGATTTACACATGACGGCCCAGCGTATATTTCTACATGAAGGCGTCAAGATTGGATCTAGGCAATACGACTCTAAACTTGGCGGCGAGTTGACGGCGTTAGAAGTTAATACACGACCCCGTTAGGATGCTTTGTCTATATATATTTTTTTCCATTTTTTCATTGTAAAGTGTGGAACAAGTTGTGGAATACTAAAAATATAAACCCTAGGTCGAATTTTCTGCTTATTGATGGGGTTCCAAACCCTTCTTTCTTCCATGTTTGAATAAAGATAAGTTCTCTAATAATCATTCAATATGTCTATGTGTTGTTTGATTCTATCTTATACTTATCTTTCTTTTAACATGTTAGGCTAGGTTTTCATTGTGTTTGCTTAGATGTAGTGAAACCTAGATGTTGATTATTAGTTAATTGTTTGTTTATAATTGTTACGGATGATTGTATTCGATGTTAGGCTTAAGAAAACTGGCAGAATTCCATTGGTAACTTGCTTGAACGTCTTAGGAAACACGATCGGAGGTGTACTACGATTTTTGGTTGTATTAATGCATAAGTGAATTCTAATGATCCCATGTTAGGAGCTTTTAGTCGGCTCGACATAGGAGTGAAGTAGGATCTTATAGAGTTAGGGAATATTGTACACGACCCTACGACTAGTATTAAGGAATATAACCCGTCATCCATGCAATTGTAACAAGCTAATCAACCGGTAAAAGATATCTAGGGAGTAATGAAATCTAAGTAAACACATATTTTCTCATTATTGTTTCCCCCACATTAGTTTAATTTCATTTCTTTTAGTTAATTGGGTTAGTTGGCTAGCAAATAATTCCGCCCACTCCTTCAAAACTTGAGAGTTTACTTGCTTTCATAAAATATAAAAAATACAAAAAGAATCATCCATCACCTCTAGACCTAGTTGTGTAGGCTTTCTAATCCCAACGACACTATTCCTGAGTTGAACGATCAATCCCCTGGTACTTGTCACTATACTATACTACAACGATCAGGTACACTGCCTGGCGGGGATTGCAAGCTTCTCAAGATCCCTTGAGAGGTAAAACCTGTTGTGAGGGCGCAATCCCGCGTATCAAGTTTGTGGCGCCGCAGCCCGGGGAATAGTTATTGTCTAGGTTAGAATTTCTTTTTATTAGGTCAACGTGCTAGATTCCTTTCTAGTAAGATTTTTATTTTTATTTTTAGGTTTTCTTTAGTCTATCTTATTTCATTGTTCCTTTGTTCGTAACCATTACCATCCGCCATCATGGCAAATGAAGATCTCTCTAACCTTAGAATCACTAGGAGTCATAGCTCCGTAAGAAATCTTGTTTTGCCATATGCAGAACCTGAACCATCATGGAAATGCATAGGATAAAGCAATCTCTCCCAACACCCGAACCATCTGGCATAGCCATCAACTTTGATGAGGCTCTTTATGAAGAAGATTCAGATAATCACCTCACACCCTCTAGCCTCCAATCCAACCACAATATGAGCACCCCCGAAACTCCCACCCCTAAGCACCTTAAGGACTATTCTTCCCCGGATCCTCGCGGCTTCTCAAATGCCATTGTTTTACCAAACAAATGCACCGATGAGGTCTTGCGTGCAAACGATGTTTGGCTTGTCCAAAGTGTATGCAAGTTTCGTGGACTACATACTGATGACCCAATTCAACATATTAAGGATTTCTTGAAGATAGTAGACACCCTCCATACGGACGGGGCCACTAGAAACACGTCCCGATTACGATTCTTTCATTTCACTCTTTATGAAAAAGCCAAGGAGTGGTATGATAAACTTCCCTCCGAGTCTATTTTTACATGGGAGCAACTTATATCCAAGTTTTATGAGAAGTTCTTCCCAGCAGGGAAAACCTCGGCATTTAGGGATAGGATCCTCCGTTTCCAAAAGGGAAAGGACGAACCCATCTATAAATCATGGATTGGATTCAAGGATCTAATAAGACAAGTCCCCCATCATGGCATAGAACTTTGGCTTCTGGTCCAAATTTTCTACGACAATGTCTCCCCAAACGACCAGAACGGAATCAATAATTCATGAAAAGGGAAAATAGCTAATCTGAGCGCCGAGGAAGGGTGGAATAGGATTGAGGAATATGCTCAAGACCAGGACGATACTTGGGATGAACCCGATTCGACTATGAGCATATCCGAAATCACAAAAACACCCTCGGATCGGCTGAGGAAAATTCACGAAAGGGTGTTATACCTTGCAGGGTCGCGAACAACTAAACAAATTTCAAATCCTTACTTGATCTGTGACTACTGTGGGGGCCCGCATGAAGTAGAAGAATGCGGAGGAGAAATCACTACCGAACATGCGTGTTTGTCGGGACATGACATCTACGCTGACCCCTCCCTTTTGCCTTTTTACCAAAACGATGATTATACCCTTTGGGGGAATCTGGTGAAAAGAAAAGAAGGAGAGGAAGGCCCTGACTTCAAAATTAGGAGCACTTTTGAGGATGACCTTGGACACTTTACTCAGGAAAAAGGCTTACAATTGAAAGGGCTTGACGAGCTCATCACTGAACAACAGAATGACATGGAAAATGGTTCAAAAAGCTTAATGCCGCCCTTGATGGCCATAACAAGCCCCCAGTAAGCCAAAAAGATCCCTTGCTCGTGGTTACTACTCGAGCTGGAACAACAACCAAGGACCCTCCTTATCTGAGCCAACATCCTGTCGCCGTTGAGCCAAATAATCCCCACGAGGAGGAAGGTAATGTGAGCAACGAGGCTCCCAAACAACCTCCTCTGATGACCCCATCTCCACCAACTCCACCTAACCAACCTATGAGAATCTCATTTCCATCCTGCCTAAAAAATCAGAAGATTGAAAACGATAATAAGAGATTTTTGTCGTATCTAAAAGATTCAGTGGTCACCATACCTCTCCTTGATGCTTGCTATCACATGCCCAAGTATAGCTCATACTTCAGAAGATTGCTTGCCAACCGAAAGAAACTCGAGGGTCTTGTGACTCTGGGAGAAGAATGTTCGGTGGTGACACAACGAGGGCTACAAAAAAAGGTAGATGACCCAGGCAGCTTCACCTTGCCCTGTTCCATAGGATCTCTCTCGATAAAGAATGCTCTTACCGATTTAGGGGCAAGCATCAACCTCATGACCTACTCCGTGTTCCTCAAACTAGGGTATTCCGGACTAAAACCAACCCGTATGAACATCCAACTAGCCGATAGATCGGTCAAATATCCCTTGGGGATATGCGAGAATGTGCTAGTTAAAGTGGGGAAGTTCAAATTTCTGGTTGACTTCGTGATCTTGGAGATGGAGGAGGATGACCTGGTGCCCATCATCTTAGGGAGACCCTTTCTTGCCACCGCTCGTGCAGTTATCGATGTTCACGACGGGAAACTAACCTTACGAGTAGGGACCAATAGCTTGACCTTTGATATTAAAAACACTATGAATCTATCTCTCGAAGCAGCTAACCGGCTCTATTTCATTGGAGAGGCCGATGAATTAACTCATGTCATTGACAACTGTGTTGATGAACAAATTGAAGAGGGCTGGTTGCGGGATGAGGTTTTCCTCCCCATAATAGAGAAGGAGAAGACGAAGGCCGCTAGCGCAGTCTCCTTCTACCCCAAACAAGAAACCACTGAACCGCTCGAACTCCGTAAACCCGAAAACAAGCTAAAGCCCTCCATTATCGAACCACCCAAGCTAGAACTTAAAGAACTCCCAAACCACTTGGAATATGCTTTCCTCCATGGAGAGGATCAACTGCCAGTGATCATAAATTCTTCCCTTGAACATGGGCAAAAGGATAAACTCTTAAAAGTTTTAAAGAAATATAAGGGAGTCCTTGCATGGAGTGTAGCCGACATTCAGGGGATTGACTCAACCTTCTGCACGCATAAGATTCTTATGGAAGAAGACTATAAACCAGCCGTGCAACCCCAGAGGCGGGTAAATCCCAACATTAAGGAGGTGGTGAAAAAGGAAGTTATCAAACTCTTGGATGCAGGGCTGATATACCCGATTTCGGATAGCCCATGGGTTAGTCCTATACAGGTTGTATCAAAGAAATGAGGGATGACTGTGGTGAAAAATGACAACGGTGAGATGGTACCCCATAGAACGGTTACTGGTTGGCAGGTATGCATCGATTATAGAAAGCTCAATGATGCCACCAGAAAGGATCACTTTCCCTTCCCGTTCATTGACCAAATGTTGGAGAGATTAGCCGGACGCGAGTACTACTGTTTTTTGGATGGATTCTCAGGATATTTCCAAATCCCCATAGCCCCTGAGGATCAAGAAAAAACCACATTTACTTGCCCTTATGGAACATTCGCCTATAAGAGAATGCCTTTTGGGCTATGTAACGCTCCCGCCACTTTTCAGCGATGTATGACCGCGATCTTTCACGAGTTAATGGAAGACAGCATAGAAGTTTTCATGGATGATTTCTCGGTCTTCGGGGACTCTTTTGATCACTGTCTCGCTAACCTTGAAAATATGCTCAAACGTTGCGAGGAAAACAACTTGGTCCTAAATTGGGAGAAATGCCATTTTATGGTAAAAGAAGGGATTGTGCTAGGGCATAAGGTCTCAGGAAATGGGATTGAGGTGGACCAAGCAAAGGTTGAAGCTATATCTAAACTACCTTATCCCACTAATGTCAAGGCAATACGTAGCTTCTTGGGTCATGTCGGGTTCTACAGGAGATTCATTAAGGACTTCTCTAAAATAGTTCGGCCAATGACTCAATTGCTTGTAAAGGATGCCCCTTTCGAGTTCTCTCAAGAATGCAAGGATGCATTCAATCTCCTGAAAAAGGAACTCAAACAAGCCCCAATCATGGTTACACCTAACTGGGAATTACCTTTCGAGATCATGTGTGCCGCTAGCGACTATGCTGTTGGAGCAGTATTAGGCCAAAGGTTTAATAAACAATTCCAACCAATATACTACGTTAGCAAAACTATGAATCCCGCTCAAGAGAACTATTCTACCACCGAAAAAGAACTATTATCCGTGGTGTTCACTTTTGACAAATTCTGCCAATATCTTGTCCTTTCAAAAACGGTCCTTTTTACTAATCATTCGGCTCTTCGATACCTTGTTGCTAAGCAAGACGCTAAACCATGACTAATTTGGTGGATCTTGTTGTTACAAGAATTCGATATTGAAATTCGTGATAAAAGGGGGGCAGAGAATTTAGTTGCTGACCATCTCTCTCGTCTCGAAAATCCCCTCCTTAGTGAACTTGACAAGAGTGAGATTCGGGACTCATTTCCCGACGAGCAGCTTATGTCAATAACAGATTCTGAGCCATGGTACGCTGATTATGCTAATTATCTTGCAAGCAGACTCATTCCAGAACACATGACTAGACACGAAAAGAAAAGGTTCTTTACCCAACTAAAATACTACTTCTGGGACGAACCTTTCTTATTCTGAAGATGTCCTGATCAAGTAATCAGGCGTTGTGTTTCGGGAAAAGATGGAATGAAGATTACGAAAGAATGTCATTCGGGGCCTTCTGGGGGCCATCATGGAATAAACACCACTGCACAAAAGATTTTCGATGCATGATTCTATTGGCCTACAATATTTCGTGATGTGAAGGGAATGATACATGCAGGTGATGCATGTCAACGAGCCGGGAATATATCAAGAAGAGATGAAGCGCCTCAGAACTTTATACAAGTTTGTGAGGTTTTTGATGTTTGGAGAATAGATTTCATGGGACCCTTTCCATCTTCAAGGGGGAATGAATACATATTAGTGGTCATTGATTATGTTTCAAAATGGGTGGAGGCACAAGCCCTTAGGACCAACGATGCTAGGGTAGTCATTCATTTTTTGATAAAGCTGTTTGCTAGGTTCGGCATTCCTAAAGCTCTCATTAGTGATAGGGGAACCCACTTTTGCAACGCGCAAATGGAAAAGGTCATGAAAAGATATGGTGTCTCTCACTGGTTCTCCACCGCTTATCACCCGCAAACCAACAGTCAAGTTGAAAACACCAACAGGGCGATTAAGAGGATATTGGAAAAGATGGTCAATCAGAACAGAAAGGATTGGTCATTTAAACTCGATGAGGCCTTATGGGCATTCCGAACGGCCTACGAGACACCTATAGGAACGACCCCGTTCCGCTTGGTTTATGGCAAGGCATGTCACCTCCCAGTAGAACTTGAACACAAGGCTTATTGGGCACTTAAGGCATGTAATTTGGATTATACAGTCGCTGGAATGAATAGGTTCTTACAACTCCATGAGCTTGATGAATTAAGGCTAGAAGCGTATGAATCCTCCGTTACATATAAAAAAGGGCAAAAAGATGGCATGACTAGCGAATTAAGAAACCTAAGGAGTTCTCAGAAGGGGACAAAGTTCTATTGTATAATTCCCGGTTAAGGTTATTTCCCAGGAAACTTAAGTCTAGATGGTATGGACCCTTTACGGTGAAGAGCTCCTCTAAAGCGGGCGCTGTTGTGTTAATGGACGATGAAAATAGAGAATTCACTGTAAATATAAAATGCGTAAAACATTATCAAGAAAGTGGTAATGAAAAGATTAGTGAGGAGGATGTAACATTTGATGACGAGGTCACGTAATAGCCCATGACCTTGAGTCTAGCTACAAGACTCGTTAATAAAGAAAAGCGCTTCTTGGGAGGCAACCCATGTTTTGTGTGTTTTTATTTGTTTGATTTTATTTGTTTCCGTATGCATGTTTTATTTTTATTATTGGTAAATCATGTTTCCAAGTAAATTGTGAAAATGCTTTATGTTGTTTTTAACTTCGTCTTAATTACATATAAAGGTATTTTGCAAAAGCTAAGTGTAAGGGGAGATCCAAATTTGTTTCTAAGAACGAAAATGAGCATGATTCGCTACAATATTAAATGAGCATGTATATTAGTAATTGTTTGAGTCAAATGCTTGTATCGAGTCATAATGATGTTTTGCAGAATTTTCCAGGAAATAAGGCATAAGTTTTTCCAGAAATTTTCCGGAAACTTAACATAAGATTTTTCTAGGAACATTCTGACGGCGTCAGTAGTTACAACCTGACGGCGTCAGGTACCAAAATTCTGAAAAATTTTGCGATTTTGGTTTAAACCGGAGTCTTAAGTTTTTGTTGATTCTTTAGTTTTATAAACTCCAGGAAATCTGCAAACATTCATTCCACAAGCATTATATCCCTTTAATTCCTAGAAAGCAACATTAAGATATATATGCTATTTTTCTAGGATTTGTTAGTATATATAGATTGCCGCCGATTTTACGCGAGGTTTGCCTTGATTGTTTTCTCAGGTTTAACAGGCTATATATGACAAGAAGATGATTTATATTTCTGGAGGGAAGCTTTCAACTTTCATTTTCTTGGAGGAAGATCTAACCTTGTTGACACACTATCTACACCGAACGAATCAGAGGAGTATTTGTTTTCATTATTTTACTTGTTTTACTTTTACATCCTTTAAATGATGATACCTTATAGGATACAATTGCACTTGAGTTTGTTTGTTTGATAGTAGGTGTGTAATAAAACTAAGAGAAATACTTGTTAGTGCAATTTTAGCGCCAAACTTAAATTTTTTTACAACATTTAGGAGTGAAACTTTAGCCTTAACAAGCGTCTCATGGATAGGAGTTGTATAACTAGCACAAAAACCGTACCACTCAATAAAATTTTCCACCTAAATATGTGAGGTTCGCCTTTAGATTTGATAGGAAAACCATTCATTATTAGTGCTTATGAGTGTACCGGTAGTACTTAGATTCTAGAACTTGCGTTAGTGATGCATCCCAAGACCGCTAGTGAGACTACATTCGTGTAGTAGGATTTACTACATGATAAGAGGCATTAGGATCACCCTTGTGTTTAAACCCGTATCATAATTACTTGACCATTTAAGTCATATTACTTGACTAGTAAAGTCAATTAATTTTCCCACACCTTAGCGATGTACTGATTTTTAGTACACGAAACCCCTAGTACACCCCTCCGAGCCTATCTTTTCGTTTCTAACTTTAAGCATCTTACTTAAAGGAAGAATTTGTTACAACCCACCCAAATGTACAACCAAATCGTCTTAGCCTTCCGTGTATGTACTCATCTTTAGTGCATTATTGTTACATGTTTAAACCCTTAGTTAATTGTCTAATTGATTACATGGTTGCTAAGTCGAGTCATATCTTGTACATATTGTTTTGGGATGATTGGGACTCATGGGTAAAGTACTAGTGTTATGGAGTAATGGGGAAGAACATCAAATTATTACCCCCATATGTGTGTTAATCTTAAAAAGTACTCCAAGTGTTTTGATTATCTTGATTCGAGTCATTAGAGTAGTTTATTGTAAAGTATGTAAAAATTCAAGTGTAAGGGGAATGAAAATTTCCTATGATGTATTATTTTGGATGGTAGGGTAAAAGTGTATGCAAAAAAAAAAAAAAATAATAAAAAATAAAAAAAAAAAAATAAAAAAAAAAAATCGAAAAAAAATAAAGAAAAAAAATAGAAAAAACATACGGACTACCATCCCGTTTCATTCTATGTTTGTTTTATGTTTTTGTTATTTTTGATTTATTAGCTTAAGTCGAGTCGAGTCTTGGCTTAGCAACGCCATATTGTACATGTAATTAACCAAGATGATTAACTCGCCACCAGTAAATATTGCCTTTATCCAACAAAACCGTGTTTTCCATATCCCTACACCTAACGTTATAACCCTTTAAAAGACATCTTTGATAGTTTATCATAGGTGCTTACGCCAAGTGGTGGAGGTTTGATCCTTTCCCAAGCCTATGGTAATCTATTTGCTATGACAGGTAGTGAGAGATGTTTTCCATTTCCTTATTGTGATATATACTTTATTACACCCGAGAGATGTGAGTATCTAAACACTATTTGTGAGGTGCTAGTGTATGACCTCCGTGCTTGTTTTTGGTTTTTAGTGGAACTATTATTTGTTGTAATTACTTTTATATTAGTGTTAAATGACCCCTAACTCTTATTTTGATTAGAATAAAAGCGCATTTGCTTGAGGACAAGCAAATCTCAAGTGTAAGGGTACTTGATGAAGCAAAAAGTGTACCGCTTTTAAGGGGTCATTTAAGCCCGAATTCGTGATTATTTGATCAATTATTGCCCTAAATCGTTCCTTTTGTCATTTTAGGTACTTTTGAGGAGAAATCTGGAAAAGGAAGCGTTTTGGACGTTTTTGGAGCATAAAAGTGAAGAAAACGGCAAAGTCTCTAATTCTTTGCTGGGAACAGTACCTGACGACGTTAAGGATTAACACATGACGGCGTCAAGAGTGATAAAAGAGGTGGATGTGGAATTTACAACATGACGGCCCAGAACATTTTCAATGTAATTGGCCTGACAGCGTCACCAAGGCCGTCAGGATTGATTTACATATGACGGCCCAGAGTATATTTCTACATGAAGGCGTCAAGATTGGATCTAGGCAATACGACTCTTAACTTGGCGGCGAGTTGACGACGTCAGAAGTTAATACATGACGCCGTCAGGATGCTTTGTCTATATATATTTTTCCAATTTTTCATTGTAAAGTTGATGAGGCGAAAACTTATCCGTTTTTAGGGGGTCATTTTAGCCGGAATTGGAATTTATTTGAGCAAATATTGCCCTAAATCGTTCCTTTTGTGATTTTAGGTACTTTGGGAGTGAATTCTGGAAAAGGAAGCATTTTGGACATTTTTAGAGCATAAAAGTGAAGAAAACGACAAAGTCTTAATTTCCTTGCTGGGAACAGTACCTGACGGCATCAAGAGCAATTTTGGTGACAGGCCAGAGAAAACGTGACGGCGTCAAGACAAGGCCGTCAAGAGTAAATGTGGTGACGACCAAGAGCAAGATTACACATGACGGCGTCAGATCTGGATCTAGGCAATCCGAGAAGATTTTTGGCGGCGGGTTGACGGCGTCAGAACTTTCTTCTTGACGCCGTCACCTTAGTAAATCTATATATAGTCTTTGAAATTTTCATTCATTAGTGTGTAACTTTGGAGGAGAATTTTAGGGTCGAACCTAATAAACCCTAACACGACTTTTACAGTATTTTCAAGGGTTTTTACCCCTTGAAACCCTTCATGTTCAATTAAGATAAGTATCCTTTCAATTAATTCAATATGTCTATGTGTTGTTTGAATATATCTTATGCTTGTCTTAATTTTAACATGCTAGGCTAGATCTCTTGTGTGTTTGCTTAGATGTAATGAAACCTAGATGTTGATTATAGGTTGATTGCTTGTTTATAGTTATAATGGATGAATGATTTCAATGTTAGGCTTAAGAAAACTGGCAGATCTCCATTGTGTAACTTGCTTGAACGTCTTAAGAAACATGAACCGATGTGTACTAGGTTTTTATGGTTGTATTTAATGCATGAGCGAATTCTAGTGATCCCATGTTAGGAGCTTCTTGCAGGCTCGACATAGGAGTGAAGTAGGAGCTTATAGAATTGGGGAAGTAAGTACGCCACCCCATGATTGGTATTAAGGAATATAACCCGTCATCCACGCAACTGTAACAAGTAATTAACCTGTAAAAGATATCTAGGGAGTAGTGAAATCTAAGTAAACACAATTCTCTCATCTATTGTTCACACCACATTAGTAATTAGTTTAATTTACATTTCTGTTATTTTATTTTGATTGCATCTGTAGTTATTGGGTTAGTTGACTAGCAACTAATTCTGCCCACTCCTTCCAAAAACCCGAGATTTTACTTGCTTTCATAAAAATATAAAAACACAAAAAGAATCATCCTTCATCTTTAGATCTAGTTAGATTAATTTCAATCCTAACGACACTATTCCTGAGTTGAACGATCAATCCCCCGGTACTTGTCACTATACTATACTACAACGATCAGGTACACTGCTTGGTGGGGGTTGTAAGCTTCTCGAGATCCCTCGAGAGGTAAAGCCTGATGCAATTCCCACGCATCAAGTTTTTGGCGCCGCAGCCCGGGGAATAGTTATTGTCTAGGTTAGAATTTCTTTTTATTAGGTCTACTTGCTAGATTCCTTTCTAGTAAGATTTTATTTTTATTTTTAGGTTTTATTTAGTCTATCTTATTTCTTTGTTTCCTTTGTTCGTAAACCATCTCGATGGATAACAATAACATTGATCATTTGATTCCTGTTATTCGTGTTTTTCGTCGCAGGATTTTCCAAATGCCCACCCCAATCCCTTTAGTGGAAAATGAAAACCTACCTAATCTCTCACCAAACCACCACTTTGACAATAATTCTGAAATGGAGGAGTCTGACCATGATGATGACCATAGGGCTAGTCCTTTTTACTATTCAGACCCCGATAAGGATCTAGACGAGGGTGATGTGATTAATGAGGATAGGATGGAAGATGAAGTGAACCCTCTTAGGTATGTTGACCCTAGAACAAGGATTGAGTGCGATAGCTCATTCAATATGCAATTTCCTTGTAAGATTGGATTAAGGGGCTTTAATGCCTACCTTAACTCATCTCTCCCAATGAACATAATCCCGCGTAGTGAATATAATAAAATCATGGTAGATGAGTTAGAATACAAAGGAGATAATTTTATTGCTAGGGCAATGTCATTGCATGTGTTTGTAGGAAGCTTTGTTTATCTTGTTGAGTTCATGGTTATGGAGAATCTAGGAGAATTTATCGATAGTAAGTTAACCCAAGTTGTGTTTGGGAAACCTTTCAAAAGGTTGACCAACCTTGAGGAAAAACTTATGGAAGGGCTAATTTCATTCTCGGATGGGGATGAAGATTTTGTCTACCAAATGCCCCATGCACACCCTAGGTTCAAGGATTTTTCCATGGAGAAGTGTAGTAGGTATCCGCCCCTAGAAATGCTAAGTGAGAATGATAAAAGAAAAGGGCTTAAATATACTAATGAAAAGAATAAAAGGTATTATCGTGGATGTTTAGAGTTAAGTGATGATTATAAGAAAGATGAGGCGACTATTAGATGGCTCACCCTTGGTTATGTGAGCATAAGCGACACATGATAGCCCATAACCTTGAGTCTAGCTATAAGACTCGTAAATAAAGAAAAGCGCTTCTTGGGAGGCAACCCATGCTTTGTGTGATTTTTATTTGTTTGATTGTTATTTGTTTCCGTATGCATGCTTTATTTTTATTGTTGCTAGATCATGTTTCAAAACTTAAATGGTGAGAATACTTTTTTTTGTCGTTTGGCTTAGTCTTAACTTCATCCAAAGGTATTTCGCAAAAGATAAGTGTAAGGGGAAACCCCAAATATGTTTTTAAGAAACAAAATTGATCATGATTCTCCACAATATTAAATGGACATGTATATTCGTATTTGTTAGAGTCAAATGTGTGGAAAACTAGAAAGGGGGTTGAATAGTTTACCGTTTTCTAAATCCTTTTTAGCTTAAATAACTTTTGAGAACTTGACGTTTAGTTAAAGATATAAACACAACTTAATATGTTTGATTCTTTGAAAAGACTTTCCATGTGGATAACAATTCTAACTTAACTTGTTTCATACTTTGAAAAGCTTTACTTGTAACGATCCTAACTTTGCTTGTTTAGTTCTTTGAAAAGCTTTTCTTATGTTTAAAGATATAAGAACAACTTTACTTGTTTTGGTTCTTTGAAAAGCTTTATATTTGATCAACAATTCTAACTAAACAACAACATATAATAAGCAAAGATAGAGAAAGAAACAATCAAACCACAACACGATAGTTTATCGTGGTTCGGCTACAAGGACTCTTTTTCCTTGCCCTACATCCACGCCCCGAGTTTCCAACTCGAGAGTTATAAACACTAATCAACAAGCTCCTTTCACCGGCGGAGAAAACCTTACACGTCGCTTATACTTTTACCGACACAAAGCTAGATGTCGAGTTCTTTTACAAGGGTACAACCACTCCCATTCGTCGCTTACACTTTTACCGACACAAAGCTAGATGTCGAGTTCTTTACCAAGGGTACAACTACTCCCGTTAGTTCTTTTACTAGGGTACAACAACTCCCAACACACTAAGTATTTTGAGGCCTAAAATACTAACCACTTACTTCTATATACATGACACACATGAAGTATAAACTACCAAAGCTTATACATGACCAAGCTACTAAGACTTGCAACTTTAAAGTTCAAGCTTGCAACTTCTTGAATGAACTTGTGGAGTTCCTTGCTACATAAGAGAATCACACAAGTCAAGGGTTACTGAGTTAGTTGAGAGAATATATGAATATATGTCCTAAAAAGTTAGCCAAAAATCAAGTTATGGCTTGGTATTTATAGCACACCATACTGCATGCTTGGCGGATCAGGCGGAACCCTCAGATGGGTTCCGCCCGTGTACCCCCAGGGTACCGCCGGGTCTGCAGTAGGTTTATGCAATAACTCTTCAAACCAAACAAGGTTTTGTCTCATAAATCCTAGCAACCAAACAATGTCACATCACATTACACTAGTCAAACACCAAACTTGCAAGTCACTACAAAGTTAGTCAAACACATAAATGCATATTGACAAAACTTGCCATAAGTGTGATGTGACAATTCTATTTAAAGAAATAAATATGATATGACAAGACACTTTCTAATTTAAGAAATAAAAACAATGTTTAGTTTAAAAGGAAATGTGAACCTTAGTTAAACAAGACTTAAACACTTAAAGTGATGATTTATTCTTAGCTAAAGTTCATACTTTGTCATTAACAAAACTTAGCAAAGATCGTAAAATATAAATAACGTTTTTAGGCGATATTTGTATTAACAATCTCCCCCTTTTTGTTGATGACAAAACATAAACTTTATTCAAAAGTAAGCCATAAGATTTAGTGTTAAGTCTTATAAAGTTAGTATTAAAACTTGTTTTTGCAAAGAGTTAGCGAAGCGGAAATATTAAAAGTAGAACAAGTTTAATATAAATTCTCCCCTTTTTTGTCGAAACAAAAAGTAAAGTAGTGAAGCGGAATAATGGCCATGCTCCCCCTTGGTTGATACTCCCCCTAAATGGAGTGCCAAGAGAGGAGACATGGATTTTGAACCTACAAAAGAAACGTTAGTTTCCGCACAAGATAAGTCATGAAGATATTTCATGTCTAAAACACAACTTAGAGTTGTGAAGCGGAATAATGCAATACTCATGCTCCCCCTTGAATATTACTCCCCTAAATGGAGTTTCAAGGAAGGAAAACATGGATAATGAACCTACAAAAAAAAGAGAGGTTAGTTTCTAAAGCACAAGATTTATGTATGGTACCATAACAAGGTATAGTTCACACATCATACCTAAATGGTCAACAAACAAAGAAAACCTTGTAGTGTAATGAAATTCATTTCATGTAAAATTTAGACTTATTAAAAAGTCAAAGACAAGAAATTTTGGTTACACTATCCTACCTCTAGAAATAAAAATAAAAAAAGCTACAAATAAGCTACGACCATAAAAAGCTACAAGGAAATCATCATTTTCCTTTGTGAGAAACATTTTCCAAAAACAAGGCTAAGGTTGTTTAAGGAAGAAAATGTGGGTTGTGGTTGTAGCGGGCTTTAGTTTGAAGGTTGAGAGGGTGACACGGGTTTTGGTTTGTTGGTTTAAATGGGAAACATTTTCCAAAAGAAACGGTTTTGTTTCATTTTGGAGACTCTAAACTTGAGGTGGTGTTGGTACTCTAAACTTGGTTTGTTGGTTTTAATGAGCAACATTTTCCAAAAGAAACGGATTTGTTTCATTTTGGAGACTCTAAACTTGAGACGTTCCATAATGTGGTTTAGGATAAACCTCATTTTATTGGATAGGATGAAACAACAATGGTTTTGGGTGATGATACTCTTGTTGTGGTGGTTGGTTGTGGTCAAAAGACTCATTTTGGTTAAGCAATGACCTTGGTTATTCATTTGTGAAAGGTGGTGGTTGTTGTTGGTCTTGGTGGAAGATCATTGAGATGCTTTTATTTTCTTATACGAAGAAAATAGAGATTCAAAGTGTTGGGAAGGTTCTTGTGGTGGTGGTAGTTATTGTTGTTGTGGTGGTTGTTGTTTGAACAAAATGGTGTAGGCTTGGTTATTTGTAAATGGTTACCATGAAGGTTTTTGTGAATGGGGTGAAACACAAATGATTGTAGGTGTGTATGCCCTTGATCATTTGGAAAAATTGAGGATTTAGCATAAAGGTAGGCCAAACTCTCAAGCAATGACGGTGGATGAGGTGCATCATCCAATGACTCGTTTGGTTGAAATATTGGTTGTTGATGGGTTTCCATTTGGGCAATGGTGTTAAAAGGTGACAATGATGGAGGGCTTGATGGTTTAGGTGATAGGTTTTCAAAAGTTTCCAATAGTGGATGTGGTGATGTTGGTGGTGTATGGAAAAGTTCCATTGGTGTAAGTGTTGAAGTAGCAAGATTAAGCAAATCTTGAATAGTGATCACATTGGTATTGAAATGTGTTGAGGATGGTGTTGAGGTAGTGAGGTTAAGGAAATCTTGGATAGGTGAAGAAATATTAAGCGAAGCATCACTTGAAGATGATGAGCTTGGCTTGACGGTTTTGTTGAAGCAACAAGGTTTGACACTAATCATAGTGGCTTTTGAGAAGGATTTTGATGGTTATGGTGTGATTTGAATTGTTGCAAAACTTTCAAATTTATAAGGTTGAAAAGGTGTTGAAATGGGTGTTTGGATTTGATGTTCTACCATTCAAAGAATGAGGTTTCAAATGATTTTCATGACCATGTCACATCATTTGATGTTAATTCAATGGAATAGGATGGAGTGAAAGATCAACGTATGCACTCAATGCTTTGTGATCATGGGATGTGATTTGGTTGAAAATGTTTCAATGGTTTGAAGGATCCTTTAAAAGGGTTCCTTGGGTTAGTTATGTTTGAATTTGAATTTTTGGAGGGAAGTGGCTTCCTAATTGTTTTAGTGAGTGAGAGTTGTTCTAATATGGTTATTGGAGTTAATGGAAGATGTTTCTCACTTAGGATAATGGTTTTGACACATTACAAGTTTTGGACTTAAGAAAAATGGAAGAATTTTCTGCAGGTGTCTGGCGGAACCCTCAGAAGACACTAGCGGAACCCATTTGAGGGTACCGCCTGGTCCGTTGGGCCATTTCTGGAATTCCCAGAAAATACACTGGCGGACCCCAATTTTGGGTACCGCCAGATCCGCCAGGGGTAAAAATTTAGGCAGTCCGCATTTTTGACCCGCGAGACGATTTTCAAAATTTTCGAAAACTCCTAAAATCAAAGAGATAAGGTATTTCTGGTTAGGCAATGCAAAAATTAGACATGTAAACATACATATCATGGGACTTTGACCTTGAGGTCGAGGATTTTACTATACTTAGTAAGAATTGCCATAAGCATAGAAAAAATGACAAACACCTTAAACATTGTCATTATGCATAAAAGTTCATACAAACATAATCCAACAAACATAATAGACCATGAAAGTGAAAAACACATAATTCACGTAGTTTTAACACAAAGACGATTCTAAAGCATTCTTAAGCCAAACACTCCTTAATCGTCTCATAACCGGTCTATCCTCTTATTGAGCTTGCTTAGGTACCTTCCAAAGCACTTAAAAATTTCTTTGGTTTGCTTGAACACTTCGGATACATTTTCAATGACGGGGAGTTCTAGAAGGTAGTCTAAAGGAGGTAACTTAGAGTTAGGAAGTTAATCATCCTTTCTCATGTCAGATGATGATGATGATGGTGTAGGTGAGCGAGTACGTTTGCCCTTACCTTTGAAAACTTGTTTATCACTTAGAGGAACGAAGATGTGAGGAATGAGAGAATAATCAAGGCACATTCCATTATCGTTAGGAGGAATGGGTGAGATTGTTCTAAAGAGGCGGGTGAGAAGTATTCCATAAGGAAGAGCGGTTGTTCCTACCAAAGGTATGTCGGCCATTCTTTTGGCGAGGTAATAGGCTAAGTTAAAAGGTTGACCGGTGGAAATGCTATAGAGCATGTAGCTAAGACAAACATTGATGTGATCCCAGTTTCCTATGGTGCTAATTTCATTGGTTCTAAGGAGTTTTTCCCATTCCTTTAATTGGGGCTTGAGTTCATTGAATTCCATACCATATGGGTCATAGATGACCTTATTTCCAGTTCTAGTTCTCCTAGTGTTGGTGGTCCTAATGAAGAGGAGGTCACGTAGTTCATTTTTGGACACAAGAGGGGTATCATAGGGATAGATGTGGTCAAAGAGTGTGTCAAGAGTTGAGAGGGAGTGCAAGTAGGAGTAGATGCAAGTACCATGGTTTGAGACACCTAGGATTTGAGCAGACACCTCAAGAGTGAGGGAGTATTAATGACTACTAGCCCTAAAGTTAATAGACATGCGACCGTACTCATCCTTGGAGAGGGTGATGGATGCATAGAATTCTAAAATAAACCTAGAACAAATAGGCTCGTCGATTTCTAAGAGACACTCAAAGTTGATTGTGGAAAATTCCGTGTAGAGGTTTGTACCTTCTAAGAAGGATGGATCAATGGTTCTACCCTTAGGCACATATCGTTTCTTTTTCTAAGGCTTTGAAGACAACGATTTGAGTTTGAGTGAGACCTTTGGTTTTGTGGTGTTTGGGTAGGTACTTGATGGTGTTCTTGTGGTCGTAGTGAGTTAGAGGAGGCATGATGGTTCCTAGAAAATCAAAATTTCACATTTAAGTAAATGACTATTGTAATGTGTATGTTCTAGTGTGTTCATATATGAAAACAATGTGGAGGTGCGGTTGACTTGACTCATTTTGATGCTTAAAAATGTTTTGTAATGCAAGTGATGTTTCAATGACGTTTTTCATTTGTTTTAACAATGTGGTGAACGGTGGTAAAGTATGGGTGACGACCGAGAGTGGATATGTGAAATGAGGTGGTGATTGTTTGACAACACTTAAAGCTTGGATATCTTCTTTGTGTTCTTCACTTGCTAGAAAGTGGAAGAGACACATTTCATAATGAAATTCACTTGACTTTTGACGACATAGACAAATATGTTAATGAGAGTATGGATATGACAATTGCCCTTTGTTTCAAAGAGCGACACAAAGGTGAACATAGGTTTATGTATCATGAAAGGTGGTTTAATCTTAATAGGTTAGGTTATAGTGGGGATGACACACTTGTTTGGTTACACTGTGGAATCTTCTTGTGAAGATGAATAGGTGGAGTTATTGGTGAAGATGATATTGACTCTTGGTTTCTTTGAGGGCATGGAAGTGGTGGATGACTCGATATTGATATGACAAAGGATAACTCGGTTTCTCATTTCACATTGGTTGTTTGAGGTTCGAGTGATGAAAGGTTATGAGGAATATGCTTGAAGTTTTGCTCATTTTGTGAATCTTATGGGCTGATGGTAATTTGGAGTTGTCAGTAAAGAGGTGTTTGGTTTTGAACTTAAATAAAACATTCTGTGGCTTTGGCGGACCAGGCGAAACCAAAAAGTGGGTTCCGCCCGTATGGTCTGAGGGTGCCGTGGGATCTGCAGGGAAAACTCAAAAGGAATTGTCTTGATTTTTGTGGTTTTATCCTAATGTTCAAAACTAAGGTTTTAGGTCTTATGAGTCCTTGACTAAGCCTAGGGATGATGAATGCTTCTTATTCAAGAGGTTTTGTGAAAATGTTGATAGAATGGTTAACGTATAAGACTTTCTTAGTTAAGATGTTCCTCAATGAACATTTTTACCAAGACGATGATGATGGATCACAATATTTCAATTAAGAACATAATGGATTGAATTGTCGCTGAAGTCGATGCTTCCTTTGTTGAAGGTATAACAATGTTGATAAGATGAATTCCGTTGTTGATGTGAGTTTCCTTGTTCAAGCGGAGCTTGTTGATGTGCTTCTCCATCCGATACTAATTTGAGAATCTTACGCGTTTTGGAGAATCATTGGGTAAGTAAGTATAAAAGTGCAAGTACCACTTGTGCTTTTCTTATCAACTTATTACCGACATAATTCCATTTGGCATACACTATGGTTTCTATTCCCGTTCTTTTGGGAGACCATAATCCTAGTTGTGTAGTACCTTATGATGTATCCAACTAGGCTCAACTAACGAGTTGTTTAAGGATCTTTGTTAACACGAGCACATAGACAAAAGCTAAACATAATGTTGAATCTAAATGTTATGAGAACAAGTAGTCTTCCAAACATTTCTCTACGTTTAGTTTTACCTACGGATTTACTAATCTCATTCTTGATAGGTCATCAATAACTTAACCATTGAGAACAAGAGAGCAACTAGGAATGTCTTTAAGTTAAAATCCCTTGCTTTTGTGGCTTGCTTTTATTATCAAAAAGTCTTTTGAATATTGACACTATACTCACTTGATTTCTTTGAAATATCAATTTCGTTTCACTAGTTGTTTTATTCTAAATTCCAAAAATTGTTTTTGTTGAATTTGTTTAGACATAACTAATGACCTATAAATCAAGTTTTATAACTTATGTCAATTTTACTTGATTCAATGTTTAACTCAAGGTGAGAAGATGTTGTTTTGTACTTTTACTCCATGCTTGTCTTGCCATCATTGGACTTTCGACTAAGTTATCATCTACCAAAGATGATATCATAGAAGGAGGAGATCACTCGTTAAATGTCATATTCAACGACTCCTCGACTCTTTAGGTTTTCTTACTTAAGACACTATGAACTCTATTTATTTTTAAAAAGTCCAAGAGGTACAACATCATTAGACTATGTGTCACATTTGATGTGTAAATCCTAGATGTTTGAAAACTAATTTTCTTTCACACATCCTAATATATGCTAATGTGATTTATTTCACCTTGTGTGTTTTATGTGAGATTATCATAAAGAAGTGATTGAAGAAAAACACAATTAAAGACTCAAAGTATGGTGTTTGAGAAAATTGTTTAACAAGGGTTTGTTTTGCAAGCATCACAAAAGTGTTAGACATTTTAACACTTAGGAAATTCTTAGTTAGCTCACTTGTAAGCAAGAGTTGAGTGAGACACACTCAAGAGTTTTTCGTGTTTATCTCTTGATGGTTAAATAACCAAAACACCTTATATCACCTACTAGTACTAAAGACTAAATTCCTTGTTGCATAGAATCTAATCCTAGTTATTACTAATAGCAAGTAAACACTTTTAGAGTATTACTAATAACACATATTCTAACACATAATGCTAGAAGCAGGAGACTATTAAAGTCAATTTGAAGTAATGTGTACCTTTTAAATTGCATAGAGATGCTATCAAGAGGATAAACACAACGTGTAGAGTCTTGGTATGACGACACGCTTTGAAACTCAATTACTCATGTATCCAAGAAGGTTAGACAATCATATAAAAGCATAGAGCATGATAATCTTAATTCTTTTATCATGAGTTTCTATTAGAGATAGAATTATCTCTAAATCTCTCTTCTAGGTTAGACAAATTTTACTTGCTTTGTTTTATTAGTTAATGGTGCTTTTGAGTTAAATCCTATTCCGGTTTTATCTTTAAACAACCTTTGACTCCTCAACAATCTTTCAAGAGATTTTGAGCTTTCATCAAATTTAACTAATAATTTTTCCTTTCTCACTTTGCATTTTAATCTCATGTTTGTAATCTAGACATAATTTAGTAATTTACATTCTAGATTAATTTCAACATTACTCTTAATTCTAGACATTTTATCTTCCAATAAGATTACTTTTTCAAAGATATTCTTAAGAGATTTTAAAGACTTATTCTTGAAGATAGCTTTTAGGTCCATGTTGCACAAATGTTTAGACTCATTTTCTAGTTTAGAAAACTCTAGGGTAAATTAATCAAAGCAAAAGAGTTTGGTTTCAAAGTGTACCTTGCTTGATGTTTTATCTAGTATAGAATCACAAACCGGATGATTGACTTCATCTTCATCCGAGTTATTCCATGAATCGCAAGCAAGACAACTACGAGCTTGACACGAGTAATCACCTTTACTTACACCTTGCTTGTTGTATCAATAAGTTGACAATAAACTACCGGATCATTGTCTTCGTCAACATCCATTACATTCCAAGATACGCAAGCAGGTTCAACAAAACACACGTACTCATCTTCACTTGTACCTTCATTTAAAACATTTAAACTAATAGCACATGTATTAACTTCTACTAAGTGTCTATCAATTAGTTTTTCTAAAACTTGTAATTCCTATGTAAGATTAAATTGATCATCTTTGACTTGACATATTCCTTGATGAAAGTTTACCATATTTTTCAAACATCATTAGCCTTTTGACAAAAATACATTCTTTCATATTTGGTACTAAAGCTTTGTAAAGCATTGTTTTAGCTTTAGTATTTTTATCAAGTTTAAGATAGTTATCTTGGTTTTCAAAAACTTGTTTTCTTTGGTTTGAAATTACCAAAAGAAATAATATGCCAAAGATCTTGATCAATTGATTTTACATAGTTTTCAAAATTACTTTTCCATTCAAGTAAGTTTTCTTTTTCAAATAGCGGTTGGTTTTTAATAGGTTGCCCTTCTTTGAGATTTTCAAAATCCATGGATCGATCCAAGTTTTAAAATACATTCTATTTTAAAGATCTTGAGTAACGTAGCTCCTGATGCCAATTATGGAAAACTAGAAGGGGGGTTGAATAGTTTACTGCTTTTTAAATCCTTTTTAGCTTAAATAACTTTTGAGAACTTGACGTTTAGTTAAAGATATAAACACAACTGAATATGTTTGATTCTTTGAAAAGACTTTTCATGTGGATAACAATTCTAACTTAACTTGTTTCATACTTTGAAAAGCTTTACTTGTAACGATCCTAACTTTGCTTGTTTAGTTCTTTGAAAAGCTTTTCTTATGTTTAAAGATATAAGAACAACTTTACTTGTTTTGGTTCTTTGAAAAGCTTTATATTTGATCAACAATTCTAACTAAACAACAACATATAATAAGCAAAGATAGAGAAAGAAACAATCAAACCACAACACGATAGTTTATCGTGGTTCGGCTACAAGGACTCTTTTTCCTTGCCCTACATCCACGCCCCGAGTTTCCAACTCGAGAGTTATAAACACTAATCAACAAGCTCCTTTCACCGGCGGAGAAAACCTTACACGTCGCTTATACTTTTACCGACACAAAGCTAGATGTCGAGTTCTTTTACAAGGGTACAACCACTCCCATTCGTCGCTTACACTTTTACCGACACAAAGCTAGATGTCGAGTTCTTTACCAAGGGTACAACTACTCCCGTTAGTTCTTTTACTAGGGTACAACAACTCCCAACACACTAAGTATTTTGAGGCCTAAAATACTAACCACTTACTTCTATATACATGACACACATGAAGTATAAACTACCAAAGCTTATACATGACCAAGCTACTAAGACTTGCAACTTTAAAGTTCAAGCTTGCAACTTCTTGAATGAACTTGTGGAGTTCCTTGCTACATAAGAGAATCACACAAGTCAAGGGTTACTGAGTTAGTTGAGAGAATATATGAATATATGTCCTAAAAAGTTAGCCAAAAATCAAGTTATGGCTTGGTATTTATAGCACACCATACTGTATGCTTGGCGGATCAGGCGGAACCCTCAGATGGGTTCCGCCTATGTACCCCCAGGGTACCGCCGGGTCTGCAGTAGGTTTATGCAATAACTCTTCAAACCAAACAAGGTCTTGTCTCATAAATCCTAGCAACCAAACAATGTCACATCACATTACACTAGTCAAACACCAAACTTGCAAGTCACTACAAAGTTAGTCAAACACATAAATGCATATTGACAAAACTTGCCATAAGTGTGATGTGACAATTCTATTTAAGGAAATAAATATGATATGACAAGACACTTTCTAATTTAAGAAATAAAAACAATGTTTAGTTTAAAAGGAAATGTGAACCTTAGTTAAACAAGACTTAAACACTTAAAGTGATGATTTATTCTTAGCTAAAGTTCATACTTTGTCATTAACAAAACTTAGCAAATATCGTAAAATATAAATAACGTTTTTAGGCGATATTTGTATTAACAAAATGCTTGTATCGAGTCATAATGATGTTTTGCAGGATTTTCCAGGAAGTAGGACATAAGTTTTTCCAGAAATTTTCCGGAAACTTAACATAAAGATTTCTGCAGGTCACTTTTGACGGCGTCAGGAAGAAATTCCTGACGGCGTCACGTGTAAAAATCTGGAAATTTTGCTAGTTTTGTTTTTCTAATGGAGTCTTAAAGTTTTTGTTAATTCTTTAGTTTTATAAACACCAGGAAATCTGAAAACATTCATTCCACAAGCATTATATCTTACTTTGTTTTCTAGGATTTGTTATCATATATAGATTTTCGCCGATTTTACGCGAGGTTGTCTTGTTTGTTTTCTCAGGTTTAACAGGTTATGTATGACAAGAAGATGATTTATATTCTGGAAGGGAAGCTTTGATTGTTCATTTTCTTGGAGGAAGATCTAACCTTGTTACCATACTATCCATACCGAGCGAATCAGGGGAGTATTTGATTTCATTCTTTTTACTTATTTTACTTATACATTCTTTAATTGAACATTGGGGACAATGTTCATCCTAAGTGTAAGGGGAGGGTAAAATGATGATACCTTATAGTATACACTTTCACTTGAGTTTGTTTGTTTGATGGTAGGTGTGTAATAACTATGAGAAATACTTGTTAGTGTAATTTTAGCGCCAAATTTAAAATTTTTTACAACATTTAGGAGTGAAACTTTAGCCATAGCAAGCGTCTCATGGATAGGAGATCGTATGACTAGCACAAAACCGTACCATTCAGAAAAATTTTCCACCCAAATATGTGAGGTTCGCCTTTAGATTTGATAGGAAAAGCATTTATTATTAGTGCTTATGAGTGTACCGGTAGCATTTAGATTCTAGAACTTGCGTTAGTGATGCATCCCGAGACCGCTAGTGAGACTACATTCGTGTAGTAGGATTTACTACATGATAAGAGGCATTAGGATCACCCTTGTGTTAAACCCGTATCATAATTACTTGACCATTTAAGTCATATTACTTGGCTAGTAAAGTCAACTAATTTTTCCCATACCTTAGCGTTGTACTCATTTTTAGTACACGAAACCCCTAGTACACCCCTCCGAGCCTATCTTTTCGTTTCTAACTTTAAGCTTCTTACTTAAAGGAAGAATTTGTTACACCCCACTTAAATGTACACCCAAATCGCCTTAGCCTTCCGTGTATGCACTCATCTTTAGTGCATTATTGTTATTTGTTTAAACCCTTAGTTAATTATCTAATTGATTACATGGTTGCTAAGTCGAGTCATATCCTTGTACATATTGTTTTGGGACGATTGGGACTTATGGGTAAAGTACTTATTTTATGGAGTAATGGGGAAGAACATCTATTATTACCCCCATATGTACGTTAATCTTAAAAGTACTCCAAGTGTTTTGATTATCTTAATTCGAGTCATTAAATTAGTCTATTGTAAAATATGTAAAAATTCAAGAGTAAGGGGAATGTTCATCCCCTATGATGTATTATTTTGGATGGTAGGGTAAGAGTGTATGCAAAAAAAAAAATAAATAAATAAATAAAAAATAAAATAAAATAAAATAAAAAAATCGAGAAAGAATTAAGAAAAAGAAAAAAAATGGAAAAAGAAAAGAGAAAAAACATACGGACTACCATCCCGTTTCATTCTATGTTTATTTTATGTTTTTGTTATTTTTGATTTATTAGCTTAAGTCGAGTCTAGTCTTGGCTTAGCAACGCCATATCGTACATGTAATTAACCAAGATTATTAACTCGCCACCAGTAAAGATTGCCTATATCCAACAAAACCATGTATTCCATATCCCTACACCTAACGTTATAGCCCTTTAAAAGACCTCTTTGATAGTTTATCCTAGGCGCTTACGCCATGTGGTGGAGGTTTGATCCTTTCCCAAGCCTATGGTAATCTATTTTGCTATGACAGGTAGTGAGAGATGTTTTCCATTTCCATATTGTGATATTTACTTTATTACACCCGAGAGATGTGAGTATCTAAACACTATTTGTGAGGTGCTAGTATATGACCTCCGTGCTTGTCTTTGGTCTTTAGTGGAATGATTATTTGTTGTAATTACTTTTATATTAGTGTTAAATGACCCCTAACTTGTATTTTGACTAGAATAAAAGCGCATTTGCTTGAGGACAAGCAAATCTCCAGTGTAAGGGTATATGATGAGGTGAAAAATGATCAGTTTTTAGGGGGTCATTTAAGCCGGAATTGGAATTTATTTGATCAAATATTGCCCTAAATCGTTCCTTTTGTGATTTTAGGTACTTTGTGAGTGAATTCTGGAAAAGGAAGCTTTTTGGACGTTTTTGGAGCATAAAAGTGAAGAAAACAGCAAAGTCTTAATTTCCTTGCTGGGAACAGTACCTGACGGCGTCAAGAGCAATTTCCTGACGGCGTCAAGAGCAATTTTGGTGACGGCCCAGAGAAAACGTGACGGCGTCAAGACAAGGTCGTCAAGAGTAAATGTGGTGACGGCCCAAAGCAAGATTACACATGACGGCGTCAGAGCTGGATCTAGGCAATCCGAGAAGATTTTTGGCGGCGGGTTGACGGCGTCAGAACTTTCTTCTTGATGTTGTCACCTTAGTAAATCTATATATAGTCTTTGAAATTTTCATTCATTAGTGTGTAACTTTGGAGGAGAATTTTAGGGTCGAACCTAATAAACCCTTACACGACTTTTACAGTATTTTCAAGGGTTTTTACCCCTTGAAACCCTTCATGTTTAATTGAGATAAGTATCCTTTCAATTCATTCAATATGTCTATGTGTTGTTTGAATATATCTTACGCTTGTCTTAATTTTAACATGCTAGGTTAGATCTCTTGTGTGTTTGCTTAGATGTAATGAAACCTAGATGTTGATTATAGGTTGATTGCTTGTTTATAGTTGTAATGGATGAATGATTTCAATGTTAGGCTTAAGAAAACTGGCAGATCTCCATTGTGTAACTTGCTTGAACGTCTTAAGAAACATGAACCGATGTGTACTAGGTTTTTATGGTTGTATTTAATGCATGAGCGAATTCTAGTGATCCCATGTTAGGAGCTTCTTGCAGGCTCGACATAGGAGTGAAGTAGGAGCTTATAGAATTAGGGAAGTAAGTACGCCACCCCATGATTGGTATTAAGGAATATAACCCGTCATCCACGCAACTGTAACAAGTAATTAACCTGTAAAAGATATCTAGGGAGTAGTGAAATCTAAGTAAACACAATTCTCCCATCTATTGTTCACACCACATTAGTAATTAGTTTAATTTACATTTCTGTTATTTTATTTTGATTGCATCTGTAGTTATTGGGTTAGTTGACTAGCAACTAATTCCGCCCACTCCTTCCAAAAACCCGAGATTTTACTTGATTTCATAAAAATATAAAAACACAAAAAGAATCATCCTGCATCTTTAGACCTAGTTAGATTAATTTCAATCCTAACGACACTATTCCTGAGTTGAACGATCAATCCCTCGGTACTTGTCACTATACTATACTACAACGATCAGGTACACTGCTTGGTGGGGGTTGTAAGCTTCTCGAGATCCCTCGAGAGGTAAAGCCTGGTGCAATTCCCACGCATCAAATGTGTGGAACAAGTTGTGGAATACTAAAAACATAAACCCTAGGTCGAATTTTCTGCTTATCGAAGGGGTTCCAAACCCTTCTTTCTTCCATGTTTGAATAAAGATAAGTTCTCCATTAATCATTCAATATGTCTATGTGTTGTTTGATTCTATCTTATGCTTATCTTTCTTTTAACATGTTAGGCTAGGTTTTCATTGTGTTTGCTTAGATGTAGTGAAACCTAGATGTTGATTATTGGTTGATCGTTTGTTTATAATTGTTACGGATGATTGTATTCGATGTTAGGCTTAAGAAAACTGGCAGACTTCCATTGGTAACTTGCTTGAACGTCTTAAGAAACATGATCGGAGGTGTACTACGATTTTTGGTTGTATTTAATGCAAAAGTGAATTCTAATGATCCCATGTTAGGAGCTTTTAGTCGGCTCGACATAGGAGTGAAGTAGGATCTTATAGAGTTAGGGAATATTGTACACGGCCCTACAACCAGTATTAAGGAATATAACCCGTCATCCATGCAATTGTAACAAGCTAATCAACCGGTAAAAGATATCTAGGGAGTAATGAAATCTAAGTAAATACATATTTTCTCATTATTGTTTCCACCACATTAGTTTAATTTCATTTATTTTATTTTATTTTGATTTTGGCTAGCAACTAATTCCGCCCACTCCTTCAAAACCTGAGATTTTACTTGCTTTTATAAAATAAAAAAAATACAAAAAGAATCATCCCTCACCTCTAGACCTAGTTTAGTAGGCTTTCTAATCCTAGCGACACTATTCTTGAGTTGAACGATCAATCCCCCGGTACTTGTCACTATACTATACTACAACGATCAGGTACATTGCCTGACGGGGATTGCAAGCTTCTCAAGATCCCTTGAGAGGTAAAACCTGTTGCGAGGGCGCAATCCCACGTATCAGTTGTGCAGAAAGAATGGAATATTCCAGTTGAAGGATGTAGTATGTACAAATTGGTGATGAAGATGAAAGCTTTGAAGTATCATATGAAGACTCTAAGCTGGAAATTTGGAAATCTTCATGAAAAAGTCATTGAATGGGGGAAAAACTCAAGATTATTCATATTAAAGTTGAAAAAGATCCACACAATGCTACTCTTAAAGCAGAAGAAGCTGAAGTTCTAAGGAATTATAATGTTGCAGTCAAAGATGAAGAGAAGTTATTGTACCAAAAAGCCAAAATTGAGTGGGTATGTGATGGGGACAAAAATTCTATGTTTTTTCATACAATTTTAAAGAGTAGAGCTCACAAAAGCATAATTGAGGCTATCAATAATGAAGAGGGGGAAAGATTTTAAGGTGACCAAGTACCTGAATAGTTTGTGGAACATTTCAAAAACTTCCTTGGTAGGGCTGTTCCAGTTCAAACAAGTAACTTGGATGGGTTAAATTTCAAGGTTGTCTTTGACAATGATGTTGAACTTATGATTAAGGAGGTGACTGAGGAGGAAATTAAGGAAGCACTGTTTGATATAAGTGACAATAAAGCACCTGGACCAGATGGATATACTGCAAAGTTCTATAAGAAAGCATGGTCTATCATTGGAAGTGAGGTATGTAATGCTGTGAAAGAGTTGTTTAGAAAAGGAAAATTACTGGGAGAGGTCAATGCTACTTTAATAACACTTATTCCTAAAAGCAATACTCCATTAAAGGTTTCTGACTACAGGCCAATTGCATGTTGCAATGTTCTTTATAAGAACATAAGCAAAATCCTCACTAATAGAATCAAATATGCACTATGCAAACTGATTAATCCATGTCAAAGTGCCTTTATTCCTGGAAGACATATTACTGATAACATCCTCTTGACCCAAGAACTCCTTAAAGGATATAATTGGAAGAGTGGGCTAGAAGAGTAGCTATGAAAATTCACATACAAAAGGCTTATGACACAGTCACCTGGGATTTTCTTGAAGATGTGTTGCATGCTTTCAAGTTCCCTAATCAAATGGTCAAGTGGATTATGATATGTGTTAGATCTACTGCATTTACTATCAACATCAACAATGAAAGAAAAGGATATTTTAAAGGAGCTAGAGGTCTTACACAGGGAGATCCAATATCTCCTTACATCTTTACACTTGTAATGGAGATTTTCAGCCTGGTGCTTCAGAAACAAATCAATGATGACAACAAATTCAAATACCATTGGGGCTGTAAAGAGATGCAGATTTCTCATCTATGCTTTGCAGATGACCTTCTAGTTCTATGCCATGGTGATATTAACTCTGTCAAAGTGGTAAAATCAGCCTTGAATAGGTTTAGTTTGATGTCTGGCCTTCATCCTAACATTGGGAAAAGCACTGTCTTTTTTGGTAATGTACAAGAACATGTGAAACAAAGTATACTGGATATTCTACCTTTCAAAATTGGAGTGCTACCTGTCTCTTATCTTGGTGTGCCACTTATAACCAAGCAACTCAACTTCATAGACTACAAAGGACTCATTGATAAAGTTAAAGCCAAAGTTAACAATTGGAAGAATAAAATACTCTCATATGCTGGAAGATTACAACTAATTACCTCAGTTTTGTCCTCAATGCATGTTTATTGGGCATTTGGGCATCTGTCTTCATTCTTCCTAAGGCTATGATTAAAGATATCAACAAAATTCTTAAAGGGTTCTTTTGATGTCAAGGTGAGTTGTCTAAAGGAAAAGCCAAAATTGCATGGAAGCAAGTATGCGAACCTAAAAATGAGGGTGGGTTAGGGATCAAAGACCTTGAAAAATGGAATGAAACACTGATATCCAAGCACTTGTGGAATATAGCTAGCCATAAGGAGTCTTTATGGGCATAATGGATCAATGTAGTCAGGCTGAAAGGAGCTAGTGTATGGACCATTGATTCTGCAACTCAATCAAGTTATGGATGGAAGCAGATATTGAATCTTAGAGATAAAATGAGAAAGCATGTTTGGTGTAAGATTGGCAATGGTAAAAGTATCTTTTTGTGCCATGATAAATGGTGGGGACCTGACAGCTTAAGTGATCACATACAAATGAATGAAGTGACACTTGCAGGTTTTGATCAGAATATGAAAATCAGTGATATGGTGTGTAATGGACAATGGAGGTGACCTGCAGATTGGAATAATAGATTCACTGTGTTGCAAACTATTAAAGTACCAAATTTACATGAGAACTCAAGTGATAACTACTTCTGGTTTACTAATGATGGAAGACAATTGAAATATTCTACTAATAGTACATGGAAAGATTAGAAACCTAATGGTGATAGAGTGGACTGGAGTGATCTCATTTGGGTCTCTCATTGCACACCTAAACACTCTTTCATCATGTGGATTGCTCTGAATGGAAGACTTAGCACTCAAGATAGATTAATCAAGTGGTACCCTGGTAGAATAATGAAGTTTCCTCTTTGTGAAACCTGTCCTGATTCTATCAATCATTTCTTTTTTGAATGCCCATACTCCAAAAAGATATGGAAAGATTTTAAACAAAGAAGTGATCATGAGGTTCTGCCTGACACATGGGAGGATATTATTCAATGCATGATTAAGCTAAAGTGCAATAAATCTATCAAGAGTATCTTAAGGAGAATTGGATTAGCTGCATGTGTTTACTTCATCTGAATGAAAGAAATAATAAGGTGTTTGGTAATGATAAAAGTGTGGCTGATGAACTGATAAAGATCATTGTGAACCACTTGAGACTTAAACTTTCAAGCCTACATGTGAAGAATTCTGCACAAGTGACAGATGTATGCAACAAATGGAAAGTTAATATGAATGTTAAGAAGGATGATGAAGTGCTATTGACTGATGTTACATGTGGAAAACTAGAAGGGGAGGGTTGAATAGTTTTTCATCTTTTTTGTTTTATAAAAGTTTACTTCTAAAGAATAGACAAAAATTTCAAAAATCTTTGACACAAAAGTATAGATACTAGTTTATTCACAGTTTTCGTATAAACACTACTTATATAGAATGTTGAGTAAAAATTATAATTTCATGTATCACATATAAATATATATATATATATATATATATATATATATATATATATGTGTGTGTGTGTGTGTGTGTGTGTGTGTGTGTGTGTGTGTGTGTTTTAATATGAGTTTATCTACTTGGTTTGTTTGTATAAAATTAATGTTGTGAATGGAGCTTAGTTTGATCTTTATGTGAAATCAATATATGCACAACACAAGCAATTATAACTATATATGAAATGCTAACAAGTAAATAAACAAAGAGTGAGAGATGGAAAGATCAAACCGAGAGACAAAGGATTTATAGTGGTTCGGCTACAAGGATACCTTCCTTGCCCTACTCCACTCCCCGAGCACCGAACTCGAGAGTTTTCTTCACTAGATCAATAACCTCCCTTATGGCGGAGAAAACCGTACACACCTTAGCTTACACCAATTTAACGACACAAAGCTAAACGTCGGGTTCTAATCGTAGCTAGAACCAATCTCACAACTATAATCACAACACAACTTCTTCTACACTCTTTCACACCTTCTACACTTCTTCGCACCACTTGTTTCTTCACACCTTCACAACTTAGATCTATCCACTACTTCAAGATTTATACTTCTTCACAACATCTAGGCTTCTATGTCTTCTCAACTTTAAGGCTTCAACTTCTTTGTCTTCACAACTAATCTCTACTTCAATATACTACCACTTCTTATATCTCATACCACTAAGCCTATGCACCTCTACTTCTTCACTTCTAGTACCACTTCACACCTTCAACAAATCTAGATCCTATATCTAAATCTAGCTAACCTTTTTTGTAGAATCAAAAAGGTTTAAACCGATAAGATGAAAGCTCCCCCTTGATGTATGCTCCCCCTCGTTTGAGGGCACCAAGGGTTCGAGCTATGGAATTCTTGCAAGAAAAATATTAGAGGCACAAGCAAATACATATAGCATAATAACAACTAATAATAAGCATGGAAAAAGAGAATTTGAAACACATATTGGACCATTCATTAATAGAAAATGATTAAGTCAACCACATAATCATTGTTACATAATCCATAATGCTAAAATTCTAAACCAAGTAGATAATCCTATTGTGCCAATAGAGAGTGTCATCAAACTAGCTTGCATCCCAAAAAGGTTGAAGTGTTTTATTGGAAAAGTAAAATACATAAGCATATAGAATGCTTAGTTGAGAATGGTAAATGGGGATCATGTTGGTGACTTAATGGAGATAAACTTTTGGTTTCATGGATGTTGGTGTGTTTGGTGATGTAGAGCTTGGAGGTGGTGAATTTGGAGTTAGATTTGTTGGTTGTTGGTTTTGATGTTGTTCAAGTGATGGTGTTTGTTGAGATCTAGTAAGAAGATACTCAAATCAAGTAAAGTGCTCATTCAATGCAATTGTTTGTTGTTGTAGGAAGAAGCAACAAGGGCAATTGTTAACATGCTTCTCAATTTGGTTAATGTTGTGTGGTGATGATGGTGAGCTTGATTGAGGTGGATCCAAATTGCGTTGAGCAAGATGTAATGCTAAAAGAGCACTAAGCTCATGAGCTTCTTTTAGCTCCTCAACGAACTTCAAGTGTTCGGAGGAAGGTGATGGTGGAAGAGCATGATAGTTGTCTTGGGTGAAGGTTTGAACATGCAACATAGGAATGGCATGTGAGGTTGTAGGATGTGGTGGTGGTACTCTTGGTGGTGGAGACATGATTGAGCTAGGGTAATCATGAAAACATGATATGGGTGGAAAAGGTGCTTCATGAGCGGATGGTGTTTTTGTTGAATGAGCAACATGTGAAGTATTAATTGAGAGATTGGGATTATTGTTTTGGGATTGAGCATGCTCATCATATGAAGAAGCATTAATGAGGGCATGAGTGGATGATAAGTTGTAAGATGAGTCATTAGTGTGGGTTTTAGGTTTAGTTGTTGGTTGAATTGGAACAACATCACTTGAGTTGTGACAAGAATCAAGTTTCCTCCTCCAAACAGGTTTGACGGAGATCCTTGCGGTTCTTGAAACCTTAGGTTTTTGGTTGTTGGGGGATAACATGTTTGGATGTGATAGCATTTATGATGGGAAGAAGGTATTTATAGTGTAAGAAAAATGTTGTTTAGGAAGGTAAATTGTGAGGTATAGTATGGGACAAAATATGTTTGTGAATTTTGGGAAGTATAGGGTGAAGAGGGTCAAAAAGTGATAAAGAAAACAGTAACCCCGACCATCAGATGGCCGGTCCCCTTAATTAGGGGACGGTCCCCTTAATCATTAAGGGGGCCGCCCATCTGGTGAATTCCAGAATGCCAGAATTGGGTTTTTGGCAGAAAATTTTCAGAAAGGTTGTGTTTTTGGGTTTGGATTCAAGTAAGTTCAACTCTTTGAGACAATATAGGATATACTACTCATAAATGTAGAGAATGTTATAAAAACAAATAAAGTAGACAAGTAATTTCTAATTTACATGCAATCTACTTATTGGCCAATTAAGTTAAACAACCAGGGAAGCAATAAAACATACTAGTCAAATATACAACTATATGAAAATGATAATATGTAGGCTAGTTCAAACATATTGATGAGTGCTTACAAGTAACAAATGGGAAGATATGATTGTATGGACTTCAAGACTTGTTACAAACAAGATCCATATGGGCAAACCATGATTCTCATGAAATAATTTGATTAAATTGTGAATGTCATTTTCATAGAATTGTATGACACATATGAGATAATCAAATATATTTTTTAATAAAATGTTTTTAGTTTTATTCAACAATGCTTTGAAATAGATTCAAGTGTGTATTAGAGTAAAATAGATTGAGTTTTGCTTCATAACATGTTGACAAATTGGATAAGAAAATTTTTTCAATCTTGATTTTGAATAAAATAAAGTTATGGTAGCAGACAGTTAAATATGTTGTTTGAAGAAAGATGAGATAGATATTTGAAAGATTATTTTTCAAAACGAGAAGTTTTAAACATGATATTTTATTTTTGATAGTAAGAAATTACAAATGAAGGATTTGAAATGAAAACTTATCATATTCAAGAGAATCAGTTGAGCCCATTGTCACATATAATCATCTTCAAAGGCAACTACAGACATGGATGAGTGATGGTAAATTCTAATGATCATAACGCAATATGATTGAGAGGGATAAGGTAAATCATCTATAGATACAAGATTAACACATGTATATATATACTAAACTAATCATAGTATTAAATGCTAACAAGTTTTAATTATAGCACATCTATTAATGCAACTAGAATGGTCATTTAGCCTAAATAATAAGTATTCTACTATAGATCATAAATAATTTCCAACATAAATGATGAATAAGAAAAACGGTAATAGACTTAAAATCAAGAGGGTCAAATAGCCTAATTTCATGTATACATATATTAGTATTAATGATATATGAACAGGGCAACCTATAAATTTAATCATATTAATATACTAATTATAGCATACTTTAATATAATGTGATATTGACAAGTTTTTGAAAAGAAAACTTACCTCAGGTCTAGCTTTTCCTTAAAAGTGGGCATGAGAGTGTTAGAAGACAATTTTAAAGTTTGCCCAAAGCATGTCGAAGTAGCAAGGTAAAAAGCCAACGCAATAAAAATCAAGGACGCTTGATCCGAAATACTTGATCGATTACAACAATCATCAAAAGTCATGTAGATCAAGAATAATTGCACTTGAATCCTTCATCATGAGGTAGTAATGAACACACCATAAAACCAATACTCCAAAAGTAAAGAACAAAACGCCGAAACAATAAATGGCCGCAACAGCATCATAAGCAAATCGTGTGTAGAATGTGAATCAGAGTAACAGGAACCAATAGTCATCAAATGTAAGAAAGCAAAGTGAGCGATCCAAAAAGTAAAAGTCTATTCGTTCGTTAACCATCTAAACATGAAAAAGAGCTTGGTACCCAGATTCTCATGGGTCCGAGATGGTTAGTTGAGGACATCCATTGCATTTAAATGCACATGATGAGGATGTCGCCGAGAAGTACAAGAATTCATCAATAGTTTGTTTTAACTAACAAACAATGACTTTCTTGACTAGAGTAATAAATAATGGATGTAAATAATATTAGTTCTAAATTTCTCCACTAGGTTTAACAAATTTTATTTGTTTTGATATATTTGTTAAAGGATCATTTGCAGTAAATCCTAAACCGGTTTTTATCATAAAATGACTTTTGAATGTTAAGTAGATATTTTAAAGATTTAGAACTATTTTCGAATTTAGCTAATATTTTTGTTTTTTTATTTTCCATTTTAATTTCATGTTTGTAGTCTTGACATTTTTTACATTCAAGATCAATTTCAATATTACTTTCAAGTCTAGACATTTTATCTTCTAAAATTATTTCTTTTTCAAAGTTATTTTCAACAGAAATTGAAGATCCATTTTAAAAAATAATTTTTGAGTCAATGTTGCAAAGATTTTGAAGTTGTTTTCCAATTTTGAAAATTCTAATATAAATTGATCATAGCAAAAATGTTTGGTTTCGGATTGTACCTTATTTGTAGTTGTACAATCTTCACATGCTATACGTTGATCAATTCCATCGTCCATGTCGCTCCATGTTTTATTTGTAGTTTCGCTTAAATCTTGAAACATGTCATCCTTGCCATCAATACTTGTATTTACATTTGTTTGAATATCTTCGCACGCCATATTTTCATCATCTTCTTCGTCCTTGTCGCCCCATGATTTATTTACATTCTTTCTTTGGATTTGACTCATGTATTCATTGTTATTGATACCTTCAATGATCACATTTGAACTAGTAGTACTTGTGTTTATTTTAACAAAACATTTGTCTATCAAATTTTCTAGAGTGACTAATTCTTGTGCAACATCAAGTTTATCATCTTTGGTTTTACATTTCTCTTGGTGAAAATTTAAAAGACATTTCCAAATATCATTTGCCGTTTTACAAAAGAGTACTCTTTCATATTCAACTCTTGGTAGAGTTTTGTAAATCATTAATTTACCTTTAGTATTTTTATCGATCTTTATTAGAAGATTATTATATTGATTTTCAAAATCCATTATAGTCGGTTTAAGATCACCAATTGAAATGATATGCCAAAGATCAAGATCTATTGATTTCACATAATTTTCAAATTTATTTTTCCATTCAAGAAAATGATCATTTTCAAATAATGGTGGTTTTTGCGTAAATTCCCCTTCTAGATATGTTTCAAATTCCATAGATCGTTACAAGTTTTAAAATACAATATATTTTAAAAAATCTTGCTAAACCTGGCTCTGATACCAATTGTGGAAAACTAGAAGGGGGGGGGGGGGTTGAATAGATTTTCGTCTTTTTCGTTTTATAAAAGTTTACTTCTAAAGAATAGACACAAATTTCAAAAATCTTTGACACAAAAATATAGATACTACTATACTAGTTTATTCACAGTTTTCGTATAAACACTACTTCTATAGAATGTTGAGTAAAAATTATAATTTCATATATCACATATATATATATATATATATATATATATATATATATATATATATATATATATATATATATATATATATATATATATATATATATATATATATATATATGTGTGTGTGTGTGTGTGTGTGTGTGTGTGTGTGTGTGTGTGTGTGTGTGTGTGTGTGTGTGTGTATGTGTGTGTGTGTTTTAATATGAGTTTATCTACTTGGTTTGTTTGTATAAAATTAATGTTGTGAATGGAGCCTAGTTTGATCTTTATGTGAAATCAATATATGCACAACACAAGCAATTATAACTATATATGAAATGCTAACAAGTAAATAAACAAATAGTGAGAGATGGAAAGGTCAAACTGAGAGACAAAGGATTTATAGTGGTTCGGCTACAAGGACACCTTCCTTGCCCTAGTCCACTCCCCGAGCACCGAACTCGAGAGTTTTCTTCACTAGATCAATAACCTCCCTTATGGCGGAGAAAACCGTACACACCTTAGCTTACACCAATTTAACGACACAAAGCTAAACGTCGGGTTTTAATCGTAGCTAGAACCAATCTCACAACTATAATCACAACACAACTTCTTCTACACTCTTTCACACCTTCTACACTTCTTCACACCACTTGTTTCTTCACACCTTCATAACTTAGATCTATCCACTACTTCAAGATTTATACTTCTTCACAACTTCTAGGCTTCTATGTCTTCTCAACTTTAAGGCTTCAACTTCTTTGTCTTCACAACTAATCTCTACTTCAATATACTACCACTTCTTATATCTCCTACCACTAATCTTATGCACCTCTACTTCTTCACTTCTAGTACCACTTCACACCTTCAACAAATCTAGATCCTATATCTAAATCTAGCTAACCAATGTATACACTTTATACACCAAAGAATGAATGATTTACAAGATGAAATGATCAAACAACTTAGATAGCAAGATGATACTAAGTTATAATACTTCTAGTCTTGATAGATAGAAGTATTCTTCTCTTTGCACTTGAGTGGATGAAGCTTTGGATCACTTAGAAACAAAGACTTATGAATTATATGATCAAAGGATTTTTTGAGATAGGAATAGAGGTTTGAGTCAGAAAGATTTTTGTGCAAAAAGGTGAGAAAAATATGTGGAATGATCCGGTATTTAAAGGGCCAGAAAACACTGTTCTGGAGCGTGCCGATCTCCTTAATTAAGGGGCGGTCCCCTTAATGATTAAGGGAGCCGCCTAGTATAATTAAGGGGGCCGCCCTCTTGAACGTTGGATTTTCTTGTCCTTTTGTGAGCAAAATTTTTCTGGATTAGATTTGCCATTTTTGGTTAAAAATTTGAATTCATAAATTTGTAATGAATTAAACATATTCTTTTAATTCCAAAAATGTTTTATAAAAGATATAAAATGTTTTGTGACATTTTATAAAAATCTAGTGATTAACAAAAATGTTCCTTTGATCTTATAATGCATTAGACACTTTGTTTATTCATACCTTAAGTGATTAGATGGTGAAAGTGAGTATTTACTACTAAATACTTGTTTACGTCATGATCTTTAGTTTGATGGGTTTTCGTTTTGTGATTATCAAAACATAGAGATATCGAAAGATATGAATAACGTTTTTAGTCATTTATTTATATCAATATTACAGTTTGAGGATGTGGAATGGAGTAAAGTATAGCTTGACTGCTTTTGGCCTGCTTTTTATGGGGTGTTTGGATCTATGGATATCAGTGGAGTTTGCCAATATCTTCCACTTATCTGTTATTCTGACCATTACAAAGGTGTGATACCTAGTATCTTGGAGTTCTAACTGGTCTAGCTATACCTATGGAAACATCTTGATTGTACCAATTTGGCCTTAGGAGGAAATTGGACAATTAAGTATAGCTATGTAGGAGGCTTAACTGGTATGAATGTACCATAAAGTAGGGTCCCCTTTGTGAAGGGTAAATGGTCTAGGAGGATGGTGTATGATGAATGGAATAGAGAGGTGTGTAAGATGAACCTTCTTGGTCCATTCAATACATCATCACAGGAGGTAATGGTTGGTCCTCCCTCAAGGAGAGTGTTTCTAAATGTGTTAAGCCATTTGTAAAGATGGAAATGTAGCACATTTGGAAGAGCCCTTGATTGGAGGGGTTATGGGTTCCTAGTGAAGCCTCAATCCATATATACTTATCTACTGTGGTGGCAGGATGAGTGGTTAAGTAGATTGGATATGAGGAAATGTAGCTAGATGGTAGGTGCATTGATGGTGAATTGATGATTGAATTGGTTGTTGCAACAGTTATGTTGGAAGCCTGAAGAGATATGCTTTGTTTTGACAGAACAATGTATGGTCAAATATAGTGAACAAGTGTTGTCTGATATAGTGTGAGGTCTATTATCAGACAATAGAGTATAGTATGTTGTATTGTTTCCAGTTTTGTATCAAGCTTGGGTGATGTCTAATGCTTATTTCTATTCTTATGTTGTACATTTGATGAAGATTAATATAATTCTTTCAGCATTGCACCAAAAAAGATACAATAAACTCCTTTGATTGGGAAAATGATGACTTGTCAAAAGTAAAAGGACCAGAAAGAAGAGGCTCATTTCGTTAAACAGGAAAGTTCTTAGTCAGAAAGAACAAAACATTGCACGATCCTCAAGTTCCTTTACTGAAAACTCAAGTGAAATTTCTTCAACAAGATTTACAACGAATGCATGTCCATTCCAGTAACATGATCCTAGTAGAAATATAAAAATGTGCTATCAAATTTAGTTATCTGATCTTATTGAAGTAAACTTTCACTTGAACTTGTAGTAGAACTGCAGACCTATAGAAAACTGTCACTTGTAAGTTGTAGATATACTTGTAGCAGAATTGTAGAAACACTAACTTGTATATGTGCAGTTGCTATAGGAAAAAAAGCAGTTGTCCTAAAAAGCTTGGAAGCACTTTAACCGATAGACGCAAGTCGTCTTCATACATCAGGTAGTTCTTCATACATCGGTTTGAATGTTAAATATCTTGACCCACTGACATGTTATTGTTTTTTACCCAAATGACCTGTTATTGTATTGTTTTTGACCCAATTATTGTTTTCAACCCATGATGATGAAAATCTTACCCACGTGCAATATTTACAGGAAACAAGTAAGCAACGTGAGGAATTAAGCGACATGAAGGCTACAACGTTATCTCTGTTACAGAATAAAGTATAACGAGAACTGCAGATTGGTCTTTAGTCACCCAATCAATTGAGAAACGTTATCAGTAATAAATTTGGAAAACGATCACTCATCTGTTGTTGAATTATGTTTCTAGTTTTATGGTACTAGTTATGCAAAATGCTTATGAGTGATGTATGATCTATATGGTTGAATTAATAAATAGGTTTTACTCATTTTATTTTTTTGTATGTACTAGTTAATTTGCAATTTTACATACCAGTTTTTTGTATTTACTGGTGGTATCCTATAGTGACACTAAGTATGTGTCAAAAATAGACACAACCTATCCTGACACTTTTTAATTGTCAATAAATTGTGTCACTATATACTTTTACCGCCTGGACTTTTATTGACACTTTTTATAAGTGAAGGTGAAAAAAAGTATATTTAGTGACACTTTTTTGAACATTTTCTGACACTTTTTGTGTGTCACTAATTGACTTTTTTCTTGTAGTGCTATCGGATTATAAATAGACATCGTAACTGGTATACAGAATATGCATCAAATCCAAGGTTATAAATAGCGTGAGGCGTGGCGTGACGGCATGGTCAAGCCTCAAGCTTTAGCGTGAGGCGTGACGACATGGCGTTTTTAAGGTGTGACTTAAGGCGGCAAAAAATATTTATAGATCTATATTATATTTCATTAGTATATCATATTTCATATATATCGAGTTTACAAAAAGTTATATATAAGCAATAAAGTCAAGAAACTCTCTTTACATTTGTAATCTTCTTCAAATACTAGTAAACCCCTAAACGCCAAATACCAGTAAACCTCAAATACGATGCCCAAATTTCAATTACTAGTAAATCCCCTAAACGTCCCAAATATCAGTACAGCTTATCGCGCCTTATCGCATCTCATCTCATCTCATGCCAAGCCTTAAAACGACGCCTTGGTATATTGCGTGGCGTGAAGGTAACGCCTCGCGCCTTTGCGAGACCTTTGCGACGGCACTTGAAACCAGACCTATCCCCGGAAGAACCAACACTTAAAGGGTGCCTTTTAGAACACTGATCAAATCTATACAGACATTGATTATCCAAAATTCCTTCGATAGGAACAACATCCATATAAGTATATAAGCAATACACGTGCAAAAGGTGAAAAGGGAATCATTTTCGAAGTGCAATAGCTAGCAATGAGGGGTATCGTAAGAGCCATGCAATTATGGCGGGACCAATCAGAAATTATTTAGATAAAAAGCTAGAGACAATGAGCCTACCATTTTGCCAATTCACCCGAACAATTATGCCCCATAGATTCCCTTGGTCGATGGTTCTTCCTCAATCCTCAGGGACCCCACTGTACATTCTTCTTTTCTTTTGTACAAATGTATAAATATTTATATAAATATGATTTTCTTTTTCCTTTTTGTTAAAGGGCATATGTTTTACAAAGACGCGTCAAAGCTTTTATTAGAAAGTAATTCTGTATGCAACTTGGTATTAAATAAAGTATCCAATAACATAAGAGTAACTTACCACCATCAGCGCACTAGAATTGCGACGAATATTAACCCCTCTACCGATATACATGCAAGTGTGTAGTGTAGGAGTAGACCTGAAAAAAAATACATGGAGCACGGAAATGTCAAAGAGAAGTTAGGAAGCTAGAGGGTCGAAAAATGATCGAAGGTGATCTGGAGTTTCAAAGTATATAGGAGGCTACGCGAGGAGGCCAAAAACCGATGGATTTAATTATCAGGGGTATGTGGAAGTACTGTACGGTCTTCGTTGGTGATGGCCTAAAGATTAAACTATGATGATGACAAAGGTTTAGTCAAGTGTCTAAATATGAGGCGGGCGAAAAGGAGAAACTGTGAGAATCATTGAATCAGATATATCCAAAAGCATTTGAAAAAACACTAGGAATAAAAAAGTAGGGTTTTAGAGTAGATTTTCATGACAAGTATATAACACAAATTTTATTATTGGTTGGTATAAAAACAAGCATAGCCATCATAATTCTTGTTCTAAAGTCGACAAATTGTTGGAGATGTTTGAATCCGTTGTTCAGTTCTATCTGTTTAATTGTAAATTACTTATCGGCTATTAATATAACAGCTTGAATATTAGTTTAACATTGAAGATTTCATCTTCAACTTCATTATCTGTTCCATGTTGGCTTTCGATACAAGTCATAGCTGCTGGATGTGAAAACAAGAATTTTGTCAAGTATAAATATATATTTGAATTAGCTAGAGTTATTATGCTGTGAAATGATACACTAAAGGTCCTAATTGATTAATAACAAAAGGAGATGCAATCTACAAGGGGCCCAAATAAAAGTTAAACCACTTTGGCAACAAAGCTTCTCGCAAACCACCAAACCAAACCTAAAGTGCAATTTTGCATATCTTATTATCAAAAAGACCCTAACAGCTACTGTAATACGGTATTTATTCGATACCCCTAAAGTACACATGCGTTACAACGAAAACAGAATACCAAATTTTGAGGACTAAGTTTGTAAAGTTACAAAGAAAAGCGATGGAAAAATATCGTTGCTTCAGCAATTTTGGATTACATTAGTTGTCGTTAGAAAAAAGAAAGAAACAAAGTCTGTAGTTTTATGAAAGTTAGAAAACACCAACTGAAAAGAATAACCACTTACTATGTTGCCCGTCAATCAAAGAAGTAAACATTGTGACCACGTGGATATAAACAATGATAAATAACGAGATGGTTCGTGCGCTGTTAGAATCTAATTCCCTCCACTTATCTGACATTTTACATATGACTGCCTTTCCTTTTTTACTTTTTCACTTTTCTACAGAACTTTTATATTAACATTTTCTTTTCTTTTTTTTCATTTAGCTTGAAAGAGAATCTTCTTTTGCCGTTATTTTCATTTTTATATCCTGGAGAAACATATTGTTTAATGTTTACCTTCACCCTTTTATTGAGTTTACAGAATTGTTATGTGGCTTGGTTCTGGTTTATATCCCTACTGCATATAATGCATAATATGCATTAATGTTTTTGCTTAATCTTTAAAATCTTAAAAATGAGTAATGTTTAATACATGAAATACTCTTTTAAAATTTGAATTTCAATCTTTTATTTACTTTCTAACATAAAGATGTTTTTAAACAAAGTTTTTTAAAGAGCAAATCGCATAAAAAGATACTTTACTTTAGGTCAATTTGAATTTTATGTATTTAACTTTTGTTTTTCTTAATTTAAGGTATCGAAGTTAATTTTATGTGTAATGTAAGGTTTTTTGAGGTTTTTTCTACTTTTTGAAAGAGATTTCCGGTCATTGTTTTCGCTGAAATGGTTAATTAATGTGATGTATCATTATTATTGAGTATTAAAAGTCATTTCGGCTAAAATTATGTCCGATAACCTATTTCGAAAAGTCAAAAAACCTAACATTGCACATAAAATTAAGTTCGATACCTTAAATTGAGAAAAAAAAATAGTTAAGTACCTTAAATTTAAATTGACCCTAAGTAGGATAACCTTTTAGCGATTTGCCCTTTTTTAAACAGTTGCCTTAAAAATAGCTTCATTTCTAAAATTAATCTTGTTTCTAAGATTACCATATCTCTATTATTTTTTCTTTTTTAAAAAGGGTTTTGCTAACATCCGCCTAGTGGGCATGGGTTAATCTATTTATAAAAAGAATATTTTAATTCATTTAAGTGAAAATTATGTTCAAATATAGTAATTTACAAATTAATTTAATGTGTATTTAATGCATTTTTTGGTTAATAAAAAAAGTTTTTGTTTATTAACTACACCTTAACCTCTGCCCAGTGGGCATTGGTTAGCAAAATCTTTTAAAAATTTATCACAATCGTGTTCTTAATCCCAATTGGTTAAAGTGGAACTGATATGATGTTGTTGTTTTCTCGGGTGATGATGAAGAGTTTGTTAGAATATAAGAATCATGACAATCATATAAATAGGTAAATACATATGTAGAAACGTAGGAACATCTATAACATATAAAAGATTAACATAAATTAAATAGGAACGTACCTTTAGTGATTCTAACAAAACAAAAATCAATAAATAATCTTGAACAATATGATGAACCCTAATTAGGGTTTATATGGATGAATGATTAACCCCTTACCGTTTTATAATTATAATGAATGTTTATAAAAACTAAAAAGTGTATATTTATATTTATATTTATATTTTAAAATAATTTAAAAATAAATAATATTAGTACTATTTTACCTTTTATTAAAAATGACAACACCGTCTATCATTAAATTAATATTTTAAATATTGTTTAATCTTTAAACTTTTATCATATTTTTGGTTTCTAAATCATACTTTGGTTCTCGCAATGACTACAAATTGAACTTGTAAGTTTTGCATCAAAGGTCAAACTAAAATCATGATTTCGTAAGTATACTTATTTGCCGCTATACACCGTCGCTTTGTGTATATATTCGTCAAGTAATGCACCAATGTTTTTTCCTTAATCCTTAAATCTTTAAAATGAATAATATTTAATCCCTTAAAAACTTGAATTTTAATATTTTATTTACCTTGTCACATAAAAATGGTTTTGATCAAAGTTTTTGATATTACCTTAAAATTAGTTTTTACTTTCAAAATTAATATTCTTTCTAAGATTACCCTATCTCATCTTTTCCATTTTTACAAATTTATTACAATCTTGTTCTCGATCCCAATTTGTTAAAGTGGAACTGATATGATGTTGTTGTCATCTCCGGTAATAATGAAGAGTTATCAACATCAATTGCTAAACGTTACACAAAATACTTAAATACAATACCTTAACTTAACTATCTGCGGCCATAGAATCTCGTCGATGTAAACGGGTACACGGCGTAACTATATAAGTGTCTAATTTCTTTTAGTTGAAGTATTATAGATTTATCGCAATGTGCAGAGTTGTATATGCAAATGAACCATTTCAATACGATTAATGTTTAAACCAGAGTCGTATGTGAAGGTGTACTAATTTAAAGGGCCTCAAATTTTAAGGGCCTCCATATATATATTTCGTTATATATTAAGGGCCTCAAAAGTCACTTCCGATAAAAATTGTTAACATTAAGTTGTACAATTTAATTTTATGTGGTATATATTTGTTAAAATATAAAAAAGGTCATTCAAATACTATGTTATTTGTTTCGAATAGTTGGTATAATATATTTTTTGACCATTGTATTTAATTATCGTATAAACTTTTGCACATGTCCTCCATTCGCTTAGCTACGCCACTGGTTCAAACTTACATAGATGGCATGTTAATCTTTTGTTGTTCTATCTCTTTATACTTATATAATTCTTGTCTTCAGACTTTCGAGTATATTATTTGAATTTCTTCATAAGAGAACTAATTTGGGCCAATGGGACATCTAGTATTAAATTAAAGGAGAAAAGTTCATTTGTGAACTAAGTTTTTGTTACATACTGAGGGACAAATCCTCACCATCTATCTAGTTTGATCTAATGGTGGGGATTAACCTAAGATTTAAAAGAGCAACATAAATCCATTTTTTTTCTTGTCTTTTTCTCTTTCTTTTTATTCACTTCTTTTTTCTTTTTATTTATTTATTTATTTATTTATTTGTCTTTTTAGCCCTTCACGTGGCCTTTTTTTGTCTTTTCTGTTTTCTAGTAAAAGTTTGCTTCTTTTTTTTTTTCTTTTCTTTTTCTTTTTTCTTGGTCCCTCCTTTTCTATTCACGTTGTTTTTTTTTTTTCTTTTTTCAAGCTTTTTTTAATAAACATTTTTTTAATTCACTTTTTTTCTTTTTTCTTTTTTTTTTTAAAAAAAAATCACTTTTTTTTAATTCACGTGTATTTTTTTTTAAATTCACGTTTTTTTATTTTAATTCAAGTTTTTTTCACTTTCTTACGTTTTCGTCAGTTTTCATATGTTTATACACGTTTTCGTCCGTTTTCAGACGTTTTAATTAGTTTTCGTCCGTTTTCATACGTTTATACACGTTTTCATCCATTTTCAGACATTTAATTCGTTTTTATCCGTTTTCGTCCTTTTTTCATACGTTTTCATACGTTTTCATCCGTTTTTAGACGTGTTTTTACGCTTTCATGTGTTTTTGTCCGTTTCATACTTATTCATCCGTTTTCATCCGTTTTCTTGCGTTTTTGTCCATTTTCATCCGTTTTCTTTCGTTTTCGTCCTATTTTTCATACATTTTCTTCCTTTTTCATACGTGTTTTTATGTTTTCATATATTTTCTTCCGTTTTCATACATATTCTTCCGTTTTCTTATATTCTCGTTGTTTTCATTCGTTTTTGTCCGTTTTTCAATATCTTTGTCCATTCTCAGACGTTTTCATACATTTCAAAATATCACAAGTGATATTTTGTGATATTCAGAATATCACCCCAGTGATATACTAAATATCACAAGTGAAATTCGGAATATCACATGTCATATTTTGTGATTTTCTGAATATCACAAGTGATATATTGAGACCACATTTGATATTCTGTGTTTTTGGCCATTCTCAGACGTATTCATACGTTTCAGAATATCACAAGTGATATTCTGTGATATTCAGAATATCACTTGTGATATTCACAAGTGATAGATATTCAGAAAATCACAAGTGATATTCAGAATATTATTAGTGATATTCAGAAATCACAAGTGATATTCTGAATATCAATTGTGATATTCAAAAACGTATGAAAACGTATAAAAACGAATGAAAACGTATGAAAGTAAAAAAAACGTCAATTAAAAAAAACATGAAAATCACTTGTAATATTCTGAATATCACTTGTAATTTTCTGAATATCACTTGTGATATTCAGAATATCACTTGTGATTTTCATGTTACAAAACATTAGTTGAAAATCACTTATGATATTCAGAATATCACTTGTAATTTTCAGAATATCACTTGTGATATTCTAAATATCACAAGTGATATTCAATTAATGCATTGTAACATTAAAATCACAAGTGATATTCAGAATATCGCAAATGATATTTAAAAAATTACAAGTGATATTCATGTTACAAAACATTAGTTGAAAATCACTTATAAATTTATAATATATAGAATATCACTTGTGATTTGTATGTTATAAATCATTAGTTGAAAATCACTTGTGATATTTAGAATCTCACTTGTGATTTTCTTAATATCACTTGTGATTTTCTGAATATCACAAGTGATTTTCATGTTACAAAACATTAGTTGAAAATCACTTGTGATATTCAGAATATCACTTGTGATATTCTGAGTATCAAAGAATAATACTTTCGATATTCAGAAACGTATGAAAACATCTAAAAATGGCTGAAAACATTTAGAAATGGACGAAAACATATGAAAATAGATGAAAACGTAAGAAAGCGGACGAATACGTACGAAAACGGACAATGATGTATAAAAATGGACGAAAACGTCTGAAAACGGACGAAAACATCCGAAAACGTATGAAAACGGACGAAAATAGATGAAAACGTATGTAAACGGACAAAAACGTATAAAAAAGGATGGAAACATATAAAAACGGACAAATCGTATAAAACGGACGAAAACGTATGAAAACGGATAAAAAACGAAGGAAGACGTATAAAAACAGACGAAAACGTCTGAAAACAGTCGAAAACGTAAAAAAAGGGACGAAAACGTATGATAACGGACAAAAAGGCCTAAAAACATACGAAAATGTATGAAAACGGACGAAAACGTATAAAACGGTCAAAAACGTATAAAAACAGATAAAAACGGATGAAAACGTATATAAACGTACAAAAACGGACGAAAACGTATAAAACGGACGAAAACGTATAAAAACGGACGAAAACGTATTAAAATGGACGAAACATATAAAAACGGGTGAAAACGTAAGAAAACAGACAAAAACGTATGAAAACGGACGAAAATGTATGAAAACGAAAGAAAATTGACAAAAACGTAAAAAAGCGACGAATATATATGAAAAACAAAAAAACGTAAAAAAACGCAAAAAAAAAAAAAAAAAAAAAAAAAAAAAAAAAAAAACCTTGAATGAAATGGAAAAAAAAAAGAAAGAAAAGAAAAAACGGGAAAAAATGAATAAATAAGATAGATAAAAAGGACAAGAAAAAAAAATGGATTTAGGTTGTCTTATTAAAATTTAGATTAATCCTCACCATTAAATCAAACTAAATAAATGGTGAGGATTTGTCCCTCAGTTTATAACAAAAACTTAGTTTATAAAATAACTCACCTCTAAATTAAATTCCTAAAATTTATGTCTTAAATATCCATGCAAAACCCTATAAGCGTATACTTTGGGCAAATTGCGATCAGTTATATTCAAGACAAATTGGGCCGGACCACTATATATTGTAAACCAAAATACTAATAAGAGCTTGGGCCTTGGTGATAGATTTTTTATTTATCAGTCATCCAAATTCCAAAACCTTTTTTTTTTCATTTAAGGATTTTGTCAAACAAAGTACTTATTAGGAGTATGTTTAAGAAACAAATTATGCCTAAATTGCATTACATCTAGATAGTTGATGTGGTTTTCATCTAGGTAATTAAAGTGATTACAAAAAAACAACAATCAAATTAGTGTCTTAACTTCTTCAAAATAGTTTAATCACAATACTTAGCATAATCTTTAGGTAAATAGATTTTTCCCAAAAGAAGATATCTGAGCGTCCTTGGGAGTCTTTTATTTAATCCCATCTCCTACCAAATTAAATAATTATTTATAAAGTTTTATAAAAGTATACACTCACTTAGGTATACAAACAAATATGGTTTGCCTAATACAAAATCTAACACTTTAGAGGCCCGACTGAAGCTTGGTGGGAAACATTTTAGTCGAGATAATTATTTAATTTTAGTGTATTCAAAGTTTCAAACTCAATTTTTGTAATCTCAATTCTCACATTCTGAAACATCAACGATCAACCCATGAACCCATTATAAAAATTCATCAAACGTAGTCCGAATGAGCCCAATATCCAACGGTGACCACTGAAACCTTACCATAGGGGATCACATTTTAGTTTTAGCCCAATGGGGAGTGGGCTTTCTTTAACATAAGGCTGCAGGTTGAATCGAGCTTTCATTAAGTAATGTTGAGCTCGTGTAAAAACGAGCTTGGAAAGTTGGTATATATAACGGGCCGAGTTCAAAACATATACAATGGTGAGTCTCGTATCATGTTTCAGCGTTAGTTAATATAGGTAGTACAGTATATTATTGTGAATTGAACTCGACTATTTTAACTTCGGATCTTATTGATTTTAGATTCTTTTATAAATTTTTGGTTAACTTTTAATATATATTTGACCTAAAAATTGTCATCAAACATAACGTTTCGTATAATTTGGTTGCTAATTTTTGTTTGCATAAGTTTGAGCTTTTCGAGTTAAGCTTTAACCGAATCTTGGATCCTTTTTGAGCTAAGGTCAATCTTGCCTAAGCATTCTAACCGAATCTATAGTTTATGAATGAATAATATAAAATAAATTTATATTAGCGATTATTTACGAGATCATAGGGTCACATACAATAACACTAAGACCCTTGATTAATATATATATATATATATATATATATATATATATATATATATATATATATATATATATATATATATATATATAGGGTGAGGATCAGATACGTTTTTGTCTTTTAGTGCGGATGGTACGGACGAATCTCAGTCCTCCATCTAGTCAACCATCTGAAAAAGGCGGAGTGGCAATATCGTAAATATCCCGTCTTTTTTTAGAATCGTTACTATCGTATTAGCTTTTTTTCTGAAAAAAATTCAAAAAAATCTGAAAAAATTAAAAAAATAAAGAGGACAACAAATAATTAAGAATCGCTGAAAAAAATTTCAAAAAAAAAAATCGTTTTTATCGTTAAAGGTATTGTGATATTAGCGTATGATTTTGACTTTTTTACAAAAGTCAAGATCTGATCTTGACTTTTGTAAAAAAGTCAAAATCAGATTCTGATATCACATAGTAATAAAAAAAAAAGTCAAGATCAGGATCAGATTCTGATATCACATAAACTTTTTTACTATCGTAATAAAAAAAAGTCAAAATCAGATTCTGATATCACATAAACTTTTTTACTATCGTAATAAAAAAAAGTCAAGATCAGGCTCATAATATTGTTAATATCACGGTAGAACTCATAATATGGTTAAAATCATGGTAGCACTCATAATCAAAAAAACAAAAAGATCTCAGAAAAATCTGAAAAATTAAAAAAATAAAAAAAGATAACAATATTAAGGATCGCTCAAAAGGAAAAAAATTAAAAAAATCATTTTCATTAAGAATATTAAGAAGTAAACAATAGCGCTAGATCTTGACTTTTTTTAAAAAGTCAAGATCAGATCTGGATTGGACGGACCAGATCAATCCGCACGTCCGCACTTAAAAATTGTATCCGCACGTGATCCTCACTCTCTCTCTCTCTCTCTCTCTATATATATATATATATATATATATATATATATATATATATATATATATATATATATATATATATATATATATATATATATATATATATATGATCATATTCACAAATCAACCACTACAATCACTTTTCATCTTTTCTTTTGACATGGCGGCTGAAGGAGAATGGCGGCGAAAAGGGCAATCGAAGGGAGATTCGATGGAGGATCATGAAGAAGGTTATGGTGAAGGATGGCAATCGGTGCAAAGACGGAAACGAAATCAACATTCAGAGGATTACAACAACAATTCAAATAATGTGTATGGGAATTATGGGAACGGCCACGCAAACCCCAAACCTAAAAGTGACATTCTTAGCCGAATGTCTATGACGTTCTTTCTCACTAATTTCCCGCATAAGGTCACAAACAAAGATTTATGGAATCGGTGCTTGAAACTTGGGACGGTCACTGATGTGTTCATCTCATCACGTTTATCAAAAGCAGGTAAACGTTTCGGGTTCGTTCGTTTCATCAAAGTGAATAATGTTGATAAACTTCTAACAGATCTAAGGGCCGTTTGGTTTGGAAATCATCGTATATATGCTGATGTCGAAAAATATGGTCGAAAATTCCAAACGAAGGAAAAGGAGGCATCGAAGATTCATAAACCTGTGGTAGCGAATGAGAATGTTTCAGTCAACAAGTCATTTGCGGAGGCCTTATCTGGGGTTTCAGGTAAATCTTCTTCCCCCTCTTGTAATGCTAGGGTTGTTAAGTTGAATGGTAGCGTTGCAGGATCGGATAAGGACACTCGCTCCTTACTTCTTAAACACACTGAACCCCATAATATCACTTTGTCTAGAAAGTGGTTTGTTGATGAGGGGTTTGTCGACATTGAGGTGCATTATATTGGCGGTCGTTGGATATACTTGTCGTTTGCGAATGTGAATGCCAAAGATAGTTTCATGTCCAATGAGAAATTGAAGAGCAGGTTCATTGCTATTAAAAATCCATGTTCCAATTTTGTCCCAGATGAAAGGATGGTGTGGGTAGAAATCTCGGGAGTGCCTAGGGGAGCTTGGTGTGAGGAAAACTTTCATTCTATTCTGGGAGCTTGGGGAAAGGGTACATTCTATCTAACAGATTGGAGTTCGTCGTTTTCAATGGGTAAAGTTTGTATCTTGACACAATCAGCTAAGTTTATTCACGAAGAGCTGTGCATCGAATTTGGAGATTCAAAGTTTGAGATTTGGTTGCGTGAATTTGCAACGTGGGAGCCCAAGATTGACAGGGATAACTGTGACTATTCTTCATCGCCTGAATCCGAAAATGGATATGATTCTGATTGTTCTCAAGAGTCATACGAGTCGGGTGAGTCATCACAAAAAAACAGTGAACAATTTGATTCAAAGTTATGCAAAGAAAACTCGTTGGATTCTAATGAAGAGGGAGATCATGGAGGTGTTACTTCTGATAAGAAAGAATTTAAACATGACTGCCCTGAACCAGTTGTGTCTGAGGATATTTTTTCTTTAAACCGTATTATTGCTCAGGATGCGGCGTCACGAAAACGAGCCAAGTCTTGTCCTCCTGTGGAACAGCGAGCTTCTCATGGTTCTTCTTCATCAGGGGCTCCGGGGTTCGTCAAGGGAGTATATCCAGCTTGGCATAGTAAAGACGAAGAACATTCAAATGAAGTTCAAAGCAAGGTAACGGGCTGGAAGAACTTAACTGATCAGCATGGGAATTTTGGGGAACATTCTTTTGATTCTTAAGGGTCATCCACTTCTTTTGACAAAGGTATTGATATCGTGGAATTGGGTTTAAATATGGGTTTTAATGTCTTGGGGGATAGAATTGAGGTTGGTAACATGGTCAACAGGATTAGTGATGCCCATGGTCTTAAATGATTATTTTGTCTATTAATATGTGTGGGTCGGGGAGTGAAAAAAAGAGGCAAACGCTTCAAGGCATTCTCCATAAATATCGTGTTCAATTTATTTCCATTCAAGAATCGTTCTTGGCATCTTCTAATGCGTTTCGGGTGAAGAGTATTTGGGGTAATTTTGGGTTCGATTACGCGGAATCGTTAGCTAGAGGTCATTCAGGGGGGTTGCTATCCATCTGGGACCCAATGGTTTTTTCTAATGAAAATGTTATGAGTTTCGACAATTTTTTGGTGGTTAAGGGGAGATGGTTAGCGGATAACGTCGATGTTTTTATGATGAATGTGTATGCACCTCAAGGAGAACCGGAGAAACGTCAACTTTGGCTGGATATTTTGTCGTTCATTAACTCCAACCCGGGAAAGTATATTATTCATAGAGACTTTAATTCGGTTCGTAAGGAAGATGAGAGATTGGGTACCATCTTTTCTAAAACTAATGCTTTGAATTTCAACAGATTTATTGATCAAGGCAACTTTGTTGAACTTAACCTGGGACGTCACAAGTACACCAGATGTTCTTTGAATGGTGCAAAGGGTAGTCGCATCGATAGGTTTTTTGTCTCTTCTAATTTGTTGCAGGTTTTTCCTAACTTGGTTTTGGAGGCGCTTGATGACATTATCTCGGATCACCGTCCTCTTCTCGTGGTTAATAAGTTTATCGATGTTGGACCGAGTCCTTTCAAACTTTATAATTCTTGGATGGGAGTTGAAGGCTTTGATGAGATTGTTACACGTAATTGGGAGGCTGATGATGTGTGTCAAATTAGAAACCCTTTTGTCAGAATGAAAGTGAAGCTAAAAAAGACAAAGGAGGCGATCAAGCTGTGGAAAAAAGCGAGAGATTCGCAAAGAAGTAAGTTGCAGATTACCAAGGAAATTGCTTCTATAGATAAGCAAATTGAGAATGGGGGCGGAAATGATCAGTTGTGTAGTAAAAGGCGCGAGCTCATGTTCGAGTTACATAAAGTTGAGAACGACCAAAGTGAAGACTTAAAACAAAAAGCGAAGGTTAAATGGAGCATTGACGGAGATGAGAATTCAAAATACTTTCATGCAATCATCAATGCGCGCAGAAGGAGTACATGTTTAAATGGTATAAAACATAATGGGAATTGGATATCTGATGCGGCTAACATAAAAAACTGTTTTCGGGAATTTTTTGCTGCTAAGTTTCAAATTTTTACCGGCCTTCCATTCACTATAGATGCGTCTCGGTTCAAGACCCTTAGTCTGATGCAAGCAATTAATCTTGAGGCCCCTTTTACAATTGATGAGATCAAATCGGCGGTTTGGAGTTGTGGCAACGAGAAAGCGCCGGGACCAGATGGGTTTTCTTTTGCATTTGTGAAAAAGTATTGGGAGGTGTTAAAGGAGGATGTGTTTCAGATGTTGGACGATTTTTTTCAAAATGCTAGCATTCCTAGGGGTTGTAATTCTTCTTTTATTACGTTGTTACCTAAAGTCAGTAATCCCATAGCAATTAATGACTATCGCCCTATCAGTCTAATTGGAGTGCAGTACAAGATTATCGCGAAAGTTATTGCAAATCATCTTGCAAAGGTGGTAGATTCTGTGGTAAGCATTGAGCAATCGGCATTTATAAAAGGTAGACAAATTCTGGACGGCCCTTTGTTACTTAACGAGGTGATTGGAAGGTATGAAGCGAAGAAGAAAGGTTTGATGTTGTTTAAGATCGATTTTGCTAAGGCTTATGATTCTTTGGATTGGGAGTATTTATTTAGCATCCTTACGGCTATGGGTTTTGGCAATAAATGGGTGTCGTGGATCAAGGCCTGTCTTTCTTCTGCTTACTCTTCTGTTTTAATTAATGGAAGCCCGAGCGAGGAATTTCCTATTCAACGTGGTTTACGTCAAGGAGATCCGATGGCACCTTTTCTTTTTATCATCGCTATGGAGGGGTTGCATATGGCCATTGCCAACATGGTTACTTCTGGGTTATTTAAATGTGCTAATATTAACCAGGTCTTCATTTCGCATTTGTTTTATGCAGATGATGTCATTCTTGTTGGTGAATGGTCCAAGAGGAATTTGATGAATGTCACAAAAGCTTTGAAGTTCTTTCATTGTATTTCGGGTCTAAAAATTAATCTGTATAAGTCTTCAATTTTGGGCATTGGTATTAAAAAAGATGAGGTGGAGCGAACTGCTAAAAGACATGGGTGCAAACCAGAAACTCTTCCTTTTAAATATCTTGGTATCCCCATTGGTACGAGAGTGGGGAGTGTGTTTACTTGGGATCCGATTGTGGCAAAATTTCAAAAAAAATTGTCGACTTGGAAAGCAAATTTGTTATCCATTAGAGGTAGATCGACGTTGGTTTCTTCTGTTCTCGGTTCTTTAGGGGTGTATTTTCTTTCTCTTTTTCGTCTTCCTAAACAGGTGAATACGAAATTAGAAGCTTTCAGGTCCGCCTTCTTTTGGGGAAGTGCGGGTGGTCCGGGAAACAAACACAAAATTGCTTGGGTCAAGTGGGCTGATGTCTTGGCTGCTAAAGAGGATGGGGGAGTGGGAATTGGGAGTCTTGAGGCGATGAATCTTGCGTTATTATATAAATGGAGATGGAGGGCTTTATCTTCTCCGGACTCTCTTTGGACTCGGGTAATTAAGGCTATTCATGGCGTGGATTGTTTCATTAAGTGCTCAGCTACTATCAACGGGATGTGGAATAAGATTGCTACTGCTATTAGACATGTCCATGCTATTCCATCTATTAATGGTGAGTTGATTAAAAGAGATGTAGGAAACGGATTTACAACTCAGTTTTGGCTAGATGATTGGATTGGAGACAAACCACTTGCTTTGTTATTCCCACGGCTGTTTGCTCTTGAAAAGGAAAAGAATTGCATGATTAAAGATAGAATTGTAGACCATAATTATCATTGGGCGTGGCGCAAGCAAATACGTACAGGGAGTGAACTTCAACAATTAAATAACATGTGCAATATTCTTCCTAAAAGTCTACAAGATAGTAATGATAAATGGAGATGGCGTCTCAACCATAATTCGGTTTTTATTGTTGCTCAGCTTCGAAGACTTATTGATCATAAATCGGACCAGCAGCAGCGGCATTCTAAGTCCCGATGGAATGTTCTTATCCCGAAAAAAGTTAACGTGTTTGTGTGGAGATTGTTGCGTGATAGCATTCCGACTTTTGCTAATTTATGGTCTCGAGGTATAGATGTTAACACTATCCGTTGTCTTCAATGTAAGGCCGGAATTGACATCTCTACGCATATCTTTCAAGATTGCCGGGTTGTCACTGCCACGCGCTCAAAGATAAGCAATTGGCTTGGTTTGGATATACCAAATGGTGAACCAAAAACCGTTCTTTCTTGGCTAGATGGAATGTGGCTACCTTTCAAATCGAGCAAGGTTATTGAAGGTATTTTATTTATTTGGTGGTGGTATATTTGGAAGGTCCGAAATAATTGTGTTCACAATAACATTATGTTAGACAGCGATGAAATTTTCAGTACCATTATGTCGACTGCTTTCTTATGGATTCAGAGTAGAGACAGGAAATCAGATATTGTTTGGGAAAGGTGGATAGTGAAGCCGTTCGGTACTTAATGTTGTCTGATGTGGAGTATCGACATCTCAGAACTTGTTTGGGTCTAGCAATAAAAACATCGCGAAGTGAAAACCGGTGGCGCGGCCTTCGTGGATGGAGGTTTTTTCTCGTGTCTTGGGTAACCGTAATTGGCGCGAGTTTTTTTCTAACCTCTCTTGCTATCCTCGCAGTTAAAGTTCTGAGTCGTTTCATTACGTGTATTAGCTATCGATGTTACTAGCTATCGTTTTCTTTGTAGCGTTTTAGCTTTGCGTTTCGTTGTTTTTCTCTTTTTGTCTTGTTGTTTTTGGTGATCTCTAGTTCCTTGCTAGCGGTTCCGTTTTTTTTATATAATTTCTGCCGTTCAAAATATATATATATATATATATATATATATATATATATATATATATATATATATGTGTGTGTGTGTGTGTGTGTGTGTGTGTGTGTATGTGTGTGTGTGTGTGTGTGTGTGTGTATATATTAGGTAATTCTTTTTGGCCGTGCAAAGCATGCCCATTGAACTTAATATTTGACATTTTTTAATACTATTTGACATTTTGGAGTTTGATATACATAAGGTTTTAAAAGCCATTAAGGCTAATTAAACATGATTATTGTTATTAATTTATCACTGAAATATTAAAAACTAGCTTATAGACCCTTGGAATCAAAGGGATTTTAGAAGGTTTTTGATTAAAAAAATATAAGTACGTGAATAAAGTAAAAAAGAACAACGAACGTAAATGCTATAAAAGTTTCTTGTAACGGAACAATAAGTTATGACTGAAAGTATAAAATACAATGTTTGTAAACAATGTTGCAAAAATCGTGAATCGGTCCCGAGGCGGTCGAGGGCCGTGTAGCGATTTTTGGCCGATTAATCGCCGATTCCAAGGTCCAAAGCCGATTAATCGGCCGATTACCTTGTAATTCGCTCCAAGGTCTAAGGCCGTTCAGCTTGTAATCGCCGATTAATCGGCCTTGTAGGCCGATTTTTGCAACACTGCTTGTAAATATCTGTGTCATAAAAGTTCATTGCCTCTTGATCTCCAATATGTTTGACTTGAGAAGCAAATGCATGTAGTGACCATTCTAACACTTCAACAAAAGGTCAATTCCGTGAACGCCTAATAAGTATAAAAAAAAGTAAGTAAAAGATGTTTGAGATTTATAATAAGTGTAAATAAAAAAAATGCCACAAAACATGTAATATATATATTGTACATAGCTTATAGACCCGTGAAATCCACGGATTTTTAGAAGAGATCATGCAAATAATAATAATAATAATAATAATAATAATAATAATAATAATAATAATAATAATAATAATAATAATAATAATAATAAGTGTGTAAACAAAATAAGGAAAAAAACGAAAGTCAACAGCTTCAAACATTTATTCAAAAGGACCCGTGGAATCCACGTGACTTGGGAGCATGATCATTGATTTCTATGGTCTTACTCTTTAAGATTAAGCGATCTAATATCCGCATTTACATATGTGAATGATCATATGTGGGCATTCACCTTATATGAAAAGTAAAGGACTATATGAGACCCGGTATGCAAATTAGACTTATAATAAAAACTTTATCTACAATGAAGTACTTCAACATCTATTCATTTCTTATGCATACTTTGACTACAAAATTTAAGTTCAACGTTGTACGGATTTACATACATAGTATTTATTAACTATAGCATCATATTAGAAACATTCGATATATCATTGACAACCAACGTGCGTACTGCCCAAGAAAAATATATTATAAAATGAATCTATTATAAGATTGAGAGAACAACCTTATGACACTCGATACATATTTGAAATGAGTGCAATCCCATATCCCATTTCTAATGTAAACTACTCTTTCAAGAAAGAAAATTCAACTCCTAGCATTTAGTACAACCAAACTTGTGTTTGGTATGATCAGAACCCAGTTGTGAAATAACACCTTCCATCTTTATTTTAAAACTTCACAATTTTTATATTTACTAACAGAAAAGATACACAAACTACAAATCGTTACAATGTTAACAATATAAGTAATAAACAACAATTACTCGTTAAGGAATTACGTGCATCTTTAATTTAAAACTTTACAATTTCCTCTATACCTATAAAATGCAAAACTAATAAATTATCTACACAAATTATTTAGACTAAGCAAAGTTCAATCAAGAAGGAAATAAAGTCATTCCTGAAATAAAGTTTTGCAAACCCATGAAATCATTTTATAAAGTAGGCTGAGAATAGCCTTCAATTTTACCATCCTTGAAGGTATAAATGAAGTACAAATTTGTTAACTGAACATTAGGTCTTGATTTTCACTAAAATACATAATTCAGCTTCAACTTCTTGGTTTTTTCGGCATGGCATCTATAGTACCTTTCTTCACCAAAAGACTCACTAAAGCTCTCCTTTGTTTCCTTTAAGGTTAACCACAGATAGTTCTTCTACAAATTCTCAAGCACAAACGGGTGGATACTTGTCAGCAAGAGGCAATTGTGTAAAAATGACCTATGGGCTTCAACACAGAATTTGATGCTATATGAGAAAATAACTGGCAAAACAAAAAAGAAAGTAGCGCTAAGTTTAAGCATTGAATTCTCTCAACAGAAAATTAATAAAGTACACATTGGCCGAAATTCATAAAATTAGCTTCAGAACACAATATTTAGTTTTTGTGAACAAATTCCCTTAATCATTTTAACCATAAGATTAGTTTATTCTTAGAAATAAAAAATCTTGTAATCTTAACTGGAAGACTCAACTTTTATATAAATAAAGAAAATCAGATAAACCTAACCTGTTTTAACAGGTACAAAACAATTATAAGTTTGACCCGCGGTTGTTGGGCGACACACACTTACTTTTCCACCTTTAATCTATGTGTATATAACATAAGTAATGGTGAGCTAAAGATTAATGTAATCTATTATATGGGTTGGGAATATTGAGCATAATCAAACATATATCTCCAACAATTGCACAAAGATTTGTCAAGTGTAAGAAGGAGGGATGTGTTTCTGTGTAAGTCACATGTAAACACCACAAAGAGAACAATTTAAATGGACCCACAAAAGAAGAAGTGTAAGAAGGAGGGATGATATTAAATTCTTTGTTTTTCTCATAACATATAAATTAGACCCACAAAATGACAATTTTATTTGGCTTTTTATCCGTGATACTATGGCTACTGAAATGGTTATAATGCTGGAAATACTGATGTCAATAATGATGTTAAAGTTATCGCTTACCATATCAGAGACATAACAAAAGCTTCAAGTCTGAGTTACAAATGATAATTTTATATAGCACATACGCAATGGGAAAGAATTATAAAAAGTCAATGCAACCTTCACGCCATAGCTGCCTCAAACGGTAAGCCAATTTGGATGTCTTGATATCTGCAATAAACAAATGGGCATTTAGAAAACAGTTCCAAAAAGACATAACACATTATAATGAGAATAAACTCGTCACCTGAGATAAACATTTGTAGGATAAATTCCAAAATTTATTGTATTGTTATCAGCAACAATCTTCTTTATTCTCGTCGTAACAAAATAGTTGAATGGTCATATGTTTAGCAATTTCACGCAACGTAACATAAACTCTGTGGCATGGGATTAGTTTGAACTGCACACATATTAGATAACAAACATTGATTTCAACAAAATCGTGATGTTCCTTTTTCTATCACTTCAAAGAAAAGTAAATAAACCACCAAAAGCATTTTTTACCTTGTAGTCTCAAATGCTACTTTCACCAACATCTGTTCCAACTACAACATATTATACCTTTCTAAAGATGTTGTCTGCTGAGGAGCTGGTGTACAAAATTGAACAAAATTGAACCAATCAGGGAAAAATCCCATAATAACAATATACTTAAAACATAGAGAATGTTAACATATTTGGTCATACCTGATCATTGTTGTCATCCATAGGTATTTTCGTTGCATTGTGGCATAACGTCTTAACCTACATCCACATGAAGAAACAAATCCTACAACCAAAAGTGACCACACATCCATTGTTATGACAGGTGACAGGTAACAGGTGACAGGTGACAGGTGACAGGTGACAGGTGACAAGAAAGTAAGCAATAATACTTAGAATTAACATCCATTGTTATGATAGGTGACAGGAAAGCAAGCAATAATACTTAGAATTAAGATATAATAACTTGTTCAGGTAGCAAAATTAGACCTTGAGAACACTTATCCTGTCTCTAAGAGCAAAGATAGCAGATCAATTTTTCAAGGGTTCTCTTCCTCTTGAAAAAGGCTTGTACTTTTGGTGTGAACACCGATCAAATCAGTGGGACCTGCTCTATCTAGTTGTATTTTTTCCAACGCTTGAATATAAGCACGTAAATGAGCACTTAGAACCTGCCAATTATAAAAATATCTATTTCATGCCAAATGAAGCCTTGTAATGACCAGACCGAATACATGATACGGTAACGATACACTATACAAAGGAACCCTTCCGCCCCTTTTAAGCTCTCCATGTTCTATAAACACCTTTAAATATTACATACATTAGTGTGAAGATTTTACACATGACAATTCTAACTAATTCTCAGCACACTGCGGAACATTGTCCAGCTTTAATATTCACGTACTTATCATTCTAACTTCATTGCCTGCATAATAAATAGCAATATTATCCGGCTACAAAAGAATGCTTACTTTCAGAGAAAGACTTCACAAACTTACTAAATCTTAGTACATGTCGAAACAGAAAAAAAAAATAAAACCTTTTTGTCAAAAACTTAGTTTCTTTCTTATTTGGTGCGTCAAACAGGATTACATAAACAACTCAATATACATCAATGACCCGGCCATAAACCATCAGGATCAATCACCCATAAACTATCAGCAACTTTAGAAGCTTATCAGTGACCCATAAACCATAAACTCTTAGTTTCTTATATTATGTAGTGAGCATATGTTGTAGTTTCACAATTAACAGCGTTTCATGGAGTTAGTATTCATAAAACAATGTCCAGTCAAAAAATGATTTTTACTTTGCATGCCTAATGAACAACACTATTTCAAAATTTACATGCCCTATCTTCATTGAGATGAAAATGAAATTATGCATTGGTACATTTACGCCTCTCTTAACAATCGTACAAACTTTCCTTTGCTACGACTACCCTTCCGTGTTGTTCAGGATGCACTTTAGTAAGATTCTATATCAAGCATAAAGTAGATGAACCATCAATATCACTACTAATCGAATTATAAATTGGGCACATTACAAATGTCATATAAGCGGGATTATTGCAGTCAGATTGAATATTGTCTTACACATGACATCCCAAACCACTTAACTGTTACATAATTTTAAGGTGTACTTTATATATGAAGAAAAGGATATTATTGGTATGTACAACTAATTTAAGAAAATATAAATATATAAAAGATAGTTTAACTGACACCTAATCAACATGTAAACTGGCTATACGACCCAATGTTTCATGAGATGGTCTTCACATCAAAGATACTTTTGAAAATGATATTAACTAAAAATGAACTAACAATAATGCACAACGAACAATGTTTGTATACTAATAAAAAGAACCATGCTCACCAGAAGAGTTATTATTGTTCTATAAATCCGTTATATAACTATTAAAAAAACATTTTTCACATATATAAATAAGTTGTCTTTTACCTTTAAATCTATCCCGAGTCCAACTCAAACGCTTAGCCTTGTCAAGATTATCACAGGCTAAAGTAGGCACCTTTATCTTTATTTGAATAAATTCAAGTCAGTAGTCTCACCCGCCAACCATGTACATCTAGAAGATATAAGGGAGCATCAGTTAATCAACACATATTGCCTGCAAAAGCATAATTCGAAATGAGATTAGCCAACTATCTTATTTTTGTGAAATAATATTATCTCATTGCTCTACCCCCCTCAATCACAATGGCGTACTTGCCACTGATTTTGCTCTCTAACCTAAAGGTATAGAACATAAAACATCCTAATTGATAATCATATGGCCAAGAAGACATCCAACGTAACATATACAAATCAATAATAGCTATTTTATGGATCATGAAACATACATACCATGTTCTCCATAGAACAAAGTACAAATATTCCGGTCAACACTTTCATTCAGATTGACTAACAATGCATCAATCATCTTCTACAACAACATACTCTAATTTGTGGTCTCCTTTGGGATCCGTAACTGTTGACACCACTAACAATTGCCAAAAAATGTTGGAATTTAAATCCCATATGTCAATTTAAATCCCATAGGTCAATCAAAACATAAAGAAATATGCAAATACAAACCTCGTATCCGATATACTCTTAACAGCCTCAACAAGTTCTACTTGACTAACGACAAAATCAAAACATCCAGAATCATAACATTTAACACAATCGTATTCAAAAACATCAAGGCCGTAAGAAAGGGTACTCAATACCTTTTGAGAATCAACGATTAAGAACATCTAAGAAAGGCCATAAATTGTACTGAAATCCTCATCCTAATTCCTACAGCCAAAAAAATAAGACTTACAAATTGTGCACAGTATGTGTTTGAGATCTCAACCAATAAATTTCTCCATCCAAGTGAATCTAATATCAAATGCATGGACATCTCGATGATAACACATATGGGATTTAAATCAAAACCCTAAAAAAACTAATAGATGCGAATACTTACTAATCTAATGATAATGGAGACTTTGAGATAGGGCATCGTACACCTGCATATCAAATTGAAAAAAATATTAGAACAATCGAATCACACATATCAAAATTAATCGGCACAAAATTAAATTGAAAAAACTAATAGAACAAATCGATTGGATGGAGCTCACAAAAAACTATGATTTCAATTCATAGTTTGACATAAAGATGAAGTCAAATATATGATTTCAGATCAAAAGATTTCATAACTGATTTTTTGTTTTATTTTTTGAATGAATTGACAATTAATGTTAAATTGAGACACCCAATTTGAATGACTCAAGAACAAATCAATTTTTAAATCGGTATGCATTTATTTTTGTAATGAATCAGAGGAGTAGCACAAATATTTTGAATCAATGAGAAACTGTTGATTGACATTTATCTCTTATGTTTAATGCTATTCAATACTTTACAAAATTAACTCAAAAAGGAGCGTGTATGACTGTGTATTGTGATGCATTATAGGTGTGAAGAAATATACGCATAAGCATGTTGTACGCATTAATTAACCGACCAATCACAGCGAAGACACGTCAGCGTATTAATTGCATCGCATGCATTAGGGGCTGGTAAATTATTCTAGTTTATTAGCATAGATAGATATTCTTTTGTCACCCATAAGAGAGATGAACATAATGAATTTGACAAATTTTGTACAACACAATGTAATATATTAATTGTGCAACTTATTTACCCCAAACCCACCTTACAACCTCTAAGTTTTATACCTAAGCATTTGACAAACCATAATCTTATTGTCACATTTGGACTTCTTGATATTTTCTATCATTGAAAACTAACAACTTCACTACTCCTCATAAAAATATTATGATCATCAATCTATAAGCACTCCATAAATATCAATTCAAACCTATATACGATCTACCATATTCTACAGATAGAATCAAATGATCTAACATTAATACTTCAAACATTTTCTAAAAGATAGCTACAAAAAGTGTAAGCATTAGCAATACAGTACTTACAGTCTATTAATACCCAAGCCTTAATAAAAATAAACATTATGACTCTTCTAAATATTAAATTAAAATACAGTATAAGAGCACAAGGAATCATAACTCAAGTTAACACCAAATTACCCGTCACATTAGCGCCACATCATTTCAACACCAAATAACATACTCCCTCCGTCTCAAAATAATTGTCAAGAGACAAGAATCACTTAATTTAATAAAAGTGGGGCCAATTTAATTTTTAACCACTCAAAGAGAATATTTATTTACTTTATTCTCTAGTTTTTACTTAAAAAGGAAATTGGACAATTAATTTGAGACATCCCTAAAAGGAAATATGGACAATTATTTTGAGACGGAGGTAGTAACACCAAAACACACCAGAAAATCATAACACCAAATAACACCACTCTTTGGGACCCACATTTTTTTTAAATTACAATTTACAAATACTACCCTCAACAGTTTCATTCATCAAACATTCAAACACTTCATTAATAAAATTAAACATTACAATACGAAATAAAAAAGACATTACATTAAAAAAACGACATAAAAGAAATTATGAAATAAAATACAAAATGAAAAATAAAATAAGTAAATAACTTAAACTAGTCGTCATCTACTTCCATAAAATCCTCACGTTCACGCCAAATATGCTCCATAAGTTGGTGTTGGAGATTAAGATGAATATCTTTGTCACGTTATTCTTTTGCCTTTTGACGACGCTTATCACATCTGTCTTGCATGTGTGATGAGTGTCTAAATACTCATCATTTTGTATCAATCTGAACTGCCAAAACATACAAAAACACTCAAAAATGCATCATAATACTTAAAATATCTTAGAAGTGTGTTTTATATGTTTCAAATACAAAATATACAAAAACAAATGAAAAACGTACAAAGTTTGCATAATTGGCAGTTTCAGTCCCTCAAGTTTCAAATATTGACAAAACTAGTCCCTGAAGGTTTAAAATAAATGAAAAGTCAACTTAAGTCCTTGGGAAACTAAAAATATTCAAAAATAATCCCTGGATGAAAGTTTACACAAACTGGCAACTTTTACCCCTCAAGTTACAAAATTGGCAAAAATGGTCCCTGGGTATTCAAAATTGGAAATTTACAAATAATACCCTTGTACTATGCATGAATGACAAAATGGAACAATTTTGATAAACTTTTGAGAAATTACAAACACAGTCCCTTAAAAATCCAAATTTTCAATAATGGTCCCTGGAGTTTGTGGAATTGGCAGAAAAGGTCCCCGGTAATTTTGAAAAATGGTAAAATATGAATTTGGTCCTTGTATTATTGGTTCTTGGCAAATTACACCCTTATGAGTGTTTGGGAAATATTACAATTTCAGTCCTTCATTTTTGTCAAAATTACAATATTGGTCCTTGTTCACTAAATAACTAAACCGGACCCCATTTTATTAATAAAACCCAAAACTGAAACCAACCCAACCCACACACACCCCTAGCCCAAACATAAGCCCAGTCCAAACCTACCCTTTTTATTTAAAACCCGCGTTGACCCACCAAATACCGGCAAAACCACCACCACTATTCACCTTCCACCCTCACCCCTGATTACCTGAAACCATGGTGGTTTTCCACCACCTGCTCACCTTTCCACCTCACCAACTACACCCTCACCTCATACCTCCACCTCACAGACCAAACCACATAAGCAATTAATGCTTTCTCCACAGATTTTCACCCCAAACCATACTACTTCCTCTGTTTCTTCCATAAAACACCAACTTGTCCTAAAAACCCTCCCTTTTGTCTCCTGACACCTCCACATAACTCCAATTATCCTTAATTGTTCACCGTAGTCCCCAAGTTTACGTGTAAGACTTTGGCGCCAAAAGTGAATTTAAACGGTCTTGATCAATTGGACATAATGGATGGCTCAGATGAAGTGGGAAAGGCTCAGAAGATATTTCTAAACCTAATTGAAGCCTATAAAGATCAAGAGAAGCAATGTGGAAGCATATCTAGTTTTAATTTTAAAAGTGTATGTCGTATTAGTGTTTTAAAAAGTTCAAGTGTAATTTTAATCTTTCAAGTTTCAGTTTAAGTGTTCTCAGTGTATTAGTGATCTTTTAAGTTAATAAAAAGCAAGTTTGTATTATTATCTTAGTGAATGCAATTTTCAATTTCATATAAAAAATCTCAATAAGTTGTGTTGTTGATTCTGTATGGTTTAATGGATTGAGTAAGCTCACATAAGCTCAATAAAGCTTTTAGTAACTTACTAATCAGTTTAATATAAAAAATCTCACAAATTACAAATTGGTCAAAGAAAGTCAACTGTGGCATTTGTTCTTGATTTCTGGGTTTCATAGCTGATTTGGAAGCAATAAGGAAGCTTGGAGTATTGGTTTAGATCCTCAGGGGAGGAAATAAGAGTTCTTGGTTCATGGTTTGAGCAGGAAAGCAATATTGTAAGTTTCTATAAAAAATCTCATAACTATCTTGTGTTGCATCTTTATTAATCTTGATTATCATTGCCATTTCCTGTGTTTCTTAAGTTTAATTAAAGTTTTTAAGTGTAGTTATGGTTTAAGATTGATAGGTTGTTTAGTGAAATAACTTGTTATTTGTTTTCTTAAATCTCACAGTCAAGTAGTATTAATACCATTTCTAAGTTTCATGCTTGTATCACTGTTGATTTGTGTTCATTTAATCTTATTATATGATATTATGAAGTTTGAAATCAGTTTCATGGATTAAATTAGTATAAATCTTTGGAAATCACCATTTTCAGTTTTATAGGGAGTGTTTGGATTAACTGAGTTCTAGGTTTAAATAAAGTTTTCAGTTGTTGATTATGGTCTAAATAGTTTTACTTATGCTAAAACAAGTAAGAGTAACCCAGAAAACAAGTCCATTTTAAGCCATAAGTCAAAATCCATTTACAAGTCCCTTGACAGTTAACTGTCAAGGATTTGTGACCTACAAACCCTCACATTAGCTCATATCTTTAAGTTTTAGCTTATTTTAGGTCTAACATAGCTTATTACAACTTAATCAATTAATTAGAAGTGTTAGAATATCATATAAGTCAAACTAGCAAGTTTTCTTCAAAAGTCAAATTTGCTCTTATCTGATTTTCTCAAAACTTAAGGGATTTTTGTAGAATTGTGTATTAAGATCTAGGGTTTGAAATTTGTTGTAGTGATACTCTATCAGACCATCTTTAAGTTCCAACAAGTTTCATATTTTTAAGATTTTTACCTTGTGATCCACAGACCCTCAAACTCACTTGCAGGGCAAAAGTGTGCCCTGCTCATTTAGACCCAGTCCATCACCACCACTTTGGTGGTGATTTCTTATCAATCCAGTAGACCCCACACCTCAACCATTAGCTTAATTTATAGCTTATTAGTTCACCTTTTCACATCTAGGTTTAGTCTAGCCTTTAGCTTATTGTAGCATAGCTTCTAGGACCTTAGTTTGTATCTTATTTCAAAAAGCAATACTGAGCACTCAGTATTTGATCACCAATCCAAAGGCTCACACAGAGCTTATTAGGAAGCCATAAGCTTAGCTTCTTGGTTTATTGTGTAGCTTAACAACCCATCTTTGAACCCCTAGGCTTAGCTTGAACCCTATTTCACTATTGTGGACCCCACAACCCTTGGAACACAACTGCAGGGAACAAAAACTCCCCTTTGCATCAGCTTACCACCACCACACCACCAACTTTAGTGGTGGCTGCAACCCAACTCAGTGGGCCCCACACCTTCTACTTAGCTTAGTACAACCCCCCTCCTACCCAGGTTCAAAACTTGACCCTTATTTTGACCTATAGATCAGTGGACCCCACCTAAACTTGTCCCCAAACTCTGTCCCATTTCTGAGTCAGAAGAGAAATAAGCAAGTGCTTATTTGGGATTTCCAGCTTATCCTAGGAGCTTATCTCACCATATTTAGCTTAATTAGGTGTAATTAACTTAGATAAACCAGATTTCATCATAGTGGACCCCACATAACCTCAACTTAGCTTATTTCCTAGTTTAGTCAACCATAGTCAACTGTATAAGCTTATAAGCATTCTCAGTGCTTATTTCAAGGTTCTAAAGTAGTTGTATTTATTAAAGTTTCATTATTTAAGTATTTAAGTAGTTTTATAAAAGAAAAACCAGAAAAAGCAAACATAAAAATAGTGATAGCTTCTATTTAATAGAAATTATCTAATTAATTTTCATTTTAGCTTATTAATAAGCACTTGTCCAATTTTATAATTTTATAAATTACTTAGTACCTTAAAGTAGTTAAAATAATTTTCTTAGAATTTTCCTAAGCAGTTTACTATTTATTAGATTTAAAACTAGTTTAAATAATTAAATAGGTAATATTAATAATTAAATAGATTTCTTTAATTTTAATCAACTAAAGTAGAATTTTATATTTTTCCTAAGTTTTATAAAGTAGTTAAGACTTTTAAAAAATAGTTTCATAATTTTCACTGTTCATTTTATAATTTTTTATTTAAATTAATTAAATTAGCTTAAAATTAATTAATAAGTAATTAATTAGTCAATTAGCTTAAATATAATTTTTAGCAAGTTTTTATAATTTTTGTAATATTCCTGTAGTGTTTAAATAGTTTTATAAATTTTATCATAATTTTCTAAGGTAATTTAGTATTAATAGTAATTTAAAATAGTTAAAATAGTTTAATTAAGTTAAATAGTTATTAATTAATAAAATACTCATAAAAAGACAAAAATATCTATTTTCATTTTTTATACTTTCTTCAAGTTCTTAGTTAGGTTTAAAAATTATTTTTATAAATTTTTAGGTTTATTTGTAATAGTTGTTATTTTTAGTTAATTTAAATTAAGTTTTTAATTAGATTTTAATTAGTTTTATTAATTAAATAAATATTAAATATTATAATAATCATTTTCATAATTTCAATTTCATTTTCTATTTTCTTTAATATTAAAGTTTTCAAAAGTTTCACTTTTAGCCCCTGTAGTTTGTAACTTGTTAAATACCACTTTTCTCTGTCTGTTATCTGATTATCTGATTTTGTGCTCATATCTGTATTTCTGTTATAATTTCATATTTTCCAAATATCAAGCAATCAGTAGTATAATCAACCCTCATATCATCTTTGTTACTGTCCTCAGTACCACTCACTTTCCTATCCGTTTACAAATACAATTTCAATCTCGTTGGGATTTAACGACCCGGGGATTTTCCTGTACTTCCACGGTCAATATTAACTTGCACTCTCTCCCAGGTGGGCCTAACAGCTGCACACGGCTGACTGGTTGGTTTGGGAGGAGTCAATGTGTCTAGCCGAATTCCTGAACAATGCTTTGTAGTCACTTAGTGCATACTCTTAATCTTTTAAAATCATGTTATGCAATATGATGCAAGAATACATGATTCTACGTATCCTGTTAACCTGGTAAACTCGTGTTGGTTGTTGTATTATTCCTCATCGTACTTGGAGAACACCAAAAGCATGTTCGACATCCTTTATTGCACTTTCTTTTCGCCTTTTAAATAAAGTGTGTTTATTGTCTACGGTATTTGTGAACGATTTGACGAAAGTAGCCCACTGTGGGTAAATTCCATTGGCTAAGTAATACTCCTTATTAAACACAACTCCATTTACCTCATACGGAGCTACAGGGGCTTTCTCATTAAGCATTTCATCGAACAACGACGGATTATCTAAAACATTTATATCATTATTCGCACTCGCTACACCAAAAAATGCATGCCAAATCCACAAATCATGCGACGCAACAGCTTCAAGCATTATAGTCGGGTATTTTTTATCACCCCTACCATATTGCCCTTGCCATGACACCGGACAAATTTTCCATTCCCAATTATACAGTCGATGCTACCCAGCATTCCCGGAAAACCATGTTCACGCTCATGTGCCGCATATAGGTTTTGAATGTCATGCATATTTGATTTTCTTAAAAACTCTGGACTAAACAAATCAATAACGCACATACTGAAATTATCCAGACAATGACGTCCGGTACGTGTACTCATTTGCAAATACTCATCGAACGCATCAGGTGAGTTGCCTTTTGCCAATTGGTGAATGGCCATAGTGCATTTCATGATAAGACTAATACTCATCTGACCAGTACAATCGGGTGCTTGGCTAAAGTATGCAAAATGATCAGGAAGAGGATCGGCAGTATATGATTCCATACCGGAAACTATTTCTATAAATAGTTTCTGACTCATACAAGGTAGGCTAAGGCGATTTGGGTGTACATTTGGGGGTGGATTGTAAATAAATTCTTCCTTTAAGTAAAATGCTTAAAGTTAGAAATGAAAAAGGATAGGCTCTGAGGGTTGTACTAGGGGTATCGTGTACTAAAAATGAGTACATCGTGAAGGTGTAGGAGAATTATGTAACAAACCTGAATTTTTCAAACTAATTTTAAATAATAAATGTCAATTTTGTATCACCTAACTATTTATCTAAGCATACATGAGCTTACAAAACTATTTCAGGAAACAAACCCACACACTGTGGCATACAGTAACTCATTACATTGTTTAATTTACCAGAAAAATGTGAACATTCATTCCGCTACTAATTAAAACGAGAAATATCTCGCACACAACACCACACGCGTACCGACACAAACCTAGTAATGGCATCAAATCAATATCTGTTATTCTGAATCAAATTTTATGTTTTCTTATAAAAACATCCTCGAAGATTTATTATTTTCGTGCTCACGCCAACCTGGAAAACTTATTTACGCCGGAACTCAACGGGGAATCGGAGTACACCTAAACCCACTAATCAAATACTCACCTTTTATGTAAAAATCAACATTTCTTTTAATTACTCTCACCTTTTATTATTCACCCTTACTTTTAATTAAAAAAAATCAAAAAAAAAAAAAACAAGAGATAAGATAAAACGTGCCTATCCCTCCTCATCCCCACAAACAAACATCAATATTAATGTATCCTCTCCTCCCCTTCTGCTTTCTCTGCACCGATCTCACCCCACAACCTGAAGAAATCAGGTCTGCTCCGATTGATGACAACAAAGAAACAAAGGGGTCCTGGTATGCGTAGGGATTGCACCAGGCTTTACCTCTCAAGGGATCTTGAGAAGCTTACAACCCCCACCAGGCAGTGTACCTGATCGATGTAGTATAGTATAATGACAAGTACCGGGGGATTGATCGTTCAGCTAGGAATAGTGTCGCTAGGATTAGAAAACCTAAGTAATAGATCTAGAGATGAGGGGTGATTCTTTTTGTATTTTTATATTTTTTTGAAAGCAAATTAAAATCTCGGGTTTGAAGGATTTGGGCGGAATTAGTTGCTAGTCAACTAACCCAATACTAAAGATGCAATCAAAATAAAATACTAAAAATGAAAATAAAACTATAATAAACTAAAGTTGTGAGCAATATGTGGGAGAAATGTGTTTACTTAGATTTCACTACTCCCTAGATATCTTTTACACGTTAATTACTTGTTATAGTTGCGTGGATGACGGATTGTATTCCTTAATACCATTCATGGGGTGGCGTACTTACTTCCCTAATCCTATGAGTGCCTACTTCACTCCTATGTCGAGCCTGCAAGAAGCTCCTAACATGAGATCATTAGAATTTACTCATGTATTAAATACAACCAATAAAACCTAGTACACATCGGTTCATGTTTCCTAAGACGTTCAAGCATGTTACACAATGGAGATCCGCCAGTTTTCTTAAGCCTAACATTGAAATCATTCATCCAATACAACCATAAACAAGTAATCAACACATAATCAACATCTAGGTTTCATTAGATCTAAGCAAACACAAGATAAATCTAGCCTAGCATGTTGAAATCAAGACAAGCACAAGATATAGACAACCAACACATAGACATATTGATTGAATTAAGAGAAGACTTATCTCAATAGCACATGTAAGGATTCAAGGGTTGAAAACCCTTGAAAAACTGTAAAATTCGTACAAGGTTCGGCCCTAGGGTTTCTCCACACAAGTTCCTCTCTAATGAATGAAAATAAAAAACTATATATAGATATTAGGAGATGACGGCGTCAAGAACAAGGGGCTGACGCCGTCATCTCGCCGCCAAATAAATCCTCGGACTGCCTAGATCTACATCTGACGCCGTCATGTAGTCCTCTTTTGCAGGCCGTCACACTTTTAACTCTTGACGCTCTACTTGTGACGCCTTCATGTTTGTACTGGGTCGTCATGGTTTTTACTCTTGATGCCGTCAGGAATGTCTTCTTGACGCCGTCATACACTGTTTCCAGCATGGAAAATTAAGTCTTTGGCGTTTTCTTCACTTTTATGCTCCAAAAACGTCCGAATTGCTTCCTTTTCCAGATTTCACTCCCAAAGTACCTAAAATCACAAAAGGAACGATTTAGGGTAATATTTGAACAAATAAATTCAATTCCGGGATTAAATGACCCCCTAAAAGTGGTTCATTTTTCGCCTCATCATATACTCTTACACTTGAGATTTGCTTGTTCTCAAGCAAATGCGCTTTTATTCTACTCAAAATACAAGTTAGGGGTCATTTAACACTAATATAAAAGTAATTACAACAAATAATCGTTCCACTAAAGACCAATAGACAAGCACGGAGGTCATACACTAGCACCTCACAAATAGTGTTTAGATACTCACATCTCTCGGGTGTAATAAAGTATAAATTACAATATGTAAACGGAAGATATCTCTCACTACCTGTCATAGCAAAATAGATTACCATAGGCTTGGGAAAGGATCAAACCTCCACCACATGGCGTAAGCACCTAGGATAAACTATCAAAGAGGTCTTTTAAAGGGTTGTAATGTTAGGTGTAGGGATATGAAATACACGGTTTTGTTGGATATAGGCAGTCTTTACTAGTGGCGAGTTAACAATCTTGGTTAATTACATGTACAATATGGCGTTGCTAAGCCAAGACTAGACTCGACTTAAGCTAATAAATGAAAAATAACAAAAACATGAAATGAACATAGAATGAAACGGGATGGTAGTCCGTATGTTTTTTCTCTTTTTCTTTTTCTATTTTTTTTTTTTTTTTTTTTTTTGGCATACACTCTTACCCTACCATCCAAAATAATATATCATAGGGAATGGAAATTCCCCTTACACTTGAATTTTTACATACTTTACAATAAACTAATCTATTGATTCGAATTAAGATAATCAAAACACTTAGAGTACTTTTAAGATTAACGTACATATGGGGGTAATAAATGATGTTCTTCCCCATTACTCCATAAAATAAGTACTTTACCCATGAGTCCCAATCGTCCCAAAACAATATGTACAAGGATATGACTCGACTTAGCAACCATGTAATCAATTAGATAATTAACTTAGGGTTTAACAAATAACAATAATGCACTAAAGATGAGTGCATACACGGAAGGCTAAGGCGATTTGGGTGTACATTTAAGTGGAGTGTAACAAATTCTTTCTTTAAGTAAAATGCTTAAAGTTAGAAACGAAAAGATAGGCTCGGAGGGGTGTACTAGGGGTTTCGTGTACTAAAAATGAGTACAACGCTAAGGTGTGGGAAAAATTAGTTGACTTAACTAGCCAAGTAATATGACTTAAATGGTCAAGTAATTATGATACGTGTTTAACACAAGGGTGATTCTAATGCCTCTTATCATGTAGTAAATCCTACTACACGAATGTAGTCTCACTAGCGGTCTCGGGATGCATCACTAACGCAAGCTCTAGAATCTAAATGCTACCGGTACACTCATAAGCACTAATAATAAATGCTTTTCCTATCAAATCTAAAGGCGAACCTCACATATTTGGGTGGAAAATTTTTCTGAATGGTACGGTTATGTGCTAGTCATACAATCTCCTATCCATGAGACGCTTGCTATGGCTAAAGTTTCACTCCTAAATGTTGTAAAAAATTTTAAATTTGGCGCTAAAATTACACTAACAAGTATTTCTCATAGTTTTATTACACATCTACTATCAAACAAACAAACTCAAGCGAAAGTGTATCTGTAAGGTATCATCATTTTACCCTCCCCTTACACTTAGGATGAACATTGTCCCCAATGTTCAAGTAAAGAATGTAAAAGTGAAAAAGTAAAAAGAATGAAATCAAATACTCCCCTGATTCGCTCAGTATTTATAATAAGGTGGCCAGGTTAGATCTTCCTCCAAGAAAATGAACAATCAAAGCTTCTCTTCCAGAAAAATAAATCATCTTCTTGTCATACATAACCTGTAAATCCTGAGAAAACAGACACGACAACCTCGCATAAAATCGGCGGTAATCTACATAAGTTACTAAATCCTAAAAAACAAAATAAGATATAATGCTTGTGGAATGAAGTTTGCAGATTTCCTGGAGATTATAGAACTTAATAATTCAACAAAAACTTTAAAACTCCGTTAGAAAAACAAAACTGGTAAAATTTCCAGATTTTTACACGTGACGCCGTCAAGAGCAAGCTCACGACGCCGTCAGAAGTGACCTGCAGAAATTCTTGTGTTAAGTTTCTGAAAAATTTCTGGAAAAACTTGGTCCTACTTCCTGGAAAATCCTGCAAAACTTCATTATGACTCGATACAAGCATTTGACTCTAAAAAAATACGAATATTGACTCCTCCCAAACCAACCAGTCAGCCGTGTGCAGCTGTTAGGCCCACCTGGGAGAGAGTGCAAGTTAATATTGACCGTGGAAGTACAGGAAAATCCCCGGGTCGTTAAATCCCAACGAGACTGAAATTGTATTTGTAAACGGATAGGAAAGTGAGTGGTACTGGGGACAGTAACAAAGATGATATGAGGGTTGATTATACTACTGATTGCTTGATATTTGGAAAATATGAAATTATAACAGAAATACAGATATGAGCACAAAATCAGATAATCAGATAACAGACAGAGAAAAGTGGTATTTAACAAGTTACAAACTACAGGGGCTAAAAGTGAAACTTTTGAAAACTTTAATATTAAAGAAAATAGAAAATGAAATTGAAATTATGAAAATGATTATTATAATATTTAATATTTATTTAATTAATAAAACTAATTAAAATCTAATTAAAAACTTAATTTAAATTAACTAAAAATAACAACTATTACAAATAAACCTAAAAATTTATAAAAATAATTTTTAAACCTAACTAAGAACTTGAAGAAAGTATAAAAAATGAAAATATATATTTTTGTCTTTTTATGAGTATTTTATTAATTAATAACTATTTAACTTAATTAAACTATTTTAACTATTTTAAATTACTATTAATACTAAATTACCTTAGAAAATTATGATAAAATTTATAAAACTATTTAAACACTATAGGAATATTACAAAAATTATAAAAACTTGCTAAAAATTATATTTAAGCTAATTGACTAATTAATTACTTATTAATTAATTTTAAGCTAATTTAATTAATTTAAATAAAAAATTATAAAATGAACAGTGGAAATTATGAAACTATTTTTTAAAAGTCTTAACTACTTTATAAAACTTAGGAAAAATATAAAATTCTACTTTAGTTGATTAAAATTAAAGAAATCTATTTAATTATTAATATTACCTATTTAATTATTTAAACTAGTTTTAAATCTAATAAATAGTAAACTGCTTAGGAAAATTCTAAGAAAATTATTTTAACTACTTTAAGGTACTAAGTAATTTATAAAATTATAAAATTGGACAAGTGCTTATTAATAAGCTAAAATGAAAATTAATTAGATAATTTCTATTAAATAGAAGCTATCACTATTTTTATGTTTGCTTTTTCTGGTTTTTCTTTTATAAAACTACTTAAATACTTAAATAATGAAACTTTAATAAAGACAACTACTTTAGAACCTTGAAATAAGCACTGAGAATGCTTATAAGCTTATACAGTTGACTATGGTTGACTAAACTAGGAAATAAGCTAAGTTGAGGTTATGTGGGGTCCACTATGATGAAATCTGGTTTATCTAAGTTAATTACACCTAATTAAGCTAAATATGGTGAGATAAGCTCCTAGGATAAGCTCGAAATCCCAAATAAGCACTTGCTTATTTCTCTTCTGACTCAGAAATGGGACAGAGTTTGGGGACAAGTTTAGGTGGGGTCCACTGATCTATAGGTCAAAATAAGGGTCAAGTTTTGAACCTGGGTAGGAGGGGGGTTGTACTAAGCTAAGTAGAAGGTGTGGGGCCCACTGAGTTGGGTTGCAGCCACCACTAAAGTTGGTGGTGTGGTGGTGGTAAGCTGATGCAAAGGGGAGTTTTTGTTCCCTGCAGTTGTGTTCCAAGGGTTGTGGGGTCCACAATAGTGAAATAGGGTTCAAGCTAAGCCTAGGGGTTCAAAGATGGGTTGTTAAGCTACACAATAAACCAAGAAGCTAAGCTTATGGCTTCCTAATAAGCTTTGTGTGAGCCTTTGGATTGGTGATCAAATACTGAGTGCTCAGTATTGCTTTTTGAAATAAGATACAAACTAAGGTCCTAGAAGCTATGCTACAATAAGCTAAAGGCTAGACTAAACCTAGATGTGAAAAGGTGAACTAATAAGCTATAAATTAAGCTAATGGTTGAGGTGTGGGGTCTACTGGATTGATAAGAAATCACCACCAAAGTGGTGGTGATGGACTGGGTCTAAATGAGCAGGGCACACTTTTGCCCTGCAAGTGAGTTTGAGGGTCTGTGGATCACAAGGTAAAAATCTTAAAAATATGAAACTTGTTGGAACTTAAAGATGGTCTGATAGAGTATCACTACAACAAATTTCAAACCCTAGATCTTAATACACAATTCTACAAAAATCCCTTAAGTTTTGAGAAAATCAGATAAGAGCAAATTTGACTTTTGAAGAAAACTTGCTAGTTTGACTTATATGAGATTCTAACACTTCTAATTAATTGATTAAGTTGTAATAAGCTATGTTAGACCTAAAATAAGCTAAAACTTAAAGATATGAGCTAATGTGAGGGTTTGTAGGTCACAAATCCTTGACAGTTAACTGTCAAGGGACTTGTAAATGGATTTTGACTTATGGCTTAAAATGGACTTGTTTTCTGGGTTACTCTTACTTGTTTTAGCATAAGTAAAACTATTTAGACCATAATCAACAACTGAAAACTTTATTTAAACCTAGAACTCAGTTAATCCAAACACTCCCTATAAAACTGAAAATGGTGATTTCCAAAGATTTATACTAATTTAATCCATGAAACTGATTTCAAACTTCATAATATCATATAATAAGATTAAATGAACACAAATCAACAGTGATACAAGCATGAAACTTAGAAATGGTATTAATACTACTTGACTGTGAGATTTAAGAAAACAAATAACAAGTTATTTCACTAAACAACCTATCAATCTTAAACCATAACTACACTTAAAACCATTAATTAAACTTAAGAAACACAGGAAATGGCAATGATAATCAAGATTAATAAAGATGCAACACAAGATAGTTATGAGATTTTTTATAGAAACTTACAATATTGCTTTCCTGCTCAAACCATGAACCAAGAACTCTTATTTCCTCCCCTGAGGATCTAAACCAATACTCCAAGCTTCCTTATTGCTTCCAAATCAGCTATGAAACCCAGAAATCAAGAACAAATGCCACAGTTGACTTTCTTTGACCAATTTGTAATTTGTGAGATTTTTTATATTAAACTGATTAGTAAGTTACTAAAAGCTTTATTGAGCTTATGGGAGCTTATGTGAGCTTACTCAATCCATTAAACCATACAGAATCAACAACACAACTTATTGAGATTTTTTATATGAAATTGAAAATTGCATTCACTAAGATAATAATACAAACTTGCTTTTTATTAACTTAAAAGATCACTAATACACTGAGAACACTTAAACTGAAACTTGAAAGATTAAAATTACACTTGAACTTTTTAAAACACTAATACGACATACACTTTTAAAATTAAAACTAGATATGCTTCCACATTGCTTCTCTTGATCTTTATAGGCTTCAATTAGGTTTAGAAATATCTTCTGAGCCTTTCCCACTTCATCTGAGCCATCCATTATGTCCAATTGATTAAGACCGTTTAAATTAAGGATAATTGGAGTTATGTGGAGGTGTCAGGAGACAAAAGGGAGGGTTTTTAGGACAAGTTGGTGTTTTATGGAAGAAACAGAGGAAGTAGTATGGTTTGGGGTGAAAATCTGTGGAGAAAGCATTTATTGCTTATGTGGTTTGGTCTGTGAGGTGGAGGTATGAGGTGAGGGTGTAGTTGGTGAGGTGGAAAGGTGAGCAGGTGGTGGAAAACCACCATGGTTTCAGGTAATCAGGGGTGAGGGTGGAAGGTGAACAGTGGTGGTGGTTTTGCCGGTATTTGGTGGGTCAACGCGGGTCAACGCGGGTTTTAAATAAAAAGGGTAGGTTTGGACTGGGCTTATGTTTGGGCTAGGGGTGTGTGTGGGTTGGGTTGGTTTCAGTTTTGGGTTTTATTAATAAAATGGGGTCCGGTTTAGTTATTTAGTGAACAAGGACCAATATTGTAATTTTGACAAAAATGAAGGACTGAAATTGTAATATTTCCCAAACACTCATAAGGGTGTAATTTGCCAAGAACCAATAATACAAGGACCAAATTCATATTTTACCATTTTTCAAAATTACCAGGGACCTTTTCTGCCAATTCCACAAACTCCAGGGACCATTATTGAAAATTTGGATTTTTAAGGGACTGTGTTTGTAATTTCTCAAAAGTTTATCAAAATTGTTCCATTTTGTCATTCATGCATAGTACAAGGGTATTATTTGTAAATTTCCAATTTTGAATACCCAGGGATCATTTTTGCCAATTTTGTAACTTGAGGGGTAAAAGTTGCCAGTTTGTGTAAACTTTCATCCAGGGATTATTTTTGAATATTTTTAGTTTCCCAAGGACTTAAGTTGACTTTTCATTTATTTTAAACCTTCAGGGACTAGTTTTGTCAATATTTGAAACTTGAGGGACTGAAACTGCCAATTATGCAAACTTTGTACGTTTTTCATTTGTTTTTGCATATTTTGTATTTGAAACATATAAAACACACTTCTAAGATATTTTAAGTATTATGATGCATTTTTGAGTGTTTTTGTATGTTTTGGCAGTTCAGATTGATACAAAATGATGAGTATTTAGACACTCATCAATCCCCCACACTAAACTATTGCTAGTCCCTAGCAATCTATTTGAGAAAAAATTAATGGATTTTATCTCTTTACCAAAAGCCATCACTTCTGGAGTAGCCAGGTGTAAGAACTGTGGCACACCTGATAACCGTGTGATTTTTAGCAAACCACCAGCTGTCAACGGATTTGATTTGTCTTTACCAGAAGCCGTTTGCTTCTAGACTAGCCAACTCTTGATGGAATAGTCAACATCTTGGTGAGCTGATTACCAATTATGGTTTTTCCACGGCCTTTACCACAAGCCATAATCTTGCGGGCTAGTCAACTCATTTGCTTTAAGGGATATGGGGAGCTGAGGAACCATACAATTTTTGGCAAATTGCAAGCCATCAACGGTTTTGAGAAGTCTTTACCAAAAGTCGTTTGCTCCTGGACTAGCCAATCCTGTTGTGGGTTAGACATGGAGGATTGATACCATTATTCGCATTTCTAAGTGTGAAAAAACTGATAATTTTGATCAAATGGGGGTTCTTGATGGAACATGTGTTTTGCATTCGTGAGAACGCTCCCCCACACTTAGAACTGAATATTGCCCTCAATATTCACAGTACTTGGTGTCCCACCAAGACTTTAGAACGTAAGGAGGCAATACTATTAACCTTTTTATTTTACTCTATTTACATACAAACTCACTTTTTTCTTTTTATTTGACTTATACCATTTTTTTTTTTTTTGAAAAAATATTTTACATATGTACAACATGTGGTTCGTCTCCCCCACACTAGGGTGTTAGAAAGGGATGAGAAGACAGAAATATGGGTGACGACCCATATTGCTACTGTTTTTGATTACCGAGTCGCTAGCTTGACTCGACCTCGAATTGATTTGTCCATGAGGTAGCTTGTTTTTGATTCCCGAGTCACTAGCTTGACTCGACCCCGAATTAAAATTGTCCTTGGGGAAACTTGTTTTTGTTAACCGAGTCGCTAGCTTGACTCGACCCCGAATTTATTGGTCCATGGGGTAAGTTTGGAGATCCGGGACAACCATTGGTTGTATGTCCCCTCCAAAATAGTGTTTTAACCGATGTCCATTTACTTTAAAATTGGGACCGTCGGGTTGCAATAACTCAACAGTTCCATATGGGTATACTTTGGTTATAGTAAATGGTCCAGACCAACGGGTTTTTAGTTTACCCGAGAAAATTTTTAACCTTGAATTGAAAAGAAGAACTCTGTCACCAACGTTGAAAACGCGGTTCTTTATTTTAGAGTCATGTATCTTTTTAGTCTTTTCTTTATAGATTAAAGAATTTTCATAAGCTTGATCACGTAATTCATTTAGTTCGTTAAGTTGAACTTTACGGTGATCACCCGCTGTCTAAAGGTCGAAATTTGCATGTTTTAAGGCCCAATAGGCCTTATGTTCTAATTCGATCGGAAGATGACATGCTTTCCCGTACACTAGCTTATATGGAGTACACCCTATGGGTGTTTTGTAAGCAGTGCGGAAAGCCCATAATGCATCTTCAATGTCGGAATCCGATAATAGGATGTCAGGGTGAGTATCTGAAGACATGTCACTTGTGAACCAGGTCAATAAAATGATGAACATATACGGATATGAGTATAAATAACTCGCACAGGGTATGTATGAAACAACATGTATTATGATTATGCACTTATGATGAAATGATGAGATGCTATGCTGATGTGGTTATAGTCTAGGGTCCAAGATACATCCTAGTTCGCTATAACCTTAGCTCTGATGCCAATCTGTCACACCCCCAATTTACCTGACTTGCAGCGGAATGGAATACCTGGGGGTGTCTGTCATAGCACCACCGTTACAGTTACATTGAACGACCTAAAGTGTCGTTTGGAAAATACTGCATTTGATCATTGAAATAATTCAGAGTTTACAAAATGAGGTCCCCAAAATGTGTTGCAAGTTTATGAAAACAAGTCATACTAGATCAAACGTTTACATAAGTGCATGAAATAATGATGAGACGCGTCGACTCTGCGACTCCATGAAGGTCCAAATGCATGTCACATGAGCTACCTTAATAACCTGAAATACATTGCTAAAACGTCAACACGAATGTTGGTGAATTCCATAGGTTTGTAAAATGTAATGATGTACGGCCACCACAAGTAAAAGTGCAAGATAAAAATCTCATGAAAATTGTACAATAGCCTTAAGCTCATGACACCGAAGCTATGACTGATGAAATTCTATGCCCCTCCCGAATGTTCTGCCGAAACACTCAAATGTAAAAGACATGACATGCATCCGCTTACTGTTGGTAATCACTACCACGGATGGAGGCGTCACCCTCGATAGATCTATCCACTCACTCTCGCTTAACGGTAAATTAACGGTTCATGATGTTACAGGGGACTTATCACATGGAAAGGTAACTTAAGCTATGTACATGTGTTTGAATACTTGGGCTCGTACTAAAATGATTGATGCAATGTATTCCCCCCGTGGGATTTGAAAACAATCAAAAATGTTGAATTGAAAACGGGGCTATGAAAACTCACCTTAACAGATGAAACTGTGATGAAATGAAATGAACACCAATGAACAATTAGCTGCCGCAACCCAATATGATGGTACCATGAACATGTAATGAGCTGAAAAACAAGGCGCGCACACTAGCCGCAACCTAATATGAATGATGAATGATCTCATTTAGATCACCAAATGATGTTATGAATGTCCATGCTCATGTTCCTATACCACTCTACTCTTTGTAAAAACACTTGTGTTATCAAAATATATAATCCCAGAATTTGGAAAAATATTGCTATTAGAAAATATAATAAGCTAGTTGCAATATATATATACTTATATATATATCGTATGTTTCCATGTTAGTGTTGAAATCCTCGGGTTGTAATCCTTGAAATATCGCCTTGAAATGATGAAAATATACTTGTAATAACTAATACTTCATTAGTTATAAAATTTGGTAATTAATATTATTTCTAGCTTATAAAAGTACTTCGTAGTTTTTGTGCCAATTTTTATTAAAAGCGGTCAAATAAAAATGGGTTTAGCCGATATTCAAACGTGAATATCTTTGTCGTTACTTGTCCGTTTTACTTGTTCTTTATGTCCACGGTTACGTCTTAGTATGTAGTAATATATTTTGGAAAGCTCGGCTCCTCCGGGTTACGTCTAAAGCCTCTTTTTGTCCAATGAAAAACGTCCAACAGCAACTATTTTCCAGAAAAATACTTTTCGTCAACAATCTTGCAAAAATCATAACTTCTTCGTTATAAACTCTTTTTAATCCATTCTTTCGCCTACGGATTCGTTTTTGAAAGTATTTTCTAAAAATTTTGCCAAAGTTTCCTTGGTGTTTACTGATTTTCCAGGTTTTCACAAAATGGGACAGCATGTCTAAAACATGCTCCAAATCAAGTTTTCAAGGTTTATAACTAATTTCTAACATCACCAAACCTCTTGTAATCACCACATAGCTAATCTAATCCTACCATACACCTTCTTAGGGTGCCATGGGCTCCTAACCAAGTTATTATAGCAAGGGAATTCATAAATAAAAAGTTAGGGTTTGTATGTTCCATTTTTGACAAAATAAATGGTGGTATAGCTAGTTGTACATGGTTTTTAGCATGGAACTCATGAAATACAAGTAAATATAAGATGATTCATGTAAAAATAAAGTTGATAACTTACTTGATAAAATGAGATGATTAGATGATGAGTATGCTTGAATTACTTGTGTTTTTCTTGATTGATTCTTGATTAGGCAAGTATAATGAACAAGTTTGGTGTTATAACTTTTGGAAAAAGATCACTTGATCATGGATTAATGGTTTGGTCGTGGGTTTGCAAGGGAGGAAGGAGATGAGATGAAGTTTTGATCTAAAAAATGGATAAGTGTTCTTGTGAAAAAAAAGTTTTTAGATATTTAGTTACTTATAATGTATAATAATCACAAATAAATGCACAAGGTTAAGATTTTTAAGTGTTTTCCTAATGAGGACTTTAGGGGGCCGGTTTTCAAAGAGAAAAGGGGGGGGGGGTAGGGGTACTTAGTATTTATTTAGGAAATTAGTGTAACGTTAAGTGTTATTACGTGTTATTCGTTAAAATCGGGTACCGGGTTTAATAGAAATAAATGTTCACGAAGTTTACCGGGATGAAATAAAGTCATAATAATGTTGAAAATATATTAAAAATATGTTGGGTACATTTACTGAGTGATCGGGTGATTATTGTTTAGTTTTCACGAAAACCGTCGTTATATTCATACGCGTACATTATAAATAAAATAAATTTCCAAAATACTGGGTAACTGAATGTTATAACTTTTATGATGTTAAAATGGATATAAAAATATGTCGGGACCATTGTGGGAATATTTAGATATATTCGTCGTGTATAAACCGGGTGTTAACGTTTACTAAAAATTCTTATACGTAAAAACGTTAAATGTACTGAATATAGAAATTTGAAAATCCTGAGAGTGGTATAACATGAAAATGTTGTTATGATGATATGCAGACTATCTCCAGTCCGTATGAAAAGTCATTACTGATAATGCATGAATTCGCACCTGAACCAATACGGTTACGCGAATTTGAATACCCGTAAACTAAATTTACGATGAAATGTGTAATGCACGTGAATGATGAAATCTTTTCCCGCAATGAATAGTGTTCCATGAATAGTAAAATTTCTGAATGCTTCTCGGAATGTCAAACTGACACCAAAAATGATGAATAGTAAACTGATGAATAGTGTTTTGATGAATAGTGTTTGATGAATAGTGTTTTTCCAAAGTTCGGGAAATGACCTGAAATGACCTGAAATGGTGAGTTGTGACATTCTTCCCCTCTAAAAGGAACTTCGTCCCGAAGTTCAGTTTATGTTGGTCTCTGAGAATGTATTGATGAAAAGGTGATGATATTCGAGAATTCCAGCGAACTCTAACGATAGGAATTCAACTCTGTTTCCACTGTTTGACCACACGGTCCATGATTTCTGTTGGTTCTCTTACAAGGTCTGAGATTGTCATTTGGGATGGATCCCTTCCAATGGAATCATGAGTGACTCATCTGAAAGTCATTTCTGGGGATCTGAAAATGTGAAATATGTTCGTGTAATCCTGTTGTTCTCTGGCAATGTTCAAATCTGACGGCCACTATGCCTTCTCTGTCAGAATATTAAATGGTCCAGTGTATATTGTTGTAACTTCCCAAGTTTTCTGAACGATAACATGCCTTTCCTAGGCTGAACTTTCTGCATAACTCTGTAGAACTTGAAGTTTTAATGGTTTACGACTTATTGAACTTGTAACTGATTCTTGACTTGTAGGAAATTTTCTGGTTATCTCATGTATGCCTACTAGACTAGTGAGTTGAGCTTTTCTGAGTTTGGCCCATCAATCGATGGTCTGCGCTTCTTAATGTTTTAAATGTGATACTGGTAATATATACTGCTGAATTCTGCCAGAACTCAAGTTTGTATGCTAGTTGGTCGATTCTAAAATGAATCTTAAATGGTCCAATATGCTAAAGGTTCAACTTCTCTTGTTATCCAATTTGTATCATGCCAATCCAAAGCAATGCTTTTAACTTAGTTTGTTCTCCCACTTGAATCTGGATGGTTTGTTGTTCAGGATATCTAATCCAAATAATGTGTGTTATGTACCAACCTAACTTCTGCCAGTTTCCCGTTGTTGGTGTGATAACTATTGTTGTAGATGAATTTGATTTATGTTGAGTGATTAGTCCAACCATTTCTAGGGTCAATCACTCATGCTCTGAGCATACCTTCCTATGTTTGAATTGTTCTCTCGCTTTGACCATCGGCCTGAGGATGATAGTGATGTTCACATCTAAATGGGTTTCTGAAGGGAATTCTGAAATGATTACCTGAAGTCCAAGGTGAATCGGTTTCCTTAACAGGAATTACTGAAATGGGTACGATAAACCTTTGTGACTAATTCCACAACGTTCGGTCCTTCGAACTTGGCGTTATCTGAAGGGATAGAATATAGGTAACAATTTGATTCCTTGTGTTTTGTTCCAACGGATGATAAGACATATGTTTTTCTTTGCCTAGTGGGTTTGGTCTCCACTACTGAAGTTCGTGATTAATTTGTGGTGTCCTTCCTAATTCCTTCATCACATATTCCAAATATTCTTTATTGTCAAGTCACAAATCCTAAATGCATAAGCGATGTTGTAGGGAAAGTGGTTCTGGAAATTTGTCTTGCGATTGTGAGTTTTAGTTGAAATCCTTTTCTGAATAAACGAATTTAGAAAATGGAGCAGATGATTTACTAAGTAATATTTTTCCTGATGATTCAAAATCCAGTAGTTATGAAATAGGAACTGTTTTCAAACATGTTGTGATTAAGACTGCTTACCAAAGTTTGATGTCTATGTATATTTCTCATTGTACAATAGTGTTGCTAAAGTTTGACCAAAAAGGATCGTACTTGTTCAAAATAGGAATTTCAGAAATCATTTTTCCACAAGGTATGTGATTTATGTAAACGCATCAACTTTATTTAAAAGTGAAAACACTGACAAGGATAAAATGGTAGTATAGAAAATGTTCGCTTAAATGCATAGATGTCTAACACTTAGTTCCTGAGGTTGTATAATGTCTATTGATGGTTATCTGGCATAACTACAAGCATAGATATTTAGACTAACTTAAGTCCTGAAATTGTTTATCGTTGTAATTGGCAAGACGAAGGTATCACTTGATGTTGTGTCGATGAATGTCTATTCTGTTTTCCCATGTAGATGAGGAGATATGTTCCGGTTTGATCCCTTGCTTGGTATGAAGGTGAGGTTATCTGAAATTTCTAGACATAATGACTTAGAGGAATCTACATTGATATTCTTGTTTCAAACAATAGTCCTTTGTGAAAACTTACTGCAGGAAAGTTCATGTATGGATGAGGCCATGTTTAAATGAAATGCTCTACTGTCTCAATTAGAAGCTTGGTTTATTTCTATTGTGTTGTCCTGCGGACATTTATATTGAGTTCAATCCTGTAGCTCAGTATAGCTAGTACCCTTGAATAATGACATTGGACAACTAAGTCAGAGATGGTGATTAGGATGGTCTCGCAGTATCTGAGGATTGTTGTTGAGTTTTGAATTCTCTCACTATATACTTCCAGTTCTGTTTAGTAGTTATGTAATCCTTTCATTGCTTCTATTTTATATACGAATCCTGCATGTAATTGATATGGAAGGTCTCTCTTAGGGAAGTCAATGGGAAAATCCAACTTAATGGCTAAGTGAGTGACAGGTAGGGTAAGTATCCAGGGATAGTTCGGCAAAAGGAATGTTTATGAAAGAGTTCCTTTGTTTACAAAACTTTTGGATGAAGATTGTCATTAACAATCCTTTGAAAAAAAAAATATAATTATTTCTTTCATGGCATAATCCTTCCTGAATTTTACATAGGTGATCAGGCTATGTATAATTGAGGACTAATGATGCGATGTTGGATTTTGTCAAAATATCACAACTTTTATCAAAAGTTTTAGATGGTGTTCAACGCATTGTTATAAAAATGGTGTCCTGATGTTTTCTTTCAAGTAACATAAAAATTGCCTCGCGTAATAATAGTAAATACTTGGTGTAATGACAGAAAATCAATTTATAGGATGGTAATAAAATAGCTTACTTCAGAAATTTTTCTGTAAAACAGTCTCCCCATATGATAGTAAAATAGCTTGAATGGTGTATTGGATACGTGGGTGAATCTTGTCGAATGTTAATAGTCTACTAATTCGTCAAAAACGAAATCAACCTAATTCATGATGAGACAATGCTAAAATGTTGCGAAACGATTGAAGTCTGAGCAATTTGGGGTAGGAAATGGAGTAAACAATGGTTATGATTATCACAGAGGTAACAAGGGATAGATACTACATTGGACTGGAAAGTGCTTAATACAACTAGGTTATGTCATCGTACCAACGGTAAGTACAAAAGGAAAGATACAACCCTAAAGGCTCGAACTACGGTTTATATATTGAAACAAAGCTTCTCCTGCTGAAGCATTGTTGTTATCCTTGATGTTTCTAATATCCTGACGGTTCTCTTTCAATAGCTCACGCTATTCCTCGAGCGATTTAGTCATGATTCCAAGTTCCTGATTTTCTTTGTTCCTTAGCTCTGGGCAGTCATTCTTGAAATGCCCTAACTTTCCACCTTTGAAGCAACTCCCTGGGATTTTCTGATTTGTGAGTTTCCTTTGCCTCGATCGCCATTTTGATGGCTTCAGACATGGTATCGGGTTCCCATGCGATGACCAACATACGAATTTCATTTGAGAGTCTCCCAATGTACCTTTCAAGTTTCTTGCTTTCCGGTTCATCCATTGCAGAACCTAGTCGTGTTGATTCATAAAAATGAGTAGTGTACTTGTCAACATCATTTCCTACCATGATAAAGTTTTGTGTTTCCTGTTCCCTTGTTCGTAATTCACTTCTTACACAAAGTGTTATACCCGTCATCCTTCTTAGTTTCTCCCAAGAGTGTGAGTAGGCAGTATCAACTCCTACCATCTTAATATGTTTTGTCCACCATTCCTGGGCATGATTCTGAAAAGTGCATGTGGCGAACTTAACCTTGTATTCCTTACGACAGTCGCCACATTGAAATATTGTTTCTATGTCTTCGAACCATTTGAGAAGTTTCTTTGTGTTTCTAGTTCCGCTAAAGGAGGGAGGATTGCACCCCATAAATTTCCACGTGAGTAAGTTCCTTAGTGAGGGCGGTGGTTATGTTCTTGGCAATGACTTGTCCAACAGTAGCTTGCGTCATGCTTGAAGTGGTTTGCTTAGATCTCTCTTCATCAAATCATAAGTGACCATGAGGGTATATAGTTAATCAAAGCCATCATATTCACAACACATGAATATAATACATGAAAATTTCGGTCTACGTGAACCGGTATCACAAATAGCACAACCATTTCTTACATAGTAGAGTCACACTTGATATATTTGTTTGTACAACAATCAAAAGACAACAAGTTCTTTAGACTATGTCCCACACTTTCTGTGGCTAGGATAATAGTAAAAGCTAGTGAGGATATAAGTCTGGTCCAGGGACTTCCTGGTGTCCCTCTGTGTGAAATCAGGTTTGTGGCATCATAAGGTCGAGATAGTCCTGAAGTGGTGTCTGAAGTTGTGCATCTATCAAATCTTAGATAATGTAGGTTCTGAACCATTCCTGAAGAATCTGCGGATGTTTCTGTTGAGTCCGTGACATTGGTATTATCTACTAGGTGTCATCTAGTTCATGGCAAGTGGGAATGGAAAAGGAAATGACAATGATGGTACTAGTGAATGGAATACTACCCTCTTTCGTGCTACCTCGCGACATCCAAAAGGTAAAACTAAAGTACACACTGTGGGAAGGCCAATAGTGTAATAAGTAACTGATGGTGGTGATAGTACCTGAGTAGTAAGTGCCCTACTAGTGATGGAAAGAAAACACACTAACTTCCTTGCAATAAGCATCCTAACAAGTCCATTAAGATTAATTCTGAATACACTACCAAAAGGCATTCTATGTACGGGCTGAATGATAGGAAAACACTGTTCCTATGGCAAATCAATAGTACTAATGGTGGTGTAAATGCAACTGGTGGTATAATGGTAGTGGAAGATGACAAAGCATCTTCAATGTCGGAATCCGATAATAGGATGTCAGGGTGAGTATCTGAAGACATGTCACTTGTGAACCAGGTCAATAAAATGATGAACATATACGGATATGAGTATAAATAACTCGCACAGGGTATGTATGAAACAACATGTATTATGATTATGCACTTATGATGAAATGATGAGATGCTATGCTGATGTGGTTATAGTCTAGGGTCCAAGATACATCCTAGTTCGCTATAACCTTAGCTCTGATGCCAATCTGTCACACCCCCAATTTACCTGACTTGCAGCGGAATGGAATACCTGGGGGTGTCTGTCATAGCACCACCGTTACAGTTACATTGAACGACCTAAAGTGTCGTTTGGAAAATACTGCATTTGATCATTGAAATAATTCAGAGTTTACAAAATGAGGTCCCCAAAATGTGTTGCAAGTTTATGAAAACAAGTCATACTAGATCAAACGTTTACATAAGTGCATGAAATAATGATGAGACGCGTCGACTCTGCGACTCCATGAAGGTCCAAATGCATGTCACATGAGCTACCTTAATAACCTGAAATACATTGCTAAAACGTCAACACGAATGTTGGTGAATTCCATAGGTTTGTAAAATGTAATGATGTACGGCCACCACAAGTAAAAGTGCAAGATAAAAATCTCATGAAAATTGTACAATAGCCTTAAGCTCATGACACCGAAGCTATGACTGATGAAATTCTATGCCCCTCCCGAATGTTCTGCCGAAACACTCAAATGTAAAAGACATGACATGCATCCGCTTACTGTTGGTAATCACTACCACGGATGGAGGCGTCACCCTCGATAGATCTATCCACTCACTCTCGCTTAACGGTAAATTAACGGTTCATGATGTTACAGGGGACTTATCACATGGCAAGGTAACTTAAGCTATGTACATGTGTTTGAATACTTGGGCTCGTACTAAAATGATTGATGCAATGTATTCCCCCCGTGGGATTTGAAAACAATCAAAAATGTTGAATTGAAAACGGGGCTATGAAAACTCACCTTAACTGATGAAACTGTGATGAAATGAAATGAACACCAATGAACAATTAGCTGCCGCAACCCAATATGATGGTACCATGAACATGTAATGAGCTGAAAAACAAGGCGCGCACACTAGCCGCAACCTAATATGAATGATGAATGATCTCATTTAGATCACCAAATGATGTTATGAATGTCCATGCTCATGTTCCTATACCACTCTACTCTTTGTAAAAACACTTGTGTTATCAAAATATATAATCCCAGAATTTGGAAAAATATTGCTATTAGAAAATATAATAAGCTAGTTGCAATATATATATACTTATATATATATCGTATGTTTCCATGTTAGTGTTGAAATCCTCGGGTTGTAATCCTTGAAATATCGCCTTGAAATGATGAAAATATACTTGTAATAACTAATACTTCATTAGTTATAAAATTTGGTAATTAATATTATTTCTAGCTTATAAAAGTACTTCGTAGTTTTTGTGCCAATTTTTATTAAAAGCGGTCAAATAAAAATGGGTTTAGCCGATATTCAAACGTGAATATCTTTGTCGTTACTTGTCCGTTTTACTTGTTCTTTATGTCCACGGTTACGTCTTAGTATGTAGTAATATATTTTGGAAAGCTCGGCTCCTCCGGGTTACGTCTAAAGCCTCTTTTTGTCCAATGAAAAACGTCCAACAGCAACTATTTTCCAGAAAAATACTTTTCGTCAACAATCTTGCAAAAATCATAACTTCTTCGTTATAAACTCTTTTTAATCCATTCTTTCGCCTACGGATTCGTTTTTGAAAGTATTTTCTAAAAATTTTGCCAAAGTTTCCTTGGTGTTTACTGATTTTCCAGGTTTTCACAAAATGGGACAGCATGTCTAAAACATGCTCCAAATCAAGTTTTCAAGGTTTATAACTAATTTCTAACATCACCAAACCTCTTGTAATCACCACATAGCTAATCTAATCCTACCATACACCTTCTTAGGGTGCCATGGGCTCCTAACCAAGTTATTATAGCAAGGGAATTCATAAATAAAAAGTTAGGGTTTGTATGTTCCATTTTTGACAAAATAAATGGTGGTATAGCTAGTTGTACATGGTTTTTAGCATGGAACTCATGAAATACAAGTAAATATAAGATGATTCATGTAAAAATAAAGTTGATAACTTACTTGATAAAATGAGATGATTAGATGATGAGTATGCTTGAATTACTTGTGTTTTTCTTGATTGATTCTTGATTAGGCAAGTATAATGAACAAGTTTGGTGTTATAACTTTTGGAAAAAGATCACTTGATCATGGATTAATGGTTTGGTCGTGGGTTTGCAAGGGAGGAAGGAGATGAGATGAAGTTTTGATCTAAAAAATGGATAAGTGTTCTTGTGAAAAAAAAGTTTTTAGATATTTAGTTACTTATAATGTATAATAATCACAAATAAATGCACAAGGTTAAGATTTTTAAGTGTTTTCCTAATGAGGACTTTAGGGGGCCGGTTTTCAAAGAGAAAAGGGGGGGGGGGGGGTAGGGGTACTTAGTATTTATTTAGGAAATTAGTGTAACGTTAAGTGTTATTACGTGTTATTCGTTAAAATCGGGTACCGGGTTTAATAGAAATAAATGTTCACGAAGTTTACCGGGATGAAATAAAGTCATAATAATGTTGAAAATATATTAAAAATATGTTGGGTACATTTACTGAGTGATCGGGTGATTATTGTTTAGTTTTCACGAAAACCGTCGTTATATTCATACGCGTACGTTATAAATAAAATAAATTTCCAAAATACTGGGTAACTGAATGTTATAACTTTTATGATGTTAAAATGGATATAAAAATATGTCGGGACCATTGTGGGAATATTTAGATATATTCGTCGTGTATAAACCGGGTGTTAACGTTTACTAAAAATTCTTATACGTAAAAACGTTAAATGTACTGAATATAGAAATTTGAAAATCCTGAGAGTGGTATAACATGAAAATGTTGTTATGATGATATGCAGACTATCTCCAGTCCGTATGAAAAGTCATTACTGATAATGCATGAATTCGCACCTGAACCAATACGGTTACGCGAATTTGAATACCCGTAAACTAAATTTACGATGAAATGTGTAATGCACGTGAATGATGAAATCTTTTCCCGCAATGAATAGTGTTCCATGAATAGTAAAATTTCTGAATGCTTCTCGGAATGTCAAACTGACACCAAAAATGATGAATAGTAAACTGATGAATAGTGTTTTGATGAATAGTGTTTGATGAATAGTGTTTTTCCAAAGTTCGGGAAATGACCTGAAATGACCTGAAATGGTGAGTTGTGACATTCTTCCCCTCTAAAAGGAACTTCGTCCCGAAGTTCAGTTTATGTTGGTCTCTGAGAATGTATTGATGAAAAGGTGATGATATTCGAGAATTCCAGCGAACTCTAACGATAGGAATTCAACTCTGTTTCCACTGTTTGACCACACGGTCCATGATTTCTGTTGGTTCTCTTACAAGGTCTGAGATTGTCATTTGGGATGGATCCCTTCCAATGGAATCATGAGTGACTCATCTGAAAGTCATTTCTGGGGATCTGAAAATGTGAAATATGTTCGTGTAATCCTGTTGTTCTCTGGCAATGTTCAAATCTGACGGCCACTATGCCTTCTCTGTCAGAATATTAAATGGTCCAGTGTATATTGTTGTAACTTCCCAAGTTTTCTGAACGATAACATGCCTTTCCTAGGCTGAACTTTCTGCATAACTCTGTAGAACTTGAAGTTTTAATGGTTTACGACTTATTGAACTTGTAACTGATTCTTGACTTGTAGGAAATTTTCTGGTTATCTCATGTATGCCTACTAGACTAGTGAGTTGAGCTTTTCTGAGTTTGGCCCATCAATCGATGGTCTGCGCTTCTTAATGTTTTAAATGTGATACTGGTAATATATACTGCTGAATTCTGCCAGAACTCAAGTTTGTATGCTAGTTGGTCGATTCTAAAATGAATCTTACATGGTCCAATATGCTAAAGGTTCAACTTCTCTTGTTATCCAATTTGTATCATGCCAATCCAAAGCAATGCTTTTAACTTAGTTTGTTCTCCCACTTGAATCTGGATGGTTTGTTGTTCAGGATATCTAATCCAAATAATGTGTGTTATGTACCAACCTAACTTCTGCCAGTTTCCCGTTGTTGGTGTGATAACTATTGTTGTAGATGAATTTGATTTATGTTGAGTGATTAGTCCAACCATTTCTAGGGTCAATCACTCATGCTCTGAGCATACCTTCCTATGTTTGAATTGTTCTCTCGCTTTGACCATCGGCCTGAGGATGATAGTGATGTTCACATCTAAATGGGTTTCTGAAGGGAATTCTGAAATGATTACCTGAAGTCCAAGGTGAATCGGTTTCCTTAACAGGAATTACTGAAATGGGTACGATAAACCTTTGTGACTAATTCCACAACGTTCGGTCCTTCGAACTTGGCGTTATCTGAAGGGATAGAATATAGGTAACAATTTGATTCCTTGTGTTTTGTTCCAACGGATGATAAGACATATGTTTTTCTTTGCCTAGTGGGTTTGGTCTCCACTACTGAAGTTCGTGATTAATTTGTGGTGTCCTTCCTAATTCCTTCATCACATATTCCAAATATTCTTTATTGTCAAGTCACAAATCCTAAATGCATAAGCGATGTTGTAGGGAAAGTGGTTCTGGAAATTTGTCTTGCGATTGTGAGTTTTAGTTGAAATCCTTTTCTGAATAAACGAATTTAGAAAATGGAGCAGATGATTTACTAAGTAATATTTTTCCTGATGATTCAAAATCCAGTAGTTATGAAATAGGAACTGTTTTCAAACATGTTGTGATTAAGACTGCTTACCAAAGTTTGATGTCTATGTATATTTCTCATTGTACAATAGTGTTGCTAAAGTTTGACCAAAAAGGATCGTACTTGTTCAAAATAGGAATTTCAGAAATCATTTTTCCACAAGGTATGTGATTTATGTAAACGCATCAACTTTATTTAAAAGTGAAAACACTGACAAGGATAAAATGGTAGTATAGAAAATGTTCGCTTAAATGCATAGATGTCTAACACTTAGTTCCTGAGGTTGTATAATGTCTATTGATGGTTATCTGGCATAACTACAAGCATAGGTATTTAGACTAACTTAAGTCCTGAAATTGTTTATCGTTGTAATTGGCAAGACGAAGGTATCACTTGATGTTGTGTCGATGAATGTCTATTCTGTTTTCCCATGTAGATGAGGAGATATGTTCCGGTTTGATCCCTTGCTTGGTATGAAGGTGAGGTTATCTGAAATTTCTAGACATAATGACTTAGAGGAATCTACATTGATATTCTTGTTTCAAACAATAGTCCTTTGTGAAAACTTACTGCAGGAAAGTTCATGTATGGATGAGGCCATGTTTAAATGAAATGCTCTACTGTCTCAATTAGAAGCTTGGTTTATTTCTATTTTGTTGTCCTGCGGACATTTATATTGAGTTCAATCCTGTAGCTCAGTATAGCTAGTACCCTTGAATAATGACATTGGACAACTAAGTCAGAGATGGTGATTAGGATGGTCTCGCAGTATCTGAGGATTGTTGTTGAGTTTTGAATTCTCTCACTATATACTTCCAGTTCTGTTTAGTAGTTATGTAATCCTTTCATTGCTTCTATTTTATATACGAATCCTGCATGTAATTGATATGGAAGGTCTCTCTTAGGGAAGTCAATGGGAAAATCCAACTTAATGGCTAAGTGAGTGACAGGTAGGGTAAGTATCCAGGGATAGTTCGGCAAAAGGAATGTTTATGAAAGAGTTCCTTTGTTTACAAAACTTTTGGATGAAGATTGTCATTAACAATCCTTTGAAAAAAAAATATAATTATTTCCTTCATGGCATAATCCTTCCTGAATTTTACATAGGTGATCAGGCTATGTATAATTGAGGACTAATGATGCGATGTTGGATTTTGTCAAAATATCACAACTTTTATCAAAAGTTTTAGATGGTGTTCAACGCATTGTTATAAAAATGGTGTCCTGATGTTTTCTTTCAAGTAACATAAAAATTGCCTCGCGTAATAATAGTAAATACTTGGTGTAATGACAGAAAATCAATTTATAGGATGGTAATAAAATAGCTTACTTCAGAAATTTTTCTGTAAAACAGTCTCCCCATATGATAGTAAAATAGCTTGAATGGTGTATTGGATACGTGGGTGAATCTTGTCGAATGTTAATAGTCTACTAATTCGTCAAAAACGAAATCAACCTAATTCCTGATGAGACAATGCTAAAATGTTGCGAAACGATTGAAGTCTGAGCAATTTGGGGTAGGAAATGGAGTAAACAATGGTTATGATTATCACAGAGGTAACAAGGGATAGATACTACATTGGACTGGAAAGTGCTTAATACAACTAGGTTATGTCATCGTACCAACGGTAAGTACAAAAGGAAAGATACAACCCTAAAGGCTCGAACTACGGTTTATATATTGAAACAAAGCTTCTCCTGCTGAAGCATTGTTGTTATCCTTGATGTTTCTAATATCCTGACGGTTCTCTTTCAATAGCTCACGCTATTCCTCGAGCGATTTAGTCATGATTCCAAGTTCCTGATTTTCTTTGTTCCTTAGCTCTGGGCAGTCATTCTTGAAATGCCCTAACTTTCCACCTTTGAAGCAACTCCCTGGGATTTTCTGATTTGTGAGTTTCCTTTGCCTCGATCGCCATTTTGATGGCTTCAGACATGGTATCGGGTTCCCATGCGATGACCAACATACGAATTTCATTTGAGAGTCTCCCAATGTACCTTTCAAGTTTCTTGCTTTCCGGTTCATCCATTGCAGAACCTAGTCGTGTTGATTCATAAAAATGAGTAGTGTACTTGTCAACATCATTTCCTACCATGATAAAGTTTTGTGTTTCCTGTTCCCTTGTTCGTAATTCACTTCTTACACAAAGTGTTATACCCGTCATCCTTCTTAGTTTCTCCCAAGAGTGTGAGTAGGCAGTATCAACTCCTACCATCTTAATATGTTTTGTCCACCATTCCTGGGCATGATTCTGAAAAGTGCATGTGGCGAACTTAACCTTGTATTCCTTACGACAGTCGCCACATTGAAATATTGTTTCTATGTCTTCGAACCATTTGAGAAGTTTCTTTGTGTTTCTAGTTCCGCTAAAGGAGGGAGGATTGCACCCCATAAATTTCCACGTGAGTAAGTTCCTTAGTGAGGGCGGTGGTTATGTTCTTGGCAATGACTTGTCCAACAGTAGCTTGCGTCATGCTTGAAGTGGTTTGCTTAGATCTCTCTTCATCAAATCATAAGTGACCATGAGGGTATATAGTTAATCAAAGCCATCATATTCACAACACATGAATATAATACATGAAAATTTCGGTCTACGTGAACCGGTATCACAAATAGCACAACCATTTCTTACATAGTAGAGTCACACTTGATATATTTGTTTGTACAACAATCAAAAGACAACAAGTTCTTTAGACTATGTCCCACACTTTCTGTGGCTAGGATAATAGTAAAAGCTAGTGAGGATATAAGTCTGGTCCAGGGACTTCCTGGTGTCCCTCTGTGTGAAATCAGGTTTGTGGCATCATAAGGTCGAGATAGTCCTGAAGTGGTGTCTGAAGTTGTGCATCTATCAAATCTTAGATAATGTAGGTTCTGAACCATTCCTGAAGAATCTGCGGATGTTTCTGTTGAGTCCGTGACATTGGTATTATCTACTAGGTGTCATCTAGTTCATGGCAAGTGGGAATGGAAAAGGAAATGACAATGATGGTACTAGTGAATGGAATACTACCCTCTTTCGTGCTACCTCGCGACATCCAAAAGGTAAAACTAAAGTACACACTGTGGGAAGGCCAATAGTGTAATAAGTAACTGATGGTGGTGATAGTACCTGAGTAGTAAGTGCCCTACTAGTGATGGAAAGAAAACACACTAACTTCCTTGCAATAAGCATCCTAACAAGTCCATTAAGATTAATTCTGAATACACTACCAAAAGGCATTCTATGTACGGGCTGAATGATAGGAAAACACTGTTCCTATGGCAAATCAATAGTACTAATGGTGGTGTAAATGCAACTGGTGGTATAATGGTAGTGGAAGATGACAAAGCATCTTCAATGTCGGAATCCGATAATAGGATGTCAGGGTGAGTATCTGAAGACATGTCACTTGTGAACCAGGTCAATAAAATGATGAACATATACGGATATGAGTATAAATAACTCGCACAGGGTATGTATGAAACAACATGTATTATGATTATGCACTTATGATGAAATGATGAGATGCTATGCTGATGTGGTTATAGTCTAGGGTCCAAGATACATCCTAGTTCGCTATAACCTTAGCTCTGATGCCAATCTGTCACACCCCCAATTTACCTGACTTGCAGCGGAATGGAATACCTGGGGGTGTCTGTCATAGCACCACCGTTACAGTTACATTGAACGACCTAAAGTGTCGTTTGGAAAATACTGCATTTGATCATTGAAATAATTCAGAGTTTACAAAATGAGGTCCCCAAAATGTGTTGCAAGTTTATGAAAACAAGTCATACTAGATCAAACGTTTACATAAGTGCATGAAATAATGATGAGACGCGTCGACTCTGCGACTCCATGAAGGTCCAAATGCATGTCACATGAGCTACCTTAATAACCTGAAATACATTGCTAAAACGTCAACACGAATGTTGGTGAATTCCATAGGTTTGTAAAATGTAATGATGTACGGCCACCACAAGTAAAAGTGCAAGATAAAAATCTCATGAAAATTGTACAATAGCCTTAAGCTCATGACACCGAAGCTATGACTGATGAAATTCTATGCCCCTCCCGAATGTTCTGCCGAAACACTCAAATGTAAAAGACATGACATGCATCCGCTTACTGTTGGTAATCACTACCACGGATGGAGGCGTCACCCTCGATAGATCTATCCACTCACTCTCGCTTAACGGTAAATTAACGGTTCATGATGTTACAGGGGACTTATCACATGGCAAGGTAACTTAAGCTATGTACATGTGTTTGAATACTTGGGCTCGTACTAAAATGATTGATGCAATGTATTCCCCCCGTGGGATTTGAAAACAATCAAAAATGTTGAATTGAAAACGGGGCTATGAAAACTCACCTTAACTGATGAAACTGTGATGAAATGAAATGAACACCAATGAACAATTAGCTGCCGCAACCCAATATGATGGTACCATGAACATGTAATGAGCTGAAAAACAAGGCGCGCACACTAGCCGCAACCTAATATGAATGATGAATGATCTCATTTAGATCACCAAATGATGTTATGAATGTCCATGCTCATGTTCCTATACCACTCTACTCTTTGTAAAAACACTTGTGTTATCAAAATATATAATCCCAGAATTTGGAAAAATATTGCTATTAGAAAATATAATAAGCTAGTTGCAATATATATATACTTATATATATATCGTATGTTTCCATGTTAGTGTTGAAATCCTCGGGTTGTAATCCTTGAAATATCGCCTTGAAATGATGAAAATATACTTGTAATAACTAATACTTCATTAGTTATAAAATTTGGTAATTAATATTATTTCTAGCTTATAAAAGTACTTCGTAGTTTTTGTGCCAATTTTTATTAAAAGCGGTCAAATAAAAATGGGTTTAGCCGATATTCAAACGTGAATATCTTTGTCGTTACTTGTCCGTTTTACTTGTTCTTTATGTCCACGGTTACGTCTTAGTATGTAGTAATATATTTTGGAAAGCTCGGCTCCTCCGGGTTACGTCTAAAGCCTCTTTTTGTCCAATGAAAAACGTCCAACAGCAACTATTTTCCAGAAAAATACTTTTCGTCAACAATCTTGCAAAAATCATAACTTCTTCGTTATAAACTCTTTTTAATCCATTCTTTCGCCTACGGATTCGTTTTTGAAAGTATTTTCTAAAAATTTTGCCAAAGTTTCCTTGGTGTTTACTGATTTTCCAGGTTTTCACAAAATGGGACAGCATGTCTAAAACATGCTCCAAATCAAGTTTTCAAGGTTTATAACTAATTTCTAACATCACCAAACCTCTTGTAATCACCACATAGCTAATCTAATCCTACCATACACCTTCTTAGGGTGCCATGGGCTCCTAACCAAGTTATTATAGCAAGGGAATTCATAAATAAAAAGTTAGGGTTTGTATGTTCCATTTTTGACAAAATAAATGGTGGTATAGCTAGTTGTACATGGTTTTTAGCATGGAACTCATGAAATACAAGTAAATATAAGATGATTCATGTAAAAATAAAGTTGATAACTTACTTGATAAAATGAGATGATTAGATGATGAGTATGCTTGAATTACTTGTGTTTTTCTTGATTGATTCTTGATTAGGCAAGTATAATGAACAAGTTTGGTGTTATAACTTTTGGAAAAAGATCACTTGATCATGGATTAATGGTTTGGTCGTGGGTTTGCAAGGGAGGAAGGAGATGAGATGAAGTTTTGATCTAAAAAATGGATAAGTGTTCTTGTGAAAAAAAAGTTTTTAGATATTTAGTTACTTATAATGTATAATAATCACAAATAAATGCACAAGGTTAAGATTTTTAAGTGTTATCCTAATGAGGACTTTAGGGGGCCGGTTTTCAAAGAGAAAAGGGGGGGGGGTAGGGGTACTTAGTATTTATTTAGGAAATTAGTGTAACGTTAAGTGTTATTACGTGTTATTCGTTAAAATCGGGTACCGGGTTTAATAGAAATAAATGTTCACGAAGTTTACCGGGATGAAATAAAGTCATAATAATGTTGAAAATATATTAAAAATATGTTGGGTACATTTACTGAGTGATCGGGTGATTATTGTTTAGTTTTCACGAAAACCGTCGTTATATTCATACGCGTACGTTATAAATAAAATAAATTTCCAAAATACTGGGTAACTGAATGTTATAACTTTTATGATGTTAAAATGGATATAAAAATATGTCGGGACCATTGTGGGAATATTTAGATATATTCGTCGTGTATAAACCGGGTGTTAACGTTTACTAAAAATTCTTATACGTAAAAACGTTAAATGTACTGAATATAGAAATTTGAAAATCCTGAGAGTGGTATAACATGAAAATGTTGTTATGATGATATGCAGACTATCTCCAGTCCGTATGAAAAGTCATTACTGATAATGCATGAATTCGCACCTGAACCAATACGGTTACGCGAATTTGAATACCCGTAAACTAAATTTACGATGAAATGTGTAATGCACGTGAATGATGAAATCTTTTCCCGCAATGAATAGTGTTCCGTGAATAGTAAAATTTCTGAATGCTTCTCGGAATGTCAAACTGACACAAAAAATGATGAATAGTAAACTGATGAATAGTGTTTTGATGAATAGTGTTTGATGAATAGTGTTTTTCCAAAGTTCGGGAAATGACCTGAAATGGTGAGTTGTGACACCTGCCCACTTGTTTGGGGGTGATATGCTATAGAAAGACGGTGAGTTACACCATATTTTAGCATTACTCTTGCAAATTGTTCATTGCAAAAGTGAGTACCACGATCACTGATAATGGCACGAGGAGTCCCGAATCTGGCAAAGAGAGATTTTAAAAATTTACAAACTACTCGGGCATCATTGGTGGGTAAGGCTTTTGCCTCAACCCATTTTGACAGATAGTCGACAGCGACGAGTATATACTTATTCCCTCGTGAAGACGGGAATGACCCCATAAAATCAATGCCCCACATATCAAATATTTCACAGACTTGGATGGCGTTTTGCGGCATCTCATTCTTTTTAGAAATATTCCCGTGACGCTGGCAAGCCTCACAGGTTTTGATAAGTTCATGGGCGTCTTTATATATCGTGGGCCAAAAGAATCCTGAATCAAACACCTTTTTGGCGGTGTAGTTTGGGTTATGATGTCCCCCCGTGGGTCCATCATGACAAGCTTTAAGAATTTCCATGGCTTCTTGGCCATGGACACACCGTCGGATGACTTGATCCGCACATATTTTGAACAAGTAGGGGTCGTCCCAGAAGTAATGTTTTACATCTTTAAAGAATTTTCTTTTCTGTTGGGACGACATCCCTTTCACAACGAAATTTCCCGCACGGTAATTTGCAAAGTCGGCAAACCATGGGGTGGTGGTATTATCCCGGGTAGAGATTAGATTTAAAGTCTCCAGAGGAAAAGTTTCATTTATTTCTTTTCTCTCGAGAATATCCTGATGAGGATTTTCTAACCGGGACAAGTGATCAGCAGCAAGGTTTTCTGCTCCTTTTTTATCTCTTATGAGAATATCGAATTCCTGGAGGAGCAGGACCCAACGGAGTAGTCTTGGCTTTGCATCCTGTTTTGTGAACAGGTATTTCAAAGCCGAATGGTCCGTATACACCACGCTTTTGTTTAAGATTAAGTAAGACCGAAATTTTTCGAAAGCATATACCACAGCTAATAATTCTTTTTCTGTGGTGGTATAGTGTGTTTGAGCTTCGTTCATGGTCTTACTTGCGTAGTGTATTGGCTGAAAATGTTTGGTTTTGCGTTGCCCCAGAACTGCACCAATAGCGAAATCGCTAGCATCGCACATAAGTTCAAAGGGTAAGTCCCAGTCGGGGGCAACAAGGATTGGTGCTTTGGTAAGCCTTTTCTTTAAAATTCCAAAAGCTTTGATGCACTCGGGGGAAAAGATAAAAGGAGCATCCTTTTCAAGAAGATGAGTCATAGGCCGGGCTATTTTGGAGAAATCCTGAATGAATCTCCGATAGAACCCGACATGTCCGAGAAAACTCCTTATTCCTTTAACAGTGGTAGGATGAGGCAGTTTAGCAATAACATCAATTTTGGCCTTATCGACCTCAATCCCACTTTTTGAAATTTTATGGCCGAGGACAATGCCCTCTTTAACCATAAAATGGCTCTTCTCCCAGTTTAGACAAAGATTAGTGTTTTCACACCGTTGAAGCATTTTTTCTAAATGAGAGAGGCATGAGTCGAAAGAATTCCCGATGACTGAGAAGTCATCCATGAATACCTCCATGGTTTTTCCAATCATGTCATGAAAAATAGCCATCATGCACCTCTGGAAAGTGCCCGGAGCATTGCATAACCCAAAAGGCATGCGACGATAAGCAAATGTCCCGTAAGGGCATGTAAAGGTAGTCTTATCTTGATCCTGTGGATCAATGGGAATTTGGAAGTAACCCGAGAAGCCGTCAAGGAAACAATAATACTCATTTCCCGCTAGTCTTTCGAGCATTTGGTCCATGAAGGGCAAAGGAAAATGGTCTTTGCGGGTGGCTTCGTTAAGCTTTCTGTAATCAATACATACTCGCCACCCTGTAACCAAACGAGTTGGTATTAACTCGTTGTCCTCATTTGTGATAACCGTAATGCCACCCTTCTTTGGAACACAATGAATTGGGCTAACCCAAGGACTATCTGATATAGGGTAAATTAATCCCGCATCAAGAAGTTTGATAACTTCTGCTTTTATAACTTCGTGGATTTTTGGATTTACCCTTCTTTGATGCTGCACGGTAGGTTTAAAGTCCTCTTCCATTAGGATTTTGTGTGTACAAAAATCTGGGTTAATACCCTTTATGTCTGAGAGTTTCCAAGCAATTGCTTGTTTGTGGGACTTTAAAACCTTGAGCAGCGCGGTTTTCTCCTCATCCTTTAAGTCTTTTGCAATAATGACCGGTAACTTATCGTTACCTTCCAAGAATGCATATTCTAGATGAGGAGGCAGGTCCTTAAGTTCAACCTCGGGGAAGTCATCATTTTTCTCAACATATTTGACTTCCACCTTATGAAGTTGTGGAGGTAGAACAGGAATGGGAGAAGGATCTTTGTTCAATAACTCCTCAAGGAGAAGTATATCCCCCTCCGGGTCAATCTCTTGGTAATCAATTCCTTCGGGAACTGAATCACTTTTGAGAAAGGCCTCTAATTCCTCAAGGACGAAATCACTTCCCCCAAACGGAGTGAGGGAAGGAGAAGAATTAGTGATTATGGGATCAGAAGAAATAGTGGGATTGCCACTCGGAAATTTATCAGTGAATCCAAGGAATTCCTAAGCATACTCCTCGGATGCAATGTCAATGACATCAATTCGGTTGACCGAATCAACATTATAATTCGAGGAGTATCTCGAGGTTTGATCAAGGTTGAACGTTATAGCTTCATTTCCAACTCGTAACGTGATTTCCTCATTGAAAACATCGATTAATGCACGCCCCGTTCTCAAGAATCCCCTCCCAAGAATGAGAGGAACTCTTGAATCAGCATCGAAATCAACAACAACAAAGTCCGCCGGAAAGTGGAACTTTCCCACTCTCACAAATACGTCCTCGGCAATACCGAGGGGACGTGAAATTGAACGGTCTGCAAGCTCGAGAGTCATGCATGTGGGACTAAGTGCCTGAAGAGAGAGCTTTTTCCAAACTGAATAAGGCATTAAATTGATGCTTGCACCAAGATCGGCCAAGGCAAAGCATTCAATCATACCCGGGAAAGTACATGGTATTAGAAATCTCCCGGGGTCTCCTAGCTTTTCGGGAAGCTGTTTTAACAGAACCGCAGAGCAGTTCTCATTAAGTGGAGTTCGTGCCATTTCAAACATTTTTTCTTTATTGCTCAACAGGTTTTTGATTGTCGATGCGAATTTGGGCATTAAAAGAAGAGCGTCCGCGAAACTAATATCGAAGTGTAGTTCTTGGAAAATTTGAAAGAATTTTTCCATCTGATGATTGGCTTTTTCACGGAGCTTTTGGTCTTGCAATCGTGAGGGATATGGAATTGTTGTTTTTGGGTTGGATTTTGGATTTTCAACAGGACCTTCGGTAGTTTCAAACCTGACTTTTTTAAAGGGAGTTGGGACCGGGATAACTGGAGGAGGGATGTCATTAGGACCTCCGTTATTTTTAGGAAGTACCGTATCCGTAGTATCCTCAGTTTCACATTCCTCTAAAGGGATAGGAGATGAGGTAGAGGGAGCTGTAGGTCCTTGGTAAGAAACTCCACTTCTTGTGGTGATCGCCTTTACATCGCCCCTCGGATTAGCGATCGTGTTGCTAGGTAAAGTTGTACCTGAGCCCGAGGGTCGATCATTTAAAGACTTCTGTAAGTTGGACATTTGATTAACCAGCATTTTGTTCAGTTCTTCTTGGGATTTCATAAACTGTTTTAATAACTCATCATGTGATGGTCCAGTTGGAACAATGGCTTGATTTTGGTTTGGAAAATTTTGAGCCCGATTGTTCTGGAAATTTCCATGTTGCTGGTTGTTATTACCCTGGAAGTGGTTTTGTTGTTGAGAGTTACCCTGTGGGTAATTGTTCTGACCTTGATTTCTGTTATAATTTCCTTGGTTCTGATTTTGAGGAACCTGGTTTTGACTAGAGTTGAAATTCCCTTGGTTGTTATAACCTTGGTTCATTCGGTTCTGGTTCTGATTCTGGTTAAAGTTCTGGTTCCTATTCTGAGGTTGATTAAACCCTGGTGGTCCAATATAGTTATTAGAACGGTAGCTCAAAAGGTTTCGGTCTCCTTGCGGTTGGTAAGAATTACCGCCCGTATTATAGGAACCTTGAGCTGCGGATATGTTTTCACGAGCAAAGCCACTGGAGTGTGGGCACTCTGTGTAGGGATGTGGACCACCACAAGTTTCACAACTCGGGTTAACAGTTTTGACCTGATTAGGATTATTCTGATGGATACGCAAAACTGCTGTAGACAAATCATCCAGCTTTTTAGCTAGGATTGATATTTCATTGCTTGCCGGAGTGTCTGACTTAAATGAGTCGTTCCTCTCAGTAGAGGAGTCCCAAAAATTATGATGGGCAGTCATGTTTTCGATTAAGTCATAGCACTCTTCAGGGGTCCTTTTCATAAAGGTGCCCCCAGCAGCAGCATTGATGGTGTCACGATGATGGAGTGTCAAACCATTATAAAAGGTATCAATAATGGTGACAAGAAGCATGTTATGATTAGGACACCGATCAATGGCAAGTTTGTAGCGTTCCCATGCCTCAAATAAGGACTCTTCGGGAAGCTGTCTGAAGTTGCTGATATCATTCCTCAGCTTTGTGACCATAGATGGTGGAAAGTATTTGGCTAGGAATTTAGTGATCATCTCATCAAAAGTGTGGATCGAATTCTTAGGAAGTCGATCGAACCATGAAGTTGCATGATGAGTGAGAGAATAGGGGAACAAGTATAAACGTAAGCCGTCTTCGGTGACGCCATTTTGTTTCATGCTTTGGGTGACAGTTAAAAATTTGTCGAGATGCCTGTTGGCATCGTCACCCGGCAATCCGTGGAACTGGCACGTATTCTGGATCTGTTGTATCATGTGGTGTTTTAATCCAAAATCCGTGGCTCCAATAGTGAGTGGTGCAATTGGTCCACCCCTCCCTTGCATGGTAGGTTGACACAGTTCCTCCATAGTTCGGGTGTCAAGAACTGGCTCATCCTAGGGAAGGAATGGGGGCTCGTCGTTCATTTTTAGTGTGTGTTCTTCTTCAACAATATGTAACTCGGGTACGTTTTTCTTCTTTTTATTCTTTGTTTGTGAACGAGTGCGCATGCACGAAAATTAGTTTTCAACACAAGAGCGAGGCAAAACTACAGTGAACTTAAACCCAATAATCACAAATGAACAGCTCCTTTAAAAAAGGTACACTATTCACAAGGATACAATGGTAAGTTTTTAATCTTTTAGGTTTGGGAACTTATTATGTTCACACCCCCAGTTGGTAGGTGTTCTGCCTTGGTTTGCGGTGGTAAACTTTTATGTAATTATATTCACAGTAAAATGTTTTTGGCTTTTCGTGTATGGGTGAAAAAAACTTGGACAATATTTTTGAAACTGATTCGTTAACCGAAATCGTTCCTTTAAGATTACTCGCAGGCTGGCGGGAGGAAATAAATGGATCCCTCTTAAGTTCGCAATTTAATGTCAGAACTTACCTTAAACCAACTGTATAGGTTGTAATCGTAAAGATACGAAGTAATTTAACTTCACAGTTTTGTTTTGTTGTTTATGATTTGTTTGGTGTTGTTAACACTTCAGGAGAAATGTTAATGAACGTTTTCAGATATGATTTTGCTTTTCTTGAAAATTTACAAAGTGGTGATATTTGTACAGGAGGGTTTTTGAAAACCACTAAACTTTTACCGTTTTGAAATACGCAACAACCTCCCCGGCAGCGGCGCCAAATTTTGACTCCTCCCAAACCAACCAGTCAGCCGTGTGCAGCTGTTAGGCCCACCTGGGAGAGAGTGCAAGTTAATATTGACCGTGGAAGTACAGGAAAATCCCCGGGTCGTTAAATCCCAACGAGATTGAAATTGTATTTGTAAACGGATAGGAAAGTGAGTGGTACTGAGGACAGTAACAAAGATGATATGAGGGTTGATTATACTACTGATTGCTTGATATTTGAAAAATATGAAATTATAACAGAAATACAGATATGAGCACAAAATCAGATAATCAGATAACAGACAGAGAAAAGAAGTATTTAACAAGTTACAAACTACAGGGGCTAAAAGTGAAACTTTTAAAAACTTTAATATTAAAGAAAATAGAAAATGAAATTGAAATTATGAAAATGATTATTATAATATTTAATATTTATTTAATTAATAAAACTAATTAAAATCTAATTAAAAACTTAATTTAAATTAACTAAAAATAACAACTATTACAAATAAACCTAAAAATTTATAAAAATAATTTTTAAACCTAACTAAGAACTTGAAGAAAGTATAAAAAATGAAAATAGATATTTTTGTCTTTTTATGAGTATTTTATTAATTAATAACTATTTAACTTAATTAAACTATTTTAACTATTTTAAATTACTATTAATACTAAATTACCTTAGAAAATTATGATAAAATTTATAAAACTATTTAAACACTACAGGAATATTACAAAAATTATAAAAACTTGCTAAAAATTATATTTAAGCTAATTGACTAATTAATTACTTATTAATTAATTTTAAGCTAATTTAATTAATTTAAATAAAAAATTATAAAATGAACAGTGGAAATTATGAAACTATTTTTTAAAAGTCTTAACTACTTTATAAAACTTAGGAAAAATATAAAATTCTACTTTAGTTGATTAAAATTAAAGAAATCTATTTAATTATTAATATTACCTATTTAATTATTTAAACTAGTTTTAAATCTAATAAATAGTAAACTGCTTAAGAAAATTCTAAGAAAATTATTTTAACTACTTTAAGGTACTAAGTAATTTATAAAATTATAAAATTGGACAAGTGCTTATTAATAAGCTAAAATGAAAATTAATTAGATAATTTCTATTAAATAGAAGCTATCACTATTTTTATGTTTGCTTTTTCTGGTTTTTCTTTTATAAAACTACTTAAATACTTAAATAATGAAACTTTAATAAAGACAACTACTTTAGAACCTTGAAATAAGCACTGAGAATGCTTATAAGCTTATACAGTTGACTATGGTTGACTAAACTAGGAAATAAGCTAAGTTGAGGTTATGTGGGGTCCACTATGATGAAATCTGGTTTATCTAAGTTAATTACACCTAATTAAGCTAAATATGGTGAGATAAGCTCCTAGGATAAGCTGGAAATCCCAAATAAGCACTTGCTTATTTCTCTTCTGACTCAGAAATGGGACAGAGTTTGGGGACAAGTTTAGGTGGGGTCCACTGATCTATAGGTCAAAATAAGGGTCAAGTTTTGAACCTGGGTAGGAGGGGGGTTGTACTAAGCTAAGTAGAAGGTGTGGGGCCTACTGAGTTGGGTTGCAGCCACCACTAAAGTTGGTGGTGTGGTGGTGGTAAGCTGATGCAAAGGGGAGTTTTTGTTCCCTGCAGTTGTGTTCCAAGGGTTGTGGGGTCCACAATAGTGAAATAGGGTTCAAGCTAAGCCTAGGGGTTCAAAGATGGGTTGTTAAGCTACACAATAAACCAAGAAGCTAAGCTTATGGCTTCCTAATAAGCTCTGTGTGAGCCTTTGGATTGGTGATCAAATACTGAGTGCTCAGTATTGCTTTTTGAAATAAGATACAAACTAAGGTCCTAGAAGCTATGCTACAATAAGCTAAAGGCTAGACTAAACCTAGATGTGAAAAGGTGAACTAATAAGCTATAAATTAAGCTAATGGTTGAGGTGTGGGGTCTACTGGATTGATAAGAAATCACCACCAAAGTGGTGGTGATGGACTGGGTCTAAATGAGCAGGGCACACTTTTGCCCTGCAAGTGAGTTTGAGGGTCTGTGGATCACAAGGTAAAAATCTTAAAAATATGAAACTTGTTGGAACTTAAAGATGGTCTGATAGAGTATCACTACAACAAATTTCAAACCCTAGATCTTAATACACAATTCTACAAAAATCCCTTAAGTTTTGAGAAAATCAGATAAGAGCAAATTTGACTTTTGAAGAAAACTTGCTAGTTTGACTTATATGAGATTCTAACACTTCTAATTAATTGATTAAGTTGTAATAAGCTATGTTAGACCTAAAATAAGCTAAAACTTAAAGATATGAGCTAATGTGAGGGTTTGTAGGTCACAAATCCTTGACAGTTAACTGTCAAGGGACTTGTAAATGGATTTTGACTTATGGCTTAAAATGGACTTGTTTTCTGGGTTACTCTTACTTGTTTTAGCATAAGTAAAACTATTTAGACCATAATCAACAACTGAAAACTTTATTTAAACCTAGAACTCAGTTAATCCAAACACTCCCTATAAAACTGAAAATGGTGATTTCCAAAGATTTATACTAATTTAATCCATGAAACTGATTTCAAACTTCATAATATCATATAATAAGATTAAATGAACACAAATCAACAGTGATACAAGCATGAAACTTAGAAATGGTATTAATACTACTTGACTATGAGATTTAAGAAAACAAATAACAAGTTATTTCACTAAACAACCTATCAATCTTAAACCATAACTACACTTAAAAACATTAATTAAACTTAAGAAACACAGGAAATGGCAATGATAATCAAGATTAATAAAGATGCAACACAAGATAGTTATGAGATTTTTTATAGAAACTTACAATATTGCTTTCCTGCTCAAACCATGAACCAAGAACTCTTATTTCCTCCCCTGAGGATCTAAACCAATACTCCAAGCTTCCTTATTGCTTCCAAATCAGCTATGAAACCCAGAAATCAAGAACAAATGCCACAGTTGACTTTCTTTGACCAATTTGTAATTTGTGAGATTTTTTATATTAAACTGATTAGTAAGTTACTAAAAGCTTTATTGAGCTTATGGGAGCTTATGTGAGCTTACTCAATCCATTAAACCATACAGAATCAACAACACAACTTATTGAGATTTTTTATATGAAATTGAAAATTGCATTCACTAAGATAATAATACAAACTTGCTTTTTATTAACTTAAAAGATCACTAATACACTGAGAACACTTAAACTGAAACTTGAAAGATTAAAATTACACTTGAACTTTTTAAAACACTAATACGACATACACTTTTAAAATTAAAACTAGATATGCTTCCACATTGCTTCTCTTGATCTTTATAGGCTTCAATTAGGTTTAGAAATATCTTCTGAGCCTTTCCCACTTCATCTGAGCCATCCATTATGTCCAATTGATCAAGACCGTTTAAATTCACTTTTGGCGCCAAAGTCTTACACGTAAACTTGGGGACTACGGTGAACAATTAAGGATAATTGGAGTTATGTGGAGGTGTCAGGAGACAAAAGGGAGGGTTTTTAGGACAAGTTGTTGTTTTATGGAAGAAACAGAGGAAGTAGTATGGTTTGGGGTGAAAATCTGTAGAGAAAGCATTAATTGCTTATGTGGTTTGGTCTGTGAGGTGGAGGTATGAGGTGAGGGTGTAGTTGGTGAGGTGGAAAGGTGAGCAGGTGGTGGAAAACCACCATGGTTTCAGGTAATCAGGGGTGAGGGTGGAAGGTGAACAGTGGTGGTGGTTTTGCCGGTATTTGGTGGGTCAACGCGGGTTTTAAATAAAAAGGGTAGGTTTGGACTGGGCTTATGTTTGGGCTAGGGGTGTGTGTGGGTTGGGTTGGTTTCAGTTTTGGGTTTTATTAATAAAATGGGGTCCGGTTTAGTTATTTAGTGAACAAGGATCAATATTGTAATTTTGACAAAAATGAAGGACTAAAATTGTAATATTTCCCAAACACTCATAAGGGTGTAATTTGCCAAGAACCAATAATACAAGGACCAAATTCATATTTTACTATTTTTCAAAATTACCGGGGACCTTTTCTGCCAATTCCACAAACTCCAGGGACCATTATTGAAAATTTGGATTTTTAAGGGACTGTGTTTGTAATTTCTCAAAAGTTTATCAAAATTGTTCCATTTTGTCATTCATGCATAGTACAAGGGTATTATTTGTAAATTTCCAATTTTGAATACCAGGGACCATTTTTGCCAATTTTGTAACTTGAGGGGTAAAAGTTGCCAGTTTGTGTAAACTTTCATCCAGGGATTATTTTTGAATATTTTTAGTTTCCCAAGGACTTAAGTTGACTTTTCATTTATTTTAAACCTTCAGGGACTAGTTTTGTCAATATTTGAAACTTGAGGGACTGAAACTGCCAATTATGCAAACTTTGTACGTTTTTCATTTGTTTTTGCATATTTTGTATTTGAAACATATAAAACACACTTCTAAGATATTTTAAGTATTATGATGCATTTTTGAGTGTTTTTGTATGTTTTGGCAGTTCAGATTGATACAAAATGATGAGTATTTAGACACTCATCACACATGCAAGACAGATGTGATAAGCGTCGTCAAAAGGCAAAAGAATAACGTGACAAAGATATTCATCTTAATCTCCAACACCAACTTATGGAGCATATTTGGTGTGAACGTGAGGATTTTATGGAAGTAGATGACGACTAGTTTAAGTTATTTACTTATTTTATTTTTCATTTTGTATTTTATTTCATAATTTCTTTTATGTCGTTTTTTTAATGTAATGTCTTTTTTATTTCGTATTGTAATGTTTAATTTTATTAATGAAGTGTTTGAATGTTTGATGAATGAAACTGTTGAGGGTAGTATTTGTAAATTGTAATTTAAAAAAAATGTGGGTCCCAAAGAGTGGTGTTATTTGGTGTTATGATTTTCTGGTGTGTTTTGGTGTTACTACCTCCGTCTCAAAATAATTGTCCATATTTCCTTTTAGGGATGTCTCAAATTAATTGTCCAATTTCCTTTTTAAGTAAAAACTAGAGAATAAAGTAAATAAATATTCTCTTTGAGTGGTTAAAAATTAAATTGGCCCCACTTTTATTAAATTAAGTGATTCTTGTCTCCTGACAATTATTTTGAGACGGAGGGAGTATGTTATTTGGTGTTGAAATGATATGGCGCTAATGTGACGGGTAATTTGGTGTTAACTTGAGTTATGATTCCTTGTGCTCTTATACTGTATTTTAATTTAATATTTAGAAGAGTCATAATGTTTATTTTTATTAAGGCTTGGGTATTAATAGACTGTAAGTACTGTATTGCTAATGCTTACACTTTTTATAGCTATCTTTTAGAAAATGTTTGAAGTATTAATGTTAGATCATTTGATTCTATCTGTAGAATATGGTAGATCGTATATAGGTTTGAATTGATATTTATGGAGTGCTTATAGATTGATGATCATAATATTTTTATGAGGAGTAGTGAAGTTGTTAGTTTTCAATGATAGAAAATATCAAGAAGTCCAAATGTGACAATAAGATTATGGTTTGTCAAATGCTTAGGTATAAAACTTAGAGGTTGTAAGGTGGGTTTGGGGTAAATAAGTTGCACAATTAATATATTACATTGTGTTGTACAAAATTTGTCAAATTCATTATGTTCATCTCTCTTATGGGTGACAAAAGAATATCTATCTATGCTAATAAACTAGAATAATTTACCAGCCCCTAATGCATGCGATGCAATTAATACGCTGACGTGTCTTCGCTGTGATTGGTCGGTTAATTAATGCGTACAACATGCTTATGCGTATATTTCTTCACACCTATAATGCATCACAATACACAGTCATACACGCTCCTTTTTGAGTTAATTTTGTAAAGTATTGAATAGCATTAAACATAAGAGATAAATGTCAATCAACAGTTTCTCATTGATTCAAAATATTTGTGCTACTCCTCTGATTCATTACAAAAATAAATGCATACCGATTTAAAAATTGATTTGTTCTTGAGTCATTCAAATTGGGTGTCTCAATTTAACATTAATTGTCAATTCATTCAAAAAATAAAACAAAAAATCAGTTATGAAATCTTTTGATCTGAAATCATATATTTGACTTCATCTTTATGTCAAACTATGAATTGAAATCATAGTTTTTTGTGAGCTCCATCCAATCGATTTGTTCTATTAGTTTTTTCAATTTAATTTTGTGCCGATTAATTTTGATATGTGTGATTCGATTGTTCTAATATTTTTTTCAATTTGATATGCAGGTGTACGATGCCCTATCTCAAAGTCTCCATTATCATTAGATTAGTAAGTATTCGCATCTATTAGTTTTTTTAGGGTTTTGATTTAAATCCCATATGTGTTATCATCAAGATGTCCATGCATTTGATATTAGATTCACTTGGATGGAGAAATTTATTGGTTGAGATCTCAAACACATACTGTGCACAATTTGTAAGTCTTATTTTTTTGGCTGTAGGAATTAGGATGAGGATTTCAGTACAATTTATGGCCTTTCTTAGATGTTCTTAATCGTTGATTCTCAAAAGGTATTGAGTACCCTTTCTTACGGCCTTGATGTTTTTGAATACGATTGTGTTAAATGTTATGATTCTGGATGTTTTGATTTTGTCGTTAGTCAAGTAGAACTTGTTGAGGCTGTTAAGAGTATATCGGATACGAGGTTTGTATTTGCATATTTCTTTATGTTTTGATTGACCTATGGGATTTAAATTGACATATGGGATTTAAATTCCAACATTTTTTGGCAATTGTTAGTGGTGTCAACAGTTACGGATCCCAAAGGAGACCACAAATTAGAGTATGTTGTTGTAGAAGATGATTGATGCATTGTTAGTCAATCTGAATGAAAGTGTTGACCGGAATATTTGTACTTTGTTCTATGGAGAACATGGTATGTATGTTTCATGATCCATAAAATAGCTATTATTGATTTGTATATGTTACGTTGGATGTCTTCTTGGCCATATGATTATCAATTAGGATGTTTTATGTTCTATACCTTTAGGTTAGAGAGCAAAATCAGTGGCAAGTACGCCATTGTGATTGAGGGGGGTAGAGCAATGAGATAATATTATTTCACAAAAATAAGATAGTTAGCTAATCTCATTTCGAATTATGCTTTTGCAGGCAATATGTGTTGATTAACTGATGCTCCCTTATATCTTCTAGATGTACATGGTTGGCGGGTGAGACTACTGACTTGAATTTATTCAAATAAAGATAAAGGTGCCTACTTTAGCCTGTGATAATCTTGACGAGGCTAAGCGTTTGAGTTGGACTCGGGATAGATTTAAAGGTAAAAGACAACTTATTTATATATGTGAAAAATGTTTTTTTAATAGTTATATAACGGATTTATAGAACAATAATAACTCTTCTGGTGAGCATGGTTCTTTTTATTAGTATACAAACATTGTTCGTTGTGCATTATTGTTAGTTCATTTTTAGTTAATATCATTTTCAAAAGTATCTTTGATGTGAAGACCATCTCATGAAACATTGGGTCGTATAGCCAGTTTACATGTTGATTAGGTGTCAGTTAAACTATCTTTTATATATTTATATTTTCTTAAATTAGTTGTACATACCAATAATATCCTTTTCTTCATATATAAAGTACACCTTAAAATTATGTAACAGTTAAGTGGTTTGGGATGTCATGTGTAAGACAATATTCAATCTGACTGCAATAATCCCGCTTATATGACATTTGTAATGTGCCCAATTTATAATTCGATTAGTAGTGATATTGATGGTTCATCTACTTTATGCTTGATATAGAATCTTACTAAAGTGCATCCTGAACAACACGGAAGGGTAGTCGTAGCAAAGGAAAGTTTGTACGATTGTTAAGAGAGGCGTAAATGTACCAATGCATAATTTCATTTTCGTCTCAATGAAGATAGGGCATGTAAATTTTGAAATAGTGTTGTTCATTAGGCATGCAAAGTAAAAATCATTTTTTGACTGGACATTGTTTTATGAATACTAACTCCATGAAACGCTGTTAATTGTGAAACTACAACATATGCTCACTACATAATATAAGAAACTAAGAGTTTATGGTTTATGGGTCACTGATAAGCTTCTAAAGTTGCTGATAGTTTATGGGTGATTGATCCTGATGGTTTATGGCCGGGTCATTGATGTATATTGAGTTGTTTATGTAATCCTGTTTGACGCACCAAATAAGAAAGAAACTAAGTTTTTGACAAAAAGGTTTTATTTTTTTTTCTGTTTCGACATGTACTAAGATTTAGTAAGTTTGTGAAGTCTTTCTCTGAAAGTAAGCATTCTTTTGTAGCCGGATAATATTGCTATTTATTATGCAGGCAATGAAGTTAGAATGATAAGTACGTGAATATTAAAGCTGGACAATGTTCCGCAGTGTGCTGAGAATTAGTTAGAATTGTCATGTGTAAAATCTTCACACTAATGTATGTAATATTTAAAGGTGTTTATAGAACATGGAGAGCTTAAAAGGGGCGGAAGGGTTCCTTTGTATAGTGTATCGTTACCGTATCATGTATTCGGTCTGGTCATTACAAGGCTTCATTTGGCATGAAATAGATATTTTTATAATTGGCAGGTTCTAAGTGCTCATTTACGTGCTTATATTCAAGCGTTGGAAAAAATACAACTAGATAGAGCAGGTCCCACTGATTTGATCGGTGTTCACACCAAAAGTACAAGCCTTTTTCAAGAGGAAGAGAACCCTTGAAAAATTGATCTGCTATCTTTGCTCTTAGAGACAGGATAAGTGTTCTGAAGGTCTAATTTTGCTACCTGAACAAGTTATTATATCTTAATTCTAAGTATTATTGCTTGCTTTCCTGTCACCTATCATAACAATGGATGTTAATTCTAAGTATTATTGCTTACTTTCTTGTCACCTGTCACCTGTCACCTGTTACCTGTCACCTGTCATAACAATGGATGTGTGGTCACTTTTGGTTGTAGGATTTGTTTCTTCATGTGGATGTAGGTTAAGACGTTATGCCACAATGCAACGAAAATACCTATGGATGACAACAATGATCAGGTATGACCAAATATGTTAACATTCTCTATGTTTTAAGTATATTGTTATTATGGGATTTTTCCCTGATTGGTTCAATTTTGTTCAATTTTGTACACCAGCTCCTCAGCAGACAACATCTTTAGAAAGGTATAATATGTTGTAGTTGGAACAGATGTTGGTGAAAGTAGCATTTGAGACTACAAGGTAAAAAATGCTTTTGGTGGTTTATTTACTTTTCTTTGAAGTGATAGAAAAAGGAACATCACGATTTTGTTGAAATCAATGTTTGTTATCTAATATGTGTGCAGTTCAAACTAATCCCATGCCACAGAGTTTATGTTACGTTGCGTGAAATTGCTAAACATATGACCATTCAACTATTTTGTTACGACGAGAATAAAGAAGATTGTTGCTGATAACAATACAATAAATTTTGGAATTTATCCTACAAATGTTTATCTCAGGTGACGAGTTTATTCTCATTATAATGTGTTATGTCTTTTTGGAACTGTTTTCTAAATGCCCATTTGTTTATTGCAGATATCAAGACATCCAAATTGGCTTACCGTTTGAGGCAGATATGGCGTGAAGGTTGCATTGACTTTTTATAATTCTTTCCCATTGCGTATGTGCTATATAAAATTATCATTTGTAACTCAGACTTGAAGCTTTTGTTATGTCTCTGATATGGTAAGCGATAACTTTAACATCATTATTGACATCAGTATTTCCAGCATTATAACCATTTCAGTAGCCATAGTATCACGGATAAAAAGCCAAATAAAATTGTCATTTTGTGGGTCTAATTTATATGTTATGAGAAAAACAAAGAATTTAATACCATCCCTCCTTCTTACACTTCTTCTTTTGTGGGTCCATTTAAATTGTTCTCTTTGTGGTGTTTACATGTGACTTACACAGAAACACATCCCTCCTTCTTACACTTGACAAATCTTTGTGCAATTGTTGGAGATATATGTTTGATTATGCTCAATATTCCCAACCCATATAATAGATTACATTAATCTTTAGCTCACCATTACTTATGTTATATACACATAGATTAAAGGTGGAAAAGTAAGTGTGTGTCGCCCAACAACCGCGGGTCAAACTTATAATTGTTTTGTACCTGTTAAAACAGGTTAGGTTTATCTCATTTTCTTTATTTATATAAAAGTTGAGTCTTCTAGTTAAGATTACAAGATTTTTTATTTCTAAGAATAAACTAATCTTATGGTTAAAATGATTAAGGGAATTTGTTCACAAAAACTAAATATTGTGTTCTGAAGCTAATTTTATGAATTTCGGCCAATGTGTACTTTATTAATTTTCTGTTGAGAGAATTCAATGCTTAAACTTAGCGCTACTTTCTTTTTTGTTTTGCCAGTTATTTTCTCATATAGCATCAAATTCTGTGTTGAAGCCCATAGGTCATTTTTACACAATTGCCTCTTGCTGACAAGTATCCACCCGTTTGTGCTTGAGAATTTGTAGAAGAACTATCTGTGGTTAACCTTAAAGGAAACAAAGGAGAGCTTTAGTGAGTCTTTTGGTGAAGAAAGGTACTATAGATGCCATGCCGAAAAAACCAAGAAGTTGAAGCTGAATTATGTATTTTAGTGAAAATCAAGACCTAATGTTCAGTTAACAAATTTGTACTTCATTTATACCTTCAAGGATGGTAAAATTGAAGGCTATTCTCAGCCTACTTTATAAAATGATTTCATGGGTTTGCAAAACTTTATTTCAGGAATGACTTTATTTCCTTCTTGATTGAACTTTGCTTAGTCTAAATAATTTGTGTAGATAATTTTTTAGTTTTGCATTTTATAGGTATAGAGGAAATTGTAAAGTTTTAAATTAAAGATGCACGTAATTCCTTAACGAGTAATTGTTGTTTATTACTTATATTGTTAACATTGTAACGATTTGTAGTTTGTGTATCTTTTCTGTTAGTAAATATAAAAATTGTGAAGTTTTAAAATAAAGATGGAAGGTGTTATTTCACAACTGGGTTCTGATCACACCAAACACAAGTTTGGTTGTACTAAATGCTAGGAGTTGAATTTTCTTTCTTGAAAGAGTAGTTTACATTAGAAATGGGATATGGGATTGCACTCATTTCAAATATGTATCGAGTGTCATAAGGTTGTTCTCTCAATCTTATAATAGATTCATTTTATAATATATTTTTCTTGGGCAGTACGCACGTTGGTTGTCAATGATATATCGAATGTTTCTAATATGATGCTATAGTTAATAAATACTATGTATGTAAATCCGTACAACGTTGAACTTAAATTTTGTAGTCAAAGTATGCATAAGAAATGAATAGATGTTGAAGTACTTCATTGTAGATAACGTTTTTATTATAAGTCTAATTTGCATACCGGGTCTCATATAGTCCTTTACTTTTCATATAAGGTGAATGCCCACATATGATCATTCACATATGTAAATGCGGATATTAGATCGCTTAATCTTAAAGAGTAAGACCATAGAAATCAATGATCATGCTCCCAAGTCACGTGGATTCCACGGGTCCTTTTGAATAAATGTTTGAAGCTGTTGACTTTCGTTTTTTTCCTTATTTTGTTTACACACTTATTATTATTATTATTATTATTATTATTATTATTATTATTATTATTATTATTATTATTATTATTATTATTATTATTATTATTATTATTATTATTATTATTATTATTATTATTATTATTATTATTATTATTTGCATGATCTCTTCTAAAAATCCGTGGATTTCACGGGTCTATAAGTTATGTACAATATATATATTACATGTTTTGTGGCATTTTTTTTATTTACACTTATTATAAATCTCAAACATCTTTTACTTACTTTTTTTTATACTTATTAGGCGTTCACGGAATTGACCTTTTGTTGAAGTGTTAGAATGGTCACTACATGCATTTGCTTCTCAAGTCAAACATATTGGAGATCAAGAGGCAATGAACTTTTATGACACAGATATTTACAAGCAGTGTTGCAAAAATTGGCCTACAAGGCCGATTAATCGGCGATTACAAGCTGAACGGCCTTAGACCTTGGAGCGAATTACAAGGTAATCGGCCGATTAATCGGCTTTGGACCTTGGAATCGGCGATTAATCGGCCAAAAATCGCTACACGGCCCTCGACCGCCTCGGGACCGATTCACGATTTTTGCAACATTGTTTACAAGCATTGTATTTTATACTTTCAGTCATAACTTATTGTTCCGTTACAAGAAACTTTTATAGCATTTACGTTCGTTGTTCTTTTTTACTTTATTCACGTACTTATATTTTTTTAATCAAAAACCTTCTAAAATCCCTTTGATTCCAAGGGTCTATAAGCTAGTTTTTAATATTTCAGTGATAAATTAATAACAATAATCATGTTTAATTAGCCTTAATGGCTTTTAAAACCTTATGTATATCAAACTCCAAAATGTCAAATAGTATTAAAAAATGTCAAATATTAAGTTCAATGGGCATGCTTTGCACGGCCAAAAAGAATTACCTAATATATATACACACACACACACATACACACACACACACACACACACACACACACACACACATATATATATATATATATATATATATATATATATATATATATATATATATATATATATATATATATATATATATATATATATATTTTGAACGGCAGAAATTATATAAAAAAAACGGAACCGCTAGCAAGGAACTAGAGATCACCAAAAACAACAAGACAAAAAGAGAAAAACAACGAAACGCAAAGCTAAAACGCTACAAAGAAAACGATAGCTAGTAACATCGATAGCTAATACACGTAATGAAACGACTCAGAACTTTAACTGCGAGGATAGCAAGAGAGGTTAGAAAAAAACTCGCGCCAATTACGGTTACCCAAGACACGAGAAAAAACCTCCATCCACGAAGGCCGCGCCACCGGTTTTCACTTCGCGATGTTTTTATTGCTAGACCCAAACAAGTTCTGAGATGTCGATACTCCACATCAGACAACATTAAGTACCGAACGGCTTCACTATCCACCTTTCCCAAACAATATCTGATTTCCTGTCTCTACTCTGAATCCATAAGAAAGCAGTCGACATAATGGTACTGAAAATTTCATCGCTGTCTAACATAATGTTATTGTGAACACAATTATTTCGGACCTTCCAAATATACCACCACCAAATAAATAAAATACCTTCAATAACCTTGCTCGATTTGAAAGGTAGCCACATTCCATCTAGCCAAGAAAGAACGGTTTTTGGTTCACCATTTGGTATATCCAAACCAAGCCAATTGCTTATCTTTGAGCGCGTGGCAGTGACAACCCGGCAATCTTGAAAGATATGCGTAGAGATGTCAATTCTGGCCTTACATTGAAGACAACGGATAGTGTTAACATCTATACCTCGAGACCATAAATTAGCAAAAGTCGGAATGCTATCACGCAACAATCTCCACACAAACACGTTAACTTTTTTCGGGATAAGAACATTCCATCGGGACTTAGAATGCCGCTGCTGCTGGTCCGATTTATGATCAATAAGTCTTCGAAGCTGAGCAACAATAAAAACCGAATTATGGTTAAGACGCCATCTCCATTTATCATTACTATCTTGTAGACTTTTAGGAAGAATATTGCACATGTTATTTAATTGTTGAAGTTCACTCCCTGTACGTATTTGCCTGCGCCACGCCCAATGATAATTATGGTCTACAATTCTATCTTTAATCATGCAATTCTTTTCCTTTTCAAGAGCAAACAGCCGTGGGAATAACAAAGCAAGTGGTTTGTCTCCAATCCAATCATCTAGCCAAAACTGAGTTGTAAATCCGTTTCCTACATCTCTTTTAATCAACTCACCATTAATAGATGGAATAGCATGGACATGTCTAATAGCAGTAGCAATCTTATTCCACATCCCGTTGATAGTAGCTGAGCACTTAATGAAACAATCCACGCCATGAATAGCCTTAATTACCCGAGTCCAAAGAGAGTCCGGAGAAGATAAAGCCCTCCATCTCCATTTATATAATAACGCAAGATTCATCGCCTCAAGACTCCCAATTCCCACTCCCCCATCCTCTTTAGCAGCCAAGACATCAGCCCACTTGACCCAAGCAATTTTGTGTTTGTTTCCCGGACCACCCGCACTTCCCCAAAAGAAGGCGGACCTGAAAGCTTCTAATTTCGTATTCACCTGTTTAGGAAGACGAAAAAGAGAAAGAAAATACACCCCTAAAGAACCGAGAACAGAAGAAACCAACGTCGATCTACCTCTAATGGATAACAAATTTGCTTTCCATGTCGACAATTTTTTTTGAAATTTTGCCACAATCGGATCCCAAGTAAACACACTCCCCACTCTCGTACCAATGGGGATACCAAGATATTTAAAAGGAAGAGTTTCTGGTTTGCACCCATGTCTTTTAGCAGTTCGCTCCACCTCATCTTTTTTAATACCAATGCCCAAAATTGAAGACTTATACAGATTAATTTTTAGACCCGAAATACAATGAAAGAACTTCAAAGCTTTTGTGACATTCATCAAATTCCTCTTGGACCATTCACCAACAAGAATGACATCATCTGCATAAAACAAATGCGAAATGAAGACCTGGTTAATATTAGCACATTTAAATAACCCAGAAGTAACCATGTTGTCAATGGCCATATGCAACCCCTCCATAGCGATGATAAAAAGAAAAGGTGCCATCGGATCTCCTTGACGTAAACCACGTTGAATAGGAAATTCCTCGCTCGGGCTTCCATTAATTAAAACAGAAGAGTAAGCAGAAGAAAGACAGGCCTTGATCCACGACACCCATTTATTGCCAAAACCCATAGCCGTAAGGATGCTAAATAAATACTCCCAATCCAAAGAATCATAAGCCTTAGCAAAATCGATCTTAAACAACATCAAACCTTTCTTCTTCGCTCTTACCCTACCATCCAAAATAATATATCATAGGGAATGGAAATTCCCCTTACACTTGAATTTTTACATACTTTACAATAAACTAATCTATTGATTCGAATTAAGATAATCAAAACACTTAGAGTACTTTTAAGATTAACGTACATATGGGGGTAATAAATGATGTTCTTCCCCATTACTCCATAAAATAAGTACTTTACCCATGAGTCCCAATCGTCCCAAAACAATATGTACAAGGATATGACTCGACTTAGCAACCATGTAATCAATTAGATAATTAACTTAGGGTTTAACAAATAACAATAATGCACTAAAGATGAGTGCATACACGGAAGGCTAAGGCGATTTGGGTGTACATTTAAGTGGAGTGTAACAAATTCTTTCTTTAAGTAAAATGCTTAAAGTTAGAAACGAAAAGATAGGCTCGGAGGGGTGTACTAGGGGTTTCGTGTACTAAAAATGAGTACAACGCTAAGGTGTGGGAAAAATTAGTTGACTTAACTAGCCAAGTAATATGACTTAAATGGTCAAGTAATTATGATACGGGTTTAACACAAGGGTGATTCTAATGCCTCTTATCATGTAGTAAATCCTACTACACGAATGTAGTCTCACTAGCGGTCTCGGGATGCATCACTAACGCAAGCTCTAGAATCTAAATGCTACCGGTACACTCATAAGCACTAATAATAAATGCTTTTCCTATCAAATCTAAAGGCGAACCTCACATATTTGGGTGGAAAATTTTTCTGAATGGTACGGTTATGTGCTAGTCATACAATCTCCTATCCATGAGACGCTTGCTATGGCTAAAGTTTCACTCCTAAATGTTGTAAAAAATTTTAAATTTGGCGCTAAAATTACACTAACAAGTATTTCTCATAGTTTTATTACACATCTACTATCAAACAAACAAACTCAAGCGAAAGTGTATCTGTAAGGTATCATCATTTTACCCTCCCCTTACACTTAGGATGAACATTGTCCCCAATGTTCAAGTAAAGAATGTAAAAGTGAAAAAGTAAAAAGAATGAAATCAAATACTCCCCTGATTCGCTCAGTATTTATAATAAGGTGGCCAGGTTAGATCTTCCTCCAAGAAAATGAACAATCAAAGCTTCTCTTCCAGAAAAATAAATCATCTTCTTGTCATACATAACCTGTAAATCCTGAGAAAACAGACAAGACAACCTCGCATAAAATCGGCGGTAATCTACATAAGTTACTAAATCCTAAAAAACAAAATAAGATTTAATGCTTGTGGAATGAAGTTTGCAGATTTCCTGGAGATTATAGAACTTAATAATTCAACAAAAACTTTAAAACTCCGTTAGAAAAACAAAACTGGTAAAATTTCCAGATTTTTACACGTGACGCCGTCAAGAGCAAGCTCACGACGCCGTCAGAAGTGACCTGCAGAAATTCTTGTGTTAAGTTTCTGAAAAATTTCTGGAAAAACTTGGTCCTACTTCCTGGAAAATCCTGCAAAACTTCATTATGACTCGATACAAGCATTTGACTCTAAAAAAATACGAATATTGACTCCTCCCAAACCAACCAGTCAGCCGTGTGCAGCTGTTAGGCCCACCTGGGAGAGAGTGCAAGTTAATATTGACCGTGGAAGTACAGGAAAATCCCCGGGTCGTTAAATCCCAACGAGATTGAAATTGTATTTGTAAACGGATAGGAAAGTGAGTGGTACTGAGGACAGTAACAAAGATGATATGAGGGTTGATTATACTACTGATTGCTTGATATTTGGAAAATATGAAATTATAACAGAAATACAGATATGAGCACAAAATCAGATAATCAGATAACATACAGAGAAAAGTGGTATTTAACAAGTTACAAACTACAGGGGCTAAAAGTGAAACTTTTGAAAACTTTAATATTAAAGAAAATAGAAAATGAAATTGAAATTATGAAAATGATTATTATAATATTTAATATTTATTTAATTAATAAAACTAATTAAAATCTAATTAAAAACTTAATTTAAATTAACTAAAAATAACAACTATTACAAATAAACCTAAAAATTTATAAAAATAATTTTTAAACCTAACTAAGAACTTGAAGAAAGTATAAAAAATGAAAATAGATATTTTTGTCTTTTTATGAGTATTTTATTAATTAATAACTATTTAACTTAATTAAACTATTTTAACTATTTTAAATTACTATTAATACTAAATTACCTTAGAAAATTATGATAAAATTTATAAAACTATTTAAACACTACAGGAATATTACAAAAATTATAAAAACTTGCTAAAAATTAAATTTAAGCTAATTGACTAATTAATTACTTATTAATTAATTTTAAGCTAATTTAATTAATTTAAATAAAAAATTATAAAATGAACAGTGGAAATTATGAAACTATTTTTTAAAAGTCTTAACTACTTTATAAAACTTAGGAAAAATATAAAATTCTACTTTAGTTGATTAAAATTAAAGAAATCTATTTAATTATTAATATTACCTATTTAATTATTTAAACTAGTTTTAAATCTAATAAATAGTAAACTGCTTAGGAAAATTCTAAGAAAATTATTTTAACTACTTTAAGGTACTAAGTAATTTATAAAATTATAAAATTGGACAAGTGCTTATTAATAAGCTAAAATGAAAATTAATTAGATAATTTCTATTAAATAGAAGCTATCACTATTTTTATGTTTGCTTTTTCTGGTTTTTCTTTTATAAAACTACTTAAATACTTAAATAATGAAACTTTAATAAAGACAACTACTTTAGAACCTTGAAATAAGCACTGAGAATGCTTATAAGCTTATACAGTTGACTATGGTTGACTAAACTAGGAAATAAGCTAAGTTGAGGTTATGTGGGGTCCACTATGATGAAATCTGGTTTATCTAAGTTAATTACACCTAATTAAGCTAAATATGGTGAGATAAGCTCCTAGGATAAGCTGGAAATCCCAAATAAGCACTTGCTTATTTCTCTTCTGACTCAGAAATGGGACAGAGTTTGGGGACAAGTTTAGGTGGGGTCCACTGATCTATAGGTCAAAATAAGGGTCAAGTTTTGAACCTGGGTAGGAGGGGGGTTGTACTAAGCTAAGTAGAAGGTGTGGGGCCCACTGAGTTGGGTTGCAGCCACCACTAAAGTTGGTGGTGTGGTGGTGGTAAGCTGATGCAAAGGGGAGTTTTTGTTCCCTGCAGTTGTGTTCCAAGGGTTGTGGGGTCCACAATAGTGAAATAGGGTTCAAGCTAAGCCTAGGGGTTCAAAGATGGGTTGTTAAGCTACACAATAAACCAAGAAGCTAAGCTTATGGCTTCCTAATAAGCTCTGTGTGAGCCTTTGGATTGGTGATCAAATACTGAGTGCTCAGTATTGCTTTTTGAAATAAGATACAAACTAAGGTCCTAGAAGCTATGCTACAATAAGCTAAAGGCTAGACTAAACCTAGATGTGAAAAGGTGAACTAATAAGCTATAAATTAAGCTAATGGTTGAGGTGTGGGGTCTACTGGATTGATAAGAAATCACCACCAAAGTGGTGGTGATGGACTGGGTCTAAATGAGCAGGGCACACTTTTGCCCTGCAAGTGAGTTTGAGGGTCTGTGGATCACAAGGTAAAAATCTTAAAAATATGAAACTTGTTGGAACTTAAAGATGGTCTGATAGAGTATCACTACAACAAATTTCAAACCCTAGATCTTAATACACAATTCTACAAAAATCCCTTAAGTTTTGAGAAAATCAGATAAGAGCAAATTTGACTTTTGAAGAAAACTTGCTAGTTTGACTTATATGAGATTCTAACACTTCTAATTAATTGATTAAGTTGTAATAAGCTATGTTAGACCTAAAATAAGCTAAAACTTAAAGATATGAGCTAATGTGAGGGTTTGTAGGTCACAAATCCTTGACGGTTAACTGTCAAGGGACTTGTAAATGGATTTTGACTTATGGCTTAAAATGGACTTGTTTTCTGGGTTACTCTTACTTGTTTTAGCATAAGTAAAACTATTTAGACCATAATCAACAACTGAAAACTTTATTTAAACCTAGAACTCAGTTAATCCAAACACTCCCTATAAAACTGAAAATGGTGATTTCCAAAGATTTATACTAATTTAATCCATGAAACTGATTTCAAACTTCATAATATCATATAATAAGATTAAATGAACACAAATCAACAGTGATACAAGCATGAAACTTAGAAATGGTATTAATACTACTTGACTGTGAGATTTAAGAAAACAAATAACAAGTTATTTCACTAAACAACCTATCAATCTTAAACCATAACTACACTTAAAAACATTAATTAAACTTAAGAAACACAGGAAATGGCAATGATAATCAAGATTAATAAAGATGCAACACAAGATAGTTATGAGATTTTTTATAGAAACTTACAATATTGCTTTCCTGCTCAAACCATGAACCAAGAACTCTTATTTCCTCCCCTGAGGATCTAAACCAATACTCCAAGCTTCCTTATTGCTTCCAAATCAGCTATGAAACCCAGAAATCAAGAACAAATGCCACAGTTGACTTTCTTTGACCAATTTGTAATTTGTGAGATTTTTTATATTAAACTGATTAGTAAGTTACTAAAAGCTTTATTGAGCTTATGGGAGCTTATGTGAGCTTACTCAATCCATTAAACCATACAGAATCAACAACACAACTTATTGAGATTTTTTATATGAAATTGAAAATTGCATTCACTAAGATAATAATACAAACTTGCTTTTTATTAACTTAAAAGATCACTAATACACTGAGAACACTTAAACTGAAACTTGAAAGATTAAAATTACACTTGAACTTTTTAAAACACTAATACGACATACACTTTTAAAATTAAAACTAGATATGCTTCCACATTGCTTCTCTTGATCTTTATAGGCTTCAATTAGGTTTAGAAATATCTTCTGAGCCTTTCCCACTTCATCTGAGCCATCCATTATGTCCAATTGATCAAGACCGTTTAAATTCACTTTTGGCGCCAAAGTCTTACACGTAAACTTGGGGACTACGGTGAACAATTAAGGATAATTGGAGTTATGTGGAGGTGTCAGGAGACAAAAGGGAGGGTTTTTAGGACAAGTTGGTGTTTTATGGAAGAAACAGAGGAAGTAGTATGGTTTGGGGTGAAAATCTGTGGAGAAAGCATTAATTGCTTATGTGGTTTGGTCTGTGAGGTGGAGGTATGAGGTGAGGGTGTAGTTGGTGAGGTGGAAAGGTGAGCAGGTGGTGGAAAACCACCATGGTTTCAGGTAATCAGGGGTGAGGGTGGAAGGTGAATAGTGGTGGTGGTTTTGCCGGTATTTGGTGGGTCAACGCGGGTTTTAAATAAAAAGGGTAGGTTTGGACTGGGCTTATGTTTGGGCTAGGGGTGTGTGTGGGTTGGGTTGGTTTCAGTTTTGGGTTTTATTAATAAAATGGGGTCCGGTTTAGTTATTTAGTGAACAAGGACCAATATTGTAATTTTGACAAAAATGAAGGACTGAAATTGTAATATTTCCCAAACACTCATAAGGGTGTAATTTGCCAAGAACCAATAATACAAGGACCAAATTCATATTTTACCATTTTTCAAAATTACCGGGGACCTTTTCTGCCAATTCCACAAACTCCAGGGACCATTATTGAAAATTTGGATTTTTAAGGGACTGTGTTTGTAATTTCTCAAAAGTTTATCAAAATTGTTCCATTTTGTCATTCATGCATAGTACAAGGGTATTATTTGTAAATTTCCAATTTTGAATACCCAGGGACCATTTTTGCCAATTTTGTAACTTGAGGGGTAAAAGTTGCCAGTTTGTGTAAACTTTCATCCAGGGATTATTTTTGAATATTTTTAGTTTCCCAAGGACTTAAGTTGAGTTTTCATTTATTTTAAACCTTCAGGGACTAGTTTTGTCAATATTTGAAACTTGAGGGACTGAAACTGCCAATTATGCAAACTTTGTACGTTTTTCATTTGTTTTTGCATATTTTGTATTTGAAACATATAAAACACACTTCTAAGATATTTTAAGTATTATGATGCATTTTTGAGTGTTTTTGTATGTTTTGGCAGTTCAGATTGATACAAAATGATGAGTATTTAGACACTCATCAAATATACATGTTCATTTAATTATTGTGGAGAATCATGATCGGTTTGTTTCTTAAAAACATATTTGGGGTTTCCTCTTACACTTATCTTTTGCGAAATACCTTTGGATGAAGTTAAGACTAAGCCAAACAACCAAAATAAAGTATTTTCATCACTTTAGTTTTGAAACATGATCTACCAACAATAAAAATAAAGCATGCATACGGAAGCAAATAATAATCAAACAAATAAAACAAATGAAAACACACAAGACATGGTTGCCTCCCAAGAAGCGCTTGTTTTTGTTCGAGTTACGAGCCTGACTCTACCCTTATTTAATAGAAATAGGGGAGGTTTTCCCTACACTTAGGTTTAAGTGCTGGTAGAAGTGGCGATAAATACCCTTAGGGTGGAAATATGCCACGTGAAGTAAGAGTGGCGGATGAATTATATGCTCAAAAGGGTGTGCTCCTATCATCATAACCTTACCTAATTCAATCGGGTTAATGGGTGGATTAAGATTTTCTCCTAGAAAGGGATCATTTTCTATCAACTTCGAGAGACTACTAGTTGGGGATCCATCTTGACCTAATAAACCCGGTTTAAACCCATAATATTTCTTATGATCAATCATAAATGGGTGATGTAAGCATGTAAGGTCATTTTCCACTCCTATATTGGCTTCCTCTCTACAAGGCTTAGAGTCCACTACCTTTATCCTAAGACTACCTGGACTATATGGTTTGATGGGTGACTCGGAACCTATTTCAATTCCTAAATTTTCATCCAAGGATGGAAGATTAGGTAACGGTTTTGGTTGAGGCTCCGGTTCATCAAAACTAGGAACTTCCCTAGAACTAAGAGTAAGGTTATCATTATAAGTATTCAAACCTATATCCTCTAGTTGTGTTTGGTCCAAGGGCTCTACCTCTATTGGGGTTCCTATAGTCTCTTCTACTTCATCCGAATAAGTCACGGGTGGTGTATATGCTTCAAATGATGGTAGGACTTGTGGGGTACTTGGTGGGCTTAAATTTTCAACTCTATTCTCCATCTTATCAAGATTACCAATGTGCTCAGCTTGTATTGTGGTGAAATCAAACCACCCCGTGCACCCAGTTATCTCATCTATACGCTTATCCCCAAACAATCTTCTTGCTTGTTCCCTTAAACTTGCTATCAATTGATCTGTAACAACGTTTGTTGGGTTGTCCATTTTTTTGGCAAGTATGGCACAATTCTCTATGGTTTCCCATGCTTCATTAACACTTAATCCCCAAAGGTCCCCATCTGCGGCATGGTCAATGTCCATTTTGGTATAGTGGTCGACACGATGGTAAAATATTTCAATTTGGGACCACATATCGAAATTATGATGAGGGACTTTTCGGAGTAAATATTTAAAACGAGCCCATGCATCATAGATAGGTTCATCCTCATGTTGTTTAAACATCAAGATGTCATTTGGAGTGGGTGAATTTCGTGGTTGGTAGTATGGTGGATTCGCGTTCTCCATAATGGCTAACGGAATAGTCAATGGAAAGGTTTTTACAAACAAAGACACAAAGAAAAGATAGACTAAAGAAAACCTAAAAATAAAAATAAAATCTTACTAGAAAGAAATCTAGCAAGTAGACCTAATAAAAAGAAATTCTAACCTAGACAATAACTATTCCCCGGGCTGCGGCGCCAAAAACTTGGTATGCGTAGGGATTGCACCAGGCTTTACCTCTCAAGGGATCTTGAGAAGCTTACAACCCCCACCAGGCAGTGTACCTGATCGATGTAGTATAGTATAATGACAAGTACCGGGGGATTGATCGTTCAGCTAGGAATAGTGTCGCTAGGATTAGAAAACCTAAGTACTAGATCTAGAGATGAGGGGTGATTCTTTTTGTATTTTTATATTTTTTAGAAAGCAAATTAAAATCTCGGGTTTGAAGGATTTAGGCGGAATTAGTTGCTAGTCAACTAACCCAATACTAAAGATGCAATCAAAATAAAATACTAAAAATGAAAATAAAACTATATTAAACTAAAGTTGTGAGCAATATTTGGGAGAAATGTGTTTACTTAGATTTCACTACTCCCTAGATATCTTTTACACGTAAATTACTTGTTATAGTTGCGTGGATGACGGATTGTATTCCTTAATACCATTCATGGGGTGGCGTACTTACTTCCCCAATCCTATGAGTGCCTACTTCACTCCTATGTCGAGCCTGCATGAAGCTCCTAACATGGGATCATTAGAATTTACTCATGCATTAAATACAACCAATAAAACCTAGTACACATCAGTTCATGTTTCCTAAGACGTTCAAGCATGTTACACAATGGAGATCTGCTAGTTTTCTTAAGCCTAACATTGAAATCATTCATCCAATACAACCATAAACAAGTAATCAACACATAATCAACATCTAGGTTTCATTAGATCTAAGCAAACACAAGATAAATCTAGCCTAGCATGTTGAAATCAAGACAAGCACAAGATATAGACAACCAACACATAGACATATTGATTGAATTAAGAGAAGACTTATTTCAATAGCACATGTTAGGATTCAAGGGTTGAAAACCCTTGAAAAACTGTAAAATTCGTACAAGGTTCGGCCCTAGGGTTTCTCCACACAAGTTCCTCTCTAATGAATGAAAATTAGAAAACTATATATAGATATTAGGAGGTGACGGCGTCAAGAACAAGGGGCTGACGCCGTCATCTCGCCGCCAAATAAATCCTCGGACTGCCTAGATCTACATCTGACGCCGTCTTGTAGTCCTCTTTTGTAGGCCGTCACACTTTTAACTCTTGATGCTCTACTTGTGACGCCTTCATGTTTGTACTGGGTCGTCATGGTTTTTACTCTTGACGCCGTCAGGAATGTCTTCTTGACGCCGTCATACACTATTTCCAGCATGGAAAATTAAGTCTTTGGCGTTTTCTTCACTTTTATGCTCCAAAAACGTCCGAATTGCTTCCTTTTCCAGATTTCACTCCCAAAGTACCTAAAATCACAAAAGGAACGATTTAGGGTAGTATTTGATCAAATAAATTCAATTCCGGGCTTAAATGACCCCCTAAAAGTGGTTCATTTTTCGCCTCATCAGGTCCTTGCTTGGTTCAGCCTCAAGGTCAACGCAAACCAACAAGAGGTGACGAGGCTGTGATGAAGCTATACTCTTTTGTGCTACAAGTCCGACTGACAAACGAATTGAGGAGGGGCAAACCCCCCTTATGTTAATCCTTTTTTTAAAATCCAATCGGCTCACTCTCACAACCCACCATTCAAACAAATCACATCAAAAATCAAAAGGGATAGCTGTGGTGGGTTCCTGCTTGGATCGGTTTGATCTTGCTTGTATTCAATTCCTTTTGTTGGTTTCATCTCGTCAATCAATCCACAATATTGTAAGGGTTTCTTCAATTTCCTCCCTATTCTGTAATTTGTTAATGTTACTTGTTAATGAACTCGCGACTGGAATTATTGTTACAAACGGCGATGATATTGACATATTTTTTTTTTACCATTGTCAACCGATTTTACTTGTTCTTGTGAAACTGATTCGTTATTGTTGTTGTTGTGTGGCAAGTGAATTAGATTGGCTTGAGATTTGGAAGTGCTTATTTGATATACTAAACGACTACATATAAATTTCTAAGGACTTATTACACATATTTTTGGCTTCAAGTAATTAAAAGGAAAACTAGATCTATAAAACTTAAGTATTGGTTCATATTGGAAGTGCTTGTTTTAAAGCTTATCTTTTGGCTTATTTACAAAAATGTAAGTGTGGTTCATCTTAATGTGTTCGACCCACAGTCCAAAACAGTAGGTACCTTTTTGCTTTGTTCTTCTTTCCTTGCAACATCAAATGGGTATGTTTGGTTTTGTACCATGTGGTAAATGCAAAACACTAATAAATTATCACACTTTTTAGAGAAAGAAAAACTGTCTTGTGTTGGTTTTTGTCGTGGGTCGAACCACAGTGGATGAAGCTTGGTTTTGATGTCGCTCTTTTGGCACACTTTACAATCACAATTACAAAGCAATAAAATGGTTATAAGATAAAACTTGTTTGTTCTTGTTGTGGCCAAATCCCATCAGTGGATATCCCTTTCTTGTGGTTCTTATACATATATTTTCATTCACCTAAATGGCAAACTTAATGTTTGGGTTACTCACTGTGGTAAAATAGTCAGTCAGGTTCGTAACAATTGTTTTTTTTTTGTTTAATCAAAAACTATGGTGGGATTTGCTTATTGTGAGTTCGGTTTTGGGTTTCTTTTGGCTACCCATCCTTGCGACACCCCACACCGAGATGTCTCGGGTTCGAGTCTCGGTGTGGCCAAATCCCTTTCTTCAATAATTATGTGTGTTGATATTACTTAGTTACCATGCAACATTTTTCTTTTATTCTTTTCTTTGATTATGTGTCAACACAACAGGTACACTAAAAAACCTTCTTTGGATAAACTAAATCTGTGTTTGGACTTGGACTTGGACTTGGACTTACACTTGTTGGTTTCAAAACATGGGCCTGGGTGGGTGTGTTGAGCCCAACAGGCGAAAGGGTGCGTTGGGTGCAAACAAACCAGAACAGATTTGTTAACTTTGTGACACATATAAAATTTTGGTGATATAAAAATAACAGAGTGCGTTTGAGTTGAAGTTGAAGTTGAACAAAACAAATGTATATAAAATCTTTTGTTATCTAAAATAACATAGGTGTATAACAACTGATGTATTGTACACATGGATTGTCATTTTTATCGAGTCACGACCACTTGTTTTCTTCAACTCGTTTCACGACCCGTTCACAACCCACTCGGCTTGTCTACTCCCGACAATAATTTACAAAATACTCTAATTTATTAAACATATTTTATAAACGGATTATAAACTATAATCGAAACTTAATCATTCGCCAATATCTTATCTAATGATAGATCTATTTATTTTAATTCTAAAAATAATATAACGGGTTATTAATTATTACCACACTTAATCATCTCGTTTAAACTAAAACCTTACACGGGTCATGACCGATTTTCTAAAGTCCTACACCTATAACTTATAAGAGTATTTTTAATGTAATCTCTTTTAATAAAGCCACTACTTGAAGTATAATTTTTAATTACTTTTATTTTTAACTAACATTTGCTTGTATATAAACATATATACTCTTAAACGGCATTTTTAATCCGACTTCGTCTATCTTTTACTTGTGATTACTTTCCGTGCATTGTCTTTCGGTTACAGACGAACCAAAGGCTTATTCGTTTGTGTTACTTTTATCATTTGTACATGTATACTTAAGCACTTTCGAAAGCCAATGCTAGCCAATATTTACGAAACTATTTCAACTTTAATACTACCACACAAGCAACAATACACACAAACGCTTTAAAACTTTTTAACTTATTTAAACTTCATCGAGTCTTAAGCCTAATACTGTAAACTAAACTTGCCATACTAATCTAGGTCGCGTGTCGGTACTGCACACTTATACCATGTGACTTTACTATATTCAGACTGCATTACTGTAACACCCCCAAAATCGGGTCCAGCGGAAGCATACATGTTACTGGGGTGCTACTAAATTGGCATCACAACACAAGGAACAAAGAACGGTTTTTAACTCAACCGTTGAGAATAAATTTCATAGTCGAAACATTTAGTTTACATCATTTGGAAATACTGCGGAAAATATAGGCCCATAAAAGAGTTTAAGCGGTCCCAATTATATCAGAATCATCTATGATCATGCCATGCCATGCCAAAAGCCTTCAACAGTTAGCTAATGCCTTAAACCTGAAAATACATGCTAAAATGTGTCAACACGAGGTTGGTGAGTTCATAGGTTTGTATAAATAGCAATTTAGTACAAAAGAAATGTGAGTTCGATAAAAGTTTTGTGACCATTGTGTCGCTCACAATGTCATGAAAATATAGTTTACTTTCAAGTAAATGTAGTAATGTGGATCACAAGGTTTTCGAGTGTGAATAAATATTCACATACAAATCAAGTTCAGTTTTAGTGAGTACTACTTTACTCACAGCGTCATGAAAAATACCAGTAAAAATGACCATAAGTATTAAGCATAAAGTTGGACCATAGGCAAAGGATGTGATCATTACAACGAATATAATGTCACATAAAAGTAAAAGTCTATTACGCTAGCACTAAGTTCATGCAACCGAAGCTACGACAGTTCAGCATGCGTGAAAGCATGCAATAGTTATGTGCCCTTAGCAAGTGTTTATCCCATTACACTTGAATTCCGACATGGTATACCTCCGTAAATCCAAAACTGGTCTAGTTGGCGCTACCAACCCGGACGGAGGAGTCACCCTCAATAGATCTATTTATAACATTCGCGCTTCCTAGCAGGAATTGACGGTTCATAAGTTCGGGCAAGGTGGGATACGAGGGCTTAGGCTCTCCACGTAATAGTTTTTAGAATAGTGTTGGTCCATAAAAGTGTTTTGCATGTTTCTCACCCCAAGGTTTGTAAAACAAGTATAAGTAAAGTGGGGCTATAAAATCACATATATGCTTCAAGCACTTGTGTCCATATTTATAAAACACTTGTGTCCGTGAGAAACTAATCAAGTATGCAACCAATATACACATAAATGCATTTGAATAATCAATCAAGTATTTTGGCAAAACAATAACGTTTGAGTAAGCAATCACGCATTCAAATAAGACAAGCATTGCTTTTAATTTAAACACGAGCATGTATTCTCCCCCAAAACAGTTGTAAAAACAAGTAAAAGTAGGGGGTATGAACTCACCTCAGGACAGCAGTCTGAATAGAGTAAAGTATCAAGTAGTGATAGTGCGCGACAATGACACGCGACCTAGATTAGTATGGCAGGCTTAGTTCACGATTTCAGTTTAAGACTTAAAGAGGTTTAAGTAAGTTTAAAATGTTTAAAATGTTTGTGTTATTGTTGCTTGTGTGGCAGCATTTAAGTTTAAAACAGTTTTCTAAGTGTTTGTAAGTATTGGCTCATGGAAGTGCATACACATATAAGTTTATAACATACCAAAAGTATCAAGGACGAATAAGTCTCCAGTTCGACAGTAACCGAAAGAAGTTGTACGAAAGGTACTCACAAATAAAGTGTCGTGAAAGATGGACATGGTTGGAATAAAATATTCGTTAGTTCGAAGCGTACATATAAGCATACACATGCTTATGAGTGTTAATTGAATAGAAAAAAAATACCTATGCATAAAGTAGGCAAGTTTTACTAATAGCTATATAATATAAGTTTTAAATATGTAAGTGTATACGTATATAAGTTTAGTAAAACTTTTAACAGGGTCTAATAAGTTAGGTGTATATGAAAATCGGGTATGACCCGTGTATACGTTTTAGTCTTACCGAGGTAAGTAAAAGTTAACATTTCCATATTAGAATAATAATCTACGACATAGTGTTTATTAAAACCTAATAAAAATTTTGTAAGTTTGAAATGTGTTATATCAATCTGAGTAAGCTATAATGGCTAATATTAACAAGTAACAATTTAGAAAAAATTAACTTTTATATTTAATTTATTCTGGTGTTCAATAAGTTAAGTAAAATATATACATTAGTCTGGAGTTTCATTTGTCGAGTATATTTAGTTTGGACTATAAAATACGTTTTAGAAATCTGCTTATAAAACAAGTCGTGTAGCTAGTCATGTCGTGGAGTTAAGTCAAGATCAGATAAAGTGAAATAAGCCGATATCACATAAGTAGTTTCGAATATTAGTCGGACTCGGTGAGGGCGTCGACCCACACCCGCGGCAAACAACAAAACAAACAAAAATGCAATTAACTCGAATCCAACATTTTACACTAATGAATTATTTTTGTTTTGAAATCTTATACCTAGTGACTCAAATTAAATAAGACCAAACGCGACCAAAGTTACACCACTTAAACCAATTAAGCTAAGACCTATCAAAATGAGTAACCAAAAGCTATCCGAAAAAGCAAATAAAATAAGCACTTCCAATTAAGAGCCAAACTAGTTTTAGTAGTGAGATTACTTATTTATTCCACACATTAACAACAACAACAAAAATATTATCTCGTTCACAGAAGATGGATTTAGGCCGAATGACACCACAAATCAAACATCACCATTAAAAAGATATAAGTCAAATCGTAATTTTTATAACAAAAATACCAGATTTATTAACCAATATAACTTCAATAAAGTGCATATATAAAAGAAACATCGAGACAAGGATTTAGGGTTCTTACAATACTTTGAAGAGAAAAGCGAATCCAAACTCGAGTCCAAGCAGCAACCACACCAAGGGAGAGATGTGGTGCCCCTTGTGGATCGAATTGGAATAAAAAGAAAACAAGAGGAAAACCTAATACCCACCTTTTGATTATTGAAATTCGACCTAAACCAAAAATGGATTAAAAACAACTCTTTGGTTCTCCATATGAAATCTTGTGAATCTGACTTGGGATGGAGAGAAAGAAATAGTGTCAAGTCGATTTCTTGGAGCCACAATCGATGTACAGTTACGATTTCGTGTGGGTTTGGTGAAGTATCTTCTCCTTATCAAAGCCTTTATTATTAATATTATTATTTTTGATTATATATTTCATAGGGTTTGATAGATTTAGGGTTCCTGTTAAGAGAGGACAGAGTAGTATAAATCTGGTTTTTGGTTTCTTGAAGAGAGAGGAAGAGAATAATACATCTGATTTTTGGAGATGTGTGAGGTGAGAGTTTTGAGGTGTGGGAAAAGATAAGTAACATTTTTTTTTTTTTTTTTTTTTTTTTTTTTTTTTTTTTAAACGTGAGGGGTAATAAAAAGTAATAAGCCTTGTAAAACAAAAATTTGTATTTACTAGCAAATAGTATCAGGTGTGCTCAGTGTCCCGTTGAGCTCCGGTGTAATTACTCCGGTTTGGCGTGAGTTTGAACAAAAATATAATTTATGAGCACGTTTTGATAAAAGCAATATAAAACACAATTATTGACCCCGGATAACAAATATTGGATGTATGCCATTACTAAGGTAGTGTCGGCACGCGTGTGGTGTCGTTTTCAAGGAAAATCAAGATATCCTCTCGTTTTTAAATTTTACTCATTAGTAAACATTGGAAAATAAATAATTCACATTTTCTGATAAAAACAAATTATTCCACTATTAAAATAATAGTCCGAAAATTTACGGGTGGTTACAATTACTAAGGTGAGTTCATGCCCCCTACTTTTACTTGTTTTATAACTGTTTTGGGGGAGAATACATGCTCGTTTTTAACTAAACTCAATGCTTGTTTATGCTTAAACTCGTTACTTGCTCTTACTTGAAACATGACTTATTTACTTATTGCATATTGGATTACCTTATTATGGACACAAGTGTTTAAATCATATATGTGAGCTTATATCCCCACTCTTTTACTTTACTTTGATTTGCAAAACTTGGGGTGAGAAACATGCAAAATATTTTTCTGGACCACAAACTATACTTTACTCTTTTAAAACTATTGCGCAGTTAGCCTAAGCCCCTGAACCCACTGTTATGCCCACCCTCATGAACTGTTAATTCCTGCTGGGAAGCGCGATTGATATAAATAGATCAATTGGGGGTGACTCCCCCCGTTCGGTTGGCCAGACGGGTCAATGCGGGCGTATACCAAGTCGGATTATGAGTATATTGGGTTAAACACTCGCTATGGGCCCCAATTATTATTATATATGTGCTACATTGTAGCGCACTGAACTGTCGAGCTTCGGTTGCATGAACTTAGTGCTAGCGTGATAGACTTCTACTTTTATGTGACATTATATTCGTTGTAATGATCACATACTTTGCCTATGGTCCAACTTTATGCTTAATACTTATGGTCCACTTTAATGATATTTTTCTTGACGCTGTGAGTAAAGCAGTTGTCACTAAAACTGAACTTGATTTGTATGTGAAAGGCTATTCACACTCTGTTGACATAAATAATGCATAAAAACGTTATTTATGTTTTTTGATATCTCTATGTTTTGACGATCACAAAATGTAAAATCATCAAACGTAAGATTACTACGTAAACAAGTATTAATCTAGTTTATATCATTATATCCAACTTAATCACTAAAAGTATGGATAAAAAAGTGCTTAATACATCTCATGATCAAAGAGGTATTTAATTAATTATTACAAAGTTAATTTAATTATATAAACATATTATATATTTTTGAAAAACACTTTTGGTAATAAAGAAAAATGTTTTAATCATACTAAATATATGAATTCAAATTTTTAACCAAAATCAGTTAGTTTTTCACCAAATAAACTTTCCCCACTAAAAGACATATTTTCTGGTCGTTACAGCTGGGCGGCCCCCTTAAAATTAAGGGGACCGGCCAGGCTCCTGTGTCAAAATCTGTCAGAATTTTTCTCTTATAAATACCACCTTAAATCTGGAATTTTTCCTCACCTTTTGCACGAAAATTTCAGATCTAAAACTCTCCAAACATCTTCCAAAACCCTTTGATCATTAGATCACTAATCCTTGTTTCAAGTGATTCAATCCCTTCTCATCCATTCTCATCCAAAGTGCAAAAGAAGAATACTCCTTCTACAACAAAGTTCAAGAAGTATTGTAGAGTAGTTGTATATATTGTGTATAGTATTTGTGAAGTTGTGTTGTGCTTGTAATAAGTAGTTTAGGGGAAGTAGAAGTTGTGTAGGGAGAATAAGTTGTGTAGTAGTGAAGTGGTGTGAAGTAGATAGGTGTGAAGTAGAAAGTTGTGAAATAGATTGGTGTGAGGAGGTTGTGTAGAAGTTGTGATTAAGTTGTGACGAAGTTGTGGTGTGTACATTGGTGTGTAAGGTTTTCTCCGCCATAAGGGAGTTTGTTGACATAGTGAAGAAAACTCTCGAGTAGGTGACTCGGGGAGTGGAGTAGGAACAATGAAGGTGACCTTGTAGCCGAACCACTATAAATCCTTGTGTTGTGGTTTGATCTTTCCAACTCTTTTCATTACTTACTTATTTACTTACACAATATTAGCTTAGTTAGTTAGTAACTATATAATTGTTCATATAGTGCAAGTATTGAGATCACATAAACTAGAATCAAAGTTTTTAAAACAAACTAAGTTTTCATAAAATTTAAAACGGACGTAAAACTATTCAACCCCCCCCCCCCTTCTAGTTTTCCACAATTGGTATCAGGAGCCACGTCTTGCAAGATCTTTAAAATATATTGTATTTTAAAACTTGTAACGATCTATGGAATCTGAAAAATATTTAGAATGGCAATCTATGCAAAGACCACCACTATTTGAAAGTGATGGATTTTTATATTGGAAAAATGGATTCGAAACTTATGTGAAATCAAAAGAGCTAGATCTTTGGCATGTTATTACCAATGGTGATTTTTTAACTATTCAAAATAACCCTGAAACAAAGAAAGATGAAATCATACCTTTTGAAAAACAAAATGATGATTTAAAAAGAAAACTTGCTAAAATTAATGAAGCAAAAATGGTTATTTATAATGCGCTACCACGTAAAGAGTACGAAAGGATCTTTATGTGTGAAACCGCAAAAGAAATTTGGAATTCTTTATTAATAACTCACCAAGGTAATAATCAAGTCAAAGATAATAAGATAGATCTACTTGTTCAACAATATGAGCAATTCACGATTTCGGAAGAGGAATCAATTGATAATGCTTTCGCTAGATTTAACACTATCATCACAAGTTTAAAAGCACTTGATGATAATTTTTCTAGTAAGAATTTTGTTAGGAAGTTTCTTAGGACTCTTCACCCAAAATGGCGAGCTAAAGTGACGGCTATTGAAGAATCAAAGAATTTGTCAACGTTGCAACTTGATTAATTAATTGGAAATTTGAAAGTCTATGAAGCAATTATAAAGAAGGACTCCGAAATGGTCAAAGGAAAACGAGAGCAAAGCAAGTCAATCGCCTTGAAAGCTAGAAAGGAATCCAACAACGAAGATAGCTCATCTTCCGAAAGTGATGACGAAGAATATGCCATGGCCGTAAGAGATTTCAAGAAATTCTTTAAAAGGCGAGGAAGATTCGTAAGGCAACCACATGATGAAAGGAAAGCATTTCAAAAGAGTAAGGATGACAAGAATAACAAGAATGACAGGAAATGTTTCAAGTGTGGTGATCCAAATCATTTCATTGGAAAATGTCCAATGATGACAAGAGATCAAAATCAAAGAGCATTTGTTGGAGGAACTTGGAGTGATAGCGATGAAGATGAGAAAGAAACGACAATGGAAGAAAAGTGTCTCATGGCTAAGACATCAAGTGAGGTACGTTCCGAAACCGAATACTTTAGTGATGAAAATTTATCATTAGATGAAAAAGATTTAGATAGTGAATATATTAGATTATGCAAACTAGGACAACAAGTAATGGCTAAAAACAAATCACTAAAATACATAAACAACCAATTAGAAAATGAAGTACTAGAACTAAAAATTAAAATACATCAACTTGAAAAAGGTAAAGAAATTTTTGAAGAATGTAAATCATGTCAAGAGCTTAAAGGTGAAAACGAAAAACTCATGGAAGAAATTTGCAAACTTGATAAATTTGAAAATAGTAGTCACTCACTTAGTAAAATAATAAGTATTCAAAGAGCATCCGAAGATACCGGTTTAGGATTTAACTCAACCGAAGCTTCAACAAGTGAAATTAAAAATGTCAAATTTGAAAGTGAACTCAATGAACTAAAACCTCTAAAATCTAATCCTAAGTATATACTCATAAATGATAAGAAAATACCTCTTACTAGTGATGAAGAAATAAAACCGTTTTATAAACCATCTTTAAAAACCGATGTAGGATCGTCTAAACCTAAAACAAGATCTAAAACTCCACCACCTAGGAAACCAAATAATTCTTACCCTAGATCTAAAACACCTCAACCAAGAGTAAATCAAAATAGACGAAACTTTAACAATAATCAACAAATGTGGAACTTCAATCCGTGGGGAATGATTCCACCATATATGCACCCAAGTCAAATACAAAACATGTTCGGATCAAATAACTTTGGTCAAATGAGACAATGAGGACCAATGTAGAAAATTCGCCATACAAACTTGGAAATTTTAGTTGTCACCTCTAGTTCGTACAATTCCTTGAAGACTTTGAACAAAAACGCATTGAAGACGAAAGGTACACATTTCCTTTTATTTCCTTGTCAAGAAATGCATGCTTAGTTAAGTCTCTAGTATTTATGTGATTTTGTTTGGCTTATAGTTTCCTCTAGATTTTATATCTATACATATATATACTTATCTATTTATATTATATATATATATATATATATATATATATATATATATATATATATATATATATATATATATATATATATACTTAGCTATATCTAGGATCTTATAACCTAGAAAACTCATTTGTTGACTTTCTAGAACTAGAAATTGTTCGTTTACGAACCTTTTCTTCCCCCCCCCCCCCCAATTGCCTTCTTGAACTTCAATGGTCAACGACACTCATGTTGATGTAGAGAAATGAGTCGTAAAATCTATGGATGAAACAAACTCCCGTCTTCCGTTGCATACGTCTCCCTCCTATATTCTCGTCTTATAAGCCCATACTATATATATATATATATATATATATATATATATATATATATATATATATATATATATATATATATATATATGTATATATATATATACTAGACATCAAAGCCTGCCCCCAAATGTTTGATGCTACACGTTCAGTCCCCAAATCATGGGTAAATAAAGGAGCAGCAAAACGTTTCTTTTGGAGATGGCTAAGAGAAACAGGTGGCCTTGTTGCAACATTCACATCAGACGATCCCGGGGAGCACTCTATGTCGATTCCAAGTAGTGTTGAAGCAGACTTATCAAAAAGTATTGTGTATAGATATATTGTTTGACACCTAATGATTTACGGTGTATTTATTAGATACGTATGCAAACACACCTTCTGATAAAAATATTTGTATAAGGATCGTGAGGCTACTAAAAATAGAATCGCGAGTACCTTTTTTTCAGATGTTATCATAGCTGGGTATGCTTTTAAGAGAGAAAGCCAATAGAAAAACATCTGCACTTATTATAATCTTGTTGGCCTGTTTCATGACAATACATGAGTTAATTCTTATTGTTATGTAAGAAATCTCATCATCAGTCTTTGATTCATTTGTATTTATCACAATAAAACACTCATTATTAGCTTAAGACTGATTGGTTGGTCATGTAACTTAAACTTTCATTGCAATTATATTCACCTCCTCTGTCCGGTTTCATTAAACTCAAAAGTAATTAGCAATACTTACCAAACGACAAACCATGTGGTATCCAGATTATGTTACGCGATTTATAGATAGCAGGGTCTTCCACTAAAGCAGCCTGCATTCAGTTTATAAAACTTTTGAGAAGTGTCAACCTAAAAAGCATCTACATTTGAATAGCTAAAATCATTATCACCTGCAGATGCCCTGAACCAACTTCCCATAGTCCTATGTCTCCCACGTTGGTTTCAACTGATGCATAAAAGTATTGGCAAACAAAAGTGAATATTGAAACTTTACCGTACAAAAGAGAGTTACAAATGCCAAAGATTGGTTTCAACAAATACCAAAACACCTGCATTTAAGTGTTTCTGTTGACTTGTTTCAGACCAATGATGCTGCAGCGCACTTTGCCTCCGTCGTTCCGCCCGTGTGACTTTAAGTAAACCTGATAATTTGTTAAGCTCTGGATGCAAACTAAAGTTAGCATACACGAATAAACAGTTATGAGCTATTCCAAACATCTCCATTCACATAAGTAGACAGTTCTACCAAACACTCAAAAAGGACAGGAAAAAATAAAATGCTTATCGACTTCAAGAAGGCAGTGTGTTAGTTTGATTGTTTTAAAAGGCATATTGCTTATGTTAAGCAGCTTTGAGGCTGCTCATTGTTAACTGCTTATTTAGGGGGTGTCCGGGAGTGCGGAAAGGCATATTCGACATCGTACTCCTAACCTTAGAGTATACTTCTAAGCTGGTCGAACCTAGTAGGCCAAATTTTGTGTGGCTTTTAGCCCGGACTAAATATTCATACAAAATAACAGTTAGTTGTTGCTTTCTTAGTAAAACATTTTTTAGCCCAAAACATTACTAATTTTAAACAAAACGGATCAGCAATATCATAAATTCAAATAGCAATGCATTACTGTAGTATCATTGTAGAGTTCTAAACAATCATTAAGATTGAGTTGCAGCCTTCTATTCACCTCTTCTTTGATAGAATATCGCTCTTTTCCCACCTGAAAAAACCTCAATCATTAAGATATAGTTCCACAAAAAAATGATAAAGAGGTAGGGGTTAAACTACCTAGATGATGTGCTACGGGTAGAATATGTAGGGACATATCCAAAAGGATTCCCACCCGTGCACATTATATATTTTGGTATCACATTACCCTTGCCAAAAGTGAAGTGAAAAATGGTTTCATGTCAAAGTTGCAAGGTTTCTGAAAGAGTTCCAAGAGGATGTTTTGGGTGGCTAATCCATCTTAACCGTGTTTGTATAGCCACATATCCATAAGCACTGTAGCGGCTATTTTTTGATCTTCAGGAAATCATCCCATGCCCATATAACATTGCTTGATTTCAGCCAGATCCTTAAACTGATGCAATGATTTTTTTAGAGAATGTAATATAAGATCAAGCTTTTCCCAAATAGATGGCATTCTTTAAGACAGTTCTCTGAACAGGCTTTGCCATTGTGCAATTGCTTTCCCCTTTAGCGAACCACCAATCACAATAAGGGCCAGCGGATGATTCTTGCAACACCTGACCAACTACAAACATAGAATATATTTGTTAGTTACAGATTTGGGGGAAAAAACATTGCTTGATCCTCTGATCGATCTGCAACCCCCTATAAACAAAAATATCATTAAACGCTTACATACATAAAATAAATACATCAAGAAATATAGAATACCTGTGTCATGAATCATGTTGTGAACGGGACTCAAATTATTCTCACTTTCAACAAAATATTTACATTACCCGGACGCGTATGATTGTGATAAAAAGGCTTGGTTTTATCAACTAAGCCATCGTTGCTCGCTTCTTGTTATTTGATGAGTGTGTAAATACTCATCATTTTTACCATTTCTGAGCTGCCAAAACATATAAAAACACTCAATATTGAACCAAAATAGTGAAAATATCCCAGGAAAGTGTTTTACATGTTTCAAATGCAAAAATATCAAAAATAGATGAAAAATGCACAAAGTTTGCATAATTGGCAGTTTCAGTCCCTTGATGAGTGCTCAAACACTCATCATTTTTGGTCAAATCTGAACTGCAAAACATACAAAAACACTCAAAAATGCATCAAAATACGAAAAATATTTCAAAATTGTGTTTTATATGTTTCAGATGCAAAAAGAGTAAAAACAGATGAAAAACGTATAAAGTTTGCAAAAATGGCAGTTTCAATCCCCCAACTTTCATAAAATAACAAATCTAGTCCCTGGATATTCAAAATAGGGAAAATTATCACCAAAGGTCTTTTTAAAATCATAAGTTATCATATTTAGTCCTTTGGTGAAAATTCTGAAAAGTTTTGGAAATTTACAGTTTGGTCCTTGGAGTTTCAGATTTTGGCAGAATTGGTCCCTGGTGGGATATTTTTGAAAGGAAAATCAATTTTTATCCTTGGAAAATCAAAACGTGTCAAAAATAGTCCTTGGAATGAAAGATTGGTGAAAATTGCAAGTTTAGTCCCCGGAATGTGGAAATTTACAAAATTGGTCCCCGGGTGTTTCATTTTGGAAAATATAAATTTTAGTCCTTGTAATATTCAAACTTGGAAATTTTTATCCTTATGATAACTTTGGAGGATTTACAAAAACAGCCCCTCATCTTTTGGTAAATTACAAAATAGGTCCTTGTGGTATTTTTCTAAGTTACAAACCAATTGGACCCTTTTTATTGCAAATACCCAAAACCAAATCCAATAAACAAACCCATCACCCCCCAAGCCCATCACAGCCACCGGCCCACTTTCCCTTTTGAATAAACTTGGTTCGTTTGACCAGGTCAACACCCTCACCACTCATCCCTAACCTCTTTGTAATCCCACCATTACCGCCCTAATTTCTAGCTCCATGTCCCCCCCTCCTCACCTTCTCCACCAACCATCATAAATACTTTCACCTAAGCCCAACCCCCCACCTCTCCTCATTTACTACCACACCTATCCCATTCAACAATGTTTCCCGCCAAAAGGTGTTTTGAACGGTGGGGATCTAAAGAAGAAATCCTACGGTCACAAAACAAGTGGGAAAGACAAGGGATTCTGCCAAGGCCTATTTAAGTCAAAGAAGTGAGAAGATAAAGGGATATCTAGTGTAGAATAGTTATTTTAGATTAGTTTTAGTATCGTTTCTTATTGTAGCTTAATTTTCAGTTGTACTCTTTGCTCAAAAAATCCTTGTAACAAGTGTTGTTAGTATTTTTAAAACTCATTTTACTTATTAATGTAAGACTTTCAGTTTTAATTTCCAAATTTGCAAGTTTAGCTATAAAAGTCAATTTCTTGATTATAGTGATAAAAGTGGTTGTTCCTGGTGTGCAATAGCTCAAAATGTACTATACATAAGCTCAGTAAGCTCTGTTATAGCTTATGTGAGCTTATTTTATCCATTCAGGTATCAAGCTCTGATGAGCCATATTTTCAAGTAAGAATCTGTCTCATCTTTTGGATTTCTCTCTACAGTGGTGTGTAGTTATAGGTTATTAATTGTTTGTGTTAAATATTGCTTAGTTTTGTTGTTCAAGTGATTTTGTTAGTTGTTTCATGTTCTAAACATAAGTAGTCAACCAACAGTCCCTACTTAGTCATACTTGCAAACTTGTGTACTAAATGTTCTCTGCCTAATTTAGGTGTTCACTAGTCTTTAATATGGTTTAGTAATCTAGGTGGATCATCAGTTGGGTTGGAGTAAACCTTAAACTCACATAGTTAGTGTAAACAACTTATTAAGGGGTGTTTGGTTCTAGCATTTCTGTTGTGTCCTTGTTGTTTATTAGTGTAGCAGTTGATTCCATTAAGTCATTTAGGTTCAATTAGGCTCAAGATAACCATTACCTTAGTCTTTACTAAAGCAAAAGTCAAGATAATAGTTTAAGCCCCCTCACAGTTAACTGTGAGGGATTTGAGATCCATACCCCCCCCCCATATCAGTGAACAAGTTGGTGTTTTAGTCTTATTTGCCCTTAATTTAGCTTATCATAGTCTTTCCAGCCCATTTGAATCTGCAAAAGCTCATAGAAGTCAAAGTTCATGTTTTTGTTAGAAAGTCAAAAGTTACTCTTCTCAGATTTTCCCAAACTTGCATGATTTTTGTGGATTTTTGTGTTGGGTCTTAGGCAATGAAATTTTCACACATGTTAATCCACCAGCTCATCTCTAGAATCCCATGGGTATCTTATTTTTAATAATTTTTTTAGTGATAGCTTATTGGTGTTCAAAATAGGCTGCAGGGCAAGGTATGCCCTGCACACAGAACCTCAGTCCTATGATCCCTTTTCAATGGTTTATTTTCTGTTCAATGGTGGGACCCACAGAGAGCTTATTGGCTTTTTGAAAAGCCAATAAGCTCTTCTTTTAGTATCTAGGATTGTGTTCTTGTTTCTGACTTATTTCAGTAGGCTGCTTGCCCATTCAACTTTGTCCCAGTTCCTTCATAAGCTGAGTCATCAGCTTTAGTTGCCCAACTTCCTTCCCCCCTAGACTTATTTGTGGTCCCCAGGACTTGTGTGTTGGCTTTTTGAAAAGCCCTCCACCCCTGATTGCTACCTCAGTCTTAATTTTGAGCTTATAAGCTTATCTCTTAAGCTTATTTTTGCCCTAAAGTTGACTGGTTGGCTGCTTGTGCATCAGTCCTTGGAATTGCTTATTTTCATTTTTAAGCTTATTCAATAGACTTTTCTAGTTACTCTAGCTTATTTTCACTTGATATCTCTTGTTTGCACATAAATCCATCACTGTTTTCAGATCCAAGCTTATTTCAAAGCTTTTAGCTTTGACAGTTGACCAAAGTCAACTGTCAAGCTAATAAGCACTTGTAATGCTTATTTTTGAGCTTCTTCCTAATTGTCTTTATTAAAGTTGTTCAATATTAGTATTTAAACAGTTTTGAAAAAAGAAAACTCAAAAAATACAAATTTTACAATAAGTGATAACTTCTATTTAAGAAGTTTAAGCTTATTAGCTTATTTTTATGCTTTTTCCTTAAGCACTTTCTGTTTTTATAATTTTCTTAAGTTTATGTAGTTGTAAAATAATTTCTGTAAATTTTTCATATTTTTCTCTTTTCATTTAGTATTTTTAATAATTAATATTAGTTTTTATTAATTAATAATTAGTTAATAATTAATAGTAATTACTTAAATAGTCTTAAAAATATATTTTCTATTTTAAAATTAGTTTTATATTATTTTAGACTTTTCTAAGTTTTAATTTTATTTTACCAAGCTTATTTTACATTTTCCTATTAATTAGTGTAATTTTAATTAGCTTAAATTAGTTTTTAATTAATAGTAATTATATAAAAAGTAGGAAAAATATATTTTAAGTTTGAAAATTAGTTTTATAATATTTTAGATTTTTCCAAATTTATTTTTCATATTTTTAGTGTAATTTCATAATTAGTTATAATTTAGTTTAATTTAAGTAATTAATAAGTAATTAATAAATAGTATTTAATTAATAGTAATTATATAAATAGTGTAAAAATTAATTTTAATTTTCTAAAAAGTTTATTTTATTATTAGGATTGTAAAAATGTGATTTTCACTTTTGTAAGTATTTTATTTTGCTAAAACTCGCGTTTTATTTTGTACGTTCACGTTAGTTAAAACTGAACGTACGCGTTTTTAGTTTTAAACGTTTCTGGTTTTTCCAACTTTCTTGTCTTATTCATATAGCTTGTTTAAGCTATTTCTTTGTGAATTCAGTAGTGTAATCAATCTCACAAACCTTTTCCCGTCCAAATTCACCCGATCACAGAACCGTTTCATAACCATCACACCTCGTCGGGACATAACGACCCGGGGAAAACTTATACTTCCGTGGAGCATTGATCTAGGCTATTTGACTTTGTTGACCATTCCTTGGTCAATATAAGTTAGGTGGTTTAGGCTCAATCAATTTTTGGCGCCGCTGCCGGGGAGGTGTGCGCGCTATTCTAAACGGTTTGCTGATTAGTGATTTTGGAATTCATCTCTTTGTATATTATCCATCGTTGTTCATATTTTTCCATAAAAACCCAAAAATATTTTTCCTTACCCTCTATCTGTTTGATTCTACCTTCTTATACCCCTCTCATGTATAATTCTAAATGACATCTCTTGATGACGATTTCTTTGAACAATGGGCCTTTCAGAGCAAAATTGAAAAACTTATGGCCTTGTCAAAAATATCGAGATGTCGTAGTGATTATGATGGACCTTCGATTCCTATTCCCTCTCCGGTGAGGGAAATGATTCAAGAAATCGAGGTGACAAAGGACCATGTACTTCCCTCTGACGATAAAAGTGCTAAATACGTCCAACCTACGGTTGTCCAAGAACCTAAGCTCACAAATGCTCCTAAACCTTCGAGAATCAATCCTGATCTTTCACGATATAAGGTTATAAGGTCATCAAACAAACGTACAGAGCTTAGGGCAGTGACTGAAAAGAACGACTTGCCCAATCTTCACGTTTATCAAGAACCAAAACCCGAGACCATAACGGAAGTGGTGGAAATTGCTCGCTCTAAGAGCACACCACTTGTCCCACCTCCGGATTTTATCCCTTGTGTTGGTTGTGGTGAGCCACTTTTTGGTTTGCCATGTCGTTGGTGTACATGTGTGCAATGTGGTTATGATATTCAAAACGGGAGTTTTTTGTTTTGTGGGTCGAGTAATTCATTTGCTTATGATCCTAATTAGAACTCATTCAACGACTCTTCAAAATTTTCCAATTACCCATCACATTCATACGAGCAAGAATCATATTACCCAAATTTCAATGATGCTTCGTATCAAGATACACCAAGCCAGACTCAACAGTTTTACTGTTGTGAGTACTGTGGTGGTTCACACTATGGTTCTGATTGTCAATCAGGCAACACGCTTGTCTATGAGCAGTTTCCTGATAACAATTATGACTATAACACGTACAACCCACAGCCACATCAGTTTTACTGTTGTGAGTATTGTGGAGGTCCACACACTAGCTCTGATTGTCAAACAGGGAATCCATTTCCTTGTAACAATTATGACTATTCGTTACAAGACCCACCTCCACAGTACGATATGAATCAAGCACTTCTTCCAGAAATGCAAAATATGATGAAAATCGTTGATGAGCTTAAGGGTTTAGTTCAAGACTTTGCCCAAAGACACACTCATCAAAAATCCATGGAAGAATTGCTTGCTGAAGAGCAGGCTGCTAGAATAAATTCCCAAGATGCCTATGAAAAATCCGTGAGGGAATCCATTGCAAAAGAAAAAGCAGCCAGATCCAGCTCTAAATTTCATTTCATTCCTGATGACAGTGATGATGAAGATATCCTTGATGATGATTCATCCAGTTCATCAGATGAAATTCCATCAGTTGAGATTCCATCTCAACCCACTCTTATCACACCCGAAGTTCACACTCACTCTCTGAGCATGGGGGATGAGCATCTTAGCACTGTTCCTAATAAGGAATCTGATGAATTAATAAAGTCTAGTGTTGAGATCCTTGTCCCAATCCCGAGAGAGTCACAGGGGACTTTTGACCATATGTGTGATATTCCTCCTCCTCTATTCTTCCCATCTAATCATGATGAGATGTTCTCCGATTCTACTGATGACAATTCGTTATCTTGTGAGGACATCGTTTATATGGAAGAATTACCTTCTGAGCTAGTCAGCTTAGAAGAAGAGAATGACGAGATTGACACTGAAATCAAGGATGAAGCACTTCGTGCAACATTATTGAATGTCGATCTCCTCATTTCTAAAATCGAGGCTTTCAAAATGAAACCTATTTCATCTCCTATCCCCATAAAGGATAGTGACATTGTTTCCGATGATCCTATTCCGGAGTTTGAAGCCTTTACCTTTGATCATATGGGAGAGAAGAGTAGTGGCAGAACCACTTCTCATTCTCAAATTTCTCTCCCCGATTATGATTCATTCACTTTTGAGGAGTTCTCCGGTGAACTCGCTCATATCATATCTCCACCGGAGTATGATAATTTCACTTTGATCTAGACAAAGTTGATCTTTGTTTTCCGGAGAGAAATATTCTCAACCATGAGAATTTGATTGATATCAAAATCCCAACCCTCCCACCCATAATTTCTCTAGATCATATGAGCTTTACTGATGAGATTCATGATACACCAATCATGAATTCTCTTTCTGATGATGATGAATCAATCTTGATTGTCATCAAGATCTTTCTTCCTTTCTTCACCTACAGGGTGACTTCTCCTGTTCTTCATTCCTTCGGGAATGAAGACACTATATTTGATCCCGGCATTTTCATGTATCATTATCTTGAGCCGGTATTATATCTCATCGGTGTGGAACTTTCACGTGCTTCAAATGTTTGTCCAAACATCTTGAATGAAAGTCCGATTGAGATTGTTTCTTCCACATCATGCTTATAGGGTTTTCACCCTAAGTGTGGGGGAGTCCCCCATGCTATGGTTACAAGAGTGAAAAACAAAATGGTGTTTTCCACGTTTAGCTTGTAATGTTGCCCTTTTACGTTCAAAATGTCGGCATAATAGCCGGGATTTTGAATATTGAGGACAATATTCATGCTAAGTGTGGGGGGGGGGGGGGGGGGTATTCGCTATTCTAGCGAATTTTATCACATTTTACTATATAATACCCCCGTTTTTGCCAAAATTTCAAAAATTTTAAAAGAATTTTCACTGGTGCTTCAAAATTTTTGTGGTAATCAGTCCGCCTTGTCTAAACGACAAAAGGGATTGGCTAGTCCAGGAGCAAACGGCTTTTGTTAAAGACATCTCAAATCCGTTTATGGCTTGCAATTTGCCCAAAATTGTATGGTTCCTCAACTCCCCAAAAACAAATGAGTTGGCTAGCCCGCAAGATTATGGCTTGTGGTAAAGGCAGTGGAAAATCCATAATTGGTAATCAACTCACCAGGATGTTGACTATTCCATCAAGAGCTGGCTAGTACAGAAGCAAACGGCTCCTGGTAAAGACTAATCAAATCCGTTGACAGCTGGTGGTTTGCTCAAAATCACACGGTTATCAGGTGTACCACAGTTCTTACACCTGGCTACTCCAAAAGTGATGGCTTTTGGTAAAGAGTTTTTCAAATCCATCAAGTTTTCAAAACAGTATTGCTAGGGACTAGCAATAGTTTAGTGTGGGGGATTGATAAGTGCTCAAACACTCATCATTTTTGGTCAAATCTGAACTGCAAAACATACAAAAACACTCAGAAATGCATCAAAATACTAAAAATATTTCAAAATTGTGTTTTATATGTTTCAGATGCAAAAAGAGTAAAAACAGATGAAAAACATATAAAGTTTGCAAAATTGGCAGTTTCAGTCCCCCAACTTTCATAAAATTACAAATCTAGTCCCTGGATATTCAAAATAGGGAAAATTATCACCAAAGGTCTTTTTAAAATCATAAGTTATCATATTTAGTCCTTTGGTGAAAATTCTGAAAAGCTTTGGAAATTTACAGTTTGGTCAGTGGAGTTTCAGATTTTGGCAGAATTGGTCCCTGGTGGAATATTTTTGAAAGGAAAATCAATTTTTATCGTTGGAAAATCAAAACGTGTCAAAAATAGTCCTTGGAATGAAAGATTGGTGAAAATTGCAAGTTTAGTCCCCGGAATGTGGAAATTTACAAAATTGGTCCCCGGGTGTTTCATTTTGGAAAATATAAATTTTAGTCCTTGTAATATTCAAACTTGGAAATTTTTATCCTTATGATAACTTTGGAGGATTTACAAAAACAACCCCTCATCTTTTGGTAAATTACAAAATAGGTCCTTGTGGTATTTTTCTAAGTTATAAACCAATTGGACCCTTTTTATTACAAATACCCAAAACCAAATCCAATAAACAAACCCATCACCCCGAAGCCCATCACAGCCACCGGCCCACTTTCCCTTTTGAATAAACTTGGTTCGTTTGACCAGGTCAACACCCTCACCACTCATCCCTAACCTCTTTGTAATCCCACCATTACCGCCCTAATTTCTAGCTCCATGTCCCCCCCTCCTCACCTTCTCCACCAACCATCATAAATACTTTCACCTAAGCCTAACCCCCCACCTCTCCTCATTTATTACCACACCTATCCCATTCAACAATGTTTCCCGCCAAAAGGTGTTTTGAACGGTGGGGATCTAAAGAAGAAATCCTACGGTCACAAAACAAGTGGGAAAGACAAGGGATTCTGCCAAGGCCTATTTAAGTCAAAGAAGTGAGAAGATAAAGGGATATCTAGTGTAGAATAGTTATTTTAGATTAGTTTTAGTATCGTTTCTTATTGTAGCTTAATTTTCAGTTGTACTCTTTGCTCAAAAAATCCTTGTAACAAGTGTTGTTAGTATTTTTAAAACTCATTTTACTTATTAATGTAAGACTTTCAGTTTTAATTTCCAAATTTGCAAGTTTAGCTATAAAAGTCAATTTCTTGATTATAGTGATAAAAGTGGTTGTTCCTGGTGTGCAATAGCTCAAAATATACTATACATAAGCTCAGTAAGCTCTGTTATAGCTTATGTGAGCTTATTTTATCCATTCAGGTATCAAGCTCTGATGAGCCATATTTTCAAGTAAGAATCTGTCTCATCTTTTGGATTTCTCTCTACAGTGGTTTGTAGTTATAGGTTATTAATTGTTTGTGTTAAATATTGCTTAGTTTAGTTGTTCAAGTGATTTTGTTAGTTGTTTCATGTTCTAAACATAAGTAGTCAACCAACAGTCCCTACTTAGTCATACTTGTAAACTTGTGTACTAAATGTTCTCTGCCTAATTTAGGTGTTCACTAGTCTTTAATATGGTTTAGTAATCTAGGTGGATCATCAGTTGGGTTGGAGTAAGCCTTAAACTCACATAGTTAGTGTAAACAGCTTATTAAGGGGTGTTTGGTTCTAGCATTTCTGTTGTGTCCTTGTTGTTTATTAGTGTAGCAGTTGATTCCATTAAGTCATTTAGGTTCAATTAGGCTCAAGATAACCATTACCTTAGCCTTTACTAAAGCAAAAGTCAAGATAATAGTTTAAGCTCCCTCACAGTTAACTGTGAGGGATTTGAGATCCATACCCCCCCCCATATCAGTGAACAAGTTGGTGTTTTAGTCTTATTTGCCCTTAATTTAGCTTATCATAGTCTTTCCAGCCCATTTGAATCTGCAAAAGCTCATAGAAGTCAAAGTTCATGTTTTTGTTAGAAAGTCAAATGTTACTCTTCTCAGATTTTCCCAAACTTGCATGATTTTTGTGGATTTTTGTGTTGGGTCTTAGGCAATGAAATTTTCACACATGTTAATCCACCAGCTCATCTCTAGAATCCCATGGGTATCTTATTTTTAAGAATTTTTTTAGTGGTAGCTTATTGGTGTTCAAAATAGGCTGCAGGGCAAGGTATGCCCTGCACACAGAACCTCAGTCCTATGATCCCTTTTCAATGGTTTATTTTCTGTTCAATGGTGGGACCCACAGAGAGCTTATTGGCTTTTTGAAAAGCCAATAAGCTCTTCTTTTAGTATCTAGGATTGTGTTCTTGTTTCTGACTTATTTCAATAGGCTGCTTGCCCATTCAACTTTGTCCCAGTTCCTTCATAAGCTGAGTCATCAGCTTTAGTTGCCCAACTTCCTTTCCCCCTAGACTTATTTGTGGTCCCCAGGACTTGTGTGTTGGCTTTTTGAAAAGCCCTCCACCCCTGATTGCTACCTCAGTCTTAATTTTGTGCTCACAAGCTTATCTCTTAAGCTTATTTTTGCCCTAAAGTTGACTGCTTGGCTGCTTGTGCATCAGTCCTTGGAATTGCTTATTTTCATTTTTAAGCTTATTAAGTAGACTTTTCTAGTTACTCTAGCTTATTTTCACTTGATATCTCTTGTTTGCACATAAATCCATCACTGTTTTCAGATCCAAGCTTATTTCAAAGCTTTTAGCTTTGACAGTTGACCAAAGTCAACTGTCAAGCTAATAAGCACTTGTAGTGCTTATTTTTGAGCTTCTTCCTAAGTGACTTTATTAAAGTTGTTCAATATTAGTATTTAAACAGTTTTGAAAAAAGAAAACTCAAAAAAGACAAATTTTACAATAAGTGTTAACTTCTATTTTAGAAGTTTAAACTTATTAGCTTATTTTTATGCTTTTTCCTTAAGCACTTTCTGTTTTTATAATTTTCTTAAGTTCATATAGTTGTAAAATAATATCTGTAAATTTTTCATATTTTTCTCTTTTCATTTAGTATTTTTAATAATTAATATTAGTTTTTATTAATTAATAATTAGTTAATAATTAATAGTAATTACTTAAATAGTCTTAAAAATATATTTTCTATTTTAAAATTAGTTTTATATTATTTTAGAATTTTCTAAGTTTTAATTTTATTTTTCCAAGCTTATTTTACATTTTCCTATTAATTAGTGTAATTTTAATTAGCTTAAATTAGTTTTTAATTAATAGTAATTATATAAAAAGTAGTAAAAATATATTTTAAGTTTGAAAATTAGTTTTATAATATTTTAGATTTTTCCAAATTTATTTTTCATATTTTTAGTGTAATTTCATAATTAGTTATAATTTAGTTTAATTTAAGTAATTAATAAGTAATTAATAAATAGTATTTAATTAATAGTAATTATATAAATAGTGTAAAAATTAATTTTAATTTTCTAAAAAGTTTATTTTATTATTAGGATTGTAAAAATGTGATTTTCACTTTTGTAAGTATTTTATTTTGCTAAAACTCGCGTTTAATTTTGTACGTTCACGTTACTTAAAACTGAACGTACGCGTTTTTAGTTTTAAACGTTTCTGGTTTTTCCAACTTTCTTGTCTTATTCATATAGCTTGTTTAATCTATTTCTTTGTGAATTCAGTAGTGTAATCAATCTCACAAACCTTTTCCCGTCCAAATTCACCCGATCACAGAACCGTTTCATAACCATCACACCTCGTCGGGACATAACGACCCGGGGAAACCTTATACTTCCGCGGAGCATTGATCTAGGCTATTTGACTTTGTTGACCATTCCTTGGTCAATATAAGTTAGGTGGTTTAGGCTCAATCATCCCTCATTTTTCAGAAATTGTCAAATCTAGTCCTTGGTTGTTCTAAAAACTTGAAAAAGTCACCAAAGGTCCTTATAAATCAAAAAGTTACATAAATAGTCCTTTGGTGCAAAAGTTTCACAAAATGTCAAGTTTAGTCCTTGAACTTTGAAAATTGTCAAAAATGGTCCCTGGGATATGAAAAACTTTGAGAAAAACAAAATTTGTCCTTGCACTAACCTTTTATGACAGGATTGGTCCTTGGTGGAAAGTTTGGTGAAAATTACACAAATGGTCCCTGAAGTTTGAAAGTTTGGCGGTTTTAGTCCCTGGTGAAAATTAAATGGAAAAGTCAACCCAGGACCTTACACTATTCATACTTTGGCATCATACACCCTTGGAAACAATTTGGAAAAATGCCAAAACCCACCCCTCAACTTTCGGTAAATTGCAAAATAGGTCCTTGTGAAATCACAAACCAAACTGGACCATATACTAATAATACTACTCCATAAACCAACCCAATCCATTCCCCTAGCCCACCCATTCCTTTTTCACTTGGGCCCAAAACACCACAGCCCACACCAAACCCCAAATAACAAATACCGGGGTCAAACCTTTGACCTAGGTCAAACCCGGTCAACCCCTTCCTCTTTCCCTCTCCCTTACTCCCCACAGCCAAAACCAGGATACCACCATGGTTTTACAAGCCCACCACCACCACTTGCAAACTCATCATCACCTCCCCACACCCCCCTGCACCTTAAATCACTTCACATTAAATGCCACCACCCCCTCTTGCCTATAAACGTCCAAACCAGTTTTTCCCACCAAAATACGTGGCACCAAATTAGAGGGTTTCAGACATCAACTTGTGATGGGAAATGGTCAGAGACTCAAGGAGACCCTAAAGGAAGGCTATAAAAGGAGAAGAAAGCAAGGAATTATAGTGTGTAGTTTAATTAGTTTTAATTAGTGTCGAATTTAAATTATCTTTCAAATTCAGTGTAATCTTTCTAATTCAAGCATTGTAGCAGCTTAATTATTGTACTTTCAATCTTTTTAAGTTATAAAATTTCAAGGTTCGAGTCTGTTTTGTGTTATTGCCATTCTCTCAATTTATGCATTTCTTAATAAGTCTTAATGTCACTTATATCAAGCTTCATGGACTGAGATAGCTACATTTAGGTTCCAATAAGCTCATTGAAGCTTTTAGAGACTTTAAAACTCAGTTGTAGTAGCAGATAATCAAAAAGCTAAAAAAAGTCAACATTGGTCAACTGTATATGCTTTTGAGTTATTTTCAGGTATGGAGGATCATTGAGGAGCAGGATTGGAGTTGAAGTTTGCCTATCTAAAGATAGGCTTCATAGGAAAATCCCTTGTTCAAGCTAGGGATGTCTTGTAAGCTTTTGCTCATTTGAAAATTCCTCTAAAATCTTAGTTGTTGGTAGCTTCTGTTTGATTGCTTGCTAATCTGTGGTAATCTGTGGTAGTTGATTGTGTTTAAGTAGTTTTTAGCTTAATAATCATTACTAACTTGTTAGAATATATAGTTACTTATAATTTCAATATTTGTCTGCCAAATTAGCTTTAGTGATTAACTTGTGTGATTGTAGTTGTAACCTGTTTTTAAGAACTTAAACAATGTCACCTAGTCATAATCAGTAGTTAGGGATCAAGTTTACACATCCTAGTAATCATCTGCTTTGAATAACTCAAAACATTCCAACATTAAGGAGTGTTTGGATTTGCAAGTTTAGGTTTGTTGTCATTGATCTCAGAGGGTAATTGTGCTTCAAACAGTTTGCCTTAAGTTTCATTTGGAAGTTTAGACTATAAAATCAAGCTTTGTTTCACAAAAAAGTCAAAATACCAAAAATTTTGTCTCTCACAGTTAACTGTGAGAGTTTTTGGTGCTCAAATTCATCAAGTTGGTTACATGAGTTGTTAGTATAGAGTAAAATAGCTTAAATATATCTCATAACATCATTTTTAATCAGTAAGAGTTAGTAGAAATTCAAATAAGTCAACTCTTGTGTTTTACTCAAAAAGTCAAATTGCACCATCTCAGATTTTTGCTAAAATTACAAGAATTTTTGTGATTTTTGTGTTTGGATTGAGGATCTAAAACTTGTTGGAGTTAAATTTTATCACCTCAACTTCATTTTCCCAGGGTTTCCTTAATTTTGTGAAATTTTCTTGTGGACTAAAATACCCTTGGAAGTGGACTGCAGGGCAAGCCTTTGCCCTGTGCACTCAGACCCATATCACTCAGCCCACTTTGGTGGATGTTGTAGCCCAACCCAGTAGGACCCAGTGGTTCAAATTGGTTTTTCCCAACCCCCCTCCTACCAAGGAACAAGGATTGACCATTTGTTTGACCTATAGCCTAGTGGACCCCACCTGGAATTCACCCATAAGTTTGTCCCCATTCTGTGTTCATACTCAGTTTGCTTAAGTGCTTATTTGGTTCCACACAGCTTATTTGTGATCACCAATTGTTTTTTTTGGCTTATTTGAGTTAGTATAGCTTATTTTTACCCATTTCCATCATTGTGGACCCCGCCCAAAGTCGTTTGTGCTTATTTGTGCATTCAGTCAACCAAAGTCAACTGATAAGCAAAAGGGGGTGCATACAGCTTATAAATAAGCTATTTCAAAAGTGTTTTCACAAAAGTTTTCTATTTTTAGTAGTAAAGTAAGTTTGTAAAAGAAAATCCAAGAAAAACCATCTTAATATTAAGTGATAGTTTCTATTTAATTTCATTTAAATTTTATTTTTCATTTTTAGATTTTTATTAAGTACTTAGTATTTTTATATTTTTATTAATTACCTTATATAGTAAAGTATTTTTAGTAAATTTTTCAGATTTTTATTCTATCATTTAGTAATTATTAGATTTAATACTAGTTTTCTTAATTATTAATTAATATTAAGTATTAAATAGCATAGTTAGTTTTTATAAAGAAAAACTTAGTTTTTATATTTTTCCTAGCTCTAATATAGTATAATAGACTTTTAGAAAATATATTTTTAGTTTATACTGTTCATTTTCCATTTTTCTTATTTTAATTATTTAAATTAGAATTAAAGTAATTAAAAGGTAATTAATTAGTGGATTAGCCTTAAATATAATTTTTAGAAGTTTTTATAATTTTTTAGGATTCCTGTGATGGTTAAGTAATTTTATAAATTTTCTTATAATTTTCTAAGTTAATTTAGTATTAATAGTAATTTTAAGTAGTTTAATTAGTTTAATTAAGTTAAATAGTTTTTAATTAATAACAAAACCATAAAAAGACAAAAATATTTATTTTTATTTTTTATACTTTCTTCAAGTTCTATTTTAAGTTTAGAAATTGTTTTTGCAAATTTTTAGTTTAAATTTGTATTACTTATAATTATTAGTTAATATTAGATTTAAATTAGACTTTAATTAGTTTAATTAATTAAATAATATTTAAATATTAAAATATTCACTTTTATAATTTCATTTTCATTTTCAAATTTCTTTTTAATTTTAAGTTTCAAAAAGTTCAAAAGCACCCCCTGTAGTTTGTAATTCACCAAATCCCATTTTTCCAGTCCGTTACGTGATCTTAATTGTGATTTTGTGCATATACCTGTATATCTGATTTTTGTGAATATCATATCTGTGTACAAATACCAAAATAACAGTAGCAATATCAATTCCACATCATCTGGGCTACTGACCTCAGTGCCACTCACTCATAAACGATTTCAAAATACACCATTTCAATCTCGCTGGGACTTTAACGACCCGGGGACACACTATACTATCCACGGAGAATTGGAACGAGGCTGTCTTTGACTTATTGACCTTGGTCAATAATATCTGACTGCTTTGGGACCAATCAAAATTTGTCGTCGATGCCGGGGAGGTTGTTGCGTGTTTTATAAAATCGTTTTAAGTTTAGTGGTTTTTCAAAAACCCTCCCTGTACAAATTTCACACAAATTTGTAAAAAGTTTGTAAAAACATAATCATATAAAAAAAGTTTATTAACACTTTTCCTGAAGTGTTAAAAACACCAAAAAAATCAAAAACAACAAAACAAACTGTGAAGTTAAATTACTTCGTTTTTTTTAAGATTACAACCTGAAACAGTTGGTTTAAGGTAAGTTCTGACATTAAATTGCGAACTGAAGAGGAAACCTATTTACTTCCTCCCGCCAGCCTGCGAGTAATCTTAAAAGAACGATTTCGGTTAACGAATCAGTTCTAAAAATATAATTCCCAAGTTTTCTGCACACACACCCATAAGCCTAAAGCAGTTTTTCAAATTAATAAAAACATAAAATCTTACCACCGCAAACCAAGGCTGAACACCTACCAACTGGGGGTGTGAACATAATAAGTTCCCAAACTTAAGATAAAAACTTGCCTTTATATCCTTGTGAGTGGTGTACCTTTCTTAAAGAAGCCACTTGCTTATGATAATTGGTTTAAGTTCACTGTGGTTTTGCCTCGATCTTGTGTTGAAAAATTGTTTTTAGTGCATGCGCACTTGGTCACAAACAAAACGTAAACATCAGAAAAACGTACCCGAGCTACGTTCTGATACAGAAGAACCAAAAACCGAAATGGCCGTTGGGCCACCACCACCACTATTACCACCCCCTGACCCTCCCAGGGATGTGCCAGCTCCCGATCTCCGAACGATGGAGGAGCTGTGCCAGCCTACCATGCAGGGAAGGGGTGGACCTATTGCACCACTCACTATTGGGGCTACGGACTTTGGCCTCAAGCACCACATGATCCAACAAGTCCAAAATTCATGTCAATTTCACGGATTACCGGGTGACGATGCCAATAAGCATCTTGATAAATATCTCACGGTCACCCAAAGCATGAAACAGCATGGTGTCACCGATGATGCCCTCCGGCTGTACCTTTTCCCCTATTCTCTCACTCATCATGCCACTGCATGGTTTGACCGACTTCCAAAGAATTCTATTCGTACCTTTGATGAAATGGTAACCAAGTTTTTAGCAAAATATTTTCCACCTTCCATGGTTACCAAGTTACGAAATGATATCAGCAACTTCCGGCAACGTCCCGATGAGTCTCTTTTTGAGGCTTGGGAACGTTATAAGCTAGCTATTGATCGGTGCCCTAACCACAATATGTTGCAAGTTACCATCATAGATACCTTCTATAATGGTCTGACATTGAGGCACCGGGATATTCTCAATGCTACTGCTGGTGGGACCTTTATGAAAAGGCGTCCCGAGGAGTGCTATGATTTAATCGAGAACATGACTGCCCACCATAACTTTTGGGATTCATCTGCGGAGAGGGATGCGTCATGTAATTCAGTTACTCCTTCATCATCATCTCCTGAAATAATTGCTCTTACCAAAAAGATGGATGGTATTTCTACGGCTGTGTTGAGAATGAACCAAATGATGCAACATCAGGTTCAAAATCAACAAGTGAAAGCCGTGGCCCGAAGTTGTGAAACTTGTGGGGGCCCACATCTTTATTCCTAGTGTCCAGCTACTGCTGGCTTTCCTCAAGAGAACGTTTATGCTGCTAACGGTTCCTACAACACGGGGGGTAATTCTTACCAACCGCAAGGGGACCGTAATCTCCTAAGCTATCGTTCCAACAATTTTCTCGGACCTCCCGGTTTTAACCAAAATCAAAACCGTAACTCGAATCAGAATTTTAACCAAGGTCAAAGCTCAAATTTCCAAAACCCGAACCAAAATCAAGGCCAGTTTAATCAAAACAATTTTCAAAATGGCAATCAAAACCAAGGTTTTCAAGGAAATTTTCAAAGAAACCAGAATCAAGGGAATTACAATCAGGGTAATTTCATTCAGAGAAACAATTTTCAGGGTAACAACAATCAAAATCAAGGGAATTTTCAAAACAACCATGTTCAAAATCCTCCTGTTCAAAATCAAAACGTTGTTCCACCCTCGTCTTCCTCCGAAGAAGTGCTAAAACAATTCATGAAAGCACAAGAGGAAACAAATCGGTTATTGATTAGCAAGATCTCTGAACTTCAGAAGTCTTTAAATGATCGACCCTCGGGCTCGGGTACACTACCAAGCAACACGATCGCTAACCCGAGGGGCGATGTCAACGCGATCACTACCCGAAGTGGGGTATCATACAATGGACCCTCGATTCCTTCTACCTCTTCTTCTCCTCCTAAGGTAGCGGAACGTGAGCCTGAGGTTACTACGGACACGGTACCTCCTACTAATAACGGAGGTATCAACAACGTCTACCCTCAAGTTGTCCCGGTCCCGGCTCGTAAGCCGAAAGTTGTATTTGATCCTCCTGTAAGTTCTGATGAAATTCCAAAGAATGATCCTAAGCCGTCAATTCCATATCCTTCACGTATGAATGATCAAAAGAACCGCGAAAGAGCTAATCATTAGATGGAAAAAATCTATCAAATTTTCAAGAATTACATTTCGATATTAGCTTCGCGGACGCTCTTCTTCTCATGCCTAAGTTTGCTTCGACAATCAAAAATCTGATAAGCAACAAAGAAAAACTCTGTGAGATGGCAAAAACTTCACTCAATGAACATTGCTCAGCAGTGCTCTTGAAAAAGCTTCCCGAAAAGCTTGGAGATCCCGGGAAATTTCTCATTCCTTGTATTTTCCCTGGGATGGTTGAATGCTTTGCCTTGGCCGATCTTGGCGCAAGCATTAACCTGATGCCTTACTCAGTCTGGAAAAGACTTTCTCTACCTACTCTCACTCCGACCTGCAAGACACTCGAGCTTGTAGACCGTACCATATCCCGTCCTCTCGGCATTGCCGAAGATATCTTCGTGAAAGTAGGAAAGTTCCATTTTCCGGCAGATTTCGTGATTGTTGATTTCGATGCTGACCCATGAGTTCCTCTCATTCTCGGGAGGGGATTCTTAAGAACGGGTCGTGCTCTAATCGATGTATTCGAAGAAGAAATCACTCTACGTGTTGGTGGTGAAGCCATCACATTCAATCTTGATCAGACTTCAAGATACTCCTCCAACTATGACGCTGAAATGGTTAACCGAATTGACATCATCGATGTAGCGTCAGAGGAGTATTCTCAAGAAGTCCTTGGTTTCTCAGCAAGTGGCAGTACCACTCCTTCTACTGATCCTATCATTTCCGACTCTTCCTCTTCCCTCACTCCGTTTGAGGGAAGTGACTTCCTTCTGGAAGAGGTTGAGGCTTTTCTTGCTCAAGATAGCTCAACCCCAAGTGGGGTTGATGAAAACTATCTTGACCCGGAGGGGGACATTCTTCTCCTTGAAAGATTGTTAAATGATGATCCTTCACCCTCTCCGTCTCCACAAATACTTCATAAAGCGGAAGTCAAAAATGTTGAAATAACTGAAGACTTTCCCGAGGTTGAGCTCAAGGACTTGCCTCCTCATCTAGAATATGCATTTCTGGAGGGTGATAATAAATTACCCATCATTATTGCTAAAGACTTGAAAGATGAGGAAAAGGCTGCACTCCTAAAAGTTCTTAAGGCTAACAAGCAAGCAATTGCTTGGAAACTCTCCGACATTAAGGGCATAAGCCCGAACTTTTGTACTCATAAAATCTTAATGGAGGATGACTTTAAGCCAGCAGTGCAACATCAGAGAAGGGTAAATCCCAAAATCCACGAAGTTATCAAACAAGAAGTTCTTAAACTTCTTGATGCGGGACTGATTTATCCTATATCTGACAGTCCTTGGGTTAGCCCAATTCATTGTGTTCCTAAAAAGGGTGGCATTACCGTTGTCACCAACGAGGATAACGAGTTGATTCCGACTGGTTTGGTCACGGGTTGGCGAGTATGTATTGACTATCGAAAGTTAAATGAAGCCACCCGTAAAGACCATTTTCCTCTCCCTTTTATGGACCAGATGCTTGAAAGACTTGCGGGGAATGAATACTACTGCTTCCTCGATGGTTTTTCGGGTTACTTCCAAATCCCCATTGATCCCCAGGATCAAGAGAAGACTACCTTCACATGCCCCTACGGAACTTTTGCTTACAGACGTATGCCTTTCGGCTTATGTAATGCACCAGGCACGTTCCAGAGGTGCATGATGTCTATATTTTCCAAGATGATCGGGAAAACCATGGAGGTATTCATGGATGACTTTTCAGTCATCGGGGATTCATTCCAGTCTTGCCTCTCCCACTTGGAACAGATGCTTAAACGTTGCAAAGAAACGAATCTAAGTCTCAACTGGGAGAAGAGCCACTTTATGGTCAAGGAGGGCATTGTCCTCGGCCATAAAATTTCAAAAAACGGGATTGAGGTTGACAGAGCCAAAATTGATGTCATCGTTAAATTACCTCATCCCACCACCGTAAAAGGTGTTAGGAGCTTTTTGGGTCATGTCGGCTTCTACCGTAGGTTTATCCAAGATTTTTCTAAGATTGCCCGGCCTATGACCCATCTCCTCAAGAAGGATGCTCCTTTCATCTTCTCTCCTGAGTGCATCGAAGCTTTTGAAACATTAAAGAAAAAGCTTACCGAGGCACCGATTCTTGTTGCCCCCGATTGGGACCTACCTTTTGAGCTTATGTGCGATGCTAGTGATTTTGCCATAGGTGCGGTCTTGGGGCAACGAAAAGCAAAATACTTTCAGCCTATACACTACGCAAGTAAAACTATGACCGAGGCTCAAGGTCATTACACCACCACTGAAAAAGAACTCCTAGCTGTGGTGTATGCCTTTGAGAAATTCCGGCCATACTTGATCCTGACCAAATGCGTGGTGTATACGGATCACTCGGCTTTGAAGTACCTATTTGCAAAGCAAGATGCAAAGCCGAGGCTTCTCCGTTGGGTTCTCCTCCTTCAGGAATTTGATATCATTATCCATGATAAAAAAGGAGCTGAGAACCTTGCTGCTGATCATCTCTCACGATTAGAAAACCCTCATCAGGATGTGTTCGAGAAAAAGGAAATAAATGAAACATTTCCTCTCGAAACACTCAATGCGGTTGCTTTTCGTGGTGACTCTACTACCCCATGGTTTGCCGACTTTGCAAATTACCATGCGGGTAACTTCATCGTTAAGGGGTTAACGTCCCAACAGAAGAACAAATTCTTCAAAGACGTTAAACATTACTTCTGGGACGACCCTTTCTCTTCAAAATCTGTGCCGATCAAGTCATCAGGCGATGTGTATACGGACAGGAAGCCGCTGATATTCTCAAGGCTTGCCATGCTGGACCCACCGGGGGCCACCACAGTCCTAACTACACCGCCAAAAAGGTGTTTGATTCCGGTTTCTATTGGCCCACGATCTATAAGGATGCCCACGAGTTAGTCAAAGCCTGTGATGCTTGTCAGCGTCACGGAAATATTTCACAAAAAAACGAAATGCCACAAAATGCTATTCAAGTTTGTGAAATCTTTGACGTCTGGGGCATTGATTTTATGGGGCCATTCCCATCTTCACGTGGAAACAAGTATATTCTCGTGGCTGTTGACTATTTGTCAAAATGGGTTGAGGCTAAGGCCTTACCCACTAATGATGCCTGAGTTGTTGTGAAATTTCTGAAATCCCTTTTTGCTCATTTTGGAACTCCACGTGCCATCATTAGTGATCGCGGTACTCACTTTTGCAATGATCAATTTGCAAAAGTCAAGCTTAAGTACGGTGTTACTCATCGTCTTTCTACCGCGTATCACCCCCAAACAAGTGGGCAGGTGGAGGTTTCCAACCGTGGTATAAAACGGATTCTTGAGAGGACAGTAGGTGAAAACCGTGCTTCCTGGTCGGATAAACTAGATGATGCACTCTGGGCTTTCCGTACAGCTTACAAAACACCCATCGGGTGTACTCCATACAAGCTTGTGTACGGGAAGGCGTGTCATTTACCGATCGAGCTTGAGCACAAAGCCTACTGGGCCTTGAAACATGCTAACTACGACCTTCATAAAGCGGGTGATCACCGTAAGGTTCAAATCAATGAATTAAATGAACTTCGTGATCAAGCCTACGAGAACTCTTTGATCTACAAAGAAAAGACAAAGAAGATTCACGACTCTAAGATTAAGAACCGCGTTTTCAACATCGGTGACAGAGTCCTTCTTTTCAACTCAAGATTAAAAATCTTCTCGGGGAAATTAAAAACCCGATGGACTGGACCATTCACTATTGCTAAAGCATATCCATACGGGACTGTTGAGTTATCTCAACCCGAAGGTCCCAACTTCAAAGTGAATGGTCATCGATTGAAACATTATTTTAGAGAGGACATACCACCCATGGTTGTCCCGGATCACCAAACTTTCCCCATGGACCAATGAATTCGGGGATCGAGTCAAGCTAGTGACTCGGTGAACAAAAATTAGCAACATATATGGGTTTTCACCCGTATTTCTGACTTCTTTCTACTTTCTACCACCCTAGTGTGGGGGAGTGGCCGTCCCCCACTGTTTGAAAAGTAAATATGTATATAAGTTTCTTCAAAAAAAAACAAAATGAATGAAAAATGTTTATATGTACAGATAAATAAAGTGAAAAATAAAATCGATATTTCCACAGTTAAATTCGAATATTAGCTTTTTCCATTCAGAGATTCGGCATAATAGCCGGGACTTTGAATATTGAGGACAATATTCAATTCTAGTGTGTGGGGGGGGGGGGGGGGGGGGGAATTCTTACGAATTTTATCACAAAACTCTCTAAGTACCCCCATTTTTAGGCCTAAATTTTTCAAAATTTTTTCACTTTATTTCAAAATTTTTGTGGTAATCAGTCCGCCAAAGTCTAAATGACAAATGGATTGGCTAGTGCAGGAGCAAACGACTCTTGGTAAAGACATCTCAAACCCGTTGATGGCTTGTAATTTGCAAAAAATTGTATGGTTCCTCAACTCCCCATATCCCATAAAGCAAATGAGTTGGCTAGCCCACAAGATTATGGCTTGTGGTAAAGGCCGTGGAAAATCCATAATTGGTAATCAGCTCACCAAGATGTTGACTTAGTCCATCAAGATGCTGGCTAGTCCAGAAGCAAACGGCTTTTGGTAAAGACAAATCAAATCCGTTGACAGCTGGTGGTTTGCTCAAAATCACACGGTTATCAGGTGTGCCATAGTTCTTACACCTGGCTACTCCAGAAGTGATGGCTTTTGGTAAAGAGATTCTCAAATCCATCAAGTTTTTCTCAAAAGATTGCTAGGGACTAGCAATATTTTAGTGTAGGGGATTGATGAGTGTGTAAATACTCATCATTTTTACCATTTCCGAGCTGCCAAAACATATAAAAACACTCAATATTGAACCAAAATAGTGAAAATATCCCAGGAAAGTGTTTTACATGTTTCAAATGCAAAAATATCAAAAACAGATGAAAAATGCACAAAGTTTGCATAATTGGCAGTTTCAGTCCCTCATCTTTCAGAAATTGTCAAATCTAGTCCCTGGTTGTTCTAAAAACTTGAAAAAGTCACCAAAGGTCCTTATAAATAAAAAAGTTACATAAATAGTCCTTTGGTGCAAAAGTTTCACAAAATGTCAAGTTTAGTCCCTGAACTTTGAAAATTGTCAAAAATGGTCCCTGGGATATGAAAAACTTTGAGAAAAACAAATTTTGTCCTTGCACTAACCTTTTATGACAGGATTGGTCCTTGGTGGAAAGTTTGGTGAAAATTACACAAATGGTCCCTGAAGTTTGAAAGTTTGGCGATTTTAGTCCCTGGTGAAAATTAAATGGAATAGTCAACCCAGGACCTTACACTATTCATACTTTGGCATCATACACCCTTGGAAACAATTTGGAGAAATGCCAAAACCCACCCCTCAACTTTCGGTAAATTGCAAAATAGGTCCTTGTGAAATCATAAACCAAACCGGACCATATACTAATAATACTACTCCATAAACCAACCCAATCCATTCCCCTAGCCTACCCATTCCTTTTTTACTTGGGCCCAAAACACCACAGCCCACACCAAACCTCAAATAACAAATACCAGGGTCAAACGTTTGACCTAGGTCAAACCCGGTCAACCCCTTCCTCTTTCCCTCTCCCTCACTCCCCAGAGCCAAAACCAGGATACCACCATGGTTTTACAAGCCCACCACCACCACTTTCAAACTCATCATCACCTCCCCACACCCCCTGCACCTTAAATCACTTCACATTAAATGCCACCACCCCCTCTTGCCTATAAACGTCCAAACCAGTTTTTCCCGCCAAAATACGTGGCACCAAATTAGAGGGTTTCAGACATCAACTTGTGATGGGAAATGATCAGAGACTCAAGGAGACCCTAAAGGAAGGCTATAAAAGGAGAAGAAAGCAAGGAATTATAGTGTGTAGTTTAATTAGTTTTAATTAGTGTCGAATTTAAATTATCTTTCAAATTCAGTGTAATCTTTCTAATTCAAGCATTGTAGCAGCTTAATTATTGTACTTTCAATCTTTTTAAGTTATAAAATTTCAAGGTTCAAGTCTGTTTTGTGTTATTGCCATTCTCTCAATTTATGCATTTCTTAATAAGTCTTAATGTCACTTATATCAAGCTTCATGGACTGAGATAGCTACATTTAGGTTCCAATAAGCTCATTGAAGCTTTTAGAGACTTTAAAACTCAGTTGTAGTAGCAGATAATCAAAAAGCTAAAAAAAGTCAACATTGGTCAACTGTATATGCTTTTGAGTTATTTTCAGGTATGGAGGATCATTGAGGAGCAGGATTGGAGTTGAAGTTTGCCTATCTAAAGATAGGCTTCATAGGAAAATCCCTTGTTCAAGCTAGGGATGTCTTGTAAGCTTTTGCTCATTTGAAAATTCCTCTAAAATCTTAGTTGTTGGTAGCTTCTGTTTGATTGCTTGCTAATCTGTGTTAATCTGTGGTAGTTGATTGTGTTTAAGTAGTTTTTAGCTTAATAATCATTACAAACTTGTTAGAATATATAGTTACTTATAATTTCAATATTTGTCTACCAAATTAGCTTTAGTGATTAACTTGTGTGATTGTAGTTGTAACCTGTTTTTAAGTACTTAAACAAAGTCACCTAGTCATAATCAGTAGTTAGGGATCAAGTTTACACATCCTAGTAACCATCTGCTTTGAAAAACTCAAAACAGTCCAACATTAAGGAGTGTTTGGATTTGCAAGTTTAGGTTTGTTGTCATTGATCTCAGAGGGTAATTGTGCTTCAAACAGTTTGCCTTAAGTTTCATTTGGAAGTTTAGACTATAAAATCAAGCTTTGTTTCACAAAAAAGTCAAAATACCAAAAATTTGTCTCTCACAGTTAACTATGAGAGTTTTTGGTGCTCAAATCCATCAAGTTGGTTACATGAGTTGTTAGTATAGAGTAAAATAGCTTAAATATATCTCATAACATCGTTTTTAATCAGTAGGAGTTAGTAGAAATTCAAATAAGTCAACTGTTGTGTTTTACTCAAAAAGTCAAATTGCACCATCTCAGATTTTTGCTAAAATTACAAGAATTTTTGTGATTTTTGTGTTTGGATTGAGGATCTAAAACTTGTTGGAGTTAAATTTTATCACCTCAACTTCATTTTCCCAGGGTTTCTTTAATTTTGTGAAATTTTCTTGTGGACTAAAATACCCTTGGAAGTGGACTGCAGGGCAAGCCTTTGCCATGTGCACTCAGACCCATATCACTCAGCCCACTTTGGTGGCTGTTGTAGCCCAACCCAGTAGGACCCAGTGGTTCAAATTGGTTTTTCCCAACCACCCTCCTACCAAGGAACAAGGATTGACCATTTGTTTGACCTATAGCCTAGTGGACCCCACCTGGAATTCACCCATAAGTTTGTCCCCATTTTGTGTTCATACTCAGTTTGCTTAAGTGCTTATTTGGTTCCACACAGCTTATTTTTGATCACCAATTGTTGTTTCTGGCTTATTTGAGTCAGTATAGCTTATTTTTACCCATTTCCGTCAATGTGGACCCCACCCAAAGTCATTTGTGCTTATTTGTGCATTCAATCAACCAAAGTCAACTGATAAGCAAAAGGGGGTGCATACAGCTTATAAATAAGCTATTTCAAAAGTGTTTTCACAAAAGTTTTCTATTTTTAGTAGTAAAGTAAGTTTGTAAAAGAAAATCCAAGAAAAACCATCTTAATATTAAGTGATAGTTTCTATTTAATTTAATTTAAATTTTATTTTTCATTTTTAGATTTTTATTAAGTACTTAGTATTTTTATATTTTTATTAATTACCTTATATAGTAAAGTATTTTTATTAAATTTTTCAGATTTTTATTCTGTCATTTAGTAATTATTAGATTTAATACTTGTTTTCTTAATTATTAATTAATATTACGTATTAAATAGCATAGTTAGTTTTTATAAAGCAAAACTTAGTTTTTATATTTTTCCTAGCTCTAATATAGTATAATAGACTTTTAGAAAATATATTTTTAGTTTCTACTGTTCATTTTCCATTTTTCTTATTTTAATTATTTAAATTAGAATTAAAGTAATTAAAAGGTAATTAATTAGTGGATTAGCCTTAAATATAATTTTTAGAAGTTTTTATAATTTTGTAGGATTCCTGTGATGGTTAAGTAATTTTATAAATTTTCTTATAATTTTCTAAGTTAATTTAGTACTAATAGTAATTTTAAGTAATTTAATTAGTTTAATTAAGTTAAATAGTTTTTAATTAATAACAAAACCATAAAAAGACAAAAATATTTATTTTTATTTTTTATACTTTCTTCAAGTTCTATTTTAAGTTTATAAATTGTTTTTGCAAATTTTTAGTTTAAATTTGTATTAGTTATAATTATTAGTTAATATAAATTAGATTTAAATTAGATTTAAATTAATTTAATTAATTAAATAATATTTAAATATTAAAATATTCACTTTTATAATTTCATTTTCATTTTCAAATTTCTTTTTAATTTTTAGTTTCAAAAAGTTCAAAAGCACCCCCTGTAGTTTGTAATTCACCAAATCCCATTTTTCCAGTCCGTTACGTGATCTTAATTGTGAATTTGTGCATATACCTGTATATCTGATTTTTGTGAATATCATATCTGTGTACAAATACCAAAATAAAAGTAGCAATATCAATTCCACATCATCTGGGCTACTGACCTCAGTGCCACTCACTCATAAACGATTTCAAAATACACCATTTCAATCTCGCTAGGACTTTAACGACCCGGGGACACACTATACTATCCACGGAGAATTGGAACGAGGCTGTCTTTGACTTATTGACCTTGGTCAATAATATCTGACTGCTTTGGGACCAATCATTATTTAAGGATTTTCAATGATCTCTTTGGATCCAGGCACTGCACCCGCATCTGAATCAACTTCACTACCTTCACTAATTGCATATGGCATTCTTCCCGAATCATCCAACACTTCAGTAGAACATGTAGACATTTGTGAATTTGTTAAAGGACTTTTATGTGAAATGAGACTCCATGGACATTTTTTTGAAGTCTAAATAAGGACTGCGTATGTAAAGCTGACTGGTATTGAATGCAGGAGTTTGAGATCGATCCCTAATAAACTTTCCGGTTCATGAAACTTTGTGGTTTTGGACCTTTTCTGATACAGGGATCTGTAGAGTAACAGTTAAATTGTTTCCAGGAGAGGAGTTCTGCTCATTAGATTCAGCTTCAAATGCTGCTACATCCAAAAAAAATCATATTTACACTCGCAAAGTGAAATAAACAGATATTGTAACAAACCCTAAGGTGGAGAGCAGTATTTGATTCTTTAAGATGCAAATAAGTCATGTATCAGTTGAACTTACAATGATGGATCGCGTACAACCTTTTGCATGAACTATTAATACAACTTTTCTAGCATAATTAGGAGAGAAATAATACATACCTGTAATTATTTATATACATGTCATGATGGACTCTTTATGTAACTAAAAGCCACATAGTTGCTCTTTTGCTTTCATCCCTCATTCTTTCCAATGATTCATTAGATGCGTTCCAAACCTCCAGATATTTTTTCAACTCCTGCACATAATATGATCACTGACAATGAGACAATATAGACTTGTTTGTCTGAATGTGGTCGTGTTGTTTAAATTAGTAATAACTAAATAGGCTACATGCATAGTAGATTCTAACAAATTCTCAAAACTGACAGCAGTCTCATTAATTGACCTATGGACCAGATCCTTCAATATACCATGAACCTGAAATCGAAAAGAAACACCATGTTTGAAGGGAATTAAGAGGCCTATTGTACCATCAATTTGCTAACATTTTTGTACAAAATTGCATACCATATCAACAGCTAATGCAGTAGGACCCTTGATAGTAACCAAGGTACTTTCTATAAGGCGACGATATCCTTGGTCCGGAGCCATTATGTGGGGCTGATATCCATCTGCTTCAATGATTATCAAAAACGCCATATACTCTGTCACGACATGATCGTCTGCATAGCATAATGAGATTAAAAAAATTAAAATTACATTAACTGCGTAAACTGATAAAAGTAACCACAAATACATACATGCCATTAAGATGTTCTTTAAATATTTGATCAAAAGCATGTCATATTTCCATAATCATGAATAATCTTCCCTAAAAATTGGGAAAAAATAATCATATTATGATTGGCTAAGTGAAATAAACATATAATGTAACAAACCCTAAGGTGAAGACCAGTATTAGATTCTTTAAGATGCAAATAAGTCATGTATGATTTGAACTTACAATGATGGATCACGAATATCTTTTCTGAAACAAATAAAATAAATTCTCTTTCGAAAGCTTTTTTAGTGTTTAAATGTAGTCCTATACACATTTGCATAACGCTTAATTATCAGGTTCCGATAAATGTGGCTGACCCAAATTAAATCATCATATTAAAAAGGAAAAAGTTTAACAGATAAAGAATAATCATGGTGAAATTATATTATAGCTAAATATGGAAGTATGAACATATACTTACAGTTGTTTCGAATTATGAGAAACTGAAAGCATAGAATCAGTCTTCAGAAGCTCATATATAACATCATAAGAGGAGAAACGTTTTTTTATCCCATTAGATAAAGTCACAACCATTCAAAGTCAGATTTAGTTACATATAAATAATCCAAGCAGATTAGCAAAGCTGCATATAAACATGAAATCAAATAGAAAAGGTAGCATACAATCTTAGAGCATGTCTAACCGTTACCTGTAATACAACATCAATTTATGATTCCTTCTGATGTGACAGTTTTTCAGTCTAATAAAAATCATGAAAAGAAGGTGAGGATTAGATTTATGTTCTTGGTCAAATGATCACATTGTGTATGTAAGTAAATAACAAACACAGGCATGGAAACATCAAACGTCCACATGAAAGAAGAGAAGTTAATGATAATTTGATAAAAGCACATAAATACTATAAAAAGAAAAGATGAGCATAAAAAAAAGTAGAAGATAAACATTACGTAGTATCATGAATCCTTGATATCCATTCGAGTTTGTAAGAATTTTTGTTGAGGAATCCTGCTGGTTAACGCCAAAACACCATCGATCATCATACCATTCATATGGTTGTGGACATGTAAGATAATTTATGGATCATGACACACCTGATGAACAAACCACAATGAGAAGCTTTTGAAAAAATTAGTGTTATGATGATTAGGGTTTTTTCTTCTGTGATTTTGAATAAAAACATAACTTTAACAATTGGTGCCACAGCAAGATCTTCATAAGCAGAACCATCGAATTGCAATTCAACATTACATGAACACCTAAAAAAGTCAGTAGATGAGCAATAGAAAAATAAATAAATAAATAAATAAAAAATCGATGACCATTAGAAAAGAAAAAAAAACAGTTTAGAGAATATTAAATCATACTTTCAGTCAGTGTTGCAAAAATCGGAAAAATCGGCCGATTAATCTCCGATTCCAAGGTAATCGGCCATAGACCTTGGCGATTTAGGCTAATCGGCTAAAAAAATCGGTCTGAGAAAAAAATCGGCCAAAAATCGGCCGAATCGGCCAAAAATCGGCCGAATCGGTCAAATTTAAAAAAATAAAAATTTAGGCATTTTACTTAATTTGGGGATCGTTTATTTCACTTATAACGCACAATGGGCCTCATAATCAGAATTGAAGCCTTTTATTGAGGTTTGAAAACATAGAAGGCTTGAATCAGTTAAGATCTTTAGTTTGCTCTCCAGAAATTCCCAAAACATGCAGGAAATGCCAAACCGATTAATCACCGATTAATCACCGCCTTGACCGATTACAGGCTGCAGGGTGATCGACCGCCTTAAGACCGATTCACGATTTTTGCAACATTGCTTTCAGTAACGTCTAGACCTGCGCATCCAACCTGCAAAATTAAACCAACATAAACGTACATTAATTAGGGTTTATACAAAAAAAAATGGCGTAGGTTTTTAGAAAAGAGAGGCGTACGTTTATAATTATAAAGCTATATAAAGAGAGGCGTAGGTTTATATATTTGGTTTTGAAAGTTATAATTAAAAAAATGTGTTGGTCTATTGGTAATCATGTTTGTGTGTGGAAACCAAGACGTAGGTTCGAATCCTGCAAGTGTCATTTTTTGAAAAATAAATCCGAAAATTTAATTAAAATACGAATTTAAAATAAAAATAAAAAATGATGACATGTAAATCCGAAAAATATAAACTTATGACATGGCAGGAAAAACTGATGACATGGCACTAAAAACATGATGACTGGGCATTGATCATGAATATTTGGCAAAAAATAGTGATGACTGGGCATTGACCATGAATATGTGGCAAAAAATAGTAAAAACGCCTCCAGTTATATATAATATATATATAGGTATGGGTTAAAATAAAAAGGGTCTTATAATAAAAAGTGTAGGAAGGATTGTGAGGGCGACATGTGTCACCCTTATGCCACATCATATGTCACATGTCACCCCACCCCCACCCCCCCCACCCCCGCAAAAAAAAAAAAAAAAAAAAAAAAAAAAAAAAAAAAAAAATCCCGCCAAAAAAAAATTTTTTTTGGAGCAAAAAAAAAATTCCCGCAAAATTTTTTAGTGCATCACAGTTATAAAAGTTACTGCGTCACAATTATAAAAGTTACTGCATCACAGTTTTAAATTTTAGTGCATTAAGGTTATAAGTTACTGCAACATAGTTGATGCACTAAACTATTAACTATGATGCAATAACTTATAATAAAGATGCACCAAAACTTAAAAAAGAATCGTATTTTAATTGTGATGCAGTTACATACATATATGATCCAAAAAACTTATGATAATTCAGTTTCTTTATAACCAAGATGCAGTAACTTTATAACCATGATGCTGTAACATTAAAACCATGAATGCAGTAACCGTGATGCAGTAAAATCATAATTGTGATGCAATAACTTTATAACCGTGATGCAGTAAATTTATAACAGTGATGCAGTAAAAAATTTTGGCGGAAAAAAAAATTTTGCCCTAAAAAATATTTTTTTTTGGCGGAAAAAAAAAATCTTCCGGCGGGGGGGGGGGGGGGGGGGGGTGACATGTGTCATATGATGTGACATGTGGGTGACATATGTCACTCCACAATCATTCATACACTTTTTATTATAAGTCCCTTTTTAAAATAACCCCACCCTATATATATATATATATATATATATATATATATATATATACATATAAACCTTCCACAACTCTCTCGTCCATTTGACAACTTGATAAACTCATCCGAAATGATCAAGAAATTTTAATTGACGAAATGTCAAGTAAAAATGTCAAGTAATTCCTTTCGTGCGAATACTCTCCAACGTATTTTTGATTAAATATAAATCTAATATATATATATATAAATATTTTCTTGTTCTTTCCAGAAACCAAAACCTCGAAAAATCAAATTTTGGAGGGCGGCCCCCTTAATTTTTAAGGGGACCGACAGCCAAATAAAGGGCGGCCCCCTTAATGTTTAAGGGGGTCGGCCATCTGATTGTCCCAAATCGTTTTCCCTCTTATTTCTTTTGCCAAACACTCCTCTTTCTCATTACCCCCATTTTCTGCTGCTGCTGTGACGAAAATCCAAACCCCAAAACACCTAAAACCACTTCCAAATCACATAATTCGGGTTATTTCACAAAGGGCAAATTCATCTAACACAATCACTATTACATATTGTAAGTTATTCATAACACATTTCATCTAATTCCACCTAATTTGGTCAAACTCAAGATTATGCATGTTCTTATAATTATTTCAAATTCATAATTTCTTTCAAATTGGGTATAAAATTTCCATAACTAAATGCTTCCCTTAGGATTAGGATGCTTAATTAATACTAGAAACTAATAATTAAAAACCCTCTTGTCGAAAATTTTTGAAAATTTTCTTCTAAATTTTTGGTAAACACATTGTTGAATAATGCTATAAAAACTTGTTAAAACTAATCATATTATGTTTCTATAACTTGTAAAACATGAAACTATATTTTTCGACTTAGTAAAAATATTTGTGTAAACGATAAGAGGGTATTTGGATTATGTCCAAATAATGTCGAAGTTAAGTCGTTGTAATTTTTATAAAACGTTGTCAAGATTATAAACCTAAAACTAGTAATTCGGAATTGTCAAGATATATAATTCATATATATATTGACATACTAGTTGTGTAAGTGTCTAGTTAAGGAAGCGTTTGGTTTGGTACGAAAAATGGCATTTTTAAGTCATAACATAAACCATCCTTTTCGAAAACAAATCACATGTATAAGAAACTCGTAAGAAATGGCTAGTTTTACAACCTAAAGTAAATCTAGTAAATTTCATGATATATTAAGATGTTTAAAAGGGCGTTTGGATTTGTCCATAACTACTTGCTAAACATCGTAAAATATATCTAGAACGAGTTAATAATAAAAATAAGGAACATGGTAAACTACTTCTTAGGATTATCTTCTTAGAGTCTAAGTATGTTTATGTTCCAACATAAGTCTTAACAATATATACATTTTTATTCTTCTTTATATTTATTTTGGTCTTTTGTATTGTTGTTGTGTTTAGGAGAAAATGCCCAAAGTTATTACCGAAGATATTTCCTTAACCAAAAAATACATTCTCAAAGTCTCTCAACTTCCCACTACCTCTCCCTCCATTGCACGTATCTATCGTCATATAGAAGATAGAAACATTCATGAAGGTCGAGTCGTAGATCAAGCTTACTATCAATCCGATTTCATCAAAAGTTCATTCACAAATATCCATTTTGAATGTCTCTTCCAAATTAATGAACCCATCATTCCTCGCTTCATTCTTGACTTCTATAGCCAAGTCACGGTTCAAACCGATGACTTTGGTTCCATCTTCATTTCATTCATGATCCAACATGAATTTATTACTCTCACTCTTGCACAATTTGGTCAAATCCTTCAAATTCCTTTTTCCGGTCAATCCGTATTCACAAATGAATGGGATCTTTGCGCTCTCCAACGTTCTCGTCCTACTCATGGTCCTTATGTCTCCGAAATTCCATCTCCCGAAGATATTCGTCAAATGCTCGGGTTGGAATGTGAAACTTCCACCCAAAGCATCATGTCCAAACATGTCTCAATTCCTAAAAATCAAATTCTTCTTAAAGAATTAAGGCCCGACATGGAGCATTGGGAAGAACTAGTTCGTGAGAATGCGTTTGGTTCCGAAGGACACTCCGACCATCTCCCGGCTGTATTGTATTGTTGCCGAGCAACCTTACAATTTGGCTTACTTCTTTAAGGGGAACGGCCTGCATTTAAGGGGACCGGCCAGCCATACAGTAATTTTTACTGTTTTCTTTTGCAACTTGTGACTTCTTTTGCTAGTCCCAGCTACCATTTCCTTTAAAAAAAAACTAAACTGATTTTGGAATCTAACAATGCAATTTCAAATTAATACCATTTCTAATCATGATTTCATGCTATATAACCCTTTCCACCTTCATCCACACTTCCTTATCATCATCAACCTCAACAAATCCATCATGTCATCACCAAAAACCACCACCTCCGACAATGCCAAGAAACAAAAACTTTTTATCATTCCACCAAAACAACTCTTTATTGATCTCACAAATGAAGACAATACCACTCCATCACCACCACCTCAATGCTCATCTCCTAGTGCTCCAAATGCACCATCCAAAACACCATCAACACATGGAACCTCCACCTCTTCCATACCATCATCATCATCCATCAATGACTACATCAACACTCACCTATCACCTCCACCAAGAATTCCACCACCATCACCTCTTGAAAATGCAACCTTAGACATAACACTTTCATTATCACCCATCACACCTCTTGATGCACAATTTTCACCATCACCACTCAATCCACCAACCTACAATCCCATCCCATGGAGCTTGCTTGAAGCTCATGGTGATACTTGCCTTTGTTGCATCCATAACTGCACCATCATCTTTGGATTAAGAGATGAAATCCATTACATGTTTTCATATATTGAAAGCTTTCTTCCTCAACCTCAACCAACAACATCCACTCCTCCACCACCAACATCAACCACACCTTCACCTCCATCAAACACTCCTCCATCAACTTCATCATATCCACCTACAACATTGCTCCTCTCAAATTAAGCATGACTCATGGTTGAGAATAACTTTGTTTAAACCATTTTGATGACAAGCTCTAGGAAAAACATTTCTATTAGAGTTTTGGTTTATTAGTTGTATTAATTGTATTGTTGTATTATTCATGGATCTTGGATGTATAATGTTTGTGTTTTTATCTATTTAAAGAAGTGTTTTCTTCCATGCTTATTTTGTTTGCCTTATCATTATATATAATTGTTGCATGCATATATATATATTGTTTGTTCTAAATATTTTTGCAAGCATTCCATATCTCGATTCTTTTATGACCTCAAAACGAGGGGGGGTATACATCAAGGGGGAGCTCCAATTTAATCGGGATAACCTTTTTGATGCTAACAAAAAGGGGGAGAATTGATATAAACTCATAATAATACTTGTATATATACTAATTTTTGCTTAATGAGTTTAGATTTTGTAATCATCAAAAAGGGGGAGATTGTTGACATAAATAATGCATAAAAACGTTATTTATGTTTTTCGATATCTCTATGTTTTGACGATCACAAAATGTAAAATCATCAAACGTAAGATTACTACGTAAACAAGTATTAAGCTAGTTTATATCATTATATCCAACTTAATCACTAAAGGTATGGATAAACAAGTGCTTAATACATCTCATGATCAAAGGGGTATTTAATTAATTATTACAAAGTTTATTTAATTATATAAACATATTATATATTTTTGAAAAACACTTTTGGTAATAAAGAAAAATGTTTTAATCATACTAAATATATGAATTCAAATTTTTAACCAAAATCAGTTAGTTTTTCACCAAATAAACTTTCCCCACTAAAAGACAGATTTTCTGGCCGTTACAGCTGGGCGGCCCCTTAATTATAAGGGGCGGTCCCCTTAAAATTAAGGGGACCGGCCATGAATTAAGGAGACCGGCCAGGCTCCTGTGTCAGAATCTGTCATAATTTTTCTCCTATAAATACCACCTTAAATCTGGAATTTTTCCTCACCTTTTGCACGAAAATTTCAGATCTAAAACTCTCCAAACATCTTCCAAAACCCTTTGATCATTAGATCACTAATCCTTGTTTCAAGTGATTCAATCCCTTCTCATCCATTCTCATCCAAAGTGCAAAAGAAGAATACTCCTTCTACAACAAAGTTCAAGAAGTATTGTAGAGTAGTTGTATATATTGTGTATAGTATTTGTGAACATGTGTTGTGCTTGTAATAAGTAGTTTAGGAGAAGTAGAAGTTGTGTAGGGAGAAGAAGTTGTGTAGTAGTGAAGTGGTGTGAAGTAGATAGGTGTGAAGTAGAAAGTTGTGAAATAGATTGGTGTGAGGAGGTTGTGTAGAAGTTGTGATTAAGTTGTGACGAAGTTGTGGTGTATACATTGGTGTGTAAGGTTTTCTCTGCCATAAGGGAGTTTGTTGACATAGTGAAGAAAACTCTCGAGTAGGTGACTCGGGGAGTGGAGTAGGAACAAGGAAGGTGACCTTGTAACCGAACCACTATAAATCCTTGTGTTGTGGTTTGATCTTTCCAACTCTTTTCATTACTTACTTATTTACTTATACAATATTAGCTTAGTTAGTTAGTAACTATATAATTGTTCATATAGTGTGTAACACCCCCAAAATACCGCAGCGGAAGACTGTGCCATTGGGATGCTACTTCAGGGCACAAAGTACAAGATATAGAAAACGAACTCTAAATGAGACGTTTTTGAAAAGTTACCATTCGAATAGATAAAAGTCATAGTTTACAAAAACAAGAATCCCAAAGTAAAACAATACATAAGTTTTTAAAGTGTATCGAATGGTAAACGATAAAAGTGAAAGTCTCCAAAAAGCATGCCCTAAGACTCTCAGCTCCATACACCTGCTATCGCCTTTCTAACCTGAGATAAACATGCTTAAAGTGTCAACACAAAGGTTGGTGAGTTCATAGAGTTTGTCTTAATACAGTTGAAAAGCCTATAAAGAATGTTCACACAGCAAAGGCATCGTAAATCCACTCAGTTGCAAGTCCCGTCATAAGAGACTTGTAACCTGTGTGTTCACAACCCACTGCTACAATATATAGTATGAGTAAGATATGTATAAGTTCATAACAACAGTTAAGCAATTAGTAGTGAGTCTACACTTCATCTCCGAAGACCTCACCTAAGTATGTATATTTCCCTGGTTGTGCCCAGAAACTTAATCTGGGGCCATAGGAAGTATATATGTCTCCATGGTTGTGCCCAGAACTAAATCTGGGGCCATTGGAAGTATGTATGTATGTATCCATCACAGTTTAGTATAACACAGTTAAGTATAACACAATCACGTATGTATGACATCAAGTATAATGTAATCAAGTATAATGTTTCCCAAGTATAAATGTTATGTGAATCTGTACAAGTAAGCAAGTAGTAGCATGTATCTCCCCCAAAGAGTTTATAGAAAAATTAAAAGAGTAGGGGCTATGACTCACCTTAAGTGATGATACTTGAAATGAAATGAAGTGAACAACAATGATCGGTTATCTGCCGCAACCTAAAATGAATGATGAATGATCTCATTTAGATCACCAAATGATGTTATGAATGTCCATGCTCATGTTTCTATACCACTCTAGTCTTTGGAAAAACACTTGTGTTGTCAAAAATATATAATCCAAGAATTTGGAAAAATATTGCTATTAGAAAATATAATAAGCTAGTTGTAATATATATATATATTTATATATATATATCGTAAGTTTCCATGTTAGCGTTGAAATACTCGGGTTGTAATCCTTGAAATGATGAAAATATACTCGTAATAACTAATACTACATTAGTTATAAAACTTGGTACTTAATATTACTTCTAGCTTATAAATGTACTTCGTAGTTTTTGTGCCAAATTCTATTAAAAGCTGTCAAATAGAAATGGTTTTAGCCGATATTCAAACGTGAATATCTTTGTCGTTACTTGTCCGTTTTACTTGTTCTTTATGTCCACGGTTACGTCTTAGTATATAGTAATATATTTTGGAAAGCTCGGCTCCTCCGGGTTACGTCTAAAGTCTCTTTTTGTCCAATGAAAAACGTCCAACAGCAAACATTTTCAGAAAAAATACTTTTCGTCTACAATCTTGCAAAAATCATAACTCCTTCGTTATAAACTCTTTTTAATCCGTTCTTTCGCCTACGGATTCGTTTTTGAAAGTATTTTCTAAAAATTTTGCCAAAGTTCCCTTGGTGTTTACTGATTTTCCAGATTTTTACAAAACGGAACAGCATGTCTAAAATAGGTTCCAAATCAAGTTTTCAAGGTCTAAAACTAATTTCTACCATCACCAAACCTCTTGTAATCACCACATAGCTAATCTAATCCTACCATACACCTTCTTAGGGTGCCATGGACTCCTAACCAAGTTATTATAGCAAGGGGATTCATAACTAAAAAGTTAGGGTTTGTATGTTCCATTTTTGACCAAATAAGTGGTGGTATAGCTAGTTGTACATGGTTTTTAGCATGGAAATCATGTAATACAAGTAAATATAAGATGTTTCATGTAAAAATAAAGTTGATAACTTACTTGATAAAATGAGATGATTAGATGGCTAGAAACCTTGGATTACTTGTGTGTTTGATGCAAGAATCTTGATTAGAATGATAAAATGAATAACTTTGGTGCTTTAAACTTTTGAAAACCATGGATTGATCATGGAGTTGGGAAAAAGTCGTGGGTTTGCTAGAGAGGATGAAGAAGATGAGAAAAAAATCTAATTTATCTAAAAGTGTGATTTATGATTCTTGAATTTTTGGTAAAGTAAGGTTTTTAGAGTTTATTAGTTTAAGACTTAGGAGATTAATGCTAGAGGTTAAAAGGGTTCATGTGGCCTGTTTTGGTGAGCCAAGGAGGGGGGTAGGGGTGCTTGGTATTTAATTAGAAATCTAGTGTATCGTTAAGTGTTATTACGTGTTATTCGTTAAAATCGGGTACCGGGTTTAATAGCAATAAACGTTCACAAAGTTAACCGGGATGAAAATAATGTTATAATAATGTTAAAAACATATTAAAAATATGTTGGGTACATTTACTGAGTGATCGGGTGATTAATGTTTAGTTTTCACGAAAACCGTCGTTATATTCATACGCGTACGTTATAAATAAAATAAATTTCCAAAATACTGGGTAACTGAATGTTATAAGTTTTATGATGTTAAAATGGATATAAAAATATGTCGGGACCATCGTGGGAATATTTAGATATATTAGTCATGTATAAACCGGGTGTTAACGTTTACTATAATTACTTATACGTAAAAACGTTAAATGTACTGAATATAGAAATTTGAAAATCCTGAGAGTGGTATAACATGAAAATGCTGTTATGATGATATGCAGACTATCTCCAGTCCGTATGCAGTGTTCTTAACACTAATGAAATGAATTCGCACCTAAACCAATCCGGTTACGCGAATTTGAATACCCGTAAACTAAATTTACGATGAAATGAGTAATGCAAGTGAATGTTGAAAACTTTTCCGAAAATGAATAGTGTTTAATGAATAGTAAATTTCCCAAATGTTTCTCAGAATATCAAAATGACCTCGAAAATGATGAATAGTAAAACGATGAATAGTGTTTTGATGAATAGTGATTTATGAATAGTGTTTTTCCAAAGTTCCCGAAATGACCTGAAATGATGAGTTGTGACATAGTGCAAGTATTGAGATCACATAAACTAGAATCGAAGTTTTTAAAACAAACTAAGTTTTCATAAAATTTAAAATGGACGTAAAACTATTCAACCCCCCCCCCTTCTAGTTTTCCACAATTGGTATCAGGAGCCACGTCTTGCAAGATCTTTAAAATATATTGTATTTTAAAACTTGTAACGATCTATGGAATATGAAAAATATTTAGAAGGGCAATCTATGCAAAGACCACCACTATTTGAAAGAAATGGATTTTTATATTGGAAAAATGGATTCGAAACTTATGTGAAATCAAAAGAGCTAGATCTTTGGCATGTTATTACCAATGGTGATTTTTTAACTATTCAAAATAACCCTGAAACAAAGAAAGATGAAATCATACCTTTTGAAAAACAAAATGATGATTTAAAAAGAAAACTTGCTAAAAATAATGAAGCAAAAATGGTTATTTATAATGCGCTACCACGTAAAGAGTACGAAAGGATCTTTATGTGTGAAACCGCAAAAGAAATTTGGAATTCTTTATTAATAACTCACCAAGGTAATAATCAAGTCAAAGATAATAAGATAGATCTACTTGTTCAACAATATGAGCAATTCACGATTCCGGAAGAGGAATCAATTGATAATCCTTTCGCTAGATTTAACACTATCATCACAAGTTTAAAAGCACTTGATGAAAATTTTTCTAGTAAGAATTTTGTTAGGAAGTTTCTTAGGGCTCTTCACCCAAAATGGCGAGCTAAAGTGACGGCTATTGAAGAATCAAAGAATTTGTCAACGTTGCAACTTGATGAATTAATTGGAAATTTGAAAGTCTACGAAGCAATTATAAAGAAGGACTTCGAAATGATCAAAGGAAAACGAGAGCAAAGCAAGTCAATTGCCTTGAAAGCTAGAAAGGAATCCAACAACGAAGATAGCTCATCTTCTGAAAGTGATGACGAAGAATATGCCATGGCCGTAAGAGATTTCAAGAAATTCTTTAAAAGGCGAGGAAGATTCGTAAGGCAACCACATGATGAAAGGAAAACATTTCAAAAGAGTAAGGATGACAAGAATAACAAGAATGACAGGAAATGTTTCAAGTGTGGTGATCCAAATCATTTCATTGGAAAATGTCCAATGATGACAAGAGATCAAAATCAAAGAGCATTTGTTGGAGGAACTTGGAGTGATAGCGATGAAGATGAGAAAGAAACGACAATGGAAGAAAAGTGTCTCATGGCTAAGACATCAAGTGAGGTACGTTCCGAAACCGAATACTTTAGTGATGAAAATTTATCATTAGATGAAAAAGATTTAGATAGTGAATATAATAGATTATGCAAACTAGGACAACAAGTAATGGCTAAAAACAAATCACTAAAATACATAAACAACCAATTAGAAAATGAAGTACTAGAACTAAAAATTAAAATACATCAACTTGAAAAAGGTAAAGAAATTTTTGAAGAATGTAAATCATGTCAAGAGCTTAAAGGTGAAAACGAAAAACTCATGGAAGAAATTTGCAAACTTGATAAATTTGAAAATAGTAGTCACTCACTTAGTAAAATAATAAGTATTCAAAGAGCATCCGAAGATAAAACCGGTTTAGGATTTAACTCAACTGAAGCTTCAACAAGTGAAATTAAAAATGTCAAATTTGAAAGTGAACTCAATGAACTAAAACCTCTAAAATCTAATCCTAAGTATATACTCATAAATGATAAGAAAATACCTCTTACTAGTGATGAAGAAATAAAACCGTTTTATAAACCATCTTTAAAAACCGATGTAGGATCGTCTAAACCTAAAACAAGATCTAAAACTCCACCACCTAGGAAACCAAATAATTCTTACCCTAGATCTAAAACACCTCAACCAAGAGTAAATCAAAATAGACGAAACTTTAACAATAATCAACAAATGTGGAACTTCAATCTGTGGGGAATGCTTCCACCATATATGCACCCAAGTCAAATACAAAACATGTTCGGATCAAATAACTTTGGTCAAATGAGACAATGGGGACCAACGTAGAAAATTCGCCATACAAACTTGGAAATTTTAGTTGTCACCTCTAGTTCGTACAATTCCTTGAAGACTTTGAAGAAAAACGCATTGAAGACGAAAGGTACACATTTCCTTTTATTTCCTTGTCAAGAAATGCATGCTTAGTTAAGTCTCTAGTATTTATGTGATTTTGTTTGGCTTATAGTTTCCTCTAGATTTTATATCTATACATATATATACTTATCTATATATATATATATATATATATATATATATATATATATATATATATATATATATATATATATATATATATATATATATATATATATATATATATACTAGATTTCGAAGCCCGCCCGATGGGCGGGCATGACTTATAATTATTCTTTGAGGTGTATTTGTTAACGAAAAACATACCGATATTATTATTGAATACATTAAGAACAAAAAGAAATAAATGTTTGTGGGTAAGAAGTTTCAATATCAACCCAAACAGACTCCTCCTGAACCCAAGAATGTTGGTGGCAATAAGAAGAAGACTCCTGATGTGGCTAGTTCTAGTGGTACAACGATCTCTACATCTAACCAGTTTGATGCTCTTAATATGGATGATACGGATACGTTTGGTATTCCTACTGATGACACCAACATGGATGTGGATGTTGGCTGTACAATGGAAGTTAATGAGGATGCGTTGGTTAAGACTGGTACTACATCACAAGAACCCCTTGTGAGTGATTCAATGGGAACTAAGGATGGTGGTTCTACTCCTATTGTTGAGAAAATTAGTAAGCTTGAAAAGCTACTTATCGATGGGAAAGCTACCCTCTTGGATGATAAAGGTGTTCCTATTCCGTCTGCATCTGCCAATAAGAGGGCTAACCCATTCTCTAAGGTGGGTGATATTGTGGTTACTGATAGTGATGAGGAGGAGGTTCTTAACACGTTCGACAAATCAGCAAATCTTTTTGGTGGAGGTCATGAGCGTGAAGATGAGTTGGATGACTATGATGATTACTCGAAGCAAATTTCTAATCTTCCAGGGGAATTGGATGCTCTTAACGCCATTTATGGCTTTAATCTCCAAGGTTGTAGGAAGTAGGTTATATTTTTGTCCGAGTCTTTAAATGGTTTGTTTTCTTGGCTAGAAAATTGGAAGTATCTTGTTATGTAAGCCTTTCGCCTATGTAACGGGCTGAGATATGAGAATCACTCATATCCGTTGTACTTAAATGTTTTTTGGAGTAATATATTTACCGGGTCCTTGACCTTTTACCCAAAAAAAAAAAAAAAAAAGAAATAAATGTTTTAAACTCATTCATATGTACATAATACATGCTACATAATTAAGTTTGCACCACTTCATGACCTGCACCGCTTTAACCAATGATCTCATTTTTATAAACTTTTTTGAGAAACCATATGCCCGATTGGTTACAAAACATCTTTAAAAAGTGAATATATCAAATAGCATAAAAAGCACATAAAGGGCTAACAATTATATGTACATCAAGCCACATAATAATGGTCACGGAATTCAAAAATCATCCTTAAAAATTGATATCATTATAGGGATATTTACCAAAGAATCAGTATTTTAACTCATGTAATTAGAAACAACATCACATTTTCCCCATCAGCTGCTATTATTCTATTATTAGGTTCAATAATACTTGAAACTTGCAAAAATCCATAGTGCAATTCTTTAAATAATTGAACTGAAAAACTCACCCTCAAGGCCACAGTGTCATTGCAATTATTCAGATTGCAAGGTTTTTTCTTCGTCTCATGATAAATAGCTTTGTAGAGTATCACTGTCAGGCTCCATAGTTTTGAAAGAGAGGATTTTATAATATTACTAACGCATCAGTAGTTACCTCATCCAACAATGCTCGGTCCATTGAGTCTCTTTAAATAATGAGAAAGGACCACGTCATTTGAAATGCCATAACATTAAGTTTAATCCAAAATCTGAAAACAATGAACTGGTCTACCTGTTATATTATAACCACATAGCATTGACTTTCAAAATATGTTCCCTTGTATAGAAATTGACTGAAGGTGTGCTCTATCTATGTGCAATTTGCCCAAATCGCGTAATTTTTGTATGTTTGTATGTTTGTTTGAAGGTGTGCTCTATCGATGGGCGGGCATGACTTATGAATATCGTTGAAATACTCGGTAAGGTTCAAACCCGGGTCCAGGTCACCCTAGGCCACCTTGGAGATGGCGTGTTCCAGCATTTCATCGAATCTACTTGCAATTACATAAATCAAAGAGACCCATATGCCCAAAAAAAAAAGAAAAAAAAAAGTTCCTTTTAAAGGATTTACTAATATTTTCAAGTACAATCTACCAAAGATTACTAAACAAAAACGCCTAATAGCAAATCAATCTCCTATTTTTTTTAGCTATTAAAGAACTTCTGGCAATAATTCTCCTAAAAGTGACCAACGCGCTAAACGTAACAAATAACCGTAAAAATGACAAGCCCATTAACAAAATTTAATCTTTTTTGCGTTTTGTTATCAATTTTGAGTATAACACAAGCACTAATATGAACCACAATATGAATTATACCAAATTACTAAACAAAAGCACCTAATAGCAAATCAAGTTCCTATCATTTTAATTAGTTGAGCATTTTTAGCAACAATTCTCATAAAGAAAGATAAATCGAAGTGACCCATATGCTAAAAACAACTAATCAACAAACCCATCTAAAAATTTTTATTCTTTCAAAATTTACCAACACTTTCAAGTTCCAATCTTTCTAAACTATTCAAGCAGTTTCAACAATAATTCTTATAAAAACACAAAAATCAAAGCGACCCAGATGCTAAAAACGCCTAAAACACCAAACCCATAAACAAAAATAAACCTTTTTATTATTTCACTAACAATCTTGAAAAACAAATGGATCTTGTGATGCTAAACATAACATATATAACAACTAAAAAACAAACCTTTTTAACATTCTACTAATAACCTTAATAATATATGTTTAGTTACTCTTAAATGATGCTTATATTTCATATATAGGATTACCAAATCTTGAAAGCCATATCAATATCAAGCTTGCAGAGTCAAAGGAGATAGTAGATTCATTTGAAGAAGTTACGATTACATGGAAGTACTTTAGTCAACCACCAAATCAAAGCATGGCTGTCATTGACAAAAACCACTCCTTTGTGCAGTAGGAAAAAATATATGGAGCTGAAATTTGACCCAAAAAAAATGTTTATAATTACTTCTTACTTGCAGTTCATTGTTAAAAGAGCTCAAGCAAATCAAAAACCAGAATAACGTCGTGAAGCTTCATAACTCACCTGAACAATCAAACTATGCAGAAATGTTCACAAACTCATATATATAAATGAACCAAATAGTTCTGAACGCAAACCTTCGACTTAGAACTGCAAGATCCCCTCTAATAGTGTCAGGTCCAGCTTGAAGTGGATTTGTTGCCCCAATTAGCTTACGTGCTGATGCAACAACACAACTCCTTCCCAAGCCTACCCAAACACAATATTATCGGTAAAATTATATTCAAAACGAACAACCTAAATTTGTTTTGTTAGCCAAACAACTGTAAGCAAAGTACCAAGAAACATTACCATTCATACAATAGGACCTGATGTTATGTAGCTAATCAGTTTGGGAAGAAATGTTTGGAGCTCAGATCCTTATAATGATCCAATAAAACCATTCACAAAACAGAATAAAAGATCGAACCTTTGTCAATTTTATTCATGAGCAATGAGAAATTCATTCCAAAAGAAAAGATACGAACAGTCAAATATGTATATGACTGACTTGATCTCGTCATCTTTTGCTCCAAACAATTTATATGCCCATTGTGATTAGTTAAGTCAAAATTTTGCGATGGTGTGTGAAGATGGCCATGTGTCCAGCACCAACGAAATTGGATACTAACCTGTCACACAGAAGTTATAGTACTATAAACACTCTTGAACCTGCAAGACAGTGACAAATCAAGTATTATACCATGTGATCGTTGGTAGAAACATATACAAAAAATCCATTGACTTAAATGCAGCCAACGCCTTCTAAACAGCCTCCTCATGCGCCGCTCATATTGTAGACGGCAAGGAAGCGACAAATTTAATTATTAAAATACACACCAGATATTTTTAACTCACTGCATTGGTGCTTGAGGCATGGTGTGTTCATCCGTATATATAACTGCTTGCAACGATCTGATATATCTGCAAACAGTTCCAACCAAAATTGCCCATTTCTACCCATTCTAAAACTGGCTGCAACAATCTCAACCTTGTATGACCTATTACCGATAGACAATTCCTTCTTACCATGATTTAGTAGGTATATATGAAATTCCCCCTTTCATTTAATACAATGTTTCCCTTTCTGATTACAGCAAAGCCATTGTCGAACTTTATAATGTGTTTATACCAATAAACCTTTTGTGATTAACAGATAAATACTCTCCTCTGGATCATCGAGGAGTCTAAGTGGAGTACCATCTGCGCTAAGAAGGTCTCTAACACATTCATTAATACATATTAGGTACGTGTATCTGGTGAAGGATGTGATGGATCATGTTTGTCCTAATATAACAGAATCCAAGTTACAGAAAGCATACAAACACTATCTTCTTAAGATATTATACAGTACTAACTTTAGTACTAAAAGAATCACGAGCCTCACAGAAAAATATCATGAAGCATACCTCAACATCAAGCATCTGATCATAGTTTCAGAAGTAAACAAAAAATTAAATGAAATTACACATATAAAACCTTTTTGAGATATAGCTATAAATTATCAGCAGTCACTACAAAAAGTGTATAAGCTAATAGTTACCCAAATGGTTTTTAGTGTGACTAAGATTCAGGAGCCTTCCCCAAGCCTATCTCTGCAAATTGTAGGGATGAAAACATATTTTTATAGAATAGAGATTAGATTTTTATTGTTGAGAATGGACAAATAATGATCACTCGGGTGAACCCGACATACGTGACTCATTTGGACATGTATTTAAATTATCAACCTATATTTACCTCTATGAAAACTTTAATTATCAACAATTTGGACCGAGTTGGTTGAACTCAGCTGATTAAACATATAAAAAATTCATTTTACCAATAATAAAAATAATGTTTGACAGCAGGCCTTACCAAGAGAGGATGTTTTGAACAACGTACTTGTCAAGTTCCATACGGACCTTTTCCAGCTTGCTCGTTTACGGCTGTTAAAGACATCCAAGCTTGATAGCATTCATCAATCTTGCGTTGACACTGTGTAACAGTTCTTGTATCCTTTTCTCATACTTTTATATCGATTGCTGTCGCTTTAGTTTCTTCTGCAATATCAAGTTTTAGTTTGCGTCATTCATTAGCAATATAGCATCAATGTACTAATAAGGATAGATTTAGCATACAGTCCAATGCTGGAAAGTATTCTTAACTTTATCGCTAACAGAATCCGACATTCTTGTATATGACATGGAATGCTCACAACCAATATATGTTAATTAGATTTTTAGGTTAACATGCTTGACCCATTAGATTTAAATGGATGAGAATATTAATACCTGCAATTAATATGGTAGCACCCTTTAGCAAGTTCAAACATATTCTTGCACTTAATAAACTGACACCAACAAATTCATGTGGCCTGGTTTCAGTAATGCCTCGTTTAAACGGTCTTTATGATTCGTTGTGAACACTACTATTCGCTCATCCCGAAGCTCGACCACAACCCGTCAATAAAGTTGAGCAGTCCTGATAAAGTTATCTAATCCAAAATAAATAAACTTTAATCAATGTTACTGCTATCAATTTAGATTCAGCCATTCACGTAGTATAATGTAAACTTTACTTAAGCATGAATCAATCCGGGTAAAGTACCTTAACAGAAAATGGGTTTGGTCACGTTTCAACACAAGATGTACTATAAACAAAAAAACATAGCATACAATACACTACAATGATGTTTACAATGATTTCGTAAACTCTTACCTTTTCAGCCAAATAGCCAATTGCCATCATTACCATCTAAGCATTTTTTGTAAGAGATAACGAAAGTGCGTCTCAAGACCATGGGCTGCAAGCAGCTAACCAAGCACGTGATTAGATTAGGTAACGAAATTCACAGGGGTATATTAGAAATATAAGAAGCAAATCAATGCACAAATTACAAAATTTAAACCTGGTAGACTAATGAAAGCCGTGCCCAACTATCATAAGTACTTATAATCAGTAACATGCATGAAAAATTCTTGATTTAATCACAATAAAAGAATTAATGTGATGAGCAAACATTAAAAGAATGTCAAGCTTTACAACCCATCAACTGGAAAGTGCTTTAAAGATTATGTCGTGCAATTCCCCCTATAGGATTTCCTGTCTCGAGATATTGTCCAACCACTAAATTTCTCAGTTTAACTGCGTAGAGGCAATTATAAAACGTACCATTAGATATTCGGAAATCCGAGGAACACACTATATGATAATAAAAAATAGGTAATGTTGAGGCCAAACCATTAATAATCACAGTAACAATAGACCATTGGAGTCAACTACCATTCTTAAATAGCACATGTAAATGTTCAACTGAATAATTATACGCAATTCCCCTATAGGATTTCCTGTCTCAAGATATTGTCCAACCATTACTAAATTTATCAGTTTAACTGCGTAGAGGCAATTATAAAACGTACCGTTAGATATTAGGTAATCCGAGGAACACACTATAACATATTAAAAAATAGGTAATGTTGAGACCAAACCATTAATAACCACAGTAACAATATAATAGACTCTTAGTAAACTACCAATCTTAAATAGCACAAGTTAGGACTAAAATCTCTTAATATATTACTAACATCTAAAGACAAAATACGACATAGCATGCTATCAGATACTACATAAAAAAGACATATCTAACTTTCGAAATTGATTTAGGAAAAGTTGTTTGAAGCGACTTGACCGATCCCAACCTGTACCAAAGTCACATCCGACAACATATTTTGATCATGTTATTTTATCAACAGGATAAAGTTCAGATTTAAAATGAATGACAAAATTGAATTTAGCAATTCAATCAACAAAAAATAATAATAAGAAGAAGAAAAATTAAAAAAAAAAAAATGCTACAACTTATTAAGAAAGTTATCAAAAGCAAACATGGCTCACTGTGTTCAGTATTTAAATATTAAAACTCTAATAGGCAATGAGAATAATGGTTTGCAATATATTTTCCAAAATGAACTTTAAAGATTGTACCTGAATGGCCTCCAATCTAAGAATTATAAAAGGTAGCGCATGTTAATACCTTGCATACACAGAATGCCAAATCCACTCGAACTGTGACCGATTGTGAAACGTAACTGAATTAGGTCTTTCTTGAAACTTACTTTTTTTTAGACAAAAATGTGTTACCACGGATCATAAGAAAGTAACTGAATTTACTTGAAGGATACCATCAGCACTACAAATAAAAGGACAAGGAATGTGTTGGAGAACTTCTTTACCAAATTCCACTTACCGACATGTAACAAACTTAAATATTTAACGTGCACATATATAAAGGATCATTAAAAAAAAGATTTGTAATATGGCGTATATGGCATATACGGTCTAATCTCCAAATAGATAACTAATTGAACATACATGGTCAGAGGTCGCTGAGATTAGTAGTTTATTTCCTTCATCATAAAATAAACCTCTTGATCAATTAGTTTAGCCTTTTACTTGTAGACTGTTACAGAGAGAAATCTAGGTTGCCAACAGGAGAATTAGGTTCCAAGTTAAGTGGGTAACTAACATATTAATAATTCATAAGAAATTGACCACTGAAGAGTGATTGGGTCAACCCGAAACGTGCCCATTTGTACTTACAAATCACACGTGTCAACCTGCCCCATTACTCAGCACGTCCATCTGGTCACCTGTTTGTTATGTATGTTTATTTGTAAGTACCTCAGATGATATAGGGTCCATGGGGATAACCAAAGGACTGTTGACCTTGGATTTTGCCCAATGTGGAAGTCTTGATACACTAAATCTGAATGTTGGTGTCTCTTTAGGATAATTATCTTCACAAACCACAAGTATCCTCACATAAGTTACTGGTCATCTCTGCTCTTGTAAAAAAAATGTAACATAAATAATAAAATAGGTATAACCGAAAGTGATCTCACTATTATAGCTCAAGAATGGTTACATTTTTTCTAATTTAGTTATATTTAGCATTACTGTTGGTGACAAAGTTTGGGCAGCCATTATGTTCATGAGATAAAGGCTATTGTACAACTCACCTTTGGATGATAGGTGCGCGGCACATGCATCCGCAAATGACATAGGAGTTCCTCATTCTTCAACTCCGGTAAAGCTAGCTTGCTGAAATTAAAAGTTGGTATCGTCGCCCACAACTTTTATGACTGCACATGTACAACATAGAACAGTTAGAATAATATCTGGTAGCAACACTTGTTACAAAAATCCAGCCGCAAGATGTAAACGTATAATGTAATTTAGATTAGCTACTGTACAGGTTATTTTTTGCAGGTAACGAAAGCAATTCTACAACTGACCTTCAGAGGATAGTTTCACAGCATGTGTATCTGTACGCGGCATCAAACAAACTTGTTTTCCCACCTCGACAATGTATGCACATTCAAAAAATCACAAGAAACGTTGACTTTATAGTTTATAAACAGAAAACTGAACCTCAACTATACACGATAATAAATCAATAAGCATATAGATTAGTCAAGCTAAAATTAACTAATAGAAACCATGCCTTTCAATATGCATAAATCAGATGTCTACCACTTCATTGTAGTACCTAATATACATATAATGATTGATGTGACGCATACCGGGTAAAAGTTCCTTGAGAATACTCAAGTCTTCATGTATCTTGTTATCCCAATCAATTGACAGCTAAAACATGTATCCTGCGTGTGAGAATATAATTTTAACGTGAGGATAATCTAGTAAAAACACACAGAGGTAGGGACTTACCTGTTTTGTTGTGAAACTGTGTGCTGAGAAAAGATGATCTAAGTGGTCCTCGACAATATGAAACCTTTTGGAAGTTTTGCTACCTATCATTAGTCCTTCTCTTTAGTATGCATGCATGTTTTTCCCACTCTTGCCTTTCCAGGATTTTGATGAAGCACAAATAATGAATATCATATCACTGAGATGTGGACATCTACAACCACAAATCAGTAAAACACAAATTATAATCGTAAGAAAAAAATCGCCTAAAATTGAAAAATAAACGATAATGAAAAACCCTAATATAATCGTATAAAGAATTGAAAGAAGTTTATCATTAGAAGGCGTACCTAATATGAGATTTAGGGTTTGTTATTTAGAAGACGAATGTTATTTAGAAGCCTGTATGAATATACGATATTTAAAAATAGTAGATTAGAAGTAAATGGGCCATTAGTATGTTTTAGGTTAGGGAACATTCTTTATACATGTATTTTTAGAACATATATTTCAAAAAACTGGTTTAGTGTATTGGTTAGGGGCTTCATTCATATGTGTGAGGATTAAGGTTCGAATCTTATGCATGTAACATTTTTAATTATTTACGAAAATTTTAAATTATTAAAACACTAATTGCCAAGGTGGACAAAATTTCGAAAAAAATTAAAAAAAATATATACAAAATATATTATAAATAAAATATACAAAATATATTATAAATATTGCTTACATGGACAGAATGTGATGACATGGCTGAAATTGAATTACTGGGCATTGACTGGGCAATGAGGTGACATATTCTTCAAATGCCTCCTGTTATATATAATGTAGATATATATATATACTTAGCTATATCTAGGATCTTATAACCTAGAAAACTCATTTGTTGACTTTCTAGAACTAGAAATTGTTCGTTTACGAACCTTTTCTTCCCCCCCCCCCCCCCCCAATTGCCTTCTTGAACTTCAATGTTCAACAACACTCATGTTGATGTAGAGAAATGAGTCGTAAAATCTATGGATGAAACAAACTCCCGTCTTCCATTGCATACGTCTCCCTCCTATATTCTCGTCTTATAAGCCCATACTATATACGTGTATATATATATATATATATATATATATATATATATATATATATATATATATATATATATATATATATATATATATATATATATATATATATATATATACTTATAAACCTTCCACAACTCTCTCGTCCACTTGAAAACTTGATAAATCTCATCAGAAATGATCAAGAAATTTTAATTAACGAAATGTCAAGTAAAAATGTCAAGTAATTCCTTTCGTACGAATACTCTCCAATGTATTTTTGATTAAATATAAATCTAATATATATATAAATATTTTCTTGTTCTTTCCAGAAACCAAAACCTCGAAAAATCAAATTTTGGAGGGCGGCCCCCTTAATGTTTAAGGGGACCGGCAGCCAAATAAAGGGCGGCCCCCTTAATGTTTAAGGGGGCCGGCCATCTGATTGTTCCAAATCGTTTTCCCTCTTATTTCTTTTGCCAATCACTCCTCTTTCTCATTACCCCCATTTTCTGCTGCTGCTGCTGTGACGAAAATCCAAACCCCAAAACACCTAAAACCACTTCCAAATCACATAATTCGGGTTATTTCGCAAAGGGCAAATTCATCTAACACGATCACCATTACATATTGTAAGTTATTCATAACACATTTCATCTAATTCCACCTAATTTGGTCAAACTCAAGATTATGCATGTTCTTATAATTTTTTCAAATTCATAATTTCTTTCAAATTGGGTATAAAATTTCCATAACTAAATACTTCCCTTAGGATTAGGATGCTTAATTAACACTAGAAACTAATAATTACAAACCCTCTTGTCGAAAATTTTTGAAAAATTTCATACACTCTTTTTCAAAATTTTTGGTAAACACATTGTTGAATAATGCTATAAAAACTTGTTAAAACTAATCATATTATGTTTCTATAACTTGTAAAACATGAAACTATATTTTTCGACTAAGTAAAAATATTTGTGTAAACGATAAGAGGGTGTTTGGATTATGTCCAAATAATGTCAAAGTTATGTCGTTGTAATTTTTATAAAATGTTGTCAAGATTATAAACCTAAAACTAGTAATTCGGAATTGTCAAGATATATAATTCATATATATATTGACATACTAGTAGTGTAAGTGTCTAGTTAAGGAAGCATTTGGTTTGGCAAGAAAAATGGCATTTTTAAGTCATAACATAAACCATCCTTTTCGAAAATAAATCACATGCATAAGAAACTCGTAAGAAATGGCTAGTTTTACAACCTAAAGTAAATCTAGTAAATTTCATGATATATTAAGATGTTTAAAAGGGCGTTTGGATTTGTCCATAACTACTTGCTAAACATCGTAAAATATATCTAGAACGAGTTAATAATAAAAATAAGGAACATGGTAAACTACTTCTTAGGATTATCTTCTTAGAGTCTAAGTATGTTTATGTTCCAACATAAGTCTTAACAATATATACATTTTTATTCTTCTTTATATTTATTTTGGTCTTTTGTATTGTTGTTGTGTTTAGGTGAAAATGCCCAAAGTTATTACCGAAGATATTTCCTTAACCAAAAACTACATTCCCAAAGTCTCTCAACTTCCCACTACCTCTCCCTCCATTGCACGTATCTATCGTCATATAGAAGATAGAAACATTCATGAAGGTCGAGTCGTAGATCAAGCTTACTATCAATCCGATTTCATCGAAAGTTCATTCACAAATATCCATTTTGAATGTCTCTTCCAAATTAATGAACCCATCATTCCTCGCTTCATTCTTGACTTCTATAGCCAAGTCACGGTTCAAACCAATGACTTTGGTTCCATCTTCATTTCATTCATGATCCAACATGAATTTATTACTCTCACTCTTGCACAATTTGGTCAAATCCTTCAAATTCCTTTTTCCGGTCAATCCGTATTCACAAATGAATGGGATCTTTGCGCTCTCCAACGTTCTCGTCCTACTCATGGTCCTTATGTCTCCGAAATTCCATCTCCCGAAGATATTCGTCAAATGCTCGGGTTGGAATGTGAAACTTCCACCAAAACATCATGTCTAAACATGTCTCAATTCCTAAAAATCAAAATCTTCTTAAAGAATTAAGGCTCGACATGGAGCATTGGGAAGAACTAGTTCGTGAGAATGCGTTTGGTTCCGAAGGACACTCCGACCATCTCCTGGCTTGTCTGGCTCATATGTTGTATTGTATTGTTGCCGAGCAACCTTACAATTTGGCTTACATCTTTATCAAACGTATTGAATGTGCAAGAGCAAATCCTAAAGCTATTATTCCGTATGGTATGTTTCTCACTCGTCTCCACAAGCATGTCATTGAAAACTATCCCGATCTCGATGATAGTATTTATCAATCTATCTATCCAACCCTCCGTCCTCTCGTTCTTACTCAAACCCGCAAAACTTGTAAGTTTAAATCTCATCGTCCTAGCATTCTTGTTTCGTTCTCTTATCCAAAGGATGACGATGAGGAGGACTTATAGTCATTTGCCACTGTTGTTGATGAGGTGCTAGGAAAGAAAAAGTAGTGATGATGACTATGAAATTGGCTTTATTATTCCTCTTAAACAATTTGTAATATGTTACTTATGTGCTTTTTGTTGCTATGTTTCTAGACATATTTGAACTATATTGCCATTTACTTCTTATTATTATTTGCTCTACATGTATGCATGTTTTTATACTTGCTTTTAATCTATGCTTGCAAGATTTGTGTAGGATTATATATATATATATATATATATATATATATATATATATATATATATATATATATATATATATATATATATATATATATATGTATGCTTTTTAATAGACCAAAACAAATGTGAAATGTCCAAATAGAGCTTGCTGCAAAAACAAAACAGAATATAACGTTTTTTCAGAAAAATTTTGATTTCTGGGTCGTCAGATGGGCGGCCCCCTTAATTCATAAGGGGCGGCCCCCTTAAATTTAAGAGGACCGGCCTGCATTTAAGGGGACCGGCCACCCATACAGTAATTTTTACTGTTTTCTTTTGCAACTTTTGACTTCTTTTGCTAGTCCCAGCTACCATTTCCCTAAAAAAAAACTAAACTGATTTTAGAATCTAACAATGCAATTTCAAATTAATACCATTTCTAATCATGATTTCATGCTATATAACCCTTTCCACCTTCATCCACACTTCCTTATCATCATCAACCTCAACAAATCCATCATGTCATCACCAAAAACCACCACCTCCAACAATGCCAACAAACAAAAACTTGTTATCATTCCACCAAAACAACACTTTATTGATCTCACAAATGAAGACAATACCACTCCATCACCACCACCTCAATGCTCATCTCCTAGTGCTCCAAATGCACCATCCAAAACACCATCAACACATGGAACCTCCACCTCTTCCATACCATCATCATCATCCATCAATGACTACATCAACACTCACCTATCACCTCCACCAAGAATTCCACCACCATCACCTCTTGAAAATGCAACCTTAGACATAACACTTTCATTATCACCCATCACACCTCTTGATGCACAATTTTCACCATCACCACTCAATCCACCAACCTACAATCCCATCCCATGGAGCTTGCTTGAAGCTCATGGTGATACTTGCCTTTGTTGCATCCATAACCGCACCATCATCTTTGGATTAAGAGATGAAATCCATTACATGTTTTCATATATTGAAAGCTTTCTTCCTCAACCTCAACCAACAACATCCACTCCTCCACCACCAACATCAACCACACCTCCACCTCCATCAAACACTCCTCCATCAACTCCATCATCTCCACCTACAACATTGCTCCTCCCAAATTAAGCATGACTCATGGTTGAGAATAACTTTGCTTAAACCATTTTGATGACAAGCTCTAGAAAAACATTTCTCTTAGAGTTTTGGTTTATTAGTTGTATTAATTGTATTGTTGTATTATTCATGGATCTTGGATGTATAATGTTTGTGTTTTTATCTATTTAATGAAGTGTTTTCTTCCATGCTTATTTTGCTTGCCTTATCTTTATATATAATTGTTTCATGCATATATATATTGTTTGTTCTAAATATTTTTGCAAGCATTCCATATCTCGATTCTTTTATGACCTCAAAACGAGGGGGGGTATACATCAAGGGGGAGCTCCAATTTAATCGGGATAACCTTTTTGATGCTAACAAAACGGTGGAGAATTGATATAAACTCACAATAATACGTGTATATATACTAATTTTCGATTAATGAGTTTAGATTTTGTAATCATCAAAAAGGGGGAGATTGTTGACATAAATAATGCATAAAAACGTTATTTATGTTTTTCGATATCTCTATGTTTTGACGATCACAAAATGTAAAATCATCAAACGTAAGATTACTACGTAAACAAGTATTAAACTAGTTTATATCATTATATCCAACTTAATCAATAAAGGTATGGATAAACAAGTGCTTAATACATCTCATGATCAAAGGGGTATTTAATTAATTATTACAAAGTTTATTTAATTATATAAACATATTATATATTTTTGAAAAACACTTTTGGTAATAAAGAAAAATGTTTTAATCATACTAAATATATGAATTCAAATTTTTAACCAAAATCAGTTAGTTTTTCACCAAATAAACTTTCCCCACTAAAAGACAGATTTTCTGGCCGTTACAGCTGGGCGGCCCCCTTAATTATAAGGGGCGGTCCCCTTAAAATTAAGGGGACCGGCTATGAATTAAGGGGACCGGCCAGGCTCCTGTGTCAGAATCTGTCAGAATTTTTCTCCTATAAATACCACCTTAAATCTGGAATTTTTCCTCACCTTTTGCACGAAAATTTCAGATCTAAAACTCTCCAAACATCTTCCAAAACCCTTTGATCATTAGATCACTAATCCTTGTTTCAAGTGATTCAATCCCTTCTCATCCATTCTCATCCAAAGTGCAAAAGAAGAATACTCATTCTACAACAAAGTTCAAGAAGTATTGTAGAGTAGTTGTATATATTGTGTATAGTATTTGTGAAGTTGTGTTGTGCTTGTAATAAGTAGTTTAGGAGAAGTAGAAGTTGTGTAGGGAGAAGAAGTTGTGTAGTAGTGAAGTGGTGTGAAGTAGATAGGTGTGAAGTAGAAAGTTGTGAAATAGATTGGTGTGAGGAGGTTGTGTAGAAGTTGTGATTAAGTTATGACGAAGTTGTGGTGTGTACATTGGTGTGTAAGGTTTTCTCCGCTATAAGGGAGTTTGTTGACATAGTGAAGAAAACTCTCGAGTAGGTGACTCGGGGAGTGGAGTAGGAACAAGGAAGGTGACCTTGTAGCCGAACCACTATAAATCCTTGTGTTGTGGTTTGATCTTTCCAACTCTTTTCATTACTTACTTATTTACTTATACAATATTAGCTTAGTTAGTTAGTAACTATATAATTGTTCATATAGTGCAAGTATTGAGATCACATAAACTAGAATCGAAGTTTTTAAAACAAACTAAGTTTTCATAAAATTTAAAACAGACTTAAAACTATTCAACCCCCCCCCCCTTCTAGTTTTCCACACACTCGAAAATCATGTGGTCCACATCACTACAGTTACTTGAAAGTAAACTATATTTTCACGACATTGTGAGCGACACAATGGTCACAAAACTTTTATCGAACTCTCATTTTCTTTCATACTGAATTGCTATTTATACAAACCTATGAACTCACCAACCTCGTGTTGACACTTTTTAGCATGTATTTTCAGGTTAAGGCGATAGTTACTATTGAAGGCTTTGGCATGGCATGGCATGGTCATAGATGACTCTGATGAACAATTGGGACCACTTTATTTATTTTATGGGCCTATTTCCGCACTATTTTTATATCATGTAAACTTAATGTTTTTGGATAAAGGACCTTATTATGAAAATTTGAAATAAAAACCATTCTTTGTACCTTATGTTATGATACCCATTTCGTAGCACCCCATAGCATGTATTCTTCTGCTGGACCCGATTTTCAGGGTGTTACAGATTGGTATCAGAGCCTTGGTTATAGAGAACTAGATATTTTTAAAACCTAGACTATAACTACTTTTATAAAAACTTGACCCTATGACCGCCACATGCCTGCCTGCCAAGCCTGCTGTCTTACTTATGATAAAACATTTTCTTTTAAAGTATGGAATATATTACTAGGGTAACTGAGCTAAGTATTTCAAAAATCATTGAACCTCAGTGGAATATAGAATGATCACCTATATTCGACTAGGGACAGTGGGACATAGCCTGATCACCTATGTCTGACTCAGAGGTGAATTTTGCGATACTAAGAGTAGTTATACTAGAATTATGTCCAGATTGATTTTCTACTTGATTCATGAAGGTTTCAAAAAAAATTTGTGTGTGTACATAATCATTGCATAACCTGAACATTCACATCTACACACAACACACTGGCATCATAGTACTTTTTCTCTTAAATAGAATACTCTTTTATCATAATCTGGTTATGTTACAATCACCTCCACCCCAAACCCTACACTCAATCAATGTTATACCTTCCGCGTTAAGTACTGAGTACACTACTGAGACAACCAACTGATTGCTAGTAGCAATCAACACCATTCTTCATAGTCAAACTCTAAACTTGCCAAACTCCGCAATTACCAGAGATCCTATACCCAATAGGAACCTTAAAAACTTTACGTAGTAACCCAAACCACTATCTTTGGAACACCTAATCCTGCACACCTAGTCCTTCACTTATCCCTCATAAATATCTGTTGTCTACCTTGCTATCCTCTTATAAGATACTAGACTGCATCACTATTATCATACAAACTATTTTTTGTTATTCTACAGACCATTTTGCGGTCATCCTACAAAATGTCTTACTGCTATTTCATGAAATCAAGATTTTGACCCTGCTAATATTTTATAAACAATAAATTGTTTTCATACTGTCCTATAAACTGTTTTACGAATCATCCTTACAACTATTTTATCATGATCTAATAAACTGATTCATTACCTCACTACCATTCTATAAAACAACAAACAGTTTCCCTAGCATTTTGTAAACAATATTATAATATCCTACAAGTCTTGCTACACTTTACAAACTATTTTACTCCTCAATGAACTGCTTTGCTACTAAATCACAAAACTAAACTGCAATTTTACAAATGATAATTGTTTTCCTATCACTCTATAAACTATTGTACAACCCGTTCTATAAACTATTTTGCAATCACCATGTGAACTATTTGCCTAATTGAAAATCACATTATGTTACTACCTCTTGGTACTGGTAAAGTAAATTGAATACTTATGGTTATGAAATTCGCTTGATATTAAACATTGAACCCCACTCAGGCTTGACAACTAGACTCCGTCATTAAGCACCTGAAATTGTTGAAACGAACATACCTGACCACACATTTTTCCTTGAAATCTTTGCTTTTTAAGGACTTTCCTTTTTGAAATACGTTTATAGAAACCACAACACTCGTAATGGTATTCTTCCAGAGATACCCATTTTGATGTGCCAAAATTACTCTGGTAAAACTTTATTGAGACTTTTGTATATTAAAGGGGTGACTAAATGTTAACTTTTGAGACATGGTTTTACCCACACCATGTTTAAAGACTGTTTTACTGAAACTATGAGTCTTTTGAAGTCGCATCAGTTTACCTAACTGCAAATTTTCAGTAAAGAACCAAAACCTATTCCTATCGACAAAGTTGTAGAAACTCGCAAAAATGTCTTGACTTCACGTGGGGTATATACTCATCTCTGTATATACTCATCTTTGTTCGAACGAAATGGGTATATACTCATCTCTGTTCGACCGAAATGGGTAACTTGAATCCGCGTGCGTATATACTCATCTCTGTTCGACCGAAATGGGTAACTTGAATTGAATCGCGAGTACGCGATTCCGTTTAAGGAGGTATGACTGTAACAAACCTGAATTTTTCAAACTAATTTTAAATAATAAATGTCAATTTTGTATCACCTAACTATTTATGTAAGCATACATGAGCTTACAAAATTATTTTAGGAAGCAAACCCACACACTGTGGCATACAGTAACTCATTACATTGTTTAATTTACCAGAAAAATGTGAACTGTTGACATAAATAATGCCTAAAAACATTATTAACATATTATCAATATCTCTATGTTTTTAATTATTACAAAACATAAACCCATTGAACTAAAATTTATGACATAAACAAGTATTTAGTGATTAACATTCTCTTTACATCCAAATCACTTAAGTTATGAATAAACAAAGTGTTTATTGCAATCTATGATCTGATGAGGCAAAAAATGATCCGTTTTTAGGGGGTCATTTAAGCCCGAATCCGACTTTATTTGATCAAATATTGCCCTAAATCGTTCCTTTTGTGATTTTAGGTGTTTGGAGAATGAATTCTGGAAAAGAGGCTATTTTGGACGTTTTTGGAGCATAAAGTGAAGAAAACGACAAAGTACCAAAAATCCAAGCTGAAGATACAAGGTGACGGCGTCAAGACCAAAAGCTTGACGGCGTCAGACATGAAGAATTAAATATCGAAGGTGGTGACGGCGTCAGATGGAGAGGTGACGGCGTCAAAGTGGCCAAGAATAAAATACCGAAGGTGGTGACGGCGTCACATAGGCCGTCACAAGTGGATCTAGGGCGTCCGAGGAAGTATATGGCGGCGAGGTGACGGCGTCAGATTTAACTCTTGACGCCGTCAGAACGATTATCCTATATATAGTTTTCTAGTTTTTTCATTAAAGGGAGAGAAGTTTTGGTGAAACCCTAAAGACGATTTTGGTGCCTCTTTCACAGGTTTTTCAAGGGTTCCAAACCCTTGAGACCTTGCATTGTAATTGAGATAAGTGTACTTTCAATTCAATCAATATGTCTATGTGTTGGTTGTTTATCTCTTGTTCTTGTCTCAATTTTACTATGCTAGGCTAGATCTCTCTTGTGTTTGCTTAGATCTAATGAAACCTAGATGTTGATTATGTGTTGATTACTTGTCTATTCTTGTTTTGAATGAATGATTTATATGTTAGGCTTAAGAAAACTGGCAGATCTCCAAATGGTAACATGCTTGAACGTCTTAAGAAACATGAACCGAGGCGTACTAGGTCTTTATTGGTTGTATTTAATGCATGAGCCACTGTTTACAATCCATATAGTTGTGCTGGGTCATGGTGTAGGAGGAGATAAGAGCTCATAGAGTTGGGGAGTTATGTATGCCACCCCACGAATGGTATTAAGGAATACAACCCGTCATTCATACAAGTGTAACAAGTAATTAACATGTAAAAGATATATAGGGAGTAATGAAGTCTAAGTAAACACAATTTCTCCAATTACTGCTCACAACCTTAGTTTAATTAGTTTAATTTCATTTTTATTATTTTATTTTGATTGCATCTTAGCTTTGGGTTAGTTGAATAGCAACTAATTCCGCCCACTCCTTCAAAACCCGAGATTTTAATTGCTTTCATAAAAATATAAAAACACAAAAATAATCATCTTTCACCTCTAGAACTATTAATTAGGTTTTCTAATCCTAGCGACACTATTCCTAAGCTGAACGATCAATCCCCCGGTACTTGTCACTATACTATACTACAACGATCAGGTACACTGCCTGGTGGGGGTTGTAAGCCTCGCGAGATCCCTCGAGAGGTAAAGCAAGGTGCGATTCCCACGCATCAAGTTTTTGGCGCCGCAGCCCGGGGAATAGTTATTGTCTAGGTTAGGATTTCTTTTTATTAGGTCTACTTGCTAGATTCCTTTCTAGTAAGATTTTTATTTTTATTTTTAGGTCTTCTTTAGTCTATCTCATTTCTTTGTGCCTTTGTTAGTAAACTAACCCCATTGACTATTCCGTTGACCATTATGGAAAACGCGAATCCACCCCTTTCCCCTGAAGAAGTGGCTGTGTTACGTGAACAGATTGAGAGTGAGATTAGAGAGCTTAGAGAGCTTAATAGGCTGGTTAAGATTGAACTCGAACATACATTTAGTGACCTAGCAACCGCCTTGTATTCAAATAAGGACCTAGGGCCTAATGACTTTGTGAATATTGTTGAGAGACTAGAAGAGGAGGAAATGGATCCGAGGCTTAACGACTACTTTAATCTATACCCCACTAAGGAGGAGATTGCATACTATAATAATCTTATTGATAACCCGCGATCTCCTTTCACCATAATTGAACCTAAGATCAAGAGAGGCGATCCTAAGAGTGCTAAGGTACCATGTATGATTGGATATAAGCACATTAGCAATGCTTACATTGACTTTAAATCTCCAATCAACATTATGTCCTCAACGGTTTATAATGATATAGTGAACACAAGACTTGAACCTAGAAGGGACCCCAAGTACCCCGGTGGAGTTTGTAACTTTGTCGGGAGAGTTAAAGGTTTACGTGTCTTTGTTGGTAATTTCACTTTTGTCACCGACTTTATGATTGTGGAGGATCTTGCTAATGTTATTGATTGTCGATTATCCAATGTTGTGTTTGGCCAACCATTTGTTGAGGAGTCTAAGTTAGAATATGATGAGGTAGAAGGCACGATTCGATTTGCAAGTAACACCGATAGTATCACTTATAGGATGCCCAATAGGATGAAAGAATTTCGCTTTATATCTCGTTTGGATAAGGACAACGTTGGTGCTTTTGAGGATATTGATGAGAAGGATAAGAAAAAGGGCATGGACTATGTATGGGAAAAAAGGAGTCTTTACTACAAGGATTGCTTGGCCCTTGGATCAAGGTATAAAGTCGATGAAGAATTTGCCCAAATGATTATGGGGGCGATTGATAAAAAGGTGATTGGTTTCTACAAGGAATATCTACAATCGGAGAGTGAAACCAATGATGAGATCACGTAGTAACCCACGACTTTGAGTCTAGCTACAAGACTCGTAAATAAAGAAAAGCGCTTCTTGGGAGGCAACCCATGTTTTGTGTGATTTTTATTTGTTTGATTGTTATTTGCTTCCGTATGCATGTTTTATTTTTTTTATTGTTGGATGATCATGTTTCTCTACTAAAAATGTGAAATACTTTATTATGTTGTTTAGCCTAGTCTTAACTTCAACCTAGAGGTATTTTTGCAAAAGATAAGTGTAAGGGGAAACCCCAAATATGTTTTTAAGAAACAAACCGATCATGATTATCCACAATATTTAATGAACATGTATATTCGTATTTGTTAGAGTCAAATGCTTGTATTGAGTCATAATGAAGTTTTGCAGGATTTTCCAGGAAGTAGGACAAAGTTTTTCCAGAAATTTTCCGGAAACTTAACATAAAAATTTCTGCAGGTTCATTCTGACGGCGTCAGGAGTCAAAAATCTGGAAATTTTACCGATTTTGTTTTTCTAACGGAGTCTTATAGTTTTTGTGAATTATTAAGTTTTATAATCTCCAGGAAATCTGCAAACTTCATTCCACAAGCATTATATCTTACTTTGTTTTCTAGGATTTAGTAACTTATATAGGATGCCGCCGATTTTACGCGAGGTTGCCTTGTCTACTTTTGTCAGGATTTACAGGTTATTTGTGACAAGAAGATGATTTATATTCTGGAAGGGAAGCTTTGATTGTTCGTTTTCTTGGAAGAAGATTTAGCCTGGTCAACTAAAATCCATACCGAGCGAATCAGGGGAGTATTTGATTTCATTCTCTTTACTTTTTAACTTTTACATTCTTTACTTGAACATTGGGGACAATGTTCATCTTAAGTGTAAGGGGAGGGTAAAAAGATGATACCTTACATATGCACTTTCGCTTGAGTTTGTTTTGTTTGATAGTAGATGAGTAATAAAACTACGAGAAATACTTGTTAGTGTAATTTTAGCGCCAAATTTAAAATTTTTTACAACATTTAGGAGTGAAACTTTAGCCATAGCAAGCGTCTCATGGATAGGAGGTTGTATGACTAGCACATAACCGTATATTCAGAAAAATTTTCCACCCAAAAATGTGAGGTTCGCCTTTAGATTTGATAGGAAAAGCATTCATTATTAGTGCTTATGAGTGTACCAGTAGCATTTAGATTCTAGAACTTGCGTTAGTGATGCATCCCGAGACCGCTAGTGAGACTACATTCGTGTGGTAGGATTTACTACATGATAAGAGGCATTAGGATTACCCTTGTGTTAAACCCGTATCATGATTACTTGACCATTTAAGTCATATTACTTGGCTAGTTAAGTCAACTAATTTTTCCCACACCCTTAGCGTTGTACTCATTTTTAGTACACGATACCCCTAGTACACCCCTCCGAGCCTATCTTTTCGTTTCTAACTTTAAGCATTTTACTTAAAGGAAGAATTTGTTACACCCCACTTAAATGTGCACCCAAATCGCCTTAGCCTTCCGTGTATGCGCTCATTTTTAGTGCATTATTGTTATTTGTTAAACCCAAAGTTAACTTTCTAATTGATTACATGGTTGCTAAGTCGAGTCATATCATTGTACATATTGTTTTGGGACTATTGGGACTCGTGGGTAAGTACTTATTTTATGGAGTAATGGGGAAGAACATCACTTATTACCCCCATATGTACGTTAATCTTAAAAGTGCTCCAAGTGTTTTGATTTTCTTAATTCGAGTCATTAGATTAGTTAAATGTAAAGTATGTAAAGATTCAAGTGTAAGGGGAATTCTCATCCCCTATGATGTATTATTTCGGATGGTAGGGTAAGAGTGTATGCAAAAAAAAAAAAAAAAAAAAAAAAAAAAAAAAAAAAAAAAAAAAGAGAAAAAAAAAACATACGGACTACCATCCCGGTTTTATTCTATGTTCATTTTATGTTTCTGTTATTTTTCATTTATTAGCTTAAGTCGAGTCTAGTCTTGGCTTAGCAACGCCATCTTGTACATGTAATTAACTAAGATTGTTAACTCGCCACCAGTAAAACTCCCTTTATCCAACAAAACCGTGTAATTCATATCCCTACACCTAACGATATAACCCTTTAAAAAGACCTCTTTGATAGTTTATCCTAGGTGCTTACGCCATGTGGTGGAGGTTTGATCCTTTCCCAAGCCTATGGTAATCTATTTTGCTATGACAGGTAGTGAGAGATATCTTCCATTTCCATAATGTTATATTACTTTATTACACCCGAGAGATGTGAGTATCTAAACACTATTTGTGAGGTGCTTGTGTGTGACCTCCGTGCTTGTCTATTGGTCTTTAGTGGAATGATTATTTGTTGTAATTACTTTTATATTAGTGTTAAATGACCCCTAACTTGTCTTTTGAGTAGAATAAAAGCTCATTTGCTTGAGGACAAGCAAATCTCAAGTGTAAGGGTATATGATGAGGCGAAAAATGATCCGTTTTTAGGGGGTCATTTAAGCCCGAATCCGACTTTATTTGATCAAATATTGCCCTAAATCGTTCCTTTTGTGATTTTAGGTGTTTGGAGAGTGAATTCTGGAAAAGAGGCTATTTTGGACGTTTTTGGAGCATAAAGTGAAGAAAACGACAAAGTACCAAAAATCCAAGCTGAAGATACAAGGTGACGGCGTCAAGACCAAAAGCTTGACGGCGTCAGACATGAAGAATTAAATATCGAAGGTGGTGACGGCGTCAGATGGAGAGGTGACGGCGTCAAAGTGGCCAAGAATAAAATACCGAAGGTGGTGACGGCGTCACATAGGCCGTCACAAGTGGATCTAGGGCGTCCGAGGAAGTATATGGCGGCGAGGTGACAGCGTCAAATTTAACTCTTGACGCCGTCAGAACGATTTTCCTATATATTGTTTTCTAGTTTTTTCATTAAAGGGAGAGAAGTTTTGGTGAAACCCTAAAGACGATTTTGGTGCCTCTTTCACAGGTTTTTCAAGGGTTCCAAACCCTTGAGACCTTGCATTGTAATTGAGATAAGTGTACTTTCAATTCAATCAATATGTCTATGTGTTGGTTGTTTATCTCTTGTTCTTGTCTCAATTCTACTATGCTAGGCTAGATCTCTCTTGTGTTTGCTTAGATCTAATGAAACCTAGATGTTGATTATGTGTTGATTACTTGTCTATTCTTGTTTTGAATGAATGATTTATATGTTAGGCTTAAGAAAATTGGCAGATCTCCAAATGGTAACATGCTTGAACGTCTTAAGAAACATGAACCGAGGCGTACTAGGTCTTTATTGGTTGTATTTAATGCATGAGCCACTGTTTACAATCCCTATAGTTGTGCTGGGTCATGGTGTAGGAGGAGATAAGAGCTCATAGAGTTGGGGAGTTATGTATGCCACCCCACGAATGGTATTAAGGAATACAACCCGTCATTCATACAAGTGTAACAAGTAATTAACATGTAAAAGATATCTAGGGAGTAATGAAGTCTAAGTAAACACAATTTCTCCAATTACTGCTCACAACCTTAGTTTAATTAGTTTAATTTCATTTTTATTATTTTATTTTGATTGCATCTTAGCTTTGGGTTAGTTGAATAGCAACTAATTCCGCCCACTCCTTCAAAACCCGAGATTTTAATTGCTTTCATAAAAATATAAAAACACAAAAATAATCATCTTTCACCTCTAGAACTATTAATTAGGTTTTCTAATCCTAGCGACACTATTCCTAAGCTGAACGATCAATCCCCCGGTACTTGTCACTATACTATACTACAACGATCAGGTACACTGCCTGGTGGGGGTTGTAAGCCTCGCGAGATCCCTCGAGAGGTAAAGCAAGGTGCGATTCCCACGCATCAAGTTTTTGGCGCCGCAGCCCGGGGAATAGTTATTGTCTAGGTTAGGATTTCTTTTTATTAGGTCTACTTGCTAGATTCCTTTATAGTAAGATTTTTATTTTTATTTTTAGGTCTTCTTTAGTCTATCTCATTTCTTTGTGCCTTTGTTAGTAAACTAACCCCATTGACTATTCCGTTGACCATTATGGAAAACGCGAATCCACCCCTTTCCCCTGAAGAAGTGGCTGTGTTACGTGAACAGATTGAGAGTGAGATTAGAGAGCTTAGAGAGCTTAATAGGTTGGTTAAGATTGAACTCGAACATACATTTAGTGACCTAGCAACCGCCTTGTATTCAAATAAGGACCTAGGGCCTAATGACTTTGTGAATATTGTTGAGAGACTAGAAGAGGAGGAAATGGATCCGAGGCTTAACGACTACTTTAATCTATACCCCACTAAGGAGGAGATTGCATACTATAATAATCTTATTGATAACCCGCGATCTCCTTTCACCATAATTGAACCTAAGATCAAGAGAGGCGATCCTAAGAGTGCTAAGGTACCATGTATGATTGGATATAAGCACATTAGCAATGCTTACATTGACTTTAAATCTCCAATCAACATTATGTCCTCAACGGTTTATAATGATATAGTGAACACAAGACTTGAACCTAGAAGGGACCCCAAGTACCCCGGTGGAGTTTGTAACTTTGTCGGGAGAGTTAAAGGTTTACGTGTCTTTGTTGGTAATTTCACTTTTGTCACCGACTTTATGATTGTGGAGGATCTTGCTAATGTTATTGATTGTCGATTATCCAATGTTGTGTTTGGCCAACCATTTGTTGAGGAGTCTAAGTTAGAATATGATGAGGTAGAAGGCACGATTCGATTTGCAAGTAACACCGATAGTATCACTTATAGGATGCCCAATAGGATGAAAGAATTTCGCTTTATATCTCGTTTGGATAAGGACAACGTTGGTGCTTTTGAGGATATTGATGAGAAGGATAAGAAAAAGGGCATGGACTATGTATGGGAAAAAAGGAGTCTTTACTACAAGGATTGCTTGGCCCTTGGACCAAGGTATAAAGTCGATGAAGAATTTGCCCAAATGATTATGGGGGCGATTGAGAAAAAGGTGATTGGTTTCTACAAGGAATATCTACAATCGGAGAGTGAAACCAATGATGAGATCACGTAGTAACCCACGACTTTGAGTCTAGCTACAAGACTCGTAAATAAAGAAAAGCGCTTCTTGGGAGGCAACCCATGTTTTGTGTGATTTTTATTTGTTTGATTGTTATTTGCTTCCGTATGCATGTTTTATTTTTTTTATTGTTGGATGATCATGTTTCTCTACTAAAAATGTGAAATACTTTATTATGTTGTTTAGCCTAGTCTTAACTTCAACCTAGAGGTATTTTTGCAAAAGATAAGTGTAAGGGGAAACCCCAAATATGTTTTTAAGAAACAAACCGATCATGATTATCCACAATATTTAATGAACATGTATATTCGTATTTGTTAGAGTCAAATGCTTGTATTGAGTCATAATGAAGTTTTGCAGGATTTTCCAGGAAGTAGGACAAAGTTTTTCCAGAAATTTTCCGGAAACTTAACATAAAAATTTCTGCAGGTTCATTCTGACGGCGTCAGGAGTCAAAAATCTGGAAATTTTACCGGTTTTGTTTTTCTAACGGAGTCTTATAGTTTTTGTGAATTATTAAGTTTTATAATCTCCAGGAAATCTGCAAACTTCATTCCACAAGCATTATATCTTACTTTGTTTTCTAGGATTTAGTAACTTATATAGGATGCCGCCGATTTTACGCGAGGTTGCCTTGTCTACTTTTGTCAGGATTTACAGGTTATTTGTGACAAGAAGATGATTTATATTCTGGAAGGGAAGCTTTGATTGTTCGTTTTCTTGGAAGAAGATTTAGCCTGGTCAACTAAAATCCATACCGAGCGAATCAGGGGAGTATTTGATTTCATTCTCTTTACTTTTTAACTTTTACATTCTTTACTTGAACATTGGGGACAATGTTCATCTTAAGTGTAAGGGGAGGGTAAAAAGATGATACCTTACATATGCACTTTCGCTTGAGTTTGTTTTGTTTGATAGTAGATGAGTAATAAAACTACGAGAAATACTTGTTAGTGTAATTTAGCGCCAAATTTAAAATTTTTTACAACATTTAGGAGTGAAACTTTAGCCATAGCAAGCGTCTCATGGATAGGAGGTTGTATGACTAGCACATAACCGTATATTCAGAAAAATTTTCCACCCAAAAATGTGAGGTTCGCCTTTAGATTTGATAGGAAAAGCATTCATTATTAGTGCTTATGAGTGTACCAGTAGCATTTAGATTCTAGAACTTGCGTTAGTGATGCATCCCGAGACCGCTAGTGAGACTACATTCGTGTGGTAGGATTTACTACATGATAAGAGGCATTAGGATTACCCTTGTGTTAAACCCGTATCATGATTACTTGACCATTTAAGTCATATTACTTGGCTAGTTAAGTCAACTAATTTTTCCCACACCCTTAGCGTTGTACTCATTTTTAGTACACGATACCCCTAGTACACCCCTCCGAGCCTATCTTTTCGTTTCTAACTTTAAGCATTTTACTTAAAGGAAGAATTTGTTACACCCCACTTAAACGTGCACCCAAATCGCCTTAGCCTTCCATGTATGCGCTCATTTTTAGTGCATTATTGTTATTTGTTAAACCCAAAGTTAACTTTCTAATTGATTACATGGTTGCTAAGTCGAGTCATATCATTGTACATATTGTTTTGGGACTATTGGGACTCGTGGGTAAGTACTTATTTTATGGAGTAATGGGGAAGAACATCACTTATTACCCCCATATGTACGTTAATCTTAAAAGTGCTCCAAGTGTTTTGATTTTCTTAATTCGAGTCATTAGATTAGTTAAATGTAAAGTATGTAAAGATTCAAGTGTAAGGGGAATTCTCATCCCCTATGATGTATTATTTCGGATGGTAGGGTAAGAGTGTATGCAAAAAAAAAAAAAAAAAAAAAAAAAAAAAGAGAAAAAAAAACATACGGACTACCATCCCGGTTTTATTCTATGTTCATTTTATGTTTCTGTTATTTTTCATTTATTAGCTTAAGTCGAGTCTAGTCTTGGCTTAGCAACGCCATCTTGTACATGTAATTAACTAAAATTGTTAACTCGCCACCAGTAAAACTCCCTTTATCCAACAAAACCGTGTAATTCATATCCCTACACCTAACGATATAACCCTTTAAAAAGACCTCTTTGATAGTTTATCCTAGGTGCTTACGCCATGTGGTGGAGGTTTGATCCTTTCCCAAGCCTATGGTAATCTATTTTGCTATGACAGGTAGTGAGAGATATCTTCCATTTCCATAATGTTATATTACTTTATTACACCCGAGAGATGTGAGTATCTAAACACTATTTGTGAGGTGCTTGTGTGTGACCTCCGTGCTTGTCTATTGGTCTTTAGTGGAACGATTATTTGTTGTAATTACTTTTATATTAGTGTTAAATGACCCCTAACTTGTCTTTTGAGTAGAATAAAAGCTCATTTGCTTGAGGACAAGCAAATCTCAAGTGTAAGGGTATATGATGAGGCGAAAAATGATCCGTTTTTAGGGGGTCATTTAAGCCCGAATCCGACTTTATTTGATCAAATATTGCCCTAAATCGTTCCTTTTGTGATTTTAGGTGTTTGGAGAGTGAATTCTGGAAAAGAGGCTATTTTGGACGTTTTTGGAGCATAAAGTGAAGAAAACGACAAAGTACCAAAAATCCAAGCTGAAGATACAAGGTGACGGCGTCAAGACCAAAAGCTTGACGGCGTCAGACATGAAGAATTAAATATCGAAGGTGGTGACGGCGTCAGATGGAGAGGTGACGGCGTCAAAGTGGCCAAGAATAAAATACCGAAGGTGGTGACGGCGTCACATAGGCCGTCACAAGTGGATCTAGGGCGTCCGAGGAAGTATATGGCGGCGAGGTAACGGCGTAAGATTTAACTCTTGACGCCGTCAGAACGATTTTCCTATATATAGTTTTCTAGTTTTTTCATTAAAGGGAGAGAAGTTTTGGTGAAACCCTAAAGACGATTTTGGTGCCTCTTTCACAGGTTTTTCAAGGGTTCCAAACCCTTGAGACCTTGCATTGTAATTGAGATAAGTGTACTTTCAATTCAATCAATATGTCTATGTGTTGGTTGTTTATCTCTTGTTCTTGTCTCAATTCTACTATGCTAGGCTAGATCTCTCTTGTGTTTGCTTAGATCTAATGAAACCTAGATGTTGATTATGTGTTGATTACTTGTCTATTCTTGTTTTGAATGAATGATTTATATGTTAGGCTTAAGAAAACTGGCAGATCTCCAAATGGTAACATGCTTGAACGTCTTAAGAAACATGAACCGAGGCGTACTAGGTCTTTATTGGTTGTATTTAATGCATGAGCCACTGTTTACAATCCCTATAGTTGTGCTGGGTCATGGTGTAGGAGGAGATAAGAGCTCATAGAGTTGGGGAGTTATGTATGCTACCCCACGAATGGTATTAAGGAATACAACCCGTCATTCATACAAGTGTAACAAGTAATTAACATGTAAAAGATATCTAGGGAGTAATGAAGTCTAAGTAAACACAATTTCTCCAATTACTGCTCACAACCTTAGTTTAATTAGTTTAATTTCATTTTTATTATTTTATTTTGATTGCATCTTAGCTTTGGGTTAGTTGAATAGCAACTAATTCCGCCCACTCCTTCAAAACCCGAGATTTTAATTGCTTTCATAAAAATATAAAAACACAAAAATAATCATCTTTCACCTCTAGAACTATTAATTAGGTTTTCTAATCCTAGCGACACTATTCCTAAGCTGAACGATCAATCCCCCGGTACTTGTCACTATACTATACTACAACGATCAGGTACACTGCCTGGTGGGGGTTGTAAGCCTCGCGAGATCCCTCGAGAGGTAAAGCAAGGTGCGATTCCCACGCATCAAGTTTTTGGCGCCGCAGCCCGGGGAATAGTTATTGTCTAGGTTAGGATTTCTTTTTATTAGGTCTACTTGCTAGATTCCTTTCTAGTAAGATTTTTATTTTTATTTTTAGGTCTTCTTTAGTCTATCTCATTTCTTTGTGCCTTTGTTAGTAAACTAACCCCATTGACTATTCCGTTGACCATTATGGAAAACGCGAATCCACCCCTTTCCCCTGAAGAAGTGGCTGTGTTACGTGAACAGATTGAGAGTGAGATTAGAGAGCTTAGAGAGCTTAATAGGTTGGTTAAGATTGAACTCGAACATACATTTAGTGACCTAGCAACCGCCTTGTATTCAAATAAGGACCTAGGGCCTAATGACTTTGTGAATATTGTTGAGAGACTAGAAGAGGAGGAAATGGATCCGAGGCTTAACGACTACTTTAATCTATACCCCACTAAGGAGGAGATTGCATACTATAATAATCTTATTGATAACCCGCGATCTCCTTTCACCATAATTGAACCTAAGATCAAGAGAGGCGATCCTAAGAGTGCTAAGGTACCATGTATGATTGGATATAAGCACATTAGCAATGCTTACATTGACTTTAAATCTCCAATCAACATTATGTCCTCAACGGTTTATAATGATATAGTGAACACAAGACTTGAACCTAGAAGGGACCCCAAGTACCCCGGTGGAGTTTGTAACTTTGTCGGGAGAGTTAAAGGTTTACGTGTCTTTGTTGGTAATTTCACTTTTGTCACCGACTTTATGATTGTGGAGGATCTTGCTAATGTTATTGATTGTCGATTATCCAATGTTGTGTTTGGCCAACCATTTGTTGAGGAGTCTAAGTTAGAATATGATGAGGTAGAAGGCACGATTCGATTTGCAAGTAACACCGATAGTATCACTTATAGGATGCCCAATAGGATGAAAGAATTTCGCTTTATATCTCGTTTGGATAAGGACAACGTTGGTGCTTTTGAGGATATTGATGAGAAGGATAAGAAAAAGGGCATGGACTATGTATGGGAAAAAAGGAGTCTTTACTACAAGGATTGCTTGGCCCTTGGACCAAGGTATAAAGTCGATGAAGAATTTGCCCAAATGATTATGGGGGCGATTGATAAAAAGGTGATTGGTTTCTACAAGGAATATCTACAATCGGAGAGTGAAACCAATGATGAGATCACGTAGTAACCCACGACTTTGAGTCTAGCTACAAGACTCGTAAATAAAGAAAAGCGCTTCTTGGGAGGCAACCCATGTTTTGTGTGATTTTTATTTGTTTGATTGTTATTTGCTTCCGTATGCATGTTTTATTTTTTTTATTGTTGGATGATCATGTTTCTCTACTAAAAATGTGAAATACTTTATTATGTTGTTTAGCCTAGTCTTAACTTCAACCTAGAGGTATTTTTGCAAAAGATAAGTGTAAGGGGAAACCCCAAATATGTTTTTAAGAAACAAACCGATCATGATTATCCACAATATTTAATGAACATGTATATTCGTATTTGTTAGAGTCAAATGCTTGTATTGAGTCATAATGAAGTTTTGCAGGATTTTCCAGGAAGTAGGACAAAGTTTTTCCAGAAATTTTCCGGAAACTTAACATAAAAATTTCTGCAGGTTCATTCTGACGGCGTCAGGAGTCAAAAATCTGGAAATTTTACCGGTTTTGTTTTTCTAACGGAGTCTTATAGTTTTTGTGAATTATTAAGTTTTATAATCTCCAGGAAATCTGCAAACTTCATTCCACAAGCATTATATCTTACTTTGTTTTCTAGGATTTAGTAACTTATATAGGATGCCGCCGATTTTACGCGAGGTTGCCTTGTCTACTTTTGTCAGGATTTACAGGTTATTTGTGACAAGAAGATGATTTATATTCTGGAAGGGAAGCTTTGATTGTTCGTTTTCTTGGAAGAAGATTTAGCCTGGTCAACTAAAATCCATACCGAGCGAATCAGGGGAGTATTTGATTTCTTTCTCTTTACTTTTTAACTTTTACATTCTTTACTTGAACATTGGGGACAATGTTCATCTTAAGTGTAAGGGGAGGGTAAAAAGATGATACCTTACATATGCACTTTCGCTTGAGTTTGTTTTGTTTGATAGTAGATGAGTAATAAAACTACGAGAAATACTTGTTAGTGTAATTTAGCGCCAAATTTAAAATTTTTTACAACATTTAGGAGTGAAACTTTAGCCATAGCAAGCGTCTCATGGATAGGAGGTTGTATGACTAGCACATAACCGTATATTCAGAAAAATTTTCCACCCAAAAATGTGAGGTTCGCCTTTAGATTTGATAGGAAAAGCATTCATTATTAGTGCTTATGAGTGTACCAGTAGCATTTAGATTCTAGAACTTGCGTTAGTGATGCATCCCGAGACCGCTAGTGAGACTACATTCGTGTGGTAGGATTTACTACATGATAAGAGGCATTAGGATTACCCTTGTGTTAAACCCGTATCATGATTACTTGACCATTTAAGTCATATTACTTGGCTAGTTAAGTCAACTAATTTTTCCCACACCCTTAGCGTTGTACTCATTTTTAGTACACGATACCCCTAGTACACCCCTCCGAGCCTATCTTTTCGTTTCTAACTTTAAGCATTTTACTTAAAGGAAGAATTTGTTACACTCCACTTAAATGTGCACCCAAATCGCCTTAGCCTTCCGTGTATGCGCTCATTTTTAGTGCATTATTGTTATTTGTTAAACCCAAAGTTAACTTTCTAATTGATTACATGGTTGCTAAGTCGAGTCATATCATTGTACATATTGTTTTGGGACTATTGGGACTCGTGGGTAAGTACTTATTTTATGGAGTAATGGGGAAGAACATCACTTATTACCCCCATATGTACGTTAATCTTAAAAGTGCTCCAAGTGTTTTGATTTTCTTAATTCGAGTCATTAGATTAGTTAAATGTAAAGTATGTAAAGATTCAAGTGTAAGGGGAATTCTCATCCCCTATGATGTATTATTTCGGATGGTAGGGTAAGAGTGTATGCAAAAAAAAAAAAAAAAAAAAAAAAAAGAGAGAAAAAAAAACATACGGACTACCATCCCGGTTTTATTCTATGTTCATTTTATGTTTCTGTTATTTTTCATTTATTAGCTTAAGTCGAGTCTAGTCTTGGCTTAGCAACGCCATCTTGTACATGTAATTAACTAAGATTGTTAACTCGCCACCAGTAAAACTCCCTTTATCCAACAAAACCGTGTAATTCATATCCCTACACCTAACGATATAACCCTTTAAAAAGACCTCTTTGATAGTTTATCCTAGATGCTTACGCCATGTGGTGGAGGTTTGATCCTTTCCCAAGCCTATGGTAATCTATTTTGCTATGACAGGTAGTGAGAGATATCTTCCATTTCCATAAAGTTATATTACTTTATTACACCCGAGAGATGTGAGTATCTAAACACTATTTGTGAGGTGCTTGTGTGTGACCTCCGTGCTTGTCTATTGGTCTTTAGTGGAACGATTATTTGTTGTAATTACTTTTATATTAGTGTTAAATGACCCCTAACTTGTCTTTTGAGTAGAATAAAAGCTCATTTGCTTGAGGACAAGCAAATCTCAAGTGTAAGGGTATATGATGAGGCGAAAAATGATCCGTTTTTAGGGGGTCATTTAAGCCCGAATCCGACTTTATTTGATCAAATATTGCCCTAAATCGTTCCTTTTGTGATTTTAGGTGTTTGGAGAGTGAATTCTGGAAAAGAGGCTATTTTGGACGTTTTTGGAGCATAAAGTGAAGAAAACGACAAAGTACCAAAAATCCAAGCTGAAGATACAAGGTGACGGCGTCAAGACCAAAAGCTTGACGGCGTCAGACATGAAGAATTAAATATCGAAGGTGGTGACGGCGTCAGATGGAGAGGTGACGGCGTCAAAGTGGCCAAGAGTAAAATACCGAAGGTGGTGACGGCGTCACATAGGCCGTCACAAGTGGATCTAGGGCGTCCGAGGAAGTATATGGCGGCGAGGTGACGGCGTCAGATTTAACTCTTGACGCCGTCAGAACGATTTTCCTATATATAGTTTTCTAGTTTTTTCATTAAAGGGAGAGAAGTTTTGGTGAAACCCTAAAGACGATTTTGGTGCCTCTTTCACAGGTTTTTCAAGGGTTCCAAACCCTTGAGACCTTGCATTGTAATTGAGATAAGTGTACTTTCAATTCAATCAATATGTCTATGTGTTGGTTGTTTATCTCTTGTTCTTGTCTCAATTCTACTATGCTAGGCTAGATCTCTCTTGTGTTTGCTTAGATCTAATGAAACCTAGATGTTGATTATGTGTTGATTACTTGTCTATTCTTGTTTTGAATGAATGATTTATATGTTAGGCTTAAGAAAACTGGCAGATCTCCAAATGGTAACATGCTTGAACGTCTTAAGAAACATGAACCGAGGCGTACTAGGTCTTTATTGGTTGTATTTAATGCATGAGCCACTGTTTACAATCCCTATAGTTGTGCTGGGTCATGGTGTAGGAGGAGATAAGAGCTCATAGAGTTGGGGAGTTATGTATGCCACCCCACGAATGGTATTAAGGAATACAACCCGTCATTCATACAAGCGTAACAAGTAATTAACATGTAAAAGATATCTAGGGAGTAATGAAGTCTAAGTAAACACAATTTCTCCAATTACTGCTCACAACCTTAGTTTAATTAGTTTAATTTCATTTTTATTATTTTATTTTGATTGCATCTTAGCTTTGGGTTAGTTGAATAGCAACTAATTCCGCCCACTCCTTCAAAACCCGAGATTTTAATTGCTTTCATAAAAATATAAAAACACAAAAATAATCATCTTTCACCTCTAGAACTATTAATTAGGTTTTCTAATCCTAGCGACACTATTCCTAAGCTGAACGATCAATCCCCCGGTACTTGTCACTATACTATACTACAACGATCAGGTACACTGCCTGGTGGGGGTTGTAAGCCTCGCGAGATCCCTCGAGAGGTAAAGCAAGGTGCGATTCCCACGCATCATGATCAAAGGGGTATTTAATTAATTATTTCAAAGTTTATTTAATTATATAAACATATTATATATTTTTGAAAAACACTTTTGGTAATAAAGAAAAATGTTTTAATCATACTAAATATATGAATTCAAATTTTTAACCAAAATCAGTTAGTTTTTCACCAAATAAACTTTCCCCACTAAAAGACAGATTTTCTGGCCGTTACAGCTGGGCGGCCTCCTTAATTATAAGGGGCGGTCCCCTTAATTTTAAGGGGACCGGCCATGAATTAAGGGGACCGGCACGCTCCAATTGACAGAAATTCTTGCCTATAAATACTGGTTCATTTCTGTAATTTTCCTCACCTTTTTGCACTCCTAAACTTTCTGTTCTAGATCTCTATTTCTATTCTCTTAATCCTTTGATCATACATTCATTAATCTTTATTTCAAAGTGATCCAAACATCATCCTCTCAAGTGCAAGAGAAGAATACTTCTATCCCTCAAGACAAGAAGTATTACAACTTGTTGTGATCTCCACATCCAAGTTGTTAGAGCATCATTCATTGTATCTATCTCTTTGTGAAATTAGTTGTGAATATTTGATAGAAGATAGTTTAGCTAGGTATATAAATAGTGTGGTTGGTTAGTAGTTAGTTGTGAAGGAGAAGAGTTAGGAAGTAGATTGTAGTGAAGAAGATTGGTGTGAAGAAGATTGGTGTGAAGTAGTAAGTGGTGAAGTAGATTGGTGTGAAGAGGTTGTGTAGAAGTTGTGATTAAGTTGTGACGAAGTTGTGGTGTGTACATTGATGTGTAAGGTTTTCTCCGCCATAAGGGAGCTTGTTGACATAGTGAAGAAAACTCTCGAGTTAGGTGCTCGGGGAGTGGAGTAGGGCAAGGAGGGTGTCCTTGTAGCCGAACCACTATAAATCTCTTGTCTCGCGGTTCGATCTTTCCATCTCTCATTTATTTCTTTACTTACATTATTATTGCTATATCGTACATACTTATTGTTGTTTATATTGTGCAAGACTTGAGATCTCATATTATCGAATCTAAATTTTTGAAAACAAAGAAAACACTCTAACTATCTTTTATAATAAATTAAAAAGACGTAAAACTATTCAACCCCCCCCCCCCTTCTAGTTTTCCACAATTGGTATCAGGAGCCATGTCTAGCAAGATTTTTAAAATATATTGTATTTTAAAACTTGTAATGATCTATGGAATCTGAAAAATATTTAGAAGGGCAATCTATGCAAAGATCACCACTATTAGAAAGTGATGGATTTTTATATTGGAAAAATAGATTCGAAACTTATGTGAAATCAAAAGATCTTGATCTTTGGCATGTTATTACCTTTGGTGATTTTCCTCCCACTCAACAAAATCCGGAAACTAAAAAGGATGAAATTGTACCTTTTAAAAAACAAAATGATGATTTGAAAAAGAAACTAGCTAAAAATAATGAAGCTAAAATGGTAATTTATGATGCGTTACCACGTAAAGAATATGAAAGAATTTTTATGTATAAAACCGCCAAAGAGATTTGGGAATCACTACTTATTACTCACCAAGGTAATAGTCAAGTCAAAGATAATAAAATAGATCTTCTTGTACAACAATATGAACAATTTACGATTCCGGAAGAGGAATCAATTGATAATGCTTTTGCTAAATTTAACACTATTATCACAAGTTTAAAAGCACTTGATGAGACATTTTATAGTAAAAATTGTGTTAGGAAATTTCTTAGGGCATTGCATCCAAAATGGCGAGCTAAGGTCACGGCAATTGAAGAGTCAAAGAATTTGATGACGTTATCACTTGATGAACTTATTGGCAACTTGAAGGTCCATGAAGAAATTATTAGAAGAGATTCGGAAACGGTCAAAGTCAAGAAAGAACAAACCAAATCCATTGCTCTAAAAGCCAAAAAGGAACCTAGTGACGATGATGACTCAAGTGATGAAAGTGAAGACGAAGAATATGCAATGGCCATAAGAGAATTCAAGAAATTCTTCAAGAGACGAGGAAGATTCACTAGATCACCACGAGACGAAAGAAAACCGTTCCAAAGAAATAGAAGTGATAACTACGGGAAAAGAAAGTGCTTTAGATGTGGAAGTCCAAATCATCTCATTGGTGAATGTCTAAAGCCGCCGGGTTATGAAAATCAAGGCACCTTTGTTAGCGGAACATGGAGTGATAGTGACAAAGAAGAAGTGGAAAAACCAAGAGACGAAAAATGTTTTGTGGCAAAAGCAACCGACGAAATATGTTTAGGAATTGACTTGGAGCCTGACGAATGGATCAAGGATAGCGGATGTTCGAGGCACATGACGGGGAACCGCAAGCTATTTTCTACGTATAAGGCATACAATGGAGGTAACGTTATTTTCGGTAGTGACTTGCGTGGAAAAATCATTGGCAAAGGTATGATTTCTCAAGACTCACTTACTATTGAAAATATTGAGCATGTAGATAATTTAACATATAACTTGCTTAGTATAGGGCAAATATGCGATAATAAATGTAGAGTTACCTTTACCGATGAGGATAGCGAAATAGTTAAGAATGGAAAAATTATAGGTAGAGGAATTAGGAAAGGAGGCATATATGTTATGAAACCAGGAAACAAACCTGAGGATAGGATATGCCTAACGACCCTAGATGAAAACTCCACATTGTGGCATAGGAGATTAGGACAAGCAAACATGCAACAAATACAATCTTTGGCCTCTAAAGAACTAGTTAGAAACTTGCCTAATCTAAAATATGACAAGCATTTTTGTGATGCATGTAAAATTGGAAACCAAGTTCATGCTAGTCACAAAGCTAAGAATATAGTATCCACTACTAGGTGCCTAGAATTATTACATATGGATCTTTTTGGTCCATCCGCTGTGCGGAGCTATGGAGGAAACAAATATACCTTAGTAATAGTAGATGACTATTCACGAAACACGTGGACTAGGTTTTTAAGTGAAAAGACCCAAGCCTTTGAAAAATTCGAAATATTTAGTAAAATGATTCAAAATAAATTAGGATGCACAATAGTAGCCATTAGGATGGACCATGATAGGGAATTTGACAACGAAGTACAATTCGGAAAATATTGTGATTTAAATGGAATATCTCACAATTTCTCCGCTCCTCGTACTCCTCAATCAAATGGCGTAGTAGAAAGAAAAAATAGGTTACTACAAGAAATGAGTAGAACAATGTTAAATGAACAATCCATCCCACAAAAATTTTGGTGTCACGCTGTAGATACATCAACATATATTATTAATAGAGTATCAATTAGGAGAATTCTAGGAAAAACTCCTTATGAGTTACTAAGAGGTAGAAAACCAAACTTGAGCTACTTTAGGGTATTTGAAAGTAAATGTTATATTCTAAACACTAAAGATTATCTCACTAAGTTTGATCCAAAATCATATGAAGGAATATTTTTAGGGTACTCACAAAATAGTAAAGCATATATAATACTTAACAAACACTCTATGAAAGTAGAAGAATCACTAAATATAACATTTGATGAAACACCACCACCTCCTAAAACATTACCTTTAGAAGATGATGACTTAGTCGAAGATGAAGCTATTGAGGTTAGTAAAACAAAACCCATAGGAAATGATAATGAATACATTGATTTAGGAAATAATGAAATTGTAAATATTAAAGAATCTAGATCACATCCATTAGATAATATAATAGGACATCTTAACCAAAGAACTCTTAGGTCACAAGCCCAAGATAAAAATAATTTCTTTTGTTTCCCCTCAGCAATAGAACCTAAGAATATTAATGAGGCTTTAAAAGATGAAAGTTGGGTTATAGCTATGCAAGAAGAATTAAATCAATTTAAGGCAAATGATGTTTGGGAATTAGTCCCAAATCCAATGAATATGACCATCATAGGAACTAAATGGGTATATAGGAATATGTTAGATGAAAATGGAATAGTAACTAGGAATAAAGCTAGGTTAGTTGCCCAAGGTTATAATCAACAAGAAGGAATTGATTATGACGAAACCTATGCCCCCGTAGCTAGACTATAATCTATTAGGATATTACTTGCCTATGCATGCGCCCTAGATTTTAAGTTATTCCAAATAGACGTGAAAGTGCATTCCTTAACGGTTTTATCAATGAGGAGGTATATGTAGCACAACCTCCAAGATTCATTGACTTCGCAAAACCTGATTATGTTTTTAAGTTAAAGAAAGCTTTGTATGGACTCAAACAAGCTCCCAAAGCTTGGTATGATCGATTAAAAGCTTTCCTTATTAAACATGATTATGCCATGGGAATGGTAGATAACACTCTTTTCACAAAAAGGAAAGACCCAAATCTCATCTTTGTTCAAATATATGTTGATGACATTATATTTGGATCAACTTGTCAAGACATGTGTGATGAATTTTGTCGGGAACATACTTTTGTATTTTAGTCAAGTCTCGGTCATTACCTTTTGTAATAGGTTGCTTAGTTATTTATTTTATTATGTTTAAGTTACTAGGCTTAAGTATTATGTCCAATGGGCCTTGAAAGCCCACGTTTATGATGAATGAGGGAGGAAGGGAGTGTTGCCCTACTCCTCCCCTATATATACCAAGCTTATGTAAACTTTAATATTGTTAGTTATTTGAATATCTTAATGAAACTATTGTTCTTTCACTCTTCATAATCTTATAATCAACCATCTCTTATTCTCATCTCATTTCTTATACTTGTGTTTACTAAATGGTGACCTAACAAGTGGTATCATTCGCCTAATAGAGATTGAAGTGTTTTTCTTAGTGTTAACGTGGGATTTAGGGTGTCTTTCATCATTTTTTTTGCTTTTTTCTTTGTTTCTTACACTCAAATCTTGAAGCTTGGATAAGTTTTAAGGTTAACATAGTGTTTAGAAGCTTAGATTTTGCATAAAGTTTTGATTTTTTAAGGTTTTTTTTACTCATTCTACGCAAAATCTTCAATAGTTAGTGTTTTCTAAGTATTGGTGAAGTTATTTGATCAAAAGTACCTTATTTCTAAGCATTTTTTTCTTCAAAAATTTGTGATTTTTCATGTTTCTAACCATCTTAAGCGTAAGTTTGGTGAATAGTACGATTTAAAAGCTGTCAACAGTGTTTTTTGTCCTTTCTACGCATAACTTTGGTCAAAACCCCTTTCCTACGCATAACTTTGGTCAAAACCCTCTTTCTACGCATAAATTGGTATTCTACGCTTTAATCCTCCGCGTAACCTTAATTCCTATGCCTAAGTTCTACGCTGAAGTTTCATCCTACGCAGAAGTTGAATTTCTACGCAGAAGTTTGATCTTACACATAAGATATAATCTTACGCGTAAGTTGCTGGAATCTACGCTTAAGTTTCATCAAAGGTTTTCTCTTCGTGCTACGGTGACTCAGTACTTCCCTAGCTTGGATAAGTTAGTGGAATACTTCGACTTCGGATATCTTTCAAGCTTGGATAAGTTTGAAAGATTTGTTTGGTCTTTGAACCTTACGCATAAGCTTAAAACTTACGCATAAGGTAAATCTTACGCATAACTCACAAGTTTACGCATAAGATCAACCTTTACGCGTAACTTTGAAGTCTATGCATAAGTTTCAGTTTTACGCGTAAGATTTCAACTTACCCCAGGGTTTTTTTATCTTAACCAAAGGAACGTGCATTTCAATCTTCTACAAAGATCCATTCTTACACAAGTGTTCTAAGATGTCTCAACCACCACATTACTACTTCTCTAATCCTCAGCAACAGCAACATCAGCAGTATCAGCAACAACAATCCCATCAGCAACAATCATATCAACAACCTTCACAATCACACTTTCATCAACAACCGTTTAATCCACAACTACAATATCTCATGATGCAACAACATCAAATCATTCCTCAACAACAACCATATCAAATGTCACAACAAAACACTCAGTTTTCCTCCAAACAACCTCACTAGTTTGACATAATGTGTGAAGTTATTACAACTCAACAATCCAGACATGAGGCGGGATCACTTGAAACACCTCCAATGCTAACACCTGGGAACTATGTTCAATGGTCAAGTCGATTCTTACGATTTCTTGAACTAAAGAAACCTCATGGGAACTTCTTGAAACAAGTGATACTTGAAGGACCATTTGAGTGGCCAACAAGATTTGAAATTGGTGATCCAACTGCTGATCCTCCATGTCCTCCTGGAGAGAGACCTCTTCCAGAATCTCAACTCACAGAAGAACAAAAATTACATCGTGGAGCTGATGAGTATGCAATGGCCTATATACTTCAAGGTATACCTAATCCTATTTATCGAAGTGTCGATGCTCAGAAAACAGCCAAAGCTATGTGGGAACATGTTCATCTCCTTATGGAAGGCACTCAATTGAACAAAGATGATATGGAATCCAAACTCTACATGGAATACACTGACATCACAATTGAACCAGGAGAGTCACTTGAATCCTACTATCATCGTTTCACTAATGTGGTTAATGATTTGGAACGACACAAAATAACAGTACCAAGGATCGCAGTGAACTCCAAATTCGTTGGTAGTCTTGGACCGGATTGGCATAAATATGTGACATTCGTTCGACAAACCAAAAATCTTCATGATGCACCATATGGATTGTTGTATGATTTTCTGAAACATCATGAACCTGAAGTGGAAAAAGATCGAGCTCTTCGAGGAGGTTATTTACCATCACCAACACCAAATTCTTTGGCACTCGTAGCTCAATCTAACTATGCTCCACCACCAATGTCAAATCATGCATATGTTCAAGAGCAAAACTACTTCAGTTATCCACATTCTTCTACCTCAAACCAAATGGTTCCTTATGATTCATCTCAACAGAATACTTCTACTCAACTTGTTCCATACAACAACAATGATGCAATGTACTACTCGAACTCAAATGAAGATGATGATGAGGAGTTTAATACGTTGAATCAGGGACTTGCTCTTATTGCTCGTGCTTTTAGCAAATTCTCCAACAAAACAAACAACCGTCAACGTTCATCTTCTAACACAAGGAATCAAGCTGTTGTAAATGATGGAAGGGTAGAAATTCAGAATCGTAACTTGGGACGATCTGATTCCGGAAGTTCTTCAGGAAATTTTGGGAATGGTCAAAGGTTTAACAACAATGGTGGGTTCAGGAACAACTCGGGTCCTTCTCAGCAAAGGTCTAAACCAGTTGAAACTAGGAACTCAAACTCTGGGAATGCAGTGTGGTGTTATAACTGTAATGAAAAAGGTCATATAGCGACTGCATGTCCTAAACCGAGAACTCGGGGTAGTAAGTTTCACAAGCAGGCATTACTTATGGCTCTCCAAGATGAAAAAGATGGACACTTCACAGAGCAGGAGAACAATTTCATGGCAAATGTGAACAATGATGATGACATGGAAGATCTCGAAGCTAATGCAGCTGTGATGCTTATGGCCAATATGCAGGAACTTCAGTTTAATGATTCAGGTCCAGTGTATGACACTGACGGCTTGTCTCAGGTACATGACCTTAATGCATGCCTAATACATGCCATGGCCTCACCTACTGCTTCTGAATCAGATATGGCGCAAGTTGTTCCATCTGACTCATCTTCATCTTCTCAAGTAGATGAACAAATAAGCACATTTGTCATATTTGATGATGACACAGTTGTTTCATTTGATGATCCCATTGAGAAAGATAAACATGATCATATAGAACAACATGAACCATCATTTGATCCAGACCCTGACCTCATATTGTTATCCAAACAACTGAATGCTCAACAATTGCAAATCATAAAATGCAACGAGAAAAACAAAGCCTTAAAAGAAACAAATGCGTCACTTGTAAGAGATATTGAGTGTTATAAAATACAACTTTCAAATCAGGAAGACAAGGTTAAACACGCAAAAAGTTTTGAAAAAGCTTTTCAAGAATCTTACAACAAAGAGCAAGATCTTCAACGTAAAATGCAAGATTTAATTGAGTCAAGCAGAAAGTTGGTTTCAAAACTTGAAAGTGAAAAGTGTGAACTAAAAGTAAAAGTTGAACAACTTCAAAAAGTACTTTCAAACACAGAAATAGAATTGTCAATTTGCAAAAAGGATTTTTGTGAACATAAAATACGAAAAAGGAAGTATATAGATAACTTAATCGGAGAGATTGTTGATCTTGAAAAACAACTCAAAGAATTTCGTAATATTGTTTACAAAACCGGGGGCTCTGTCATAACAATTCAGAAATTTACTTTAAAACCGAGACCCGATAAAGGATTTGCACTTGGCAATTTCAAATCAATGTTTCTTCACACAGCATTCAAAGAAATTCCTAAAATTTACAGTATGGACCATTTGCTTGATAATACGATTGTGCGTACTGTTGTTTTTGATATGAGGAAGAGGAAGAACTTGAAGACGAGAGTCGATCAAAAATGAGTAATGTTGAATATTGGACACCATATGATTATTCACAAGCTCCTCATATTTCTAAATCTTTTGTTCCTCAAAAGGAATTACCTGAGAAATCATGGTATGTCACTGAGTCATATGTTTCATCCTCTAATGCGGCCCCTGCCCAAACTGTAGCACAAATAAATGGTCCTTCACCATCATCCGGTGAAGTTACACCCTTACCAAAAAGTTGTCGTGTCTTAAATTATTACAAAACTTTTATGGAAGACATCGAAATTTTGGAGGAAACAATTGAACGTAATTCTGAAATAAAAATTGAAACTTTTCAATCTGCTTACGAGCGAGAAAAGAGAGATATTTTTCAAAAACAAATGTTGCCAATTGTCAAACACCTTCGTCTCTGTGCTACACGTTGGGAACAGGAACTTCAAAACGAGGTCAAAACAATGATAAAAGTTTTCAACTCAACTGAAAATGCGATTTTGGTTCAAAAGAAAAGAAATAGAATTTTAAAAGATGATGCTGATCGACTCTTGGAACAAGTTCTCAATGCTGATATTTTGTCTATTATCATGAATGATTTCTATAAATCTGGTACTTCTATGCTTATAGATGATCTTTGTGTTGATAATAACTTGTTGAATGTGGAAATAGAGACACTTAAACATGAAAATGACAAGCTGAGAATTAAGAATGATGATGTGACAAAACAATTTTCAAAAGAAATTTGTCTACTCAAACAAAGGCTTGAATGGTTTCAAGCTCAAAGTATTGAAACGGAATTGAAACTTCAAAGTCAAAATAATTCAAACTCTTGTCAGCTTTGCAAAAACAATGAGTCTTTAAATAGTCTGTGTCTCAAATATGAGAAAGAAATTGCGGATTTAAAAATTGAAAACGTCGAATGGCAATAAAACCGCGATGACATTAATTACTGCAACGTGAAACTTGAGTCTGAAATTCAGGATAAAAATCACATCATCATTGATTTGAAAGAGAAAATTAAGCTACTTCAAAATGGAAAGTTTGTTGACACCACGGTGATAGCACCAGGATTGTATCAATTAGACAAAACTGCTAAAGAAAATTTTGTTCAAAACACTAATGTTGATAACTCCACTTCCACAGGACTAGTCTCCACTAGTAGCGTTAGCAGACCCAAGCGAAAAAGTAACAAGAAGAATAGGTTCTGGCAACGTAAAAAAGGACAACTAGAAGCTCAAGAAGTAGAAGATCAACTTAGGACTTTGAATAAAACTCATGTTGCATCAGATTTAGATTCTAATCTGGCAAATTGTAATCAAAATCTAAATGTAACGAATGATGAATCTTTGAATGTTTTGAATATTAATGCATCTTGTGTGTTTTGTCGTAAAAGCGTATCATCTGGTGTTCACACAAAATGTATAGCTAATTCTCTTCTTAATCGTCATAAGAAACGTAGGACAAACATTCCTTCTAGGCCCACTACTGCCTCTAAGTCTATATTAGGAAAGCCGCCTTCTACGGTTTCTAATGAAGTTGAAGTTACCCCCATAAGTGAAGAGAACAAATCTAGGAACAAGCCCATTACTAGTGAATTCACCAAAAAGAAAGCAAGAACTAGTTGGAATTGGAAACGTTGGTTACAATATAAACCAGACTTTAAATGGATTCCTAAATTGTTGAATACATGTGCTACTAACCAACAGGAACCCGCACTTTCTTTGGGTTCCACCCTTACTTCTGTTCCATCCTTGTCGTCTTCTTGTGATGCAGGTGGTACAGATTGTTCTCTGGATTGTTGATAGCGGATGCACCCGACATATGACAGGCAATCTCAAACTGTTAAACAACTTTGTTTCAAAGTTCATTGGTACTCTCAGATTCGGGAATGATCATTACGCTTTAATCATGGGATATGGTGACTATGTCAGTGGGAACATTGAAATCAGTCTTGTTTATTATGTGGAAGGCCTTGGACACAACCTTTTCTCTGTTGGTCAATTTTGTGATGGGGATCTAGAAGTTGCATTTCGTGAGAAAACTTGTTTCGTTCGTGACTTACAAGGAAACGATCTAATGTCTGGCTCACGTGGTTCTAATCTTTATACAATATCAATGTTAGATATGATTGCTACATCTCCGATATGTCTTCTCTCCAAAGCAGAATCGACTAAATCTTGGTTATGGCATAAACGTCTTTCGCACTTGAATTTCAAAACTATGACTGACCTTGCTCGTCACAAACTTGTTGATGGATTTCCAAGATTCCGTTTTACCAAAGATCACTTATGTTCAGCCTGTGAACAAGGAAAAAGTACTCGGGCTCATTTTCCTTCTAAATCTGAGCACAGTACGAATCATGTTTTACAATTGCTTCATATGGATTTGTGTGGACCGATGCGTGTTCAAAGTATCAACGGTAAACGCTACATACTTGTAATTGTGGATGATTACTCCAGATGGACTTGGGTTTATTTTCTACGAAGTAAAGATCAAGCTCCTTCCATGATCATCACCTTTCTCACTAAAATTCAAGTTCAGTTACGCAACATGGTAAGAATAGTCAGAACTGACAATGGAACAGAATTTAAGAATCAGACACTTCGGTCATATTATGAGAAAGTGGGAATTGAACATCAAACATCTATTCCTAGAAGCCCAGAACAGAATGGAGTTGTTGAAAGACGCAACAGGACGTTAGTGGAAGCTGCTAGAACCATGTTGATTAATGCTCAATTACCAGATTACTTATGGGCAGAAGCTATTTCAACCGCATGTTATACCCAAAACCGTTGTATGATCACTAAACGCCATCGCAAAACACCTTATCAAATTGTTCACAAAAGAAAACCGAACATCGATTACGTTCATGTATTTGGAGCACTTTGTTATCCGAAAAATGATCGTGATGATTTAGGTAAACTTAAAGCAAAGGCTGACATCGGAGTGTTCGTTGGATACTGTGAAAATTCTAAAGGTTTTCGGATATGGAATCATCGTACAAGAGAAATTCAAGAAACTATTCACGCTAATTTTGATAAACTCACACAAATGGCTTCTGAGCAACACAGCTTAGGACCCGAATTCAACCGTCTTAACTCTCTGGACTCTTCAGCTGAATCATCGCCACTCAACCGCAAAGAATTGGAAACCTTGTTTGCTCCACTGTTTGATGATACAATTGAATACCGTTCTACTGAGGTCTCACCTAATTCCGCTGCTCAACCTGAAAATATTCAAGTACCTGACTCACCTCAACAAACTACTACAACTGTTGAGAAAGACGGTCCTCCAATTGCATCACCAATTACAGCAGAACAAACTGCTTCCAACTCACGACAATCAGCTGAAGCTCCTACACCACAATCAGTTCCACAACCCGCAGAGCATAATCCTAATGTGTTCTTTAACCCATTTGCACCGGCTCCAACATTTCCTGAAGTAGCTGAATCGTCCACACGCAATTTGGATCCTGCTAACATGCGAGATACTTATCAACTACACCCTTCAACACACAAATGGACTCGAGACCATCCACTAGTTCATATTATTGGCCATCCAGATGCACCTGTAATGACAAGACAACGACTTCACACTGATGGAGAAACATGTATCTATGCACTCACAGTTTGTCAAGAAGAACCTAAGAACATTAAAGAAGCAATGACTTATGACAACTGGATTGAATCTATGCAAGAGGAATTTCAACAATTCATACGATTAGAAGTCTGGGAATTAGTTGAAAGACCTGACGGAGTCTATGTCATCGGGTTAAAATGGATTTGGAAAAATAAGCTAGATGCAGAAGGCACAGTCATACGTAACAAATCACGCCTGGTAGCAAAAGGATACTCCCAACTTGAAGGAATTGATTTTGCCGAATCCTTTGCTCCAGTGGCTAGACATGAAGCTGTTCGGATCTTTCTGGCTTATGCAGCACATCGGAACATGGTTGTTTATCAAATGGATGTGAAAACAGCATTTCTTAATGGATAACTCCGTGAAGAAGTTTATGTAAGCCAACCAGACGGCTTCGTTGATCCTGAGCGTCCCAATCACATTTACCGACTGAAAAAGGCACTCTACGGACTTAAGCAAGCCCCAAGGGCGTGGTATGACAAACTGTCTACTTTCTTGCTGGCCAATAAATTTTCTAAAGGTTCGGTGGATCCAACATTTTTTACAAAAACCTACGGGGTGGACTTACTAGTTGTTCAAATCTATGTCGATGACATTATTTTTGCTTCAACAAAAAGAAGTTACTCTAATGATTTTGCAACATTAATGAAAGATAATTTTGAAATGTCCATGATGGGTGAACTTTCGTTCTTTCTAGGACTACAAGTTCATCAATCACCCCGTGGAATTTTTATAAATCAGTCCAAATATGCTCTAGAAATTTTAAAGAAACATGGAATGATGAGTTGTGATACTTACAATACACCAATGGGCTATACCACAAAACTAGATGCTGACTTACATGGGACACCTGTTGACCCTACCAAATACCGTGGTATGATTGGGTCACTCATGTATCTCACAGCTAGTAGACCTGATATAGTATTTGTTGTCTATATGTGCTGTCGCTATCAGTCCAAACCAACTGAAAAACACCTCAGTGAGGTTAAAAGAATCCTTCGATACATAAAGGGAACCATTAATTTGGGAATCTGGTATCCGAAGGATTCTGGTTTTGAACTAATTGCTTTTTCAGATGCTGATCATGCAGGATGTTTAGACACACGTAAAAGTACATCTGGTGGATTACAGTTTCTCGGAGATAAACTTGTGTCATGGCAATCAAAGAAGCAGGAATGCACATCACTGTCGTCAACAGAATCTGAATATGTAGCTATGTCTGCTTGTTGTGCTCAAGTCATCTGGATGAGATCACAACTTAAGGATTATGGCTACCTGTTCAATAAGATTCCGATCTACTGTGATTCCAAAAGTGCCATTGCTATTTCCTGCAACACAGTTCATCACTGCAAATCCAAACACATTGATCTCCGATATCATTTCATCAAAGAGCATGTTGAAAAGGGTACCGTTGAATTATATTTTGTTGGAACTGAGTACCAATTGGCGGACTTATTTACCAAATCCTTAGCACCATCAAGGTTTGCTAGTCTAGTTCACCAAATTGGTATGCGATGTTTGACTCCAGATGATCTGGAAAAGTTTTTAAAACACAATTGATCGTCAAACATCAAAACTATCGTTTTAAATATCTTTCCAAAAACAAAATACAAAAATATAAAACCAACAAAAACACAAAAAGATTTTTGTTCTTTCAAAAAAAAAAGAAAAATGCAAGTACAACCACTTTTTTCAACACTATTTTTATAAACGTCTTCAAATATGATCAAAAACAAGTGTTGAGGGGGAGGTAAAATATTTTTCAATTTTTCTTAATAATTACTACGTACTTGCATTTTAGCAAAAATATTATGTTTTTATCAAATGAGATGCTTCAAAGATTTGTTCGGGATACTTTCCTTGACCATTATAATAATTTTTTTTTTATCTTAAGAGACTTCGGTCTAAGGTCGAGGGGGAGTAAAATTCCACAAGTTGCTCTTGTCTTAGATTTGGTGTAGTTATCATAAGTTAATTTGAGAGCTAGTTTGGCACTTGGAATGAAAGTTATATGAGGTTAAGGGGCCATAAGTGACAATATTAGAAACTAATCTTACCATAGTCATAACAAATTTGACCTAACACATTTACTACACCTGCGTTTGCATTTACTCTATTCAACTAACACATCAACGATCCATAATCATCCATCTGATCCATCCATTGTTCCTCAAATCTGTAAGTAATAAGATGTTTTGATCATGATTCTAAACAAAGGTTTTTAATTTTATCTTAATCCAATGGCTAGTTTTTCCATAATCGTTTAAATTAGCTTTAGGGTTTTGCGTAAAATTGGACCCAGAAATTTGAGGTGATTATGGTTAAATTGGTTAGTGGGAAATGATCTTAGGATGATACTAAACATGTTTGTGAACTCCAATCATACCCAGAAACTCTAATTGATTGATTTTGAATTTAGGGTTCATACGTGGATTTAGGGGTTCTTGATTTTGGGTGTTATGATTCTAATTGTTGATGGGGATAGTGTTTATATATGCTTAGGAACTCGATTTTATGGTTTAATTGCTTCAGATACAACTCATGGATCATGTATCGTTGATTTAGGGCTCGTTGTCACTAGCAGTTATGAACATTTGATTTTGTGGTCAATTGTTGTTATAAATTGGTCCACATGTTCCTTAGCATATTAGAATCACTTGCCCTATTCCAATTTCTACCCAGAAACATGTTTGAATCTGATTGTGATTAGTTGTTCATACGTTCCTACGCGTTAGTTTGAGTTTTGACATGTTGACGCATTAAGTTGTGTGTTTTAAGTGTATTGGAATGAGTTTGAATGAAATATTGATCAGTGGTTGTGTTTAACACTTTCAGGAATCAAAAGATACATTTTTTCAAAGGTGATTTCTCGTTAAAGATGATTCTACGCATAAGTTACTCATCCTACGCGTAAGATTCGACACGTTTGAAAAACTTGTCTTGGATAAGACAATGTTTACGCAAAAGATATTATCTTACGCATAAGTTATAAACTTACGCATAAGTCAAAACTTACGCATAAGTTATATCTTACGCATAAGGTTTAATCCTTTGCATAAGCTCCAACCTTACGCTTAAGATTTAATCCTACGCATAAGATTGAGCCTACGCATAAGATTAAACTTACGCGTAATATATAAAGTTATGCGTAGATTTTGCACTTACGCCTATTTTCATTTCTTACGCATAAGAAATGTTATGCGTAGGATTTCAATCTTACGCGTAACATTGCCTAAATTCATGAAATTTGTCTAAGTGTTTTATTATTTCAAAAGTGTAAACTCTTGTAATGGTTAATACCTATTGTGACTTGATTGTTATGAGTTTCCACCAAGTTTTTTTTAACATCTAACATACAAGTTCATAATAAATCAACATTTATTAAACACAATAACACCCACTGATCAATCCACAATCTGCATTGTCATGTAATTGAATGTCTGAGCTAACAAAGTCAATCATTGCTATGTTTGTGTTTGTTTATGTTCAATTCAGATGGCACAATATAATGACATTCTATATGGACCAGAACCTGAACCAAAACTCTCCTGGGAAGAAACCTTTCCCGAGGATTACTCCAGAAAGATAGGCAAGAACAACTTAAGAATCAACTTCAACAAAATCACGTGTAATGAATCTTCATGCATTGTAGCAGTGGATGCTCTCCTCTATCACCCGAACAAAATTCTGTTCACCAAGTCAGCATCCGTGGCTTGCTTCTACATACACCAATTTTGGCACACACTTCAGCTAGACCTTCGGGAAGAGTCCTTCACTTGCATGCTTCATAATAGACAAGTTACTGTGGACATAGATACTCTTCGGAATGTTCTTGGTTTACCCGAACTTGGCCCAAATGAAGAATACAATCCAGTACCTAATGAGGAAGAGCTGATAGAATAGTTACGGGATATTGGTTACGATGAATCAGAAGAAATAGTGACTAGACACTCTAAGGTCAACATCAGAATTCTTCCACAACCATGGAGAACATTGTACATCCGGATTACTAAGTCGTTATTTGGAAGAGACACTGGTCACGAACACCCCAAGCTCCAACACCTCAAACTTTTCTGGGCTGTGGCAAACGTCAAAAGGGTGGATTATGCTAGCATCATTTGGGAAGATCTTGTGTGGCACATACAACACAAAACCACCAATATTCCATTTGTTCGTTTCACCAAATTACTCATCGAAAGCTTCCTTCGTGAGTATGACGATATTCCTCAAAGACTAGATGATGTAGCTAAGAACACATTCAGAAATGAGGACACTCTCAGACAAGTTAAGAGACTTGACACCAGCACTCGTAAACAAGGAAAACCTTTTCCCGATTGTCTCTTGAATGATAAAGTGAAACTTTGTAAGAATTACAAGTACTACGTTCAAGCTCTAAAGGAAGACAAAGTTGGGTTCTTAGACGAAGTCATTCTACCGTCGTGCATGCAGAAGAAAAGGAAGAAAGGTAGCAAGTCTGGGAGCTCTGGTAGTTCTACCAAGTCTACACAAAAGAGGGGTACACTCAAGTTCAAAATTCCTGTCAAGAAACCTGAATCCATTCCTGAACCCACTCAACCACCTTCTCCAAAACCATCTGAATCAGAAACCGAATCCAACGAAGGTCCAGTTTATAGGGAAGCCTATGCAAACATCAACGAGAAGGTTAATATTGAAGATATTGATGATAGGGACATGACTTTCGAAGATTGGGACAAAGACATTGATGAATTTGCTGAAAATGCTGAATACCCAACAACTCTCAATCAAAGACCGTTAACTGAAGCAGACACTAAATTGGAAGAAGAAAGGTTGAGGAAAGAAAAGCTGAAGGAACCAATGACTGCTGAACAAGAAGCTGCTCACTCAAACATAGGCCTCTCAGTGGAAGAAGAAAATGAAAGAGCTCTTAAGTTGGGTCTCCTCCACAGCAAAATAAACGCCTTCCAAGCTGATCAACCTCCACCTCCTTTGTTTTCTCAAACAAACGAAGCAGGCGGATCTAGCAGAATTCCTGAGTCTACTACAGGAACCAATGCTGCTTTGATTGTCTACGAAACCCCCACAGTATCACCTACAGAAGTAGATATGCTTAATGCTTCAGCAATAGGAGAAGAGGATGAGGAGGACCATATGGATACTGATGCTCCATATCTTTTGACCATGGAAGAAATGGAGATCAGAGAAAGGGCTCAAGAAGAAGAGTTAAAGAGAAAACAAGAAGCTGAAGAGGCTAGGCTTGAGGAGCTAGAACAAGCCAAATTGGAAGAAACTATTCGTATGGAAGAAAGCAGAAAAGCTGAAGAGGCAGCCAAACTGGCAGAAGATAAGATAAGAAAAGAAGAAGAAGCCAAGCATGCAGAAGATCTTAGGCTTAAGGCAGAAGCAGCCAAATTAGCTGAAGAACTAAAGCTTAAAGCAGAGGCTGACAGGCTGGCTTAAGAACAAAGATTACAGGAGGAGGCAGCCAAAGAAAAGAATGTTGAAGCCAAGGATAAACCTGAATCACAAAGAGGAGATGACAAGGACATCACCACTCACATTGAATCTTCACAATCATCACCTCCAGCATCTGAATCTACACATGACGAATCAATCAAGAAACCCACAAGTACTAAAGCCTCTGCTGCATCAAAGCTGATCAAGAAAGCTTTTAGGAGAGTTCATGAAAAGAAGAAAAGCAAATTAGAAGATCAAGTTGAATCACTAGCAAGTCAAGTTGCTGAATTGACAAAGCTTAATATGAATGTCCAAGAGCTGCAAGAAAAGGTTGACACCTTCTTAGCTAAGGATGTACAAGAAAACTTGGAAGCTACTTTAGCTGCTCAGGCACATCAGTATATGGAACAACACTTAGTTGCTGAATTGAAAGATTTGCTGGCGCCTATGAGAGATGAACTCACCAAGTTTGCAGAACAAGCAGTTAAGAAAGTGATCGGATCTACCTCATTTACTCTCCGAGCAGACAAATCAAGTCTACCACAACCACAGATGTCATTGGACGAATTAGAGACCCAACTCTTAGACAAATTGGCAAGTAAATTCACCTTGTCACCTGATGAAGCTAAAGTCTTGGAAACATTGAAAGCCAAGATGTCTAAAGAGTCCTGCAGCACTGAGGCCGAAAAACTGAAGCGTCAAAGAGATGATGATGACAAGGATCCTAACTCACAGGCAAAGAAACAAAAGCAAGCCGAAGGACCCTCATCTCAACCCAAAGAACCGGTCATTCCTCCAACTTCAACTACATCTACTCAACAACCCAAGGCATCTGGTTCCGGTCATAAAGCCCATGACCACTTTGAATACACAGGCGGAGATGAGATTCCTCAGACCGATGAAGTACCAGAACCGTCATCTAAAAAGAAGAAAGAAAGGAAACGAAAACATCATCAGCACAAACCTGACACCTCTTCAAAAGGCACAGAACCTAAGAAACCGAAAAACATTCTCAAATGGCTTGACGAAGACGAAACTGCCGATTACTCCTGGTTTGACAAGATGATTAATTCGCAACCACCACTTGCAGATGATCAAGAACCTCTCGATGGTCGAAGAGTGGAATACGCTCAGTTGATTCAACAAAAATTTCAAATGAAAAAGATGAACAAGAAAGAGTTATGAAGAATCAAGAATGATGCGTTCAATCTTCTGAAAGATCGGTCGGCTAACTCCATTGAACTTGAATATCATCTAGAAAATATTGCTCGAGCTATGTCAAGCAATATTGACTGAATCTCACCAAACCTAACCTTTTCAACATCCCCAACCTTCAACATCAATCTCAGTACACCTTGATCAGGCATCCAGCATTTGGGTTCACATACCACAGTGTAAACGGTCGAAACTGCTTCATGGCCTATGAAGAAATCCATAAGTTCTGTGATGAAACCCTGAAGTTCGTCAGAGATGGAATCAAAAGTAGATTGGATGACTTAGCACTGGGCAAATCCAATAGGTGGAATACCGATGAGGCCAGAGAGGCTCGCAGATTCATTATAAGGATTGAGAACCGGTTGAAGCATAGGGATCAGTTTAGGAGATTAGAAAGCTATGTTGGAGGCAGACCAGGATTTCCGGTGTTGACGTTTCAGATACCAGAATGGTAGCAAATTTGTAAGAACTTGATTTGATTTGTCAAATACTATACTTCATAATGGCTTGTGCACGCATTACAGTGCACAACCCAAACTTGTAAAGAAAGGACCCTGAGGTACGCATCAGTGCCTCAATCCTAATATAAGGAGCGAAGGCTTCTTACTTTTAAGTAGAATTAATCAAATACTTTATGATTTTCATAATTCTGCTCAAAAGGACAAGTATTTCACCTCAATAAGACCTAATCACTTGTTGAGGGGGAGCACTTGTCAAAACAAAAATACTTTGTTCCAAAATCAAAAGTTATTGGTGAAACTCCCCATAAGACTCAAAAAGGCATATTTTAATCTAAAAGGATTGTCAAAAACATCATTTTATATGCTATTTTTAAGGGGGAGAAAATGGAAAAGTGATTAAAATATAAGTAGTCAAAAGACTAAAAGTTGTATCATGTGCGAGCTAGACTCAGAATTGACCCAGGAATTGACGAGACAATAATAGTTAGTAATCTCGAAAAGACTTATCCTCGACGGGTAATAACATCAAGTTAGTTACTAGAGCTAGTTGTCACCTAAAAGCTGACAATGGAACTCTTTAACTAGCCACGTAAGCGTGTCTCGAAAAGGGTTTGTCCTAGTAGAAAAGTACCGTCTCGAGAAACTTTCTGTGGACTTGACCAGGACGGGTAATAACTTCAAGCTAGTCTAACTAGTGATGTAAGCGTGTCTCGAATCGGTCTTGTTCACTGAAAGTGGATCAATTCAAAATGCTTGCTCCTCCCGCATGTGCAAATTTATTATATACTTATGAGCACATGTAAAGGGGGAGCCCTTCAAAAGTGTACACAAAACTCTCAAAGTGTTAACCAAAATATTTTATTATCACAAACATTTTGAGAGATTTTCAAACAAAGGTTTCTTGGCTACTGTCTGTTAATCAAGGAGTTATAAGGTGATTAAGATAGGAAAAACCGTCCTACGATCAGCCAGAGCCGGAGGGATCTACCCAAGTACATCTCCCATAGTTAGAATTAGAAGTCCTTAGGTATGATACGAAAAAAGGAGAAAAGAATGAAATGGAAAGAAGGAGTTGAAGAATTAAAAAGAAATGTAAAAGAAAATGGTGAAAAGAAATAGCCCTCCATATGTTCAACCTTAGGGCAGACACCGGGTTCAACTCGTATGCTACTGGTTGTTGCTAAGGCGACACCGGTATTGAAGATAAAGTCGTCATGGACCCAGTGACGCAATGCACTAAACCTTCTTAACCACTCAAGTTCTCTTAAAAGAGCTTGTTTCATTCTCACGGGGAACCAGTGTAATCTATCGACCTATCTCTTAGAGATGGTTGATATTGAAGCAGGAGACCCCTCCCTAGTCTCCGCATAGGAAACCTAAGTGTGCACTTATAGAGTCTAGAGCCTTGAGATACATCAAAAATCTCTTAGGGACACTTAGTATTTCTACAACTAGTGTTCTACATCAATGGACACCAGCTGTAAATTATCGAGTCCTTCGCAGATCTTAGCAATCTGCCGAGAACGTTTATGAGAGAATTACGTATGTATTTCTCAATGATTAAACAGAAATTCCTGCCAGGGTCAACAACAAACAGCCCTGACAGCAGGTCACTTCGGTAACCCCACAAGGGTTACGCTTAGTGTTCGCGGTGGTTCCATAGCGGTCTACAGTCGTGGAGTGATCCCCAGCGACTCACCCAGTCATTGAGCTACTTAGTAGGTCTCGTAAGCTCCTTCGGGAGTATCTGATATGGGAACGGCCTTGATAAGGATTAGAAGGAGTCTTCACACTATGCTGTTGACGAACTCTAGTTCCTTATCTGTAAGTACCGGTTGTTTATTGCTAACTGTTTACTTGCAGGTACGTCACCTCCATGATGGTAGATTCCAACATGCTCATACATACATCTTGAAGCAAATGATAGCTCCCCCAAAGATCTTAGCACCACAAAGTTCAAAGAAAGATTCTACGCCAATAAGAAGAATCTACAAAGTATAAAGACTAAAGATCTTAGAGTATGAAAAGGAACTTCGTGCACGTAAAAGTCTAAGTCCAAAGATGTATGAGTATGTTGGAATGACGGACAACAACCACAGACGCAGGAGTGACGAATGGCAGACTACTTCATAACAAAATCACTACATCATCACCACAGAACAAAAACATAGAGCAAAGTACATTCATTACACAACATTTTTGAAGACGTCTAAAGATTTACATGTCACAAGTCAACGACAAAGATGAAGACGTCAAGCAACCGTGATGACCGACCCTTAGGGGGAGATTGTCGGGAACATACTTTTGTATTTTAGTCAAGTCTCGGTCATTACCTTTTGTAATAGGTTGCTTAGTTATTTATTTTATTATGTTTAAGTTACTAGGCTTAAGTATTATGTCCAATGGGTCTTGAAAGCCCACGTTTATGATGAATGAGGGAGGAAGGGAGTGTTGCCCTACTCCTCCCCTATATATACCAAGCTTATGTAAACTTTAATATTGTTGGTTATTTGAATATATTAATGAAACTATTGTTCTTTCACTCTTCATAATCTTATAATCAACCATCTCTTATTCTCATCTCATTTCTTATACTTGTGTTTACTAAATGGTGACTTAACAAATTTGCCAAAATCATGCATGATGAGTTTGAGATGAGTATGATGGGTGAACTAAACTTCTTCCTTGGATTTCAAATAAAACAATTAGAAGATGGAATATTCTTTAACCAATCTAAGTACATTAAGGAAATGCTTAAGAAGTTTGGCCTAGAAGACTCAAAACCCATGAAAACTCCCATGTCTACGGAAGTGAAACTCACAAAGGATGATGAAGGTGAGTCCGTAGATAACACCAAGTATAGAGGAATGATAGGTAGTTTACTATACTTGACGGCAAGTAGACCCGATATCATGTTTAGTGTTTGCCTTTGTGCCCGTTTTCAAGAGGATCCCAAAACCTCTCACCTAGAAGCGGTTAAGCGTATCTTCTGATACATTAAAGGCATTATACACTTAGGATTATGGTATCCTAAGGGATCCGGCATAGAAACCATCGTCTATGCGGATTCGGATCATGCGGGAGACTACGTAGATAGAAAAAGCACTAGCGGTATTTGCGCGTTTCTGGGATGTTGTCTAACATCTTGGTTTTCGAAGAAGCAAACCGCTCTTGCTATTTCTACCACCGAAGCCGAATATGTAAGCGCTGGAAAGGCATGTCAAAAAGCACTATGGATGAAACAAGCTCTCATAGACTATGGCATTAGGTTAGAAAATGTTCCCATTATGTGCGATAACAAAGGTGCGATAGATTTAAGTAAAAATCCGGTGCAACACTCTAGGACTAAACATATAGAAATACGCCACCACTTCCTTAGGGATAATGTACAAAAAGGAAACATGTCTATAGAAAAAGTTACATCGGAAGATAACATTGCGGATATATTCACTAAACCCCTTAAGCGTGAATTATTCAATCACTTGCGTTTAGGATTAGGAATGATGGAACAAGTTGACTAAATTCTATTGCATTTAGACAAATTTTTTTCTTGCATAAAATTTACTTTTCTTCCACTTCTCCATTTCTGAGTCTAGGAATCTATTTCGCACAAAATTAAAGATTGGGAAACCTTATTTTCTTTGCATATACTCTCTTGTAAAACCCAATCAAAATTTTTTTTAAACTATTTTCACATCTAGGAATTACATGAACATCATTTTCCTTGCATTGTTGACAAATGCTAAAAACCTTTTTCCGAAATCATGCATAAACTCTCACATAAATTGTCAAGGTATATAATCTAATATATATTGTAACCTCTCGTAAATTTCCCATACGATTAGTAAATGCATACAAATAAATAAAAACGATGTTACGATAAATTAACACCATTTTACGGGTAACAAAATTTTTTTATGATATGGCTTGATATTGAACCACTATGATAACTGTGATTGACCGTTTACCCAGGAACGATGCTTACACACAACCTAGGTTGCCTATAATTATTGCGAACGATAAATAATTATATAACGCGTTATTATTTAATAATACATTTCGTCTAAATAACGTATACTATTTATATATTTCCCGAACCTACGAAACTTCCCGAGAACGCTCACTAATATTTTTGAACTTCGACACGATAATCGAGACACCCCAGGTGGGCCCCCGACACCCTTTGGGCCTCGTAATCCAATGCATAACCAAACGGACTCTTTTTGTTTCTTTTTCTTTTGCTTGGGCCGACACCACCACTAGCCCAGCTACAAGCCCAAAACGCACCCTTGTGTTATTTTATTTTGTTTTCTGCCAACCGCGACACTCCCAAACGCACCCTATTATTTTGCGATTTCTACACATAACGAACCAATTTTATTGCACATCCTGATTTACCTAGTACCCAAGATACACACTATACATAAACATTACTCACTCACTTTCGTTTACTACCCTAAAAACGTTCAAAGTAAATCACCAAACGTTCCAAGGAGATGATGCCAAAACGTGGCACAAGGCTTCTTCCATGCCTCCCCTCTTCCCCTATGACAAGTGAGCAAACACTATGCACAATGATCATTGTCAGGAATGAATAGAAGATCTATGACACAATCCTAGCTTTGTAAGGAACCGATTGGACAAGAAAGGTGGTGCAAAACGTTCGTATCTATCCTACAATCAAATATCACGTGAACCTACCTTGCATATACCTTTCAAAACTCACTATATAACATCTACATACAAGCACGAACTAATACTACACTTATACATACCATATTACTAAAAATACAACGAGAGAGAGTGATGGAAGGACGAAAGGATTGCTAGGAGAACTACGCTTAGAAGAGAACCTAGGAAGCAAGGATTAGAACCTCTTGAACCTTTGGAAGTACGAGAAGTGAACCACGGAGCGTTGAACCATATACACGAACCATACACTACGTTTTACTCCACCTTTTGAGGTGAGGTGAGACTCCAAATCTTTATTTTCATTATTTTCATATACGAATTTCTTGTTTATACACGATCACTTAGAACCTATAAAACGTAAATCTTAAAAACAACGTATACATTTTATGTGTCATACTATTATTTGGCTACGTCACAAATGAGAACCTATAAAAGATTTGAACTTATAATAACATCTAAACACTAAAAATCACACGTTTCTAAGTGTAGTGAACCTATACGAAAAATATTAAAAGACTTAGTTTATTTTCCAACCTATATAGTTTTTACGTAATGAGTTTTGGCTTACATTTTGACCTCGCCATTTCTAAATTTAACACACGACCTATTATTATTTTCGTACAATCTAATTACCTACTTGAAATAGAAACGAGACTGATAAATACTTGGACCTAATGATTTCATTTAAGCACCTAACGAGACCTAAAGTAAATCACGATGGAAACTGTTTTAAGAAACTTTAAAACCTTACGTGGGCTTACAAGCCCAAAAAGCTTGTTCTAGCTTATTGTAATAAGCTGAATGTATAAGCTATTTTGAAATGGTGTTATAACTTAAAATGATGGATTTCGACTAACCTAGTGTTCCCCCAAACCCTTTGGATCATAAAACCTTAACGGGCCTTAATATTGGATCGTTAAGCCCACTAAACGAAATAAGCAAATAATAAGCTATTAAGCTGTGAAAATAAGCTTTTCTAAATGTTTTGAGCTTAATGAAATAATAAAAATGTTAAGTTTTGAATTTGGTAAAGTTGGGACTATTTTTGCAAATGCACGAAGGATAAGGACTAAAATTGCCAAATTGGTAAACTTTAGTGAAAAGTATAAAAACTGTTTTCTAAGGGGTATAAACTATAAATATTGAAAACTTAAGGATTATAAATGTATATATTTGAAATTTGGACTAAAAATGTAAATATATATAACTTTTGGACTAACGGCGTAAATATTTTCCGTTAAAGGTAAAAAGTGTAAAATTGAGAAAACATTAAGGATCGAATAGAAATATTTACTTTTAATAATAATTCTATATTTATTATATATATATATAATTGATTATATATTAAAATGATAAATAATAAAACGTAACTTATTATATATATAATACGAATAAAACTTATATAACGATAAACAAATTTAGACGAATAAAACAATACGTAACCATTATTTATTTTTATACGACGTAACACATCACATTTGCACTTTATCGATTCTTTATAATTAATAATAAACGTTCGCAATAAAACGAGACTTAAGAACTGAAACGTGCCATATCTTTTAGGTTGTGTGTGAAGCCGTTGCCTTGCATCGTTGAGATTACAATTGTTCTACTATCCTACTAAGGTGAGTTCATAGCCCACATTTAACTAATTTCTGTGGGGGGGGATACATGCTTAAAAACCGAACACAAGTCTTTTCCTGATCTTATTATTGCTTAAGTAGCTATTGCCAAAAGTCCCTCGATCATGAACCTTAATCACTTGAAAAGTGAACGTAAATAATTGTGAATAGATCTATTAGGGATTGACAATCCCCATTTGGTTGCTAGAGGAAAGTCACCAAATGCACGTTATTTGAATATAATAGGTTACTGGCAAATACCTATCTTGGGGGCTATATATTTTACATCATTATTATGAAAATATTGATGTCTGTTGAATCGTTGAGTGTCATGAGCTTAATGCAATAATGAATGTGATTTTCTAACTTGTTTATTTGTATCGATATTACAATAAACATCTATCTCTTGTGTTCAAACTCTTAAATATAAACCTATGAATTTCACTCAACTTTTGTTGACTTTTAGCATGTTTATCTCAGGTAACTAAATGGAATGGATGGCAACGGCACGAAGTGGGCAAATAAAGAAATGTTTATTTCTCTTTAAATAAAACTTGTTGTTGAATAACGAATTCTCTTGAAATTATGAATATTTGGTATTTTAAATAAAACTTAAAACGATCACTTGAATCGTTTCCTATAATTGTGACGAAAGATCCACAATATAATACCCCAAAAGTCTTCCGCTGACATTTTAAGTCTTCCGCTGTATTGATCGATTTTGGGGGTGTTATAGATTGGCATCAGAGCTACGGTTATAGTGAACCAAGTGTTTTTGGAACATTGGACTATAACTACACTTTAAACGGGACAAAATTTTCATAAAATACCATCCTATGCCCTTCGTGCCTACGCATCCCAGTAATTGGTAAAAAGTATTATTTACCTTTATAGCATTTTTAAATTGGTTATAATTATGCTTACATTTACTAATCGGGAAATTTATTACAGTATCATGTCTTCGAACACCCACCCTATCAGCTTGTCCTCAAACTCAGGAACTGAAGATGTTACTTCAGCCTATGCTACCTCACCTATGCCTATGTCTCCTGCTACCGACAGATACATGCAAAGCCAGCAATTTCTGCCAGCATCTAACACAGAGGCTTCTCCTCTGGCAACATCTGGTCCGATTCGCCGATCTAGGCAAATTAGACAACTTCAGGCGTATGAAGCAAGTACTGCTGTACCAGCACCAGCTCTTGTCATACCACCTGAATCAGTTGTGCCATCACCACCTGCACCACCAGTAATACCACCAGTACCAACTATCTTCTACAGCCAAACTACTACTGTACCACTAACACCATCACCTATAGTATCACCTCCACTAGCATCACCACCAGTACCTTACCAAAGTGTCCCTCTACCACCCCACCGAAAGATTTACCCAATCCGCCCAACCGCCTCAGAATCTAGTATTCACCGTAGTCGCCGAAGGACCCACAAACGGGCAGATGCTCGTAAATGGTCTTTCTTATTGCCCATTATGCGATATTGGAGATCTCAAGAAGGAACACCAACAACAAGGGAACTTGGGGAAAGTTCTTACTCTACCTCCCGAATACTGCCAGTCACTGGGGAACCCATACACCATACCATACCATTGTTAGCTGCAAGAATGGTTCGCCACGAAGACCGACTTGATTCCATCGCGAGTATACTCAACAAGATTCCACAGGAACTTCTAGAAACCTTTGAAGATGACATGAACAGTCTCATAATTGGTCATCTTGCAGTAGAGGATAAAGTCGAAAAGTTGGATTCTCTATTTTGGGAATCAATGGAATTCATAGGAGCTCTTTGTGGGGCTAACACTTCAACCGAAATAGCATTGGGAACTTTAGACCGAGAAATTGAGAGAATCAACACTGAAAATCTACGCCTTAGGCAAGCCCTACTAGAAGCTCGAGAAAGGGAAAGAGCTCGAGATCAAACCATGGAAACCATGTCCACTGCCATTCAAGAACTCCAAAACCGCCTAGACAAGGCCTTAGGAAAACCATGAGACCACCACCTTGTTAAGAAAAATCAATGTCCTACAAATAAGAATATCTTGTCGTGTTTTGTAAACATTTGCACAAGTACAAATAAGTGTTGTAACACCGTGACATTGATTTATGGAAGTTTATTTTATCTTTATTTACGTTGCATTATATCGTAATTTATTGGTTCATACAGGTCAAACTTATTCGTTATGTGTGTTATCCCAACATACAAAAACTTACGATGATTGAATCATTGTAACTACGACCTATATTTAACTATTCATTACTCGATATGTATTTTCAACGTGATAAGATTATTATAAATGTTCTAATAATATACCTTATTTTATAGCAATATGGCTAGGACTAGGAGAACAACCACGAACGCCGCACCAGCAAACCCCGAAGTTATGACCCCGGCTGCAATCCAGCAAGCAATCGCTGACGGCGTTAATGCCGTTTTAGCTGAACAAAACCGTAATAGAGACGGAAATGCACCGGCACCCCGCTACTGCACCTACAAAGACTTTATAGCATGTCAACCGACGTATTTCAAAGGAATTGAAGGAGTGTCGGAATTAGCTCAATGGTTTGAAAGAAGTGAAACTGTTTTCCAAAGAAGTGGATGCTCGGAAAACAACAAAGTGAGCTTCGCAACGGGAACGCTAATGCAAGACGCTCTATCCTGGTGGAACTCTACCGTTCAAACACTAGGAGCAGAAGCAGCACATCAGCTTACTTGGATTGAATTCAAGGCTAAAATACTAAAGAAGTATTGTCCCCGTTCCGAACTGCGAAAACTCGAAGATGAGTTCCATACCTTAATAGTGAAAGGAGTTGATTTAAGGAGTTACAACCGGAGATTCCAAGAACTTAAGATACTATGCCCTACCATGGTACCCGATTATGAAAAGACATTAGAGAAATATGTCGAAGGACTCCCTAGGAGTATTGAAGGAAATGTCACCTCAGCCAATCCGCCAACCTTGGAAGCAGCAATGGAACTTGCTCAGAAACTTCTGGATCGAGAAGTGAAATATAATGAACTAAAAAGGAAATTGGACGATAAAAGAACCACTCACCATCACAACAACAACCAGCAGAACTACAACAGTCATCACCGCAACAACAACCAACGCAACAATAATCGGAACCACCAGCCCTATCACAACACCCGAAGCACTCAGCAGCAGAACCAAAGACAAGAAAAACCCCGAGTCTACACCGCTACGGAAGGTGTAGGGTACAACGGACAGAAACCCCTGTGCCAGCGATGCAAACTTCATCATGAGGGTCGTTGTACCGTCCGATGTGACAAATGTCATAAAATCGGTCATCAAACCAGGAACTATAAGATTCCTACTACGGGAAGCAACGCATTAGCTATACCACCCACTTGTTTCGGATGCGGAGAAGTAGGACACATCCGGAGAAACTGCCCAAAAGGAAACGAACCAGCCAACGCCCAAGCTAGAGTATACCTACTCGGAGATGGAAACGGACCCGATGTAGTCACCGGTACGTTTCTACTAAACCATCATAATGCTAGAGTATTGTTTGATTCGGGCGCCGATAAGAGTTTTATATCGGAAACGTTTGCCCCTTTACTTAATGTTACCCCCTCTAAGCTAAACACCACCTACGAAGTCAAAATGGCTGACGGGAATTTAATAGACACCAATACTATCATGAAAGATTGCACCCTAACCTTATCTGAAAAACCTTTTGCCATTGATCTTATGCCGGTTCAACTTGGTAGCTTCGACGCTATCGTCGGCATGGATTGGCTATCCCACCATCGTGCTAGGATTCACTGTGACGAAAAGGCCGTCCATATACCACTTAAGGATGAAACACTCATTGTCCAGGGAGACAAAAGCAAACCTCGATATGGAATTATCTCATGTATGCGAGTAATAAAATACATGAAGGAAGGATGTCAAGTATTCATGGCTCAAGTTACGGAAAGTAAGTCATCCGAAAGGCAGCTCGACGACGTTCCTATCGTTAGGGATTTCCCTGAGGTATTCCCTGAAGAATTACCTGGTATTCCACCCGTACATCAAGTAGAATTTCAGATTGAACTAGTGCCTGGAGCGGCACCAGTAGCTAAAGCACCTTATAGGCTAGCGCCATCTGAAATGGAAGAATTGTCAGAACAACTAAAGGAATTATCGGATAAAGGATTTATTCGACCAAGCTCATCACCTTGGGGAGCTCCAATTTTGTTCGTTAAGAAGAAGGATGGATCCTTTCGAATGTGCATCGATTACCGGGAGTTGAATAAACTTACGGTAAAGAATCGATACCCATTACCTCGAATTGATGATCTGTTCGACCAATTGCAAGGATCAAGTGTGTACTCAAAAATTGATCTAAGATCAGGATACCATCAGCTAAGAGTTCGAGAAGAGGATATTCCGAAAACTGCATTCAGAACGCGCTATGGTCACTACGAATTTCAAGTAATGCCGTTCGGTCTGACCAATGCACCAGCAGTTTTCATGGATTTAATGAATCGAGTATGCAAACCTTACTTGGATAAGTTTGTAATAGTATTCATCGACGATATTTTGATCTACTCTCACAACGAAGAAGAACATGCGGGACATTTACGAATCATTTTAGAACTGCTCAAGAAGGAAGAATTGTATGCTAAGTTCTCTAAATGCGACTTTTGGATTCACACCGTACAGTTTTTAGGACACATCATCGATAGTCAAGGTATTCACGTAGACCCTGCAAAGATTGAGGCTGTTAAAGGTTGGTCATCTCCTACAAACCCCACGGAGATTCGTCAATTTTTAGGTCTCGCAGGTTACTACCGGAGATTTATAGGAGGATTCTCCAAAATTGCAAAGCCGTTGACTATGTTGACCCAAAAGAATGAGAAGTACATCTGGGAAGAAAAGGAAGAAGCAGCCTTCCAGTTGTTAAAACAAAAGCTTTGTGAAGCTCCAATATTAGCCCTCCCAGAAGGAAACGAGGACTTTATAGTATATTGCGACGCATCTTATCATGGACTAGGAGCAGTTTTGATGCAAAGAAGCAAAGTGATAGCTTATGCATCCCGCCAACTAAAGACACATGAGGAAAACTACACAACTCATGACTTGGAGTTAGGAGCTGTAGTGTTTGCACTCAAGTTGTGGAGACACTACTTATATGGCACCAAATGCACAGTATACACCGACCACAAGAGTCTTCAACACATTTTGGATCAGAAGGATTTGAATATGAGGCAACGTCGCTGGCTAGAGTTGCTCAGCGATTATGATTGTGAGATCCGTTACCACCCAGGAAAGGCTAATGTAGTAGCAGATGCGTTAAGCCGAAAGGAACGATTGAAACCCCTTCGAGTTAGATCACTAGGGATGTCTATTCACTCACCCCTTCCATCCCAAATCCTTACCGCGCAGAACGAAGCACTTAAAGAAGAAAACCGACCCAAAGAAAAGATTTACGGTATGCCCGAAAATAAGAATGGTTTCGTGAAGAAATCTGATGGAACACTATGTTTCAAGGACAGAAGTTGGATCCCGATGATCGGGGGTATTCGTGAGCTCATCATGTATGAGTCTCACAAGTCAAAATACTCCATTCATCCAGGTTCTGACAAGATGTATCAGGATTTAAAGAGACTATATTGGTGGCCAAACATGAAGGCTGACATCGCGGAATATGTCAGTAAATGTTTAACATGTTCAAGGGTAAAGGCAGAACATCAGAAACCGTCAGGCTTACTTGTACAACCAGAACTTCCTATGTGGAAATGGGAACGAATCACTATGGACTTCATCACCAAACTCCCAAGAACCTCATCCGGACACGACACAATATGGGTTATTGTGGATCGTCTAACAAAATCCGCTCATTTTATACCCATCAAAGAAACCGACGAGATGAATACACTAGCTCAAGTATATGTGAAGGAAATTGTCACTCGACATGGAGTACCAATTTCGATTATCTCGGATCGAGATAGTCGTTTCACCTCACACTTTTGGAAATCATTACAGAAAGCCTTAGGAACTAAACTAGATATGAGCACCGCGTACCACCCTCAAACTGATGGTCAAAGTGAAAGAACTATTCAAACCTTGGAAGATATGCTCCGAGCATGCGTTATCGATTTTGGAAAAGGTTGGGATAAGCACTTACCATTAGCAGAGTTTTCATACAACAATAGTTACCACGCCAGTATAAAAGCAGCACCATTCGAAGCACTGTATGGTAGGAAGTGCAGATCGCCCGTCTGTTGGCCAGAAGTCGGAGAAAGACAACTTATAGGACCAGACCTTGTTAGGGAAACAACCGAGAAAATCATTAAGATTAAGCAACGCTTACAAGCAGCCCGAGACCGACAGAAAAGCTACGCAGACCTAAAAAGGAAACCCATGGAATTTCAAATAGGAGACAGAGTCTTATTGAAAGTATCTCCCTGGAAGGGAATGGTACGATTTGGAAAGCATGGAAAGTTGAACCCCAGATACATCGGTCCGTTCAAAATCCTGGAAAGGATAGGACCCGTGGCTTATAGACTAGAACTACCCGAAGAAATTAGTCGGATTCACGACATCTTTCATGTGTCAAACCTTAAGAAGTGTTTATCCGATGAATCTCTCGTGATTCCATTGAAGGAAATTCGACTAGATGATAACCTTATCTTTACTGAGGAACCTATTGAAATCATGGATAGAGAAGTCAAACAATTAAAACAAAACCGTATCCCTATTATCAAAGTTCGTTGGGACTCCAAGCGAGGACCGGAATACACCTGGGAGCGCGAGGATCAGATTCGCTCCAAGTACCCACATCTCTTCACCTAAGACACCCTCGACAACTATCTTAGACTACAATTCCGGGACGGAATTCCCTGTAAGAAGTAGGTAATGTAACCTCTCGTAAATTTCCCATACGATTAGTAAATGCATACAAATAAATAAAAACGATGTTACGATAAATTAACACCATTTTACAGGTAACAAAAATTTTTTATGATATGGCTTGATATTGAACCACTATGATAACTGTGATTGACCGTTTACCCAGGAACGATGCTTACACACAACCTAGGTTGCCTATAATTATTGCGAACGATAAATAATTATATAACGCGTTATTATTTAATAATACGTTTCGTCTAAATAACGTATACTATTTATATATTTCCCGAACCTACGAAACTTCCCGAGAACGCTCACTAATATTTTTGAACTTCGACACGATAATCGAGACACCCCAGGTGGGCCCCCGACACCCTTTGGGCCTCGTAATCCAATGCATAACCAAACGGACTCTTTTTGTTTCTTTTTCTTTTGCTTGGGCCGACACCACCACTAGCCCAGCTACAAGCCCAAAACGCACCCTTGTGTTATTTTATTTTGTTTTCTGCCAACCGCGACACTCCCAAACGCACCCTATTATTTTGCGATTTCTACACATAACGAACCAATTTTATTGCACATCCTGATTTACCTAGTACCCAAGATACACACTAGACATAAACATTACTCACTCACTTTCGTTTACTACCCTAAAAACGTTCAAAGTAAATCACCAAACGTTCCAAGGAGATGATGCCAAAACGTGGCACAAGGCTTCTTCCATGCCTCCCCTCTTCCCCTATGACAAGTGAGCAAACACTATGCACAATGATCATTGTCAGGAATGAATAGAAGATCTATGACACAATCCTAGCTTTGTAAGGAACCGATTGGACAAGAAAGGTGGTGCAAAACGTTCGTATCTATCCTACAATCAAATATCACGTGAACCTACCTTGCATATACCTTTCAAAACTCACTATATAACATCTACATGCAAGCACGAACTAATACTACACTTATACATACCATACTACTAAAAATACAATGAGAGAGAGTGATGGAAGGACGAAAGGATTGCTAGGAGAACTACGCTTAGAAGAGAACCTAGGAAGCAAGGATTAGAACCTCTTGAACCTTTGGAAGTACGAGAAGTGAACCACGGAGCGTTGAACCATATACACGAACCATACACTACGTTTTACTCCACCTTTTGAGGTGAGGTGAGACTCCAAATCTTTATTTTCATTATTTTCATATACGAATTTCTTGTTTATACACGATCACTTAGAACCTATAAAACGTAAATCTTAAAAACAACGTATACATTTTATGTGTCATACTATTATTTGGCTACGTCACAAATGAGAGCCTATAAAAGATTTGAACTTATAATAACATCTACACACTAAAAATCACACGTTTCTAAGTGTAGTGAACCTATACGAAAAATATTAAAAGACTTAGTTTATTTTCCAACCTATATAGTTTTTACGTAATGAGTTTTGGCTTACATTTTGACCTCGCCATTTCTAAATTTAACACACGACCTATTATTATTTTCGTACAATCTAATTACCTACTTGAAATAGAAACGAGACTGATAAATACTTGGACCTAATGATTTCATTTAAGCACCTAACGAGACCTAAAGTAAATCACGATGGAAACTGTTTTAAGAAACTTTAAAACCTTACGTGGGCTTACAAGCCCAAAAAGCTTGTTCTAGCTTATTGTAATAAGCTGAATGTATAAGCTGTTTTGAAATGGTGTTATAACTTAAAATGATGGATTTCGACTAACCTAGTGTTCCCCCAAACCCTTTGGATCATAAAACCTTAACGGGCCTTAATATTGGATCGTTAAGCCCACTAAACGAAATAAGCAAATAATAAGCTATTAAGCTGTGAAAATAAGCTTTTCTAAATGTTTTGAGCTTAATGAAATAATAAAAATGTTAAGTTTTGAATTTGGTAAAGTTGGGATTATTTTTGCAAATGCACGAAGGATAAGGACTAAAATTGCCAAATTGGTAAACTTTAGTGAAAAGTATAAAAACTGTTTTCTAAGGGGTATAAACTGTAAATATTGAAAACTTAAGGATTATAAATGTATATATTTGAAATTTGGACTAAAAATGTAAATATATATAACTTTTGGACTAACGGCGTAAATATTTTCCGTTAAAGGTAAAAAGTGTAAAATTGAGAAAACATTAAGGATCGAATAGAAATATTTACTTTTAATAATAATTCTATATTTATTATATATATATAATTGATTATATATTAAAATGATAAATAATAAAACGTAACTTATTATATATATAATACGAATAAAACTTATATAACGATAAACAAATTTAGACGAATAAAACAATACGTAACCATTATTTATTTTTATACGACGTAACACATCACATTTGCACTTTATCGATTCTTTATAATTAATAATAAACGTTCGCAATAAAACGAGACTTAAGAACTGAAACGTGCCATATCTTTTAGGTTGTGTGTGAAGCCGTTGCCTTGCATCGTTGAGATTACAATTGTTCTACTATCCTACTAAGGTGAGTTCATAGCCCACATTTAACTAATTTCTGTGGGGGGGATACATGCTTAAAAACCGAACACAAGTCTTTTCCTGATCTTATTATTGCTTAAGTAGCTATTGCCAAAAGTCCCTCGATCATGAACCTTAATCACTTGAAAAGTGAACGTAAATAATTGTGAATAGATCTATTAGGGATTGACAATCCCCATTTGGTTGCTAGAGGAAAGTCACCAAATGCACGTTATTTGAATATAATAGGTTACTGGCAAATACCTATCTTGGGGGCTATATATTTTACATCATTATTATGAAAATATTGATGTCTGTTGAATCGTTGAGTGTCATGAGCTTAATGCAATAATGAATGTGATTTTCTAACTTGTTTATTTGTATCGATATTACAATAAACATCTATCTCTTGTGTTCAAACTCTTAAATATAAACCTATGAATTTCACTCAACTTTTGTTGACTTTTAGCATGTTTATCTCAGGTAACTAAATGGAATGGATGGCAACGGCACGAAGTGGGCAAATAAAGAAATGTTTATTTCTCTTTAAATAAAACTTGTTGTTGAATAACGAATTCTCTTGAAATTATGAATATTTGGTATTTTAAATAAAACTTAAAACGATCACTTGAATCGTTTCCTATAATTGTGACGAAAGATCCACAATATAATACCCCAAAAGTCTTCCGCTGACATTTTAAGTCTTCCGCTGTATTGATCGATTTTGGGGGTGTTATAGATTGGCATCAGAGCTACGGTTATAGTGAACCAAGTGTTTTTGGAACATTGGACTATAACTACACTTTAAACGGGACAAAATTTTCATAAAATACCATCCTATGCCCTTCGTGCCTACGCATCCCAGTAATTGGTAAAAAGTATTATTTACCTTTATAGCATTTTTAAATTGGTTATAATTATGCTTACATTTACTAATCGGGAAATTTATTACAGTATCATGTCTTCGAACACCCACCCTATCAGCTTGTCCTCAAACTCAGGAACTGAAGATGTTACTTCAGCCTATGCTACCTCACCTATGCCTATGTCTCCTGCTACCGACAGATACATGCAAAGCCAGCAATTTCTGCCAGCATCTGACACAGAGGCTTCTCCTCTGGCAACATCTGGTCCGATTCGCCGATCTAGGCAAATTAGACAACTTCAGCCGTATGAAGCAAGTACTGCTGTACCAGCACCAGCTCTTGTCATACCACCTGAATCAGTTGTGCCATCACCACCTGCACCACCAGTAATACCACCAGTACCAACTATCTTCTACAGCCAAACTACTACTGTACCACTAACACCATCACCTATAGTATCACCTCCACTAGCATCACCACCAGTACCTTTCCAAAGTGTCCCTCTACCACCCCACCGAAAGATTTACCCAATCTGCCCAACCGCCTCAGAATCTAGTATTCACCGTAGTCGCCGAAGGACCCACAAACGGGCAGATGCTCGTAAATGGTCTTTCTTATTGCCCATTATGCGATATTGGAGATCTCAAGAAGGAACACCAACAACAAGGGAACTTGGGGAAAGTTCTTACTCTACCTCCCGAATACTGCCAGTCACTGGGGAACCATACACCATACCATACCATTGTTAGCTGCAAGAATGGTTCGCCACGAAGACCGACTTGATTCCATCGCGAGTATACTCAACAAGATTCCACAGGAACTTCTAGAAACCTTTGAAGATGACATGAACAGTCTCATAATTGGTCGTCTTGCAGTAGAGGATAAAGTCGAAAAGTTGGATTCTCTATTTTGGGAATCAATGGAATTCATAGGAGCTCTTTGTGGGGCTAACACTTCAACCGAAATAGCATTGGGAACTTTAGACCGAGAAATTGAGAGAATCAACACTGAAAATCTACGCCTTAGGCAAGCCCTACTAGAAGCTCGAGAAAGGGAAAGAGCTCGAGATCAAACCATGGAAACCATGTCCGCTGCCATTCAAGAACTCCAAAACCGCCTAGACAAGGCCTTAGGAAAACCATGAGACCACCACCTTGTTAAGAAAAATCAATGTCCTACAAATAAGAATATCTTGTCGTGTTTTGTAAACATTTGCACAAGTACAAATAAGTGTTGTAACACCGTGACATTGATTTATGGAAGTTTATTTTATCTTTATTTACGTTGCATTATATCCTAATTTATTGGTTCATACAGGTCAAACTTATTCGTTATGTGTGTTATCCCAACATACAAAAACTTACGATGATTGAATCATTGTAACTACGACCTATATTTAACTATTCATTACTCGATATGTATTTTCAACGTGATAAGATTATTATAAATGTTCTAATAATATACCTTATTTTATAGCAATATGGCTAGGACTAGGAGAACAACCACGAACGCCGCACCAGCAAACCCCGAAGTTATGACCCCGGCTGCAATCCAGCAAGCAATCGCTGACGGCGTTAATGCCGTTTTAGCTGAACAAAACCGTAATAGAGACGGAAATGCACCGGCACCCCGCTACTGCACCTACAAAGACTTTATAGCATGTCAACCGACGTATTTCAAAGGAATTGAAGGAGTGTCGGAATTAGCTCAATGGTTTGAAAGAAGTGAAACTGTTTTCCAAAGAAGTGGATGCTCGGAAAACAACAAAGTGAGCTTCGCAACGGGAACGCTAATGCAAGACGCTCTATCCTGGTGGAACTCTACCGTTCAAACACTAGGAGCAGAAGCAGCACATCAGCTTACTTGGATTGAATTCAAGGCTAAAATACTAAAGAAGTATTGTCCCCGTTCCGAACTGCGAAAACTCGAAGATGAGTTCCATACCTTAATAGTGAAAGGAGTTGATTTAAGGAGTTACAACCGGAGATTCCAAGAACTTAAGATACTATGCCCTACCATGGTACCCGATTATGAAAAGACATTAGAGAAATATGTCGAAGGACTCCCTAGGAGTATTGAAGGAAATGTCACCTCAGCCAATCCGCCAACCTTGGAAGCAGCAATGGAACTTGCTCAGAAACTTCTGGATCGAGAAGTGAAATATAATGAACTAAAAAGGAAATTGGACGATAAAAGAACCACTCACCATCACAACAACAACCAGCAGAACTACAACAGTCATCACCGCAACAACAACCAACGCAACAATAATCGGAACCACCAGCCCTATCACAACACCCGAAGCACTCAGCAGCAGAACCAAAGACAAGAAAAACCCTGAGTCTACACCGCTACAGAAGGTGTAGGGTACAACGGACAGAAACCCCTGTGCCAGCGATGCAAACTTCATCATGAGGGTCGTTGTACCGTCCGATGTGACAAATGTCATAAAATCGGTCATCAAACCAGGAACTGTAAGATTCCTGCTACGGGAAGCAACGCATTAGCTATACCACCCACTTGTTTCGGATGCGGAGAAGTAGGACACATCCGGAGAAACTGCCCAAAAGGAAACGAACCAGCCAACGCCCAAGCTAGAGTATACCTACTCGGAGATGGAAACGGACCCGATGTAGTCACCGGTACGTTTCTACTAAACCATCATAATGCTAGAGTATTGTTTGATTCGGGCGCCGATAAGAGTTTTATATCGGAAACGTTTGCCCCTTTACTTAATGTTACCCCCTCTAAGCTAAACACCACCTACGAAGTCAAAATGGCTGACGGGAATTTAATAGACACCAATACTATCATGAAAGATTGCACCCTAACCTTATCTGAAAAACCTTTTGCCATTGATCTTATGCCGGTTCAACTTGGTAGCTTCGACGCTATCGTCGGCATGGATTGGCTATCCCACCATCGTGCTAGGATTCACTGTGACGAAAAGGCCGTCCATATACCACTCAAGGATGAAACACTCATTGTCCAGGGCGACAAAAGCAAACCTCGATATGGAATTATCTCATGTATGCGAGTAATAAAATACATGAAGGAAGGATGTCAAGTATTCATGGCTCAAGTTATGGAAAGTAAGTCATCCGAAAGGCAGCTCGACGACGTTCCTATCGTTAGGGATTTCCCTGAGGTATTCCCTGAAGAATTACCTGGTATTCCACCCGTACGTCAAGTAGAATTTCAGATTGAACTAGTGCCTGGAGCGGCACCAGTAGCTAAAGCACCTTATAGGCTAGCGCCATCTGAAATGGAAGAATTGTCAGAACAACTAAAGGAATTATCGGATAAAGGATTTATTCGACCAAGCTCATCACCTTGGGGAGCTCCAATTTTGTTCGTTAAGAAGAAGGATGGATCCTTTCGAATGTGCATCGATTACCGGGAGTTGAATAAACTTAGGGTAAAGAATCGATACCCATTACCTCGAATTGATGATCTGTTCGACCAATTGCAAGGATCAAGTGTGTACTCAAAAATTGATCTAAGATCAGGATACCATCAGCTAAGAGTTCGAGAAGAGGATATTCCGAAAACTGCATTCAGAACGCGCTATGGTCACTACGAATTTCAAGTAATGCCGTTCGGTCTGACCAATGCACCAGCAGTTTTCATGGATTTAATGAATCGAGTATGCAAACCTTACTTGGATAAGTTTGTAATAGTATTCATCGATGATATTTTGATCTACTCTCACAACGAAGAAGAACATGCGGGACATTTACGAATCATTTTAGAACTGCTCAAGAAGGAAGAATTGTATGCTAAGTTCTCTAAATGCGACTTTTGGATTCACACCGTACAGTTTTTAGGACACATCATCGATAGTCAAGGTATTCACGTAGACCCTGCAAAGATTGAGGCTGTTAAAGGTTGGTCATCTCCTACAAACCCCACGGAGATTCGTCAATTTTTAGGTCTCGCAGGTTACTACCGGAGATTTATAGGATGATTCTCCAAAATTGCAAAGCCGTTGACTAAGTTGACCCAAAAGAATGAGAAGTACATCTGGGAAGAAAAGGAAGAAGCAGCCTTCCAGTTGTTAAAACAAAAGCTTTGTGAAGCTCCAATATTAGCCCTCCCAGAAGGAAACGAGGACTTTATAGTATATTGCGACGCATCTTATCATGGACTAGGAGCAGTTTTGATGCAAAGAAGCAAAGTGATAGCTTATGCATCCCGCCAACTAAAGACACATGAGGAAAACTACACAACTCATGACTTGGAGTTAGGAGCTATAGTGTTTGCACTCAAGTTGTGGAGACACTACTTATATGGCACCAAATGCACAGTATACACCGACCACAAGAGTCTTCAACACATTTTGGATCAGAAGGATTTGAATATGAGGCAACGTCGCTGGCTAGAGTTGCTCAGCGATTATGATTGTGAGATCCGTTACCACCCAGGAAAGGCTAATGTAGTAGCAGATGCGTTAAGCCGAAAGGAACGATTGAAACCCCTTCGAGTTAGATCACTAGGGATGTCTATTCACTCACCCCTTCCATCCCAAATCCTTATCGCGCAGAACGAAGCACTTAAAGAAGAAAACCGACCCAAAGAAAAGATTTACGGTATGCCCAAAAATAAGAATGGTTTCGTGAAGAAATCTGATGGAACACTATGTTTCAAGGACAGAAGTTGGATCCCGATGATCGGGGGTATTCGTGAGCTCATCATGTATGAGTCTCACAAGTCAAAATACTCCATTCATCCAGGTTCTGACAAGATGTATCAGGATTTAAAGAGACTATATTGGTGGCCAAACATGAAGGCTGACATCGCGGAATATGTCAGTAAATGTTTAACATGTTCAAGGGTAAAGGCAGAACATCAGAAACCGTCAGGCTTACTTGTACAACCAGAACTTCCTATGTGGAAATGGGAACGAATCACTATGGACTTCATCACCAAACTCCCAAGAACCTCATCCGGACACGACACAATATGGGTTATTGTGGATCGTCTAACAAAATCCGCTCATTTTATACCCATCAAAGAAACCGACGAGATGAATACACTAGCTCAAGTATATGTGAAGGAAATTGTCACTCGACATGGAGTACCAATTTCGATTATCTCGGATCGAGATAGTCGTTTCACCTCACACTTTTGGAAATCATTACAGAAAGCCTTAGGAACTAAACTAGATATGAGCACCGCGTACCACCCTCAAACTGATGGTCAAAGTGAAAGAACTATTCAAACCTTGGAAGATATGCTCCGAGCATGCGTTATCGATTTTGGAAAAGGTTGGGATAAGCACTTACCATTAGCAGAGTTTTCATACAACAATAGTTACCACGCCAGTATAAAAGCAGCACCATTCGAAGCACTGTATGGTAGGAAGTGCAGATCGCCCGTCTGTTGGCCAGAAGTCGGAGAAAGACAACTTATAGGACCAGACCTTGTTAGGGAAACAACCGAGAAAATCATTAAGATTAAGCAACGCTTACAAGCAGCCCGAGACCGACAGAAAAGCTACGCAGACCTAAAAAGGAAACCCATGGAATTTCAAATAGGAGACAGAGTCTTATTGAAAGTATCTCCCTGGAAGGGAATGGTACGATTTGGAAAGCATGGAAAGTTGAACCCCAGATACATCGGTCCGTTCAAAATCCTGGAAAGGATAGGACCCGTGGCTTATAGACTAGAACTACCCGAAGAAATTAGTCGGATTCACGACATCTTTCATGTGTCAAACCTTAAGAAGTGTTTATCCGATGAATCTCTCGTGATTCCATTGAAGGAAATTCGACTAGATGATAACCTTATCTTTACTGAGGAACCTATTGAAATCATGGATAGAGAAGTCAAACAATTAAAACAAAACCGTATCCCTATTATCAAAGTTCGTTGGGACTCCAAGCGAGGACCGGAATACACCTGGGAGCGCGAGGATCAGATTCGCTCCAAGTACCCACATCTCTTCACCTAAGACACCCTCGACAACTATCTTAGACTACAATTCCGGGACGGAATTCCCTGTAAGAAGTAGGTAATGTAACCTCTCGTAAATTTCCCATACGATTAGTAAATGCATACAAATAAATAAAAACGATGTTACGATAAATTAACACCATTTTACGGGTAACAAAATTTTTTTATGATATGGCTTGATATTGAACCACTATGATAACTGTGATTGACCGTTTACCCAGGAACGATGCTTACACACAACCTAGGTTGCCTATAATTATTGCGAACGATAAATAACTATATAACGCGTTATTATTTAATAATACGTTTCGTCTAAATAACGTATACTATTTATATATTTCCCGAACCTACGAAACTTCCCGAGAACGCTCACTAATATTTTTGAACTTCGACACGATAATCGAGACACCCTAGGTGGGCCCCCGACACCCTTTGGGTCTCGTAATCCAATGCATAACCAAACGGACTCTTTTTGTTTCTTTTTCTTTTGCTTGGGCCGACACCACCACTAGCCCAGCTACAAGCCCAAAACGCACCCTTGTGTTATTTTATTTTGTTTTCTGCCAACCGCGACACTCCCAAACGCACCCTATTATTTTGCAATTTCTACACATAACGAACCAATTTTATTGCACATCCTGATTTACCTAGTACCCAAGATACACACTAGACATAAACATTACTCACTCACTTTCGTTTACTACCCTAAAAACGTTCAAAGTAAATCACCAAACGTTCCAAGGAGATGATGCCAAAACGTGGCACAAGGCTTCTTCCATGCCTCCCCTCTTCCCCTATGACAAGTGAGCAAACACTATACACAATGATCATTGTCAGGAATGAATAGAAGATCTATGACACAATCCTAGCTTTGTAAGGAACCGATTGGACAAGAAAGGTGGTGCAAAACGTTCGTATCTATCCTACAATCAAATATCACGTGAACCTACCTTGCATATACCTTTCAAAACTCACTATATAACATCTACATGCAAGCACGAACTAATACTACACTTATACATACCATACTACTAAAAATACAACGAGAGAGAGTGATGGAAGGACGAAAGGATTGCTAGGAGAACTACGCTTAGAAGAGAACCTAGGAAGCAAGGATTAGAACCTCTTGAACCTTTGGAAGTACGAGAAGTGAACCACGGAGCGTTGAACCATATACACGAACCATACACTACGTTTTACTCCACCTTTTGAGGTGAGGTGAGACTCCAAATCTTTATTTTCATTATTTTCATATACGAATTTCTTGTTTATACACGATCACTTAGAACCTATAAAACGTAAATCTTAAAAACAACGTATACATTTTATGTGTCATACTATTATTTGGCTACGTCACAAATGAGAACCTATAAAAGATTTGAACTTATAATAACATCTACACACTAAAAATCACACGTTTCTAAGTGTAGTGAACCTATACGAAAAATACTAAAAGACTTAGTTTATTTTCCAACCTATATAGTTTTTACGTAATGAGTTTTGGCTTACATTTTGACCTCGCCATTTCTAAATTTAACACACGACCTATTATTATTTTTGTACAATCTAATTACCTACTTGAAATAGAAACGAGACTGATAAATACTTGGACCTAATGATTTCATTTAAGCACCTAACGAGACCTAAAGTAAATCACGATGGAAACTGTTTTAAGAAACTTTAAAACCTTACGTGGGCTTACAAGCCCAAAAAGCTTGTTCTAGCTTATTGTAATAAGCTGAATGTATAAGCTGTTTTGAAATGGTGTTATAACTTAAAATGATGGATTTCGACTAACCTAGTGTTCCCCCAAACCCTTTGGATCATAAAACCTTAACGGGCCTTAATATTGGATCGTTAAGCCCACTAAACGAAATAAGCAAATAATAAGCTATTAAGCTGTGAAAATAAGCTTTTCTAAATGTTTTGAGCTTAATGAAATAATAAAAATGTTAAGTTTTGAATTTGGTAAAGTTGGGACTATTTTTGCAAATGCGCGAAGGATAAGGACTAAAATTGCCAAATTGGTAAACTTTAGTGAAAAGTATAAAAACTGTTTTCTAAGGGGTTTAAACTGTAAATATTGAAAACTTAAGGATTATAAATGTATATATTTGAAATTTGGACTAAAAATGTAAATATATATAACTTTTGGACTAACGGCGTAAATATTTTCCGTTAAAGGTAAAAAGTGTAAAATTGAGAAAACATTAAGGATCGAATAGAAATATTTACTTTTAATAATAATTCTATATTTATTATATATATAATTGATTATATATTAAAATGATAAATAATAAAACGTAACTTATTATATATATAATACGAATAAAACTTATATAACGATAAACAAATTTAGACGAATAAAACAATACGTAACCATTATTTATTTTTATACGACGTAACACATCACATTTGCACTTTATCGATTCTTTATAATTAATAATAAATGTTCGCAATAAAACGAGACTTAAGAACTGAAACGTGCCATATCTTTTAGGTTGTGTGTGAAGTCGTTGCCTTGCATCGTTGAGATTACAATTGTTCTACTATCCTACTAAGGTGAGTTCATAGCCCACATTTAACTAATTTCTGTGGGGGGGATACATGCTTAAAAACCGAACATAAGTCTTTTCCTGATCTTATTATTGCTTAAGTAGCTATTGCCAAAAGTCCCTCGATCATGAACCTTAATCACTTGAAAGGTGAACGTAAATAATTGTGAATAGATCTATTAGGGATTGACAATCCCCATTTGGTTGCTAGAGGAAAGTCACCAAATGCACGTTATTTGAATATAATAGGTTACTGGCAAATACCTATCTTGGGGGCTATATATTTTACATCATTATTATGAAAATATTGATTTCTGTTGAATCGTTGAGTGTCATGAGCTTAATGCAATAATGAATGTGATTTTCTAACTTGTTTATTTGTATCGATATTACAATAAACATCTATCTCTTGTGTTCAAACTCTTAAATATAAACCTATGAATTTCACTCAACTTTTGTTGACTTTTAGCATGTTTATCTCAGGTAACTAAATGGAATGGATGGCAACGGCACGAAGTGGGCAAATAAAGAAATGTTTATTTCTCTTTAAATAAAACTTGTTGTTGAATAACGAATTCTCTTGAAATTATGAATATTTGGTATTTTAAATAAAACTTAAAACGATCACTTGAATCGTTTCCTATAATTGTGACGAAAGATCCACAATATAATACCCCAAAAGTCTTCCGCTAACATTTTAAGTCTTCCGCTGTATTGATCGATTTTGGGGGTGTTATATATATCTTTGACATTCATGAAACGAGCAAAAATCGAATCAATGAGATTTTGGATTGTTTCTTAGGAAACTTATTTTTCTTTGCATTTAGGAGTCGAAACAATCACAACTCCACATTTGTTGCATATAGGCACACACTAGGACAAAATCACTCATAATGTTGTCATCCTGTTTCATCACTAGTTTTTGACTCACTAGTTACCTTTGCCTTTGATCTAAGATAGTTGCCATAGGAAGATTAAGTGCCCTTGCCTTTATTTGTCTCCTCTAGCTTACTATTTATTGCTTGTTTGTTCTTTTACTTAAGTGTTTTTGGCATGCATTCTATATCATGATTAGATTAGATGTTATATTGCCTCAAGGAATTGAACTTGCTTGAATCTAAATCCAAAAACACAACCTTTCTGCAAATTTTCTGCCAAAAACCCAATTCTGGCAATTTGGAAATCACCAGATGGGCGGCCCCCTTAATTATGTAAGGTGGGGCCCTTAATCATTAAGGGACCGCCCCCTAATTAAGGGGACCGGCCATCTGATGGTCGGATTTACAGAATCTTTTCTACTTTTTAGCCCATTTCAACCTACATTTCCCAATTTTCACCAACATATTTTGTCCTAATCTCCCAAACAAACTTTATCCATCCATAAACACACAAATCTTACACTATAAATATCCCCAATCTTCAACACTCTCCATTCATCCCATCATGACTTCTCCAAACAAACCAAAACCAAAAACCTCAAGGCTAGCAAGGATGACGGAAAAACCCGTTTGGCGAAGAAAAAGCCCTCGAAACAAATCCATCATAACCAATGAAGTTGGAAATCACTCAACACCTCCAACCACTTACTTCCCAAACTTTACACCAAACCCACAAGGACATTCATTTGAACCTCTTTACAAACCATACAACATTGGCCAAACATCTTCTTTCATGCCAAACTACACATCTCATCCTCCAACCACTTATAATGATCCATACAAGTTTGATCAACCATCAAACTACAATTCCAACTACACAAACCCAATTCATCCATATCAACACAATGATTCTCTCCACATTGCCACGGAAAAGCAAAAGTTCCGTGATGAAATAACCCAAATCCATGATCTTAGTGATATCCTTGCTATGCATCATGCACAACGCAACAAAGGGCAACCTCCATCATCACCCTATGCAAATTGCCTACCCCACTCTCTCAACTTGGATCAAGTTACAAACCACACTCACTTTTGCCCTTGTTGCATCTTTCTTCAAAAACAAATTCTCTACTTGAGTGAAGATATTTCTTGGATTGAATATCTTCTCACTCGTCCTCATCCAATACCACCCTTAACTCGATACAACATCGTAAGATCCACCTCTTCCGCTCCATACCCCACTCCATATCCCTCTCCATCTAACAACTAAGCTCTATGCTTATGTTCCCCTTCAAGCAAATAAAACACTCAACCGTGGGTTGCAAGCAAGTCCAAGTGCTCTCTTAGGCAATATAGGACTATGTATTCTCTTTTGTTTATTGTAATCAATATGCTTCAAGCAAATTGAATGTTGTAATGATAATCATTTCTATGATTATATCATATACGCTTGAAGGAATCTATTTTTATTTGCATAATTGTTGCTTTGCATATATATGTCTTGTTCTCCACACATATTTTTTGTAGCCAAGCGTTCCATAGCTCGTTTCCTTGGTGCTCTCAAATGAGGGGGAGCATACATCAAGGGGAGCATTCTACCCGTTTAACTTCTTCTATGAAGTTTACTCGGTTTAACCTTTTTGATTTTACAAAAAGGGGGAGAAGAGAATATTAAACTCAAAAATACTTGTCTAAAAATACATTTTAGACCTAATGAGTTTAAGGTTTTGTAATAATCAAAAAGGGGGAGATTGTTGACATAAATAATGCCTAAAAACATTACTAACATATTATCAATATCTCTATGTTTTTAATTATTACAAAACATAAACCCATTGAACTAAAATTTATGACATAAACAAGTATTTAGTGATTAACATTCTCTTTACATCCAAATCACTTAAGGTATGAATAAACAAAGTGTTTATTGCAATCTATGATCAAAGAGGTATTTAATTAATTATTACAAAGTTTATTTAATTATATAAACATATTATATATTTTTGAAAAACACTTTTGGTAATAAAGAAAAATGTTTTAATCATACTAAATATATGAATTCAAATTTTTAACCAAAATCAGTTAGTTTTTCACCAAATAAACTTTCCCCACTAAAAGACATATTTTCTGGCCATTACAGTTGGGCGGCCCCTTTAATTATAAGGGGCGGTCCCCTTAATTTTAAGGGGACCGGCCATGAATTAAGGGGACCGGCACGCTCCAATTGACAGAAATTCTTGCCTATAAATACTGGTTCATTTCTGCAATTTTTCCTCACCTTTTGCACTCCTAAACTTTCTTTTCTAGATCTCCATTTCTATTCTCTTAACCCTTTGATCATACATTCATGAATCTTTGTTTCAAAGTGATCCAAACATCATCCTCTCAAGTGCAAGAGAAGAATTCTTGTCTTGAGGGATAGAAGTAGTATTACAACTTGTTGTGATCTCCACATCCAAGTTGTTAGAGCATCATCCATTGTATCTATCTCTCTGTGAAATTAGTTGTGAATATTTGATAGAAGATAGTTTAGCTAGGTATATAAATAGTGTGGTTGGTTAGTAGTTAGTTGTGAAGGAGAAGAGTTAGGAAGTAGATTGTAGTGAAGAAGATTGGTGTGAAGAAGATTGGTGTGAAGTAGATAGGTGTGAAGTAGTAAGTGGTGAAGTAGATTGGTGTGAAGAGGTTGTGTAGAAGTTGTGATTAAGTTGTGACGAAGTTGTGGTGTGTACATTGGTGTGTAAGGTTTTCTCCGCCATAAGGGAGCTTGTTGACATAGTGAAGAAAACTCTTGAGTTAGGTGCTCGGGGAGTGGAGTAGGGCAAGGAAGGTGTCCTTGTAGCCGAACCACTATAAATCTCTTGTCTCGCGGTTCGATCTTTCCATCTCTCATTTATTTCTTTACTTACATTATTATTGCTATATCGTACATACTTATTGTTGTTTATATTGTGCAAGACTTGAGATCACATATTATCGAATCTAAATTTTTGAAAACAAGGAAAACACTCTAACTATCTTTTATAATAAATTAAAAAGACGTAAAACTATTCAACCCCCCCCCCCTTCTAGTTTTCCACATGAACATTCATTTTCTTGGCCGCTACTAATTAAAACAAGAAATATCTCGCACACAACACCACACGCGTACCGACACAAACCTAGTAATGGCATCAAATCAATATCTGTTATTCTGAATCAAATTTTATGTTTTCTTATAAAAACGTCCTCGAAGATTTATTATTTTCGTGCTCACGCCAACCTGGAAAACTTATTTACGCCGGAACTCAACGGGGAATCGGAGTACACCTAAACCCACTAATGAAATACTCACCTTTTATGTAAAAATCAACATTTCTTTTAATTACTCTCACCTTTTATTATTCACCCTTACTTTTAATTAAAAAAAATCAAAAAAAAAAAACAAGAGATAAGATAAAACGTGCCTATCCCTCCTCATCCCCACAAACAAACATCAATATTAACGTATCCTCTCCTCCCCTTCTACTTTCTCTGCACCGATCTCACCCCACAACCTAAAGAAATCAGGTCTGTTCCGATTGATGAAAACAAAGAAACAAAGGGGTCCTTGCTTGGTTTAGCCCCAAGGTCAACGCAAACTAACAAGAGGTGACGAGGCTGTGATGAAGCTATACTCTTTTGTGCTACAAGTCCGACTGACAAACGAATTGAGGAAGGGCCAACCCCCCTTATGTTAATCCTTTTTTTTAAATCCAATTGGCTCACTCTCACAACCCACCATTCAAACAAATCGCATCAAAAATCAAAAGGGATAGCCGTGGTGGGTTCCTTCTTGGATCGGTTTGAGCTTGCTTGTATTCAATTCCTTTTGTTGGTTTCATCTCGTCAATCAATCCACAATATTGTAAGGGTTTCTTCAATTTCCTCCCTATTATGTAATTTGTTAATGTTACTTGTTAATGAACTCGCGACTGGAATTATTGTTACAAACGGCGATGATATTGACATATTTTTTTTTACCGTTGTCAACCGATTTTACTTGTTCTTGTGAAATTGATTCGTTATTGTTGTTGTTGTGTAGAAATTGAATTAGATTGGCTTGAGATTTGGAAGTGCTTATTTGTGATGCGTGGGAATTGCACCAGGCTTTACCTCTCGAGGGATCTCGAGAAGCTTACAACCCCCACCAGGCAGTATACCTGATCGTTGTAGTATAGTATAGCGACAAGTACCGGGGGATTGATCGTTCAACTCAGGAATAGTGTCGTTAGGATTGAAATTAATCTAACTAGGTCTAAAGGTGAATGAGGATTCTTTTTGTATTTTTATATTTTATGAAAAGCAAGTAAAAATCTCGGGTATTGGAAGGAGGGGCGGAATTAGTTGCTAATCAACTAACCCAAAAGCTACTAATCAAACTAATGTGCAAGAAAAATAAACTAAGGTTCTACAAGATAAGTGAAGCATGTCTACCTATGATATGTTACTCCTTGCTAGCTATCCAATTCTACCTATTGAATTGTCACACCTTGTTTTAATTGACGGGTTGTATTCCTTAATACTATTTGTGGGGTGGCATACGTACTTCCCCAACTCTATAAGTTCCTACTTCACTCCTATGTCGAGCCTGCAAGAAGCTCCTAACATGGGATCATTAGAATTCGCTCATGCATTAAATACAACCATAATAACCTAGTACGCATTGGTTCATGTTTCGTAAGACGTTCAAGCATGTTACCCTATGGAAGTCTGCCAATTTTCTTAAGCCTAACACCGAATACAATCAACCAAACAAGAGACAATAGGAATCAAGAATTATAAAGTAAACCAATTAGACCTATCGAAGTGTCACACCCTAATTGATGAAGATAGACACAAACATCAACAATGAATCAATAAGATCTAATCAATTATATACAAGTTTCACACAATCATAAGTAGACACAAGGTGAATTAGCCAAGCATAATTAATAAAGAACAAGACACAATAATGATAATTGAAGACATGAATTAAGATAGAATCATCAAACCATTACAAGATGTTTATGGAGTGATTGAAACCCTCTAAGTTTCTGGAAAAACACCTACCTAAACCCAGGAATCGACCTTAGGGTTTAGGGCTTAAAAAAAGTGAAGCTATGATGTTATATTTATAGGCAAGTTTTCTGTCGGCAAGGCTTGACGGCGTCACCCCGTAAAGAGTGACGGCTTCATGACCAATTTTTCTTCACCAAATTGTAGATTTCTTTTTCCTCTTCGCGTGGGCTTTTGAATCACCTAAATCCGAGTTCGTATGCAAAAGTTATGACCAAAACAATATCAGCTACTTCGCGCGCAAGTTTTGACAAGTTAACACGCGACGGCCTACGTGACGCCTTCAGGAAATTTTCTAGGCCATCACTTTTTAATTTTACACATGACGGCCTTGGGTGACGCCGTCATCTCCAATGCACAAAACTTTCAGGACCGTCATGGACTTTATCCATTTTACCTCTTGTTTTACTCTTGACGTCGTCATGTAGAAGCTTGTGACGCCGTCAGGTACTGTTCCCAGCAAGGAAAATTAAGACTTTGCCGTTTTCTTCACTTTTATGCTCCAAAAACGTCTAAAATGCTTTCTTTTCCAGAATTCACTCCAAAAGTACCTAAAATCACAAAAGGAACGATTTAGGGCAATATTTGATCAAATAAATTCAATTCCGGGCTTAAATGACCCCCTAAAAACGGATCATTTTTCACCTCATCATATACCCTTACACTTGCAATTTGCTTGTCCTCAAGCAAATGCGCTTTTATTCAAATCAAAATACAAGTTAGGGGTCATTTAACACTAATATAAAAGTAATTACAACAAATAATCGTTCCACTAAAAACCAAAGACAAGCACGGAGGTCATACACTAGCACCTCACAAATAGTGTTTAGATACTCACATCTCTCGGGTGTAATAAAGTATATATCACAATATGGAAATGGAAAACATCTCTCACTACCTGTCATAGCAAAATAGATTACCATAGGCTTGGGAAAAGATCAAACGTCCACCACATGGCGTAAGCACCTAGAATAAACAATCAAAGAGGTCTTTTAAAGGGTTATAACGTTAGGTGTAGGGATATGGAATACACGGTTTTGTTGGAAAAATGCAATCTTTACTGGTGGCGAATTAATAATCTTGGTTAATTACATGTTCAATATGGTGTTGCTAAGCCAAGACTAGACTCGACTTAAGCTAATAAATGAAAAATAACAAAAACATAAAATAAACATAGAATGAAACGGGATGGTAGTCCGTATGTTTTTTCTCTTTTCTCTTTTTCTATTTTTTTTTCTTTTTATTAATTTTTTCGATATTTTTTTTTATTATTATTATTTTTTTTTTTTTTTTTGCATACACTTTTACCCTACCATCCAAAATAATACATCATAGGGAATGAACATTCCCCTTACACTTGAATTTTTACATACTTTACAATAAACTAATCTAATGACTTGAATCAAGATAATCAAAACACTTGGAGTACTTTTTAAGATTAATGCACATATGGGGGTAATATATGATATTCTTCCCCATTACTCCATAACATAAGTACTTTACCCAATCGTCCCAAAACAATATGTACAAGGATATGACTCGACTTAGCAACCATGTAATCAATTAGATAATTAACTAAGGGTTTAAACATCTAACAATAATGCACTAAAGATGAGTGCATACACGGAAGGCTAAGGCGATTTGGTTGTACATTTAAGTGGGTTGTAACAAATTCTACCTTTAAGTAAGATGCTTAAAGTTAGAAACGAAAAGAGAGGCTCGGAGGGGTGTACTAGGGGTTTCGTGTACTAAAAATGAGTACAACGCTAAGGTGTGGGAAAAATTAGTTGACCTTACTAGCCAAGAAATATGACTTAAATGGTCAAGTAATTATGATATGGGTTTAACACAAGGGTGATCCTAATGCCTCTTATCATGTAGTAAATCCTACTACACGAATGTAGTCTCACTAGCGGTCTCGGGATGCATCACTAACGCAGGTTCTAGAATCTAAATGCTACCGGTACACTCATAAGCACTAATAGTAAATGCTTTTCCTATCAAATCTAAAGGCGAACCTCACATATTTGGGTAGAAAATTTTTCTGAATGGTACGGTTTTGTGCTAGTCATACGACTCCTATCCATGAGATGCTTGCTAAGGCTAAAGTTTCACTCCTAAATGTTGTAAAAAAAATTTAAATTTGGCGCTAAAATTACACTAACAAGTATTTCTCATAGTTTTATTACACACCTACCATCAAACAAACAAACTCAAGTGCAATTGTATATCATTTACCCTCCTCTTACACTTAGGATGAACATTGTCCCCAATGTTCAATTAAAAAATGTAAAAGTGAAACAGGCAAAAGAATGAAATCAAATACTCCCCTGATTCGTTCAGTGTAGATAGTGTGTCAACAATGTTAGATCTTCCTCCAAGAAAATGAACGTTCAAAGCTTCCCTTCCAGAAAAATAAATCATCTTATTGTCCAATATAACCTGTTAAACCTGAGAAAACAATCACAAAAATCCAAAGCATCAATCCGAACAACGAAAACTCACAACTAGATGTAATTCCAGACTTAGGAATAAAAACAAAACAATTAAAGATATAATGCTTGTGGAATGAATGTTTGCAGATTTCCTGGAGTTTATAAAACTAAAGAATCAACAAAAACTTTAAGAGTCCGGTATAAACAAAACTCGCAAAATTTTCAGAATTTTTGTACCTGACGCCGTCAGGTTCTAACTCCTGACGCCGTCAGAATGTTCCTGCAAAAATCTCATGTTAAGTTTCCGGCAAATTTCTGGAAAAACTTATGTCCTACTTCCTAGAAAATCCTGCAAAACATCATTATGACTCGATACAAGCATTTGACTCAAACAATTACTAATATACATGTTCATTTAATATTGTTGTGGATCATGCTCAATTTCATTCTTATAAACAAATTTGGGTCTCCCCTTACACTTAGCTTTTGCAAAATACCTTTATATGTAATTAAGACGAAGTTAAAAACAAAATAAAGCATTTTCACAATTTACTTTGAAACATGAGCCACAAACAACAAAAATAAAACATGCATACGGAAACAAATAAAATCAAATAAACAAACAAACAAACAAATAAATAAATAAAGCTTGGTTTGCCTCCCAATAAGCGCTTGTTTTTGTTCGAGTCACGAGCCTGACTCTACCCTTATTTGACGGAAATAGGGGAGGGTTTCCCTACACTTTGAATTAAGTGCGGGTGGAAGTAGCGATACACCCCTGGAAATATGCCACGTGAGGTGAAGGGGGTGAGTGAATGGTTTCCTTAATCCTAAAACTACCCAGATAATATTGGTTGATGGGTAGGTCGGTTCCTCTTTTGTCTCCTAGAAATATATCTAAGGATGGAAAGGTGTGTAAAGATTGAGGTTCCGGTTCATCAACACTAGGAAATTCCCTAGAACTAGGAGTAAGGTTATCACTACAAGTATTCAAACCTATATCCTCAAGTGGTGCTTGGTCCAAGGGTTCTACCTCCATTAGGATTCCTAAAGTTTCTTCTACTTCTTCCGGGTAAGTCACGGGCGGTGTGTATTCCTCAAGTGATGATGGGAGTTGTGGGGTACTTTGTAGGTTTGTGTTATTTACCTCATCCTTCCTTATCTCAATATCATCTATATCCTCATCATGTGTTCCTTGAGATTCCAAGTCATTGATCATAAAACCTAGGTCTTTTTACTCAATATGATCATGCTCAGCTAAATCCTCCATAATTGTTTCTTCAAGTTGTGATGTATACAAACCCATCAATTCATTGAACTCATGGTTTATGGTTAGGAGGCTTTCCTCAAAAATTTTCCAAAGGTTCTTACTAAAAGGAATTGATCCTAACAATGATTGTTTAATATAGGCCACACATGCGCATAACTCATCAAATGTCACACCCCCAAAATCGGGTCCAGCGGAAGCATACGTGTAGCTGGGGTGTAACTCAATCGGTATCACGACACAAGTACAAAAATGGTTTCAACTTCAATCATTAGGAATAAAATCATTTAACCAAAAGTGTTAAGTTTACATTGTTAAAAGTAGTGCGGAAGTAGGCCCTAAAATAGTTTAAAACGGTCCCCATATAAATAATCAGAGTCTTCTATGACCGTGCCATGCCCTGCCAAAACCTCCAGTAGCGTGCCATTGCTTAAAACCTGAAAATACATGCTAAAGTGTCAACACGAGGTTGGTGAGTTCATAGAGTTTGTTTAACAAGTAAAGTTTATAGAAAATGATCACACAGCAAAGGCATCGTAAATCCACTCAGTTACAAGTCCCGCCATAAGAGACTTGTAACCTGTGTGTTCACAACCCACTGCTAATATATATAGTATGATTAAGACATATGAGTATACGATATGGGTACATGCCACTGATCAAAGATTAAAGACTACTGGGTGCCATTTCCCAAAGTTATGAGATTACTGGGTGCCATTCCCCAAAGTATAAATGATTACTGGGTGTCAATTCCCAAAGTATAAATGATTACTGGGTGTCATTTCCCAAAGTATAAATGATTACTGGGTGTCATTTCCCAAAGTATAAATGATTACTGGGTGTCATTTCCCAAAGTATGAAAGATTACTGGGTGCCGTTTCCCAAAGCATAAAAGTTTAAACGTTTCAAGTATCAAGTAAGTATAACACAGTTAAGTATAACACAATCACGTATGTATAAAATCAAGTATAAGTATAATCAATTATAAGACAATCAAGTATAAATGTTTCAAGTATCAAGAAAATATGTTTTGAGTATTTATACTAGTAAGTAAGTAGTTGAGCATGTATCTCCCCCAAAGAGTTAAAACAAGTATAAAGAGTAAAAGTGGGGCTATGACTCACCTGGTGCGAATAGCTACGATGACAAAAGTGGATACACAGAAATGAGGTTCGATCTCTAACCGCAACCTAATATGAATGATAGTGATCTACTTAGATCATGAAAGGATGTAATGAATGCACATGGACATGATACCTATACCACTCGTAACTTGGAAATAATTGTTATAGACAAAGTAAAGTATTTTCCATACTTAAGAAAAATAAGTCCAATTAGAATAATAAAAACTTGTCGTAATATATCGTATATAAAAACGTTAGTGTTATATTCCTCGTTTTGAAAACCTTAAGATATCGTCTAGTAGTCGCATAAATAAACCTTGGGTCGTACGTATTTCGTTAGTTAAAAATAAACTCCTTGAATAAGAAATCTAGAAAATATATTATTTAGTACGTAGTTATATTATTTTCTAGTAGTGACTATATATATATATATAGTTTGACAATTTTAAAACATGTATAACTTTGTCGTTTTAAGCTCATTTTACTCGTTCTTTATATCCACGGATTCGTTTTAGTATATACTAATATATTTTCGATAGCTCGGCTCCACTAGGTTACGTTTAGCGCCTCTATTTGTCCAACGAAAATCGTCCAACAGCATGCAGTTTTTCAGAAAACTAGTTTTCGTCGTTAAATTCGGAAAATCATATCTCCTTCGTTATTAACTCGTTTTAATCCGTTCTTTCGCCAAAAGTTTCGTTTTTGAAAGTATTTTCTAAATCTCTAGCCCAATGTTACCCGGAAACCCCTGAGTTTTCTGGATTGGTCGATTTGGGACAGTAGGTAAATATATAAGTTTAAAATCCATTTCTAGTGTTTCAATCTAGTTTCTAATCCAACCAAACCACTTTCAATCACCACAAATCTAGTCTAATCTTACCATACACCTTCTTAGGGTGTCATGGGTTCCTAAACATCACCAACCTTGGTGGATCTCATGAGGATGTTAATAAAACTTATGGATCTACTTATATTAAGTATCTAGGGTTCATAAGTTATAAAAAGTATAAATAGAGTGGTATAAACTAACATATGCATATAGATCTTGAATAAACAACATGAAACTAGAAAAATGAAAGTATGGAAAGATCAACAAGTGATCTTGAAGCTTACTTGATGAATGGATGAGTTTTGAAGATGATTATGTAAAGAACCTAGGGTTTTATCACAAAACCCTAACAAGGAATACATATGAGACCTAAATAACACTTGATCTTCAAAAATCCATGGTTACTTCTTGTTGGTTGTTCTTGGCCGATCCACCACACCCAAAGGAAAGAAAAGAGAGAAAGTTTCTAGTGGTTTTTAGGAAAATGAATGAATAAGGATAAGTATAAATTATATACATTATTGAATTTAGACAAGATCCATAAAATGGGGGAAGAAGTCATGGGGGGCGGCATTTGTTGAGAAAAAGAAGAAAAAGATGAGTTGTGTAAAAATTTGTGGTATTAGGTGATGATTTGTGTATTTATTTGTAGTTTTAAGGTGTACCGGGTACCGAGTTAACTAAAAATAAACCGTGACGAGTTGAAGTAAAATATGATGAAGTTAATTGGGACATAATAAAGTTATAAAAATTGTGAAAATATGTTGGGTATAAATATTGGGTGTTCGGGTGATCATTGTTTTTACGAAAACCGTCGTAAATAAATTAGGCGTACGATATAAGTTAAATAAATTTCCAGAATACCGGGCAAATTAATAATATAATTTTTATATTATTATTATGAGTATAAAATGTGTTAGGACCATAATTGGGAGTGTCGGATCAATTATTCAAAATATTAGTTCATAAGATAACGTTTATTAGGTTGATAATCGTACGTTTACAAAAATGACGCAACCCACGTATAAATGACAAATTTTCTCCGGAAGTGAATAGTGTTTTATGAATAGTAAAATTTTAAAACGCTTCTCAGAATATCAAACTGACCTTAAAAATGATGAATAGTAAAATGATGAATAGTGATCGATGAATAGTAACCGATGAATAGTAAATGTTGAAAGTTCGGAAAAAGACCAGAATTTACGAGTTGTGACAGTCTCTACCCCTTAAGGGAACTTCGTCCCGAAGTTCAGTTAACGTTGGTCTCCGAAGTGTTATAAAGGTGAAGATTCATGAGATGAAATGACCAGTTGACGTGTTTCCAGGCGGCGGTTCACGAGGTGAGGAAAAGTATAAGCGTTCTGACAACGAGGGTATACACACACATAGATGAAACATTCAGAAATTGAGTAGAGGATTCAATCCAGACAGAATTTTATTATAACCATTCTCAGTGTTGCAAAATTCATTTCTGAGTCGGATATAGGTAGTCAGCCTATGTCCCACTATCCCGGGTTGAATATAGGTGACTAGTCTATATTCCACCGAGGTTCCATGAATTTTGAAATACTCAGCTCAGTTATACTAATACTATGTCCTTCACAAATACCAAGACGTTCGGAAAGACTAAGGCAGGTGACAAAACTCGAGGTCAAATGATGAAACTATGCAAGGAGAAACATAACAGGGTGACATATATGATACGTGAACATGCTTATGAAAGACAATGATAGTAATCAACTAGAATAAGTGAATATAATATACCAGATAATGAGACACAAATCTCATCACCTAAGTCAGCAACAAACCACAATGAGGCTTCAGCTTGGCAGGCAGGCACGTGACGGTCATAGGGTTAAGTTTTTCATAAAAGTAGCTATAGTCTAGGTTTTAAAACACTTAGTTCGCTATAGCCAAAGCTCTGATACCAATCTGTCACACCCCCAAAATCGGGTCCAGCGGAAGCATACGTGTAGCTGGGGTGTAACTCAATCGGTATCACGACACAAGTACAAAAATGGTTTCAACTTCAATCATTAGGAATAAAATCATTTAACCAAAAGTGTTAAGTTTACATTGTTAAAAGTAGTGCGGAAGTAGGCCCTAAAATAGTTTAAAACGGTCCCCATATAAATAATCAGAGTCTTCTATGACCGTGCCATGCCCTGCCAAAACCTCCAGTAGCGTGCCATTGCTTAAAACCTGAAAATACATGCTAAAGTGTCAACACGAGGTTGGTGAGTTCATAGAGTTTGTTTAACAAGTAAAGTTTATAGAAAATGATCACACAGCAAAGGCATCGTAAATTCACTCAGTTACAAGTCCCGCCATAAGAGACTTGTAACCTGTGTGTTCACAACCCACTGCTAATATATATAGTATGATTAAGACATATGAGTATACGATATGGGTACATGCCACTGATCAAAGATTAAAGACTACTGGGTGCCATTTCCCAAAGTTATGAGATTACTGGGTGCCATTCCCCAAAGTATAAATGATTACTGGGTGTCATTTCCCAAAGTATAAATGATTACTGGGTGTCATTTCCCAAAGTATAAATGATTACTGGGTGTCATTTCCCAAAGTATAAATGATTACTGGGTGCCGTTTCCCAAAGTATGAAAGATTACTGGGTGCCGTTTCCCAAAGCATAAAAGTTTAAACGTTTCAAGTATCAAGTAAGTATAACACAGTTAAGTATAACACAATCACGTATGTATAAAATCAAGTATAAGTATAATCAATTATAAGACAATCAAGTATAAATGTTTCAAGTATCAAGAAAATATGTTTTGAGTATTTATACTAGTAAGTAAGTAGTTGAGCATGTATCTCCCCCAAAGAGTTAAAACAAGTATAAAGAGTAAAAGTGGGGCTATGACTCACCTGGTGCGAATAGATACGATGACAAAAGTGGATACACAGAAATGAGGTTCGATCTCTAACCGCAACCTAATATGAATGATAGTGATCTACTTAGATCATGAAAGGATGTAATGAATGCACATGCACATGATACCTATACCACTCGTAACTTGGAAATAATTGTTATAGTCAAAGTAAAGTATTTTCCATACTTAAGAAAAATAAGTCCAATTAGAATAATAAAAACTTGTCGTAATATATCGTATATAAAAACGTTAGTGTTATATTCCTCGTTTTGAAAACCTTAAGATATCGTCTAGTAGTCGCATAAATAAACCTTGGGTCGTACGTATTTCGTTAGTTAAAAATAAACTCCTTGAATAAGAAATCTAGAAAATATATTATTTAGTACGTAGTTATATTATTTTCTAGTAGTGACTATATATATATATATATATATATATATATATATATATATATATATATATATATATATATATATATATATATATATATATATATATATATATATATAGTTTGACAATTTTAAAACATGTATAACTTTGTCGTTTTAAGCTCATTTTACTCGTTCTTTATATCCACGGATTCGTTTTAGTATATACTAATATATTTTCGATAGCTCGGCTCCACTAGGGTACGTTTAACGCCTCTATTTGTCCAACGAAAATCGTCCAACAGCATGCAGTTTTTCAGAAAACTAGTTTTCGTCGTTAAATTCGGAAAATCATATCTCCTTCGTTATTAACTCGTTTTAATCCGTTCTTTCGCCAAAAGTTTCGTTTTTGAAAGTATTTTCTAAATCTCTAGCCCAATGTTACCCGGAAACCCCTGAGTTTTCTGGATTGGTCGATTTGGGACAGTAGGTAAATATATAAGTTTAAAATCCATTTCTAGTGTTTCAATCTAGTTTCTAATCCAACCAAACCACTTTCAATCACCACAAATCTAGTCTAATCTTACCATACACCTTCTTAGGGTGTCATGGGTTCCTAAACATCACCAACCTTGGTGGATCTCATGAGGATGTTAATAAAACTTATGGATCTACTTATATTAAGTATCTAGGGTTCATAAGTTATAAAAAGTATAAATAGAGTGGTATAAACTAACATATGCATATAGATCTTGAATAAACAACATGAAACTAGAAAAATGAAAGTATGGAAAGATCAACAAGTGATCTTGAAGCTTACTTGATGAATGGATGAGTTTTGAAGATGATTATGTAAAGAACCTAGGGTTTTATCACAAAACCCTAACAAGGAATACATATGAGACCTAAATAACACTTGATCTTCAAAAATCCATGGTTTCTTCTTGTTGGTTGTTCTTGGCCGATCCACCACACCCAAAGGAAAGAAAAGAGAGAAAGTTTCTAGTGGTTTTTAGGAAAATGAATGAATAAGGATAAGTATAAATTATATACATTATTGAATTTAGACAAGATCCATAAAATGGGGGAAGAAGTCATGGGGGGGCGGCATTTGTTGAGAAAAAGAAGAAAAAGATGAGTTGTGTAAAAATTTGTGGTATTAGGTGATGATTTGTGTATTTATTTGTAGTTTTAAGGTGTACCGGGTACCAAGTTAACTAAAAATAAACCGTGACGAGTTGAAGTAAAATATGATGAAGTTAATTGGGACATAATAAAGTTATAAAAATTGTGAAAATATGCTGGGTATAAATATTGGGTGTTCGGGTGATCGTTGTTTAGTTTTTACGAAAACCGTCGTAAATAAATTAGGCGTACGATATAAGTTAAATAAATTTCCAGAATACCGGGCAAATTAATAATATAATTTTTATATTATTATTATGAGTATAAAATGTGTTAGGACCATAATTGGGAGTGTCGGATCAATTATTCAAAATATTAGTTCATAAGATAACGTTTATTAGGTTGATAATCGTACGTTTACAAAAATGACGCAACCCACGTATAAATGACAAATTTTCTCCGGAGGTGAATAGTGTTTTATGAATAGTAAAATTTTAAAACGCTTCTCAGAATATCAAACTGACCTCAAAAATGATGAATAGTAAAATGATGAATAGTGATCGATGAATAGTAACCGATGAATAGTAAATGTTGAAAGTTCGGAAAAAGACCAGAATTTACGAGTTGTGACATCAAACCTATCAAACTTTACACCCATCTCCTCTTGTATATATCTAAGATCACTTAAAAACTCATTGGAGCAACAGGAAGCAAATATATCCGAGTAAACTAATTGTTCCTCATTTGTTAATGATCTAAATGGAATTTCATCCGCCATAGTGACAGATGAAAATGGTTTTACAAACAAAGGGCACAAAGAAAAAGATAGACTACAAGAAAGCTAATAAAATGAAAATAAAAATCTCACTAAGTAGGAATCTAATGAGTAGACCTAATCAAAATAAATTTCAACCTAAGCAATAACTACTCCCCGGGTTGCGACGCCAAAAACTTGATGCATGGGAATTGCACCAGGCTTTACCTCTCGAGGGATCTCGAGAAGCTTACAACCCCCACCAGGCAGTGTACCTGATCGTTGTAGTATAGTATAGTGACAAGTACCGGGGGATTGATCGTTCAACTCAGGAATAGTGTCATTAGGATTGAAATTAATCTAACTAGGTCTAAAGGTGAATGATGATTCTTTCTGTATTTTTATATTTTATGAAAAGCAAGTAAAAAATCTCGGGTATTGGAAGGAGGGGCGGAATTAGTTGCTAATCAACTAACCCAAAAGCTACTAATCAAACTAATGTGCAAGAAAAATAAACTAAGGTTCTACAAGATAAGTGAAGCATGTCTACCTATGATATGTTACTCCTTGCTAGCTATCCAATTCTACCTATTGAATTGTCACACCTTGTTTTAATTGACGGGTTGTATTCCTTAATACCATTCGTGGGGTGGCGTACGTACTTCCCCAACTCTATAAGTTCCTACTTCACTCCTATGTCGAGCCTGCAAGAAGCTCCTAACATGGGTTCATTAGAATTCGCTCATGCATTAAATACAACCATAATAACCTAGTACGCATTGGTTCATGTTTTCTAAGACGTTCAAGCATGTTACCCTATGGAAGTCTGCCAGTTTTCTTAAGCCTAACATCGAATACAATCAACCAAACAAGAGACAATAGGAATCAAGAATTATAAACTAAACCAATTAGACCTATCGAAGTGTCACACCCTAATTGATGAAGATAGACACAAACATCAACAAGGAATCAATAAGATCTAATCAATTATATACAAGTTTCACACAATCATAAGTAGACACAAGGTGAATTAGCCAAGCATAATTAATAAAGAACAAGCAACAATAATGATAATTGAAGACATGAATTAAGATAGAATCATCAAACCATTACAAGATGTTTATGGAGTGATTGAAACCCTCTAATATTCTGGAAAAACACCTACCTAAATCCAGGAATCGACCTTAGGGTTTAGGGCTTACAAAAAGTGAAGTTATGATGTTATATTTATAGGCAAGTTTTTTATCGGCAAGGCTTGACGGCGTCACCACGTAAAGAGTGACGGCGTCATGACCAATTTTTCTTCACCAAATTGTAGATTTCTTCGTCCTCTTCGCGTGGGCTTTTGAATCACCTAAATCCGAGTTCGTATGCAAAAGTTATGACCAAAACAATATCAGCTACTTCGCGCGCAAGTTTTGACAAGTTAACACGTGACGGCCTACGTGACGCCTTCAGGAAATTTTCTAGGCCATCACTTTTTAATTTTACACATGACGGCCTTGGGTGACGCCGTCATCTCCAATGCACAAAACTTTCAGGACCGTCACGGACTTTATCGACTTCACCTCTTGTTTTACTCTTGACGCCGTCATGTAGAAGTTTGTGACGCCATCAGGTACTGTTCCCAGCAAGAAAAATTAAGACTTTGCCATTTTCTTCACTTTTATGCTCCAAAAACGTCCAAAATGCTTCCTTTTTCCAGAATTCACTCCAAAAGTACCTAAAATCACAAAAGGAACGATTTAGGGCAATATTTGAGCAAATAAATTCAATTCCGAGCTTAAATGACCCCCTAAAAACGGATCATTTTTCACCTCATCAATTTGATATACTAAACGACTACATATAAATTTCTAAGGACTTATTACACATATTTTTGGCTTCAAGTAATTAAAAGGAAAACTAGATCTATAAAACTTAAGTATTGGTTCATATTGAAAGTGCTTGTTTTAAAGCTTATCTTTTGGCTTATTTGCAAAAATGTAATTGTGGTTCATCTTAATGTGTTCGACCCACTGTCCAAAACAGTGGGTACATTTTTGCTTTGTTCTTCTTTCCTTGCAACATCAAATGGTTATGTTTGGTTTTGTACCATGTGGTAAATGCAAAACACTAATAAATTATCACACTTTTTAGAGAAAGAAAAACTGTCTTGTGTTGGTTTTTGTCGTGGGTCGTACCCACTGTGGGTCGAACCACAGTGGATGAAGCTTGGTTTTGATGTCGCTCTTTTGGCACACTTTACAATCACAATTACAAAGCAATAAAATGGTTATAAGATAAAACTTGTTTGTTCTTGTTGTTGGGCCAAATCCCATCAGTGGATATCCCTTTCTTGTGGTTCTTATACATATATTTTCATTCACCTAAATGGCAAACTTAATGCTTGGGTTACTCATTGTGGTAAAATAGTCAGTCAGGTTCGTAACAAGTGTTTTTATTTTTTTTTTTGTTTAATCAAAAACTATGGTGAGATTTGCTTATTGTGAGTTCGGTTTTGGGTTTCTTTTGGCTACCCATCCTTGCGACACCCCACACCGAGATGTCTCGGGTTCGAGTCTCGGTGTGGCCAAATCCCTTCCTTCAATAATTATGTGTGTTGATATTACTTAGTTACCATGCAACATTTTTCTTTTATTCTTTTCTTTGATTATGTGTCAACACAACAGGTACACTAAAAAACCTTCTTTTGATAAACTAAATCTGTGTTTGGACTTGGACTTGGACTTGGACTTACACTTGTTGGTTTCAAAACATGGGCCTGGGTGGGTGTGTTGAGCCCAACAGGCGAAAGGGTGCGTTGGGTGCAAACAAACCAGAACAGATTTGTAAACTTTGTGACACATATAAAATTTTGGTGATATAAAAATAACAGAGTGCGTTTGAGTTGAAGTTGAAGTTGAACAAAACAAATGTATATAAAATCTTTTGTTATCTAAAATAACATAGGTGTATAACAACTGATGTATTGTACACATGGATTGTCATTTTTATCGAGTCACGACCACTTGTTTTCTTCAACTCGTTTCACGACCCGTTCACAACCCACTCGGCTTGTCTACTCCCGATAATAATTTACAAAATACTCTAATTTATTAAACATATTTTATAAACGGATTATAAACTATAATCGAAACTTAATCATTCGCCAATATCTTATCTAATGATAGATCTATTTATTTTAATTCTAAAAATAATATAACGGGTTATTAATTATTACCACACTTAATCATCTCGTTTAAACTAAAACCTTACACGGGTCATGACCGATTTTCTAAAGTCCTACACCTATAACTTATAAGAGTATTTTTAATGTAACCTCTTTTAATAAAGCCACTACTTGAAGTATAATTTTTAATTACTTTTATTTTTAACTAACATTTGCTTGTATATAAACATATATACTCTTAAACGGCATTTTTAATCCGACTTCGTCTATCTTTTACTTGTGATTACTTTCCGTGCATTGTCTTTCGGTTACAGACGAACCAAAGGCTTATTCGTTTGTGTTACTTTTATCATTTGTACATGTATACTTAAGCACTTCCGAAAGCCAATGCTAGCCAATATTTACAAAACTATTTCAACTTTAATACTGCCACACAAGCAACAATACACACAAACGCTTTAAAACTTTTAAACTTATTTAAACTTCATCGAGTCTTAAGCTTAATACTGTAAACTAAACTTGCCATACTAATCTAGGTCGCATGTCGGTACTGCACACTTATACCATGTGACTTTACTATATTCAGACTGCATTACTAAGGTAAGTTCATGCCCCCTACTTTTACTTGTTTTATAACTGTTTTGGGGGAGAATACATACTCGTTTTTAACTAAACTCAATGCTTGTTTATGCTTAAACTCGTTACTTGCTCTTACTTGAAACATGACTTATTTACTTATTGCATATTGGATTACCTTATTATGGACACAAGTGTGAACGATACAATGGTCACAAAACTTTTATCGAACTCTCATTTTCTTTCATACTGAATTGCTATTTATACAAACCTATGAACTCACCAACCTCGTGTTGACACTTTTTAGCATGTATTTTCAGGTTAAGGCGATAGTTACTATTGAAGGCTTTGGCATGGCATGGCATGGTCATAGATGACTCTGATGAACAATTGGGACCACTTTATTTATTTTATGGGCCTATTTCCGCACTATTTTTATATCATGTAAACTTAATGTTTTTGGATAAAGGACCTTATTATGAAAAATTGAAATAAAAACCATTCTTTGTACCTTATGTTATGATACCGATTTCGTAGCACCCCATAGCATGTATGCCTCCGCTGGACCCGATTTTCGGGGTGTTACAAATTACTTGACCAATGAAAGTCAATGTAATTATGAAAAGAAACAGGCTTAAAACATGAGTTATCCTAATGCTTCTTATCATGTAGTAAATCCTAACTACACGAACGTAGTCTCACTTATGGTCTCGGGATGCATCGCTAACGCAAGTTCTAGAATCTAAATACTACCGGTACACTCACAAGCACTAATAATGAATGCTTTTCCTCACAAATCTAGGGGCGAACCTCACATATTTAGGGTGAAAATTTTTGAGTGGTACGGTTTTTGTGCTAGTCATATAACTCCTATTCATAAAACGCTTATTAAAACTAAAGTTTCACTCCTAAATGTTGCAAAAAAAATTAAATTTGGTGCTAAAGTTGCCCTAAAGTGTATTTCTCTTAGTTTTATTATACATCTACTATTAAACAAAACAAAAGATCAAGTGCAATTGTAGTTTCTAAGGTATCCTCATTTACCCCCCTTACACTTAAGTTGAACATTGTTCCCAATGTTCTTAAAAAGTAATAAAGTAAAGATAAATGAAAATGAATGAAACAAATACTCCCCTGATTAGCTCGGTGTGAATGTTATGATAACAAGGTTAAATCCTCCTCCAAGAAAATGAGCATGCAAAGCTTCACTCCTGAAATATAATCATTTTCTTGTCCAATATAACCTGTTAAACAACTAAGAAAAACAACACGAAACCTCGCATAAAATCGACGATAAAAACTATATAATAGTAAATCCTTGAAAGCAAGTAAAGATATAATGCTTGTGGAATGAATATTTGCAGATTCATAGAGTTTATAAATTATAGATTTTACGAAACTTTATAATTCCAGTAGAAAAACAAAACATGGAAAATTTTGCAGAAAGTAACATCTGACGTCGTCAGGTTATAACCCCTGACGCCGTCAGAATTGATCTGACAGAATTCTTTATATTTTGTTTCCGGAAAATTTCTAGAAAAACCTATGTTTTCAGTCCTGGAATCCTGCAAAAACATTCATTGTGACTCGATACAAGCATTTGACTCAAACAAATACTAGTATGCATGTTTATATCTTATTGTTACCGTTCATGTTCAATTCGTTCTTTAAACAAATTTGGATTTCCCTTACACTTAACTTTTGCAAAATACCTTTATATGTAATTAAGATGAGGTTAAAAACAAAATAAAGCATTTTCACAATTTTATTTTGAGACATGAACAATAAACAATAAGAAAAAGTATACATACGGAAACAAATAAAATCAAATAAACAAACAAACATGAAAAATAAAGCTTGGGTTGCCTCCCAAGAAGCGCTTGTTTTTGTTCGAGTCACGAGCCTGAATCTACCCTTATTTAACGGAAATAAGGGAGGTTTTCCCTACACTTAGGATTAAGTGTGGGTGGAAATAGCGATACACACCCTTAGGGTTAAAGTATGCCACATGTGGAGAGAGTGGTGGATGAATTATATGCTCAAAGGGATGTGCTCCTTTCATCATAACATTACCTAGTCCGATTGGGTCAATGTGTGAATTAAAGTATACTCCTAAAAATGAATCATCTTCTATCAATTTCGAGAGACTCCTAGTTGGAAATCCATCTTGACCTAATAAACTCGGTTTAAACCCATAATATTTCTTGTGATCAATCATGAATGGGTGATGCAATTATGTAAAGTCATGGTTCACTCCTATGTCAGCTTTCTCTCTACAAGGCTTAGAGTCTACTACCTTTATCTTAAAACTACCCAGACTATATGGTTTGATGGGTGGATCAGGGCCCTTTTCAATTCCTAAATTTTCATCGAAGGATGGAAGATTAGGCAACGAATCTGGTTGAGGCTCCGGTTCATCAAAACTAGGAACTTCCTTAGAACTAAAAGAAAGGTCATCACTAAAAGTGTTCAAACCTATATCCTCTAGTTGTGCTTGGTTCAAAGGTTCTACCTCCATCGGGATTCCTAAAGTCTCATCTACTTCTTCCGGGTAAGTCGCGGGCGGTGTGTATGCCTCAAACGATGGTATGACTTGTGAGGTACTTGGTGGGCTTAGATTTTCTACTCTATCCTCCATCTTATCAAGAGCACCTATGTGTTCATCTTGTATTATGGTAGTGCCTAACCATGACATGCACTTAGGTACCTCAACTCTACCCACATCATTCCCAAACAAACTTGTTTCATGATCCATGAAATTTGTTACCAATTTATTTGTAATATGACTAATATCATTTGTTGGGTTGTCCAATTTATAATCGTATTGAGCGCAACTCTCTATAGTTTCCCATGCTTCTTCAGCAATTGATTCCCTAAGGTCCCCGTCGGCAAAATAGTCAATGTCCCTTTCGGCATGTTGGTCGACACGATGGTAAAATATTTGAGTTAGGGACCATAAATCGAAGTTATGATGAGGGACTTTTTGGAGTAAATATTTAAAACGAGTCCATGCATCATAGAGAGTGTAGAACCGTAGAGGGGGTGAATACGGTTTCTTCGGCCTTTTAGATGTTTAAAAGCTTTAGGCCAAAAAGAAAAATAAGTGGTTGTACAAACAATCCAACAACCACTACTACAACCAAAGTATATAAAGCAAGTAAAGAACACAACGATATATACTGGTTCGGGATGGGGGGTTTATACCATCCGTACATCCAGTTGTGAATCCGCGACTCTGATACTATTCACTAGTATAATCCTTTTGGTGGACTACAAACCGTTACAATTCACTCCACCGATATTCACCAATATTGATGCTCACAAAGAAGGAGTTACTCACCAACGGTATTCCGCCCTTGGAAACCACCCAAAAGAATCTCACGATTCGACTTTACCTAAGGATCACAAAGATCTCTACCAAGACTTCCACCCGGAAGTATCAAACCCCAACTAGATCCCCAATGATCTAGGCTTGGTCACCAAGACACAAGACTTCCCTTACAAACAATTGAATGAATAAATGAATGTTTGTTCAACCAAGTCCTAACCTAACCTAGAGACTCGATTGTAGTAGAAAGGGTATAAGAAAGAAGACCCTCGACACAATCACAAGAGTGGATTAGGTTCTTGTGATTCTTCCCTTGCAAATGGATGTGTTCTTCCAAAGATGTTAGTGTGATAAACAAGAACACAAGATTAGAGATAGAGAGATTGAGAGATTCGAGAGTGTTTAGAGAGAAAGAATAATGGCAAGGGGTCAGGAATACAATAGGCAAGGGTGGTATTTATAGGCCAAGAACCCAAACATGGGAAATTTTACCGAGGCCGGCGCGTCACCCGCGCGTCAGCGCGCGGGCAGCGCGCCAGGCTTCTGTAAACTTTCCCAAGTGTTGGGTGTTTGGATCTTACAAATATCTATCCTTGCTAAACCCCCAATTGTACTTCATACTAAACCTTAACATTAATCATTCTAAGGTTTACTAACTCAAATAGCCAATTTGGAAAATCATTTGTGAAGTGTTTAAAGAGAAACCAAATTACCAAGGGTTTAAAGTGTAGATAGGGTAATTTGGAAGGGGTAGAAGTGTATCTCCTCACATGGCATAGAAAAGAGAGAAAGAATATGCCAATGAATATTCCAATGCTTGGGGGAAGAGTGTGATGGAGGGTTGAGATGAAATTGTTTGAATTGGATGGCTAGGATCAAAGGGAGCCTCCCTTGGTTTTCAAACAATTTGGCATGTGGAGAAATGTGGATGGATGAGATGATCTCATTTGGAATGGATGGCTAAGATCAAGTATGCCTAGGTTAGGGTTGAAGAGGATATTCCAAGGAATATGCTTTGCTTGGGGGGAAAGGAGAAATGAAGGGTTGAGATGGTTTCATTTGAATTGGATGGATGAGATTAAAGGGAGCCTCTTTTGCTTGGGGGAAAGGTTAGATCAATGGTTGAGATTGTTTTGGTTTGAATTCAATGGCTATGATCAAACACATGTGGTGGTATAGGGAAGAGGGATTGGATGGATGGTTGAGATGTGTTTGATTTGAATTCAATGGCTAGGATGAAACCCATGTGATGATATAGAGATGAGAGGTTGAATGGATGGTTGTGATGTGTTGTAATTTGAAATCAATGGCTAGGATGAGAGGAGCCATATTAGGGTTTCCAACAACTGGCATGTGTTGAAAATGAAGGGTTGAGATGTGTTGTAAGGGAATGAATGGTTTATATGTAGTGTGTAAGGGAATATGTAAGAGTGTAAGAGATTGTGTAAGAGAATATTTGATTTGGATATGATTGGATATGATTGGTTTTGTCTTATGCATAAATGAGATTAAGAGAGGATTAAGACATAATCTAATTGTCATTAAGAAGAAAAGGTTTAGACAATTAAGATTATAAGTGGAGAAAATCATAGGTTACTTATAAGTTCAAGTAACACAATGTCGAGAATCCATAGTTTCATATCTCGTGACTTTCCACGACTCGACGTTCTCAACTAATACCTTAGTTCAAACAAGTTAAGTGCTTTGCCTTGATGTAAAGCATAACCCAATTGGGAAAGGATGCGTTTAAGCAAAGTGACCTTTGACTTAGTTTGACCAATAAGGGAGTAAACCCGTTACGTAATTAGAGAAGACGTAAGCACGGGATATGAGCATATGGATGCTTCAACGCGATGTTACGTGAAATATATAAGCTCCCTAAGTTTATAAAAGCCTTGGCTAGAGGCGATAACTAGAAAACATGAGTTGGCGTTTTCCCGTAAATGGGTGTATTAAAAATGGGATTTCTCAAATCTCAAAACTCGTTTCGAGTGTTCTCAATTAAGCACATAACATATTCATACCTGTTTTGAAAGATCCACATTTGTCGAGTAAGGAGAAAGCCGACTTTCAAAATTCGCCCGGAACCATACAGACTCCTGGCGCGTCACCCGCGCGTTGACGCGCGGGCAGCGCGCCAGGAGCAAACATTGGCTCCGGCGATTTTGAGCTAACGTTTGTTATTTTATGTGTTTCGATGGTTTATTTGTCATCATTAAAACATAAAGAGATCTTGATCATGTTGCCTCAACAATCTCCCCCTTTTTGAAGATGACAAACAAAAACCGAAAGCAAAAAAAAAGTACCAAACTTAGCGAAGACAAAGCGCGCCTTTGGTGTAGCTTGCGACTTGACCTTTGCCTTGCAATTTGGTGAAGCCTTTAACATAACTTGAGTGGTCTTCACGCATCTTGCTTTCTTTCTCCCCCTTTTGTCGAATCAAAAAAAGTGGGACTTCCATTTGAAATGGGAAAGTAGCTTGTTTCCGTGCTCCCCCTTGAACATAGCTCCCCCTAGATCGTTGCTCCCCCTTGTTTTAAGGCTGGGATCCATGGGTCAAGAGCCTCACCTTTTCGGTGGCCTAGCTACACATAGAAATCACACCATGCAACCAACGAAGAAATCCTCACATGTGAAAATTCTAAAATGGGTTAGGTTACCATTTGGATACTTGCAACATGGGTTTGTTCACATTATAACAATAGGTATATTTATGTCCAAGATGACTCCATAATCCAAGTGTTGAGCACTATATAAAAATAGAGATGAACTAAAGATGATTTTCACATATAACACATAATACATTTTATATCACATAGAAGAGCATAAAGCATACAACAATGACAATTCTTAAGACAAGCTAGAGACACATTGTACAATCACCTTATTCAAACACAATATTATATGGTGACTAACTATATTACACATAACCTACAACAGAAGTTGCCCAAGTGGCCTTATTTCTTGCGCTTTTGAGCCGCAACTTTTGCAAGACCTTTCACAACATTTGTTAACATCATGAAATTGTTCTTGTAGGCAAGATGCAACTCCCTCATCTCCTCTTAAAGATCCTTAACATCATTCTCAATCTTGATTGTTTTCTCACAACATTTACACCTACGTGCATGGTCATGAGATGAAGCATCAAGTTTGGGAGGGAGAGGGTACCCCGTTTTGTACCATATGGGATCACTCCACAAACATTTCATCACATAATTCCTAAGTATTTGATTATCCATACATGATGGATTTTCCCATTCATCATTAGGTTCTTCATCAATCACAATGGACTTACCCTTGTAGTCATTGCTTGAAGCATAACTCATTTTAGAGAGGAGAATTTTCAAGGTGATTTAAGTTTTGAAAGGAGAACAAGAAGTATGTAAAGATGCAAGAAATAATGTGATTTATATAGGATGGAAGAAGGGTAGTAGGTATGAGTAAAGAGACTAGTCATGCATGATCATGATGAGTTCAACTACAAAGATGCTTGAGGAGATGGCTAAGACATCTAAATCATGTACCAATATTTCATTAAGCACGTGATGGTGTAAGGAATAAAAGAGGATGATAGTACACATAATTTTATCATGCATGCATTTAATCATATGCATGAAACTATAATCAATTAATTGTTATAAGATAGTATTATTCAATTTTAATTTAAGCATGAAACTATAATCAATTAATTAGATCTTCCATCCATGCCTCCACATAGACCTTAATCACATAAGCACTAATAGCACCTAAAGATTTTTCTCCTAAGATGCATGTTTTAGCATCAAACCTTGTCAGAACTCACCATTTCAGGTCATTTCCCGAACTTTGGAAAAACACTATTCATCAAAACACTATTCATCATTTTCGGTGTCAGTTTGACATTCCGAGAAGCATTCAGAAATTTTACTATTCACTGAACACTATTCATTGCCGGAAAAGATTTCATCATTCACGTGCATTATTCATTTCATCGTAAATTTAGTTTACGGGTATTTAAATTCACGTAACCGTATTTGTTCAAGTGCGAATTCATGCATTATCAGTAAAGACATTTCATACGGACTAGAGACAGTCTACATATCATCAGTAGGTCATTTACATGTTATACCACTCTTAGGATTTTCAAATTTATATATTTGATACATTTAACGTTTTCCTTATAATTATTTATAAATAAACGTTAATACCCGGTTTATACACGACGAATATATCTAAATATTCCCACAATGGTCCCGACATATTTTTATATCCATTATATCATCATAAAAGTTATAACATTCATTTACCCAGTATTTTGGAAATTTATTTTATTTATAACGTAAGCTTATGAATATTATGACGGTTTTCGTGAAAACTAAACAATAATCACCCGAACACTCAGTAATTGTACCCAACATATTTTTAACATTTTCATGACTTTATTAAGTCCCGTTGAACTTCCTTAATATTTATTTCTAGCAAACCCGGTACCCAATTATAACTAATACTTACACTAAACTACAACTAATATTACCCTACATTTCCTAAGTGATCAAAACCGATTTGGCTACTCTTTTATACATTGAAAACCGACCACACACAACCTTCCCTAGCTCACTTGACTAAATTTAACCATGTACTAGTATAATACATTATAACCTTGCCTAAATATCTAAAAACCTCAAAACATAAACATAACTAGTTTCCTAGAATCATAATATAACTTTTCACCATAACCACGACCCAACTTCATCCATGAACCAAAATCCATTATTTTTCAAAGTACAAAGCATCAAAGTTGTTCATTTCATCATCCTAATCAAGAATCATAACACAAAAACACAAGTAATCCAAGGTTTCTCATCATCTCATCACCTATTATTTCAAAGTGAGTATTCAAAAATTATTTTCATGTTTTCATCTAATTAACATATGTATCTTATGGTATTCATGCTTAATTTCATGCACAAACTAGTTATACCACTTTATTTTTGTATACTTTTTGAACATACAAACCCTAGATTGTGATTTAGGTATTCCCTTGTTAAATTAACTTGATTACTAGTCATTAGGAACCCATGGCACCCTAAGAAGGTGTATGGTAGGATTAGTATAGATTTGTGGAGTTTGCAAGAGTTTTGGTTGATGTAGAAACTAGTTTTGAACCTTGGAAATGGTTTTGTAACAAGTAAATATACCTACTGTCCCATTTTTGTAAATCCAGGAAAATCAGTAAACATAAAGTAAACTTTGGCAAAAATTTTAGAAAATACTTTCAAAAACGAATCCGTAGACGAAAGAACGGATTAAAAAGAGTTTATAACGAAGAAGTTATGATTTTTGCAAGTTTATTGACGAAAACTATTTTCCGGAAAAATACATGCTGTTGGACGTTTTTCGTCGGTCAAAAAGAGGCTTTAGACGTAACCCGGAGGAGCCAAGCTTTCCAAAATATATTACTACATACTAAGACGTAACCGTGTATATAAAGAACAAGTAAAACGGACTTATAACGACAAAGATATTCACGTTTCAATATCGGCAAAAATCCTCTATAATTGGCAGCTTTTAGAAATAATAATAACACTACGTACTAAATTCTAGATTTTCTAGAAATATTAACCAAGTACCCAATTTCATAACTAATGATGTATTAGTGATTACAAGTATATTTTCATTACTACAAGGCGTTATTTCAAGGATTTCAAACCGAGGATTTCAACACAAACATTGGTACATACGATATATATATATAAGTATATATATTGCAACTAGTTTTATTTTTCTAATAGCCATATTTTTCCTAAGTCTTGGAATATATATTTTTGATAACAACAAGTGTTTTTCAAAGAGTAGAGTGGTATAGGAAACATGTGCATGGACATTCATAACATCATTTGGTGATCTAAATTAGATCGTTCATCATTCACATTAGGTTGCGGCTAGTGTGCGCGCCTTGTTTTTCAGCTCATTACATGTTCATGGTTGTTCATTTCACATCATCACAGTATCATCAGCTAGAGGTGAGTTTTCATAGCCCCGTTTTCAATTCAACATTTTTTTATTGTTTTCAAATCCCACGGGGGAATACATTGCATCAATCATTTTAGTACGAGCCCAAGTACCAAAACATATGTACATTGCTTAAGTTGCTTTACCATTCGGTTAAAGTCCCCTGTTTATTATCATGAACCGTTAATTTGCCGGTAAGCGAGAGTGAGTGGATAGATCTATCGAGGGTGACGCCTCCATCCGTGGTAGTGATTACCAACCGTAAGCGGATGCATTTCATTTTGACACAGTTACGAGTGTTCTGGTAAAACATTCGGGAGAAGCATATAATTTCATCAGTCATAGCTTCGGGGTCATGAGCTTAAGGTCTATTGTACAATTTTCATGAGATTTTTATCTTGCACTTTTACTTGTGGTGGCCGTACATCATTACATTTTATAAACCTATGGAATTCACCAACATTCGTGTTGACGTTTTAGCAATGTATTTCAAGTTATTAAGGTAGCTCATGTGACATGCATTTGGACCTTCATGGAGTCGCGGAGTCGACGCGTCTCATCATTATTTCATGCACTTATGTAAACATTTGATCTAGTAGGACTTGTTTTCATAAACTTGCAACACATTTTGGGGACCTTATTTTGTAAACTCTGGATTATTTAAATGATCAAATGCAGTATTTTCCAAACGATACTTTAGGTCATTCAATGTAACTGTAACTGTGGTGCTATGACAGACACCCCCAGGTATTCCATTCCGCTGCAAGTCAGGTAAATTGGGGGTGTGACAGATTGGCATCATAGCTAAGGTTATAGCGAACTAGGATGTATCTTGGACCGTAGACTATAACCGCATCATCATAGCATCTCATCATTTCATCATAAGTGCATAATCATGATACATGTTGTTTCATGCATACCCTGTGCGAGTTATTTATACTCATATTCGTATATATATATATATATATATATATATATCATTTTATTAACCTGGTTCACAAGTGACATGCCTTCAGATACTCACCCTGACATCCTTTTATCGGATTCCGACATTGAAGATGCCTTGTCATCTTCCACTACCATTATACCAGCAGCTGCACTTATACCATCATTAGCACTATTGATTTGCCATAGGAACAGGGTTTTCCTATCATTCAGCCCATACATAGAATGCCTTTTTGTAAAGTATTCAGACTTAATCCTAATGGTCATATATTAGATTGCTTATTTCAAGGAAGATGGTATGTTTTCTTCCCTTCACTAGTAGAGCGCCCACTACTCAGGTACTATCACCACCATCAGTTACTTATTACACTACTGGTCGTCCCACAATGCGTACTTTAGTTTTACCTTTTGGATGTCGCGAGGTAGCGCGAAAGAGGGTAGTATTCCATTCACTAGTACCATCATTGTCATTTCCTTTTCCATTCCCACTTGCCATGAACTAGATAACACCTAGTAGATAATACCAATAACACGGACTCAACAGGAACATCCGCAGATTCTTTAGGAATGGTTCAGAACCTACATTATTTGAGATTTGATCGATGCACAACTTCAAACACCACTTCAGGACTATCTCGACCTTATGATGCCACAAACCTGATTTCACACAGAGGGACACCAGGAAGTCCCTAGACCAGACTTATATCCTCACTAGCTTTTACTATTATCCTAGCCATAGAAAGTGTGGGACATAGTCTAAAGAACTTGTTGTCTTTTGATTGTTGTACAAACAAATATATCAAGTGTGACTCTACTATGTAAGAAATGGTTGTGCTATTTGTGATACCGGTTCACGTAGACCGAAATTTTCATGTATTATATTCATGTGTTGTGAATATGATGACTTTGATTGACTATATCCTCATGGTCACTTATGATTTGATGAAGAGAGATCTAAGCAAACCACTCCAAGCATGATGCAAGCTACTGTTGGACAAGTCATTGCCAAGAACATAGCCACCGCCCTCACTAAGGAACTTACTCACGTGGAATTTATGGGGTGCAATCCTCCCTCCTTTAGCGGGACTAGAAACACAAAGGAATTTCTCAATTGGTTCAAAGAAATAGAAACAATATTTCGATGTGGCGACTGTCGTAAGGAAGACAAGGTTAAGTTCGCCACATCACTTTTCAGGATCATGCCCAGGAATGGTGGACCGAACATATTATGATGGTGGGAGTTGATGTTGCTTACTCACACTCTTGGGAGAAACTAAGAAGGATGATGAGTATAACATTTTGTGTAGGAAATGAATTACGAGCAAAGGAACAGGAAACACTAAACTTTACCATGGTAGGAAATGATGTTGACGAGTACACTACTCATTTTTATGAATTAACATGACTAGGTTCTGCAATGGATGAACCGGAAAGCAAGAAACTTGAAAGGTACATCGGGGGACTCTCCCATGAAATTCGTATGTTGGTCATCGCATGGGAACCCGATACCATGTTTGAAGCTATCAAAATGGCGATCGAAGCAAAAGAACTCATAGCTCACGCCGAGACATCAGGAAACAATAGTGACAATAAAAGGAAGTGGAACAACAATCTAGGTTGTAATGCTGCTCAACAATCACCCAAGGGACAAGGAAAATCAGGAACTTGGAATCAAGACTGAATCGCTCGAGGAATAGCGTGAACTGTTGAAAGAGAACCGCCAGGATATTAACAACATCAAGGATAACAACAATGCTTCAGCAGGAGTAGCCTTGTTTCAATATATAAACCGTAGTTCGAGCCCTTTAGGGTTGTATCTTTCCTTTTGTACTTACCGTTAGTACGATGACATAACCTAGTTGTATTAAGCACTTTTCTATCCAATGTAGTATCTATCCTTTGTTACCTAGGTGATAATCATAACCTTCGTTTACTCCATTTTTCTATCCCAATTGCTCAGACTTCAATCGTTTCGCAACATTTTAGCATTGTCTTATCAGGGATTAGGTTGATGTCGTATTTGATGAATTAGTAGACTATTACCATTCGACAAGATTCACCCACGTATCCAATACACCATTCAAGCTATTTTACTATCATATGGGGAAATTGTTTTACAGAAAAATTTCTGAAGTAAGCTATTTTATTACCATCCTATAAATTGATTTTTCTGTCATTACACCAAGTATTTACTATTATTACGCGAGGCAATTTTCATGTTATTTGAAAGAAAACATCAGGATACCATTTTTAATAACAATGCGTTGAACACCATCTAAAACTTTTGAGAAAAGTTATGATATTTTGACAAAATGTAACATCGCATCATTAGTCCTCAATTGTACATAGCCTGATCACCTATGTAAAATTCAGGAAGGATTATGCCATGAAGGAAATAATTACCTTTTCAAAGGGTTGTTAATAAAAATCTTCATTTAAAAGTTTTGTAAACAAAGGAACTCTTTCATAAACATCCCTTTTGCCGAACTATCCCTGGATACTTACCCCACCTGTCACTCACTTAGCCATTAAGTTGGATTTTTTCCCATTGACTTCCCTAGGAGAGACTTTCCATATCAATTACAAGTAAGATTCCTCGATACAAGAAAAGCAATGAAAGGATTTCAGAACTACTAAACAGAACTAGAAGTATATAGTGAGAGAATTCATAACTAAACAACAAATTCTAAGATACCGCGAGACCATCCGAATCACCATCTCTGACTCAGTTGTCAAATTCTATCGTTTAAGGGTACTAGCTAGACTGAGCTACAGGATTGAACTCAATATAAATGTCCGCAGGACAACACAATAGAAATAAACCAAGCTTCTAATTGAGACTGTAGAGCATTTCATTTAAACATGGCCTCATCCATACATAAACTTTCCTGCAGTAAATTTTCACAAAGGACAATTGTTTGAATCAAGAATATCGATGTAGATTCCTCTAAGGCATTATGTCTCTAGAAATTTCCAATAACCTCACCTTCATACCAAGCAAGGGATCAAACCAGAACATATCTCCTCATCTACATGGGAAAACAGAATAGACGTTCATCGACACAACATCAAGTGATACGTTCGCCTTGCCAATTACAACGATAAAATATTTCAGGACTTAAGTTAGTCTAAATACCTATGCTTGTAGTTATGCCTGATAACCACCAATAGGCAATATCCAACCTCAGGAACTAAATGTTAGACATCTATGCATTTAAGCGAACATTTCCTATTCTACCATTTTATCCTTGTTAGTGTTTTCACTTTTAAATAAAGTTGATGCGTTTACATAAATCACATACTGTGTGGAAAAATGATTTCTGAAATTCCTATTTTGAACAAGTACGATACTTTTTGGTCAATCTTTAGCAACACTATTGTGCAATGAGAAATATACATAGACATCAAACTTTGGTAAGCAGTCTTAATCACAACATGTTTGAAAACAGTTCCTATTTCATAACTACTGGATTTTGAATCATCAAGAAAAATATTACCCAGTAAATCATTTGCTCCATTTTCTAAATTCGTTTATTCAGAAAAAGATTTCAACCAAAACTCACAATCTCGAGACAAATTTCCAAAACAAATTTCCCTACAACATCGCTTATGCATTTAGGATTTGTGACTGGACAATAGAGAATATTTGGATTATGTGATGAAGGAATTAGGAGGAACATCACAAAGTAATCACGAACTTCAGTAGTGGAGACCAAACCCACTAGGCAAAGAAGGACATATGTCTTATCATCCGTTGGAACAAAACACAAGAAATCAAGTTGTTACCTATATTCTATCCCTTTCAGATAACGCCAAGTTCGATGGACCGAACGTTGTGGAATTAATCACAAAGGTTTATTGTACCCATTTCAGTTATTCCTGTTAAGGAAACCGATTCACCTTGGACTTCAAGTAATCATTTCAGAATTTCCTTCAGGAACCCATTTAGATGTGAACATCACTTATCACCCTCAGACCGATGGTTGGACTAATCACTTAACATAAATCAAATTCATCTACAACAATAGTTATCACACCAACAGCGAGAAACTGGCAGAAGTTAGATTGGTACATAACACACATCATTTGGATTGGATATCCTGAACAACAAACCATCCAGATTCAAGTAGGAGAACAAATTATGTTAAAAGCATTGCCTTGGATTGGCATGATACAAATTGGATAACAAGAAAGGTTGAACCTTTAGCATATTGGGCCATTTAAGATTCATTTTAGAATCGACCAACTAGCATACAAACTTGAGTTCTGGCAGAATTCAGCAGTATATATTACCAGTATCACATTTAAAACATTAAGAAGCGCAGACCATCGATTGATGGGCCAAACTCAGAAAAAGCTCAACTCACTAGTTCAGTAGGCATTCATGAAATAACCAGAAATTTCCTACAAGTCAAGAATCAGTTACAAGTTCAATAAGTTGTAAACCATTAAAACTTCAAGTTGGTAAGCAGAGTTATGCAGAAAGTTCTGCCTAGGAAAGGCATGATATCATTCAGAAAACTTGGAAAGTTAAACCCGATATACACTGGACCATGTAATATTTCAGACAGAGTAGGCCTAGTGGCCGTCAGACTTGAACATTGTCAGAGAACAACAGGATTACACAAACATATTTCACATTTTCAAATCCCCAGAAATGACTTTCAGATGAGTTACTCATGATTCCATTGGAAGGAATCCAACCCAAAGTCAAACATAAACCTTGTAGGAGAACCAACAGAAATCATGGACCGTGTGGTCAAACATTTGAATCAGATTCGAATTCCTATCATTAGAGTTCGCTGGAATTCTCGAATATCATCACCATTTCACCAATATGTTTTCAGAAACCAACATAAACTGAACATCGGGACGAAGTTCCTTTTAGAGGGGAAGACTGTCACAACTCACCAATTCAGGTCATTTCCCGAACTTTGGAAAACACTATTCATCAAAAACACTATTCACCAATTTACTATTCATCATTTTCGGTGTCAGTTTGACATTCCGAGAAGAATTCAGAAATTTTACTATTCACTGAACACTATTCATTGCCGGAAAAGATTTCATCATTCACGTGCATTATTCATTTCATCGTAAATTTAGTTTACGGGTATTTAAATTCGCGTAACCGTATTGGTTCAAGTGTGAATTCATGCATTATCAGTAAAGACATTTCATACGGACTAGAGACAGTCTGCATATCATCAGTAGGTCATTTACATGTTATACCACTCTTAGGATTTTTAAATTTATATATTTGATACATTTAACGTTTTCCGTATAATTATTTATAAATAAACGTTAATACCCGGTTTATACACGACGAATATATCTAAATATTCCCACAATGGACCCGACATATTTTTATATCCATTATATCATCATAAAAGTTATAACATTCATTTACCCAGTATTTTGGAAATTTATTTTATTTATAACGTAAGCTTATGAATATTACGACGGTTTTCGTGAAAACTAAACAATAATCACCCGAACACTCAGTAATTGTACCCAACATATTTTTAACATTTTCATGACTTTATTAAGTCCCGGTTAACTTCCTTAATATTTATTTCTAGCAAACCCGGTACCCAATTATAACTAATACTTACACTAAACTACAACTAATATTACCCTACATTTCCTAAGTGATCAAAACCGATTTGGCTACTCTTTTATACATTGAAAACCGACCACACACAACCTTCCCTAGCTCACTTGACTAAATTTAACCATGTACTAGTATAATACATTATAACCTTGCCTAAATATCTAAAAACCTCAAAACATAAACATAACTAGTTTCCTAGAATCATAATATAACTTTTCAAGATCCAAAAGTTTTCATCTTTCTCTTCCTCATCTCCATAACCACGACCCAACTTCATCCATGAACCAAAATCCATTATTTTTCAAAGTACAAAGCATCAAAGTTGTTCATTTCATCATCCTAATCAAGAATCATAACACAAAAACACAAGTAATCCAAGGTTTCTCATCATCACATCACCAATTATTTCAAAGTGAGTATTCAAAATTATTTTCATGTTTTTATGTAATTAACATATGTATCTTATGGTATTCATGCTTAATTTCATGCACAAACTAGTTATACCACTTTATTTTTGTATACTTTTTGAACATACAAACCCTAGATTGTGATTTAGGTGTTCCCTTGTTAAATTAACTTGATTACTAGTCATTAGGAACCCATGGCACCCTAAGAAGGTGTATGGTAGGATTAGTATAGATTTGTGGAGTTTGCAAGAGTTTTGGTTGATGTAGAAACTAGTTTTGAACCTTGGAAATGGTTTTGTAACAAGTAAATATACCTACTGTCCCATTTTTGTAAATCCAGGAAAATCAATAAACATAACGTAAACTTTGGCAAAATTTTTAGAAAATACTTTCAAAAAAGAATCCGTAGGCGAAAGAACGGATTAAAAAGAGTTTATAACGAAGAAGTTATGATTTTTGCAAGTTTATTGACGAAAACTATTTTCCGGAAAAATACATGCTGTTGGACGTTTTCGTCGGTCAAAAAGAGGCTTTAGACGTAACCCGGAGAATCCAAGCTTTCCAAAATATATTACTACATACTAAGACGTAACCGTGGATATAAAGAACAAGTAAAACGGACTTATAACGACAAAGATATTCACGTTTCAATATCGGCAAAAATCCTCTATAATTGGCAGCTTTTAGAAATAATAATAACACTACGTACTAAATTTTAGATTTTCTAGAAATATTAACCAAGTACCCAATTTCATAACTAATGATGTATTAGTGATTACAAGTATATTTTCATTACTACAAGGCGTTATTTCAAGGATTTCAAACCGAGGATTTTAACACAAACATTGGTACATACGATATATATATAAGTATATATATTGCAACTAGTTTTATTTTTCTAATAGCCATATTTTTCCTAAGTCTTGGAATATATATTTTTGATAACAACAAGTGTTTTTCAAAGAGTAGAGTGGTATAGGAAACATGTGCATGGACATTCATAACATCATTTGGTGATCTAAATTAGATCGTTCATCATTCACATTAGGTTGCGGCTAGTGTGCGTGCCTTGTTTTTCAGCTCATTACATGTTCATGGTTGTTCATTTCACATCATCACAGTATCATCAGCTAGAGGTGAGTTTTCATAGCCCTGTTTTCAATTCAACATTTTTTTATTGTTTTCAAATCCCACGGGGGAATACATTGCATCAATCATTTTAGTACGAGCCCAAGTACCAAAACATATGTGCATTGCTTAAGTTGCTTTACCATTCAGTTAAAGTCCCCTGTTTATTATCATGAACCATTAATTTGCCGGTAAGCGAGAGTGAGTGGATAGATCTATCGAGGGTGACGCCTCCATCCTTGGTAGTGATTACCAACCGTAAGCGGATGCATTTCATTTTGACACAGTTACGAGTGTTCTGGTAAAACATTCGGGAGGGGCATATAATTTCATCAGTCATAGCTTTGGGGTCATGAGCTTAAGGTCTATTGTACAATTTTCATGAGATTTTTATCTTGCACTTTTACTTGCGGTGGCCATACATCATTACATTTTATAAACCTATGGAATTCACCAACATTCGTGTTGACGTTTTAGCAATGTATTTCAGGTTATTAAGGTAGCTCATGTGACATGCATTTGGACCTTCATGGAGTCGCGGAGTCGACGCGTCTCATCATTATTCCATGCACTTATGTAAACATTTGATCTAGTAGGACTTGTTTTCATAAACTTGCAACACATTTTAGGGACCTTATTTTGTAAACTCTGGATTATTTAAATGATCAAATGCAGTATTTTCCAAACGACACTTTAGGTCGTTCAATGTAACTGTAACTGTGGTGCTATGACAGACACCCCCAGGTATTCCATTCCGCTGCAAGTCAGATAAATTGGGGGTGTGACAAACCTATCCCAAAGCAATTTAGACTTTTGAAAAAATGTCATGCCAAAAACTTAGACTTATTTGTTTTGTGACGTAAGATTCCTTTTATTCAAGTCACCAATGACTTGTTGTCTAGGATGACCCCTCGTTTCTCTCAATTCCTTAGGATTGCCTTTATCCGAAACATCAACTTGTAATGTTGGCGACCTTTCTTGATCTTGAACTAAAGGTTCGTTGATCACATCATCTTCTACCGAAGGAGATGATTTAGGCTCGGGCATGCTCTCATCAAAGGTTACATTGAGAGATTCTTCAATCCTCATTGTTTCCTTGTTAAGCACTAAGTATGCTTTACTAGTTTGAGAGTATCCTAGGAACACACCTTCATACGACTTTGGGTCGAATTTGGTGAGATATTATTTGGTGTTAAGTATAAATACTTTGCAACCAAATACTCTAAAATACTCTAGGGATGGTTTTCTATTCCTAAGTATTTCATAAGGTGTTTTATTAATTACCTTTCTTATGTAGACTCTATTAAAAATGTAACAAGCGGTATCTAGGGCATGACACCAAAACTTTTGTGGAATGGATTGCTCGTCAAGCATTGCACGACTCATCTTTCTTAACTTACGATGTGTTCTTTCAACAATCTCATGCGATTGAGAAGTGAACGGGCCTGATAAGTTATAAGATATTCCATGTTGTTCACAAAAGGTTCCAAATTGCATTTTATCAAATTCGCTACTATGATTTGTTTTAATTGAAACAATTGAACAATCAAGTAGGTTTTCAAGTTTCTTTCTCAAAATGTTGAATTTATTTAAAACTCCATCCTTGTTTTCTAAGAATAAATCCAAGTGTAATTTGAATAATCATCTATGATCATTAAAGTGTAGAAGTTACCTCCATAACTTTGGATCAGAGATGGACCATACAAATCTAAATGAATTAATTCTAAAACTTTACTAGTTGTTACTTCCTTTATATTCCTATTATTGGTTTGTCCTTGACTCCCTAGACATGTATCACAATAATGCCTTTCAAAGCTCAACTTTGGTAAATTCCGTACTAGTTCGTTAGAAGCTAGGTTTTGGACTAACCTCATATTAGCGTGACCTAATCTCCTATGCCAAAGCATTGAGTTGTCCACCATGGACGTATGATGCGTAGGGATTGCACCAGGCTTTACCTCTCGAGGGATCTCGAGAAGCTTACAACCCCCACCAGGCAGTGTACCTGATCGATGTAGTATAGTATAATGACAAGTACCGGGGGATTGATCGTTCAGCTAGGAATAGTGTCGCTAGGATTAGAAAACCTAAATACTAGTTCTAGAGATGAGAGATGATTCTTTTTTTATTTTTTTATTTTTTAGAAAGCAAGTAAATATCTCGGGTTTGAAGGATTTGAGCGGAATTAGTTGCTAGTCAACTAACCCAATACTAAGATGCAATCAAAATAAAATACTAAAATGAAAATAAACTAAATTAAACTAAGGTTGTGAGCAATAAGTGGAGAAATGTGTTTACTTAGATTTCACTACTCCCTAGATATCTTTTACACGTTAATTACTTGTTATAGTTGCGTGGATGACGGATTGTATTCCTTAATACCATTCACGGGGTGGCGTACTTAACTCCCCAATCCTATGAGTGCCTACTTCACTCCTATGTCGAGCCAGCTAAGAAGCTCCTAACATGTGTTCACTAGAATTTACTCATGCATTAAATACAACCAATAAAACCTAGTACACATCGGTTCATGTTTCCTAAGACGTTCAAGCATGTTACCAATTGGAGATCTACCAGTTTTCTTAAGCCTAACATTGAAATCATTCATCCCATACAACCATAAACAAGTAATCAACACATAATCAACATCTAGGTTTCATTAGATCTAAGCAAACACAAGATAAATCTAGCCTAGCATGTTGGAATCAAGACAAGCACAAGATATAGACAACCAACACATAGACATATTGATTGAATTAAAAGAATACTTATCTCAATAACACATGTAAGGGTTCAAGGGTTGAAAACCCTTGAAAAAGCTGTAAAATACCTATATGGTTCGGCCTTAGGGTTTCTACAAACTTGTTCCTCTCTAATGAATGAAAATTAGAAAACTATATATAGATATAAGAGGTTGACGGCGTCAAGAACAACCTTGTGACGCCGTCATCTCGCCGCCAAAATAATTCTCGGACTGCCTTGATCTACATCTGACGCCGTAATGTTATCCACTTTTGCAGGCCGTCACACATTTAACTCTTGACGCTCTACTTTGTGACGCCTTCATTTCTGTACTGGGTCGTCATGATCTTTACTCTTGACTCCGTCAGGATAGTACTCTTAACGCCGTCACACACTGTTCCCAGCTTGGAAAATTAAGTCTTTGGCGTTTTCTTCACTTTTATGCTCCAAAAACGTCCGAATTGCTTCCTTTTCCAAATTTCACTCCCAAAGTACCTAAAATCACAAAAGGAACGATTTAGGGCAATATTTGATCAAATAAATTCAATTCCGGGCTTAAATGACCCCCTAAAAGTGGTTCATTTTTCGCCTCATCATATACCCTTACACTTGAGATTTGCTCGTCCTCAAGCAAATGCGCTTTTATTCTAGTCAAAATACAAGTTAGGGGTCATTTAACACTAATATAAAAGTAATTACAACAAATAATTGTTCCACTAAAGACCAAAGACAAGCACGGAGGTCATATACTAGCACCTCACAAATAATGTTTAGATACTCACATCTTTCGGGTGTAATAATGTATAAATTACAATATGGAAACGGAAGATATCTCTCATTACCTGTCATAGCAAAATAGATTACCATAGGCTTGGGAAAGGATCAAACCTCCACCACATGGCGTAAGCACCTAGGATAAACTATCAAAGAGGTCTTTTAAAGGGTTGTAACGTTAGGTGTAGGGATATGAAATACACGGTTTTGTTGGATATAGGCAGTCTTTACTGGTGGCGAGTTTACAATCTTGGTTAATTACATGTACAATATGGCGTTGCTAAGCCAAGACTAGACTCGACTTAAGCTAATAAATGAAAAATAACAAAAACATAAAATAAACATAAAATGAAATGGGATGGTAGTCCGTATGTTTTTTCTCTTTTCCTTTTTCTATTTTTTTCTTTTCTTTTTCTTGATTTTTTTATTTTATTTTTTTTTTTTTTTGCATACTCTCTTACCCTACCATCCAAAATAATACATCATAGGGAATGGAAATTCCCCTTACACTTGAGTTTTTAAATACTTTACAATAAACTAATCTAATGACTCGAATTAAGAAAATCAAAACACTTGGAGTACTTTTAAGATTAATGTACATACGGGGGTAATAAATTATGTTCTTCCCCATTACTCCATAAAATAAGTACTTTACTCATGAGTCCCAATCGTCCCAAAACAATATGTACAATGATATGACTCGACTAAGCAACCATGTAATCAATTAGAAAGTTAACTTAGGGTTTAACAAATAACGATAATGCACTAAAAATGAGCGCATACACGGAAGGCTAAGGCGATTTGGGTGTACATTTAAGTGGGGTGTAACAAATTCTTCCTTTAAGTAAAATGCTTAAAGTTAGAAACGAAAAGATAGGCTCGGAGGGGTGTACTAGGGGTTTCGTGTACTAAAAATGAGTACAACGCTAAGATGTGGAAAAAATTAGTTGACTTAACTAGCCAAATAATATGACTTAAATGGTCAAGTAATTATGATACGGATTTTAACACAAGGGTGATCCTAATGCTTCTTATCATGTAGTAAATCCTACTACACGAATGTAGTCTCACTAGCGGTCTCGGGATGCATCACTAACGCAAGTTCTAGAATCTAAATGCTACCGGTACACTCATAAGCACTAATAGTGAATGCTTTTCCTATCAAATCTAAAGGCGAACCTCCCATATTTGGGTGGAAATTTTTTCTGAATAGTACGGTTATGTGCTAGTCATACAATCTCCTATCCATGAGACGCTTGCTATGGCTAAAGTTTCACTCCTAAATGTTGTAAAAAAATTTAAATTTGGCGCTAAAATCGCACTAACAAGTATTTCTCATAGTTTTATTACACATCTACTATTAAACAAACAAACTCAAGCGAAAGTGTATTTGTAAGGTATCATCATTTTACCCTCCCCTTACACTTAGGATGAACATTGTCCCCAATGTTCATGTAAAGAATGTAAAAGTGAATTAAGTAAAAAGAATGAAATCAAATACTCCCCTGATTCGCTCGGTATGGATAATAAGGTGGCCAGGTTAGATCTTCCTCCAAGAAAATGAACAATCAAAGCTTCCCTTCCATAATATAAATCATCTTCTTGTCATACATAACCTGTAAATCCTGAGAAAACAAACAAAGCAACCTCGCATAAAATCGGCGGCAATCTACATAAGTTACTAAATCCTAGAAAACAAAATAAGATATAATGCTTGTGGAATGAAGTTTGCAGATTTCCTGGAGATTATAAAACTTAATAATTCAACAAAAACTTTAAGACTCCGTTAGAAAAACAAAACTGGTAAAATTTCCAGATTTTTACACGTGACGCCGTCAAGAGCAAGCTCATGACGCCGTCAGAAGTGACCTACAGAAATTCTTATGTTAAGTTTCCGGAAAATTTCTGGAAAAACTTGGTCCTACTTCCTGGAAAATCCTGCAAAACTTCATTATGACTCAATACAAGCATTTGACTCTAACAGATACGAATATACATGTTCACTTAATATTGTGGAGAATCATGATCGGTTTGTTTCTTAAAAACATATTTGAGGCTTCCCCTTACACTTATCTTTGGCAAAAATACCTTTAGGTGGAGTTAAGACTAGGCCAAAACAACAAAGTAAAGTATTTCCACTTTTTAGTTTAGAAACATGATCTACCAACAATAAAAATAAAGCATGCATACGGGAGCAAATAACAAACAAACAAAATAAAAATCACACAAAATGAAGTATGTCACCATAAGCATATTCAATTATTTCTAATAAACGTAAACATAGAAAATTAAAATTGTTCAAGGCCAACAGAGGCCACATCCTACACTATGACAGTACCAATTGTTTCGAATTACATAACCATCAATAAATTGTTCAGAAATGACAGACATCAAGAGAGATCACTGGGGAGGAGGACCAAAATGGTAGTCATAGCCAGGAGGGAGGTGTCCTGTGTACCCGTAGGGAGGGTAGTCTGTCTCACGACCGGGGAATGGGTCAATCTGCAGGTGAGGCTCAAGCTGATCACGGGTGGAGAGGTGCTGCATCTGGCGGATGGTGTGATCATACATCCAATCAAAGCGCTGGTCAGTGGTGGTCCGCCATGCGTCCACCTGACCCATCCAGGCTCCCTGGTGTGCCTGCCAGTCTCCCCGACTCATGTGTCGGTAGTAGTCAGCTGTCCCCTCCTCATAACCCTCAAACTGATGCTGCTGGGGCGCTCCCTCATCATCATCCTCATCATCAGGTCCCCCTGCCTCATACCAGTTATAGGTCCCATTCCTCATCAGCATCACGATGCTCATCTGCCTAAGGGATTTAGCCCTCACTCCCCTACAAGCCCCACAGTCGCTCAAGTATCCCATGATCGGGGGAGTAAGAAGATTATAGGAACGAGCCAACCGGGTCACGAACATCCCCCCATACACCTTATCGATATCCCTCTCACCCACACTGGTCCTCAAATAACTAGCTACCCAAAATGGGATGTTGCAGTAAACATCCGCTGAAAAGATGGTGTACAGGTAGAAAAGATCTAAAGCAGTGACACGGTGAGTGGTGCCATGACGTCCTGACAGGCTGTACGTGATGCATCTGTGGACCAACCTAACCACGGGGTCCCTGATTGATGTTGCCCCAGTAGTCGAGGTGTAAACCCCGTCCCCAATGGTCGGCCAAAAAGTGACACACCTCATATCACTCCTCAAAGTCTCCCCATGCAACAACCTTTGCATAAAACCTCCATCAACAGCCTCCTCCCTAGTATACAACCCTATCCTCCAACCAAACTCAATAACCGAACATGATCGCACTTCCCCTCCTAACCTAAAATAGATAGTGGTGCCCCCCATGTCCATCCTAGCCTCAGCCTGATCAAAATGGAAGGTCGCAAAGAACTCCCTCGCCAACTCACTATACACCGTTTCTCTCATCCTAAACAACCTCTCCCATTGAGGACCCGCGAACCCATCACTGTGGATCCTCCCCAGAAACGCAGCCTCCAACCCTTGGGACCTAAGAAACTCCCAATCAATCACGGCCCCAGCATCAATGTGGTGATTACAAAGTTCCGCATACTTGGTGGTGGTGGCAACATTGTCAAATTCACCCCAACTATGGACCAATTCCCCATAGTTAACCCTTTGCGACCTAGAGGAGCTGCCACGATGTTGACGAGATCGCTTGCTCATTTTCCTGGAAAAAGATAGAGTGAACGGAAACAATTAGAACGAGAATTTTATTGATTTTTGCTGTCAGACACATCTGACGCCGTCAGTAGGAGGTCCTGACGCCATCAGACCTAGCAGAATCCGAACCATGTAATTACGAGGGAAAAATCAATTTTCAAACTCTTAACCCATTACCCAAATGCTCCTTTAATCAGAAAACATGGGTGGGGGGTCAAAACATCCGTGGCATGAAAGACTTTTCCTAAATTAACGCATGATTTAAGTGGGACAACATCATCAAAGGGTAACCCTATGAATACAAATCACCAAATGGATGGCATTACGATTTGTCAATAATGGGTCAAAAATGGGGTTTCGGATGAAAGGGATTTTCAAAATTGGTTGATCCTAAGGACAATTGATCGAAAAAGAGTGAAGAAAAACTACTTACCGAGTGGAGATTAGTTGCGGAAGATGTCGAATTGGAGGGTGGAGATTCGGAGTGAGAGCAGCAAATTGGGTGAGATTTGTGGGGTATGAGTTGAAAGTGATGGAGTTTGGGTTATTATTGCTGAACTAGCGAGGTGACGGCGTCAAGAGTTAATATCTGACGCCGTCAGATGCCCGTATAAGGTGTAAAATGGAGTAATTCAACATTTAGTCCCTGCACTTAGTGTGAATAGCAAAACACAAGTAAAACCATGAGTAGCTATTCCATTAGTGAAGTCCACCAGGGTCGAACGTTTCATTACTGTCACGGAAAGAGGTGTGGTTGTAGAAAGGGGTAGGCGAGGTTTTAGTTAAGTTGTAACCTACGCACGGGTCACCGGTGGGTACAAAGAGGTGTCGTTCCATAGATGGTCTCGAAACTGTGGTGTTTTTGAGGTGCAACCTCTTCACACCAGGTTTAAAACCAAAAGAACGTCTCTTGCACAAGTTTGGGAGCGTGGTTTGCATGCATCCAATGAAAATGTTATGAAATTGCGAATTATTCTCTTCCTAAGGATGCTCATAAAAGTGGGAGGTGATTGACGGTGAAGCACTTGGGGAAGATTTCTCGTTATCCTCTTGGTCACACACCAAAGGAGTTGAAACCTCGAAGACTTTTTCGATTTTTCTTGGTGCGGAATTTTCCTTAATCTTCTCTTTGATCCTTGATATGAATTGGTCTGCTAAATCCATAAAAGCATTGCGAGTACTTTCCATGCGTGCTTCTAGGTGCTGGATTTGTTTTTCCTGATTATTTATGAAGGTTACCATTATCCCTTCGAACTCCTCTTGCCGTGAACGTTCAGGAAAATTAGGGTTAATAACCACATTCCTATGTAAATTAGGGTTCCACACGGTCTCAGCAGCAGGTTTCTCAATCCTCATTAATTCTTTTACCTGCTTCTCGATACTTCCTAATAACTGCTCTTGGATGGCGTGTGCGTAGTCAAGTTTTCCCTTGCTTGGGAACATCGGGTCCTCCCATCCTTCTTCTTCGTATTGTGCCAACCCCTCAAGAACTTTCCAGCATTTGTCAATGCTAAGTCTGTTTAGCCTGCCCTGGGCTGCGTAATCTATAGCTCTCCTTGTTTGATAGTTAACTTTATCGTAAAAGATTTGAATCTGGAGCCATGGTTCAATGCCATGATGAGGGACTTTTCGGAGCAGGTCTTTATATCGAGTCCATGCTTCATAAAAGGTTTCACCTTGACGTTCTTGGAATATCAAGATGTCATTTCTAAGCTTAGTAGTTCTCCCCGGTGGGAAAAATTGAGCAAGGAAACGAGTGGTGAGATCATCCCATGTGGGGATGGATCCCGCGGGTAAACGCTCAAGCCATTGACTTGCTTGATCCCGTAGAGAGAATTGGAATAGGCGTAATCGGGTTGTCTCTCTAGTTGCAACATCTAGGTCTATGGAGTCTACAATTTTTAGGAAGTCCTTAAGATGTTGATTTGGATCTTCATAACGAAGTCCATGGAATGCACATCCGCTTTGCACCAACCGGATGGTGTCGGATCGCAAGGGGGTTACATTGGCTCCGGTGAGCTCAATGGTGTTTCGGTAGCCTTGGTGGCTAGGTTGGGAATACTCACCTAAGGTTCGGGGCCTAAGAGGTTCTAGTGGTGGGTTTTGTTGTGGTGGGATGATAGGTTCAAAGATGTTCCCATTGTCCATGATGTCGGGTGGTGAAGAGTTACAAACAAAAACACAAAGAAATAAGATAGAATAAAGAAAACCTAAAAAATAAAAATAAAATCTTGCTAGAAAGGAATCTAGCAAGTAGACCTAATAAAAAGAGATTCTAACCTAGACAATAACTATTCCCCGGGCTGCGGTGCCAAAAACTTGGTAGCGTAGGGATTGCACCAGGCTTTACCTCTCGAGGGATCTCGAGAAGCTTACAACCCCCACCAGGCAGTGTACCTGATCGATGTAGTATAGTATAATGACAAGTACCGGGGGATTGATCGTTCAGCTAGGAATAGTGTCGCTAGGATTAGAAAACCTAAATACTAGTTCTAGAGATGAGAGATGATTCTTTTTGTATTTTTATATTTTTTAGAAAGCAAGTAAATATCTCGGGTTTGAAGGATTTGAGCGAAATTAGTTACTAGTCAACTAACCCAATACTAAGATGCAATCAAAATAAAATACTAAAATGAAAATAAACTAAATTAAACTAAGGTTGTGAGCAATAAGTGGAGAAATGTGTTTACTTAGATTTCACTACTCCCTAGATATCTTTTACACGTTAATTACTTGTTATAGTTGCGTGGATGACGGATTGTATTCCTTAATACCATTCATGGGGTGGCGTACTTAACTCCCCAATCCTATGAGTGCCTACTTCACTCCTATGTCGAGCCGGCTAAGAAGCTCCTAACATGGGATCATTAGAATTTACTCATGCATTAAATACAACCAATAAAACCTAGTACACATCGGTTCATGTTTCCTAAGACGTTCAAGCATGTTACCAATTGGAGATCTACCAGTTTTCTTAAGCCTAACATTGAAATCATTCATCCAATACAATCATAAACAAGTAATCAACACATAATCAACATCTAGGTTTCATTAGATCTAAGCAAACACAAGATAAATCTAGCCTAGCATGGTAGAATCAAGACAAGCACAAGATATAGACAACCAACACATAGACATATTGATTGAATTAAAAGAATACTTATCTCAATAACACATGTAAGGGTTCAAGGGTTGAAAACCCTTGAAAAAGCTGTAAAATATCTATATGGTTCGGCCTTAGGGTTTCTCCAAACTTGTTCCTCTCTAATGAATGAAAATTAGAAAACTATATATAGATATAAGAGGCTGACGGCGTCAAGAACAACCTTGTGACGCCGTCATCTCGCCGCCAAAATAATTCTCGGACTGCCTTGATCTACATCTGACGCCGTCATGTTATCCACTTTTGCAGGCCGTCACACATTTAACTCTTGACGCTATACTTTGTGACGCCTTCATTTCTGTACTGGGTCGTCATGATCTTTACTCTTGACGCCGTCAGGATAGTACTCTTGACCCCGTCACACACTGTTCCCAGCTTAGAAAATTAAGTCTTTGGCGTTTTCTTCACTTTTATGCTCCAAAAACGTCCGAATTGCTTCCTTTTCCAGATTTCACTCCCAAAGTACCTAAAATCACAAAAGGAACGATTTAGGGCAATATTTGATCAAATAAATTCAATTCCGGGCTTAAATTACCCCCTAAAAGTGGTTCATTTTTCGCCTCATCAACGTAAGACATATGTGTTGCTTAGAGTTATCACCTAACTTGCATGTATATAAATTATTTCTCCTATGACCTTTAGCTAACACAACACCATTTTTACTAATGGTGCAATCTACCTTAGTAAATTTGACCTCACAATCATCATCACATAATTGACTCACACTAATCAAATTGAAACTTAGACCTCTAACATGCTCAACATTGGAGATTTTTATGGATTTATGAAGGACATTACCTTTGCCGACAATTTTGCCGTTAAGTTTGCTTCCAAAAATGACTTGATTGCCATCATACGCTGTGTATGATGTGAACTATCTTCTATTCCCGGTCATGTGTTTAGTGCAACCACTATCCACTACCCACATATCCGGTTGTAGATGACTTTTGAGGCAAACCTACAACAAAAGTACAATTCATGCCTTTGGTGCCCATTGTTTCTTGGGTCCATTTTGGTTAGCATTTAAAGTGCCCAAGTTAAACATTCTTGGGTCTTGAAGCAAGACACATAATTTCTCAATACCAAACTTAGAAAAGGCGGACCAAGGATTGTTTTGATAGTCATTTTGAGTTTGATAACTTGGTCTATAGTTATGATATGTTTGAGGTCTAAAGTAGTTTTGGTTTGAGTAGGAGTTGTCTCTCATTTGGTAATTGTTGTATTGGTATTTAGAAGACCTTTGACCATAGTTATAGAAATTTCTTCTTTGGTTATTATGAAAGGATGGTATTTGGTTGTTTGAGGTAGGAGATCTCACATTAGGTGTAGGCAAAGGTGGTCTATTATTTACTCGAGGTTGTGAGTATCCAAGTCCATTGCGAGAGCTTGAGTTAGAAGATTGTTTTCGATTTTTTCTTCTTGCAATGGAAGCTTGATTACCTCGAGTACTTACAAGAGGAGCTTGAGGAGTAATTGTTTAATTACATTGTTTAATGGAGGTCCAATTTTCCTCAGAGGCCTGGCGCGCTGATGGCGCGTTGACGCGTCAGCCGGCGCGTCAGCCCTGGGGATTTTTGGAGCCTCGTTTTCTTTAGCCTTTACAAATGTTATTGGTTTTGTTAGGCTTATAGGAGTGGTTGTACCTTGCTTAAAAAATCCAAGACCTCCCTTATCTTGAGACACCTTTTGTCGACTTATTAGTTCTTCTAAATCATTTATGCTCTTTTTATATTTTGAAAAGCTTAATGATTCTTTTTGAAGTTCCAAAACTTTTTCATTCAAAGAGTTAACCTCAAGTGTGAGTACTTCACAACTTTTACAAGGTTCAATCATCCCTTTGTAATGTTCTAGTGTTTTTACTTTACTTTCAAGTTCACAAACCCTTTCTTTAGATTTAACATTTTCCAATTCAAGAAGACGTTTTTCTTTGAGAGCTTTATCAAGGGTTTTTCTAAAATCATCATTAAACTTAACTAGTTCCTCATTCTCCTTTTGCAAATTGATAATATCAAAGTTATTAGAAGAAGAAGGGTTTAGAGATACCTCAAATTTTTCTTGGGCCATAAGACACGTAGCATCATTATTTGGTAGGTCTTCATCTTCACTATCACTCCATGCTCCTCCAACGAATACCTTGTTTACTCTCGGCTTGGGACATTCATTGATGAAATGACCTTTCTCACCGCAATTTTAACAACCCTGTGTGCGTCTTGAGCTTTCACCGACCTTGTTGTCACCACTTTGGTTTCCCCCAAAGTTCTTCCTTCCACCATTATCTCGGTTTCCAAACCGGTTTCTCCTACCAAGGTTACCACCTTTCCTAAAGAATCTCTGAAAGTTCTTGGCCATGAGATTATACTCTTCGTCATCCATATCATCTTCTTCATTGCTATCCTCTTGAACATCACTAGCTTGAGTACTAGTGACTTTAGCTTTAAGAGCCAAAGACTTAACCTTCTCCTTCTTGTCTTTGGTACTTGCCTTATCGTTCTCAAGAATCATCTCATAAACTTTGAGATTTCCAATGAGCTCGTCAAGAGGTAGTTCCGCCAAATTCTTGGCTTCTTCTATGGCCGTCACCTTTGGCCTCCACTTCACCGAAAGTGCTCGAAGAAACTTTCTCACATGGTTCTTGTTATAGAAGCTAGGATCAAGAGCCGTGAGACTAGTGATTATAGCATTGAACCTTGTGTACCCATTATCAATGGTTTCTTCATCCGAGATCGAGAACTTCTCATATTGTTGTATTAGTAGATCGATCTTGCAATCCTTTACTTGAGAGTTGCCTTGATGAGTGATGATGAGAGAGTGCCAAATTTCCTTGGCGGTCTTGCAAACATGAACCCTCTCGAATTCCCTTCGAGGTAGAGCATTATAGATCAACATCTTGGCTTCATCATTCTTACCAAGCTTTCTTCTTTCATCATCATTAAGATCCATATGTGGATTTTTCACCAACAACTTTGTTTCTGAGTCTTCTACCATGAACTCAAAGTTGCCATTTTGGATGATTTCCCACAAATCAAGATCTTTGGACCTAACATAGATCTCGAATCGGGTTTTCCAAAAGCAAAACCCATCGGTTTCTAGCAAAGGTGGTCTTTGCATAGAACACCCCTCAACATAGTTCTCTTGAGCCATGGATCAATACTCTACTTTACCAAAAACCTTAGTTAGGATTTTAGATTTTTGGAAAAGAAGTTTTTTACTTAAAATGACTTCTCGGGAAGACTTTAACGCTCAAAAACTTGAGTATACCGCTCTGATACCAATTGTAGAATCGTAGAGGGGGGTGAATACGGTTTCTTCAGCCTTTTAGATGTTTAAAAGCTTTAGGCCAAAAAGAAAACCAAGTGGTTGTACAAACAATCCAACAACCACTACTACAACCAAAGTATATAAAGCAAGTAAAGAACACAACAATATATATTGGTTCGGGATGGGGGGTTTATACCATCCGTACGTCCAGTTGCGAATCCGCGACTCTGATACTAGTCACTAGTATAATCCTTTCGGTGGACTACAAACCGTTACAATTCACTCCACCGATATTCACCAATATCGATGCTCACAAAGAAGGAGTTACTCACAAACGGTATTCCGCCCTCGGAAACCACCCAAAAGAATCTCACGATTCGACTTTACCTAAGGATCACAAAGATCTCTACCAAGACTTCCACCCGGAAGTATCAAACCCCAACTAGATCCCCAATGATCTAGACTTGGTCACCAAGACACAAGACTTCCCTTACAAACAATTGAATGAATAAATGAATGTTTGTTCAACCAAGTCCTAACCTAACCTAGAGACTCGATTGTAGTAGAAAGGGTATAAGAAAGAAGACCCTCGACACAATCACAAGAGTGGATTAGGTTCTTGTGATTCTTCCCTTGCAAATAGATGTGTTCTTCCAAAGATGTTAGTGTGATAAACAAGAACAAAAGATTAGAGATAGAGAGATTGAGAGATTTGAGAGTGTTTAGAGAGAAAGAATCTATAGAGAAAGAATAATGGCAAGGGGTGAGGAATACAATAGGCAAGGGTGGTATTTATAGGCCAAGAATCCAAACATGGGAAATTTTACTGAGGCCGGCGCGTCACCCGCGCGTCAGCGCGCGGGCAGCACGCCAGGCTTCTGTAAACTTTCCCAAGTGTTGGGTGTTTGGATCTTACAAATACCTATCCTCGCTAAACCCCCAATTTTATTTCACACTAAACCTTAACATTAATCATTCTAAGGTTTACTAACTCAAATAGCCAATTCGCAAAATCATTTGTGAAGTGTTTAAAAAGAAACCAAATTACCAAGGGTTTAAAGTGTAGATAGGGTAATTTGGAAGGGGTAGAAGTGTATCTCCTCACATGGCATAGAAAAGAGAGAAAGAATATGCCAAGGAATATTCCAATGCTTGGGGGGAAGAGTGTGATGGAGGGTTGAGATGAAATGGTTTGAATTGGATGGCTAGGATCAAAGGGAGCCTCCCTTGGTTTTCAAACAATTTGGCATGTGGAGAAATGTGGATGGATGAGATGATCTCATTTGGAATGGATGGCTAAGATCAAGTATGCCTAGGTTAGGGTTGAAGAGGATATTCCAAGGAATATGCTTTGCTTGGGGGGGAAAGGATAAATGAAGGGTTGAGATGGTTTCATTTGAATTGGATGGATGATATTAAAGGGAGCCGCTTTTGCTTGGGGGGAAAGGTTAGATCAATGGTTGAGATTGTTTTGGTTTGAATTTAATGGCTATGATCAAACACATGTGGTGGTATAGGGAAGAGGGATTGGATGGATGGTTGAGATGTGTTTGACTTGAATTCAATGGCTAGGATGAAACCCATGTGATGATATAGAGATGAGAGGTTGAATGGATGGTTGTGATGTGTTGTAATTTGAAATCAATGGCTAGGATGAGATGAGCCATATTAGGGTTTCCAACAATTGGCATGTGTTGAAAATGAAGGGTTGAGATGTGTTGTAAGGGAATGAATGGTTTAGATGTAGTGTGTAAGGGAATATGTAAGAGTGTAAGAGATTTTGTAAGAGAATATTTGATTTGGATATGATTGGATATGATTGGTTTTGTCTTATGCATAAATGAGATTAAGAGAGGATTAAGACATAATCTAATTGTCATTAAGAAGAAAAGGTTTGGACAATTAAGATTATAAGTTGAGAAAATCATAGGTTACTTATAAGTTCAAGTAACACAATGTCGAGAATCCATAGTTTCATATCTCGTGACTTTTCACGACTCGACGTTCTCAACTAATACCTTGGTTCAAACAAGTTAAGTGTTTTGCCTTGATGTAAAGCATAACCCAATTGGGAAAGGATGCGTTTACGCAAAGTGACCTTTGACTTAGTTTGACCAATAAGGGAGTAAACCCATTACGTAATTAGAGAAGACGTAAGCACGGGATATGAGCATATGGATGCTTCAACACGATGTTACGTGAAATATATAAGCTCCCTAAGTTTAGAAAAGCCTTGGCTAGAGGCGATAGCTAGAAAACATGACTTTGCGTTTTCCCGTAAATGGGTGTATTAAAAATGGGATTTCTCAAATCTCAAAACTCGTTTCGAGTGTTCTCAATTAAGCACATAACATATTTATACCTGTTTTGAAAGATCCATATTTTCCGGGTAAGGGGAAAGCCGACTTTCAAAATTCGCCCGGAACCATACAGACTCCTGGCGCGTCACCCGCGCGTTGACGCGCGGGCAGCGCGCCAGGAGCAGACATTGGCTCCGGCAATTTTGAGCTAACGTTTGTTATTTTATGTGTTTCGATGGTTTATTTGTCATCATTAAAACATAAAGAGATCTTGATCATGTTGCCTCAACAAAGAGGTTCATCTTTATGTTGTTTAAACATCAAGATGTCATATGGAGTGGGTGAATTTCGTGGTTGGTAGTATGGTGGATTCACGTTCTCCATAATGGTGAACGGAAGAGTTAATGGAAAGGTTTTAACGAACAAAGACACAAAGAAAAAGATAGACTAAAGAAATCTAATAAAAAGAAAATAAAAATCTCACTTGATATGAATCTTGTGAGTAGACCTAAATGAGATAGAAATCAAACCTAAGCAATAACTATTCCCCGGTAACGGTGCCAAAAACTTGATGCGTGGTTTTGCAACCTTGCAAAAGGTTTTTCTTCTCAAGGGATCTTAAGAAGCTTGCAATCCCTACCAGGCAGTGTACCTGACCGATGTAGTATAGTGAGTGGCAAGTACCGGGGGATTGATCGTTCTTTAGGGGAATAGTGTCGTTATGATTGAAAACTACGGAACTAGGTCTAAAGGTGAGGGATGACTCTTTTTGTATTTTTATATTTTTATGAAAGCAAGTAAAATATCTCAGGTATTGGAAGAGTGGGCGGAATTAATTGCTAGTCAACTAACCCAAAATAAATACTAATGCAAATAAAATTAAATAACAAGAAAAGTAAATGTGGTGAACTTCTTATAGTGAGAAAATGTGTTTACTTAGATTTCACTACTCCCTAGCTATCTCTTATTAATTAATTGATTTGTTATAATTGTTTGGATGAAGGGTTGCTTTCCTTAATACCAGTCGTGGGGGAGTGTACGTCCTTCCCCAACTCTATAAGCTTTTATCTCTTCCTATGACGACACGTTTAGTATCCTATCATGGCCTCCTTAATAGTCACTTATGCATTAAAAACAACCAATAACATCGGTGACAGCCGAATACGTTTCTCAAGACGTTCAAGCCAGTTAGCATATAGGAGTTCGACCAGTTTTCTCGAGCCTAACGTGAAATAATCACCCGATACAATCAAACAAACCAACAATCAATAATTAATAACTAGGTTTCATTAGATCTAAGCAAACACTAAAAAACCTAAGCTAGCATGTTAAAAGAAAGACAAGCATAAAAGATAATCAAACAACACATAGACATATTGAATGATTAAAAGATTAACTTATCTTTAATTGAACATGGATGAAAGAAGGATATGAAACCCTTACAATAGCTGTAAAATTCGGCTAGGGTTTGTTGTACAAAAGTTCCACACTAATGAATGAAAAATTCAAAACTATATATAGATATACAAGGGTGACGGCGTCAGCTTTTGGATCCTAACGCCGTCAAGTCGCCGTCATTAGGGTTTATTGACGCCAGATTAATCTTCTTGACTCCGTTGTCTTCTGGGCCGTCTCTCTTTATGGTAATACGTGACGGCCTTCTCGAAATATAACGTGACGCCGTCATGTTGTAATCATCAAATTCTTCTCTGGCGCGTCAAGTGCAAATAGTTATCCTCCTCTTGATTCATCAAATGACGGCATCACCTTGTGACATCTGATGCCATCAGGTACTGTTTCCAGCATGGTTTATTGACTTTGTCGTTTTCATCACTTTTAACTCCAAAAACGTCCAAAATGCTCCATTTTCCAGAATTCTCGTCCAACGTACCTAAAATGACAAAAGGAATGATTTGAGGTAATATTTGACCATAATATCACAATTTAGAGTTTAAATGACCCCCCTAAAAGCATAACAAATATTTCCTTATCAATCACATAGTTATTATACCTAAACTGCCTACCTCGCTTCTCTTATTAAAACATAAACTAAACTACTAATGTTTTCTGCTTATTTCTAATACAATACATATGATAATAACACTTATATGATGAATACTAACAATCCCCCCCACCCTAAGGGTTGATTATTCAGGTCTTGGCTCAAAATTGTTTAGCCTTGGTCTTGCACCCATGTACATTTCCCAAATCCTTATTTGATATCGAAACTTGATATGCTTAAGGATATGACTTTTAAACATTATATAGTTATCTAGCTCATTAGGAAGAAGTTTGTTCACATCATAACTAGTCTCGTTGTCTCTGATTCTCCTGTATATCTTGTCATGCACCTTTTTCTACTTTGAATAGCAGAACTTTGGAATTTCATCAATTGTGAAGACTCGTTTTTCTCCTTTGCTGTTTTTGTACACATATTCGACCACTGGATCTGATATTTACCGTGTAAGAGTCATAGTTTTCACTTCATTCGAACTCGATGATAGGTGCGTTGAGATGGACATGCCATTGGTAACTTTCGATACCTAATAGTCTTGTACTCTTCCCAAAATTACACTTGCATGAATAAAAACCAATAATGAGTCAAGTAGACGTGTGTTGAAGTGTTCCAACTTCTTATGCACACACAATAGAAACAAATCTTCAGTGTAATTCCGGTTGAGATACTTAAAGTCCGATTCGGCGAATTCGTGTGCACTTTCGTCTTCTCTAACCACAACAATCTTTGTAATGTATGAATATCCCGATATACATGTGCTTTCAACATTCAACACTTCCTTGATTTTGTAGATAGAATTCAAGTTTCTCCGTTCAGATTGATGAGTCTTTGTTTTACTTTGTATGTAAGCTTCCTTCGGTTATCATACCAGTGTGAAATAGATAATCTGGCTTCTTCATTGAACCTCTTCCACTTGACTACTCTCCTAACCCATTTATCGATGATACTTTCTTCAATATCATCTTCTGTGAATTCTGTAGGGGCAATGTGAAGATGGATAGCACATAAGACTTCTCAGTAGTGTTACCATACTTACGATATACAAGATCATAGTTGAGAAACTTTGGAGCTGTTTTATTAGATCAACCGTAGAAGACTCGATCTTTGTTTCGTGACTCGTATGGATCAAGTAGGTTTTCTTTGCTATCTTCCCAATATACCGTTGAGTTCATGTATTTTCTATTTCCTTGGTATGATATTCGTACTCCAAGCTACTTTCACACCAGTCTCTTAGCAGTAATTACCGTCTATTCCATTATGTGAAAGTCTTCAATTGTTGGAAGCTTGTCCCACTTCCTCATTTCACGGTATTCTTTCTTGAATTTCTCAGATGGGTCAAGTCGAATTTCGCCTTCTTCCACTTCATACCAATCAAATCTTCGTATGAAGAATCCTCATCTCTACCCAAAATTTCTTCATCATGTAATAACCTTTCAAGTTCTGCATCGTCTTGTTGTTGTTGAGTAGGGGATGATGGTTGTTGTTGAGGGGTTGTTTTGTTACCGGCTGACAATGATTCTCTGATATTTGTGCATCTGTTCGTATTCTCCCCTCAGGATTACCACTGTTGGGGTCATCCTGGGGTTTTCTGCAAATGGTTATGTCTCTACAGGTTGTTGGTGTAACTCGTGTACGTTCGGCCCTCTTCTTTAACACTTCGAACAATTCTAGATCCTCAACTTATAGTGATGGATTGGTGATCATGTAAGCATACAAGTTGTTTCTTTTCTCCGTTAAAACTTCACTTGTATAATTCCGCTCATATGATTATGGACAGCAGCATCTAAGACCGTTCTGACGCCTTCTTGCAACTTGTCGAATTGGTCACATGTAATGAATGTTTTATCCATGGCACAGTGAATTTGTTCAATTTGAGCATTTGTGAAATACGAATGAGGAGGTGGTAGTGGTGGTGAGTGTGATGTAGGTGGCAGTGTTGTAGGTTGAGGTTACTGAAGTGATGCGGTAGTAGTGGCAGCAACAAATTCCATCAGTACCTGTGCGGAACCTGAAAGGTTATGTAGAAACTAGAATAGGGGTTGAATTGTTTCACCATTTTTAATTACGTTTTAAGACTTTTAAAACCTTTTATTCTTTTTGAAAATCGTTTTTTCGAAGTTATGTGATATAAATCATCAATTTATATGAACATAATAGATATGCACAATGAAAACAAATATATGAATGAGAGAAAGATAAAGAGGTAGAACGATAAAACCAATACACATAGATTGATAGTGATTCGGCTACGAAGCTCCATCTTCGCCTTACTCTACTCCTCACTATCACACTCGAGAGTTCACAATCACTATGTTAACAAACTCCCTTCATGCGGAGAAAACCATACACCTTCGCTTACACCAATTTCCGACACTAAGCGGAATGTCGAGTTCTAATCCTAACTAGAGCCAATCTACACACCAATTCATAACACTACACGGACATACACTTTGTCCACTTGGACTTCCACACAATCCAAGTCTACACACAACACTTCACGGACTTTCACCTTGTCCCAATCTACACACAATATTACATGGACTTACACCTTGTCCAAATCTAAGTTAAAACAAGTGAATTAAAAAAGGTATACGAAGAAGCATGCATGCATTCTTCGTATCATAAAAACATTTTCTTAACTTAAGTCTACTATCGTTTTAATCATTTATGTGTTCAAAAGTCCAATTTATTCTAATATACAACCTGATGTGGATATAAAATAAAATTAAGAACAACAAAAGTAACATGCATACAATTAACTTTTAAGTGTTTACATAACTAGAGTAGGTGCACCTTTATCGCGGAAAAACATTAAAGGTCATCCAAACCTAGATTGACACCCTCAAAAGGTTATAAAAACCCTAAGTATTTTAATCATTAATACAACAATGTAATAGCACGTTTTGTCCTGAGAAAAGATTAAAGGATGACCAAACCCTAGACCATCTTGGTTAAAAACTAAGTGATTCAGTCATTAATAAAATAGCGCAAAACTCTAATTTTGAATTAAAGGTTAATCAAACCAATGTACTTACATGTTTTTCGCGGGAGCAATTTACTATATAAAACCAAACCCAATGCGTTTAAAACAATGCAGGACATTAGTTTAAGTAAATCATATTTCAATATTATTAGTTTCATGTATTTCCAAAATCCATTTGCAAATTATACATAACGCAATGAAAAATAAAATGCAAATAAATGAAACAAACAACAAGCAACATATTATGACACGAAAAAACAAAACCGATGAATTCCTATATTCACGTCCATGAGCCATTATGAAACCCGAGAGGTCAACTAAGGGTCAAACCATAATAACCAAACGTAGGGCTCTTACTTGTATTTAGACTTGTTACAAAACAAGTAGAACCCTTAAAGCCTTGATTTTCATCATGCTGTTTGAGCGAAAATGTCCACTTGAGGGCCCGAAAAGTCCAATAAGGAGTCTTCCCCACTCAGAGTGTCAAACTACAAAGTTGTAGCCCTTTGAGTCGTGTACATGTCCATCGAGTTTCGCGGCCTAACTCCCTTTAGAACTCCAGGATATGGATGGAAAAAGCACCCGAAACCGACGAAGAAAACCGAAACCCGAACCGGTTGGGTCGGGTTCGGGGGCGGTTGTCGGGTTTGGATGCAGGTTTTGGTATCAATAATTTTTTTAGTCGGATACGGGTTCAAGTAATACCCGCCCAATTACCCGTACCCGTATCCATTTACCCGAGTCTGTACCCGCTTTATTGATATAATTAACTAGAATACTAGCAGGGTACCCGCGCGTTGCGGCGGGGGGTACCCTGAAATAATATTTTTCAGTGAATCATGTATTTTAGTTATTATGTTCTTTTTGACAATAAATTTACGGATATCAAGAATTTCATATGACATAATTCAACTCCTTAACTAAGGAATTTATTTCGTCTTTTTTAGTCCTTTTTAAAGCCATTCGTATAACATGATAAACCCGTTTGGCTCGTGCCCGTTTAGCCCGTCCCGTTCGGGTTCGAGCCCGTTTAGCCCGTGTAAATTAATTTATATGCTAAAAAGGGTAGTTTAGGTAATTTCACTTGTCCTTTTGTTTCTCCATAAAAACCGTGCCTTCAACTCCATCATTTATTTGGTAAACAAAACTCCATCAATTATAAAACCTAATCTCCTCATTCATCTCTTTATAAGCTGCCGTTTTTCCTTCTTCACCTGCTACAACAGTTGTTCTCCCTAATGAAGACTCTTTCCTCTATACTCGCAACCAATTGTTATGTATATTAAAGAAACTATTGTCTCCGGATTTGTGTAGTTGTTGTCATCATCAACTGAATATGTAAAACCCAAAATTTTGAAAAGTGTAAAATGACCAAATTACCCCTACTTATAAAAAAATTACATAAAAGGTTTAATTATCTTGTGTAAATTAAAATCATGCATATAGTACTTGAAAACATTATAACCTAAAGTTTAAAATAAGTTTATACCTAATTATGATTACCTAAACTAGTTAATTTCACAAAATAATATTTATTTGTTTTACTTAATTAAAAAATCGATTCCTACCTTATATAACATGAAGAGTTTCGTATGTATTAAACCAAATGCCACCAATTCAGCAATTTGTGATATAATACCATATATACATATCCAATTTACCCTATTTGACAAACCCCTAAACCGTTTATTTCATTCATAAAATAACGAATAAACACAAACCCTAAAAACAACTCTAAATTCACTATTGGCGGCTAGAAAAATTCTGGGCACTTGGGAGCATTTTTCTGGGACATCTTTTAACATAGTTAGGCTGGGAAAAATAAGGGTCGTGGTGTCAAAAGCCTTGTTCGATCGCTGGGTTGTGTTTTGCTCGTGTTATTCAACCGGGTGTTCTGAAAATCGATTCTGCTATTCCACATGTTCATAAATCATCCTGGTATTTTTATGTCGCTCTTTACATCATATAACATCTAAATAAAATGATAAACGTGAAACTTGCAGGCTATATATCTCATACATGATTTTTTTAAGCTTAAAACCCTATTTCGGCTTTTAATTCATAGGAGGCTGTAAATAATTTTTGTATGGCTCGAACCAAATTTATAATTGATACATAGTGTTAATACAATCCTAAGAAAATGGGTAACATGATAATCGAAGATTATATTTTCTGTATTCGAGTTTTGTTTAGAATCGGGTTTTGGAAATTGAATACAAAGGAGATAATTATGATCGGGGCAAGGATTAAGGTTTATATGATTTTATTGTGTTTTAGTTACTGATTATAATCTTTTAATGATGATTAAATGATTTGGTAAAATTTGTTTAGGGTTTATCAGATTTAAAATGCAAACTGTGTGGAATTATAAATGTAGGGGTGTGTTTTGTAAATAATCAAACTTAATGGTTGTTTTTGTACTTCATTCTAAGACTTGGGGAATCTGTAAAAATTATAAAACCAGGGGGTTTAATGTAATTTTTAAAAGTATAAGGTTTAAAATGTTTTAAATGGTTAATTATATAAATAAATGTATATGTTTTGTAAATAATTAAATAGAGGGTGTAAATGGTAAATTTGGGAAACTTGAAGGTTGTTCTGTACTTAAAATGTATTAAAGGGTATAATATGCAAGTTTGGTAAATTATATGGTTTACTTGTAATTTCTAATAATTATAAGGTATAAACTGTAATTATTTAATTTAAGGGACTAATCTTGTAAATTTGGAAGGTTAAGGGTTGTGTTATATAAATATAATATTAAAGAGGCTGATTATGTTATTTTGGAATAAATAGTGGCTTAAGGTGTTAAATAGAAATTAATATGGTTATATGTGTAATTTAAATATTAATAAAGGACTTATTTGTAATTATTGTAACTAAAGGATATAAAGTGTAATTTTGGCATACTTGGCTGATGTGAATTGTATATATGTGTTATTATGTGTATATTTTCACTTTTAACCCTTAACTTACTTATTTGACGCGTTTAACCCTAAATTATATAAATTCACATTTCGAAACCCAAATCTTGGAAAACATGTATTAAATAAAATCCGTATCGTATATAACTCCGAAAACTTGTTAAAATGATAAAACTAATCATATTGGATATGTCTATAATTGGAAACTTGCTAATTTTGGAATCCTGCTATTTATGGAAATCTCCTATTTTTGGAAAACCTTCTAAATAAGGAAAGTTACTAAAATTAGAAAGTCTTCTAAAATGTTTGAACTACTTAAAGTGGAAACTTACTAAATATGGAAAGTTACCTAAAATAGAAAGTTACTAAATATGGAAAGCTGCTAAATATGGAAACTTTCTAAAAATCGAAAGGTAACTAAAAGAGGTAACTTATACAATTTGAACTCGTCATAATTCGTATGCACTTTCTTCTAGGTCCGGTGAAGCGGGAGTGATCTTACTCCTTTTGTTTGATCTTGGTTATGTTTGATTCGGCGAAGGTACAGATATTCTGACCTTTTTAGTAAAGGTTTCGTATGACTTACCATTCCTCTCTTTTTGACTACAATGTTTAATCTTATCATTGATCCTGAGCCTTATTGTTAGGCTTTCTTATTTCATCTATCTCGTTGATAATTGAGCCCTTTGACATTTGATCTGCCATTGATATTTGAATCTTTGATTTGTGTGAACCTTTGTACTTTGGCCCTGAGGTTGATGCACTTCGTGGTATTGGGACCCTATTGGTATTTGTTTGAACCCTCATGGTATAATATTTACACAACTTGATTATTAACCTTTTGAACCTTAACATTTGGAACCTTGAAACTGTGAAAACTCTTTTAAGATATTTTATCCAGAGATGAAAACCTTTTCTTATTATTACCTGGAAAAGTTAAAAGAGAAACTATTTTATTACGATGCTTCTAATATGATTTAATACCATCTTTACATAAGAATTTATAATTTCATGAAGACTACTTTTAAAGGATACTTTGCGAAAACCTTCATTAAAGATTACTTTTATAAATGTTGTCTTTTAGGAGACTCCTTCCTAAATGAACCTTTGTTATAAACCTTTTAATTGGATTATACAATGAACTTACAAAAAAAAAAAAAAAAAAAAAAAAAAAAAAAAAAGAAAAAAAAAATTGATATGAACCAGCTAAATTGAACTTCTGCTTTAAACTTTCATTATGACCCTTTGATTATGAACCATGGGATATTGGATCTTGGGATATTGAACCTTATTGATTGGAACCTTGACATTGGCACTTATACTACAGGAACCTTAATATTGAACTCTGGATTTGAACCTTGATTATTGACCATGATATTGATATTGACATTGATTTGAACTCTAGTTACCTTTGACCCTTCAGTATTTACCCAGACATTATTTTGTTCCCAGTTATGGGGGGTCCATGACCATAGTATTGATGCACCAATGTTATAACTCTAGTGTGATTGGAGAGATGTACCACACCGTCCCCTTTTGATATGATATGCGCGCTTTATGATTTTTATGGCCACTATGATTTGTTTGCGGGGGCGTATGGATGCATCCTAGATTTGTTTGTTTGTTTGTTTGAGGCTACTACTATTGATGACATGGATATATATATATATATATATATATATATATATATATATATATATATGCTGCATTTGTTTGGTGATTGGGCATGCGTGCATTTCAGCCCCTCACATTTTGGGAGCTAGCTACTCCATGGATTACTTGAGGATTCCCCTCCTACTACATTTGGTATTCCGAGGTCTCCCCTCCGAATACATTGACTATGAAGACGCGATATGGTTTGTTTGGATATTTGTTTGGCCTGGGGTAAATATACTGATACCTACACCTTATACCTTATACACTCACCTTATACCTTAACCGTTTATCCTACTCCTTTGTCTTACAATTCATGTGATCTCTCTCACTCTATTTATTGTATCTCTTTTGTATCGCTTTCCTTATTATTTCTGCATTGTTACCTGTATATCTGTTCACCGAGCTTTGTAAGCTCAGCCGCATTTCTTTTCTCCTGTGGCAGGTTTAGTAGGAAGCTGGGTTATGGATGAAGGTTTTGCTTTTGGGCTTAGAAGACTTCACCCTGTTAGATACTTGCTGGACTTAGAGATGTTTAGAAGCTGTTATGTTGGGCTTAGTATCTTATGATTTGGGCTTAGTATTATTGTTGCCCCTTTTGTACCTTGTACTTTGTTTTGTTTTCCCTTGTAACCCTTTGTAAGCTTTGTATTAGAATTGTATCTCCCTTTCACTTGTGTTCTGATTTGACTCCATAATGTTATACTTTAGCCCTTCTTGGGTTGGGGTGTACCAATTATGGTATCAGAGACAGGTTTGGATCGGCGGATTCAACACCCGTAGAGCTTAGGCTATGACCTGTGAGTTTTGGACCATTATGCTTCCACTGTAAGAACATAGGAGACCACTTTGAAGATTTGCTTTAAGATTCCCCTGCATGAACTTAAGTTTGACCAGTAAGGAATGGGTAGACTTTAATTTTTTGCTTATGTATCTTGGCTTCCGCATTACTCTGATTCGTGCCTTACGTTTAGCTATGCCTTTTTGAAATCCTCCTTTTTGGATTTAGAAATCTTTTCACCACCTAAGTTTACCACCAGTATTTTTGAAGGCATTGAAGATTGCGTGGTAATGCAAACACTATTTTGATTTTATCTTTGATCTCTAACCTAATTCCTAATCCTTTTGATATATCTTTGGGCATTTTGAGAATCTTCCTGATGATGATGTATTCGATGCACTCTATGATCACCTCTTGCTTTTGGTAATCATTTGTAAGTTTCCCGACGTTATTTGATTTTGTTTTGTACATTTTTGTTCCCATGAGAAGTTTGGTGGTGTTTAACCACGAGTATAAGAGTAATTCCTTCCACTTTGAATGATAAGGGTTGTTATGTTAACATGTCCTTCTTTGGATAGTCAACTTCAATTTGATTCTGATATGAATTGGTTTCTTAAGCATTCAAAATGCTGACGACTGTTCTACCATGTCTTACCTTTGGTGTTTTGAACTATTTTGAACTCCCTACTACGATTACCGATTGTTAAATTTTGATATCACTTTTACTCTGGAGACTCGTATGTTACTTTCGCGGTTATGAAGTTCTCTTACACCTATTTTGTACACCGAGGAATGAACCTTATCTTGAGAATTATTTTGGCACCCTGAGTTTTCCCGGATATTATTCCTGTTGAACCACCAAGGTTTCTAGCAGAAGACGGAGTTGAATAGAAACCGAAGATGACAACCACGGTGACTACCCTGAAGAGTTGGAGACATTCCTCGCAAGACGGAAGAGTGGATGAACAGAACGCAGGAACCTGGTCAAGACAGCGAACCTGGAGCTGATGAAGAGCATACAGTCTTACTTCCCTATTCATCTTGGTTGTACTAAGAAGAATTGAGAGTGGAAGCAGACTGGAGGATGAGGAGATTGCAGATCGTACCAGAGATTCACTTTACTCAGTCACACTCCAAGAAGAACTGCAGAAGGCTTGAGGAAATAAAACTCAAGTTAATGATTCCGTTTCCCTCTCAGATTGGAAGACGGACGAAGACTGATTATTTGGACATAAGAAGATTTTGAGAGGAAGAATTTCTTAAAGAACTTTATGATGGAAGAATTGATGACTTGGCGACATGTTTATTTCTAATGATGATTGTTTGACTCTGTTACGTCTTTTCGAGCTTCATTTTTTTTGCCGACATCGTTTGTTATTGATCTTTGAATAGGACTAACCCAGGAGTTAGTGGGACTGTTAGGTGGATTTGTAGAATTGTTTCACTGATTGAGACAAAGTATGACCATCATGAGGGCATATTTATATGATGCTAGTATTATGACGTCTGGCCAGCGTGATAATACTTACATCATATAACGTGCGCTTGTTATATTCATAGGATGTCTTGAGAAGTGCCTTAGATGAGACTTAGACCTCTGTCTTTGTTTGCGACTATCTGCGAATAGTGAGACTTTAGGATTTGGGAATTGTTGGATAACCTTTCTGAGAAACCGCAGCTACCTTGATCGACAAGATCGAGTCATAAGAAACTAGTCTTTACGTTTTCGTTCACTGTCCGTTGTGTTTCCGTTTTTTTTTTTTTTTTTTTTTTTTTACCTTTCAAATTTCGAGGACGAAAATTTTCTTTTAGAGGGGAGAGTTGTAAAACCCAAAATTTTGAAAAGTGTAAAATGACCAAATTACCCCTACTTAAAAAAAATTACATAAAAGGTTTAATTATCTTATGTAAATTAAAATCATGCATATAATACTTGAAAACATTATAACCTAAAGTTTAAAATAAGTTTATACCTAATTATGATTACCTAAACTAATTAATTTCATAAAATAATATTTATTTGTTTTACTTAATTAAAACATCGATTCCTACCTTATCTTAACTACATATAAAGAGAAAATGGTCAAAGTTGAAAATGTTGAATGTTGAATGTTGAATGTTGAAAGTCAAGTGTGAGAGAAACTTCAAGAATGCAGGAAAGGAAGTATTGAAAGGCTAAAAGGAATGGCTGAATCTAACAAAGGAAAGTACTGAATCAGTAATTAACCAACTTAAAAACAACTAATCAGTTACAATTGTGCAATTAATTCAACGCATTCAATCCATGCCCTCCGATTCAAAAACACACCATTCATATTATCAAAGATTCAAAAACACACCATTCAATCCATGTGATTCATGTAAAAGATTGAAACTTTTTATCTGTTGGGTTTTCCGGTGAACCTTTCGCCGTCTTCTTCACTCCGATCACCACTAGTAAGTCTCGTCATATCTTTTTTTAAGTTTTAATGAATTTTCAATTATTTGACTTTAAAGTTATACCCTTTAGAGCTTTTATATAAAAGATTTAAACTTTTTGATATGTGGGGTTTTGATTTTGCATGTGTGAATTTTTTTGAGGTTTGGAGCTATGAGGGTGAATATGCCTCTGACTGTGGTATGGAAAATGCACCGGCGGCCAGAACTCAAGCTGATGTATATGTACTTTTTTTTCAACTATATGGTGTAATTTCTTTGTGTATCCATATTTACATTCATAAAATTTTATTAGTATAAATGGGGTGTTTGGATTAGCTTTCTAAAGTGACTATCTTCTTGAGCATAAGTGTTTTTAGTGTTAAGTGAGCGAATAAGTATGTTCCTTTAAACTCTCAAATTCGATTTGACCAGAAAAATAATAGCATTAGGTTTTGGCATAATTTCGGCATATTACATAAGCTAGAAGTATTCAATGGCAGGCTTAAATATGCATGTCTGCTTAGAAAAAAGAGACAGGTGAGCATTTCAATAAGCATTAAAAAACAGCCTCAAAGGATATAAGTTGTTTTTATAAGTGATGTGTGGGAATTGCACCAGGCTTTACCTCTCAAAGGATCTTGAGAAGCTTACAACCCCCACCAGGCAGTGTACCTGATCGTTGTAGTATAGTATAGTGACAAGTACCGGGGGATTGATCGTTCAGCTAGGAATAGTGTCGCTAGGATTAGAAAACCTAAATATTAGTTCTAAAGATTAAGGATGATTATTTTTGTATTTTTATATTTTTTAGAAAGCAAGTAAAAATCTCGGGTTTTGAAGGATTTGGGCGGAATTAGTTGCTAGTCAACTAACCCAATACTAAAGATGCAATCAAAATAAAATACTAGAAATGAAAATAAACTAAATTAAACTTAGGTTGTGAGCAACAAGTGGAGAAATGTGTTTACTTAGATTTCACTACTCCCTAGATATTTTTTACACGTTAATTACTTGTTATAGTTGCGTGGATGACGGATTGTATTCCTTAATACCATTCATGGGGTGGCGCACTTAACTCCCCAATCCTATGAGTGCCTACTTCACTCCTATATCGAGCCGGCTAAGAAGCTCCTAACATGGGATCATTAGAATTTACTCATGTATTAAATACAACCAATAAAACTAAGTGCACATCGGTTCATGTTTCCTAAGACGTTCAAGCATGTTACCATTTGGAGATCTGCCAGTTTTCTTAAGCCTAACATCGAAATCATTCTTCCAATATAACCATAAACAAGTAATCAACACATAATCAACATCTAGGTTTCATTAGATCTAAGCAAACACAAGATAAATCTAGCCTAGCATGGTGGAATTAAGACAAGCACAAGATATAGACAACCAACACATAGACATATTGATTGAATTAGAATAACACTTATCTCAATTACACATGTAAGGGTTCAAGGGCTGAAAACCCTTGAAAAACCTGTAAAAATCGTATATGGTTCGGCCTTAGGGTTTCTCCAAACTTGTTCCGCTTAATGAATGAAAATTAGGAAACTATATATAGGAAATTGAGGTTGACGGCGTCAAGACCAAATAGGTGACGCCGTCATCACGCCGCCAAAAGAATTCTCGGACTGCCTTGATCTACATCTGACGCCGTCACGTTATATATTTTTCCAGGCCGTCACGTATTTAACTCTTGACGTTCTTCCTTGTGACGCCTTCATTTCTGTACTGGGCCGTCATGAAATTTACTCTTGACGCCGTCAAATTGTTGCTCTTGACGCCGTCACCTACTGTTCCCAGCTTGGAAAATTAAGTCTTTGGCGTTTTCTTCATTTTTATGCTCCAAAAACGTCCGAATTGCTTCCTTTTCCAGATTTCACTCCCAAAGTACCTAAAATCACAAAAGGAACGATTTAGAGCAATATTTGATCAAATAAATTCAATTCCGGGCTTAAATGACCCCCTAAAAGTGGTTCATTTTTCGCCTCATCATATACCCTTACACTTGAGATTTGCTTGTCCTCAAGCAAATGCGCTTTTATTCTAATCAAAATACAAGTAGGGGTCATTTAACACTAATATAAAAGTAATTACAACAAATAATCGTTCCACTAAAGACCAATAGACAAGCACGGAGGTCATACACTAGCACCTCACAAATAGTGTTTAGATACTCACATCTCTCGGGTGTAATAAAGTATAAAATACAATATGGAAACGGAAGATATCTCTCACTACTTGTCATAGCAAAATAGATTACCATAGGCTTGGGAAAGGATCAAACCTCCACCACATGGCGTAAGCACCTAGGATAAACTATCAAAGAGGTCTTTCAAAGGGTTGTAACGTTAGGTGTAGGGATATGAAATACACGGTTTTGTTGGATATAGGCAGTCTTTACTGGTGGCGAGTTAACAATCTTGGTTAATTACATGTACAATATGGCGTTGCTAAGCCAAGACTAGACTCGACTTAAGCTAATAAATGAAAAATAACAAAAACATAAAATAAACTTAGAATGAAAAGGGATGGTAGTCCGTATATTTTTTCTCTTTTTCTTTTTCTATATATATATATATATATATTTTTTTTTTTTTTTTTTGCATACACTCTTACCCTACCATCCAAAATAATACATCATAGGGAATGAAAATTCCCCTTACACTTGAATTTTTAAATACTTTACAATAAACTAATCTAATGACTCGAATTAAGAAAATCAAAACACTTGGAGCACTTTTAAGATTAACGCACATATGGGGGTAATAACTGATGTTCTTCCCCATTACTCCATAAAAAAGTACTTTACCCATGAGTCCCAATCGTCCTAAAACAATATGTACAAGGATATGACTCGACTTAGCAACCAAGTAATCAATTAGATAGTTAACTTAGGGTTTAACAAATAACAATAATGCACTAAAAATGAGCGCATACACGGAAGGCTAAGGCGATTTGGGTGTACATTTAAGTGGGGTGTAACAAATTCTTCCTTTAAGTAAGATGCTTAAAGTTATAAACGAAAAGATAGGCTCGGAGGGGTATACTAGGGGTATCGTGTACTAAAAATGAGTACAACGCTAAGGTGTGGGAAAAATTAGTTGACTTAACTAGCCAAGTAATATGACTTAAATGGTCAAGTAATTATGATACGGGTTTAACACAAGGGTGATCCTAATGCCTCTTATCATGTAGTAAATCCTACTACACGAATGTAGTCTCACTAGCGGTCTCGGGATGCATCACTAACGCAAGTTCTAGAATCTAAATGCTACCGGTACACTCATAAGCACTAATAATAAATGCTTTTCCTATCAAATCTAAAGGCGAACCTCACATATTTGGGTGGAAAATTTTTCTGAATATACGGTTTTGTGCTAGTCATACAATCTCCTATCCATGAGACGCTTGCTATGGCTAAAGTTTCACTCCTAAATGTTGTAAAAAATTTAAATTTTGCGCTAAAATTGCACTAACAAGTATTTCTCATAGTTTTATTACACATCTACTATTAAACAAAACAAACTCAAGCGAAAGTGTATTTGTAAGGTATCATCATTTTACCCTCCCCTTACACTTAGGATGAACATTGTCCCCAATGTTCATGTAAAGAATGTAAAAGTGAAATGAGTAAAAAGAATGAAATCAAATACTCCCCTGATTCGCTCGGTATGGATAATAAGGTGGCCAGGTTAGATCTTCCTCCAAGAAAATGAACAATCAAAGCTTCCCTTCCAGAATATAAATCATCTTCTTGTCATACATAACCTGTAAATCCTGAGAAAACAAACAAAGCAACCTCGCATAAAATCGGCGGCAATCTACATAAGTTACTAAATCCTAGAAAACAAAATAAGATATAATGCTTGTGGAATGAAGTTTGCAGATTTCCTGGAGATTATAAAACTTAATAATTCAACAAAAACTTTAAGACTCCGTTAGAAAAACAAAACTGGTAAAATTTCCAGATTTTTACACGTGACGCCGTCAAGAGTAAACTCGTGACGCCGTCAGAAGTGACCTGCGGGAATTCTTGTTTTAAGTTTCCGGAAAATTTCTGGAAAAACTTGGTCCTACTTCCTGGAAAATCCTGCAAAACTTCATTATGACTCAATACAAGCATTTGACTCTAACAAATACAAATATACATGTCCATTTAATATTGTGGAGAATCATGATCGGTTTGTTTCTTAAAAACATATTTGGGGTTTCCCCTTACACTTATCTTTTGCAAAAATACTTTTAGGTGGAGTTAAGACTAGGCCAAAACAACAAAGTAAAGTATTTCCACTATTTAGTTTAGAAACATGATCTACTAACAATAAAAATAAAACATGCATACAGAAACAAATAACAAACAAACAAAATAAAATCACACAAAGCATGGGTTGCCTCCCAAGAAGCGCTTTTCTTTATTTACGAGTCTTGTAGCTAGACTCAAGGTCATGGGTTACTACGTGACCTCATCATTGGTTTCACTCCCTAGGTCGTCTTCTAAGCTAGTATCGCTTTCATAGACATCTTCTCGATACTTAGAATCAAGCTTACTAACATCCTTAAAGAATCCACATGATAAATCAGAAGTGTTCTTACACCCTCTCCTAACATCTTCATCACACAAAATAAGTTGGGAACTTATCTTATCAAGCCCGTCACAATCGATTTCCTTAAGGTCTTTTCTCTTGTACGGCGTTTGGTATGAAACCCTCCTAATTCCATCAGCGAAGGTCATGATTCCGTTCCGGTCATCAACTATCAAATTAGTGATTTCACAAAAGGGTGCTCCAAAAATGACTTGTGATAACCTAGGGTCGACATAGTCTTCGATGTTGTCCACAATCGTGAATTCCATAGTGAATGCCATATTTCCTACGAACACCTGGATTACATGATCTTTACCAACAACTTTCTCTCCCTTGTAAATCATTCCCCATCTGCAGATATTGTTATAATGGAATAGGGACATAAGATTCTTTGGCAGGAATACGTTAATGTAGACGTTATCGAAGTACTTATGACCGATCATGCAGGGAATTTTGAGATTATTCGGATCACGCCGTCTTATCTTCCTCGATTCTCCATCCCTTGATCCATATAGATTCCCCTCAAGGGAAGGACGATACTCGTATACCTCCTCATTACCCCTACGAAAAATTACCTTCTTAACACCATTGGTAAACAATGCACTTCCATCCTTCTCATCAAGGATTACTCCTGATTCATTGATAAATGGTTTCCCAAGAATAAGGTTGGTTAATGTTCGATTGGTGAGAGGGTCCACATCATCGACCACGGTGAGGGCAATATTGTAAACAAGTTCTCCAATCACGATTGATAGATTTCTTGTTACCCTTGCATCATCGACTCTCTCGCACACTATGAGTTCTAGAAAGGCTTCTTGGTATAGGGAAAGAGGTATTATGTTGTCTGGGAAACTAGGATCTATGTGACTATCGGTTAAGAGCTTTTCCTCAATGGTGCAGGAAATCTTAAAAACTTTAGGGTTGCATTCATTAGTTCTATCGCTACTCCCACTGGTAACATCCTCCATTTTTCTCTCGGGCTCCTCTAGAATAGATTTACCCAAAATGGCTGGATTTCTCGTATGCTTTTCTGATCTTTCTTTCCCTTCATCCGATTTGTTAGATTCTTGCGCGGCGCACTGCTCGGACGAGCTGGTAGGGCTTCTGGCCAAATCGTTGTTCACCCTTGAGGTCTCATCTTTAGCTGTATGACCAATTTTTTCAGTTTGTTGTTGGTTTAGGTTAAGTGTAGAAGCAGATATCGTGGTGATGGTGTTTACGAAATGGATTGGTCCTAGGGGGTTGATAGGTTCTTTTTCTTTTGGTGATAGATGTTTGAATAGCTTACTAGGACTTTTTATTTTCACAGGGGAGGTTGGCGGACTCATGATGGTAACAGATTTGACCTCATCAACGTGAATAGGTTTATTAGCAGCATGCTCTTTGATAGCAGTTAACAGATTACAAATCTTGTTATTCATTTCGGCCTGCTGTTGTCTAAATTTAGCCTCGAGCGTAGAGAGCTGTAATTCTTGAGATAGAATGAATTTTTGCAGAGCATCTTCACAGCTTTGCCTAGGAATGCTTTGTGATGGAAAATGCTCGGACCAAGTGAGTGGTGAGGAGTCATTGAAGGATACGCTCCGCGTTTGGTACCCTCTGAAATTAGGTTTATCCTTCCATGCCTCATAGGCTTCGTCAGAAGTTCGAGGGCCTCGACCCACGTGTGACGATGTGAATTCGTTATAAGCACATTTTGGAAGCTCCATGCAGTTATGAGTCTCGTGAGGGCCATTACATAATTTACATGTAGAAGCGATTCTGCTTACTTGGCTTGAAGGCTTTTGAGCTTCGTAAGATTTCATGAGATACTTGACTCGACCTTCAAGTTCCATGATCCTACGGTCGGGAGTGCTAGAGTTGTTTGAAGGCAAAGATATTTCCTTGACCGTTTTGTTCAAATCACGGGGATCATTCCAACTTTCGTTGTCATAGAGAGCAAGATCTTCTATGAGTTCCCATGATTGTTCCGCACTTAGATCACGTAGCTTACCACCGGCCGATTGGTCAATGGCTCGCCTCGTGGAGAGGTCGATATGGTCATAAAAGATTTGGACTTGGAGCCAAAGATCTATGCCATGATGAGGGACTTTTTGGAGTAAGTCCTTGAAACGAGTCCATGCTTCATAAAGAGATTCATTTTGACGTTGTTGGAACATCAAGATGTCATTTCTAAGCTTAGTAGTTCTCCCCGGTGGGAAAAATTGAGCAAGGAAACGAGTGGTGAGATCATCCCATGTGGTGATGGATCCCGCGGGTAAACGCTCAAGCCATTGACTAGCTTGATCCCGTAGAGAGAATTGGAATAGGCGTAATCGGGTTGTCTCTCTAGTTTCAACATCTAGGTCTATGGAGTCTACGATTTTAAGGAAGTCCTTAAGATGTTGATTTGGATCTTCGGAACGAAGTCCATGGAATGCACATCCGCTTTGCACCAACCGGATGGTGTCGGATCGCAAGGGGGTCACATTGGCTCCGGTGAGCTCAATGGTGTTTCGGTAGCCTTGGTGGCTAGGTCGGGAATACTCTCCTAAGGTTCGGGGACTAAGAGGTTCTAGTGGTGGGTTTTGTTGTGGTGGGATGACGGGTTCAAAGATGTTCCCATCGTCCATGATGTCGGGTGGTGAAAAGTTACGAACAAAAACACAAAGAAATAAGATAGATAAAAGAAAATCTAAAAATAAAAATAAAATCTTACTAGAAAGGAATCTAGCAAGTAGACCTAATAAAAAGAGATTCTAACCTAGACAATAACTATTCCCCGAGCTGCGGCGCCAAAAACTTGATGCGTGGGAATTGCACCAGGCTTTACCTCTCAAAGGATCTCGAGAAGCTTACAGCCCCCACCAGGCAGTGTACCTGATCGTTGTAGTATAGTATAGTGACAAGTACCGGGGGATTGATCGTTCAGCTAGGAATAGTGTCGCTAGGATTAGAAAACCTAAATACTAGTTCTAAAGATGAAGGATGATTATTTTTGTATTTTTATATTTTTTAGAAAGCAAGTAAAAATCTCGGGTTTTGAAGGATTTGGGCGGAATTAGTTGCTAGTCAACTAACCCAATACTAAAGATACAATCAAAATAAAATACTAGAAATGAAAATAAACTAAATTAAACTAAGGTTGTGAGCAATAAGTGGAGAAATGTGTTTACTTAGATTTCACTAATCCCTAGATATCTTTTACACGTTAATTACTTGTTATAGTTGCGTGGATGACGGATTGTATTCCTTAATACCATTCATGGGGTGGCGCACTTAACTCCCCAATCCTATGAGTGCCTACTTCACTCCTATGTCGAGCCGGCTAAGAAGCTCCTAACATGGGATCATTAGAATTTACTCATGCATTAAATACAACCAATAAAACCTAGTGCACATCGGTTCATGTTTCCTAAGACGTTCAAGCATGTTACCATTTGGAGATCTGCCAGTTTTCTTAAGCCTAACATCGAAATCATTCATCCAATACAACCATAAACAAGTAATCAACACATAATCAACATCTAGGTTTCATTAGATCTAAGCAAACACAAGATAAATCTAGCCTAGCATGGTGGAATTAAGACAAGCACAAGATATAGACAACCAACACATAGACATATTGATTGAATTAGAAGAACACTTATCTCAATTACACATGTAAGGGTTCAAGGGCTGAAAACCCTTGAAAAACCTGTAAAAATCGTATATGGTACGGCCTTAGGGATTCTCCAAACTTGTTCCGCTTAATGAATGAAAATTAGAAAACTATATATAGGAAATTGAGGCTGACGGCATCAAGACCAAATAGGTGACGCCGTCATCTCGCCGCCAAAAGAATTCTCGGACTGCCTTGATCTACATCTGACGCCGTCACGTTATATATTTTTCCAGGCCGTCACATATTTAACTCTTGACGCTCTTCCTTGTGACGCCTTCATTTCTGTACTGGGCCGTCATGAAATTTACTCTTGACGCCGTCAAATTGTTGCTCTTGATGCCGTCACCTACTGTTCCCAGCTTGGAAAATTAAGTCTTTGGCGTTTTCTTCACTTTTATGCTCCAAAAACGTCTGAATTGCTTCCTTTTCCAGATTTCACTCCCAAAGTACCTAAAATCACAAAAGGAACGATTTAGGGCAATATTTGATCAAATAAATTCAATTCCGGGCTTAAATGCCCCCTAAAAGTGGTTCATTTTTCGCCTCATCAATAAGCAATCCCAAATGCATCCTTTGTGAGCAGATAAACTTAGCTCATAGAAATCCATTTTGCCACGGAATTGTGTATATTAATTACTGGAGTATCATCTCTTATGCAGTAAACGACCAACGAATAAAGGGGTCAATGGCAACATGAAATCAGAAGTGGATGAGTAAGCAAGAGGAATTATCGTGTGCTGGTGTTGAAAAGCATGGCCTTGGTGAAGTCATTGTTTTATTGGGTGGTTTGAGCCGTTGAAGAATGCGATTACTGCTGAACAGAATTTATGTGAGGAAGGGAATAATAGAGGAGCGTATCCGTGTGAGTTTTATCTGTTGTCTACGAATATGATGACGATTGTTATTATGCATAAGGTTCATTCAAGGAGTTACATAATACTTTAGATTTTTCAAAGGAATGTAAGTACATAATTTATTCTTCACTTTTCTTTATTATGTTCTACGTAGCTTATTTTGCAAAGTTTACAATATTTTGGCGTGCTTAACGCTTTTAGCCATAGAATTATGTGCTTCGCAAACTATTGTTAAGAAATTATTAGTGCGTGGATAGTTTTTAATGAATAAGCAAAGTAAAATACAACTGAAGTGCAAAAGCAATGCACTTAGCTTTTGGGTATATGGCTTATATGATTATGGCTTCTAGATTAAACAATTAAAACTCAGCCAAAAGATGATGCGAAAACTGATTTTGAGGTGCAAAATTTGAAAATATGGGGCTACTGATTTGTGGGTGTTTGAGCCATTGATTAGAATTTTCCTTATAAGCATCTTAAAAATAAGTATTTCAATAGCATTATGTTACTGTACTCATAGGTAGCTTTTATCGATATTAATCGGGGGAAATCTTCCCTGCAGTAGAACAATTTACATATACGTTATCTGCAGCGAAGATATAAGCATGGACAACAAATAGAACTTGAAAGGTGTGTCATTTTTCTCAAATCATGTCAATTTATTTTGTTTACGCACATCTACTTTAACCCGAGTCTGTCGACAGGTTATGAGGACGACGACCCTGTGTCAACTGCCCATCGTAAGGCTGAAAAGAATTATGAAAACGACGATATGTCAGGCATTGACATGAATGCTAGCTGACATGAACATCACAAAGAGCTCTTCATGATACTTTCTGTTTTATCTGGTTTGCATATTCATTTGAATGTTTGTGGCAAGGGAGGTACGTCGAGCAGGTATGGCTTGATTTTCAATCTTCTAGCTTATGTCTTCTATATAACAAAGAATCATAATTACAAAGCTTAATCTGGGACAATTTCTTCATTTGGCAGATCTCGCAGCAAAGTCGTACTTGACACGACTAACGTAAGCTTCTTAGCTAAGGTATTGTTTTTTTTTTTTTGTTTTTTAGGGGCGTTTGAAACTAAAGTATGGGAACACTTCTAAATAGGCTAAACATACCAAGAAATGTAGTTTTGATATGCAAGATTATTTATATGGGTGTTTGAGATTGCTTATTTGTTAAGTTGATACCAAATAATTGATTAAATAATAGGACCTTAAACAACGACTATTTCAACATGACTAATTCCCAAGTGGTGGTTGCAGCCATGGCCGACGTTTGCCTTTTTGAGCCATTACGTGATGATCATCCAATTTGGGTACAGATGTGAGCGTATCTATGTATGTGTAACGGGTATTCAGAGATCAGTGGGCTGGATTAGGCTATTGTAGCGATAAAAGAGTCTTGGTACATGTATGCTTCATCCGCAACCATTTTTTAAATCCAAAATTTTTATGAATTTTTTATTGAAGACCAAAAGTTATCACATGAATTTTCTTTTGAAAAACAAATTATGCATCTCCACTACCTCTGCAATCTCTAAGGTAATCTCTTTATCTTTTGTTGCATAGTTGAATATCTAAGGAAAAGGTATAAATTGCATGTGTTCTGGCGATTGACTATTTTCTAATTGTTATCAACATTTTCTAGAGCTATTTAGTGGAGGGTTACAACCGAATGTATATACATATACCAAGTTTTTCTAGAAATTGGAAATTAAATGAAGCGAAAGAGTTGTTTTTGAAAATGAAGGCAAATGGGGTCATGCCGAATGTTCATACATATACTGTTATGATCAATGGCTATTATAGGAATGGGGAACTTAATGAAGCAAACAAGTTGTTTAACGAGTGCAGGAGACTGGTTGCTTACCCGATGGTTGTACTTATAATACTATTATTCAAGGATTTCTTTTACACAAATATATCAGACACATTTCATTTTATTGATAAGATGAGGAGCAATGGGTTCAATATTGATGCGTATACAGAAGTTTTGTTGCTTAGATTTCGGTCGTGTGGACAATTAGGACATTCATCTGAGAAAGTGCTTGAAAGTTTGTATCAAGGTTTTTATGATGGAACATTGAATGAATGCTATACTTGATGGCCTAAATAATAGTAATATGCTAGGATATGCGAGTAAGTGCCATCAAGCTTGATTCTGGATGGTTGGGACAGAGTCTTGTTGTAACAGTCATATTAGAAAGCGAGATAATCAAAGCTGAAATTGGTTGTTTGGGTGCAGTTATATTGGGAAAAGTGACACCAATGTTGCACGTGTGCCACATAGGATCAGGTATGCTTTCGTTCAAAATTCATACTTGTTGCACATCTTTTGATGGTACTAAAGTTTCGGGCTTTACAAAAAATATTGGTCCTTGAAGCAGTGTAGAACAAATTAACAATATGCTATATTTTGTCATTCACCATTCAAATATATGTGGTTTCATATATTCTTTCTTGAAAAAAAAAAAAAAAAAAAAAAAAAAAACCCTCCCACACCGTCTTAAATCTTTAACCGGACCTTAACTCATTATCAATTGAAATAGGTGGAGCGGTAGGCCTATATTAATCGTGATTTCGGAGGCCAGTTACAGGCCAGATCGTGGGCGGTCTTAGACTTTTAACTGATTTTGCATCTCGAGTTACATGTAAGGAAATGTTTTTCATTCAAACCATGGCATTACATACTTTTACCAGAGAAAAGAGGGGAAAAAAACACTTTTTCATAAGTTGGAAATGTTGAGGTGGCCCTTCAATTGAATACAGTTTAGTTCGCTTCTAAATTTTTGTCTTTAACCGAGTAATGAACATGCCTATCTTTACTCATAATTCTTGTAATGTATGATTTACATTCCTGGATTTTCTGGTGACAGGGTAATCGAGTATGCTGCATTTCTTCATGACAGAGATACAAGGTTTAACACTCATTTTGCCTTCAATCTCAGTTTCTACACTAACGGGTCCAAATAACTGCTTAAGAGTTTCAGAGTTAATATTAGGGGTTGCAATTTCAAGGGCTGTTTTGATAGCCATTTAGCGTCTTTAACATGCTATTAGGGACTGTAATTTCATCAACTGTTAGGCGTCATTAAGATGCTATTAGGGGCTACAATTTGAGGGGTTGTTTTGATAGCCATTTGGCATGGCCATATTGTTCTTTAAAAGCAAAAGGTTTGGAAAATTGTCGTGGACTCAGCGAGTTAAATGGCGTCGTGACTCAACACTAATTGATGGTGAGTCCAATAATGTATGAATAATTAACTATTGATTACTCAGCACAATATCGCATATATTTAATTGTCTACTGCTAACCAAGATGGCACTTTATTGCCAACATACATAGATTATTGAGGTGTTTGGGATTGCTTTATTAAAGTGCTTATCCGCTTAGTATGGCATCAACCGGCTTATTTTTGTTTGAAAGATGATATTAAAAGGAGGCATATGCATATAGATGTTAAGAATTTTTTCTAGACTTTGATTATCGTGTAGTACAAACGTTTACAATTACATTATGTTCGGTTCACGTTCTATTTTGAACGCTACACAAAACACTCACCACAATAACATAAATCGTTAATTATCTGCAACTAGGAATTCCGTTGCTATGCACGGGTACTCGCCTAGTATAACAAGAAGACTTTCATTTGTATTAAACCAAATGCCACCAATTCAGCAATTTGTGATATCATACCATATATACATATCCAATTTACCCTATTTGACAAACCCCTAAACCGTTTATTTCATTCATAAAATACCGAATAAACACAAAACCCTAAAAAGGACTCTAAATTCACTATTGGCGGCTAGAAAAATTCTGGGCACTTGGGAGCATTTTTCTGGGACATCTTGTAACATAGTGAGGCTGGGAAAAATAGGGGTCGTGGTGTCGAAAGCCTTGTTCGATCGTTGGGTTGTGTTTTGCTCGTGTTATTCAACCGGGTGTTCTGAAAATCGATTCTGCTATTCCACACGTTCATAAATCATCCTAGTATTTTTATGTCGCTCTTTACATCATATAACATCTAAATAAAATGATAAACGCGAACCATGCATGCTATATATCTCCCACATGAATTTTTTAAGCTAAAACCCCTATTTCGACTTTTAATTCATAGGAGGCTGTAAATAATTTTTGTATGGCTCGAACCAAATTTATAATTGATACATAGTGTTAATACAATCCTAAGAAAATGGGTAACATGATAATCGAAGATTATATTTTCTGTTTTGGAGTTTTGTTTAGAATCGGGTTTTGGAAATCGAATACAAAGGAGATAATTATGATTGTGGCTAGGGTTAGGGTTTATATAATTTTATTGTGTTTTAATTACTGATTATAATCTTGTAATGATGATTAAATTAATTGGTAAATTTTTTTTAGGGTTTATTTGATTTAAAATGCAAACCGTGTGGAATTATAAATGTAGGGTTATGTTTTGTAAATAATCAAACTTAATGGTTATTTTTGTACTTCATTCTAAGACTTAGGGAATCTGTAAAAATTATAAACCCAGGGGGTTTAATGTAATTTTTGAAAGTATAAGGTTTAAAATGTTTTAAATGGTTAAATATAATAATAAATATATATGTTTTGTAAATAATTAAGTAGAGGGTGTAAATGGTAGATTTGGGAAACTTGAAGGTTATTCTGTACTTAAAATGTATTAAAGGGTATAATATGCAAGTTTGGTAAATTATATGGTTTACTTGTAATTTCTAATAATTATAAGGTATAAACTGTAATTATTTAATTTAAGGGACTAATCTTATAAATTTGGAAGGTTAAGGGCTATGTTATATAAATATAATAATAAAGGGGCTGATTATGTAATTTTGGAATAAATAGTGGCTTAAGGAGGTAAATGGAAACTAATATGGTTATATGTGTAATTTAAATATTAATAAATGACTTATTTGTAATTATTGTAATCTAAATATTAATATGGTTAGATTTGGGAAACTTGAAGGTTATTCTGTACTTAAAATGTATTAAAGGGTATAATATGCAAGTTTGGTAAATTATATGGTTTACTTGTAATTTCTAATAATTATAAGGTATAAACTGTAATTATTTAATTTAAGGGACTAATCTTATAAATTTGGAAGGTTAAGGGCTATGTTATATAAATATAATATTAAAGGGGCTGATTATGTAATTTTGGAATGAATAGTGGCTTAAGGTGGTAAATGGAAATTAATATGGTTATATGTGTAATTTAAATATTAATAAATGACTTATTTGTAATTATTGTAACTAAAGGGTATAAAGTGTAATTTTGGCATACGTAGCTGATGTGAATTGTATATATGTGTTATTATGTGTATATTTTCACTTTTAACCCTTAACTAACTTATTTGACGCATTTAACCCTAAATTATATAAATTCACATTTCGAAACCCAAATCTTGGAAAACTTGTATTAAATGAAATCCGTAATGTATATAACTCCGGAAACTTGTTAAAATGATAAAACAAATCATATTGCATATGTCTATAATTGGAAACTTGCTAATTTTGGAATCCTGCTATTTATAGAAATCTCCTATTTTTGGGAAACATTCTAAATAAGAAAACTTACTAAAAATAGAAAGTCTTCTAAAATGTTTGAACTACTTAAAGTGGAAACTTACTAAATATGGAAAGTTACCTAAAATAGAAAGTTACTAAATATGGAAAGCTGCTAAATATGGGAAGTTTCTAAAAATGAAAAGGTAACTAAAAGAGGTAACTTTTACAATTTGAACTCGTCATAATTCGTATGCACTTTCTTCTAGGTCCGGTGAAGCGGGAGTGATCTTCCTCCTTTTGTTTGATCTTGGTTTTGTTTGATTCGGCGAAGGTACAGATATTCTGACCTTTTTAGTAAAGGTTTCGTATGACTTATCATTCCTCTCTTTTTGACTACATTGTTTGATCTTGTCATTTGATCCTGAGCCTTATTGTTAGGCTTTCTTATTTCATCTATCTCGTTGATAATTGAGCCCTTGACATTTGATCTGCCATTGATATTTGAATCTTTAATTTGTGTGAACCTTTGTACTTTGGCCCTGAGGTTGATGCACTTCGTGGTATTGAGACCCTATTGGTATTTGTTTGAACCCACATGGTATAATATTGACACAACTTGATTATTAACCTTTTGAACCTTAACCTTTGGAACCTTGAAACTGTGAAAACTCTTTTTAGATATTTTATCAAGAGATGAAAACCTTTTCTTATTATTACATGGAAACGTCAAAGGAGAAACTATTTTATGATGACGCTTCTAATATGATTTAATACCATCTTTACATAAGATTTTATAATTTCATGAAGACTACTTTTAAAGGATACTTTGCGAAAACCTTCATTAAAGATTACTTTTATAAATGCTGCATTTTAGGAGACTCCTTCCTAAATGAACCTTTGTTATAAACCTTTTAATTGGATTATACAATGAACTTTAAAAAAAGAAAAAAAAAAACAATTGATATGAACCTGCTAAATTGAACTTCTGCTTTAAACTTTCATTATGACCCTTTGATTATGAACCATGGGATTTTGGATCTTGGGATATTGAACCTTATTGATTGGAACCTTGACATTGGCACTTATACTACAGGAACCTTAATATTGGACTCTGGATTTGAACCTTGATTATTGACCATGATATTGATATTGACATTGATTTGAACTCTGGTTACCTTTGACCCTTCAATATTTACCCAAGCATTATTTTGTTCCCAGTTATGGGGGGGGGGGGGGGGGGGGTCCATGACCATAGCATTGATGCACCAATGTTATAACTCTAGTGTGGTTGGAGAGATGTACCACACCGTCCCCTTTTGATATGATATGCGCGCTTTATGATTTGTTATGGCCACTATGATTTGTTTGCGGGGGCGTATGGATGCATCCTAGATTTGTTTGTTTGTTTGTTTGTTTGAGGCTACTACTATTGATGACATGGATATATATATATGCTGCAGTTGTTTGGTGATTGGGCATGCGTGCATTGCAGCCCCTCACATTTTGGGGGCTAGCTACTCCATGGATTACTTGAGGACTCCCCTCCTACTACATTTGGTATTCCGAGGTCTCCCCTCCGAATACATTGACTATGAAGACGCGATATGGTTTGTTTGGATATTTGTTTGGCCTGGTGTACATATATTGATACCTACACCTTATACCTTATACACTCACCTTATACCTTAACCATTTATCCTACTCCTTTGTCTTACAATTCATGTGATCTCTCTCACTCTATTTATTGTATCTCTTTTGTATCGCTTCCCTTATTATTTCTGCATTCTTACCTGTATATCTGTTCACTGAGCTTTGTAAGCTCAGCCGCATTTCTTTTCTCCTGTGGCAGGTTTAGTAGGAAGCTGGGTTATGGACGAAGGTTTTGCTTTTGGGCTTAGAAGACTTTACCCTGTTAGATACTTGCTGAACTTAGAGATGTTTAGAAGTTGTTATGTTGGGCTTAGTATCTTATGATTTGGGCTTAGTATTATTGTTGCCCCTTTTGTACCTTGTACTTTGTTTTGTTTTCCATTGTAACCCTTTGTAAGCTTTGTATTAGAATTGTATCTCCTTTTCACTTGTGTTCTGATTTGACTCTATAATGTTACACTTTAGCCCTTCTCGGGTTGGGGTATTACAGAATATGTCATAGTTGTTGTTCATTTTTTTTCCTGGCGAATGCCGAGATCCGACGACATCGAAGCATGTTTTCTCTCGTGAAATTGATGGCATCCCATGGTTTTTGTCTGGTGTATAGATGTAGTGTTGTATTTGTGAAAACTCGTTTTTATTCAGATCGAAACCATAGGCCGCTTGTGTATCACATGTTCGAAGGTTATATAATGATATACCTTGGTTTAAGGTTTTAAAATAAATGGTACATCATTGTTTTCTTTTTTATTTTTTGGTTTCTCGTTTAGATCTAACATCTGTTTTTTATTGACTTTTCTTTTCAAAGATTTAAATGTATCAAATGTGATACTTGTAATGTCAATCGGATATTTTATATTTTTATAAAGTTGTTATCATTTTTTGTTAATAATATTTTTGTTGTTGTTTTTAATATTTTCCCGTTAAGGACCTTTCTTCATAAATTTCTGGTATTTAAGTTGATGTAATAGATTATGTTTCAACCGGTTGTTGGTTGTGTTTTTGTAATCTCAGGTAAGATTTTTTGTTCGATTTGTAATGGGAGCGAATGGTGTTTTAATTTGATATTGTATTGATGTATCGAGAAGATTCAAATGGGAGTTTGTTTATCAAACTTTAATTTGATAAATATGTTTGTTGATGATTTATTAGATATAGCAGGGTACTCGCGCGATGTGGCGGCGGGTACCCTGTAATAAAATTTGCGGCGATGAATATCACGAATTACTGTTTCGGGTTGCTGGATCTCATATTTTTGTTTTGGAAGCTTAGTTATATTGTATATTGTCGTTAAAAAGTTATTATTATTATTATTATTATTATTATTATTATTATTATTATTATTATTATTTTATTATTATTATTATTATTTTTTTTATAAAGGGGTGTTTTAATAGTGCATTTTTTGATGAAGGGTGGAAACTTAATATTTTGAAAGCTTAATTATATTGTACAGTGTAGTTAAATAGTTGTATTTTTTGGTGAAGGGTGTTTTTAATAGTGTATTAATTGTATTAGATGCATTGTGTTTTTTTAGTTTTATGTGTGCTTTAAGTACTTGTACTTAATGTTGTATTTATTGTATTGCTGGAAGGAAAAACAGGCTCGACAGAAAAAGATATTTTGTACATAATGTTGTATTTATTATACAATATTTCCTTGTGGAAACAAAAGATTTTATTATGTTTTATATACTTGTGCTTTGTGTTTTATGACTTGTATTAATTGGTGATAGGTGTATTAATTGTATGTATGTAACTTTAAATCATTGTGCTTTACATACTTGTGCTTTGTGTGTTTATTATTTGTATTTACTTAAAATCTATATTAGAAAATCTTAATAATTAAATAGGAGAAAGGGTCTAATATGTATTATAAGTAGTATAGATATATGCATTATATATATAATTTCTTCCATTATATTTTTTTATATAAGTATCTCGATTACATAACACATTTTATTTTGTACATGAATTATTTAAAAGCGTTAAATCGTTTGATACGATATTCATTTTCTTTAACTTTTAAAAAAACTTGAATATATTAGGGTGTCTTCCTTTGAGTCTCATGGAGAAAAACTTGGCTGCGTGGGCTAAGTCTTCCAACTCCTTAGCCTGGAATCTTGGACCAAGGATGTCTGCCATTGAATCTTCTTAGGCTTCACTTGATGCCAAGGTATCTACCATACAAAAGGATACCTCTGACATCAAAACCATGCTTACTGAACTCTAACAGGCGTTTAAGGGGTCTTCTCCTTCAGTGGTTCCACCAACTCTTGCTCTCACTGATGTTGCAGCAACAGTTGAAGGGGAGAGATCCACTGAAGCTCCACCTACCGGAGTTCCTGAACCTTCCACCAGTCAGCCATCAGCTACTGATGTTGCTTCAAGAGGACGACCTTCCTTTCAGGCTGAGGGGGAGCACATTGTTGAAGCCACTCCAATTTCCTCCTATCAGCCTCCTAAGACAACCACTCACTCAGGAAACCAGCCGGACAAGGGCAAGGGCATTCTCACTATAGTGTCTGAACCCATTACACCACTGGTACCTGCTTCCTCAGTCGTAAGACCAGACCCTGATGCACCTGTCAGGGTCCCCTTTCAGATGAATGGTGTAACATATTTAATGACTGAGGATGAAATCCAAGCTCATATGGATAAGGTTGAAAGGCTGAAGAAAGTAGCTTTGGAAGAACAAGCAAGCAAGGCTACTCTCATAGAGGTGGTTAATGAAGAAGCAACGACTATTGTGTTAAAGCCTCAGGATCTTGCTACCAAGGAAGGTGGTGAGAAGTTTAAGAAAGCTCAGGATGTTGCTTTGATGGCTCTCAAGGCAAAGAGGGATGCCAGACTGAAGAAAGCTGCTGAAACAAGGCAACAAAACATTGATAGGTATACCTGGGTCAAGACACGAAGGCTAAACCTTGAACCCATAACTGATGTCAAGATCCACCCAAACACCAAGCCAGCAGTTCTTAGTGTCTTCAGAGGCCAAGACAAACGACACTTTGATATTCATGATCCCTTCAAGTTCTCTGAGTTTGGGATCACTAAATTAGATAAGTTGGGTCCCATCATTGCCAAAAAGAGTAATGTTGTTATCAAACACATGATGAAGTCCCTCAGAATCAGGTATGATCAGCTAGCCAAAAAGCATGAAGAACTTGGCATTCCTTCACTGCTTCCAGCATCAGTAACAGCCATCCAGGCTCCTCCTGCTCAGTCATCTAAAAGGAAGAGAAAGAAGATAGAGACTGAACCTAAGATCAGTGTTCTAGACCTAGACTGCAACAGAGCCCTCCCTGAAGAAGTTACATTTGTGAACAATTGGGTCATCGAACAACCTGAAAGAGGTCTCTTCTTCACTGATGAGTATGGGGATCCAACATTTCAAAGATGGGCTGATATTGATCTGGCAGGGATCAAATCAATGATGGGATACTTCCTTATGGCCAATCCCATCAAGAATGATGCTAATGTAAGGTTCTGTCATGACCTGAAGATCAAAATCCAACATCATCATGACAAGCATCTACTGAGTTCAAAGAGAGCCAAACTTGAAGCCTTGGGTCTAAAGTTCTGAAGCATGAGCAAATCTGCAACAACAACTATCTTTTATTTACTTTGTTTTGTTTAGGATTGTAATAACTATGAATAATATTGATGTTTTGTTTAACATTCAGTGTCCTAAACATTACTTAGTAATTCAGTTTGTAGAGATAATACCTTTGCTATCTCTCACTGAACCTAGAAACACTCAGGCTATTTGTATATCCAAATAGGGGGAGACTGTTAGGTCTGTTAAAACCCAAACTCCTTAATCTAGGATTTGAACATAAAATGTCCTAAGTGTTTGATAACCGAGAACACCAAACAAGTCACTGAATGCATAGTCTTTCAGTGAGTCATACTCAAGTTGCTCAGGGCGAATATATGAAGAAAAGATTCACCATTCAGTGAGGCGGTTCTCAGTGAATGACACCTGAGCCAAAGAAGAAGATGATGGACTCAGTGAGGGATGACAATAACTCACTGAGTCCCATGACTCCTCACCAACTAAGAACACTGAGTGAACAATGACTGAAGATAAGAATACTGAAGTAAAGGCGGGATTAGGCGGGATAAGTTTGAATGGATAAGGGAAGGTCCTTATCATGCAAAGGTCAACTTTCCCTGAATGAGTATAAAACCAAGACATGTGTCAACACTGAAGACCAGAAAGCATCCCTGCGCATTACTACTTATAGTCATTTGTAAAAGGGACAAAATACCTATGTATTTTGTCCAATGTAGGCTGATGTAACTTGTCTTGTAGTCTTTGTCTATTAGGGTTCTGTTAGAATCACCTTGTGTATAAATAGAGAATAAGTGGGAGAGGTAAAGATTACGTTTGTGCAATTAATGCTTAGACATTCACAAACCAAATCTTTACTCTCTCCGAAGAACAACACAATCCCTGAGATAGCTCAGCTAGATCTTAGTTGTCACTCAAACTTAGTTTGAGTTTAGTAAGGAGTATACCATACTTGTCATTTCAATCCCAAGTGTTGTTCCGCAAACACTTGGGGTATAATTCTTTTGATTAATTTCTAATAAAGATTTAAACGTTGAAAAACTTTGTGTCTTATCTTTTACGTTCATTTACTTTTGATAATTAATCAATACTTCGCTACATCATGGAACTTGGTTAGATTAACTTTGTAGTTAACTTTAGACAAGTAAAAGGGTCCAACAGTTTTGTAAGTGGATTTTAGTGTAACTTAATCTTAATACCGTCATTTTGTCAATATAATATTTAATTGGGGATAACCGATACCCGCGGAGAAACCCGAAAAATCGATTGATAACATTAATCGGGTATCCAGCGGGTAATGGGGCGGGTACGGGTTTGGATATTATAAACGGGTACAGGTTCACCAAAGCCCTCCCCGAACCCGACCCGTTGCCATCCCTACTCCAGGAATTATAAAAGAAATGTCCACTTGGTTGTTTCATGGTTAGAGTTAATTTCATAAATGGTCCCTGTGGTCTGTCGGGTTAACAGGTTTAGTCCCTAAACTTTATTTTAGTGGATCCAGTCCCTGTGGTTGCGACCCATCACGGTTTTGGTCTCTGAGACTAACTGTCATTAGTTTTTTCGTTAGTCTTTTATACTAACATTTGCACCGCTAGTCCTTTAATGATCATTTACAACAAACATTTGCACCGTTATCTTTTATACTAACGACCGTTTATACTTCACAAAAAATTTGTTTATTTATTTATTTATTTATTTATTTTTTAATTAAGAAAATGGTTTTCTTATATTTTTTTTTCTAAATATCTTAAAAATTTTATACACATTTTTATACACGTTTTCATATACATATTTTTATACACACATTTTATTACACATTTTTTATACATACATTTTTATATGCACGTTTTTATACAGATATTTTTATACACGTTTTTATATACACGTTTTTATACATATTTTTATACACACATTTTTTACACGTTTTTATACACATGTTTTTTACACACATTTTTATACGCATTTTTATACACATGTTTTTATACACACGTTTTTATACACACGTTTTAATAGACGTATTTATACACACATATTATATATACGTTTTTATACACACATTTATACACATATTTTTATACACGTTTTTATACACACATTTATACACATTTTACACACACATTATATACACGATTTTATACACATATTTTTATACATGTTTTTATACGCACATTTATACACATATTTTTATACACGTTTTTATACACTTGTTTTTATACACACAATTATACACATATTTTTATACACATGTTTATAGACATGTTTTTATACACATATTTATGTGCATATTGATGAGTGTTCAAACACTCATCATTTTTGGTGTAATCTGAACTGCAAAACATACAAAAACACTCAGAAATGCATCAAAATACTAAAAATATTTCAAAATTGTGTTTTATATGTTTTAGATGCAAAACGAGTAAAAATAGTTGAAAAACGTATAAAGTTTGCAAAATTGGCAGTTTCAGTCCCCCAACTTTCATAAAATGACAAAACTAGTCCCTAGATATTCAAAATATAGAAAATTATCACCAAAGGTCCTTTTGAAATCATAAGTTGTCATATTTAGTCCTTTGGTGAAAAATCTCAAAAGTTTTGGAAATTTACAATTTAGCCCCTGAAGTTTCAAACTTTGGCAGATTTGGTCCCTGGGAATTTTAAAATTGGAAAATATCATTTATGGTTTTTGAATTGTGGAACTTGGTATATTTTACTATTTTGAGTAACTTTGGGAAAGATGACAATTTCAGCCCTCCATTTTCATAAATTACAAAAATTGGTCTTTGTGTTGTTTTGTCAAATAAACCATACGGACCCTTGAAATATTACCACCCAACAACCAAATCCATTACCACCCTTGGCCAGCCCACCATACACCCCACACCCTTGGCCCAAACCCCCTAAGCCCATTTCTCATCCGGTGGCTAACATGTTGTGGTCAACGCGGGTCAACCAGAGTCAAACGGGGTCAAACCATCTCCCCTTTCCCCCACTTGTATCTGAAACAACACAGCTAGCCATCATCACACCTCTAATACCTCTGCCACACTCCATCTCTGTCTAAACCAACCCTAAACCACCTTTCCACCAATAAAGTACAAAAGAAACCCACAGCTTTCTCCAAACTGCTTCCAACTCTTTTCCCGCCAAAATGGAATGGAGGGCCAAGATCAATTTCATCCATCCAATGGTTAAGAATATTGATGGGATTTGCTAGTGGGACCCACAGGACCTCTGAAGATCACTTATAAGTAAAGAAGAAGAACTAGAGAAAAAGTGTGTAGTTTCTAGCTTATTTACGCTTATGTCAAATTTAATGTAATGTTACCTTTTTTAGTAAAAACCTAGCTTGTAACTTGTTCTTTTCAGTTAATATCAAGTTCTATTTCATTATTTCAAGTCTCTTTTACAATTTTCAGTTTCCTGGTGATTTTCAAGTTTTAGCTAAAGTGATGGTTTAACTTCTTTATTCATTATCAATGTTTAACAAGCTCACTTAAGTCCTAGAATAAATAAGAAAACATAAAAAAGAACTAAAAGCAGAAAAATAACCAACAAGGTACCTATGCATTTGACTAGAAGCTTTTGGAAGTGCCAAGTAATGGAATTGGTAGATGGACCTTCACCTAGCTTATCTTTGATAAGCTAGGAGCTTGTCGAATAGCTCCTCGAGCCATTTGTAACCTTGTTTGAGCAAAGGTCTCTTGTAAGCTTTAAATTTTTAATTGTTAGTTAATTTATTTTAATTTCTTGAATTTCCTGTAGCATTGCTTATAGTTGTTGTTTGTGGTTTCTTTCTGCTTATCTTGGTTTAAAATAGCTTAGTGGATAGAATCTAGTTCATGTTTTATGGTCATCATCACATTTCATAACCTTTTCATGTTAACTGCCAACTTGCATTTTGGTGATTTGTTGATAAAAATTGTTAATATCAGTATCTTTGTGCTTAACTCAGTTCAATCTATCATATGAGAACCTTGTAAACTGAATTTGTGGATTAAATCATTGAAACTCTTTGAAAATCTCATTTATACAGTTTTAACGGGGTGTTTGGATTTGTATACATACCTGTGCTCTGGTGGACTTCAGTTGTAAAATGTTGTTTAGATATCATGCTCAGGCTTAGTATAGTATAACAAAACCATAAATTCAGTAGCTCTTTGTTAACAAAGTCTAATATCCTTTTAAATTTCATTTGTGTTTAACTGTTAGCCCAATAGGTTGCATAATCATAGGAATTGTTGTATAAATAGATTAGCTAACTTAAATTCACTACACATTAGCTTTAAACATCATAAGTAATCATTTAGGAGAGATTAAAATTCACTTTAGTCAACTGTAACCAAAATTCAAAAAGTCAAAAGTTACATTTACTCAGTTTTTCCAAATCTGGTAGGAATTTTCATGAATTATGTGATTAGAGTTAGACTTTGATCTTTTAACATGTTAGAGTACCCCAGCTAGACTTTGTTGTCCCACTCTCACTATATTTTTCTGATTTTTCTGTGGGTCCCACTCATTGCTCAAAGTGAGGCTGCCGGGGTGATATTACCCCTGTGCAGCAGACACTGAGTCTCTAACCACCATCTTTGGTGGTGTCTACTATCCAATCAAGTGGGCCCCACTAGTTCATATCTAGTTCTTTGGATACTCTAGCTGCTGGGTTTGCTATTCCAAGTGTTGGTTAAGCAACAAGCTCACTTGAGCTACTTTGTTCCAGTTGCAAAAAGTCGATAGCCCAACTGCATGCAGTTGGGTCAAAATTGCAAGTTTTGACCCATTTGATCCTTTGGTGGTGTTAGCCAGTTGTTTTTGCTTCTAACAGGTCCAATTATCTAGTTTGAGCTTATACCTTCCAAAGTTTATCAGCTTTAAGCTCATTTCCAAGCTTTTAGCTTTGACAGTTGACCAAGTCAACTGTCCTAGCTTATTAAACTCAAAATGCTTGTTTTTGATTTCTAGAAAGTTTGTTTTTACAAAAGTTCTTTGTTTTTAGGTATAAAGTAAGTTTCCAAAAGAAAAAAAAAAAAACCAGAAAAATCAAAGTTTAAATTTAAGTGATAGTTTCTATTTAATATTATTTATCCTTTTAATTTTCATTTTTAAATTTTTATTAAGTACTTAGCTATTTTATATTTTTCTTAAATTCCTCTTATATTAAAGTATTTATAATAATTTTCTCAGATTTTTATTTTATCATTTAGTATTTATTAGAATTAATATTAGTTTTATTAATAATTAAGTAATAATTAGTTTTAAATAGCATAATTAGTTTTTATAAAGCAAAACCTAGTTTTTATATTTTTCATAGCTTTTATATGTTATAAAACATTTTTAGAAATTTTCTTAGAATTTTTACTGTTCATTTAGTATTTTTCTTAATTTAAAATAGTTTAATTAGGTAATTAGTAATTAATTAATATAAAAACCACAAAAAGACAAAAATACATATTTTTAATTTTAAAACTTATTTTTAGTTATTTTATAATTTTAGAAATTTAATTTTCACCTTTTTAGTATTTAATTAATATTATATTGTATTTAAGTTATTTAAATATTAATAATAAGTATTAAATAGTATTTAATTAATATTAAATAATTAAATAGTGTAAAAATTTATTTTCTTTTTCTAAAAATTTTCTTTTACCTTTTAGTTTGTAAAAAAGTCATTTTCACCCCCTGTGGGTTTTCAGATTTCAATTTTCACGTTTTATTTTGTACGTTTACGTTTTATTTAAACGTGAACGTACGCGTTTTAAGTTTTAAACGTTTCTGGTTTTTCTGACTTTCCAGTCTTGTTAATATAGCTTGTTTAAGCTATTTCATTGTAGATTCCTTAGTTCAGATCACTCACAAACCCCTTTCCCGTCCAGATTCACCCGATCACGAAGCCGTTTTATAACCATCCACACCTCGTCGGGACATAAGGACCCGGGGAAACACTGTACTTCCACGGAGCATTGAGCCTTAGGAGTTTGACTTGTTTGACCACATCCGTGGTTGAATTTAGTTGACTGCTTTTCCCTCAATCACATATTTTTATACACATTTTTATACACGAGTATAAAAATGTGTGTATAAACGTGTGTATAAAAATATGCATAAAAATACGTGTATAAATTTGTGTATAAAAATGTGTGTATAAAAGCATGTGCATAAAAATATATATATAAAAAACATAATATGTGTATAAATGTGTGTATAAAAACGTGTGTATAAAAACGCGTGTATTAAAACATGTATATAAAAACGTGTATATAAAAAATGTGTGTATAAACAGGTGTGTATGAAAACGTGTATAAAAATATGCTTAAAAACGTGTATAAACTTTAAAGATATTTAGAAAAGAAAAATTATATGAAAACCATTTTTTTAATATATTTTATAAATTTCTTTAGGGGAAAAAATAAATTTTGAGTTATGTATAAACGGTCGTTAGTATAAACTATAAAGGACTAACATTGCAATGTTTGTAGTAAACGTTCGTTAGTAAACGTAAAAAACTAACGACAATTAGTCTCAGAGACCAAAACAATTATGGGTCACAACCACAAGGACTAGATGAGTTAAAAAAAAGTTTAGGGACTAAACCCATAAAACTCGACAAACCAAACATGGACCATTTATGAAATTAACTCTAATGGTTATATCTGATTGGTTAAAGGATGCTCTTTTTGTTTCTTTTTGGTATGTGTGCCATTATTTGATTTGTGGATATGCGTTTGTAATTGTTTAATACTACCACAATTTTTGCCCATTCATTGTTGTTGTTGTTGTTGTTGTTGTTGTTGTTATTGTTGTAATTGTTATATATTATAATCATGATTAAGTGTATGTTCTTAATTGTTAGATACATGGTACAAGCATTCATTATATTTACAAAAAAATTACTATTCAAACACCTACATAGCGTTTGGTATGTTGTAACTAAAGGGGGAATGGAAAAAATTATTACGATGGAATGAAGAAATGTTGTTTGTTTACATTTATGTAATGTAATAATTTATTACAAGGAATGATCTATTACACCAAAATCATTCCTTAGGGGTCCCATGCTTTTTTTCATTACGACCGTAATTGAATTAAAATTACATAAAACTCCACCATTAATTAACCATATTAATTTAACTTCTTATCAATAATGGACATTTTAGTCTTTTTATTATGATTTCATTACATCTTATCATACAAATCAAACATGATTAATAAATGTAATTAATCATTACATTACACTGTTTATTCCATTACGTCGGTCATTCCATTCATTCGACATTTCATTCCGTCCTACCAAACGAACCCCTAGAGTAATATCGTATACAAATACCTCGCCGCAACGTACGGGTTGAAATCCTCGTTTATAAATAACAACGACGTATATGCTATTTTTTTATTAAAAAATATATAATTTATGGGGTATAAAGTGTATGAGATATTTATTAAGTTTATAGAGTTATTAAAAAATATGAAAATTGATAAGTTTGCTTAAATCTATACGATTTATTTAAAACTTAATAACTAAAGTTTTATTAATTGTCATTCCTTATTTTATTTATTTATTTACTTTTTCAAAATCGATGCATGCACTTTTATACATATTTACTTATGGACAAAATTTAAATGAGCTTGACCGAATTGGTTTAATTTTGACTTTTCATTGACTAATAAGATTAATCCATTTTTTTAGTGACAAAACTGAGCACTTCCAATGGTATAATTTCAATTGTCTTAAACATTCTTTTTCTACCTTTTGAAAATCTTTTGTTATACTCCCTCCGTCCCATATTAAATGTTATGTTGGACTTTTTAAAATCTTTATTTCTCAGCTTTGACTTTAAATATTTGTGTTTGTGTAATATAATACTTGATACAAAATATATGAATGGATTAAGTTTTAAATGTATTTTCATTGCGTATAATTTTTATCAAATATTATCTAACACAAGCAAAAATATTTAAAGTCAAAGTTGATAAAAAAATGACTTGAAAAGTCAAACATAGACATTTAATATGGGACGAAGGGAGTATAAGAGATTTTATTTTTAGTTTAATAAAATGTGTTTGTTTTTAAAAACATATAAAAAGGAAAAATCAGGAATCACGTGTACTTATTATACTTTATGTTATACTTGAGATAGTATTTTGTAGGTTTTGTTTAGGGTAAATTGCAAAAATGGTCCTTGACGTTTCACGAAATAGCAAAAATGGGACCGAGACAAAAAGTAGCGCAAAAAAGACACCAACGTTTCACATTTTTGCAAAATCGCCAATGAGAGGCCTTTTCCGTTAGCTTCCGTTAGTTTTCCTCGTTAAGTGCAGTGAAATGACTAATACCCTCGTCTTCTTCCCCATTTGAATTTCTTTTTAATTTATATTTAACTTTAATATATAATGAAGAACATAAAGAACAAAAACCAATAAAATCAAATCAAAAACCCAGATCCAACAATATAAGAGTGCAATAAAAATTGAGATCTGGTATGGTCCTGTACAACCAACACTTGTTCCAAACTAAATCAAATACTTGTTCCAAACTTCACCAAATCATCCCACTCATCAAATAAAAATTGAGATCTAGTATGACTGTATATATATACTCTAATTCACCAAATCATCCCAAGAACTTCACCAAATAAAAATGATGCATCAAGAACATGTTAGGGTACGTTCATTTGTTGATGATGTAGATAAAGTAAACAATGAACTAACATTGAAAATGGCGGAATGCTGTTTTGACTTTTTGAGTTGACCGCATGAGTGTAACTTGTGATTTGCTGAAATATGAGTTTGACTGTATGAGTGTAACTTTGATTGTTTCTTTTACTAGCAATACATGTTCTAAATCATATCATTACTTATTTTTATTTATTTATTTATTGTTATTATTTTTTTTCGACAGTCGATATTATTCATCATGTGACCTTTGTTCTTGTATAAATTGATTATATGTGTCTTACAATGGAAGTTTGATTTTTTCCTAGTCTTTACATAAAGTCTAACATTATTCATGACATGGATGTTTGTGACTTGTGAGGACATATTTTTAGTGAGCTATTTCAGGTTGTATTGACTTTTAATCGGTTTATAGTCATGACAAAAGTATCCATATCCTGAAATATGATTTTACATAGAAATTACTTTTGTTATAGAAAAATGATCGTATATTGTTAACTTGCGAGTAATGATTAACTTGTGAGTCAATTTTGGATCATTTGATGAATCAATTTTGTGAGAGAGTTTGTTCAGATGATTGATGATCATGGTTCTTGATCATCTGTTGACTATTGGTTCAAGAAATGTATAAGAAATGATATCCAATTGATTATGTCTGTAACTGCTGATAGGCGCTTAGTTACTATGTGTTTTACATGTGAATCTTTGTTAAAACTTGTAAGACTATGTTGATATAAATAATGTTTAAAAACGTTATTAATATTTCTCAATAAACCTATGTTTTGATAATCACAAAACTCAAATCAAATTAAGTCAAGATTAAGACGTAAATAAGTATTTAGTAACAAATATTTACCTCTACATCTAATATCACTTAAGGTATGCATAAACTAAGCATCTTATGCATTACATGATCAAAGAAAACCTTGTCTTAAGACATAACATTTTATAAAATGATATTAACATTTTATATATATTTATAAATCATTTTTGGTATTGTTATATTAAACCAAAAAGATATGATTTCGAATTTCCAACCAAAAAGGGCAAATTTTATCCAGAAAAACTTTTTCAACGTTCAGTAGGGCGGTCCGCTTAATTATACTAGGCGGCCCCCTTAATCATTAAGGGGACCGCCCACTAATTAAGGGGATCGGCACGTTCCAGAACAGTATTTTCTGGCCCTTTAAATACTGGATCATTCCACATATTTTTCTCACCTTTTTGCACCAAAAACTTTCTGATCCAACCTCCATTTCTATATCAAAAATCCTTTGATCATATAATTCATAAGTCTTTGTTTCCAAGTGATCCAAAGCTTCATCCACTCAAGTGCAAGAAGAAGAACACTCCTCTACATCCATTTAATTGTAGTAGTGTTGTGATTAGCTATTTTCATATTATAGTAGTGTTAGATATTTGTAAAAGTATTGTGAGAATTTGTTGATTGTAGAAACTAGGTGTGTTGTAAAGTAGTGTAGTGGTTGTGATTTAGTTGTGCATAGAAGAAGGTGTGAAGTTGACAAGGTGTGAAGAAGGTGTGAAGTCTTGAAGAAGTTGTGAAGGTGTGAAGAAGGTGTGAAGTCTTAAAGAAGTTGTGAGATTGGTTCTAGCTACAATTAGAACTCGACATTTAGCTTAGTGTCGTTAACTCGTGTAAGCCAAGGTGTGTAAGGTTTCTCCACCATAAGGAGTTTGTAGACATAGTGAAGAAAAATCTCGAGTGTAGTACTCGGGGAGTGGAGTAGGGCAAGGAAGGTGTCCTTGTAGCCGAACCACTATAAATTCGCGTGTTGTGGTTTGATCTTTCTAACTCTATCTTTTCTTCATTCTATTTCAATACTTTCATTATTAGATTAGACTTGCTTATATTGGTTGTTACTTGAACTCACTTGAGATCAAATCGAAAGTTTTTATAAGCTACAAAATATTTTGGTAATAAATTTAAAAATGACGTAAAACTATTCAACCCCCCTTCTAGTTTTCCACAATTGGTATCAGAAGCCACGTCTAGCAAGATTTTTATTTTGTTTTGCATCTTAGTATTGGGTTAGTTTACTAGCCCGCCAAAATCCTTCAAACCCGAGATTTTAATTTGCTTTCTAAAAAAATATAAAAATACAAAAAGAATCATCCCTCATTTCTAGACCTAGTCTTTAGGTTTTCTAATCCTAGCGACACTATTCCTAGCTGAACGATCAATCCCCCGGTACTTGTCATTATACTATACTACATCGATCAGGTACACTGCCTGGTGGGGGTTGTAAGCTTCTCAAGATCCCTTGAGAGGTAAAGTCTGGTGCAATCCCTACGCATCAAAATGCTAGAAGCTTCCCCGCCACGCTTACCGCTATAGTTATTAGTCTAGCATACGCAGCTACACCACGCGCATACTAGACTGGGGGAACATGATGACGTATAGTCCATACTCGGGTCACGAACCCGATTAAGCGACATTACTAACGCCCAAGCCCACCCGAGTGGGCTATCATAATTTGGGCTACCATGCTAACGGTTTGGGCTCACGAAAGCCCAAACCCAAATATATTATTTATGGTCTAGATAATGATCTTTTATTTATGGGATAAAGATCAATGACCGGATAAGCGTGATACGCTGAAGAGTAAGGAGCACGAAATCTACAAGGATTCCGTGCCTATATAAAGAATATCACAATTCTCATTGAGGTACGATCTGAAACCCTAACTCTTCAATATACCCTAAAACCGATTACTTACTCTCACGCCGGAGGATAATCGTGGGAAACAATCCCACGATAAGTCTAACGGTGTTTGTTTGCTTTCTTAGTGCGCAAGTCTCAAGCATTAAGATCTAGTTGGTACGAGAACAGGAACCCAAACAAGGAACGCCCAACTTTTGTATCAACAATTATCTAATTGATTACATGGTTCTAAGTCGAGTCATATCTTGTACATATTTTTTTCGGATGATTGGGACTCATGGGTAAAGTACTAGTGTTACGGAGTAATGGGGAAGAACATCAAATTATTACCCCCATATGTGCATTAATCTTAATAAGTACTCAAAGTGTTTTGATTATCTTGATTCGAGTCATTAGAGTAGTTTATTTTAAAGTATGTAAAAATTCAAGTGTAAGGGGAATGTACATTCCCTATGATATATTATTTTGAATGGTAGGGTAAAAGTGTATGCAAAAAAAAAAAAAAAAAAAAAAAAAAAAAAAAAAAAAAAAAAAAAAAAAAATCAAGAAAAAAAAAACATACGGACTACTATTCCGTTTCCTTATATGTTTGTATTATGTTTTAGTTATTTTTGATTCATTAGCTTAAGTCGAGTCTAGTCTTGGCTTAGCAACGCCATATTTTACATGTAATTAACCAAGATGATTAACTCGCCACCATTAAATATTGCCTTTATCCAACAAAACCGTGTTTTCCATATCCCTACACCTAACGTTATAACTCTTTAAAAGACCTCTTTGATAGTTTATCCTAGGTGCTTACTCCAAGTGGTGGAGGTTTGATCCTTTCCCAAGCCTATGGTAATCTATTTGCTATGACAGGTAGTGAGAGATGTTTTCTATTTCCTTATTATGATATATACTTTATTACACCCGAGAGATGTGAGTATCTAAACACTATTTGTGAGGTGCTAGTGTATGACCTCCGTGCTTGTTTTTGGTTTTTAATGGGACGATTATTTGTTATAATTACTTTTATATTAGTGTTAAATGACCCCTAACTTGTATTTTGATTAGAATAAAAGCGCATTTGCTTGAGGACAAACAAATCTTAAGTGTAAGGGTATTTGATGAGGCGAAAAGTGTACCGCTTTTAAGGGGTCATTTAAGCCCGAATTCGTGATTATTTGATCAATTATTGCCCTAAATCGTTCCTTTTGTCATTTTAGGTACTTTTGAGGAGAAATCTGGAAAAGGAAGCATTTTTGACGTTTTTGGAGCATAAAAGTGAAGAAAACGGCAAAGTCTCAAATTCCTTGTTGGGAACAGTACCTGACGACGTCAAGACATTACACATGACGACGTCAAGAGTGACAAAAGAGGTAGATATGGAACTTATAACGTGATGGCCCAGAACATTTTCTTTGTTAATGGCCTGACGGTGTCACCAAGGCCGTCAGGGTCCAAATACACGTGACGGCCCAGAGTAGATTTGCACATGAAGGCGTCAAGACTGGATCTAGGCAATACGAATTTCACTTTGGCGGCGAGTTGACGGCGTCAGAGGCTAACACATGACGCCGTCAGGATACTTAGTCTATATATATTTTTACAATTTTTCATTATAAAGTGTGGAACAAGTTGTGGAATATCACACACAAACCCTAGGTCAAATTTCCTGCATATTGAAGGGGTTTCAAACCCTTCTTTCTTCTATGTTTTAATAAAGATAAGTTCTCCAATAATCATTCAATATGTCTATGTATTGTTTGATTCTATCTTATGTTTATCTTTCTTTTAACATGTTAGGCTAGGTTTTTATTGTGTTTACTTAGATGTAGTGAAACCTAGATGTTGATTATTGGTTGATTGTTTGTTTATAATTGTTATGGATGATTGTATTTGATGTTAGGCTTAATAAAACTGGCAGACTTCCATTGGTAACTTGCTTGAACGTCTTAAGAAACATGATCGGAGGTGTACTACGATTTTTGGTTGTATTTAATGCATAAGTGAATTCTAATGATCCCATGTTAGGAGCTTTTAATCGGCTCGACATAGGAGTGAAGTAGGATCTTATAGAGTTAGAGAATATTGTACACGGCCCTACGACTAGTATTAAGGAATATAACTCATCATCCATGCAATTGTAATAAGCTAATCAACCGGTAAAAGATATCTAGGGAGTAATGAAATCTAAGTAAACACAACTTTTCTCATTATTGTTTCCACCACATTAGCAAATTAGTTTAATTTTCATTTCTTTTATTTTATTTTGATTGCATCTTAGTTTATTGGGTTAGTTAGCTAGCAACTAATTCCGCCCACTCCTTCAAAACCCGAGATTTTACTTGCTTTCCATAAAATATAAATACAAAAAGAATCATCCCTCACCTCTAGACATAGTTTAGTAGGCTTTCTAATCCTAGCGATACTATTTATGAGTTGAACGATCAATCCCCCGGTACTTGCCTCTATACTATACTACAACGATCAGGTACACTACCTGGTGGGGGTTGTAAGCTTCTCAAGATCCCTTGAGAGGTAAAACCTGTTGTGAGGGCGCAATTCCCACGTATCAGACTCTATAATGTTACACTTTAGCCCTTCTCGGGTTGGGGTATTACAGAATATGTCATAGTTGTTGTTCATTTTTTTTCCTGGCGAATGCCGAGATCCGACGACATCGAAGCATGTTTTTCTCGTGAAATTGATGGCATCCCATGGTTTTTGTCTAGTGTATAGATGTAGTGTTGTATTTGTGAAAACTCATTTTTATTCAGATCGAAACCATAGGCCGCTTGTGTATCACATGTTCGAAGGTTATATAATGATATATCTTGGTTTAAGGTTTTGAAATAAATGGTACATCATTGTTTTCTTTTTTATTTTTTGGTTTCTCGTTTAGATCTAACATCTGTTTTTTATTGACTTTTCTTTTCAAAGATTTAAATGTATCAAATGTGATACTTGTAATGTCAATCGTTTATTTTATATTTTTATAAAGTTGTTATCATTTTTTGTTAATAATATTTTTGTTGTTGTTTTTAATATTTTCCCGTTAAGGACCTTTCTTCATAAATTTCTGGTATTTAAGTTGATGTAATAGATTATGTTTCAACCGGTAGTTGGTTGTGTTTTTGTAATCTCAGGTAAGATTTTTTGTTCGATTTGTAATGGGAGCGAATGGTGTTTTAATTTGATATTGTATTGATGTATCGAGAAAATTCAAATGGGAGTTTGCTTATCAAACTTTAATTTGATGAATATGTTTGTTGATGATTTATTAGATATAGCAGGGTATTCGCGCGATGCGGCGGCGGGTACCCTGTAATAAAATTTGCGGCGATGAATATCACGAATTATTGTTTCGGGTTGCTGGATCTCATATTTTTGTTTTGGAAGCTTAGTTATATTGTATATTGTCGTTAAAAAGTTTTATTATTATTATTATTATTATTATTATTATTATTATTTATTTTATTTTTTATTTTTTTTGTAAAGGGGTGTTTTAATAGTGTATTTTTTGATGAAGGGTGGAAGCTTAATATTTTGAAAGCTTAATTATATTGTATAGTGTAGTTAAATAGTTGTATTTTTGGGTGAATGGTGTTTTTAATAGTGTATTACTTGTATTAGATGCATTATGTTTTTTTAGTTTTATGCGTGTTTTAAGTACTTGTACTTAATGTTGTATTTATTGTATTGCTGGAAGGAAAAACAAGCTCGACAGAAAAAGATATTTTGTACATAATGCTGTATTTATTGTACAATATTTTCTTGTGGAAACAAAAGATTTTATTATATTTTACATACTTGTGCTTTGTGTTTTATGACTTGTATTAATTGGTGATAGGTGTATTAACTCTATGTATGTAACTTTAAATCATTGTGGTTTACATACTTGTGCTTTGTGTTTTATTATTTGTATTTACTTAAAATCTATATTAGAAAATCTTAATAATTAAATAGGAGAGAGGGTCTAATATAGTATAGATATAGATATATACATTATATATATAATTTCTTCTATTATATATTTTTTATATAAGTATCTCGATTACATAACACATTTTATTTTGTACATGAATTATTTAAAAGCGTTAAATCGTTTGATACGATATTCATTTTCTTTAACTTTTAAAAAACTTGAATATATTAGGGTGTTTTCCTTTGAGTCTCATGGAGAAAAACTTGGCTGCGTGGGCTAAGTCTTCCAACTCCTTGGCCTGGAATCCTGGACCAAGGATGTCTGCAATTGAATCTTCTCAGGCTTCACTTGATGCCAAGGTATCTACCATACAAAAGGATACCTCTGACATCAAAACCATGCTTACTGAACTCTACCAGGTGTTTAAGGGGTCTTCTCCTTCAGTGGTTCCACCAACTCTTGCTCTCACTGATGTTGCGGCAACAGTTGAGGGGGAGAGATCCACTGAAGCTCCACCTACCGGAGTTCCTGAACCTTCCACCAGTCAGCCATCAGCTACTGATGTTGCTTCAAGAGGACGACCTTCCTCTCAGGATGAGGGGGAGCACATTGTTGAAGCTACTCCAATTTCCTCCTATCAGCCTCCTAAGACAACCACTCACTCAGCAAACCAGCCGGACAAGGGCAAGGGCATTCTCACTATAGTGTCTGAACCCACTACACCACTGGTACCTGCTTCCTCAGTCGTAAGACCAGACCCTGATGCACCTGTCAGGGTCCCCTTTCAGATGAATGGTGTAACATATTTAATGACTGAGGATGAAATCCAAGCTCATATGGATAAGGTTGAAAGGCTGAAGAAAGTAGCTTTGGAAGAACAAGCAAGCAAGGCTACTCTCGTAGAGGTGGTTAATGAAGAAGCAATGGCTATTGGGTTAAAGCCTCAAGATCTTGCTGCCAGGGAAGGTGGTGAGAAGTTTAAGAAAGCTCAGGATGCTGCCTTGATGGCTCTCAAGGCAAAGTGGGATGCTAGACTGAAGAAAGCTGCTAAAACAAGGCAACAAAACATTGATAGGTATACATGGGTCATGACACAAAAGCTAAACCCTGAACCCATAACTGGTGTCAAGATCCACCAGAACACCAAGCCAGCAGTTCTTAGTGTCTTCAGAGGCCAAGACAAACGACACTTTGAGATTCATGATCCCTTCAAGTTCTCTGAGTTTGGGATCACTAAATTAGATGAGTTGGGTCCCATCATTGCCAAAAAGAGTAATGTCGTTGTCAAACACCTGATGAAGTCCCTCAGTATTCCTTCACTGCTTCCAGCATCAGTGCCAGCCATCCAGGCTCCTCCTGCTCAGTCATCTAAAAGGAAGAGAAAGAAGATAGAGACTGAACCTAAGATCAGTGTTCCAGGCCTAGACTGCAACAGAGCCCTCCCTGAAGGAGTTACATTTGTGAACAATTGGGTCATCGAACAACCTGAAAGAGGTCTCTTCTTTACTGATGAGTATGGGGATCCAACATTTCAAAGATGGGCTGATATTGATCTGGCAGGGATCAAAGCAATGATGGGATACTTCCTTATGGCCAATCCCATCAAGAATGATGCTAATGTAAGGTTCTGTCATGACCTGAAGATCAAAATCCAACAGCATCATGACAAGCATCTACTGAGTTCAAAGAGAGCCAAACTTGAAGCCTTGGGTCTAAAGTTATGAAGCATGAGAAAATCTGCAACAACAACTATCTTTTATTTACTTTGTTTTGTTTAGGATTGTAATAACTATGAATAATATTGATGTTTTGTTTAACATTCAGTGTCCTAAACATTACTTAGTAATTCAGTTTGTAGAGATAATACCTTTGCTATCTCTCACTGAACCTATAAACACTCAGGCTATTTGTATATACAAATAGGGGGAGACTGTTGGGTCTGTTAAAACCCAAACTCCTTAATCTAGGATTTGAACATAAAATATCCTAAGTGTTTGATAACCGAGAATACCAAACAAGTCACTGAATGCATAGTCGATTAGTGAGTCATACTCAAGTTGCTCAGGGCGAATCTATGAAGAAAGGATTCACCATTCGGTGAGGCGGTTCTCAGTGAATGATACCTGAGCCAAAGAAGAAGATGATTGACTCAGTGAGGGATGACAATAAATCACTGAGTCCCATGACTCCTTACCAACTAAGAACACTGAGTGAACAATGACTGAAGATAAGAATACTGAAGTAAAGGCGGGATTAGGCGGGATAAGTTTGAATGGATAAGGGAAGGTCCTTATCATGCAAAGGTCAACTTTCCTTGAATGAGTATAAAACCAAGACATGTGTCAATACTGAAGACCAGAAAGCATCCCTGCTCTTTACTACTTATAGTCATTTGTAACAGGTACTAAATACCTATGTATTTTGTCCAATGTAGGCTGATGTAACTTGTCTTGTAGTCTTCGTCTATTAGGGTTCTGTTAGAATCACCTTGTGTATAAATAGAGAATAAGTGGGAGAGGTAAAGGTTACGTTTGTGCACTTAATGCTTAGACATTCATAAACCAAATATTTACTCTCTCCAAAGAACAACACAATCCCTGTGATAGCTCAGCTGGATCTTAGTTGTCACTCAAACTTAGTTTGAGTTTAGTGAGGAGTATACCATACTTGTCATTTCAATCCCAAGTGTTGTTCCGCAAACACTTGGGGTATAATTCTTTGGATTAATTTCTAATAAAGAATTAAACGTTGAAAAACTTTGTGTCTTATCTTTTACGTTTATTTACTTTTGATAATTAATCAATACTTCGCTAAGTCATGGAACTTGGCTAGATTAACTTTGTAGTTAACTATAACCAAGTAAAAGGGTCCAACAGTTTTGTAGGTGGATTTTAGTGTAACTTAATCTTAATACCGTCATTTTGTCAATATAATATTTAATTGGGGATAACCGATACCCGCGGAGAAACCCGAAAAACCGATTGATAACATTAATCGGGAATCCAACGGGTAATGGGGCGGGTACGGGTTTGGATATTATAAACGGGTGCAGGTACACCAAAGCCCTCCCCGAACCCGGCCCGTTGCCATCCATCCTCCAGGAATTATAAAAGAAATGTCCACTTGGCTGTTTCATGGTTAGAGTTAATTTCATAAATGGTCCCTGTGGTCTGTCGGGTTAACAGGTTTAGTCCATAAACTTTATTTTAGTGGATCCAGTCCCTGTGGTTGCGACCCATCACGGTTTTGGTCCCTGAGACTAACTGTCATTAGTTTTTCCGTCATTCTTTTATACTAACATTTGCACCGCTAGTCCTTTAACGATCATTTACAACAAACATTTGCACCGTTATCTTTTATACTAACGACCGTTTATACATCACAAAAAATTTGTTTATTTATTTATTTATTTTTTAATTAAGAAAATGGTTTTCTTATAATTTTTTTTCCTAAATATCTTAAAATTTTTATACACGTTTATACACACATTTTTTATACATACATTTTTATATGCACGTTTTTATATACACGTTTTTATATACATGTTTTTATACATATTTTTATACACACATTTTTTACACGTTTTTATACACATGTTTTTATACGCATTTTTATACACATGTTTTTATACACACGTTTTAATAGACATATTTATACACACATATTATATATACGTTTTTATACACACATTTATACACAAATTTTTATACACGTTTTTATACACACATTTATACACATTTTACACACACATTATACACGCTTTTATACACATATTTTTATACATGTTTTTATACGTACATTTATACACATATTTTTATACACGTTTTTATACACTTGTTTTTATACACACATTTATACACATATTTTTATACACATGTTTATAGACATGTTTTTAAACACACATTTATGTGCACATTTTTATACACGAGTATAAAAATGTGTGTATAAAAATATGTATAAAAGTACATGTATAAATATGTGTATAACTGTGTGTATAAATGTGTGTATAAAAATGTGTGTATAAAAGCATGTGCATACAAATATATGTATAAAAAACATGTGTATTAAAACATGTATAAAAATTTGTGTTTAAATGTGTGTATAAAAACGTTTGTACTAAAATGTGTGTATTAAAACATGTAGATAAAAACGTGTATATAAAAAATGTGTGTATAAAAATGTGTGTATGAAAACGTGTATAAAAATATGAATAAAAACGTGTATAAATTTTAAAGATATTTAGAAGAGAAAAATTATATGAAAACCATTTTTTTTAATATCTTTTTTTTTTTTAAATTTCTTTAGGGGAAAAAAATAAATTTTGAGTTAAGTATAAACGGTCGTTAGTATAAACTATAAAGGACTAACATTGCAATGTTTGTAGTAAACGGTCATTAGTTAAGGTAAAAAACTAACGACAATTAGTCTCAGAGACCAAAACCGTTATGGGTCGCAACCACAAGGACTAGATCAGTTAAAAAAAAGTTTAGGGACTAAACCCATAAAACTCGACAAACCAAACATGGACCATTTATGAAATTAACTCTAATGGTTATATCTGATTGGTTAAAGGATGCTATTTTTGTTTCTTTTTGGTGCGTGTGCTATTATTTGATTGTGGATATGCGTTTGTAATTGTTTATACCACAATTTTTGCCCATTCATTGTTGTTGTTGTTGTTGTTGTTGTTATTATTGTTGTTATTGTTATATATTATAATCAGGATTAAGTGTATGTTCTTAATTGTTAGATACATGGTACAAGCATTCATTATATTTACAAAAAAATTACTATTCAAACACCTAGAGTAATATCGTATACAAATACCCCGCCGCAACGTACAGGTTGAAATCCTCGTTTATAAATAACAACGACGTATATGTTGTTTTTTTATTAAAAAATATAAAATTTATGGGGTATAAAGTGTATGAGATATTATATACATAATACAATTAGCGGGCTAAAAATAACAACCACTGTAGCACAACAGTTGCCTCAACACTGTAGCACAACAGTAACTAACGGTCGTTAGTTACTAACTAACGGCTTTTAGTTACTTAACGACTGTTAACTAACGGCTATTATTTTTAACATTTTTTTTAAAATCCGTACGAAATTGTTCCTTCATCTCAAAGGTTTTTTGCAAAATTAGTCCTCTAATAATTTACATAATTGGTCCTTCATGTTATACATCCATTGCAAAGTCAGTCCTTAGTCAATAACTTGACATCAGGTAGCTAACGACCGTTATCTTTAACCAAAAAAAAAAAAAAAAAAAAAACATACGAACTTTGTCCTTCATCTCAGAGGCCCGCAGCAACGCGCGGCTTACATCCTAGTTTATTAAGTTTATAGAGTTATTAAAAAATATGAAAATTGATAAGTTTGCTTAAATCTATACGATTTATTTAAAACTTAATAACTAAAGTTTTATTAATTGTCATTCCTTATTTTATTTATTTATTTTTTTCAAAATCGACGCATGCACTTTTATACATTACTATAAATAACATTTATCAGGCTGTTACTGTAGCAATTGCTACAGTAGCAAGCTACAGTAAAAGCACTCACAGTGAACAGTAGAATGTACAGTAACTAACGGTCGTTAAGTTACTGTACATTCTACAGTAACTAACGGTCGTTAAGTTACTGTACATTCTACTGTTCATCCGTTATTATATTATTATTATTATTTTTATTTTTTACATTCTTTGGCAAAACATCCCGCAGCAACGCGCGGGTGATCCACCTCGTATTTACTTATGGACAAAATTTAAATGAGCTTGACCGAATTGGTTTAATTTTGACTTTTCATTAACTAATAAGATTAATCCATTTTTTTAATGACAAAACTGAACACTTCCAATGGTATAATTTCAATTGTCTCAAACATTCTTTTTCTACCTTTTGAAAATCTTTTGTTATACTCCCTCCGTCCCATATTAAATGTTATGTTGGACTTTTTAAAGTCTTTATTTCTCAACTTTGACTTTAAATATTTATGTTTTTGTAATATAATACTTGATACAAAATATATAAATGATTAAGTTTTAAATGTATTTTCATTGCGTATATATTTTATCAAATATTATCTAACACAAGAAAAACTATTTAAAGTAAAAGTTGATAAAGAATGACTTGAAAAGTCAAATATAGACATTTAACATGAGAAGAAGGAAGTATAAGAGATTTGATTTTTAGTTAATAAAATGTGTTTGTTTTTAAAAACATATAAAAAGGAAAAATCAGGAATCACGTGTACTTATACTTTATGTTATACTTTTTTTTTGAACGAACTTTATGTTATACTTTAGATAGTATTTTGTAGGTTTTGTTTATAAAAATGTTTTAGACTAAAAAACTGAGATGTCAGTATGAATAATTTGCAGGTAATCGACACGACATCTACCACTCGTAGGTTATACAAAATATAAAAAAATATATACACAAAAATCCTACCAAATTACTAATAAAAAAGAGTAAATTGCATTTTTTTTGTTCCCCTGATTTGGCCAAGTTGCATGTTTGGTCATTATCTTTTTAAATGTGTAGTGAACGTTCATGTTTTGAATTTTTGATTGCAAAGACAGTGTTGATATAAATAATGTATAAAAACGTTATTAATATTTTTCGATATCCTTAAGTTTTGACGATCACAAAATATAAGAACATTAAACGCAAAGTTAATACGTAAACAAGTTTTAAGCAAGTTTATATCATCTCATCCAACATAATCACTTAAGGTATGAATAAACAAGTGACTAATACATTTTATGATCAAAGGGATGTTTATTTAAATAATACAAAGTTTATAAAATTAAATAAACTTATTATATATTTTTAAAAAATATTTTTGGTAGTAAAGGAAAATGTTTAATTCATAGTAAATATATGAATTCAAATTTTTAACCAAAATCAGTTAGTTTTTCATCAAATAAACTTTCCTAAAAAAAAGACAAAGATTCTGGCTGTTACAGCTGGGCGGCCCCCTTAATTTTAAGGGGGCCGGCCATGAATTAAGGGGGCCGGCCACGCTCCTCTGTCAGAATCTATCAGAAATTTTCTCCTATAAATACCACCTCAAACATGGTATTTTTCTCACCTCTTGCACGAAAATTTTCAGATCCAAATCTCTCTAAACATCCTCCTAAAAACCCTTTGATCATATAATTGTTAATCCTTGTTTCAAGTGATTCATTTCCTCACCTCTCATCTCTCAAAGTGCAAGAGAAGAATACTCTTTCAACATCAAGTTGTGAAGTATTGTAGATTTATGTATATAGTCTAGTTGTTGTGTACATTCATTGTAAAGGTGTGATAGTATTGTAACTAGATAGATCTAGGAGTAGAAGTTGTTAATAGAAGTAGTGAGATATAAGTAGTGTTGTGAAGAAAAGAAGAAGTAGTGGTGTGAAGAAGAAGTAGTGGAGTAGTGTGAAGTTGTGAAGTAGTAGTGGTGTGTACATGTTGTGAAGAAGGTGTGTAGTGACTAGTGGTGTGAGATTGGTTCTAGCTACTATTAGGACTCGACATTTAGCTCAGTGTCGTTAATTGGTGTAAGCAACAGTTGTGTAAGGTTTTCTCCGCCATAATGGAGCTTGTTGACATAGTGAAGAAAACTCTCGAGTAGGTGACTCGGGGAGTGGAGTAGGGCAAGGAAGGTGTCCTTGTAGCCGAACCACTATAAATCCTTTGTCTCGCGGTTAGATCTTTCCAACTCTAACTTATTACTTAGCTTACTTACTTACATCTCGTATATAGCTATAACTGTCTATATTATGTATGTGTTGAATTTACATATTTAGCTTACATCGTTATTATTTTTCATACCTCGATATAGTTGTTCATATTGTTCAAGACTTGAGTTCACATAAGATCGAATTAAAGTTTTAAGAGTTAACAATGCTTTAAAACTAAACTAAGTTTTAAATAAAAAGGGACGTAAAAATATTTGTCTATATTGTTATTGTTTACTTGCATAGATATAAGTACTTATAAGCATACAAGTATTGATCTCACATAAACTAGAAACGAAGTTTTGTTTTAAACAATTAAGTTTTCATAAAATTAAAAAGACGTAAAACTATTCAACCTCCCCTTCTAGTTTTCCACATACAGTCCTATGATCGATGTGAATGACCAAATTACCTTGTCTTCTTCCTTTTCTATCAAGGTAATTTGGTGATTTCGCATCTATCGAGGCCCGTATTTGCAATCCAAAATTCAAAATAAAGGCGTTCGTTGCATTTTCATAAAGATAAGGACCAAACATACACTTTGGCCAAACCATAAGGACCAAAAATACAATTTACTGTATAAAAAAACAAAAAAGAGAGATGCAAAGCAAGAGCGGCGCAAGTAACAAAGGCTCCCAAAAATTAGGTCTTCACACATCACACATTGACCAAGCAAAGCCCAATACACCCCTCTCTATCACAATCAATCCCAGCCGTCCAATCAAAAACCACAAACCAATCCTAACGGTTAAAGAACATTCTAGAACTCAAAACCCTCTCATCTCAAACCCTAATATATACCACACCTCACACCCGCTTCACAAATCCTCAAACACCTTACACTCTCTCATCACAAACCCTAAAATTCTTTTTCATACATTTTGAGAGAGAGTAAAAACAATGGCCGGTAAAGGTGAAGGACCTGCTATTGGTATTGATCTCGGGACCACTTATTCATGTGTTGGTGTATGGCAACACGACCGTGTTGAAATTATCGCTAATGATCAAGGTAACCGAACGACGCCGTCTTATGTTGCCTTTACTGATTCCGAGAGGCTCATTGGTGATGCTGCCAAGAATCAGGTCGCCATGAACCCTACCAACACCGTTTTTGGTAAGTTTTTTATTTTATTTTAATTATTTTATTTTATATTTTTTTAGATCTGAAGGTTAATTTGTAGATCTGATGTGATTTGTTATATAAGTGTTAATTAGATCTGATTTAATGTAATGGTGACGTCATATTTTATGCTTTTGTTAGATCTGTTATAGGTTTTTTATTATAGTATGTGTTTTGTATTTTTAATGATTTTAGGTTGTTGTTAGGAATGGTTTATGTTATTAGATCTGAGTTGATATTGATGCTGACGTCATTAATATGTTTATGTTTGTATGATGTTAGATGCTTTCAATTTAAATAGTGATGCTGATTGTTAGTTAGATGGTTTCAATTTAGATCTATATATTTAGTTGTAGTTTTTGTCATATCATATGTATACGTTTAATTAACTTTAGTAAATAAATATTGAGTTTGCTATATGATTGTGCTAGTTAACTGGTATAAATTATTGAAGATATGATAGTATTGATTAATTAAGTGTTTGTTTTAGCTTGTTTTTTTTGGTTTATGGGGCTATTTTGATTAAATAATACTGGTATTTGAGGCTTATGAGGATATTTACTAGAGCTTTTGTTTTTTGTACAAGTCACAGTTTTCAAATTAATAAGCCCATTAGCTGAACAAATAAGCTAAAACAAACATTGCCAACATGGTTTACGTGTCAAATGAAAATAAACATTTAGGTTGTGCTTTATATTTCCCGATTAGTTGTTAATTTTGTTTTGGGCTTACAGGTTTTTGAAATTTTGAAAAGCTTATTGTCTTACTTTAATGGTACAAGTCATATGGACATTAGCTTGAGTAGATAAGCTTATAGACCCTGTAGAACTAGCTGATTAACTTTGCACCAAGTTCATAAGCACAAACAAATAAGCCATAGTAAACACCCCAAAATGGTTAAATTCGTTAACTGAAAACTATTCTTTATGTCTATCTAATGTTATGTTACATGTTTTTAGTTATGCTATTTTTGGGAGTTCTTTCTTATAAATACTTGATGCCGTTATTTATGCTAAACTGAGGTTATAGTTTGCTTTATAGTCTGTTTGCTTTAGCTTGTTTGTCTGGATTATTAGGCTTATGGATTTCTGATACGAAAAGCTTACAAGATTATTTTTATGGCTGATCTTGTCAACTTTTGGTTTGGCTTATTTAAGCTAATTATCTTAAGTTGATAAGCTTATCAATCCATAATGATAAGCTTATGATCTTTTTTCAGTAGGCACACTGTTCACGCAATTATGCTATAGCAGTCACAAGTTTCTATAAAGAGTCACCTTAACTGTAATAGATTGTTAGAAAACTAGGTGTTCTAGGTTTTCTCAACTGTTGAAACATTTATTCTTTAGTAAATAAATTTATTTTGTAATTGTTGTTAAGAGCATGCCTTAACCTATTGCTTTCATTTACAGATGCTAAACGTCTAATCGGTAGGCGATTTTCTGACACTTCAGTCCAAAGTGACATCAAGTTGTGGCCATTCAAGGTTACCCCTGGACCAGCTGAGAAGCCTATGATTGCTGTTAACTACAAGGGCGAGGAGAAGACCTTTGCCGCTGAGGAAATCTCTTCTATGGTTCTCATCAAGATGAAGGAAATCGCTGAGGCTTTCCTTGGTTCAACCGTAAAGAACGCTGTCGTTACAGTCCCTGCCTACTTCAACGACTCACAGCGTCAAGCTACCAAGGATGCTGGAGTCATCTCTGGTCTCAATGTTATGCGTATCATTAATGAGCCAACTGCTGCTGCCATCGCTTACGGTCTTGACAAGAAGGCTACCAGCGTTGGTGAGAAGAATGTGCTCATCTTTGATCTTGGTGGTGGTACCTTTGATGTGTCGCTTTTGACCATTGAAGAAGGTATCTTTGAAGTTAAAGCCACAGCAGGAGACACCCATCTTGGTGGTGAAGATTTTGACAACAGAATGGTTAACCACTTTGTTCAAGAGTTCAAGAGAAAGCACAAGAAGGATATCACCGGTAACCCCAGAGCCCTTAGAAGGTTGAGAACATCTTGTGAAAGAGCCAAGAGAACCCTCTCATCAACTGCTCAAACCACCATCGAAATCGACTCTCTATATGAAGGTGTTGACTTCTACTCCACCATCACCCGTGCCAGATTTGAGGAATTGAACATGGACTTGTTCAGAAAGTGTATGGAGCCAGTTGAGAAGTGTTTGAGAGACGCCAAGATGGACAAGAGCTCAATCCATGATGTTGTTCTTGTTGGTGGATCCACCCGTATTCCCAAGGTTCAACAGCTTCTACAAGACTTTTTCAATGGAAAGGAGCTTTGCAAGAGCATCAACCCAGATGAGGCTGTTGCCTATGGTGCTGCTGTCCAAGCTGCTATCTTGAGTGGTGAGGGCAATGAGAAGGTCCAGGACTTGCTTCTTTTGGATGTTACTCCATTGTCTCTTGGTCTGGAGACTGCTGGAGGTGTTATGACTGTTCTTATCCCAAGAAACACCACCATCCCAACCAAGAAGGAACAAGTCTTCTCCACCTACTCTGACAACCAGCCTGGTGTGTTGATCCAAGTGTATGAAGGTGAAAGAACCCGAACCCGTGACAACAACTTGTTGGGCAAGTTTGAGCTTTCCGGAATTCCACCTGCTCCTCGTGGTGTCCCACAGATCACAGTCTGCTTTGACATCGATGCCAATGGTATCCTTAATGTCTCAGCTGAAGACAAGACCACCGGACAGAAGAACAAGATCACCATCACCAATGACAAGGGTAGACTCTCAAAGGAGGAAATCGAGAAGATGGTTCAAGAGGCTGAGAAATACAAGTCTGAGGATGAGGAGCACAAGAAGAAGGTTGAGGCCAAGAATGCTCTTGAGAACTACGCCTACAACATGAGGAACACCGTGAAGGATGAGAAGATCGGTGAGAAGTTGACCCCTGGTGACAAGAAAAAGATTGAGGATGCTATCGATGAGGCCATTGCATGGTTGGACAGCAACCAGCTTGCTGAGGCTGACGAGTTTGAAGACAAGATGAAGGAGCTAGAGAACGTGTGCAACCCAATCATTGCTAAGATGTACCAGGGAGGAGCTGGTGATGCTGCAGGAGGCATGGATGAGGAACCCGCACCATCAGGTGGCGGTGCTGGTCCCAAGATCGAAGAGGTCGACTAAATGTGTGGTCGATAGTTATCTGTTTTACTTTATGTTAGTTTATTTTGAGTTGCACCTGACTTGTTCAGGTTGCTTGTGATACAATACAATTTATGTTTGTGGTAATTTGGTACCTCTGTTTTAATGGGGGTGAATTTTGTTTCTGGGCGATATTGCTCTTGAATCTATGAATTTCGTTATGGTATCTTAGGTTTTTCTTTTAATTTGTCATGTTTATTATCTTCTGTTTGATAGTCATGTTCGTTATTTAAGATTTGCAGCTTGACTGAGGTTGTAGTTTGCTCTCATTTGTGGCTTGTGAGATAAAAGAACATGGTTTGGAAAATTATATCCTCTTCTTTTACTTTGAATCTTTGATGCATTGCGTGTTTCCACATAAAGTGAAACCCGGGAAAAAAATAAACTTGTATGCTAGATTGATTTCGAGTAAAAGAATCTTCTTATAAATTGAACTGTTCAAAACACAAGTTTGGTTACTCATGCATCAATCAACCAAAAATCACTGGTTGTTTGCCTTGTATACTCGAATTGGAAACGAAATAAGGCCGATTGCAAGTTATATAAGAAAAAAAAAAAAAAAAAAAAGTTCGTCCTTGATTCATTCGCATAATCGCATTGTTCCATTCTTGAAAGAGTTATTTCCTTTTTTATTGTTTCAATTGTAATTACAATTCATTTGATAAGTTTATTGGGCGGATGAAACTTAAGAAGCATCAATGCAATTTTTTTTTTTTTTTTTTGAACGGTTACTTTCATTAACACCACCGGCTAATCCTCAAAACGAGGACCGCCAAAAACTAAATACAAATGTACAGCGGGAAATCACTCCAATCCTTCCATACAACATTTTTAAATTTCGACCTATTCTTAATCCATAAAAAAGAGAAAGATTTCACTTCGGCGACCACCTCCCCAACCCTAGACGTTTTTTTGTTGAAAAACCTTTGCATTCCTTGTTTTCCATAGGACCCAAATTGTCACCATCACAATGCCTCTCATAATCTTTTTTCTCCATTTATTGCCGCCGATATTGTCACATAAAAGAAGGTCTTTGGAGTCGAAAACACAGAACGGGTCCACCTTGCACCATTTGCAAATAAAACTCCACACACCGTAAGCAAAACCACACCCTATGAAAAGATGTTTGAGATTTTCGTCATCCACCTCACAAAGTGGGCAGCTCATCGAGGGAATGGGAATTCTACGCTGAACGAGTGCATCCCGAGTAGGAATCCTAGCGAACTCGGCTCTCCAAACTAGCAAATTCACTTTGTTTGGAACCCAACTCTCCCATTGCATGTTCTGATTCCTACCTTGATCCCGATTCAGCCTCAATAACTTCTTGTACATTGCCACCGAGAACCTGCCATCAACACTATCCACCCACTCCCATGAATCCTCACGGTCTGAAAAACAAAAATCTAGCAGCATTCGATCCAAGTCTTGTTTTTCCGATAGTTCCTCCACCGACGACGGGTGACGGCTCCAGTTACCAACAAACAAAAATCCATCCTCACCCCTCTTAACTCGACTAGCAATGCTACAAGATTTATTTCTTTCCAACCTGTATAAAGTAGGCCATCTATCTTTTAACAAAACCGATCCAAACCACAAGTCATGCCAAAAACGCATAATATCTCCATTGCCTAACTTGTCTCTCACAAACTGACTAATCTTTTTCCCTTGCACCGTAAGGGAGTCAAGAAACGATACTATGGTCTTCCAACAACCTGCTAAAGCATTTTTATTTGGCAAAAAAACCCATTTCCCTCTACCTCCATGGATGCTTTCAACCACTTTTCGCCACAACATGTTCTTTCCAATAGTAAACCTCCAAGCCCACTTGGTCAATAAAGCCGTGTTAACCTCCCCAATTCTAGAAATACCCAAACCCCCATCATTTTTCGTAGTAGTAACCACCTCCCACGAAACCCAATGCACTTTTTTGGCCTCACTCAAACCCGCCCAAAGGAAATTATTCATTAGCCCCTCAATTTGATCCACCACGTTACACGGAGCTTTATAAAGAGACAAATAATAAATCGGTAAACTAGACAATACTGATTTGATCAACGTCATCCTACCACCCCTCAATGCAAATTTTGTTCGCCATTTCTTTTTGATGTTTTTGTCATTCTTATTAATTATAAAATTTATTATTTTAGTCAAGAGTGTTTATGTAGAATTTGTTGATTTGTAACAAGCAACTGTTTTAATGTTGATTTGTTAATTGTAATTTCATATGTGTTATAAATAGATAGGAATGGTTGAATATATGAATGATGTATGAAGTATATGTTATTTTAGAAATTATTACGGCCCCCCTTAATATGAATTCCTGGCTCCGTCTTTGATTTTACTAGACCAGTATGTGATTCGGAGTTTGCAAAAAATTAACTTTCTAACGAGTGTGAAAATTATAGCTTCTAAATGGGTGATCCACATTCAACATCAACGATTCCAGTTTTGTGTAATTCAACATATTCGGTTTTTCAGCGATTACTCTAAGTTTAACAAGGTAGGCAGGATTTGATTGAGAACAAGACTTAACTCATGCAAGTAAAATTACATTCGGTCCTTTTATCTAACAAGATAAAAAGTCTAACAAAAGTAAATCTTTTACACTGATCATTAAATTAACATATGGTGGCGGCTAGGGTTCATCCAATATTTGTCTGGCTATATTGCGTCCGAAGATTCATCATGCTGTAATATGAGTTTAGACTGTATATATACAGGCACAAATATATTCATATTAAGAGCGGATATGTTATATCTCAAGACATGTTAACAACCGTCTATAACTCTATATAAGAGGGGGGAGTTGTGTCCCCTTCTTTTGCTGTGTGTCCAGGAGTTTGTATCCATTCCATGTGTTCGAATTAGTCATTATCAGTGATGGGACTAGGGGGTCCCGAAGAACTAACAAGACGCAAAAAGAAATAATCTTGTAAAACCTAAAAGGAGCATCCCTTAAGCCACCTTCTCAACACAGCACAACAACAACAGTACAACACAAGACAAGAAAAAGAAAAAAGAGAATATCAACTAACACATAACTTAAAAAAACTCCACAAGCTGAAAGGATGAAGGCTAACTTGGCTCTTTTAAACACCTTTGAGATTTAATAAAGGAAAATACTTTGTTTCATCCTTTGTGAAACCCTTATCCAGTAACACCACATTACGTAATCACTAAAATATGACCCGTTTCACCCAAACCTGTTTTGACCCGTTACCTAACCCGCCCATCTTGCCACTACATTTTAAGGAATTATTTGAATTTGTCTTGTGGGTTAGGTAATCTTTGGAACATTCATTACCCAACCGATATTGAAATCTTTAATGGGTACTTGCTCGTAAGTCCAATGATCACACAGTCATTACCCATACCTTCTCACAGAGGAGCACGGCTCAAGCCAAGAAAATGGTAATGTGGATGTTATTGCTGAGAAAGTTGAGTATGTAACGACGGAGCAAGAGAAAGAGTTCGATGAACTTATAAAGAAATATAGATTGATTGTATTCGACATCTTAATGAAACATCCTCTTAAAACACAAGAAGTTGTTAGTACTTACTCTGTAGTAGTTTAAAGTATGAATCTTGAAAGCATGCTAATTTTGATAAGGACTATACATACTGTGAGTCTGTGACCATTCTTTTGGCACGTAAGTTTTACTGTCTTTTGAACATTTGGTAAAATCCATTTACATAAATATTGGATTATTTGAGTTGTATGGAATCTCCAACAGGGTCGACAGTCAACTAATTAGTCTTCATATGCTTAAATTCTCCTATGTCGTTTTACTGCAAAAATTACAGTATCACAGAACGAATATAGTTTGGCGATCTTTTTTAAGGTAACACTTTTATTATTTTTAAAAGACCAATAAATTTTGAAAAGTCGTTTTGACCTGGCCTGTTTGGAAAAATATTGAAAGCTACCCATTCAAATTTTCACCTTTACATGATTTTTAAATGTTTGGAGACTAGCTGAAGATACAAACCATAATCCAAAAACTGTAGCGCATATATAAATATTAAAAGAACAAGTTCGAAACCGGGATCAAACTCAAAATACATGGGGTTCACATTACACAAACACATTAACCTGGATTTACAAAATAAGGTGATTTCATTATCTTGAAATGCTGGAGCTTTGGTCAACTGTAATTTCTTTCTTCTATGGTTTTGACAAATTAAAACAAACATTCAAGTCAAGAAACATAACAAAAAGTGAGCTTTAAACTTTGGGTTTCCTCTAGCTCACAATTATATTGGACAAAGACGATGAGAAATGAAATGTATGTTGGTTTCTTCATGTTGTCCTGCAGCCACGGTGTGATAGCTTAAATGAAGCATCTTATTCGAAGATAAAAATACTAAGATTTTTGATAACTGAAATGATGCAGTTGTTAAAAGTGTTCGATAAATCTTCACCATCGTAGCCATTGATCTGTCAAGGTGAATATTTACAAGTGAGGTTCCTTTTAGTCCCACATAGATCCGGGAAAAGAAAAAATGCTACCTAATATAGTTGGATGAGTGCATTTCATGTAAGTTGAGATATATACCATGTTATTCTCCATCCTCTTCAGATCATGTATGACTTTATTACATGGCTTGAAGATACGAAGGCATAATTAGTATGATGTCATTAGCTTTTTTGAATAAATCGCTAATATATAAAGCTAATTTTAATAAGACAAAAATACGTACCTAAAATTTCCACAAAACATCACATGGCACCCTAACTTTCTAAAAATGTCGTGTGACATCCAAAACATGTGAAATTGAGGCCGATTGCGTCCCTTGACTCATTTGGGCAAGGTCAACGCACGTTTTATGTTCTTGTTTTAGGGGCATAATAGTCCAATCACTATTTAACTATGATCTAACCCAAGCTAAACCCGACAGTCAAAATGAGAGACCAACAACGTATTTTTGTCTTTATTTATTTATTGGAGCAATAAACAACTTGGGTCAGATTCGTTCTTTCCTTGCTATCTTCTTATAAATACATGGTTTACATAAACGCTAAATCTCATATCCATGTACTTTCTTGATGTTTTATGTAATGTTTAATGTAGTGTTTTTAATCGATGTACTCTTTTAATTATTGATGAACTTAAGTTTGTGTTAATGAGAGATTGTTTCTCTGGTTAAATCCAAACACCCGCTAAACTGCATATGCAGATACAAACATGCAATTGAAAGCAAAAACTCAGAAAATGCAAGATTAAGATTATCATTTAAAATATATATTCGTTACATAATTACATTAGTTCGAGGCGTATGCCAAATGGACATCATCATAACTGAATGTTTCTAAACATTCATCTTCTTCACTTTTATCATTTATTTTTTTTATCCATTTTTTTTTTCTAATTTCCTAAGTGCAGTCTTCTCTTTCCAATGCTCCTCGGCCGCTGTAGAACGCCTTCCGTCTATCACTTCAGCATGGCTTCCTTCTGCCTCCTCATTTTCTTCTTCTTGCTCCGTTGCTTCTTCCTTCTCCTTTTCATCTACCTCCTTCCATTCTTGTTCCAACGCAGCTTCTAGTTCATAGTAGTAGCTTTCATCACCTTCAACTTTGGCCGACTGTTGTTGGTTAGATACAGGGTTTTTTACTGCCACATTTGCTTCAATAGTTGGTCTTTTGGTCAATTCTTTGTCTTGGATAGCATCCGCATCTCTTGATCGTTTGTTTCCGGACAACATGATTTGAAGTGAATGTGATAGATGTGTTTGAGGTCGATGATATAAGCTTGGTATGCAGCAACATGTGGAAGTAACCAATATATACACAAAAATGGGGAAAACGAAGAGTCTGTATTAAATTTTTGAACTCTTCGATTCCCCATTATTTGTTGGAAATATACACGCATTTAGACGTAAATAGAGCATGTCAAGGAAGACACTGTTGGTCCCTCAATTTGTCTATGTTGCCGTTGGTATATTTAAAACTCTCGCCTATTATTAAGTTTAGTGTTTACACTTTGACTCATGAATTTTCAATTATGACTTTAGATAGTGAAACTTCAAAAGTCAAATTGGCATATCTATAAGGCTTGCCTCCAGTAAGGAGAGACAATCTTGCATTTTATGAGTTTTTGCTTTCAATTGCATGTTTGTATCTGCATATGCAGTTTAGCGGGTGTTTGGATTTAACCAGAGAGACAATCTCTCATTAACACAAACTTAAGTTCATCAATAATTAAAAGAGTACATCGATTAAAAACACTACATTAAACATTACATAAAACATCAAGAAAGTACATGGATATGAGATTTAGCGTTTATGTAAACCATGTATTTATAAGAAGATAGCAAGGAAAGAACGAATCTGACCCAAGTTGTTTATTGGTCCAATAAATAAATAAAGACAAAAATACGTTGTTGATCCCTCATTTTGACTGTCGGGTTTAGCTTGGGTTAGATCATAGTTAAATAGTGATTGGACTATTATGCCCCTGAAACAAGAACATAAAACGTGCGTTTACCTTGCCCAAATGGGTCAAGGGACGCAATCGGCCTCAATTTCACATGTTTTGGACGTCACACGACGTTTTTAGAAAGTTAGGGTGCCATGTGATGTTTTGTGAAAAGTTTAGGGACCAACAGTGTATTTTTGTCTTTTAATAATTTAGTGAATGAGAAATATGCAGCGCAATTTTTTCAAGCTAAAACAATAGACATCACACGCGACTTGTAATTTAATCCAATGTTTGGTTCTCATTGGTTGTTACATCGAACTCAAAGTGAAAACTGTATTTAATGGGGACTAAACATATCAAAATGGGGACCAAACAACTTATTTCTTTGAAGTATATTTCAAAGAACTGTATTTATTTTTAAGTAATATTTGAAATGTGCAAATAGTGTAAATTAATAAAGGTAGCAATCGTACTGTCAATTGTGTGGTTAGTAGATTTTAGTTCAACACACTTCTTACTCGACTTTGCTTTTGAATGGATCAAGTTTTCAGCATTTCTTATTGATGTTATTGTTTTACAATCATTTGTGGTACTTATGTTTAACTAACACAATTTGTGGTACTTATTTTTTAATTCAAACAAAGACTGTTCAAGAGTATGATGGACGACCCAGGTGTTGTAAGTTATTTTCTTCACTGTGACGGGAATTATGTGGTTTGAAGTTGCATACAAAATTTAACATTCTAACGAGTGCTTGAACTACTTTGAAGCTTCTAAATGGATAGTCCACATTCTTCATAAACGATTACTACTTTTGTGCTTCTATATTTGCATATGATTATGGATTTATTTTTCAATGTATCCATATATGATGTTATTATATTTTTGCAAGGCGCACAGGACTGGATTGAGAACAAGAATTTTTTTAGGTAACCATGGTTTCCGGCCTTTTGGCCAACTAATCGACTGGGTTTAAACCCCCGGTCACACATACTTGAAATTTAAGATACTGTATGTATATCGGTGTTGAACATCGAATAAGAATAAACGTATAGAACATAGGAATTTGTACAGTAAGTAAAATTACATTCAGTCCTTTACAGGTACCAACAACAAGATACAAAGTCAACAAAAGTCAATCTTATCACTTTACATGAGATCAGCCCATGATATCTAGTTGCAAGGTTCAACTAACTTGCCTGTGATGACTGGCTGTGTCCAATATTTGTGTGTTACACCTGCACGCATATACTGTGCACGCATATATCAAAGCAAGTGTCAATATATTGCATCTCAAGACATGTTAACAAACGCTCTACTGAATCATCAACACTGTCGTTAGTTATTTAGTTTATCACTCTCACTTTAATTTTGTTATCAATTCATCATCCATATAATCATTAACTTTTTCTTCATTGACATCATCAATTTTGCAAATATCTGTGAATATGTATTCCATTGTCGTCTAGTGTGGAACCACTTTATATTTGATATGGCCCAAACAGATACAATCTGTTAGTCCTAAAAGCTATAAATGCTTATATAGAAACTATACGTATGCATAGGTGTTTGTGAGTTCGTAAATAAGCTAACTTCAAAAGTTAGTATTATGCCATTATTGATTCGGCAGAAAGGCCTCCGGTTGGCCTTAACTTAAGTTACTTAATATATAAGATGTAATTATAATTATATTATTGCTTCATAATGTGATGTTTTGGCGCAACAAATTCAGATTCTTTTGTTCACAGTCTTATAAGTTACCTATTGGTTTTATAGACATTATAATAATAGTTGTGTGTTAGGATCGAACTCGAGATCACGTGATTGCACACAATACGTATGAAGAGTAAAAGAATAAATTATTTATAAATGTTATACGTAATTATTAATAAACACAAAACTAGTAACGACCGTTAGTATTTAACGGAGAATGACTAATGACCGTTAGACGAAGATTAGGAAAGTAGTACTTGTGTTTAATTGGAAACAAGAGAAGGTTCCGGAATCCCTTGGGGGAGTCCTCAACCGATCGGCCAAGGGAGGATCCCACCTCCTCTTTGCCTTGTGCTCCAAGTAAACTATAGTATAAATACAAACCCAAGATTCATTGTTTCTCATAACTTGTACACATACATCTTGGTGTTTTTCTCTCCTTCTCTTCTTGTCTTGTCGATCCAAAACCTAAACCCTAAGAAGTTTTCGATTTTCATAAAGCTAAGGTTTTTGTGTTTGATTTACTTGCATAAACTTTTACTTGAATTAGTACGAGTGTATAAGAACGCGATTCAAACACACTATTGTTTGATTCTTGGATTGAATTACAAAAGAGGTAAGGGGTAATTCTTATAATCCACATAAACCCTAATTAGGGTTCTTGATTTGAAGATTGCATTTGATTCTTGTTCGGGCTAAAATCACAAAGGTATGCTTACTTTTATATTTGATTAATTAATTATGATCTTGTAATTGCTTCCGCTATGCTCACTTGATGTGTTTGGTTTATTTTATATGATTGTCACGATATCATAATTCCAACAGTGGCATCTAGAGCCGTTATAATGTGTAATTAATTATCGAAATGCATAAAAATTGAATCTTGATTCGTTTAGTTACATGTTTTTAGGGTTTTTTGATTCCTAACCCCAATTTTTTAATTGGGTCGATTTAGACCTTTTAGGGTTTTAGGGTTTTGGTTTTGATTTTTTAATATGATTAGAAATCCTAGGATGTCATGTAATTTGTTATGCGTTTTAGTAAACGATCTTGGTGTAATATGTTAATTGTTAAGCATAATCCATGAAAAGTACATGTTTGCATAGATTTTATTGTGTGAATATTTAAATTGTTTAAATTGATGAACATGTAAATTTATTAATAGATGTCGAATTGGGGAAGACTCCAATGTTAAGTAATCAATTATGTGCTATGTGGTATTTGTTTAGTTTTGGCTTACGCAATCGATTTATCGATGTATGTGACTCTTTTTCCTTTGAAGAAAAAAACCTTAATTGAATAAATATATTATACACCTAGACTTGATTATTAATAGGACTATTGAAATAAGATTTGCATGTGGCTACATGTTTTATACATATTTAATTGTTATGTTGTGTATATGTTTATTTGGTTGTTTATTTTTTATTACACATTACTTGTTTTTGTTTATTATTATGTTCAACATGTTAATAAATGAAAAGGGTAATTTTTGAATAGAAAAATAATATGGACTAAATAAATGGCGAAATTGTTTTGGTTTTTAAGAGCTTAAATTTCAAAGAATTGGTTGATTGATGTTTTTGTACGTAATGGTTAACTAGGCCCGACCGAAGTTTACACACTACAAGATGGGTATAAGATTGGCTTCGCATTAAATTGTGGCCTTAGATAGATAACATTCTGTCTTAACGCTCGTTTGTGTGTAAATTAGACTTACCGAACAACCATTGCACGTACACTGTCATCTTAAGGGTGAATTCACCACAATTCCATAATGATTATCCGAAACACTAAGCCTTAGGGCTTATGCAAAAGTACGATATAGTGGACGATAATTGTTGGTAATTCTTTAATTGGTGAACCCGATACCTCAATCAAAACTTTGCTATTTTACTCTTAGTAAATTGGTAATAAAAATGTTTTATAAAACCAATGTTATGAAGTTGTATGCATGCTTCTTCATACATTATTTTGATTACACGTCAAAATTAAATACCCTTATAAAATTAAGTCAAATGCCATATAATTAAGAACACTTGAAGTTGTAATTTACGTCATGTGAGAACTTGGCGAGATTGCAATGGAGAGGTAAATTTCGTAATTTCATTGCTAGCAGATCAACTGATGTAATGGATTTATGAGTTTGCAGTTTTTAAGTTAGACGACTTAAATTGAGTAGGAAGTGAGATCTTGGACTCAAGACATTAAGATGGGGATTAAACATGCTTACAATACAAATGTTTTGTGATTGTAAATCCCATAAATCTAGGAATTGGACAAATGTTATGCCAATTATTGTACGACAAGTTACCTCATATTATACTTTCATTACTAGCAGATCAACTGATGTGATGAAACTATGTTTATGGAGGATCCTAGTTTTCAAGATAATTCTATGGATATGATTTCCTTGGGTATTTTATTTTCTTGAAAAATTGTATTATCAAAAATACTAATGTTTTGAACTTTCTTTATCTGTAGAAATGGCTCAAACTGATAACACCAACTTACGTTCTGCGTTCAAGGCTTACTTTGAACGAGAAAAATTGCTTGGCTCAGAGAATTTCAATGATTGGTATCGTTCACTCAGGATTGTCTTGCGAGTGACTGGTCAACTTGAAATCTTGAAGACGCCTTGTCCTGCTGAACCTGAAGGCCCTGAAGCTACTGATGCTGCTAAGGCTGAATGGAAAATAGTTTGTAAGGAACATATTGATGTGGCCGCAATGATGTTAGGGGCGATGTCACCTTCTCTTCAAAGACAGTTTGAAGAATACTTCCCCATGAACATGATTGATGAACTAAAGAAACTATATGAGAAACCATCAAATGTAGAGATTTACAATTTGATGGAGTCTCTACATAGTTGTAAGCAGGGTGATGGTGAACCTGTGAGTGCTCATGTGTTGAAAATAAAGAGTTTCATGGATCAACTACAAACACTTGGTAAACCCTATGACAATGATATGGCTGTGAACTTAATCAATAGATCCCTTAACAAGGAATTTAGTGGTTTTGTGAGGAACTTCAATATGCATTGCGTGGGGAAGACAGTAAGTGAATTGCACGCACTGCTCATTGATTATGAGAAAGGTTTACCACAAAAGGCTCCTACACCCCAAGTACTTGCTATTCAAGGGGGTAGAATTAACAAGCCAAATGCGAACAAGAAGAAGGGTAAGGGTAAGGGTAAGGGTAAGGCTGATAAGAATAAGCAAGTTATGGCTTATCAACCACCTCAACCTAAGAAGAACCCTCCTAAGAAGGATAATCCAAAGAAGGATCAAGGATGCCATTACTGCAAAGTGATGGGTCACTGGAAGAGGAATTGTCCTCTTTATCTCGATGACTTGCGAAACAATAAGGTTAAGAAGACTGGGCACATGGGCGCCAGTACTTCAGGTAACTTATTTGTCATTGAATTATTTACTTTATCTCATAAATTAAATTCCTGGGTATATGATACTGGATGTGGTATTAACATTTGTAATACACTACAGGGGTTTAGAGAGGAAAGGAGACTATCTTATGGCGAGCAATTTCTGCATGTGGGCAATGGAGCACAAGCAGCAGTTGAAGCCATAGGAGTGTTTAATTTAGTTTTACCTTCTGGTTTAGTACTGATTTTAAACAATTGTCATTATGCACCTTCTATAATTAGAGGTGTTGTTTCCTTTTCATGTTTGTTGGATCTTGGTTTTACTCATACTATTGATGGCAATAAAATTTCTGTTTCTTTAAATGGTGTATTTTATTTTAATGCTGTTGCTGTGAATGGTGTGTTTGAAATTGATATGAATGATTGTATGTCCAGCAATAATAATAATTCAATGTACAACATTAGTAAGAGAATGAAGTATGACTTGAATTCTTCTTACATTTGGCACTGTAGACTTGCCCATATAGGCAAGACTCGCATGCAAAAGCTGCAACAAGATGGGCTTTTGAAAAATATCAATGATGAGTCATTTGATAAGTGTGAGTCTTGTATTTCTGGGAAGATGACTAAGAAACCTTTTCATAGCAATATGGAAAGAGCTTCATATCTACTTGGTTTGATACATACTGATGTGTGTGGACCACTTAGACATGTGTCAAGGAGAGGTGCTGTTTACTTCTTAACTTTTATAGATGATTTCAGCCGTTATGGTTATGTTTATTTACTTAACACATAAACATGAGGTGTTTGAAACATTTAAAGTTTTCAAAGCAGAAGTAGAGTTGCAATTAGGAAAGAAGATTAAAGCTCTTCGTTTTGATCGAGGTGGTGAATACCTTAGTCAAGATTTTAAAGATTTCTTAACCGAGAATGGAATTGTCCAGAATCTCACATCTCCATATACTCCACAACAAAATGGTGTATCTGAGAGAAGGAATCGTACATTGTTGGACATGGTTCGATCAATGTATAATCTTACTAATCTTCCTTTGTCTTTTTGGGATTATGCTCTTGAATCAGCTGTTCGTATTTTGAATATGGTTCCCACAAAGAAGGTTGATAAGACACCATCTGAGATGCGGACTGGAAAAGCTCCGAACTTGTCTTATTTAAAGGTCTGGGGTTGTGAGGCGTATGTTAAACGTGACTCACAAGATAAACTCCAACAAAGATCTGTAAAGTGCATTTTTATAGGATATCCAAAGGAAACAATGGGTTACTACTTTTACTACCCACCTGAGAACAAAGTGTTTGTTGCTAGGTATGGTGATTTTCTTGAAATTGATCTTGTATCTCAAGAAGTCAGTAGGAGAGTATATGATCTAGAATATGATCAAGATAATGCATTACCTTCAGAAAACACTAGCACGCTTCCTGTAGAACCTGAAAGTCTGGGTCCTCCACCGGAAGTTGAAGTAGTTCCCATTCACAGATCTTCTAGATCTGTGAAAGCTCTTGACCGTCTACGTCTTAATGTAGAGGTTGAGGAGAATATACTAGGGGATCTTAATGAACCTACTAGTTATAGATCTGCCATTAATAGTCCTGAAAAGAAAAAATGGAAAGCTGCTATGAATGGGGAAATACAATCCATGCATGATAATGAAGTCTGGACAGAAGTAGATGTTGGGATCAAAGTTTTACTATTTTATCAAGTCTCGGTCATTTGTAATAATAGGTTGCTTAAGTTATTATTTACTTACATTTATGTTATGTTACATGTTTACTAGACTTAAGGTATTTTGGTCCATGGGCTTAGAAGCCCACACGAAATGTAAGTGGAAGGAGAGGGAGTGTTTCCCTAGCTCCTTCCCTATAAATAGAAGCCTTAGGTCTCTTGTAAACTTGGTTGTGTATTTGATATCTTAAGGAAACTCTTGCTCTTATTTTTCTCTTAATCAAATATTCACCCAACTCCTTATATCTATCTCATTCTTGTTTGTGTGAAATCAATATGGTGACCTAACAGGTGGTATCATTCGCCATATGAAGGTGTAGTTATTGTTATTCCTTTGAATTCGATCCTTTAACTCTTTTTTAATTCGTTATTTTGTTAAAAAATTGTACTTTCTTGTTTGTTTCTTGGTTTTTATCACATCTTTGCTTACAAACTTGTGCTACAAATCATATCAAACAAAAAAGTATCAATCTTTCTTTCACAATTTACGATTTGATTTTTGTACTCTTTTTCGAAATTATTTAAATTTTTGAAAAAGTTTGTCAAGTTTATAACTTTCTTCAAGATTTCATCATTTTACAACTTGAAGTACAAAAATCTTGGATTAAAAACTCGTTTTTGGATTGCTTTCCTTGAAAAACAAATTTCTGCCAAGTTTCGAAATCACACCCCTGACCAAGTTTCGAAATCACAAGAAGGTGCTTCAAATCGACTTACGAATTGTGGACTCAGTCTTTTCTCTCTTGTATAAGGAAGAAAAGTACTTCGACTTTTGGAAAACTTTCGAAATTGTATAATTTCGAAAAGTGTGTTGGTGATTTTTGTGTTTTCGAAAAATACTCATTTTTTCGAAATCACAATTTTTCGAAAACTCTCCATAGTTTCGAAAACCTAATTTTCGAAAACTCTCCTTAAGTTTCGAAATCACATAGTCTCGCAAACCTAAGTTTTGAAATTTCAGAAGTTTCACAATCACAAGTTTAGTGCCAATTTTCGCAATCACTGCTAGTACAACGTTTTGCAATCTCTCATTTGTGTCAAGTTTTCGAGATTTGGCTAAACCTATACCTTCTACAAGATCCATCTTTTCACACAAGTGTTTCAATATGTCTCAACCACCGTACTATAACTTTAACCATCCTCAGCAACATCAGAATCAACAGTATCATCAGCAACAACAACAGTATCAACAATCACCACAATATTATCAACAACCGGTTTACTCACAACAACATATTCTCATGCAACAACATCAGATGGTTCCAATGCAACAAACTTATCCCATGTCACTACAACAGAGCCAACTTCTACCAAAACCTACTCACTGGTTTGACAGGATGTGTGAAGTCATTTCAACTCAACAATCCAGACACGAAGCAGGATCTATTGACACCCCACCAATGCTAACACCGGGAAATTATATTCAGTGGGCAAGTCAATTCTTAAGGTTTATTGAACTCAAGAAACCCAATGGTAAGTACATGAAACAAGTTATCCTTGAAGGACCGTTTCCTTGGCCTGTTAACTACATTGGCGGTGACCCATCTGCTGATCCTCCAGTAGCTCCAACTACTGTGCGTGTTCCTGAGTCTTCACTTACTGCTGAACAAAACCACCATCGTGAAGCAGACGAGTATGCTATGTCTTACATACTTCAAGGAATACCAAACATCATATTCAGAAGTGTTGATGCTCAGACAACTGCAAAAGCTATGTGGGAACATGTCCATCTACTTATGCAAGGCACACAATTGAACAAGGAAGACATGGAATCTAAACTTTACTTGGAATACACTAATATCATGATCGAACCAGGGGAATCCCTTGAGTCTTACTTTCATCGTTTCACCAATGTCGTCAATGATTTAGAGAGACATGAAGTACCCCTTCCAAGAATCGCTGTCAATACAAAGTTTGTTAGTAGTCTGGGTCCTGAGTGGCAAAAGTATGTGACATTTGTGAGACAAGCTAAGAATCTTCATAGAGATCCATATGGTTTGTTGTACGACTATCTCAAGCACTATGAGTCAGAAGTTGAAAAAGATAAAGCCGCATGAGGAGGATATACACCACCACCTACTTCTAATCCACTTGCACTCGTTGCTCAATCTCATGCTGCACATCCTCCGATGTCTAATCATGCTTATGATCAGGAACAAAATTATTTCAGTCACCAGCAACCTCCTACTTCTCAACACGCTTCTACTCAACTTGCTCCATATGACAACAATGATAGCATGTATTACTCTAATCAGATTGAAGATGATGATGATGACGTCAATACGTTGAATCAAGGACTTGCTCTTGTTGCTCGTGCTTTTAGCAAATTCTCTAACAAAACCAACAACCGTCTTCGTTCTTCATCAAATACAAGAAACCAAGCTGTCATTCAAGATGGTCGAGTTGAGATTCAGAACCGTAATTCTGGACGTTCAGGTAGGTATACTGGAAATTCTGGGTATGGACAAAGAGCCAACAACAATGGGGGATTCAGAAACAATCAAGGTGCTTCTCAGCGAAGTAATGACAATGTTGCTCATAACAATACAGTATCTAGGAATGCGATATGGTGCTACAACTTCAATGAAAAAGGTCATATTGCAACAGCATGCCCTCAACCAAGAACCCGCGGCAGTCAGTTTCACAAGCAGGCATTACTTATGGCTCTCAAAGATGAAAAGGAAGGAACTTTCAATGCTCATGAGAACATTTTCTTTGTTAATGCTTACAATGATGATGATATGGAAGATCTTGAAGCCAATGCAACTGTGATGCTTATGACCAACATGCAGGAACATCAGTTGAATGATTCAGGCCCAGTGTTCACCACTGATGGTTTGTCTCAGGTAAATGACCTAACCACATGCTCCATAGAATTTAATGCATCACCCTCTGTTTCTGAATCAGATCAGGCGCAAGTTGTTCCTTCTGAACCATTTTTATCTTCTCAAGAGGATGAACAATTAGACACAGTTGTTATATTTGATGATGACACTGTCGTCTCATTTGATGATCCTATTGAGCAAGACGAAAATGACTATATTGAACAACATGAACCTTCTTCTGATCCAGCTCCTGACTGTACAGTTATGGCCAAACAACTTAAAGAACAACTTCTTTCTAATCACATAATGGACGAGCAAACTAAAGTTTTGAAAGAAAATGCCGATTTGAAAAAAGGACATTGAATGTTATAAAATACAACTTTCAAACTTTCAAAATGCAGTTCATCGTGAAAAGAGCTTTGAAAAGTCATTTCAGGAATCATATGTCAGAGAACAAAATCTTCAAAAGCAAATATATGACATAGTTGAGTCAAACGGTAAATTGGTTTCCAAACTGGAAAATGAAAAACATGATCTTCAAAAACAAGTTGTTCAACTCCAACAGGAACTTTCAAAAACACAAAAAGAGGTGACAACTTGCAAACAGGAATTTTATGAACATAAAGTGCAAAAAACGAGAAAAAGAAAATACTTTAATTGAAGATAATCTCGTTCTCGAACGTCAAATTAAAGCTTTTCAAAATATCGTTTATAAACATGGGGAATCTGTAACGACAATTCAAAAGTTTACTTTAAAACCAAGACAAGATAAAGGTTTTGCCCTCGGCGATTACAGATCCTCTTTTCTTCACACTGCATTCAAAACAATTCCTAAGATGTACAGTATGGACCAATTGATGGATAATCATGTTGTGCGTGTTATTGTACATAATACTGAGGAAGAATACGAACTAGAAGAAAAGAGTCGATCAAAAATGAGTCAAGTTGAATATTGCAAACCATATGATTACTCAAAAGCTCCTCACATTTTAAAATCTTTTGTTCCATCAAGAGAAATACCTGAGAAATCATGGTATGTTACTGAGTCTTATGTTTCATCTTCCGATGGAGCTCCTGTCAAACCCGTGGCACAAGTAAATGGTCCATTACCATCTTCCGGTAATGTGACACCATTACCTACACGCTGTAAAGTTTTAGACTATTTTCAAACATTCACGAAAGGCATCGATAATTTGGAAAACATCATTGAACATCATTCGCAAATTAAAATTGCTACTTTTCAATCAGCCTACGAGCGGGAAAAGCGAGACATTTTTCAAAAACAAATTCTGCCTTTAGTTCAACATTTGCGTTATTGTGCTACTCGTTGGGAACAGGAACTCCACAAAGAAGTTAATGATATGAAAGATATTTTCGCTCTTAATGGAAATGCAATTTTGGTTCAACAACGCAAAAACCGATTTTTGAAAACAGATTCTGATCGACTCTTGGAACAACTTCTTCATGCTGATATTTATACTTTTCTCATGAATGATCTCTATTATTCCAGCAATGCTGCGGTATTTGCTGATTACTGTGCTGATCTTGTTTTGTTGAAGTCACAAAATGAAACATTGAAACATCAATATGCAACGTTGCGTCAAAACAGTGATGATGTGATAAACAAACTTTCAAGCGAAATTTGTCAACTCAAACAAAAGCTTGATTGGTGTCAAGCTCAAAGTATTGAAACAGAATTGCAACTACGAACCAAAAATGAGTTTCTCAAAAACAAATATGACAATGAAATTGCGGAGTTAAAAATTGAAAACGCCGAATGGCAACAAAACCGCGATGACATTCGTTATTGCAATGGTTTACTTGAGTCTGATATTCAGGACAAAAAACACATCATCATTGATTTGAAAGAGAAAATTAAGCTACTTCAAAAAGGTAAATTTATTGACACCACTATGATAGCACCAGGAATGTTTCAAATAGATAGAACAGATAAGGGTAAGCATGCTAAGAGTTCTAATGTTAGCTCTTCCACTTCCACAGGTCTAGTTTCCCCTAAGAGCGTTAGCAGCCCAAAGCCAAAAAGCGTTAAGAAGACTAAAAAGACTAGGCTCTCGCAACATAGAAGAGGAACACTAGAAGTACAAGAAGTAGAAGCTCACCTTAGGAACTCGAATAAAACTCATGTTGCATCTGATTTAGATTCTAATCTGGCAAATTGTAATCTAAATCTTAATGTAACGAATGCTGAACCTTCTAATGTTTTGAATATTAATGCATCTTGTGTGTTTTGTCATCAAAGTATGTTATCTGGTGATCATACCAAATGTGTAGCTAATAATCTCTTACATCGTAAAAAGAAACGTAGATCCGGCTTTCCTTCTAGGTCCACTAATGCCTCTAAGTCTACCTTAGGAAAAACGCCTACTACAGTTTCAAATGATGTTGTAGTCAACCCAAGAGCTGCAATCAAGAAATCTAGGAACACGCCAAAAGCTAGTACATTCACTAAAAACAAAGCAGAAACTAGTTGGAACTGGCAACGTTGGTTACAATACAAACCAAATTTTAAATGGATCCCTAAATTGTTAAATATTTGTGTTTCTAACCAACAGGAACCCACAATTTCCTTGGGTTCCACCCTTACTTCTGTTCCATCTCTGTCATCTTTTTTTGATGCAGGTGGTTCAGATCATTCTCTGGATTGTTGATAGCGGTTGCACCCGACATATGACAGGCAATCTCAAACTGTTAAACAACTTTGTCTCAAAGTTTATTGGAACTGTCAGATTCGGGAATGATCAATACGCTTTAATCATGGGTTACGGAAACTACATGAATAGGAATATTGAAATTAGCAGAGTATATTATGTTGAAGGCTTGGGTCACAACCTCTTTTCAGTCGGCCAATTTTGTGATGGAGATTTAGAAGTAGCATTTCGAGAGAAAACATGTTTTGTTCGTGATCTACAAGGCAATGATTTGATGTCTGGCAAACGTGGCACTAACCTTTACACAATTTCAATGTCTGACATGATCGCTTCATCTCCAATCTGTCTTCTATCCAAAGCTGAAACGACTAAATCCTGGTTATGGCACAAACGCCTTTCTCATTTGAATTTCAAAACGATGACTGATCTCGCTCGTCACAAATTAGTTGAAGGCTTCCCAAGATTCCGCTATGCCAAAGATCATCTATGTCCAGCCTGTGAACAAGGAAAAAGTACTCGTGCTCATTTTCCCTCAAAACCGGAACACAGTACTAATCATGTTTTACAAATGCTTCATATGGATTTGTATGGTCCGATGCGTGTTCACACGATCAACGGTAAATGCTACATTTTTGTAATTGTTGATGATTACTCTCGCTGGACTTGGGTTTATTTTCTTCGAAGTAAAGATCAAGCTCCTCAAATGATCATCACCTTTCTCACCAAAATACAAGTTCAGCTTCGCAACACAGTCAGAATTGTTTGAACTGACAATGGCACAGAATTTAAGAATCAGACTTTAAGGTCGTATTTTGAGAAAGTGGGAATTGAACATCAAACATCTATTCCACGCACACCCGAACAGAATGGAGTAGTCGAAAGACGCAACAGAACGTTGGTGGAAGCTGCTCGAACGATGTTAATCAATGCTCAATTACCAGATTACTTATGGGCAGAAGCTGTTTCAACCGCCTGTTACACCCAAAACTGTTGCATGATCACAAAACGCCATCACAAAACCCCATATCAGATTGTTCACAAAAGGAAACCGAACATCAGTCACTTTCATGTATTCAGAGCTTTATGCTACCCAGTCAATGATCGTGATGATCTAGGTAAACTTAAAGCAAAGGCTGACATTGGAATATTTATAGGATACTGTGAAAATTCAAAAGGTTATCGGATATGGAATCGTCGTACTAGGGAAATTCAAGAAACTATTCATGCTAATTTTGATGAACTCACTCAAATGGCTTCTGAGCAAAACGGCTTAGGACCCGCAACCAATCGTCTTAACTTTCCGGTATCTTCGGCTGAACCATTGTCACTTTCTCGTAAATAAGTGCAAACCTTGTTTGCTCCATTGTTTGATGATACGCCTGTTAACCGTCCATCTAAGGCCACACCAAATTCAGCTGCACATCTTGATCAACATCAAGTACCTGATACACCTCAACAAACAACAACTACTGTTGGAAGAGACGGTCCTCCAATCATATCACCTACAACAACAGAACAAACCGGGTCCAACTCACGACAATCAGCTGGAGATTCCATACCTTTATCAGTTCCACAACCCGCATAGCATGACCTATAACCATTCATTAACCCATTTGCAAATGCTCAACCTGTCCCCGACATTGCCGAGTCATCTACACGCAATTTGGGTCCTGCTCACTTGCGAGATACTTATCAACTTCATCCTTCGACACACAAATGGACTAGAGATCACCCCTTAGTTCAAATTATTGGCCATCCAGATGCACCAATTATGACAAGACAACGCCTTCACACAGACGGTGAAACTTGCATTTATGCACTCACAGTTTGTGAAACCGTACCTAAAAACGTCAAGGAAGCAATGACTTATGAAAACTGGATTGAGTCTATGCAAGAAGAATTCGAAACCTTTCAAAGATTAGAAGTCTGGGAATTGGTTGAAAAACCAGAAGGCATCATTGTCATTGGATTAAAATGGATCTGGAAAAACAAACTGGATGCAGAAGGCACTGTCATACGCAACAAATCATGCTTGGTAGCAAAAGGATACTCTCAAGAAGAAGGAATCGATTTTGAAGAATCATTTGCTCCAGTAGCTAGACTTGAAGCTGTACGGATATTCTTAGCATTTGCTGCTCATCGGAATATGATTGTTTACCAAATGGACGTGAAAACGGCTTTTCTAAACGGTCAACTCCGAGAAGTGGTTTATGTCAGTCAACCTGAAGGATTCATCGATCCAGACCGTCCCAATCATGTCTACAAGCTTAAGAAGTCTCTCTACGGTCTCAAGCAATCCCCCAGTGCGTGGTATGATAAGCTTTCTAAATTCCTGTTGGCTAATCTCTAGGCTCGGTGGATCCAACACTGTTTACAAAAACATACGGGATGGACCTATTAATCGTTCAAATTTATGTCGATGACATTATTTTTGCTTCAACTAACAAACATTACTCCATGGATTTTGCAAAATTAATGACAGATAATTTCGAAATGTCCATGATGGGTGAACTTACGTTCTTTCTAGGACTACAAGTTCATCAATCACCCCGTGGAATTTTTCTAAATCAGTCCAAATATGCTCTTGAGATTTTAAAGAAACATGGAATGCAAAGTTGTGATACTATGAATACACCGATGGCCAATTCCACTAAACTAGATGCTGATATACATGGGACTCCTGTTGACCCTACCAAATACCGAAGTATTATTGGGTCCCTCATGTATCTCACATCTAGCAGACCTGATATTGTATTTGCTGTCTTCATGTGTTCTCGCTATCAGTCTAATCCAACTGAAAAACACCTCAATGAGGCAAAAAGAATCCTTCGATACATAAAGGCAACCATCCACTTGGGGATCTGGTATCCGAAGGATTCTGGTTTTGAACTAATAGCTTTTTCAGGCGCTGACCATGCAGGATGCTTAGATTTGCGAAAAAGTACATCAGGTGGCTTACAGTTTCTTGGAGATAAACTTGTGTCTTGGCAATCAAAGAAGCAGGACTGCACCTCACTGTCATCTACAGAATCTGAATACGTAGCTATGTCTGCTTGCTGTGCTCAAGTCATTTGGATGAGATCACAACTTAAAGACTATGGCTACCTATTCAATAAGATTCCGATCTACTGCGATTCAAAAAGTGCCATTGCAATCTCCTGCAACACAGTTCATCATTGCAAATCCAAACACATTGATCTCAGATATCACTTCATCAAAGAGCATGTCGAGAAGGGTACAGTTGAATTATATTTTGTGGTACTGAGTACCAATTGGCGGACTTACTTACAAAACCCTTAGCTCCTTCGAGGTTTGCTAGTTTAGTTCACCAAATTGGTATGCGATGTTTGACACCAGTGGATCTGGAAAAGTTTTTAAAAGAAAAGTAAAGTGTCAAACATCAACACTTAAACTATCTTTGTAAAATAAATTTTCCTTTATAAAAAAAAAAAAAAGAAAAAAAACAAAAAACTGCAAGTATATCGCTTTCTTTCAACACCTTGTTATTTTACAAGTGTTGAGGGGGAGACTCGCTCACATTTTTCTTATAATTTTTCAAAATCGGTATACTTGCATATTACCTTTGATGCGTTGTTTCGGGATTTCATAAGATATTTCAGGTCTCGTTTCCTTTTCTCAAAATGGTGTCGTAAGGTAGTATATCTTTGAGTATTAACTTGTATCTAACTTAAGGAGTCATTTTACATTTATAGAAGTTAAGGGACTATAAGTGTCAAAATGATTAAAAGGTTTTACAAAAACATATTACACAAACAAACACCCCATTTTTCAAAAATTATCATAAACAAACTAACACTCCTAATTTCGAAACCCACGGCTGCAAATCAAACCATATAATCCGTGTTTTGATCATCAATTTGTAAGTTCCTTTATGTTCTAGAGGATATTTCTTACATAGGTTTTCGATTAATCACAATTTTAATGGTTAGATTTATTGCAATTGCGTTTTCTAAATCTAGGGTTTCTACTATTTCGAAATTAATCCAAACATGTTTAGAGATGCAATATTTGATAGGGCTTTTGTCTCAAATCATGTTATTATCATTTCTAACACGACCAATCGTGCTCTTTCACATGTTTAAGTTGTTTTCGAACACTAGGGTTTATGTTCGAATTGGGTATTATTGATTAACGGTTTATTGTGATGATTTTGTTGGTGGGATATGTTGTGTTCTGTGTATTAAGACCTTTGTATCACTTTCCTTATGACTTAATCCTTGTTTGCTCCATATTCGATATCTAGGGTTTATGTTCATATTGGATTTTTCTCGTTTGGTGTTCGTATTGTAACACCCCGCCTTACGCAAACCAAAATATTGTCCTCTTTGCCCGCAGGCTCACGGCTTTGTTTTTGTGGCCTCATTTGAAGACTTCCCGGCAGGTCACCCAGGCCAGTGCTACCCTCACATGAGCACGCTTAACTTCCAGTTCCTAAGAACCCCACACGCAGTAGACCACAAAACGCGTTGTGTCATTGTAAGGCGAATGTTATCTTATGAGCCCAGCATCTCTCCAGGCCACAGCCGATGTGGGATTTGCCTAGGGTGTTACACGTATAGTCTATTGCTAGTACTCAACGTGTTGTTATGCATGATATGTGATGTATATGTCATAGTAGTGATGTATGTTTGCTCGTACTTGTGTTTCTCGATAATGCGTTATCACACTTGTTTCGAAATCATTGCATGAATGCTGTTACCTTGTGTCTAATTGTTGCTTTGTCATCAACACAACAGGTCTCAATCTCTGGAATATCAAATTGCATAAAGAAACGTACGGTGACACGATTTCAAAATTCTTGTACAAGAATTTTTTCGAGAACACATCCTTTTTCGCAAACACCAGTACTGGTGGACATTTTTCGAGAACTCATCTAGCAAGTGTTTTCGAAAAATCTCAAATCTTTGTATTTTCTCGAAAAAATTATTTTCTCGAAAAATACAATTTGATATCATTTCGAAAACAGTTATTTTTTGTGTTTGCGAAAAATATTCATCACCAGTCACTTTTTTCGAAAAACTCTACTTTGATTAAACTTTTTCGAGAAAGGTCAATATTTAGTGTTTGCGAAATTTCTTGCAAATCAGTATTCTCGATAAAATTTTTATCGAGAACACAGTTTGTAAATTATTTCGAAAACCCTCACATTTGACATTTTTCGAAAAATTCCTTTTTTTCCGAAAACTCACTCTATGATGATTTCGATAATGTGTTATCTTTTCATACTTGCGTAAAATTGTCATGTAATATTTCGAGAACATTGAATATTGTAATTTAGATAACATGTTATTGTGTCGATTATTGTTTGATGTAATACGTGATGTAATCATGTATCTTGGATGATAATAGTGCCTATGTGAATGTATGAATGATTACGCTTGATTTCATGATTCTATATGCTCTTACATTTTCTAAGTATACTTAATTCGTCATTTCACACATAATAATCGAACCATACGTGCTTACACGTTTCTAAAAGCTTATCTATAATCAAACTCTGCAATCGTGCTAACTCGTAACAAATCTCGATGTTTGGTTTATGATAATGTTTTTCAGAATAACATGGCTGAACACAACGAGAATATCCCGGAACAAACCCTTCCACTACTCACCATGGATGACATCACTCCCGCTGACTACAACGTTAAGATTGGCAACAACAATCCTCGAGTTGATTTCGACAAATTGAGAATTTCTGAGAACTCGTGTAGGACTGTCAAAGATATTCTACTTGCACATCCATGCAAACATCTGCTCAACAGATCTACTTCAGTTCCTCTGTTTTACCTTCATCAGTTCTGGCTTACGGCTAAGGCTAATTTAGATGATGAGTCTTTCAAAGTTACGTTGGATCGACAAGTCTACAATGTAGATCACGATGTCCTCCGTACAGTCTTCCACCTGCCTCAAACTGACAATGAATTTGCTCCAATATTGCCTGAACTGGATCTCCTTGATTTCTTCATTGAATTAGGATACGAAGTTGATGATGACTTACCTCTGATTAAACATTCCATATTCAATGCAAATCATATACCTCAGCCTTGGAGAACATTCTGTCTGTTAGTTGTAAGATCTATATCAGGAAGAAAGAGTGGTCACGAACATCCCAGACTTGAGCATTTACAAACATTTTGGGGAATGGTGACCATGACACCTATTGACTTTGCAGTTCCAATCATGAACGACATAGTCTACAGCATCCAAACCGAACGTGTAAAGACTATGATCCCGTTCACAAGATTCACCAAGCTTCTCATTGAACATTTCTGCAAAGACACTCCAGAATTTATCAAAAGGATGGCAAACCCTAATGAGCCTAAGCACCTCTTCGAGGACGACTTCACCACCTCCTTTATCAAGACGACCACTTCCTCTACCAAGATAAAAGGAATGAGGCTTCCCGAATATCTTCTCGATGACAATATCAAGCAAACTGTGAACTACAAATTCTATGATGATGCTTACAACGGCGTACAGGAAGAAGCTACTATACAGACTCACAGCAAAGGAAGTGTGAAATCTGGGAGTACTAAAAGTACCACTGGCTCACCTCAGACTAAGTCAAAGGCTACTCCCAAGACCAAACCATCCGCCAAAACCAAAATTTCCACCAAACCTAAACCTGCACCCAAAACTAAGCCTGCAACCAAGCCAAAGAAGAAGGTAACACCAAAGTTCGCTCTTCAAGATGAACCTACACCTCCACCTTCTGAAAGCGACTCTGAGTTCGACACAGAATCTGAAGAAGAAGAGCAAGACTTTGAACGAAGAGTTAGAGTAACAGAAGAAGCATTTCCTGCAACGGAGATCGCTATACAACACAGTCTTGAAACTTTTGAAGCAGAGTCTAGAAAGAGAACAGGGATCACGATTAATGAGCCAAATGATGATGAAGAAGACGAACCAATCGTTGAACAGTTGGTCGACAAACGAAAATTGAAAAGTATAATTGTCGACACGAGCTGAAGAAAAGCAACTTCTCAAAGAACAAAGGAAAGCAGCACTCCAAAGCCGACTTCAGTCTCAACCTTCACCACCACCACCTGTCGATCAATCAGAACATGATGGAGCTACAAGCAGCATGATTCCTCCCATTGTGTCCACAACTTTAGAACCAGCTTCACAACCTGATGACATAGTTAAAGACACAGATAATACAGGAGACATCACTATGACTGAGACTGCAAATGTAGAGGAGAATTTTGGCGGACAGGAGAACATTTCTACGGATCTGGAACATGAATACCTCATTACTCCAGAGTTTCTTGCACGGGAAGCAGAGGAACGCAGAAGAAAAGAAAATGAAGAAAAGAACGCTTTCGACACCAACATATTTCTTCAATCATCTTCGCAATCAAAGCAGACTTCCTCAGTACAACCTCCACCTCCTCAAGATTCTCCACCAAAGGATCCGACTCCTCCTGCTTCTTCTTCGAGCTCTCACAACGAGTCGTCATCCGAATCATCACCTGAGCATTCATCTCCCACACCTTCTGAAACCGCATCAAAGCAACATTCAATCAATGAACCGACTAAACCAGTTGATCTTCAGGAGCAAGTCAACAAACTTACAACCATGGTTACCGGTCTTGCCAAACAAGTTGAAGACTTTCAGGAGTCTAAGCAGCTGATCGATAAGTTCTTGAACTCTGATTTCTCAGGATTTATCAAGACAGTCACACTAGATTATCTTACTGAAAATCTAGTTGAGATTGTCACTCCTGAAGTTGCAAACCTCATTGAACCTATCAGGGACAACTTGGTACACAAAATTAGAAGTGTCGTAAAGAAAATGTTGTCAACCACACCATTCACGCTTCACACTGCAAAAGCTTCTACTGCAACTACAACCATCTCTAAACCATCGTTCGATGAACTGCTTGCTCAACTCTACGACAAAGTTGCCTACAAAACCACACAGACTACTGAAGAAAAAGCACTTGTTGATGCTATATATGCAAACTTGTCGAAAGAGTCGTGCAAAGATGCTGCTGGAACCTTAAAGAGGTCAAGGAAAGATGACGACCCGGACCCGAACTCAAAAGGTAAGAAGCATAAGTCTGGAACCGGTCCATCATCTTCTCAACAACCACGAAAGGGTTCTACTCCTCCTAGAAATCAACAACACACCTCAGCTACCGGTCAAGGTCCAACAGAAGAGGAAGAAACTTTCATGCAACCAACTGATGACTACCAAGGTCAACCCGACACCGATTACCGTGCCTCACCTATTCCCGATTCTCAAGCTGGACCATCGTCACCATCAAAGGCTAAAGACAAGGATGCTACATCTAAGTCTAAGAAATCAAAGAAAAGAAGACGTCATTCATGGCTCGACAATGATGACACACCTCAGAATGACTGGTTGACAGAATTGGTACAAGCTCAACCTCCTCTCGAAGATGAAGAACCCCTTCCTGGTAATACTCTACAATTTACTCAAGTCATAATGAAGGATCTTCAGATTGAGAAACTTACGAAGACGGAGCTCAGAAGAATCAATAGGGATGCACAGGAATTCCTTAAGTCCAGATCTGGAAACAAAATGGAATACGAGTATCACATGCAGAATATAGCTAGTGCAATGTCTGGCAAGTTTGACTGGCTAAATCTTGAAGTGAATATCGACCTCAGTTCCAAAAACCACGAAAAGCCTTACTTCACTGACTGGACTAAACCATTACCTTTGAAAGGATTTCCAGAAAAACCCAAGTTACCTTACAGCTTCTTCTTCAACAAAGATCTTCGTAACCTCCAACTCACCCAAGAGAAATCCAAGAAGAAATATGCTTCCTCACTTACAATCTCAGTACCAGCCGCAAGATACGAAGTTCCTGCAATTGAAGAGTCTACTCCAGTATTCAGCAACTCCATCTTAGCTTACGACAGAGATGCTCTACACGGGATTCAACACTGGCCAGAACGTCGTCGTCTCGGTTATACTTGCAGATTAGGAGAAAAATCATTGGAAAATGTGAAGCATAAATCTAAGATCATTGTTATCTTGGAGATTCAAGAGTCAAAACGGTTTAACTACATGTTCATGCATGAGATTGTGGTTAAACGACAAGATGAAAAGAAGTACAAATTCTCCGAAGCAGACTTTCCAGACCTTTATCTCAATGACATCGAAGACATGTATCTCGAAAAGGTTCAAGGAAGAATGCGTGGATTCGAAAGAGAAACTCAGTACAACTTCATGGCATCACTACTTCTATTCATCCGACGATTAATAGTTCAAGAAAGAGTGGAAGATCTTCAGCTTGGAGTGGAAAGTTACCAACAGAAGATCAATCTGACAAAGCCGCAATTCACATTTGATGGAATCTATCAAACATCACAGTATACTCTCATCCAAGAACCTTCATTTGGTTTCACCTACATCAACAGCAAAAATCTACAAAGCTTTATGCGGTTCGATGAGATACACAAGTTCTGTGATGTTACACTAAAAATCGTTCGTGATGGGCTAGTCAAAAGGTTGAATGATGATCGCAGAAAGATAGCTAAAGGTGAACCACCAAGATGGAAATCCAGCTTCAGAAGACAAGTTCGTAACTTTGTCCTGAAGATTGAAGAAAGGCTATTTCAACGGGAACAGATCAGACGACTGGAAAGCTATATCGGTGTCAGACCATCATTTCCTATCCGCCTCTTCGAAAGACCTGAACCAAAGTTCACTGACTTTGATGCTCCACTCACTGATGAAGTTTAAACTGGTACACATGGATATTAACTGTTCAATATTAATTGTTTCATTTGATTGAATTGTTTTCACTATGGCTTATGCACACATATCAGTGTACAACCCGAACTTGTAATGAAAGGACCTTGAGGTACGCATCAGTGCCTCAATCCTAAATATAAGGAGCGAAGGCTTCTTACTTTTGAGTAGAATTAATCAAACATTTTCTGATTTTCATAATTCTGCTCAAAAGACAAGTATTTCACCTCAATGAGTATTCACTTGCTGAGGGGGAGCACTTGAAAAATTCATCGTTTGAAAAACCAAAAGTTCTTGTTGATATCTCCCCATAAGACTCAAAAAGCATATTCTAATCAAACGTTTATCAAAAACAACATCCCATATGCTATTTTTGAGGGGGAGAAAAAGTGTATGTGATTAAAATATGAAAGTTCAAAGTTGCTTTAAGTCAAATCTCATGCGAGCTAGACTCAGATTGACCCAAGAATTGACGAAACATAAAAGTTAGTAATCTCGAAAAGACTTATCCTCGACGGGTAATGACATCAAGTTAGTTACTAGAGCTAGTTGTCACCTAAAAGTTGACAATGGAACTCTTTAACTAGCCACGTAAGCGTGTCTCGAAAAGGATTTGTCTGAGTAGAAATGTACCATTTTGAGAAACTTTTTGTGGATTTGACCAGGCCGGGTAATAACTTCAAGCTAGTCTAACTAGTGATGTAAGCGTGTCTCGAATCGGTCAGGTTCACTGAAAGTGGATCAATTCAAAAGTGCTTATGATTGAGGGAAAAGCAGTCAACTTAAATTGACCACGGATGTGGTCAATATAGTCAAACTCCTCAGGCTCAATGCTTCGCGGAATATAGTGTTTCCCCGGGTCGTTATGTCCCGACGAGGTGTGATGGTTAACAAACGGATTGTGATCGGGTGAATTTGGACAGGAAAAGGTTGGTTATGAGAATTACACTAAGGAATCTACAAGGAAATAGCTTAAATAAGCTATATGAATAAGACAGGAAAGTTGGAAAAACCAGAAACGTTTAAAACCTAAAACACGTACGTTCACGTTTTAAATAACGTAAACGTACGAAATAAAAAGTGAAAACTGAAATCTGAAAACCCCCAGGGGGTGAAAATGACTTTTTTACAAACTAAAAGATAAAAGAAAATTTTTAGAAAAAGAAAATAAATTTTTACACTATTTAATTATTTATTATTAATTAATTACTTATTAATTCTTATTATTAATATTTAAATAACTTAAATACAATATAATATTATTTTAACACTAAAAAAATGGAAATAAAATTTCTAAAATTATAAAATAACTAAAAACAAGTTTTAAAATTAAAAATATGTATTTTTGTCCTTTTGTGATTTTTCTATTAATTAATTACTAATTAATTATTAATTACCTAATTAAACTATTTATGAAATTGGCACAAGTTGACTCGTATGAAATTCTAATGATCACTACTGGTCTTAAATGTAATAATAAGCTTAAATAAAGCTGAAATAAGCTAAGGTAACTAATTATGAAGCTAATGACATGATAATGCACACCTACTCCCTAACAGTTATGCTATAATGAATACTTAAATCCAATTTTGACTTTTTCACAAGTACCTACTGACTTTAATGGTTGAAACAAGTTCTAATAACCTAAACTAAGTTGTCTAAACCTATTCTAACCACAAACAACAATTTGATCACAGTGAACAGGGCAATGCCAAACACCTCCTTATATAACTGTTTTGAAGTTTTCCAAAGATTTTCTCTGAATTAGACCAATAAACCCACAAAGAAACTTATACTAATCATAAACTAACATAAATAAACACAATTTATCCACCAGGAATAGTTACAACTAAAAAAATGAAATCATATGAAAACTTGGATGCTTGAAACTGAAATGTATACTTACATTGAGACTAATGCTCAAAACCCAAGACAGATACTCACTTGATCCCTATTGTCTCCCTGAGACTCTAAACCAGTCCAATTTCCATACTTCTCTTCTTCTTCTGCTTTTCTTATTTTTCTTATTTTATTCTATTTTTTTGATATTTTTGATTCTCTGGTCCAAGATGAGATACATACACTAGAAACTTAAGAAATCTTAAAGTTAAGCTTAAATGAGATTAAACAAACACCAAACAACAATACTTCTTATAAACTCAGAATTATTTTGAGAATTTTAAGTAAAAATGCATAATATGACTTTAATAAATAGAAGATTGATTAATTAACTTAAATCAGTTCAATTACACTTGGAAATGACAGAAATACACTTAGAAGCTTAAAAGTTACACTAGAATTGGAAAATTTAATTAAAACGACATTAATTTCCTACTACTAAACTATACTACAGCTTCTAATGCCTCTTTCTTCTTTTTTCTTCATTTATATAGGCCTTGGGACATTCCACCAACTTTCCCACTTCCCTTGTGAGCCATTGGATGGCTTAAGATGATCACAGCCCTTGAATTTGGTTTTCGCGCCATTTTTATACATAACCATTGGGGCAGTTTTAGTGGGTGCAGGTGAGGTATTAAATGAGAGGGGTTGGTTTGGTGAGTGGTTGGTGAGTGTTTGGTGGAAAAGAGGAGGGGGGAGGTGAGACAGGGAACGGGTTTTGTGGGAGGTTGGGGGTGATGAATAGTGGAGTGGGGGGTGAGGGTTGACTGTTGTTTGACCGGGGGTAATATTTTAAAAGGGAGTGGGCCGGTTGTGGTGATGGGCCAAAGAAGTGGTATGGGCTTGGGATTTGGTTTGGATTGTATTTGGTTTTGGGTAATGATAAAGAGGGTCCGTTTGTTTTAAGTAGAAATTACCACAAGGACTAAATTTGCAAAGCTGAAAATTTCAAGGACTGAAAATGTAATTTCCCAGTATTATCATGAGGGTAATTCCTGCCAAGTATTAATAATCAAAGGACCATAATTTGATTTTCCATTTAAAAATACCCGGGGACCAAAACTGCCAAAAAGTGAAACTTCAGGGACCAAACTTGTAATTTCTCAAAACTTTTTATCCAAAGATCAATTTTGTAATATTTTGACTTTCAAAAGCTTTGGGTTGACTTTTCATTTAAAATATATGCTCAGGGACTGATTTTGACAAATTTTGAAACTTGGGGGACTGAAACTGCCAATTTTGCAAACTTTGTACGTTTTTCATCTGTTTTTACTCTTTTTGCATCTGAAACATATAAAACACAATTTTGAAATGTTTTCAGTATTTTGATGCATTACTGAGTGTTTTTGTATGTTTTGCAGTTCAGATTTGTCCAAAAATGATGAGTGTTTGAGCACTCATCAGCTTGCTCCTCCCACATGTGCAAATTTATTTAAACACTTATGAGCACATGTGAAGGGGGAGCCCTTCAAAAGTAAACACAAAACTCTCAAAGTGTTAAACTAATGTTTGATAATCACAAACACTTTGAGAGATTTTCAAAGGTTTCTTGGCTATTGTCGGATAATCATGGAGTTATAAGGTGATTAAGATAGGAAAAACCGTCCTATGATCCGCCAGAGCCGGAGGGATCTACCCAAGGACATCACCAATAGTTAGAATTAGAAGTCCTTAGGTATGATACAAAAAAGGAGAAAAGAATGAAAGGGGAAAGAAGGAGTTGAAGAATTAAAAAGTAAAGTAAAGAAAAGGGTGAAAAGAAATAGCCCTCCATATGTTCAACCTTAGGGCAGACACCGGGTTCAATTCGTATGCTACTGGTTGTTGCTAAGGCGACACCGGTATTGAAGATAAAGCTGTCATGGACCCAGTGACGCACTGCACTAAACCTTCTTAACCACTCAAGTTCTCTTAAAAGAGCTTGTTTCATTCTCACGGGGAACCAGTGTAATCTATCGACTTATCTCTTAGAGATGGTTGATATTGAAGCAGGAGACCCCTCCCTAGTCTCTGCATAGGAAACCTAAGTGTGCACTTTTCGAGTCTAGAGCCATGAGATACATCAAAGATCTCTTAGGAACACTTAGTATTTCTACAACTGGTGTTCTAAATCAATGGACACCAGCTGTAAATTATCGAGTCCTTCGCAGATCTTAGCAATCTGCCGAGAACGTTTATGAGGGAATTTACATAAGTATTTCTCAATGATTGAACGGAAATCCTGCCAGGGTCAACATCAAACAGCCCTGACAGCAGGTCACTTCGGTAACTCCTTGTGGGTTACGCTTAGTGTTTGCGGTGGTTTCTTAGCGGTCTACAGTCGTGGAGTGATCCCCAAGTACTCACCCAGTCATTGAGCTACTTAGTAGGTCTTGTAAGCTCCCTCGGGAGTATCTGATATGGGAACAGCCTTGATAAGGGTTAGAAGGAGTCTTCACAATATGCTGTTGACGATCTCTAATTCCTTATCTGTAAGTACCGGATGTTTTATTGCTAACTGTTTACATGCAGGGTTACATCATCTCCATGGCGATGGATTCCACATGCTCATACATGCATCTTGAAGCCATCAAAAGCTCCCTCAAAGATCAAAGCAACACAAAGTTCAAAGAAAGATTCTACGCCAAAAAGAAGAATCTACGAAGTATAAAGACTAAAGATCTTAAGTGTAAGAAAGGGACTACGTGCATGTATAAGTCAGAATTCAAAGATGTATGAGCATGTTGGAATGGCGGACTACCACCACAGACTCGGAAGTGACGAAAGGCAGACAACTTCATAACTTGATCACTATTACAACAACAATGAACAAAACACAAAGAACGATGAATGCTTATTTTCTCATGATTATTGAAAGACGTCTAAAGCTATGAAAGTCAAAGATGAATAAATGACAAAGACGTCAAGCAACCGTGATGACCGACCCTTAGGGGGAGATTGTTGGGATCAAAGTTTTACTATTTTATCAAGTCTCGGTCATTTGTAATAATAGGTTGCTTAAGTTATTATTTACTTACATTTATGTTATGTTACATGTCTACTAGACTTAAGGTATTTTGGTCCATGGGCTTAGAAGCCCACACGAAATGTAAGTGGAAGGAGAGGGAGTGTTGCCCTAGCTCCTTCCCCATAAATAGAAGCCTTAGGTCTCTTGTAAACTTGGTTGTTTATTTGATATCTTAAGGAAACTCTTGCTCTCATTTTTCTCTTAATCAAATATTCACCCAACTCCTTATATCTATCTCATTCTTGTTTGTGTGAAATCAATATGGTGACCTAACAGTAGACCTTCCTCCTGGTGCCAAGGTAGTTGGGAGTAAGTGGCTCTACAAGATTAAGATTGACATGGATGGAAATGCACACACTTATAAGGCTCGTTTGGTTGCTAAAGGTTTTACTCAAACTTTTGGAATTGATTACGAGGAGATTTTTTCTCCTGTAGCAGACATAAGAGCTATAAGGATTCTCATATCTATAGCAGCGTACTATGACTATGAGATATGGCAGATGGATGTGAAAACCGCTTTCTTAAATGGTCATCTAAATGAAGACATCTATATGGCACAACCAGAAGGGTTTGAAAATCCAAAGTTTCCAAATCGTGTATGCAAACTTCAAAGATCCATTTATGGATTGAAGCAAGCATCACGATAATGGAACAAGAGATTTGATGCTGAGACCAAAAAGTTTGGATTTACTCAGAATCTTGATGAGCCATGTGTGTATCACAAAGCTAGTGGGAGTGATAATGTAATTTTCCTAATTTTATATGTTGATGACATATTGATCATGGGAAAAGACATTCCAAGTTTGCAAAAGGTTAAGGCATATCTTGAAAAGTGCTTTTCTATGAAAGATTTAGGAGAAGCTGCATACATTCTGGGAATCAAAATCTATAGAGATAGATCAAGGCGGTTAATTGGATTAAGTCAAAGTGCTTACATTGACAAAATATTGAAAAGGTTCAATATGCAAAATTCCAAGAAAGGATATTTGCCGATGGAAGTAAAACATGGCTTATGTGATGAGTTCTGTGCTTCGACACCTGCTGAGGTGGATCGCATGAGTAAAGTTCCTTATGCTTCGGCTGTAGGATCTATTATGTATGCGGTAAAATGCATAAGGCCAGATGTGGTGTTTGATCAAAATATCACCAGTCAATTTCAACAGAATCCAGGTGAAAAACATTGGATTGCTGTTAACCATATTCTTAAGTATTTGAGAAATACAAAAGATATGTTTTTGGTATATGGTGGAGAACCAGCTGCAGAACTTGGTGTTACAGGTTTCTGTGATGTGTCCTTTCAAAGTAATAAAGATGATTCGAAGTCTTAGACGAGTTATGTCTTTGTTATCAATGGAGGAGCAGTAGACTGGAAGAACAAGAAGCAGAGTACAATTGCGATGTCTGTGACAGAAGCTGATACATTGCTATTTCAGAAGCTGCTATGGAGGCTGTTTGGATTAGGAAATTCATTTCAGGGCTTGGTGTTATGCCTTCAATTGAATTACCTATTAATATGTATTGTGACAATTCTGCTGCAATCATATTTGCCAATGAACCTGGAGTCATGAGAGGCACCAGACATTTTCTATGGAAGTATCACTTTGTTTGTGAAAAGGTTAATGAAGGTGAAATAAATCTGCTGAAAGTTCACACAGATGATAACTTAGCTGATCTGTTCACTAAGGCTTTGGCGAAAGAAAAGCTTAATGAATTAACCAATGGAATTGGGCTTAAATTAGCTAGTAGTTTCATGCATAACTGTGATTAGTATTTGGATAATGGATATTGTAAACAATTATTATTTTAATGAAATAAAGTGTGTTGGTATGTTTATTTCTATTGCTAATTATTGTTGTCCTGTTTTTGCATGTTTAAATCCATGAATAAGAGTTATTCTAATATTGTCCATTGTCAGTTAATAATATGGGAATATTATTAAATTAAGACAAATCTGAAGGTTGGTATAATATACTTAAAGTATATTGATGCGTAGTCATGCCATTTCAGATGATATTCGATGATACTGAATATAGGACTTATCCCGACTATATGATGTTACTTTATGAATCTTGTCATTAAGTAAATCATAAGAAGTTATCCTCAGACTTGAGATACAAGATAACGGTCATGAATGTAGTACATTTTTGTGGAACAACTTAACGCTATACGTAACTGGTAGTCATAAGGGTTGTTTTCGGAAGTGTTACAAAGTTTGTGTGTTTTGCTTGTAGTCAATATAAAATTTGTTCCTTCAAATTAATTTTTGGAGTTTAATACTGCTGGGCCTCTCGTAGGGTTGTCAAGGTGTTTGTGTGGCCACGCCCAAGGTCTTTCCTGAAAGGTTCAGAAGATTTGGTAATCTTGTCAATTTCTAACAACGAGAAACAGAATGGTTAAATAAGGAATGACCTAGATCCATATCCTTATTAATGTGGTATTAGAAACAAAGGGATACTAATAATGAGAAATCATTAAAAGGTTTTCCAGGAACCTTACTCGAGTTGCACTAGAGGCATCGGCGTGTTGCAAGACGCTAACCGATGTGATCACACTATTATGATATGTCTAAGTGGGAGCTGTTGGTTTTATAGACATTATAATAATAGTTGTGTGTTAGGATCGAACTCGAGATCACGGGATTGCACACAATACGTATGAAGAGTAAAAGAATAATTATTTATAAATGTTATGCGTAATTATTAATAAACACAAAACTAGTAACGACCGTTAGTATTTAACGGAGAATGACTAACGACCGTTAGACGAAGATTAGGAAAGTAATACTTGTGTTTAATTGGAAACAAGAGAAGGTTCCGGAATCCCTTGGGGGAGTCCTCAACCGATCGGCCAAGGGAGGATCCCACCTCCTCTTTGCCTTGTGCTCCAAGTAAACTATAGTATAAATACAAACCCAAGATTCATTGTTTCTCATAACTTGTACACACACATCTTGGTGTTTTTCTCTCCTTCTCTTCTTGTCTTGTCGATCCAAAACCTAAACCCTAAGAGGTTTTCGATTTTCATAAAGCTAAGGTTTTTGTGTTTGATTTACTTGCATAAACTTTTACTTGAATTAGTACGTGTGTATAAGAACGCGATTCAAACACACTATTGTTTGATTCTTGAATTGAATTACAAAAGAGGTAAGGGGTAATTCTTATAATCCACATAAACCCTAATTAGGGTTCTTGATTTGAAGATTACATTTGATTCTTGTTCGGGCTAGAATCACAAAGGTATGTTTACTTTTATATTTGATTAATTAATTACATATTATATGATCTTGTAATTGCTTCCGCTATGCTCACTTGATGTGTTTGGTTTATTTTATATGATTGTCATGATATTATAATTCCAACAGTTACTCCATCTTATAAACCTATGTCATAACAGTACAGTTGTAACATAACATGACAATGGTTTATATCGTGATCTTGTATATTACAAGTAAAAAGACACTGTTGAACAGAACAATTTGTCTTTCTCTTATTACATAACTACATAGGACTATGTTATATAGTACCCCTTTTCAAGAAACACTTCTTAGTTTCTTTACTTCACTAGCAGAAAACAAGTGCACAAAGCAAGGACAAAATTGTCAGCCAAAAGAAAAAAGTTTGTAAACATGTCATGTAGCCAAAAAAAAAAAAAAAAAAGAGTTGCGCATATAAATCAGAAGATAATTAAATTTATACGCAAAAACGAATAGGGTCGTATTGAAAGATATATAGAACCACACAAAGAAAAGAACATGTACATGTGCTAACAATTAAAGTGACAATGACAAAACTTCTGTTAAACATCAGCCGAATGGCTGGTATTGACCGGACCCTCCCCTATTTTTTTTTTATTTTTTTTTTAATTTTTTTTTAATTTTTTTAATTTTTATAATTTTGTTTATATCAAAAAGCTATAAACCTGAAAGTGCGGAACAGAAAATATAAAGTTTAATATGCCAAACGCTTAAAACTGTCAAAAATACAGAACAGAAACTGACAAAAAGCTGTGCTGTACTGGAAGAAAGTAGAGGACAACAGGGGGACAAGAGGGGACAGGGGTGGGCCACCCCCGTCCGGTTAAACTAACCCCAGCCGAATATATATAGTACACTGCGTGGTTGGACTAGGCCAAAGAGCCCGTACATGATAAATTGACTATGGGCCTAAGATACAATAATACTTCCCGCCAATGCTTTGAAAACCGGGTTCGAAATCGACCGGTCGAGTCACCGGGCACCGGGTCAACCAGTTCAATCGCTGAGTCAACTCGATTTTCAATTTATTATTTTTTTATTTTTCGACCGGGTCAACCCCGGTTTTTATTAAATTTTTTTGAAAAAACGAAACCTGGCCGGGTTTCGAGAACCGGGTTGACCCGGGTCACTCAAAACCCGACGGGTCTAACCGGTTAACCCGGTTTTAAAAACCCGGGTTTTTTTTACCTGTTTTTTTTGCCCGAACCGGTTAACCCTGCCGGGTCGACCCGGGTTTCAAAACACTGCTCCCCGCATTTAGAATGGGAGGTCTTTGAACGCTCAAACTGAAGCGAAACGCAAGAAACAATGCATCAGGGAGACCCTTCGTAAATATATCTGCATACTGAAAACGCGAAGACACATGAAGAACATGAACCTGTCCCGAAGCAACAAAGTCACGAACAAAATGTATGAATGTGTTTCAAACGTTGATGCTGAACTGGATTCACAGACATATACATGACACTCACATTATCACAATAAATAAGAGTAGCTATAAATTAAGAAGTATGCAACTCATGCAACATATTACAAATCCATGCAGTCTCAACAACCACATTTGCAACACCATGATACTCAGTTTCAGCACTGGAGTGTGATAAAGTAACTTGACGCTTAGCAGACAATGATAAAAGATTATCACCAAGAAAAACACAATAACTTGAGGTAGTTCGGCGAGTAACAGGACAACCCGCCCAATCGGCATCAGTGTAGACAGTAAGCTGAGCAGTAGATGAGACATGAATTTGAAGACCATGATCAACAACAGTAAGCTGAGCAGTAGACAAGACCATGAATTTCAAAGTAGTAAAGTGAGGATCACGAAGGTCATGCATATAAACACAGACATGCAGAATAGCATAAGAAAAATCCGGTCTCGTAAAAGAAAGATAATGAGGAGCACCAACAATGATGCGATATAAAGTAGGGTCACTGACAGGATCATCATCAAGACTAAGCTTGGACTCACTATCAACAAGGTCTTGCACGGGTTACAATTCTGCATATCACTCAAGAATTTCCTCTGCAAATTTCAATTGGGACAAGAACATGGCAGAAGCTGATCGCTGAGCAGAAATACCGAGGAAATAGTATATTTACCTAATTGACAAGCATGACACAAAATAGACAACTTTGTTTATTACATGAAATAATACGACTAGGCTCTAAACGATGAAGAACATCTTCACCAGGATGCCCAAGGCGTCTGTGCCACGTAGTAGGACTAAATGACAACAAAGCAAAGGTAGTGGGGATTGATGGTTGTTGGGTGACTGGGTAGAGATATCTGGTACTATCACAACGGAGAAGAAGCATGCGGGTCTGGTAACCCTTCACAAAAAAAACTATATGCATCAAATTCAATAGAAACATCATTATCACAAGTAAACTTGCGAACAAAAATTAAAATTGTAATTTTATTTGGTGTTACAAGTATGTGATGGAGATAAAGAGATTTATGAATGTACATAAAGCTTTGCTCCGTGTTAGTCATAGGTATATATTGGCCATTGCCAACGAATACAGACTTATAAATGTTTTGATTGCTAAAAGAAGTGAGCATAACTGTGTTGTCAGCTAAGTGAGAAGAAGCTCCTGTATCTATATTTCGCGCAGGGTCTTGAAGTGTCATAGTATGAAAGGTTTGTGGAAGCGAAATAGATTGAGAAGCGTACATGCTAGGAACATTATAAGCAAAATTCCCTCATAACAGTACCGGATTCCCTTGATGCCACGAGGTTGAGGATAGGGTAAGAGTTATAGTCACGAGATTAGTACAAGTTCAAGTCATGAATTTGTTTCACAATCTTCATCACAAGATCGTAGTACAAGACTTCCTCAAGAGTTTGTCACTACATTAAGCCTTGGTATTGTGAACAGGTCTTACAAGGAGAAAGAAAAGAGGGATAATTTACAAGAGAGTTTTAGATGATCAACATCTTTTTCACGAAATAAATTTGGCTGTACACAGATTCATGATGCTTCCGATAAATCATAGCCATCATTTGGGGGGGGGGGGGGGGGGGGAGAAATTTGTGCATGTACGGAGTTACAAGTCATGAAGTAGGGTTATAGGTATATATACTGTGGTTTGTTAGCTTTGTTCGGATTCCTCCAGTCATAAAGAAGGCTAACATATAAACCGTGGTTGGGCGATTCGAACCTGGTATTATCATTTGGACCCCATTGATTGGTAGATGTGAAGTATTCATCGTAGTGTAAAGAAATTGTTGATATCAAGTCCTTTAAACAAACAATCATCACTTTAGACACAAATGACATAGAGACTTGCATAGTTTGGTCTACCGTATCTCCTACATTTTCCGCTACACTTTCAATGACACAAGATACTTCAACCACATCAAGTTTCGAATCTATAATACTGATTGTCGATTTGAGGGGGATCCGATTCAGAAACTTCAAAGGTTTGCGAAGAAGCTTCTACAAATGATAATCTAATTGAGGGGGAGTAAACTCAAATAGTTATCATCCCATTGTTCGCCTTCAGGTGTAAAAGTCCAAAGCCGAGGTATCTTATGAAGAAAGAGCTTCAATGACATCCTTAGTTTTACTTGCGCTTTCAACAACATCCTTAGATTTACTTGAAGACAAAAATGTACACAAATCTAATCTATCATTACTTGTTGTTAGCTTCTTAGGTAAAGACAATTTACTAGATTTCTATTAGTTTAATATGTAGTCATAGAATGTGGAGTTGTATTGTATTTTCCTTATACTTATGTATCCGCATGACTATAAAGATCCGCCAAGTCTCCCCCTCTCCACCTGAAAGGTGTGCTAAGTTTGTGTATCATAAGGTTTTCCTTTTTTCTTCTAACACCACTCTCTCTAACTCCCTTTCTCTTTATACAACCGAGATGTATCTCAGTTGGATCTTCAAGCAAAGACCATCGAATCTTATGTTGAATTTTGATATTTGGTTCTAACAAGAACATTTTTTTTTTCTTTCAAAAAGACAGATCACAAACTCACATTATAACATTATATACAATTTTCTCAAGTCTTCTTCGTCATACACACAATAATAAAACACAAATTTATTACCTTTAAAAAAGATTATGATAGAAGATCAAACATCTACCGGTTCAACTTCATCATATAAATTGTCCTAGACGAAACATAAACCAACAACCACTCAAAGTCGAGACTACAAGTTTTTTGAGAATTTCACAGAGACCGTTAGACTACAATTTTGTTGAACAACGATATCTTTCTCTCTTAGAGCATGGGGTATGATAACACCAAAATGGCGCCATTCCCATATGGACACCAAATAGCTTGAGCCATTTCGGTGCCACCATAACCCCTTTTATCGTTATTTTATTTTATTTTATTTTATTTTTTTAGTTTTTGAGTTTGTGTTTTAGTTGGCATAGTGGGTCACAAAAGGAGTGAAATGGCTTGAGTTATTAGTTAATGGGTATTTTGCTGGTTAATGTGAAAATTGAAATGCTGAGGTGACGAAACGGCTCAAGCCACCATATCCCTTGCTCTCATCATATCGGAACAATTGTTCTATTTGGAAATTTCGTCCAACATGACAGAGTAAAAAATGCAGGTTCAAAGTTTTTCAGTTCATCTATCAATTTTCATTTTAGACAATTCTTACATAGTTAAGGTCGCAAACGTATAAAAATGTTGACGCGTCATTAGCAAAGTCTTACCTACATTGTGTCTACAACTTCCTGTACAAGTTTTCCATATTTACAATGAAATCTCAATGCCGAGAGAATGAACTTCGGCAAGATTGAATAAAGTGATTGGTCACGTTACTCTGGTTTCCCGGAAACATTGAAATTTCATAGCTGAGTTCACTAAATTAGACGACACTCCACCAATTTCCAGTTTACTTATTTTAGGGAAAATATTGTTAATTTTCTTCTAAAAGCATAAACTGTCCTTAGAAGAAAATAAGACAAAGATATATGAATACTGTAACAAAGATAACCCATTTGACCTCCTACCAAACTATATGACCAAAAGTAAAGTTTAATGTTATCCTAGTGCGTTGTACCTAACATTATCTTTTGTCTCCCTTAACTTATTTAGTTTAATTTGAATTACTTGAATTTCTGTAATAAAAAGTTCAAACTTTATCGCCATGTTTAGTACTACACATTTACACATTTGGGCATAAAATTGATATAATTTTTTACATGGCCCATATCTTTTACTTTATGTATAATAAGCTATTACTACATAGTAGTATAATATATTTTTGACTTTTATACTAATTGCTGTCTCTACTGTAACCCATTCAGTTGAAGTTCTTATTCAACTTCTAGAAAAAAATATTAAAAAGGCTGCTTAGAGTGGTGGCAGTCATGCCTCCAGAATCATCCATACCTCCCAAATCCACCAATAATATCATTCCACCTCATTTCACCTCATCCATACTTTTTTCATACCTCCCAACCCCTTTTTAGTGGCAACCATGCCTTTTCCATACCTCCCAACTTTTTTTTTTTTTTTTTTTTTTTTTTTTTTAATAAATTAAACAATTTAATTAAAACATAAATATTTCATTAATAACTAAAAGAAAATTACATTATACTTAAAAAAAAAAAAAAAAAAAAATGTACTCTGTTTTCTTTCTTCTCCATTCACCTATACCTGCAAATTAAAACACACACTAAAACACACACTAACATGAAAATCAAGTTTAGAAAACAAATACAAGTTTAGTGAAGCAAATAAACGTACACATAAGTTTAGAAAACAAACCAACGGTTATATTTTGGGCTTGCCGTTCACATGCTTCGGAGGCAAAGATTGCCGTTCAAGCCATGCCGTTGGGCATGCCGGTGGGGTGGCGGCGGTGTTCACCGCCGGCATCACCTTGCCGTTGGTGATGCCGCCCACCATTGCCACCACCCTTAGGTTTAGCTGTGTAGCAAAATGGGAAATAAGAAAACAATTCTTTGTATGTTGAAAGATGTTGCTTACCTACCTATCATGCTTACTTTATATAAATGTTAAAGTGTAACGGATATCGCGCAAGGAGATAGCTTATAAATCATGCATATAATACAAAACTAGTTTGTGTTTAACTGTGTTTTTTGTTGATAGGTAATCATATTTAATTTAATGATCAATTACATAAAGTCAAATGTTTTAATTTTAGATTTTGGAGATGAGTACCTGACAAAGATGATTGTTTCACCGTAAAATTCATCCTCAACCGAACGTCATAAGACGAAATAGAACAAGACAATCTTTAAAAAAATCTGTATCTTTAAATATCGGTATTCGATTGATTTAATCACCTTTGTATTGATCTTAAATCTTTGCTTTGTTCGCATTGTGGAAACGAAATTGAAAGATGAAACATTATTTTTTAAAGTGTTACAGAGTAATGAAGGGAGGGAACATTTTTTCAAGTGATGGAATATGTCCTTACTATCAACTCGATCACTTGAAGATATCTTAGATCATAAAGGCCTAAACAACTTTAACAAAAAGAAAAAAACAAAAAATTATTGGCAAGCATAGTTAATGTTATATCATATATGGGGTGCTAGTAATAAGAGTGTTTGAAAACAAAATATCCAACTTAACAACCATGTGTTACGAAGTTCAACTAGCTCTTTTTTTGGTATCACATAAAGCAAAAGAATCGATATCGTCGTGGTTGGAATGGTGTGCGGATCCCTCACAAGCTTGCAAAGGATAGAATAAAGACTTTTGAGGATGTGGCCAAGTTTATGGACGTCTAAATGGGTTTTTGCGGTCATTTTGCATATCATGGTTATTTTAGAGGTAGTGTTTGTTTTGTTTTACAACAGTTTTAAGTATGATCATTTGTAGTTTCTCATGTGTATCACATGTATTTTATAGTATGCCATTTTAGGGCATGCTTGGTTGGTGATATTAAAGGGTTAGGAACATAATCATTAACTACGCTTGATTTAATATAATGGAATGAAACATTACCCAACAAAATGAGGGTTATGGTATTGCATTATTTAGTATTCATATTATCTTTGATTTGAACCAAACGTTCCCTTATAGTTTCTTTTTACATCATTTGTATGCCATTTGTTTCTAGATGACTTTAATATATATATATATATATATATATATATATATATATATATATATATATATATATATATATATATATATATATATATATATATATATTTTATTATTATTATTTTTAATAAAAATAATTGCCTCGAAAAAAAGACACCAATGTTATCGCATAAGATTTGTTTGAGTCCTAATGAGTTTGGGTGACATAGTTTTGATTGTTTAGCAAGCGGATCGTTTTAAGATTGAATATGGGTTAAATGGGTCAAACTGTCAACATGTTTAAGTTTTACATAAAAAATTAATTTTTGGTTAATCCAAATAACCCGTCAACTCATGTGACCTATTTAACCTTGTTTTGATAAATGGCTACATGGATCCTGTTCGGCTTATGTTTATATGTTTAGGTATGATCTAATTACTTAATCATGTCGCGGGTTAATTTGTACCAACTATCCGACCCACACGCCCTGCTCTAATTGACAACATGTGGTAGTTAAGTTTAAGATTGACTCAACGACCCGTTTAAGAGAGTGTCGACCCACATTGAGGAATGTGATCATTGTCTGACAAAGTCTTGTTTGTCGAAATCAACTGAACTAACCTACTAACGGCTGACCCAGCCAAAAGTTGCTGAATGTGGGGCTGTGGACATTTTTGGTTCATATTACTCTAATTAGAAAAAAACCTAATAAATAAGCAGAGCCAACCTCTGGCGACCAGATACTAGAACAATAAAGATTAAATAAGTTTTGATAATCAGTTAAAAAAACAGAACATAATGCCAGAGACCAATTGCCATATTTTTTGTGCAAAATGCTGTCAAAATAATCTCACAATTACACATCCATGAACCACTGCACCAGGCAATGGTCTAAACGATCACTAAAACATACTTTAAATTAAACTTAAACCCTATGATTCAAAGGATCTTTGAACAATAAACAAGTTCTATCAGCATTCTAAAGTTAAAAAAATAAAAATAAAAAAATAAATATGAACCAAAATTCGTATTTAAACAAAAACTAAAATAAAAGACCATCATCCAATTCTCAGTTTGATGGAGAAGAAGCCAATGGAAGTACCTGTGAAGGTGTAGAAATTTGATGATGGTTATGATGCTGAATACCATCTTCACTTTTACCTTTATTACCACCCAAAAATTTTAAAAAACTACCTTGGTTCTCCTCTGGTTTTATTGACAAATTTTCCCTTTTTTGAGCTTCAAATGCAATCAATCTTCTCAATAACTTTTCCTCTGCATCTCTCATGAACTTGAATGTAGGTGGTGGTGATGATCTAAATTTACTTAAGTCAAACTCATGAGCTTCAAAGTCATACAATGGATTCAAAAAACCTTCCATATTTAGATATTGAGTACTCTTCATTGGTGATGAAACATCACATAAACTCATTGTTCTTGAACCCTTTACACTATCAACTTCCATATCTTCTTTAGTTTCTTCATTGATTGTTGTAAGAAACCTTGGTGGCCCACACAAATTATGAAGCCTCATGATCTCAATATCCAAACTTTCTTCATCTAAATACTTCACATGCATATCTTTTGAAGAGGGTTCTTGTTCTTTTTCTTTAATATCATCACTCTCATTTAAACAATTGTTTGGTTGGTTTAAGATGTTTCTTGATGAAGTGGTGGTCTTGAAACATGAAAAATATAGAGGGGACTTTTTGGAAGGAGAACAATCTTGGTTTTCAATATCTTGATTATCTTCTGTCTTCTTTTTCCACCATAGAAGATAGCATACTTCTGCAGCTAAAGCTAGAACTAGTAGAATTCCAAAGAGGATACACAAACTAATTCCTAAACTACTAAAAGATGACATGATTGTCCTCTAAAAAGGTTCTTTCTTTTCAAGATTATGTAGCTATATATGAAGTGAACTTGTGAAGAAATTAAATGGTTTTTAAAATTTAAAATTATTGAGAATCTTCTAAGAAAAAAAACCTAGAAAGAGCCAAAGAAGGTGACCTTTCACCCAAACTTCACATGCACAGAAAAATGGACACCATAAAAGAACAAACTTAGTTAGATACCCCTTTTCAGAAGTAAAAGACGCATGATTATTGAACATGTAGTTCTTTTTAACCAAAAATAACACTCATAAATAAAAAAAAAAAAAAAGAATTGGAATTAAGTTGTGAAAAAAGAGGTGAATATTTGAAGTTAGAGTGGAAGCAGTAAAGAAGGGGTGTAAATTTGAGAAAAGATTAGGCTAATTGTGGGTGCCAGAAATCACATGGGTTGGCAAATTATATGTGAATATAATACGACCAAATATAATGTTGATAAGAAATATTGACCGTAAATGAATTCAATAAAGACCAAATTTGAATTTGGAGCGTTTATATTAGGGAAAAAAAATTAGCTCAAAAAATAAATGAATTTGGGACCACAATTTATTAAGAAAAAAGGAATATATAACCGAATGAGCATGTTTGATAGTGTTTTAAAAATTGGATTATTTATTAAATTTGGAAGTTAGCAAAGGATTGGGTCATCGTGTGTTTGTGTCGACCTTTGTCGGGTTCTTGATAGTTTTAAATTGAAATTATGAAAAGTTGTCTTTACTTAAATATGACAAAAACATTTAATACAAAATCACTTCTATAAAATATACAAAGATTTTCATTTTTCATGAGATCATGTAAACATTATGTGGTTCCCATTTGCTACGTTATACATTATGCAACTATTAACACGTCTAAGAGCGGGAGGTACGCAAGTGTGGTAGCCTAGCGCCAAGCCACCAGCTCAAAAAAGTTAACGGCTCACAGTACCGTGAGTGGCGTCATGATGACCAGCTCAGGCGGTATTTTTATTTATTTATTTATTTTATTATTTTTTGAATTTTTGGTGAGTTTTGTTTTATGTGTTTGTGTTTGTATTTGTGATGTGTATTTGATGTTTTTGTGTGATTATTTATTTATTTTAAATTGGACTTGGTGTGTTTAGGATATTAGTAGGGCTGCTCTGTGAATTTCGGCGGCCTTGTGACATAAGCAACAAGTAGGCCCCTTTAATGCGTTAAATTATGTGCAAGTGTAAAACTAATTTTTAGATACTGTAATTTTTTGCTAGCAATATTAGAAGTGAGGTGATCAAAACTCAATGATATAAAACTTCTTTATCGAAGTTTGTGTCTAGTTCAATTATATAGTTTTAAGAGTATATTTTATAAGTCAGTTGTATAAAGTTACATTCCAATATCAAATGAAAAACTCTAACAATTTTGTTTATGTAACTAAAAGAAAAAAGAAATAACAAACAAAGATTTTAGTCATAAAAAAAATATACTTAATCCTTTTGTAATAGTGATTATTGAAGAATAGCCTTTTAAAAAACAATTTAGGATAGAAATTTGCTTTAAAATAGTTGCATAGTCGCACGTCAATTTTGGAATTAATATTATTTCCTATTTTATTGGGCGGGTTAATACACAAAAAAGTTACTAAATTTTACAAAAAAGTTCGCCTAAGTTACTGAACTTTCATTTTGTTCACATAGGTTACTGAACTTTCGGGAAAGATACACTCAAAAATTCAGTCTTAATCCGAGTAACCTGAACATATATTTTTTGATAAGTTTAGTAACCTGATTGAACAAAGTTTCAAAATTTAGTAACCTGATTGAATAAAGTTTCAAAGTTTAGTAACATGATTGAACAAAGTTTCAAAGTTCAGTAACCTAAGTGAACAAAATGAAAGTTTAGTAACTTAGGCGAACTTTTTTGTAAAGTTTAGTAACTTTTTTGTGTATTAACCCTTTATTGGGCAACATAGTATTAATTTTAAAATTAGAATGACCGTTTTAATTGCTTTTATATCCTGTAAATGCAATAACACACAAACTGGGCTTACAAAATTTGGGCTGCTTTATGCTTTATATGAACTGAATAATAATTGGAGGCCTCTTAAGGATGTTGGGCCATGTGCAGTTGACCACCTTGCACAGGCCCAAATTCGGCCCTGGATATTAGACATCGGGCTAGTAAAAGAGTAACACTTTCTTATTTTAATTCAAATTTATTTATTTAAAAAAAAAAAAAAAAAAAAAAAAAAAAAAACTATTATGTTGTATATATTTTTTTTCTTAATAAAATTTTTTGCTTAAATAATTTGGGGAAAAAAAAGGTCTTATGGCACCACATTTTCTGGTGTCAAGGGTAACGGCCAGAATGTGATGACATATGATTTCTGGTGTCATAGAGGGTTTTGCTGATGTGGCAACACTTTTGGCTACGACACCACCTATATGGCACGATGGTACCTAACACTCAAAGAGCGATTGGTACGGTGACGTTTTTCAATCGCGCCAAGCATCCATCCCAAACAATAGAACGGCGCACCATACCATGTTTGGCTCCAAACCATCTCGCGCTATCACCACCAGCCAACGCCAAAGGTAATTCTATTATTTATTATTATTATTATTATTATTATTATTATTATCACTTTATTAGAAAATCATATAATTTACAAGAAATTAGTGGGGACCCAAGATATTAATTGGGCCCCCACTCCTCTAACTATAGCGAAGCTAATCCTACTAAAAATATGAGCAGCAACATATGCTCAAATGTCTTGAGTCAATGAGAATCTTCGAATACGCTTTAGTAAGGTCACCGTATCTTTATCAAGTTCTCCAAAAGAAGAGAATGAAAAGAGAGTGTTTGTTGTGTTTGTGCAGGTTTGGAAGGGAGTGTACTTGTGTGTGTGAACTTGTTTGCTGGTTGCAGGTTTTTGTTATGTGGTCAAACGTACCATTGTAAGCGATGAAGTAAGAAGTGTGGTTCCTGCCCTAAATATATATTGTATTAAAGTTGTAATTTAACCCTCATCAAATTGGCCCAACATAATAAATTTTGCCTAACACATATATTAAGAACATGAAATATTTTTGTAAACAAGTTATAATATATTGTTTTTTGAGCCATTTTGATTGTGTTTTATTTTTTGTAAATGAAAAAAATAAAAAATAATAAAAAAAATTGTCCAACAGCACCACATTTTCTGGTACCAATGTTAATAGCACAAAATGTGGTGCCAAAAGGTTTCTAGTACCATAGAGTTTTTTGCTAACGTGGCAGTACTTTTTGGCTACGACACGAGCCCAACAGCTTGACAATACCCAATCCTCTAAGAGCAATGGGTATCATAACATTTGGACCGGTGTTATGGTGACATAGCAGATTTTGAGGTGGCGTTATGATACCGGCCATGCTGTGTTATGCTTGGCGTTATTCTTCACGAAATGAAACGAAAATATTACATATCCAGTCCCTTAAACGGCATTCAAAATCTTTATGTAAGACACGAGCATTTTCATGGTTTTTCCCGAACGCGTGGTAGCATTGACTATATGCAATGGGAATGGAGAAATGAGCATTTTCATATTTGGCGAAAACATCAAGAACGAGAACAAGAACAAGAACAAGAACAAGAACAAGATGAATAAGTATTTGTAATTCGTATATTTTTTTAATTTTCCAAATGTTTTTAAATTTACGTATGTTTTTATTTTCGTATGTGTTTTTAATTCCCGTATGTTTTTATTAGTATTTGTAATTGTACTAGACTTTAATGAATGAAATATTATTTGTGAGGTGATGTTATGAATGAAAAAGTAGTTAAATGATTTAAATTGTAATTTGTAAGTTTATAAATAAAGGTGGGTCCCAAAAGATGATGTTGAGGTGGTGTTATGATAAGGGTTGTTTTTATGGTGTTAATGTTGAAATGTTAAAGCTGATATGATACTGACGTGACAAAACTTTTTTTTTCATAACTCAAGTTATGATACCTAGTGCTTTAAGATATATTTTACCACTTTAACAGCTTATATGAATGAATACTGAAAAACACACAATTATAATTTTCATCATTTAAACTCTTTATTTATATGCATCAAACAATTCTACCCAAATGTTTCAAATGTTTGTGGAATACCACTTGAAAATTGAATGACAAGTATGTGTGTGATCTCATCAATAAACTTAAACAGAAAACTAAAGTTATTATGTTTAAGTAAGAACTATGCTAAAACAATATATATAAAATCTAGGACCTATTTCTATTTGGAGAAGGAAAAACGAGCTTTTGAAAGTGCTAAAACTTTTAATACAAAAGATATTTTTTTTACTTCGATACAACAATCTATTTATAGGCAAAGACAAAGTCGATATCCGTGAGGTAAAAAGTACGTGTCAACATGTGAAAAGATAAAGTACACTTTGTACTTTAGCTTTTATTCCTAGTATGCTACCAAACATACTTTAGGTGGAATAATGTTGACAACTGTTTGTACTTTTTACCAACTCTAGTACTCCTTTACTTTTGATAAGTGCTTTAGAACTTATATTACCAAGGAGTTTACCGCTCATATTTTAGAGAATTAAAACATCCTATTATAATGTTTAAGTCTCAGACTGTCTTCAATTAGTTAAGGCGGTCTTCAGGGAGTCAGTGTATAATTCATCACACACTAACTCCATCATCTTGATCTTGGTTCTTATCTTCACTCTCTGAATTTTACCTCAGATCTTGATAAGTATTTAACTTAACATTCTTTGACTTGTAATTACTTATGTTGTTTTTCATTCAAATATATACCTAGGGAATTTGGGCTTTGAATTGGCCCAACAATCTCTCCCTAATTAAATAGTAAAATAGCCTAAGAGTGTGTTTCTTTTTTTCCTTTAGCTAAGAGATTAGGTCCACTAAATATTTAATAGTATTCATTTTTTAAGTAGGACCTACATATTTCTCTTAGTTCCTCTATATCCCTAAAGCTAAAAATGTTAACCCTTCCCCATTAAGAGGCTCTAATAGAAGTGAACCCCATATGGTCCCTTAGCCCTTAGCTAAGGAGAAAAAGAAACACCCCCTAAATGTTTATAGTGTAAGTGAGCAAATTACAACATTTTTTTACAAACTGAATACTGTATAAATTTAAGTAGTGAGGGATGAGAAACATAAACTGATAGATTTTATTCATCATTACAAAACACAAAAAACTTTTACAAAAGCTATTACAACATCTATCATTTCATTAAATATATTCAAGTTCTTACATCTCCAGCTTGGCTTTCTCGGTGAGGAATTGGGGCAAGTCTTCTCCCTAAGCTAGGCACATATCAATGATCTTCACAAACCTTTCAGATTCAGGAGTCTTGTTTTCTACTGATTTGATCCTGTAGAAGACTAGAGCTCATGTCCCACAAATTCCTATTTCAGAGACACTTTGGAAAGCAGGCCTATTGAATACATCCATGAAGAATATCCCATGTTCAGGTTGTTCAATAACAACTCCACCTCTGAATGTCACACCATCAGGGATTGTTTTATCACAGTGTAGGCCAACGTTGAAAACTACAGGCTCAAACTCTACTGATCTTTTCGTCTTCTTCTTCTTAGTGTAACTTTCAAGGGCTAGAGTGTCTCTTGGTTTGATCTTCAGGGATTTCTCAACCTTTCTTAATTCTTCATATCTTAAGCCCAAAGTATTATGCAGGTCAACAACAACTTTGCATGTTTTCTTTTTCAAAATAGGGGGATATTTATCCCACTCCTTCACACCAATCATGTTTCATTTGAACTCTGGGAAAGTTTCATAATTGGTTGGGTTATTTCCTCTGATGATTGTAACTTTTGTAGGTTTGGTTCTTGCATGAATTCGAATGTCAGTGATTTTCATCTGCCTGTCATCTGAAGGTAGTCCTTCTCTGATATTCATTCAAGGTCTGTTCCTTTTTTTAGCGTTAGCCTTTTTGATGGCTAACATCTTTTGTTTTTTAATGTCCTTGAATTCTTTGTTTGATTTGATTTCAACATTAGAGTGTTGATCTTTTTCGAAGATCACCTTCTTCAATGCTTTTTCATTTGACCTATCTTGCTTTCTTCTTTCTAAGTTATTAAGAATGATAGCAAGTTCTTACTGAGTTCCACTAATCTTCTGACCACCTTAAATTTCAACAATGACATTTTCAGGGCTTCTTGTTTTTAGACTGAGGGTTGATGATTGTTGTTGTATAAGTTTGGGTAGTGACTGCTCCAACCCTATTGCAATGCTTTTTCCTTTGTCTTGAGTGATTATAGGTCCGGATGATGATTCAGGTTGTTTAATAGTGGATGAAGGACCATTTGTTTAAGTTTCAGGTAGAGGGATTGCAACTTTAGTCATTTCAGTATCAGGCACAACTGATTTTTCTTTGATCTGAATAGACTGAATGGGATGGCAGGATAGAAGTATTAAGTAGATTAATTTCACTCAAACTCTGATGATAAAGTTTTATAAACAACCAAGGCATTGTTTGTGTTGATGATGTGTTCAGGGCTATCATCAACAAATGGTGACACATGCTTTAGTTGATCAGGCGCTCAACTTGATCCTTTTAGATGTTGACCCTCAGTCTCTGAAGGTTTCTCCCCCTCAACAACTATTGCATCTGCTGAGGGAGGAGTTATTGTTGTTGAGAAAGGGATTGAGGATTGCATGAACTTGAACATGGCTTTGAGTTGAATGAATTTTAGATATTCAGTCTTTAATTCTGAGAGATCATCAACTATGTTTGCCTGAGTACTTTTAACTGCTGAAAGTCTTTGGCCAGTATACCAGGCCAAGGATCGGTAAGAGCTCCCCCGAGTCTCATACATACCCATCAGAACTTTGACCCCCTTTTTGATTTCATCCACAAATTTCTTAAATTCAGGCACATTGAAGTTTGATAGGCTTTGTAAAAGTTGGCCATGGGCATGGACAAGGGAGGATGTTGTGGTTGTTAAATTATTCAATTCAGTTTTGTTGAGGCAACATGATCAAGATCTCTTTATGTTTTAATGATGACAAATAAACCATCGAAACACATAAAATAACAAACATTAGCTCAAAATCGCCGGAGCCAATGTCTGCTCCTGGCACGCTGCCCGCGCGTCAACGCGCGGGTGACGCGCCAGGAGTCTGTATGGTTCCGGGCGAATTTTGAAAGTCGGCTTTCCCCTTACCCGACAAATGTGGATCTTTCAATACAAGTATGAATATGTTATGTGCTTAATTGAGAACACTCGAAACGAGTTTTGAGATTTGAGAAATCCCACTTTTAGAACACCCATTTACGGGAAAATGCCAACTCATGTTTTCTAACTATCGCCTCTAGCCAAGGCTTTTCTAAACTTAGGGAGCTTGTATATTTCACGTAACATCGTGTTGAAGCATCCATATGTTCATATCCCATGCTTACGTCTTCTCTAATTACGTAACGGGTTTACTCCCTTATTGGTCAAACTAAGTCAAAGGTCACTTTGCGTAAACGCATCCTTTCCTACTTGGGTTATGCTTTACATCAAGGCAAAGCACTTAACTTGTTTGAACCAAGGTATTAGTTGAGAACGTCGAGTCGTGGATAGTCACGAGATATGAAACTATGGATTCTCGACGTTGTGTTACTTGAACTTATAAGTAACCTATGATTTTCTCAACTTATAATCTTAATTGTCTAAACCTTTTCTTCTTAATGACAATTAGATTATGTCTTAATCCTCTCTTAATCCCATTTATACAAAAGACAAAACCAATCATATCCAATCATATCCAAATCAAATATTCTCTTACACAATCTCTTACACCCTTACATACTACATCTAAACCATCCATTCCCTTACAACACATCTCATCCCTTCATTTTTAACACATGGGGAATTGTTTGAAACCCTAATGAGGCTCCTCTCATCCAAGCCATTGATTTCAAATTACAACACATCACAACAATCCATCCTACATCTCATCTCTATATCATCACATGTGCTTAATCTCAACCATTGAATTCAAACTAAACTCATCTCAACCATCCATCTAATCTCTCCTATCTATGCCACCACATGTGCTTGATCTTAACCATTGAATTCAAACCAAAACCATCTCAACCATGGATTTCTCCTTTCCCCCCAAGGAAAGCATATTCCTTGGAATATCCTTCTCAACCCTAACCTAGGCATCTTTGATCCTAGCCATCCATTTCAAATGAATTCATGTCAACCATTTACATTCCACACATGCCAAATTGTTTGAAAACCAAGGGAGGCTCCCTTTGATCTCCACCATCTAATTCAAACCATTTCATCTCAACCTTCCATCTCATTCTTCCCCCCAAGCATTGGAATATTCCTTGGCATATTCTTTCTCTCTTTTCTATGCCATGTGAGGAGATACACTTCTACCCCTTCCAAATTACCCTATCTACACTTTACACCCTTGGTAATTTGGTTTCTCTTTAAACACTTCACAAAACATTTTCCAAATTGGCTATTTGAGTTGGCAAACCTTAGAATGATTAATGTTAAGGTTTAGTGTGAAGTACAATTGGGGGTTTAGCAAGGATAGGTATTTGTAAGATCCAAACACCCAACACTTGGGAAAATCTTACAGACGCCTGGCGCGCTGCCCGTGCATTGACGCGCGGGTGACGCACCGGCCTCGGTAAAATTTCCCTAGTTTGGGTTCTTGGCCTATAAATACCACCCTTGCCTCTTGTATTCCTCACCCCTTGCCATTATTCTTTCTCTCTAGATTCTTTCTCTCTAAACACTCTCAAATCTCTCTATCTCTCTATCTCTAATCTTGTGTTCTTGTTTTTCATACTAACATCTTTGAAAGAACGCATATCTTTGCAAGGGAAGAATCACAAGAACCTAATCCACTCTTGTGATTATGTTGAGGGTCTTCTTTCTTATACCCTTTCTATTACAATCGAGTCTCTAGGTTAGGTTAGGACTTGGTTGATAAAACAAACATTCATTCATTCAGTTGCTTGTAAGGGAAGTCTTGTGTCTTGGTGACCAAGCCTAGATCATTGGGGATCTAGTTGGGGTTTGATACTTCCGGTGGGAAGTCTTGGTAGTGGTCTTGGTGATCCTTAGGTAAAGTCGAATCGTGAGATTCTTTTGGGTGGTTTCCGAGGGCGGAATACCGTGAGAGTAACTCTTTCTTTGTGAGCATCAATATTGGTGAATATTGGTGGAGTGAATTGTAACGGTTTGTAGTACACCGAAAGGATTATACTAGTGAATAGTATCGGAGTCGCGGATTCGCAACTGTACGTACGGATGGTATAAATCCCCCATCCCGAACCAGTATATATAGTGGTGTCTTTCTTTACTCGCTTTATATACTTTGATTGTGTTTGTGGTTGTTTGGATTGATTATACAACCACTTGGTTTTCTTTGAGGCTTAAAGTTTTTGAACGTTTTAAAAGCCTAAGAAACCGTATTCACCCCCCTCTACGGTTCTACAAGTTTGTACCTTGGGAAGTTCAATCTGAAGATTTGTTTGTGCATACTTAAAATTTGTGGTAAGTTCTTCAAGTTTCTCCGCTTGAAACTCCCTAAGTTTCTTTACTTCTTGCTCATTTGCATGAATGGCAGCTTTGGTGCTTACATTGTCATTCCTGACATGATGTCTCAGATCGGCATATGAAGTTGCCAAATTGTTCGGGCATGATCCACGCATCATCATATATAACTACACTAGTATATTAAGAGAAATTCTAAAGATTATCAATGAGCACCTTCTCTGTGACTGGTTTGATGTCATAAGGGATATACTCATCAGTGCCAACCAAAGAAGAGTCAAAATGAGGAGGTTAGTCAGGATGTAGGGAGTTGGATTGATGATGCTGTTCTTCAGGGTGTTCTAATGAAAAACTGGGAATTTAATACAGGTGGTTAATGAAAAACTTTACAGGGCATGGGAATGGTATAAAGACCTTCTTTATTGGTGTCCCCAATATGATTTGAATGAGCAACATAAGATTATTGAATTTTACAAAGGATTGGATGTTCCTACTAGGTAGATCTTGCCATGTTGGATTCTCAGGGTCCTATCCTAAGATGACCCCCTAAAGGTAAAGAGGCAATACGAGGAATGACCGATCATTCTCAAATGTGGCATTGCTGAAGAGACAAGACCTGATGGTGGATTTGTTTTGGATGGATTAGAGGCTTTAACCATGAATTGAGATTAATTGGGATGCAATGTTAAGAAGCTGAATGAAAGGGTGAATTCTAATTAGGGTGTTTATAAGGTATGTAACGGACTTCATGCGCCATCATAGTGTCCTTGGACTACGGAGGAAATACTAATTAAGAAGGTTTTCTATAATGATTCATTTTGGAATCCCTTTTCTGAAATGATGGACATAAATTAAGTTTCGTGGATATGGTGTAAGCGTTTTTGGTAAATTGTACGAAGGCCATAATGATACTAAGAATGATCCACTTGTACAATAAAAAAATGATGAAGCAATGAAGGATAAACACTAAGTCACAAACATGATGCACATGGTGGTTAGGTGGCGTTTGGATTAGAAGAAATAGATAAAGAATTGGAACCTTTAGAGAGAATGAGAGAAATGGAGAATATTAGATTAGTTGAAGTGAAAGGTCCAACCCTCTCCCTTGGTGGGAGAGGGGTATTTATACATACAAATAAAACGCCCACTCTTGGGCTGTGGATCATGTATACAGTGGGTAAAGACCCGTCCTTCTTCCACGATGTTACTTAAACTAATACTAACTAAATAATAAACTAACTACGAGCCATCTTAATGCTATTACATCATTTAGGTGACCGAGTCTTTTATAGGAATAAAACAATCTCCCCCTAAGCGAGGTCACTTTAGAAATTAAGATCTTTGTTCTTCAAGCATTCTTTTGATCTTGTAGCTCGTAGGTTCTGATTCTTCACTTTTGGCTCACTTTGTACATCAAGCAATGATCTTGTGATTAATGTTCCTTTAGTATGTGTGTTCTTTGAGCATTCATTGAGATCATCAGCCAACGTAAATCTCCAAGCTCATCCTTTGTGGTCTTTCCTTCATGTGGTGTAGTGACTATTGGACCGTCATGCTCACACTCTTCTGATTAGGAGACTTTTCATCAGAGTTGCGGAGGCGTTGTTGTTAGTCTCTTTAACATTCATTGTTGCAAGTCTCTAAACAAATATGATCTTCATTTAGAATGAGTAGGCAATGTGAACATGAGATATGGAATGACATGATTCAGATGGAGTTGGGTATCACCATCGCCATCTTTATATGTTCCTGAAATGAAACAGTTAGCAATAAAGATAGAGAACGAATATGGCTTTGTCATTCGTTCTGCGAGGACAAACTATCCTCCGGTTCTGTGAGAACCAACATGTGATCAGGTAGAGTCTCTGTTAAAGAAGACTCTCCTTGACAGGAATTTCCAGCTTGTAGTAATGAATCTTCCAAAGAATCCACTTTGGAATCTTCATACTAAGCATGTTCTTATACCAGAACGTCTCAAAGCAGACAACATGATAGAGTGAATCAGTGAATTGATATTCACTGATTGATGAGAAATTGATTTATAGAAATCACTTGCGTGTCATATAATAAGCATTTTTGAGACACGACGAGAGTTTTATACTTCGAATCACATTTCCATCAAAAATACTTTTGTTTGAAAGATTATACACAATCAATGTGCTCGAAAAATGGTTGGTGAGCACATTGAAAGGTTTTTGCAAAAGTATCCGTCAATCCATTTCCTGTAACAAGTTTGATTCAATGTTGAATCGCCCCATCGTTGCTTTCCAGTTGTCACTTGATCAATGATCCAAGACGGATCTCACATGTCACCTACCAAGAGCTTGAAAGATGTTCGCTCTAGAAAGATTTCCATCGTCATTGTGAATAATTGCATATCACTCTGATGTTCTGGAAATACCACAAGGATAATGCGTAGGACTCTTAATATATTATCTTACTTTCCACGGTGTATGAAACAGTAAGCATATTGGAAGTGTGTCCTAATGAGATTAATGGATGATCTCTTTGGCTCTAGATTCAATAGTGAGTTTTGATCCGCTCTTGGAGACTGGGGAGGCGTCTCCTGTTTAGGTATCAACATGGCTCGCAATGAGCGGTCGATACATTAACCCGGGTTCCCCGTGAGATTGAAATAAGTCCTTTTAAGAGAACTTGAGTGTTGGGATATGAAGATCAAAGTACTGCTTGTGTCAAAGTACTACTTATGTTGAAAAGTCAAAGTACTGCTCGTGCATGAAGAAAGTTAAAGTACTTCTATGATAAAGGACTGTTATGCAATATCGTGAAAGGATTGTAATGCAAAGTTAATAGAATTTTATAGAATTAGTTTACTTGTCAAACAAGGATTGTAAACCGACTTAAGGTTTTCCTTATGTTTATAAAAGGAGCCTTAGGCTGGTATTAGAATATAAAAAAAATAATTAGAGAATAAGATATCTAGTTGCAAGTAAAGTTATTAGGGATTGTTAGTGAATCTGTATTGTAAAGCAGGTTCAAAGTTTGGTTTTAATATAATTATCAAAGTTCTTCTTAGCTTTGTTGAAGTAGATTCCGCATACTTAACAAGGTTACATCAGTGTTTCAATATTAATAGTTTTGGATTTGTTCAGGATTGTTAAACCTACTAAAAGCTACATAGTTAGTTTGATCAGAGTATATCGATCCAACAAGTGGTATCAGAGCTTGTGTGGAAACTCTAATTAAGAAGAAACCCTTAAAACCGATTTTACTACAAACCCTAGAAGATGTCGACTGAAGTTGCACCAGTTCCATCCATAACCTCAATCAGAATTCCTATTGTCAAGAAGGGAGAGTATGATCTATGGAGCATGAAGATGAGGCAGTACATTGCTATCACAGACCATGCTCTATGGGATGTGATTGTCAATGGTAATGTTGTTATTGAAGAACCTGTATCAGTTGAAGGACAACCTACACCACCTAAGCCAACCTTGCCAGCAGTTACAAAAAGAAATCAAGATAAGGCTCTCAACATACTACTGTCTGCTATTCCTGATGGTCACTTACTGAAGTTTCACGATGCTAAGGATGCAAAACAACTATGGGTTGCTATTAACACAAGATTTAGAGGTAATGATGCTTCCAAGAAGATGCATAGAAACCTGTTGAAGCAACAGTTTGAAACATTCACTGTTGGTGAAAGAGAAGGTCTTGATGCTGCCTATGATAGATTCCAAAATCTTCTTAGTATGCTAGAGTTATATGGAGTAGAGGAGTCTGTTGAAGATGCAAACTTGAAGTTCTTGAGGAGTTTGCCATTTGCATGGCATGTAGTTGCTACTATGATCAGAGGACAACCTGGTTTGGATTCTATGGACTTTGATGATCTCTACAATAATTTGAAGGTGTATGAGCATGAGATGAATGGAAACATAGGTTCAAGTTCTCATCAAAAATCTCAAAACATTGCTTTTGTGTCTTCTGAAAATAGAAGCAGTACTTCCACTAAAAGTACTGCCTATTCTGTTGAAAGTACTGTTAGTGAAAAACAGCACCCTTGCACAACCATGGTTACTAGCACTTCATCACCATCAAACAACACCAACTCTGATGATGTTATATGTTCTTTCTTTGCTCAACAAGTCACTCTACCAGTTACATATCAAGAAGATGTGTTGCAAATTGATGATGATGCTCTAGAAGAAATTGACATAAGATGGCAAGTTGCCATGATCACTGCAAGGATCAAGAAGTTCATGAACACAACAGGAAGAGGTATTGATTTCAAGGCCAAACAAGGTATAGCATTTGACAAATCCAAGATTGAATGCTTTAACTGTCAAAAGACTGGTCACTTTGTAAGGGAATGCAAGTTTGCAAAGTATCAAGCAAATAGAATAATTGAACAACCCAAGGTTGAAAGAAAGGAAGTTACTATTACTGATTCAAAATCAAAAGCTTTGGTGGCTCAAGAAAATTTCTCAGAGGTTGATTGGAGTAATGAATTTGATGATGAACCAGTAACCTACTCTATGGTTGCATTGGAAGAGTTTGATTGGAGCATAGCTTTTGATGAGGAACCAGGATTTGCTGCTTTGGAGTCAAGAGATGGTCTAGGAAGCTTTGATTGGAGCATGGAAAGTGAAGAAGAACTTGTTCAGATTGCTATGATAGCTACTTCACCAAGTTCATCCACTATCTCTGAGGTATGCTCTAAATGTAGTAATTTTTATCAAAAATTGCTTAAAGAATATAAGACTGAAAGAGATAATTTTAGAAGGGCTAGGTCTGAAGTAGCTGGTTATCAATTGACTTTAGAGTCAGTGGAAGCCAAAATAATCACTCATGAAAATAATGAAATGGCTTGGGCAGAAAAATATGAGCAACAAGACTATCAATTAAAGCTGAGTGAATGGAAGTTAGGATGTAAGGTGTCTGAACTAGACAAGGTCACTAAAGAAAGGGATAAGTTGTTAGAAAAACTTGCTAGTTGGAAAGAATCAGGCCTGTCACATGTTAGTTTTGTAGAGAAACAAAGAACAACAAACATTAAAACTAGCCTTGGTTATGATAGTAGTTCAGAAGAAAACCCAACTAGTGATAAGGAACAAATAAATTCAGAGGAGAACTCAACTAGTGATGAAGAATTCATTAGTTTAGAAGAAAACACATCTAGTGATGAGGAATCACTTAGTCCAGCACCTCCTGAATTTAAGAAAGTCAAGGGATATAATGAAGTTCCTCCACCCACAGGCAGTTTTCAACCACCTAGGACAGATGTTTCTTGTTTTGGAGTAGACAATTTAGAGTTTAGAAAGAAGCTTACTGGTCAATCTAATTCAATTCTATCTAGTTCTGAGTCTTTAAGAGAAACAGTTGAGAAACCTAAGGATGATAACAAAGGTTCAGGGTGTGTTAATTGTGATAAAAAGTTTTCAAAACAAGCAGTACTTCCAAAAATTTCTCAAAGTACTGTTGGTCATTTAGCAGTACCTTCAAGAAAAACTTTTCAAAAGACTGCAAACTTTAGAAAACCTTTTGGAACTAAAGGAAGAGGCTTTGGTAATATGGATAAAAAGTTATGTTATGTTTGTTATAGTCCTAATCATTTAATTAAGGATTGTGATTTTCACTCAGAATAATTAAGCCAATTCCCAGAGTCCAAACTTGCTAACCATAAGCCTAGGGAGAATAAATCAAGGGAGAACAAACCAATTTTGAATCATTCACATAGGGTTAACCATAGTAATTTCTCAAAAGACTATAAGTACCCTCACTAGAAAAGACCTTTTTCCAAACCACCAGTACCCTCAAGAGATACTTTTCAAAGTACTGGTAAAGCAGTACCTTCTCAAAGTACTGTTAAGTCTTCACCCAACCAAGGTACTGTTAGCACTTTTTCAAAAGTAATACCAAGGAGGTTCAATTACTATAAACCTGGAAGGCCTTACACCTCAAAAAGAGTACCTATATCAAAGAACCCACCACAAACTGTTAAAACTAAATGGGTTAAGAAAGAAAGTACCGATGGGGGACAAACAGTACTTTCAACAAGTAAGGGAGAAAAAGGGAGTGTTGATGAAAATCGAACACAAGTTTTGGGATCAAATAAACTAATTCTTGATAATGTCTTCAAAAACAGTGGTGATTACATACTCAAAGAATTTGAGTATGTCACTCCATAAGGGGAACACAAGTCAGTAATGACTTGGGTTTCTAAAAGAAACTAACCCTTTTCATCTTTATGCAGGGCAACCCAGAAGAGGAGCTTAAGGATCATATCATCATTGATAGTGGTTGCTCTGGAAGCATGACAGGAGACAAGGAGCTTTTGTCAGATTTTAAGGCATATTTTGGAGGAAGAGTTGCATTTGGGAATGATCCTAATGGAGGGAGAATCACTGGCAAAGGAACTATCAAGACTGGATCCATTGATTTTGAGAATGTTAGATCTGTGAAGGAGCTTAAATTCAATCTTCTATCAGTATCTCAGATCTGTGACAAGAAATATCCTGTGTTATTCCTTGACACATAATGTCTTATTCTCTTTCCTGAGTTCAAGTTAGTTGATGAAAACTTGGTAATGCTGAGAGTACCAAGAACCAATCATGTGTACAACTTAGATTTGAAGAATATCAATCCTACTGAAAGAGCAACATGTTTGGTTGCAAGGGCAACAATGGAGAAGCACATCTTTGGCACAGAAGATTTGGACATGTGAATTTCAAGAATATCAACAAGTTGGTCAAAGGAAATTTAGTTAGAGGTTTACCTTCTAAAACATACAAGACTGATAATTCATACTAGGCCTGCAAGAAGGGTAAACAACACAAGGCTTCATACCAAAAGATTGAAGAAAGAACTATTAGAGAGCCTTTGGAATTATTGCACATGGATCTGTTTGGACCTATTTCTGTTGCAAGTCTAAACAAGAAGAAATACTGCTTTGTTATAACAGATGATTGTAGCAGATTTACTTAGGTCTTTTTCTTGGGATTTAAAGATGAAACCTTTGATGCTATTCATGATCTTATAATAGCCCTTGAGAATTAATTGAGACTCAAAGTTAGATCTATTAGATATGATAATGGGACTGAACTCAAGAACCAGCTTGCGGATGAGTTTTGTGCCAAGAAAGGAATAAAGAGGGAATTTAGCATTGCTAGAACTCCACAGCAGAATGGGGTTGCAGAAAGGAAGAATAGAACATTGATAGAAGCAGCTAGAACAATGCTTACAGATTCTCAATTACCTATTCAGTTTTGGGCTGAAGCTGTAAGTGCTGCTTGCTATGTGTTAAATAGAGTATCTGTTACTAAACCTCAGAAGAAAAGTACTTTTGAACCTCAAAGTACTGTTGAACCACAAAGTACTGTTCAACCAATCTCAACAGTATCTGATGAAGACCAAGCTATCTAAGATGAACTTAATAGGATGCTTTTTGAAGACACCATTGCAAAATCCTATGAAGATGATCAAAGGAGAGCTTATGAAGCAGAAAAGAAGAGGCTAAAGTCATAGATAATCTTGAAAGTACTTTGCATCAAAGTACTGCTGAACCTGTTAAGGGTACTTCAAAAGTCTTAGATACATCAAATTGGATCAATACTGATGATTTGAATGATGCAAACATGCCTGCTGATTGGTTCTGAACGGTCAACTGAGTTTTCCAATGTGATTGGTCAACCAAGTCAAACGTCTAAAACCAACTAACCAAGGAGTACAATGTATTCCCGGGTCGTTATGTCCCAGTGAGGTAAACAATTGTATTCAAATACGTTTTAAGTGATCGGGTGATTTAACAGGAGGATCAGAAATTTGATTTGAGTGATTATACTACGAGATTATGATTGAAAATAACTTAGAAACACTATTGGAGCAATTACTGATAATCAGATAATCTAGAAACGTAAGTTAAACCTAAAACGCGCGTTTGAATTAAAAATAACGCGAACGCGCAAAATAAAAAGTGAAACGTGAGCAAATAAAGTCCTACGAACGTGAAAATTATATTTTTAAAATCCTAATGAAATAAGAAAATTTTTAGAAAAAGAAAAATAATTTTTACACTATTTAATTAATTACTATTAATTAATTGCTAATTTCTAATTACTATTTAATTAACTAAATCAAACTAATTATTAATTAATTATGAAAATTAACTACAAAAATGAAAATTAAATTTATTAAAATCTAAAATATTATAAAACTAATTTTAAAATAGAAAACTTATTTTTTCTACTTTTTAATTATTAATTATTAATTAAAACTAATTATTTAATTAATTTAAACAATAATAAATTATAAAAAATACTAAATGAACAAGGAAAAATCTGGAAAAATTCCTAAAATTATTTTAATTAAAAAGAAGCCTAAAAAAATTTAAAAATGAGAATTGCTTATGAATAAGCAGAAAAATAAGCCAAAAGGCTTAAATAGATGCTATCACTTTCTAAATTTTTGTCTTTTTCTTAATTTTCTTTTGCAAACCTGTTAAACTACTTAAAATAAGACACTTTTGTGAAAGAACTTTTGGTGGAACTCAAAAATAAGCTGTGTGTTAAGCAAAAAGCCAAACAGTTTGACTTTCTTTGACCAACAAAGAAATAAGCTCAAATAAGCTTGTGTGGGGTCCATTGATGTAAATTAAGGTTCAAAGAAGTTACTTGGGCACTTTTAAACTAAACTCAATCAAATAAGCTATCTGAGTAAGCAATAAGCACAACAATAAGCTCAAAATTTCTAGGCTGAGACAGATTTGGGGACACACTTTCAAACCAAAACCAGGTGGGGTCCACAATGGTTAAGAGCTCAAGCTTGGTTGAAATAGCTATCATGCTAGCTTATGAACATTTTGGAAGCAAAAACAAGCTTTGGGGCCCACATTGGTGGCCACAATAAACCACCAAAGGTGGTGATGTGCTGGTGAAGAACTGTGCACAGGGGAATCAGTCCCCCTGCAGGTCTCTTTGAGGCTCTGTGGGACCCACTAAACAAATTACAAAAAATCTGACAAAAATACTACAAATCAACAAGCTGGGAGTGAACAAGCTTGTAAAAGCTCAAGTACTAATTCATTCTGTCAAGCTAATTACAGATCACCAAAGATTGAGCAATTTGACTGAGACAGGTTTTTGACTTTTTGAAACTTGATGACAGGTTGACTTTGGTGAACTTTGGTGCTAATTTACTTACTGATTAAGTGACTTTAAGCTACAATGTCACTAAATTAAGCTACCTTAACTAATAATGAAGTGATTTGATGAGAATTTAAGATAAAACTCCTATCAGTTAAACTACAATGAGAGATCATAAAGCATTTTGACTTTTCACTACTAACCTACCCAATTTTATGATCAAACTATTCTAATATGTCCTAATATGATGTGACTGAACTAGTTTTAATCCTTAAACTCAACAATTACTCAGGTTACACAAGGATCCAAACACCCCTTTAAAATCTTGTAAATGAGGTTTTCAAAGATTTTCACCTATTTAATCCATTATTCTGATTTCTAATGGTTGGGTTCTGATTATATGAACTGGAATGAGCATAGAAACCTGGTTTGTAACAGTAAAAGCTCAAGGATGAAAAAAATGATTTTTCTCACAGTCAAACAATTTCTTTAGTAACCAGGGATTTTAATGAGCAAAGACTGATTAACAAGCAATAATATTACTAGGAATCACTAAATAAGTACAAACAAATAATGATAAGCAATTGATAAGCAGTAGAACAGTGAAGTGCATAAACTAAAAAAAAACAAGCTTACAATTGATCCAGAGCATAAAACCAAGTGAGAACCAGAACTCAAACTAACATCCTATTGCTCCCATGAGCACTAAACCAGGGCCATCCACAAATTTACCCTGCTCCTCGCATTTCCTTTTCTCCCAGATTGATTTTTGATTTTCTTGCCATTTTTTCTATTTTTTTTTTATTTTTGAGATTTTAAACCAAAACTATTTCTTATACACTAAAAACTTATTAAAGCTTATAAATAAGCTAACATTAGTTCAAAGAATCATTAAACAACTGCTTTCAACATTATTTCACTCATAAGAGAAATTTACTGAAATAAAGACAACTTGGATTCTTAAACTTGAAACTTGGAATTAATTGTTATACAACTCTGAAAGTACAATGATTACACTTAAATATTACACTAGAATTAACATTGATACTAGGAAATAAGGTTTACATAAAATTCGACATAAATTAATTTTACTAAAAAAAAAACTACTCTCCTCCTTTTGCTACAATGCTGCTTTTATTCTTGAGAATTAGGGTTTCCAGAGACTCCTTGGAATTTTCCCATCATTCTTATTAACCACAGGATCACTAGAACCAATCTTGATCGTTCAAATATTCTTGGCCCCCAAAATCTCTTTGTCTATTTCTTTGATAATTGAAGCCAGAAGTGTGTTTCTGGACTGTGGTTGTTGTTTGGTTAGGCAAGAGGGAGGGTTTGAGTATTTCAGAGGTGAAACAGGCCTAGGGGTTATGATGGGATTGTTAGAGTGTTGCTGGATGGTGGGGTGTGAGGTGGAAGAGGTGGAGTCAAAGGGTGATGGGTGGTCAAAGGTTGGGGTCAAAGTTGGGGATTGACCGGTTATAATATTAAAGTGGGGAGGTGGAGTGGGCTGTGTGATGGGCTTGGGGTATTATATGTGGTGGGCTTGGGTGATGGGTTTTATTATCTGGATTTTAGGGAGTAGTATATTGAAATGGTCCGTTTGGTTTGTATGAAATTTCACAAGGACCAATTTCGTAATATCTTGAAAGTTGGAGGGCCTGATTTGACACATTTCTAAAATAAATCACAAGGGTAAAACTTTCCAACTTCAAATAACCAAAGGCCATAATTTCAATTTTCCAAATTTTGAAACCCCAAGGACCAATTTTGTCATTTTTCAAACTACAGGGACCAAACATATAATTTTCTCAAACTTTTCACCCAAGGATCGTTTTTGATAATTTTTGACTTTAGAAAGCCTTGGGTTGACTTTTCTTTCGTTTTAAACCTTCAGGGACTAGTTTTGTCAATTTTTGAAACTTGAGGGACTGAAACTGCCAATTATGCAAACTTTGTTCGTTTTTCATTTGTTTTTAAACATTTTGCATCTAAAACATATAAAACACACTTTTGGGATAATTTCCGTATTTTGATGCATTTCTGAGTGTTTTTGGATGTTTTGGCAGTTCAGATACAATAAAAATGATGAGTATTTACACACTCATCAATCCCCCACACTAAACTATTGCTAGTCCCTAGCAATCTTTTGAGAAAAACTTAATGGATTTGAAACTCTTTACCAAAAGCCATTACTTCTGGAGTAGCCAAGTGTTTCAGTTTGAGTAAGAACTGTGGTCCACTTGATAACCATGTGATTTTGAGTAAACCACCAGCTGTCAACGGATTTGATTAGTCTTTACCAAAAGCCGTTTGCTTCTGGACTAGCCAGCTCTTGATGGAACAGTCAACATCTTGGTGTGCTGATTACCAATTTTAGATTTTCCACGGCCTTTACCACAAGCCATAATCTTGTGGGCTAGCCAACTCATTCGCTTTATGGGATATGGCGAGTTGATTTACCATACAATTTTGGGCAAATTGCAAGCCATCAACGGGTTTGAGATATCTTTACCAAGAGTCGTTTGCTCCTGGATTAGCCAATCTTTTTTTACGTTTAGACATGGCGGACTAATTACCACAAAAATTTTGAAATAAAGTGAAAATTTTTTGAAAATTTTGGGCCAAAATGGGGGTACTTGAAAGTATTTTGCGATAAAATTCGCTAGAATTTTCCCCCCCACACTTAGAATTGAATATTGTCCTCAATATTCAAAGTCCCGGCGATTATGCCGACTCTTTGAACGTAAAAAAGATAATATTAAAAGCTAACTGTGGAAATATTGTTTTGTATTTTTCACTTTATTTATCTGTACGTACAATCACACATTTTTTTTTTCATTCAAAGATATATACATTTCTAATAGCTGCAAGGGACGGCCACTCCCCCACACTAGGGTGTTAGAAAGTAGAAAGAAATCAGAGACACGTGTGAAAACCCATGTTGTTGCTACTGTTTTTGTTTGTCGAGTCGCCAGCTTTGACTCGATCCCCGAATTCAATTGTCCTTGGGGAAAGTTTGGAGATCCGGGACAACCATGGATGGTATGTCCTCTCCAAAGTAATGTTTCAAATGATGTCCATTCACTTTGAAATTAGGACCGTCATTTTGAGATAATTTGACGGTGCCATAAGGATAAACCTTAACGATAGTGAATGGACCAGTCCATCGGGTTTTAAGCTTTCCCGAGAAGATCTTGAGTCTAGAGTTGAAAAGAAGGACTCGATCACCAACGTTGAAAACGCGGTTCTTGATTTTTGAGTCATGAATCTTCTTTGTCTTTTCCTTGTAGATCAAAGAGTTCTCGTAAGCTTGATCACGAAATTCATTTAATTCATTCAGTTGAACTTTTCGATGATCACCCGCAGTTTTTAGGTCAAAATTTGCATGCTTGAGGGCCCAGTTGGCTTTATGCTCAAGCTCGATCGGAAGATGGCACGCTTTCCCGTACACAAGCTTGTAAGGCGTACACCCGATGGGTGTTTTGTAAGCCGTACGAAAGCCCAAAGTGCATCATCTAGTTTATCCGACCAAGATGCACGATTTTCACCAACGGTTCTTTCCAATATTCTCTTAATGACTCGATTGGAAACTTCTACTTGTCCACTTGTTTGAGGGTGGTACGCAGTAGAAAGACGGTGAGTTACACCATACTTTTGCATGACTTTATCAAATTTGTCATTGCAAAAATGCGTACCACGATCACTAATTATAGCACGTGGAGTTCCAAATAGAACAAAAAGAGCTTTTAAAAATTTCACAACAACTCGGGCATCATTAGTGGGTAAAGCTTTCGCTTCAACCCATTTTGACAAATAGTCAACAGCCACGAGTATGTATTTATTTCCATGAGATGATGGAAACGGCCCCATAAAGTCAATGCCCCATACATCAAAGATTTCACAAACTTGGATTGCATTTTGTGGCATTTCATTCTTTTGTGAAATATTCCCATGACGTTGACAAGTGTCACAGGATTTGACTAATTCTTGGGCATCCTTATAAATCGTGGGCCAAAAGAAACCGGAGTCAAACACCTTTTTGGCGGTGTAATTTGGATTCTGGTGGCCCCCCGTGGGACTAGCATGGCAAGCCTTAAGAATTTCAGTGGCTTCTTGGCCATATACACACCGCCGGATGACTTGATCCACACAGATTTTGAAAAGGTAGGGGTCGTCCCAGAAATAATGTTTCACATCTTTAAAGAATTTATTTTTCTGTTGGGACGACATCCCTTTCACAACAAAGTTACCCGCAAGGTAGTTTGCAAAATCGGCAAACCATGGGGTAACAGAATCTCCATGAAAGGCAACCTCATTGAGTGTCTCGAGAGGGAATGTTTCATTAATTTCCTTCTTTTAGGAGACATCTTGATGGGGGTTTTCCAAACGGGAGAGATGATCAGCAGCTAGGTTCTCAGCTCCTTTTTTATCACGAATTATGATATCAAATTCTTGCAGGAGGAGAACCCAACGAAGTAGTCTCGACTTTGCATCTTGTTTTTGCAAAAAGGTACTTCAAAGCCGAGTGATCCGTATACACTATGCTTTTGGTCAAGATCAAATATGACCGGAATTTTTCAAAGGCATACACCACAGCTAATAATTCTTATTCAGTGGTGGTGTAATGACTTTGAGCCTCGGTTATTGTTTTGCTTCCGTAGTGTATAGGCTGAAAGTGTTTAGACCTGCGTTGCCCCAAGACTGCCCCTATAGCATAATCACTAGCATCACACATAAGTTCAAAGGGCAAGTCCCAATCGGGGGCAACAAGAATAGGTGCCTCAGTAAGCTTTTTCTTTAGAGTCTCAAAAGCTTCTATGCACTCAGGTGAGAATATAAAAGGAGCATCCTTTTCTAGGAGATGGGTCATAGGCCGGGCGATCTTAGAAAAATCTTGAATAAACCTACGGTAAAAACCTGCATGACCCAAAAAGCTCCTAATACCTTTGACGGTAGTGGGATGAGGTAATTTTGCAATGACATCAATTTTTGCTTTGTCAACCTCAATCCCATTCTTTGAAATTTTATGGCCGAGGACAATGCCCTCTTTGACCATAAAGTGACTCTTCTCCCAATTTAGACATAACTTTGTGTCTTCACAATGTTTGAGCATGTTATCTAAATGGGAGAGACATGATTGAAACGAATCCCCAATGACCAAAAAATCGTCCATGAAGACCTCCATAGTTTTCCCGAGCATGTCAGAAAATATGGACATCATACATCTTTGAAATGTGCCCAGAGCATTACATAAACCAAATGGCATACGTTTATACGCAAAAGTTCCATAGGGGCACGTGAAAGTGGTCTTTCCTGATCTTGCGGATCAACGGGAATCTGAAAGTAACCCGAGAAACCATCGAGGAAGCAATAGTACTCATTCCCCGCTAATCTCTCGAGCATCTGATCCATAAAGGGTAGAGGAAAATGATCTTTGCGGGTGGCGTCATTTAACTTGCGATAGTCAATGCAGACACGCCAAACCGTAACCAAACGAGTTGGAATCAACTCATTTTCCTCGTTTGTGACAACAGTAATGCCACCCTTTTTGGGAACACAATGTATTGGGCTAACCCAAGGACTGTCCGAGATAGGGTAAATCAATCCAGCATCAAGAAGTTTTAAAACTTCTTGTTTAATGACCTCATGAATTTTTGGATTCACCCTTCTTTGGTGTTGGACTGCTGGTTTGAAGTCATCCTCCATTAAAATCTTGTGAGTACAAAATTCAGGGTCGATGCCCTTGATGTCGGAGAGTCTCCAAATAATTGCTTGTTTATGCGACTTCAAAACCTTTATGAGAGCAGCCTTTTCCTCAACACTTAAATTTTTAGCAATTATGACGGGTAATTTATCATCACCCTCCAGAAATGCGTATTCAAGATGAGGCGGCAAGTCCTGAAGCTCAACCACAGGAAAGTCATCAGTTATTTCAACATTTTTGACTTCCTCTTTATGAAGTACTTTTGGAGGAAGAGGGGGAGATTGATATTCGTTTAACAATTTTTCTAGCAAAAGAATATCCCCCTCAGGATCAAGATAGTCCTCATCAAATTTACCCAAAATTGAACTATCTTGGGCGAGAAAAGCCTCGACCTCTTCCAAAAGGAAGTCACTTCCCTCAAAAGGAGTGAGAGAAGGGGAAGAGTCGGATATGATAGGCTTAATAGATGGAGTGGGACTGCCACTCGGTAAGTAACCAAGAAGTTCTTGAGAATACTCCTCATACGCAACATCAATGACATCAATTCGGTTAACCGATTCGGCGTCATAATTAGAGGAGTACCTCGAAGTTTGATCGTGGTTAAACGTTACTGCTTCATTACCAACACGAAGAGTTATTTCATCTTCGTGCACATCGATTAATGCACGACCCGTCCTTAAGAATCCTCTCCTAAGAATGAGAGGAACTCGTGGGTCAGCATCGAAATCAACAATCACAAAATCTGCCAGAAAGTGGAAGTTTACCACCTTTACAAATACATCCTCGGCAATGCCGAGGGGATGAGATGTTGAGCGGTCTGCAAGCTCGAGAGTCATGCAAGTGGTGGTGAGTTCCGGAAGAGAGAGCTTTTTCCATATTGAATAAGGCATCAAGTTGATGCTTGCACCTAGATCGGCCAAGGTGAAGCACTCAACCATTCCGGGGAAAACACATGGAATGAGAAATTTTCCCGGATCTCCTAGCTTCTCGGGAAGCTATTTCAAAAGAACTGTAGAGCAGTTTTCATTGAGTGGAGTTCGTGCCATTTCAAATAGCTTCTCTTTGTTGTTCAACAGATTTTTGATTGTCGAAGCGAATTTAGGCATCAACAGGAGAGCATCCGCGAAACTGATATCAAAATGAATATCTCAGAAAATTTGAAAAAACTTTTCCATTTGATGATTTGCTTTTTCGCGAAGCTTCTTGTCTTGTAACCGAGATGGATATGGTAGTGAAGGTTTGGATTTAGGGTTCTCTTCAGGAGTTGTTGGTGGTTCAAACACAACTCCTGGTTTTGGTACGGTTTCTGGTACAACCTGAGGATGGACATGTGCGGTACTTCGTGGGCTAGTAAATTGCACCTTGTCCTTTGTCACCTCAGGCTCACTTTCTACTACCTTGGGAGGTGAAGAAGAGGTAGTAGGAGCTTTGGGTCCATCATAGGAAACACCACTTCTCGTTGTGATCGCTTTAACATCGCCCTTCGGATTAGCGATCGTGTTGCTAGGTAAAGTAATACTTGAGCCTAAGGGTCGATCATTTAAAGACTTCTTAAGGTCTGCGATCTGAGTCATCATTACCCTATTCATTTCCTCCTGAGATTTCATGAATTGTCTCAACAACTCATCATGTGATGAGCCAGTTGGAACAATTGCTTGAGTATGGTAAGGAGGAGCTTGGTTAGGGTAATTCTGAGTAGTTGGAGTGATGGCCTGATTTTGATTGGCAAAATTTTGAGCATGGTTATTTTGATGAGAACCGTGGTTTTGAAAATTTCCCTGATGTTGGTTGCCATGTCCATGAGACTTGTTTCCCTGATAGTTGTTTTGACCTTGGTTTCGATTGTAGTTTCTTTGATTTTGGTAACCTTGGTTCGTTCGATTCTGATTTTGGTTCTGGTTACGGTTTGGGACATTAGGGTTTTGATTGAATCCGGGAGGTCCGAGGAAATTGTTAAACGATAGATAAGAAGATTGCGGTCCCCTTGCGGTTGGTAGTTATTACCTCCCAAATTATAGGAACCTTGAGCAGCATATACGTCCTCATGAGTGTAATCACTAGTGGTTGGACACTCGGAATATGAATGTGGACCTCCACAAGTTTCACAACTTTGACTAACGGCTTTGGCTTGTTGATTTTGGACTTGTTGATTTTGGATACTTTGGTTCATCCTCAACATAGCCGTAGCGAAATCATCCATCTTTTTAGTGAGGATCGCTATTTCAGAAGATGCTGGAGTGACAGACTTACATGACTCTTCCCTCTCGGCTGAGGAATCCCAAAAATTATGGTGGGCAATCATGTTTTCAATGAGATCATAGCACTCTTCGGGGCGCCTTTTCATAAAGGTCCCACCACCAGCAGCATTGAGAATATCACGGTGTCTCAATGTCAACCCATTATAGAAAGTATCTATTTGGGTAACGAGTAACATGTTATGGTTAGGACACCGATCAATGGAGAGCTTATAGCGTTCCCATGCCTCAAATAGAGACTCTTCGGGATGCTGACGAAAGTTACTAATGTCATTTCGTAACTTAGATATCATGGATGGTGGAAAGTATTTGGCTAAAAATTTAGTCACCATTTATTTGAAAGTGTGAATCGAGTTCTTAGGAAGTCGATCAAACCATGCAGTGGCATGATGGGTTAGAGAATAGGGGAAAAGAGATAGACGAAGGGCATCATCGGAGACACCATTCTGCTTCATGCTTTGGGTGACGGTAAGGAATTTATCAAGATGCTTATTTGCATCGTCACCAGGTAAACCATGAAATTGGCACGAATTCTGGACTTGTTGTATCATGTGATGCTTAAGTCCAAAATCAGTGGCAGCAATGTTAAGAGGGGCAATGGGGCCGCCTCTTCCAAGCATTGTGGGCTGACACAACTCCTCCATCGTTCGGAGATTAGGAGCTGCATCATCTATGATGGGTGGTTCTTGATAACCGTCCATTCTCAGAACTGGATCCTCAACAATAGGACGTAACTCAGTTACGTTTTTTAGTTGACGATTTTGTTTCGATTGTGAACGAGTGCGCATGCACTAACACAAAATTTCAACAAAACAAGATCGAGGCAAATCAACAGTGAACTTAAACCAATAATCACAAATGAATGGCTTCTTTAAGAAAGGTACACCACTCACAAGGATACAAAGGCAAGTTTTTATCTTTGGTTTGGGAACTTATTATGTCCACACCCCCAGTTGGTAGGTGTTTTGCCTTGGTTTGCGACAGTTTGTTTTTATGTAGTTTATTATTCACAAGAAAGAGATGAATGTTTTTGGGTATTTGTGTATGGGTTAAAAACTTTTGGACAATATTTTTGGTACCGTTTCGTTTACCAAAATCGTATCTATTTAAGAATCACCTTAAAAGAAACACGATATAGAAAACGTAACGATATGTTTTGTTTGTTTTTGATTTTTTTGGTGTTGTTAACACTTTAGGAAAAGTGTTAATGACGTTTTTGTTTTATGATTAAGATTACAAAAAGGTGGTGGTATTTATACAGTGATGGATGAAAAACCACTAATCTCTAAGAAACGTTTTGAATACGCAGCTACCTCCCCGGCAACGGCGCCAAATTTTGATTGGTTCTGAACGGTCAACTGAGTTTTCCAATGTGATTGGTCAACCAAGTCAAACGCCTAAAACCAACTAACCAAAGAGTACAATGTATTCCCGGGTCGTTATGTCCCAGCGAGGTAAACAATTGTATTCAAAGACGTTTTAAGTGATCGGGTGATTTAACAGGAGGATCAGAAATTTGATTTGAGTGATTATACTATGAGATTATGATTGAAAATAACTTAGAAACACTATTGGAGCAATTACTGATAATCAGATAACCTAGAAACGTAAGTTAAACCTAAAACGCGCGTTTGAATTAAAAATAACGCGAACGCGCAAAATAAAAAGTGAAACGTGAGCAAATAAAGTCCTACGAACGTGAAAATTATATTTTTACAATCCTAATGATATAAGAAAATTTTTAGAAAAAGAAAAATAATTTTTACACTATTTAATTAATTACTATTAATTAATTGCTAATTTCTAATTACTATTTAATTAACTAAATCAAACTAATTATTAATTAATTATGAAAATTAACTAGAAAAATGAAAATTAAATTTAGAAAAATCTAAAATATTATAAAACTAATTTTAAAACATAAAACTTATTTTTTCTACTTTTTAATTATTAATTATTAATTAAAACTAATTATTTAATTAATTTAAACTAAGTAAATTATAAAAAATACTAAATGGACAAGGAAAAATCTGGAAAAATTCCTAAAATTATTTTAACTAAAAAGAAGCCTAACAAAATTTAAAAATGAGAATTGCTTATGAATAAGCAGAAAAATAAGCCAAAGGGCTTAAATAGAAGCTATCACTTTCTAAATTTTTGTCTTTTTCTTAATTTTTTTTGCAAACCTGTTAAACTACTTAAAATAAGACACTTTTGTGAAATAACTTTTGGTGGAACTCAAAAATAAGCTGTGTGCTAAGCAAAAGGCCAAACAGCTTGACTTTCTTTGACCAACAAAGAAATAAGCTCAAATAAGCTTGTGTGGGGTCCATTGATGTAAATTAAGGTTCAAATAAGTTACTTGGGCACTTTTAAACTAAACTCAATCAAATAAGCTATCTGAGTAAGCAATAAGCACAACAATAAGCTCAAAATTTCTAGGCTGAGACAGATTTGGGGACACACTTTCAAACCAAAACTAGGTGGGGTCCACAATGGTTAAGAGCTCAAGCTTGGTTGAAATAGCTAGCCTGCTAGCTTGTGAACATTTTGGAAGCAAAAACAAGCTCTAGGGCCCACATTGGTGGCCACAATCAACCACCAAAGGTGGTGATGTGCTGGTGAAGAACTGTGCACAGGGGAATCAGTCCCCTTGCAGGTCTCTTTGAGGCTCTGTGGGACCCACTAAACAAATTACAAAAAATCTGACAAAAATACTACAAATCAACAAGCTGGGAGTGAACAAGCTTGTAAAAGCTCAAGTACTAATTCATTCTGTCAAGCTAATTACAGATCACCAAAGATTGAGCAATTTGACTGAGACAGGTTTTTGACTTTTTGAAACTTGATGACAGGTTGACTTTGGTGAACTTTGGTGCTAATTTACTTACTGATTAAGTGACTTTAAGCTACAATGTCACTAAATTAAGCTACCTTAACTAATAATGAAGTGATTTGATGAGAATTTAAGATAAAACTCTAACAGTTAAACTACAATGAGAGATCATAAAGCATTTTGACTTTTCACTACTAACCTACCCAATTTTATGATCAAACTATTCTAATATGTCCTAATATGATGTGACTAAACTAGTTTTAATCCTTAAACTCAACAATTACTCGGGTTACACAAGGATCCAAACACCCTTTTAAAATCTTGTAAATGAGGTTTTCAAAGATTTTCACCTATTTAATCCATTATTCTGATTTCTAATGGTTGGGTTCTGATTATATGAACTTGAATGAGCATAAAAACCTGGTTTGTAACAGTAAAAGCTCAAGGATGAAAAAAATGATTTTTCTCACAGTCCAACAATTTCTTTAGTAACCAGGGATTTTAATGAGCAAAGACTGATTAACAAGCAATAATATTACTAGGAATCACTAAATAAGTACAAACAAATAATGATAAGCAATTGATAAGCAGTAGAACAGTGAAGTGCATAAACTAAAAAAAAACAAGCTTACAATTGATCCAGAGCATAAAATCAAGTGAGAACCAGAACTCAAACTAACATCCTATTGCTGCCATGAGCACTAAACCAGGGCCATCTACAAATTAACCCTGCTCCTTGATGAGTGTGTAAATACTCATCAATTCTGTTACATTTAAGCTGCAAAAACATATGAAAACACACAGGAATGCCTTGAAATATATAAAATTATCCCTGGATTGTGTTTTTATGCATAAGGATTGAAAACTGATGAAAAACAAAACATTTCACATAATTTACAGTTTCAGTCCCTGAACTTTGGAAAATTGGCAAAACTAGTCCCTGGTAAATCAAAACTTGTACAAATGTCATAAAGGTCCTTGGGATTCATAAGTTGTCTAGAAAAGTCCTTTAAAGTTTAAAAATAGCAAAATGACAACTTTGGTCCCTCAACTTTTAAAAGTGTCAAAAATAGTCCCTAAGGTTTTGAAAAATGGAAAATGTGAAAATTAAACCTTATATTATTCTAAAAAGACAAAATTGGTCCTTATGATAACTTTTGAGAAAATACAAATTCAACCCTTCAAAAATAAGAAAATTACAGTTTTGGTCCCTGGAGTTTGTGGAATTGGCAGATTTGGTCCCTGAGGTTTAAAATAATAAAATTTATACTTGTGGTCCTTATACTAATGGTAAATTGCAGATTCAGTCCTTATGAGAAAAGTATGGAAAGTTACAATTACAGCCCTTAACTTTGCTGAATTTACAAAATGGTCCTTGTGCTCACTAAATACCAAACCGGACATTTTTATTACTTAAACCCAAAACCAACTCCAAATCCAATCCAATAATCCAACCCAGTCCACCACTTGGGCCCAAAATCACTTCCAAGCCCACCCCCCTTTTGTAAATAAATAAAACAAACACCCCGCTTTTCCTCTTCGTCTTCCACCTCACACCCACACCTGTTACTCCACCTCAACCCCTCCAGCTCACACCCTCATCATCACACCCACTCTCCACCATCTCCTTCACCCCTAACACGCTACAATAAATGCACTTCACACCCAACTCACACCCCAAAACCACCACTGTAGCATACATACCCACAGTATTGAACCAATACCACTCAACTTAGTCCAAAACTTCACCAAACGTGTCCCCTACTCCTCCATATACTCCTAAGACACATTAATTGTGACAGAACTGCCTCAGTACCAGGTGGAGAGATTTGGCGCCAAAATGAGTTCAAACGGTCAAGATTAATTTGACTCTTTCAATGGACAAGATGAAGTGGGATGAGATATTTCATCAAGTTGAAAGATATTTGGTGATAAATACAGGGGAAGACAGAAGAGGAAATCATCATAATTTGTAATCCTAGTTTATGAAAAGTAGCCTAATTAACTAGTTGTCACTAGTAGTGTAATTGTTCAATCCTGTTTCTTAAGTGTTTGTTAACTTTTCTAAAGTATAATAAACAGCTTTGAGTTCTTGTATCAATCTATCTTTCAGTTTTCAATAAATTTCACTTTGTCCCATTTTTATTTCAAGTAATTTAATTTCTGTTTGATGATTGTTAATTAGAGGATTCTATCAACACTACTTGGTTCTCAGTAATCCATAGCAAGCTTTTAGATTATCCTAATTAGTAATAATCAGTAAAAAAGAAAAAATCAAAAAGAAATCAATTTTTAGGACATAAACTAGAAAGTTACTGTGTAGAAGAAAGCAAAGGAGCAAGTGCTATCTTGGATTGCCTTGGTTTAGAGCTCTGTGGAGAGCATTTAGGTGTGTTACTTAGTTCTTGGTTCTGTGTGTTCATCCCATTCCCAAGATTGTAAGTATTTTCATTATTTTTAGCATCTTCTGTATTAGTTATTAATATAGCTTAATTCCTCTTGATTCATACTTAGTTGATGTTAGTTATTGGTAATCTAAAGTAAAATCAGTAGGTTGTTAGTTGAAAATTATAGTTGTTAATTGTTATAAGTTAGACAGTCAAAAATAGTGTAGTAGTGATAAATAGGTTCTAGTTGTTAATTGTTGTTAAATCTGTGTTATTTGTGTCCATTTGATCTTAGTTAATCTGTGTCAAGTGTTAGGAATCAGTTACATGGTTTAAATTTGTATTGAGTAACACTAATCATAAAAACAGTCCTGTCTAGGGGTGTTTGGATCAAGCTGCCATACTAGGTTTAGACCTGTTATTTCCTCTAATTCTTGTTGTTGTATGTTAGTTTAAGTTTCTATAGTCCATATCTGTCATGATACTTAGGTCTTGATAGTTAAAAAGTCAAAATTAGTGTTAATTTAATCTAGTTGTTCAACTGTTAGTGTAAACCAGTCCATAATCATCACAATAGCTTTAAATTTGATACTATAGCTTAATTTAGCTTCATCATAGCTTAACTTAACATATTCAGTAAGTAAATTAGGATCAAAGCTCAAATTAGTCAAAGTAGTGGTTAATTTAGAAAGTCAATTTTCAACTTACAAGAATTTTTGAATTAACTTTGGAATTTCACTGTGTGCTTGTTAATTGATTATAGAACCTGAGCTTGTAGGTTTAGTAAGTCTTATTGCTGATCTCTTTGTTACTATTTTTCATAAATTTTATGCTAGCTGATTAGAGTGCTAAATTAGTGCTTAATTTTAAGTGATTCTTCATATACCTCCCCTGTACTCAGTCAAACCACTCACTTTCACAAGCTTGCATAAGCCTGTTTATTGAGTGTTAGCCTGTGTATTTTGGTTGTTTGTGATGCCCATGTGGCTAGTTACTTGAGTAAGTGCTTATTTGTCCTTTGATTGCTTATTTGGTCTTCTTATCTTGCTTTAATTTGTGCAACAAAATCAACCCATACACTGATCACTCAGTGTACACAAGCAAATTCATAAGCCCATCATAAGATCATCACTGAGCTTTGGCTTGTGATCTAAGGCTTTTTAAGAAGCTATGCAACTAATCTTTAAAGTTCAAGCTTTTATTTTCACTCACATGCCCTTTTACTAGGGTTTCTCTCAGCTTAAACTTTGTTCATTCACTCAGTTCTCTGAGTGAACCAGTCAAACCACCAGTCTTCATAAGCCCTTAATAAGCTACCCAGTGGTCCCCATTGGTTGAGCTTTTGCATTTTGGAATCCTTACCAGCCCAACTTTATACTTCAGCAATCAATAAGTCCTCTTGAGCTTATTACATAAGCTAAATTTGATCTTCTTGGTTGTCTGTCTGGGTGTTTGGATCTCAGTTTATTGGAAGTGCTTATAAGCTTCTAACAAGCTTATTAGTTTAATCCAGTGAACATACTTGTTCATAAATGTTAATATACCATATATAAATAGTACTAAGCTTTTATTTTCTTTGTTAAGCCTGTTTCAAAGCTTTTAATAAGCTTTCAAGCTCATTTCTCCCACTCAAGTAACTGAGTGAATCAGTATTGGACCCCTCACTACCCAAGCTCTTTCTGAGCTTATCACTGGGTCCCACACCCTAAATCTTAGTTCTTCCAACCCTCCTCCTACCAGGGTTCATCCTTTGACCCTTTGTTTGACCTGTGCACCACTGGACCCCACATAGAATTGCACCCAAACCTTGTCCCATTTCTGACCCAGAACCAAATAAGCAAACAGCTTATTGTGGTCTTGTGGCTTATTTTGTGAGCTTATTTTGTCAAATCATGATCAAACATGTTCAACTAACTTAGGTAGACCAGAAAATACCAAGGTGGACCCCACATTAGCTCATTTGAGCTTATTTGCTTTAAAAGTCAACTTGGTCAACTGTTTGGTCTAATAAGCACTCTTAGTGCTTATTTTTGGTTTCTAAATTATTTGTTTTCATAAAAGTTTCATATTTTAAGTATTTTAATAGTTTTATAAAAGAAAAACCACAAAAAGCCAAAAATACTTATAGTGATAGCTTCTATTTAATAGAAACTATATATTTAATTTTCCTTTTAGCTTATTTATAAGCACTTATGCTATTTTATATTTTTATTAAATCTCTTATATATTAAAGTAATTTTATAAATTTTTCCAGAATTTTATTTTGTCATCTAGTGTTATTTATAATTAATATTAGTTTATTTAATAATTAAATAATAAATAAGAATTAAATAGCATAATATATTTTTATAAGGTAACACCTATATTTTATATTTTTCCTAGCTTCTATAAGTCATAAAATAATTTTATAAATTTTATTGTGATTTATACTGTTCATTTACTAGTTTTCATAATTTAATTAGTTTAATTAGATATTAATCAATAAATAGAATAATAATTAGTAAATTAGATTAAAAATACATAATATAAAGTTTTTATAATTTTTTTAGGATTCCTATGATGGTTAATTAGATATATAAAATTTTTCATAATTATCTAAGTCTTTTTAGTAATTATAAATAAGTTAATCAATATAATTAGTTAAATAATAATTAAATAATAAATAATTAATAATAAATAAAGAAATAGTGTGAAAAATATAATTTTAATTTTAAAATAAGTTTTATAATATTTTAGATTTTTAGAAATTTTAATTTTAATTTTCTAGACTTATTTTACATTTTCCTAATTATTAGTTAATTATTAAATAAATAATAATAGTTATTAAATATAAATAATTAATCAAATAGTTTTTAATTAATAAATAAATATTTTAAATTTATTTAATTTGCATTTAAGCCCCTAAGGCTTATAAAATCCTACTATAAGTAAATTTGTTTTTGTTTACGTTTAATTAATAAACGTTTACCTTTTTCAGTGCCTTTTTCACGTATACTTATCTGATTTCATGTATTAGTTGATATAGCTTATTAAAGCCATTCACTCTTATATTTTAGAAGTACAAATCACTTAAACCCTTTTCCTGTTCAATTCACCTTATCTCAAAGTCGTTTTATTTCAGATTTCACATCTCGTTGGGATCTAACGATCCGGGGAAACACTAAACTCACCGGAGTATTGGTTTAGGCTGTCTGACTTGTTGACCATTACTTGGTTGATATTATCTGACTGTTTCGGACCAATCAAAATTTGGCGCCGCTGCCGGGGAGGTGTGCTGCGTATTACGACTTTTTGAAATATCTGTGAGTTTGAATTTTCACACTTTGTTATATATCATCTTTTTGTTCATATTTTATTTTCTATTTGTAATTTCCCGTCACTCTAAGTATTCTTAGAGTCGTCTCTAGTGCATGCGCACTCGTTCTTCTAGGTCCACAAGCCCTTTACGTGAGCTTGTCAGAATTCCTCGAAGACGCCGTAGACGTTCTGCCCCAACAGCCGTATCTGAGGAACGTGCTGTTTCACCAAAGAAAGTTATCATGGCGGAAGACCGTCCGATGAATGAGCTTCTCCAAGCACCCATTGAGGGTTACGGAGACGCTATTGTTGTCCCAGCCATCGTGGCTGAATACTTTGAGCTCAAAACCGGGTTACTAAATCTAGTAACTTCAAGCCAATTTTATGGTTTTGAGAGGGATGATCCCCATGCTCATATTCGATGGTTTAATAAAATTACTTCTACCATCAAATACAAGAACGTCCCTTCCGAAGCAGTCAAACTTCTTCTTTTCCCATTTTCTCTTGAGGGAGCGGCCCGGATTTGGCTGGAAAAACAACCTGCTCGTTCAATACACTCATGGGAAGATTTAGTTACCAAATTTGTAAACGAATTTTTTCCCCCGTCCAGAACGACAAGTCTTAAAAATGAAATCATCAAATTTACTCAAAGGTTTGATGAATCGTTTGGTGACGCCTGGGATCGTTTCAAAGAATTGCTTCGTCGATGTCCTCATCATGGTTTCACTGAATTAATGCAAATTGACACGTTTTATAATGGTGTGAGTCAATCTGACCAAGATTCTCTCAATGCCTCCGCGGGAGGTAATTTTTTGAGCAAAACCACAAAAGAAGCTTTAGAAATCATTGAAAATAAGTCCAAGGTCCGCACTACACGACAAAACCATATCACTCCCAAGTGAGTGCTGGTCCTTCCTCTTCATCGCCCGTGAGTACTTCTAGCACCGATGCTAAGATAGATAAACTCACGGACGCCATTCAAGCTTTGGTTCTCTCAAGCCATAAAAAAGTCACTTTCACGCAAAATCCTTCACATGCTGAAGTTAAAAAAGTGGAAGTTTGTGTCACTTGTGGTGGCCCACATGCTTACTACAATTGTACTGCCACGGATGGTAGTCCTTTTGAAGCCAATGCCTTAGCCGGAACTACAAATCAGGGGGGTAATCAATACCGTCCTCAAATGGAACCAAGTTACCGTGCTAACACTCATATGGGACCACCCGGGTTTAATCAAAACCCAAATTTGCAAAACAGGAACCAGAACCAACCCAGAATGAACCAAGGTTATCAAAACCAAGGGAATTTCAATCCTGGACAGAATCAAGGTTTCCACAATCAAGGAAACTTTAACAGAAACAATTTCAACCCCGGAAATCATTTTTAGGGAAATGGTAATCCAAATCAAGGGAATTTTCAGCCACAACAAGGTTATAATCAAAATAACCGTGTCCAAAATTTCCCTAACCAAACACAAGCCATTCTCCCAGCTCCACAACCATCATCAGATGAGTTGCTAAAGCAGTTCATGAAAACTCAAGAAGAGACAAACAGGTTGTTGGTCAGCCAGATTTCTGAACTTAAGAAATCTTTAAATGAACGACCCTCGGGCTCTGGAAAACTTCCGAGCAACACGATCGCAAACCCGAGGGGCGATGCAAAGGCGATCACGACCAGGAGTGGAGTTTCATATGATGGACCTACTGTTCCCACTACCCCTTCTTCTTCTTCTCCCAAGGTAGTGGAAAATAACGTCGAGGTAAATAAGGACGAAGTACTTCCTACTCATAAGGGAGGTACCCAAGACGTCCCACCTCATGTTGTCCCGAAACCCAAACCAAAACCTAGAGTTGTTTTTGAACCAAATGATATTCCAATTGAAACACCTCAGTCCAGACCTTCTACCTCCTCTATTCCTTACCCCTCACGCTTGAGTGAACAAAAGCTCCGTGAAAAAGCTAGTCACCAGATGGATAAATTCTTTCAAATCTTCCAAGATTTGCATTTTGACATTAGCTTTGCGGATGCTATTATTCTGATGCCCAAATTTGCATCGACAATCAAACACTTGTTAAGCAACAAGGAGAAACTGTTTGAAATGGCAAAGACTCCCTTGAATGAGAACTGCTCAGCAGTTCTTTTAAAGAAGCTTCCCGAGAAGCTGGGAGATCCTGGAAAATTTCTAATACCATGTGTATTTCCGGGAATGGTTGATTGCTATGCCTTGGCCGATCTTAGTGCAAGTATCAACCTAATGCCGTACTCAGTTTGGAAGAAACTTTCTCTTCCTGATCTAACTCCTACCTGCATGACTTTAGAGCTTGCAGACCGATCGATATCTCGTCCTCTCGGCATTGCCGAGGACGTGTTTGTAAAGGTAGGAGAATTTCATCTCCCCGCTGACTTTGTAGTGGTTGATTTCGATGCCGATCAAAGGGTCCCTCTCATTGTTGGGAGGGGTTTCCTTAGAACGGGCCGTGCTCTTATCGATGTATTTGAGCAAGAAATCACTCTTCGTGTGGGTAATGAAGCTGTTACATTTAACCTCGATCAAACCTCGAGGTACTCCTCCAATTATGATTCTGAAGCAGTTAATCAAATAGATATCATAGACATTGCTTCTGAGGAGTACTCTCAAGAGTTTCTTGGTTATTCTCATAATTCTGTGAGTGGGGATGCCACTCCATCATCTGAACCTATCATTTCCGACTCTTCCCCTTCTCTCACTCTGTTTGAGGGAAGTGATTTCCTTTTGGAAGAGGTTGAGGCTTTTCTCAAAAGTGATTCAGTTCCATCGGGAATTGATAACACTGAGATTGATCTGGAGGGAGATATTCTTCTCCTTAAGAGATTGCTAAATCAAGACAATTCTCTTCCACTCCCTCCCGTACAACTTCATAATCAGGAAATCAAATATGTTGAGGAAACTGATGATTTTCCTGAGGTCGAACTCAAGGACTTACCTCCTCATCTTGAATACGCATTCTTGGAGGGTGATGATAAACTACCCGTCATTATTGCTAAAGGTTTAAGTGTTGAGGAGAAGAGTGCTCTCATAAAGGTCTTGAAGTCAAACAAGCAAGCAATTGCTTGGAAACTCTCCGATATTAAGGGTATTAACCCAGATTTTTGTACACACAAAATCTTGATGGAGGATGACTTCAAGCCTGCAGTGCAACATCAAAGAAGGGTAAATCCAAAAATCCATGATGTGATTAAACAAGAGGTTCTTAAACTTCTTGATGCAGGATTGATTTACCCTATCTCTGATAGTCCATGGGTTAGTCGCATTCATTGTGTCCCAAAAAAGGGTGGCATTACTGTTGTCACTAATGAGGAAAATGAGTTGATTCCAACTCGGCTGGTTACCGGATGGCGTGTTTGCATTGACTATCGTAAGTTAAATGACGCCACCCGCAAAGACCACTTTCCGCTACCCTTTATGGACCAGATGCTTGAGAGATTAGCAGGAAATGAGTACTATTGTTTCCTTGATGGTTTCTCAGGATACTTCCAAATCCCCATTGATCCATCAGATCAAGAAAAGACTACCTTTACATGCCCTTACGGAACCTTTGCTTATAAACGTATGCCTTTTGGCTTATGTAATGCTCCAGGTACGTTCCAGAGGTGCATGATGGCTATATTTACCGACATGATCGGTAAAACTATGGAGGTCTTTATGGATGACTTTTCGGTCATTGGGGATTCATTCCAAACATGTCTCACCAATTTAGAAACAATGTTGAAAAGGTGTAAAGACACCAATCTATGTCTAAATTGGGAAAAGAGTCATTTTATGGTCAAAGAGGGCATTGTCCTCGGCCATAAGATTTCCAAGAATGGGATTGAGGTTGACAGAGCTAAGGTTGATGTCATTGCAAAACTGCCTCACCCTACTACCGTCAAAGGTATTAGGAGTTTCTTGGGTCATGCCGGTTTCTATCGTCAATTTATACAAGATTTTTCTAAAATCTCACGGCCTATGACTCATCTCCTTGAAAAGGATACTCCTTTTATCTTCTCACCAGAGTGCATCGAAGCTTTTGAAACACTAAAGAACAAGCTTACTGAGGCACCCATTCTTATTGCCCCCGACTGGGATTTACCCTTCGAGCTTATGTGCAATGCAAGTGATTTTGCTATCGGTGCAGTCTTGGGGCAACGCAAAACAAAACACTTTCAGCCTATCCACTACACAAGCAAAACTATGAACGAAGCTCAAACACATTACACCACTATAGAAAAAGAATTATTAGCTGTGGTGTATGCTTTTGAGAAATTTCGGACATACTTAATCTTGACTAAAAGTGTAGTGTATACGGATCACTCGGCTCTTAAATATATATTTGCAAAACAAGATGCAAAGCCGAGATTGCTCCGTTGGGTTCTCCTCCTCCAGGAATTTGATATCATTATTCGTGATAAAAAAGGAGCTGAGAACCTGGCTGCTGATCATTTGTCCCGATTAGAGAACCCTCATCAAAATGTGTATGAGAAAAACTCGAAACACTCAATGCGGTTGCTTTTCGCGGGGATTCTACTACCCCATGGTTTGCCGATTTCGCAAACTACCATGCGGGTAACTTTGTTGTGAAAGGGATGTCAACCCAACAGAAGAATAAATTCTTTAAGGATATTAAACATTACTTCTGGGATGACCCCTACTTATTTAAAATCTGTGCGGATCAAGTCATCCGACGATGTGTATATGGACAGGAAGCCACTGAAATTTTTAAGGCTTGCCATGCTGGACCCACTGGGGGACATCATAGTCCTAATTACACCGCCAAAAAGGTGTTTGATTCCGGATTCTTCTGGCCCACAATTTATAAAGATGCCCAGGATCTCATTAAAACCTGTGACGCTTGTCAGCGTCATGGAAACATTTCACAAAGAAATGAGATGCCACAAAATGCTATTCAAGTATGTGAAATATTTGATATCTGGGGCATTGACTTTATGGGGCCATTTCCATCATCCAGAGGAAACAAGTATATACTTGTGGCAGTTGATTATTTATCAAAGTGGGTTGAAGCAAAAGCTTTACACACAAATGATGCCCGAGTTGTAGTGAAATTCCTGAAATCTCTTTTTGCCCGTTTCGGAACCCCACGTGCTATTATAAGTGATCGTGGTACGCATTTCTGCAATGACAAATTTGATAAAGTCATGCAAAAGTATGGTGTAACCCACCGTCTTTCTACCGCGTATCACCCACAAACAAGTGGGCAAGTTGAGGTTTCAAATCGTGGTATCAAAAGGATACTTGAGAGGACTGTTGGTGAAAACCGAGCTGCCTGGTCGGATAAATTGGATGACGCACTATGGGCCTTTCGTACAGCTTATAAAACACCCATTGGGTGTACACCTTACAAGCTTGTGTACGGAAAGACATGTCATTTACCGATGGAACTTGAGCACAAAGCCTACTGGGCTTTGAAACATGCCAACTTTGACCTCAAAACTGCGGGTGATCACAGAAAAGTTCAAATGAATGAATTAAATGAACTACGTGATCAGGCTTACGAGAACTCTTTAATCTATAAAGAAAAAACAAAGAGAATTCATGACTCAAAAATAAAGAACCGCGTTTTTAACGTCGGTGATCGAGTACTTCTCTTTAACTCTAGATTAAAGATCTTCTCGGGTAAATTAAAAACCCGTTGGACTGGTCCATTTACTATCACAAAGGTTTATCCATATGGTACCGTTGAGTTATCTCAAAATGACGGTCCATGTTTTAAAGTAAATGGCCATCGTGTGAAACATTACTTTGGAGAGGACTTCCCAAACATGGTTGTCCCGGATCTCCAAACTTTCCCCAAGGACAATTAAATTCGGGGTCGAGTCAAGCTAGTGACTCGGGAATCAAAAACAAGCTACCTCATGAACAAATCAATTCGAGGTCGAGTCAAGCTAGTGACTCGGTAATCAAAAGCATAGCAATATGGGTTTTCACTCATATTTCTGATTTCTTTCTCTTTTCTACCACCTAGTGTGGGGGAGATGCCCCCACATGTTGTATATATGTATATATCTTCAAAAAAAAAAAAAAAAAAAAAAAAAAAAAAAAAAAAAAGTTCAAAACAAAAGAAAAAAGTAAGTTTGTATGTATATAGCCTAAAATAAAGGTTATAAATATTTCCTTCTTACGTTCTAAGTATCGGTTTAACACCCGGTGTTTTGAATATTGAGGGCAATATTCATTTCTAAGTGTGGGGGGGGGGGGGATTCTCACGAATTCAAACACATGTTCCATCAAGCACCCTCATTTGATCAAAATTTAAAGTTTTTTCACACTTAGAAATGCAAAAAATGGTATCAATCCTCCATGTCTAACCCACAACAGGATTGGCTAGTCCAGGAGCAAACGGCTCTTGGTAAAGACATCTCAAAACCGTTGATGGCTTGCAATTTGCCAAAAATTGTATGGTTCCTCAACTCCCCATTATCCTAAAAAGCTAATGAGTTGGCTAGCCCGCAAGATTATGGCTTGTGGTAAAGGCCGTAGAAAATCCATAATTGGTAATCAGCTCACCAAGATGTTGACTATTCCATCAAGAGTTGGCTAGTCCAGAAGCAAACGGCTTCTGGTAAAGACAAATCAAATCCGTTGACAGCTGGTGGTTTGCTAAAAATCACACGGTTATCAGGTGTGCCACAGTTCTTACACCTGGCTACTCCAGAAGTGATGGCTTTTGGTAAAGAGTAAAAATCCATTAATTTTTTCTCAAATAGATTGCTAGGGACTAGCAATAGTTTAGTGTGGGGGATTGATGAGTGTGTAAATACTCATCATTTCTGTTACATTTAAGCTGCAAAAACATATGAAAACACACAGGAATGCCTTGAAATATATAAAATTATCCCTGGATTGTGTTTTTATGCATAAGGATTGAAAACTGATGAAAAACAAAACATTTCACATAATTTACAGTTTCAGTCCCTGAACTTTGGAAAATTGGCAAAACTAGTCCCTGGTAAATCAAAACTTGTACAAATGTCATAAAGGTCCTTGGGATTCATAAGTTGTCTAGAAAAGTCCTTTAAAGTTTAAAAATAGCAAAATGACAACTTTGGTCCCTCAACTTTTAAAAGTGTCAAAAATAGTCCCTAAGGTTTTGAAAAATGGAAAATGTGAAAAATAAACCTTATACTATTCTAAAAAGACAAAATTGGTCCTTATGATAACTTTTGAGAAAATACAAATTCAACCCTTCAAAAATCAGAAAATTACAGTTTTGGTCCCTGGAGTTTGTGGAATTGGCAGATTTGGTCCCTGAGGTTTAAAATAATAAAATTTATACTTGTGGTCCTTATACTAATGGTAAATTGCAGATTCAGTCCTTATGAGAAAAGTTTGGAAAGTTACAATTACAGCCCTTAACTTTGCTGAATTTACAAAATGGTCCTTGTGCTCACTAAATACCAAACCGGACCTTTTTATTACTTAAACCCAAAACCAACTCCAAATCCAATCCAATAATCCAACCCAGTCCACCACTTGGGCCCAAAATCACTTCCAAGCCCACCCCCCTTTTGTAAATAAATAAAACAAACACCCCGCTTTTCCTCTTCGTCTTCCACCTCACACCCACACCTGTTACTCCACCTCAACCCCTCCAGCTCACACCCTCATCATCACACCCACTCTCCACCATCTCCTTCACCCCTAACACGCTACAATAAATGCACTTCACACCCAACTCACACCCCAAAACCACCACTGTAGCATACATACCCACAGTATTGAACCAATACCACTCAACTTAGTCCAAAACTTCACCAAACGTGTCCCCTACTCCTCCATATACTCCCAAGACACATTAATTGTGACAGAACTGCCTCAGTACCAGGTGGAGAGATTTGGCGCCAAAATGAGTTCAAACGGTCAAGATTAATTTGACTCTTTCAATGGACAAGATGAAGTGGGATGAGATATTTCATCAAGTTGGAAGATATTTGGTGATAAATACAGGGGAAGATAGAAGAGGAAATCATCATAATTTGTAATCCTAGTTTATGAAAAGTAGCCTAATTAACTAGTTGTCACTAGTAGTGTAATTGTTCAATCCTGTTTCTTAAGTGTTTGTTAACTTTTCTAAAGTATAATAAACAACTTTGAGTTCTTGTATCAATCTATCTTTCAGTTTTCAATAAATTTCACTTTGTCCCATTTTTATTTCAAGTAATTTAATTTCTGTTTGATGATTGTTAATTAGAGGATTCTATCAACACTACTTGGTTCTCAGTAATCCATAGCAAGCTTTTAGATTATCCTAATTAGTAATAATCAGTAAAAAAGAAAAAATCAAAAAGAAATCAATTTTTAGGACATAAACTAGAAAGTTACTGTGTAGAAGAAAGCAAAGGAGCAAGTGCTATCTTGGATTGCCTTGGTTTAGAGCTCTGTGGAAAGCATTTAGGTGTGTTACTTAGTTCTTGGTTCTGTGTGTTCATCCCATTCCCAAGATTGTAAGTATTTTCATTATTTTTAGCATCTTCTGTATTAGTTATTAATATAGCTTAATTCCTCTTGATTCATACTTAGTTGATGTTAGTTATTGGTAATCTAAAGTAAAATCAGTAGGTTGTTAGTTGAAAATTATAGTTGTTAATTGTTATAAGTTAGACAGTTAAAAATAGTGTAGTAGTGATAAATAGGTTCTAGTTGTTAATTGTTGTTAAATCTGTGTTATTTGTGTCCATTTGATCTTAGTTAATCTGTGTCAAGTGTTAGGAATCAGTTACATGGTTTAAATTTGTATTGAGTAACACTAATCATAAAAACAGTCCTGTCTAGGGGTGTTTGGATCAAGCTGCCATACTAGGTTTAGACCTGTTATTTCCTCTAATTCTTGTTGTTGTATGTTAGTTTAAGTTTCTATAGTCCATATCTGTCATGATACTTAGGTCTTGATAGTTAAAAAGTCAAAATTAGTGTTAATTTAATCTAGTTGTTCAACTGTTAGTGTAAACCAGTCCATAATCATCACAATAGCTTTAAATTTGATACTATAGCTTAATTTAGCTTCATCATAGCTTAACTTAACATATTCAGTAAGTAAATTAGGATCAAAGCTCAAATTAGTCAAAGTAGTGGTTAATTTAGAAAGTCAATTTTCAACTTACAAGAATTTTTGAATTAACTTTGGAATTTCACTGTGTGCTTGTTAATTGATTATAGAACCTGAGCTTGTAGGTTTAGTAAGTCTTATTGCTGATCTCTTTGTTACTATTTTTCATAAATTTTATGCTAGCTGATTAGAGTGCTAAATTAGTGCTTAATTTTAAGTGATTCTTCATATACCTCCCCTGTACTCAGTCAAACCACTCACTTTCACAAGCTTGCATAAGCCTGTTTATTGAGTGTTAGCCTGTGTATTTTGGTTGTTTGTGATGCCCATGTGGCTAGTTACTTGAGTAAGTGCTTATTTGTCCTTTGATTGCTTATTTGGTCTTCTTATCTTGCTTTAATTTGTGCAACAAAATCAACCCATACACTGATCACTCAGTGTACACAAGCAAATTCATAAGCCCATCATAAGCTCATCACTGAGATTTGGCTTGTGATCTAAGGCTTTTTAAGAAGCTATGCAACTAATCTTTAAAGTTCAAGCTTTTATTTTCACTCACATGCCCTTTTACTAGGGTTTCTCTCAGCTTAAACTTTGTTCATTCACTCAGTTCTCTGAGTGAACCAGTCAAACCACCAGTCTTCATAAGCCCTTAATAAGCTACCCAGTGGTCCCCATTGGTTGAGCTTTTGCATTTTGGAATCCTTACCAGCCCAACTTTATACTTCAGCAATCAATAAGTCCTCTTGAGCTTATTACATAAGCTAAATTTGATCTTCTTGGTTGTCTGTCTGGGTGTTTGGATCTCAGTTTATTGGAAGTGCTTATAAGCTTCTAACAAGCTTATTAGTTTAATCCAATGAACATACTTGTTCATAAATGTTAATATACCATATATAAATAGTACTAAGCTTTTATTTTCTTTGTTAAGCCTGTTTCAAAGCTTTTAATAAGCTTTCAAGCTCATTTCTCCCACTCAAGTAACTGAGTGAATCAGTATTGGACCCCTCACTACCCAAGCTCTTTCTGAGCTTATCACTGGGTCCCACACCCTAAATCTTAGTTCTTCCAACCCTCCTCCTACCAGGGTTCATCCTTTGACCCTTTGTTTGACCTGTGCACCACTGGACCCCACATAGAATTGCACCCAAACCTTGTCCCATTTCTGACCCAGAACCAAATAAGCAAACAGCTTATTGTGGTCTTGTGGCTTATTTTGTGAGCTTATTTTGTCAAATCATGATCAAACATGTTCAACTAACTTAGGTAGACCAGAAAATACCAAGGTGGACCCCACATTAGCTCATTTGAGCTTATTTGCTTTAAAAGTCAACTTGGTCAACTGTTTGGTCTAATAAGCACTCTTAGTGCTTATTTTTGGTTTCTAAATTATTTGTTTTCATAAAAGTTTCATATTTTAAGTATTTTAATAGTTTTATAAAAGAAAAACTACAAAAAGCCAAAAATACTTATAGTGATAGCTTCTATTTAATAGAAACTATCTATTTAATTTTCCTTTTAGCTTATTTATAAGCACTTATGCTATTTTATATTTTTATTAAATCTCTTATATATTAAAGTAATTTTATAAATTTTTCCAGAATTTTCTTTTGTCATCTAGTGTTATTTATAATTAATATTAGTTTATTTAATAATTAAATAATAAATAAGAATTAAATAGCATAATATATTTTTATAAGGTAACACCTATATTTTATATTTTTCCTAGCTTCTATAAGTCATAAAATAATTTTATAAATTTTATTGTGATTTATACTGTTCATTTACTAGTTTTCATAATTTAATTAGTTTAATTAGATATTAATCAATAAATAGAATAATAATTAGTAAATTAGATTAAAAATACATAATATAAAGTTTTTATAATTTTTTTAGGATTCCTATGATGGTTAATTAGATATATAAAATTTTTCATAATTATCTAAGTCTTTTTAGTAATTATAAATAAGTTAATCAATATAATTAGTTAAATAATAATTAAATAATAAATAATTAATAATAAATAAAGAAATAGTGTGAAAAATATAATTTTAATTTTAAAATAAGTTTTATAATATTTTAGATTTTTAGAAATTTTAATTTTAATTTTCTAGACTTATTTTACATTTTCCTAATTATTAGTTAATTATTAAATAAATAATAATAGTTATTAAATATAAATAATTAATCAAATAGTTTTTAATTAATAAATAAATATTTTAAATTTATTTAATTTGCATTTAAGCCCCTAAGGCTTATAAAATCCTACTATAAGTAAATTTGTTTTTGTTTACGTTTAATTAATAAACGTTTACCTTTTTCAGTGCCTTTTTCACGTATACTTATCTGATTTCATGTATTAGTTGATATAGCTTATTAAAGCCATTCACTCTTATATTTTAGTAGTACAAATCACTTAAACCCTTTTCCTATTCAATTCACCTTATCTCAAAGTCGTTTTATTTCAGATTTCACATCTCGTTGGGATCTAACGATCCGGGGAAACACTAAACTCACCGGAGTATTGGTTTAGGCTGTCTGACTTGTTGACCATTACTTGGTTGATATTATCTGACTGTTTCGGACCAATCACTCCTTGCATTTCCTTCTCTCCCACATTGATTTTTGATTTTCTTGCCATTTTTTCTGTTTTTTTTTTTTTATTTTTGAGATTTTAAACCAAAACTATTTCTTATACACTAAAAACTTATTAAAGCTTATAAATAAGCTAACATTAGTTCAAAGAATCATTAAACAACTGCATTCAACATTATTTCACTCATAAGAGAAATTTACTGAAATAAAGACAACTTGGATTCTTAAACTTGAAACTTGGAATTAATTGTTATACAACTCTGAAAGTACAATGATTACACTTAAATATTACACTGGAATTAACATTGATACTAGGAAATAAGGTTTACATAAAATTCGACATAAATTAATTTTACTAAAAAAAAACTACTCTCCTCCTTTTGCTACAATGCTGCTTTTATTCTTGAGAATTAGGGTTTCCAGAGACTCCTTGGACTTTTCCCATCATTCTTCTTAACCACAGGATCACTAGAACCAATCTTGATCGTTCAAATATTCTTGGCGCCCAAAATCTCTTTGTCTGTTTCTTTGATAATTGAAGCCAGAAGTGCATTTTTGGACTGTGGTTGTTGTTTGGTTAGGCAAGGGGGAGGGTTTGAGTATTTCAGAGGTGAAACAGGACTAGGGGTTATGATAGGAGTGTTGGAGTGTTGCTGGATGGTGTGGTATGAGGTGGAAGAGGTGGAGTCAAAGGGTGATGGGTGGTCAAAGGTTGGGGTCAAAGTTGGGGATTGACCGGTTATAATATTAAAGTGGGGAGGTGGAGTGGGCTGTGTGATGGGCTTGGGGTATTATATGTGGTGGGCTTGGGTGATGGGTTTTATTATTTGGATTTTAGGGAGTAGTATATTGGAGTGGTCCGTTTGGTTTGTATGAAATTTCACAAGGACCAATTTCGTAATATCTTGAAAGTTGGAGGGCCTGATTTGACACATTTCTAAAATACATCACAAGGGTAAAACTTGCCAACTTCAAATAACCAAAGGCCATAATTTCAATTTTCCAAATTTTGAAACCCCGAGGACCAATTTTGTCATTTTTCAAACTGCAGGGACCAAACGTGTAATTTTCTCAAACTTTTCACCCAAGGATTGTTTTTGATAATTTTTGACTTTAGAAAGCCTTGGGTTGACTTTTTGTTCGTTTTAAACCTTCAGGGACTAGTTTTGTCAATTTTTGAAACTTGAGGGACTGAAACTGCCAATTATGCAAACTTTGTTCGTTTTTCATTTGTTTTTAAACATTTTGCATCTAAAACATATAAAACACACTTTTGGGATAATTTCTGTATTTTGATGCGTTTCTGAGTGTTTTTGGATGTTTTGGCAGTTCAGATACAATAAAAATGATGAGTATTTACACACTCATCACCTGCCTTAGAAGATACTGATGATTATTTGAATAATTAAGGCATTTGCTCAGATTCCAATGAAGATCATGATTTCACAAATTTGGAAGATAATCTTGAAGTTCCACCAACTCCTGCATTAAGAGTTCATAAAGATCATCCTGTCAGTAAGATTATTGGACCTTCCACTTCAGGAGTGCTCACAAGAACCAAAGCTAAAGGCCTCTCTAAGCAACATAATGCTTTACTTAGATTTGTTTATAAACAAAACAGGGTGAATCATAAGGATCAACAACTGTGCCTATTTACTTGCTTTCTATCTCAAGTAGAACCTAAGAAGGTGTCTCAAGCATTGGCTAAAGAGAGTTGGGTTGAAGCCATACAAGAAGAACTTTTACAATTCAAGCTTCAAGATGTTTGGGTCTGTTAGCATTAAACATATGTAATAGAAAAGTGATGGTCATTCTTATAGAAAGAACTTTGTGTCGTTGGTTATGAAATGTAATAGTTTAGTCATTGGGCTTTGGACTTGGCAAGCTAATATGTTATGTGTTAGTTTATGTAAGCCTTTTTATTTAATCATGTATCCAAGTCCAAGCCCAAGCCCATAGAAAAGAGCCTTTATGGCATCTCTTGTTACTTACTATATAAACACCTTAAAGCTCATTTGAGGTGTGTGCTTATGTGTGTTTTTAATAAAAGTTCTCTTCATCTTATTACTCTCTTTTACATCTTATACGCCACACATATATCATATCAAGTCACCATCTTTACTTCATATACTTGTCATATTTGTGTTAAAGTTGATAGATTTAAGGTCCTACAAGTGGTATCAATCGCCTAACAATGATTTAGGAGTGTGTGGAAATCGTTTTTATAAAGTTTTTTGTTAAAAAGTTGCGTTTTTTCTTATAAACATGGACTTTTTCTTTAAAAAGCTTTGATTTTTACGAGTTTTAGTGTTAAAGTTGTTGTTTTTATTGAAGTTTTAGTGATTATAAGTGTTTTGGGAAAGATTTGATCAAAAGAAACAAGTGGAAAAAGTGTTTTTGGTTGAAAAAATCGGATTTTTAGCTGTTTGGGTCATCTTACACGTAAAAAGGACAAGCACTACCAAGTTCTTAGTTGGAAATTGTACTTTTTGGTACTTTTACGCGTGAGTTTTAGCATAAAACCCATTTTCTACGCATAACTTGGATTCCTACGCTTAAGTTTTGGCAAAAAAAAAACCCTTTTCCTATGCAAGAGATTGGAATCCTACGCCTAAGTTGAATTCCTACGCATAAGATCCTACGCTTAAGTCTGTTTATACGCATAAGTTGGAGTTCTACATGTAAGATTGAAGTCTTTGCATAAGTTCTACGCCTAACATTGGATTTTACGCAAAAGGTTGGATCCTACGCATAAGATCTACGCAGAAGATTTACTCAGTACTTTCCTAGCTTGGACAAGTTAGTGGAATACTTCGACACGAGATATCTTTCAAGCTTGGAAGAGTTTGAGAGATTTGTTTGGTTCTTTAACCTTACGCATAAGTTATAGCTTACGCGTAAAGTTCAAGTTTACACATAAACTTTGTGTTTACGCTTAACCTTACTCTTTACGCATAACCTTAAGCTTACACATAAGATCCAAGTTACGCGTAATATTTTATGTTAACCATAAGATTCAAAGTTAAGCGTAAGATTCACTGTTTACGCATAAGTTCAGGGTTTACGCATAAGAATTTGACTTTTGACAACCAAACTTCAAACGGCCATAAATTTTGAACCGTAACTCTGTTTTTGACGAATTTGCTGTCAAAACAACCGTGAGACCGAGAAGAAGGACACGTTGAATCAAATAAAGATCATTCAAGCCAAGCTTCGAGGCCCAAATCCACTCCGAACGGAAGTTATTGAGGTTTTAAGGTTTCAGATCAAATTTTTCACCATAAAAACTTGCATCAACTTACACTAAACACAACTCCTACTTCGTTGAATCGATCCAAGAATCAACTTTATCCATCTACACTTCATCAATGGCAACTCAGCAAGAAATTCAAGCAGCCGGTGCGGAAAACCGACCTCCAAAGCTTGAAAAAGGTGGATATCATCCATGGACAAGCCACATGCTTCGTTACATCAAAACAAAGCCTGATGGTAAACTAATGATCAAGTCCATTAAAAATGGTCCATTTAAGCCAAAACAAGTTGAAGGCAATCTGAATACAACACCTCCTACTCTACCAATCGTGCGTGAACAAATAGAAGCAGACTACACGGATGAAGACAAGAAGCAGATCACCACTGATGATATGGCAATGCATTTAATGCAACTTGGATTTCCACGCGAGATCTTTGCTGCGGTCGAAAGCTGTGAAACTGCTTTTGCTATGTGGGAATGAGTTAGAAGGATATGTCATGGAACAGAGATTGGGCAACAAGACGTTGAGAACAAACTTCTAACTGAATGGGAGAACTTTACATCTACTAAGGTGAACAGATTGAATCATACTACACAAGGTTTTGCACTTTAATGAATGAGTTAATCAGAAACAAGTTGACACCACGAACAATTGCAACAAACATCAAATTCATCAATAACCTTCCAGAAGAATGGGGTCGTTATGTTACAATTGTCAACCAAACAAAGGATTTACATAAGGTGAATTATGATCAACTCTATGACTTTCTGAAACAAAACCAATCTGAGGCTAATGAAGTAAGGAAAGAAAGATTGGCAAAGAATCATGATCCTCTCGCATTAATTGTTACTACACCAACACCGTTTTCAGTGAACACACAACAACCATCATCATCTTCCACTCACAACTACATGCAACCATCATGCATTCAACAACCAACACCGATCTACCAACAACAGGTCTACCCACAGCAACAACAACATGTTATTCAACAACAACAATACCCACAGTTCCAATAACCAGAATTCACTAACAATGATGAAGCTACTGCAGCCTTGACACAAGCGTTTGCTTTTCTGACAAAGGCATTCCAAGGACGTTATTCTACACCAACTAACAACAACCAAAGGATTTCATCAAACACTCGCAACAAGCAGATTGCTCAGCCGAGTTTCAATATGGGCAACGGAGGCCAAATGGTGGGAGTTTATGGGAATCAGCAGGGATATGCTACTGGATTTAATATGGGTAATCAGAATATGCAGAATGCAAGTCAGTATGCAGGGAATCAGATGGGTCAGTTTGTTGGAAATTAGAGGGGTCAGAATGTTGGTAATGAGGCAATCGCTAATCAGAATAGGAATGTTGCAGCTCCAGTTGTTGGGAATCTGGGAAATGTAAATCAGGGTAATCCGGTAAAGTGTTTCAACTGTCAGGGTGTAGGTCATATGGCAAGGAACTGTCCTACTAAGCCGAACAAAAGAGACACAACGTATTTGCAGAAAGCATTGCTGTTGGCACAAAAGAATGAGGCAGGGTTTCAGTTGAACGCATAAGAGAATGATTTTATGGCTCTTATGGATGACATGGAAGACAACGAGGATATCGATGCGAACTGCATATTCATGGCGAATCTTCAAGAAGCTAAGTATGACATGGATTCTGATACACTTCCTGTTTATGACACCAATGCACCATCTGAGGTATCCAACTTTAACACGTGTCACAATAATGATATATTTGATATGTCTCCTCATGAGGAACATCATTCTGAGAAGCTAGCATCTACTTATAATACATACCTAGACACGCCAAGTAGTAGTAATACTCCTTCAGCAACTCCAGATGTGAATCATAATGGAGGCTTCGTTTCACAGCATGTTGAGAATGTGAAGAAACACATGATTTATTTGAAACATTATTGAACAATTGTCGTATTGAAATTGAGAATGTGAAAAAGGTCAATCGCGATGTTAAGGCCGCGAATGTTAAATTGACCGCTGAGCTTGAGAGTTACAAGGAAAACGTTAAAGCTTTTGAATTTCATAACAAAAGATTGTCTGAATTAGAAACTGGTTATCAAAATTCCGTTTCAAGGGAAAGACTTTTGCAAATCAAGTTTGATACACTTGATGTTAATTCTTTCAAAAAGATAAAAGCTTTAAATGCGGAAATTTCTGATTTGCAAAACCAAGTCTCTAGACAAAAATTAGCTTATTCCAATCTTGAAAAAGAAAGGGATGAGTTGAAAAAGGAATTTTCAAAGAAAGAAGATAAACTTTTGGAAGAAATTGTAGAGTCAGAACACAGGATTGCACATTTAGAAGAATTAGTGGTTAAGTCGGGTCAGTCAAGTCTAACAATGAAAATGATTTCAAATCAAACTAATCCGATTTACCATACGAAACATAAAATGGCTCTTGGTAACAACACCCCTTGTAATCTCAAGAAAGCTCAGAAAGAACAGAATGTTTTGTATAATGGTAATCTTATTTACACCAAACATGATCCTCCCGTCGTTCGGGATTCTGTGCAAACGATGGAACTTGTCGAAGAGAGCATAAATAAAATGAAACAAAAGGATTTGAAACCCATTGATTACAACAAATTGAACAAACTTTCGGGAATTACTTTTGTCCACAAACAGAACCATCTGTGTTTTCCATAAAACGACCATTCGCGAAATTCTTTTCTAAAAAGATAGTTGTTTCCAAATCTCTTTCAAAAATGGAACAAATGTCCTCTAACAACACTTTTAATACATGTGAGGCTAGAGACATTCTTGATGATGTTAAAAAGAGAATTCAAGAACTTCAAAATATTGTTAAATCTAAAACTACTATCAGTATTAACGACTGGCATTCTAGTTTTCATATTGAACACAAAAAGGTGTTTGAAAACGAAATTACTATCCCACTGAATAACATCAGTGCGAGGGTAATCCATTTTGAAAATGCTTTCTTAAAAGAAACGGTCGACTTTGTCATGGATCACAAATCCCTGGTAAACGAAGCTAATGAAACTCGTGAAAACATGAATGTTATGGAAAGGTTAAATAATTCTCTCTTCGAAGCTGTTCTGTCTACTGATATTATGTCCATCATTTTCCAAACATATTCTGTTCAAGACGATGAACGACTGAGAGCTGAGACCTCCGAAATTGTTTCAAAATATGAAAATGCTCTTATAAAGCTTAAAAAAGAAAATGTGTCATATTTTAAACAACTTGATCGAAAAAGAGAAGAATGCAAGTATGACAAAATGTCGTATAAGCGTGCCTTAAAGAACATGAAAGAGCAAAATGATCTTTTGAGGGCTCAGCTTGAAAGTCAAACAGGAAAGGGTGAGGAAACAAAGTTTGCAAAACCATTGACTTCGGAGAAACCAAATGTTTCTAACACGGTTCAAAAACAAAAAATGTCAATTTCATGGTTTGCTCCAAAAGTCGATGAGAAAAAGGACTTGACAAAACCAGTCACTCCAACATCCTTGCCCAAGCAACGTGAAAATAATAAGATTGTTGATAAAGGAAAAGCGGTTGTCGAAACACCAAAAGTGATAGCACCTGGCCTTTTTAGGATTAGTCCCACTAATGCGTCTGCCTCCACATCTAAGACAAATGCGTGCAAAAAGGATAATTCTAAAGAGTCTAGTGATGCCAAAAGGACAACAATATAAATCCTAACGCGTGTGCCTTACCTTCAACAAGATTAGAAAGTACCTCTAGGAGCAGCAGACTAAAGCCTAGGAGCAATACAAGGAACAATAGAGTCTCATCTGCCTCTACGAGTAGTAGCAAGAATAAAGTTGAAGAAGTAGAAGAACACCCTAGGAATTTATCGCTTTGTAATAAGAGACATATTTCATCTGAATGTAATGTCAATAGTACTGTTTCTAATGCATGTAATGACTCTGTTTGTTTAATATGCAAGAAATGTTTAATTAATGATGTTCATGATGAATGTGTTTCTAAGGATATGAATGTTACGCCTGAAAAGAAGTATGTTCCAAAGGGAGCTAGTGCTAGATCTAGATCTATAGAAAGATTAGTTGCACGCTTTAGGTCTACCACTAGTAATCGAATGCCTAGGAACTACCTTAAGTTTTGTATGTGGATACCAACGGGTAGAGAGTTCATTCTTCAGAATGGCAAATTGGAAGTTGTTCAAAATAAACATGTAGCAACCTTTGCTGTGTGTGATTCGGAATTTACTCCTAACCCCATGGAACCAAATTTAAAACGGTTTCCAAATACAAACTCTTCTGTTATTGGCAGGTTATCGAAATTTGTCTTTGGATCGTCGACTCGGGTTGCTCCAAGCACATGACCGGGAATTTAAAGATGCTGATCAATTTCGTCTGGAAATTCATGGGAACTGTACGCTTTGGAAATAATCATGTAGCAGCTATTCAGGGTTATGGCGATCTTCGGTTTGGGAATTTTTTAATCACTCGAGTTTACTATGTCGAAGGGTTGGGACACAATTTGTTTTCAGTTGGGCAGTTTTGTGATGCAGATTTAGAAGTTGCATTCAGGAGAAACACAATTTTTATTAGAAATTTGGTTGGTGATGATCTCTTAACTGGTAATCGTGGCACAAACTTGTATGCTATCGACATCAACCAAATGGCTTCTACATCACCAATTTGTCTCATGACAAGGGCAACCGAACCAAAGTCCTGGTTGTGGCATAGACGTTTATCCCATCTCAATTTCGACACCATCAACAAGTTAGCCAAAGACAACATCGTCAACGGACTTCCTAAGTTCAAATACACCAAGGATCATCTATGTCCATCATGCGAAGAAGTAAAAAGCAAAAGAGCATGATATAAACCTAAAACCATACCCAGTTCGGAAGCAAGGTTACATTTGTTGCACATGGATTTATGTGGCCCAATGAGAGTTGAAAGCATTAATGGAAAGAAGTATATTCTTGTTATTGTTGATGATTATTCAAGATATACTTGGGTAAAGTTTTTGAGATCAAAAGACGAAGCACCAGGCATCATCATCACCTTTCTGAAGCGTATTCAAGTTCTACTTCAAGCTCCAGTAAGGATTTTAAGAACAGACAATGGCACAGAATTTACTAACCAGGAGTTAAGAACTTACCTTGAAGATGTTGGAATCACACACAAACATCAGTTGTTAGAACTCCACAGCAAAATGGGGTAGTTGAAAGAAGAAATAGAACTCTTGTGGAAGCTGCTCGCACAATGCTAATTTATTCTAGTGCACCACTATTCTTATGGGCTGATGTTGTTGCCACTGCTTGTTTCACTCAAAACCGATCCCTAGTACATCCAAGATTCAATAAAACCCCATATGAGCTAGTGAACAATTGTAAACCTGACATCTCTTACCTTCACGTATTTGGCGCTTTGTGCTATCCGATGAATGACAGAGAAGATCTTGGGAAGTTAAAAACTAAGGGAGATATTGGAATCTTCATTGGATATTCAGAAAACTCAAGGACATTCAGGGTGTATAATAGAAGAACAAAAAGGATAATGGAGACGATGAATGTAAAGTTTGACGAGATTTCACAAATGGCTTCTGAGAGACTCGCTCTAGAACCCGCGCTTAATCCAATGGCTTCTAATCAAACCAGATTAGGACCCGCACCAAACCTGCAGCCTTCTGGACACATCAGTTCAGGACTCGTGCCTCAAGGAGCTCATTTAACAAACACGGATAAACCTTCAGAACGAGAACTGGAAAATTTCTTCGAGTTAATGTTTGATGAATACTATGGTGGAACTTTGACAAATGCATCTCAACAACATTCCGCTGCACCCGCTCAAGACCATCAACCACCACCACCATCACAAGACGCATCTACCACAATCGAAGCTGAAGCACCAACTACATCAACATCATCTACATCTACTCAAGCAACTCCAATACTTGAAACTGTTCTACCAAGAGTTGATGAGCAAAACCAAAACAAAAACTTTCAAGAAGAACCAACAAATAATTCAAATGATGTTGCGTTAGAAGAAAAAGAAGTATTTGAAAACCCGTTTGCAACAGACTCTGCTGAATCTTCTTCAAGGTTACAAGAACCATCTAACACACATACGTTCAACTCAAGGTACCCTTCTACACTCAAATAGACAAAAGACCATCCAATTGAACACGTTATTGGTGAACCTTCAAAGCCAGTTCAAACGAGGAGACAACTTTCCACCGATCTCGAATTGTGCATTTACATTTGCTCAATTAGTCTCAAAGAAGCAAAGAACATTCGGGAAGCAATGGCAGAAAACCCATGGATAGAAGCAATGCAGGAGGAAATTCTTCAATACCAGTTACATGATAGTTGGGAACTTGTTGAACGACCACTTGATATACGTGTTATTGATCTCAAGTGGTTGTGGAAGAACAAACTTGATGAGGAAATGACTGTTATTCACAACAAAGCTCGTCTCGTAGCTAAAGGTTATCCACAAGAAGGAGGGATAGAGTTTGAAGAATCATTCGCGCCTGTAGCTAGACTTGAAGCAGTCCGGATTTTCTTAGCCTATGCAGCTCACAAAAACATCACAGTCTATCAGATGGACATTAAAACAGCTTTCTTGAATGGAACTCTGAAAGAAGAGGTGTATGTGAGTCAGCCAGAGGGATTCATCGACAAAGATCATCCAGACTACGTCTACAAGCTTAAGAAAGCCATTTATGGTTTAAAACAAGCTCCAAGAGCGTGGTATGACGAACTATCATCTTTCTTGCTCAATAACAATTTCACAAAAGGAACGGTTGATGACAACTTGTTTACCAAAAAGTTCAAAGATGACATTTTGATCGTTCAAATTTACGTGGACGACATTATTTTTGGATCAACCAATCCTAACCATTCAAAACATTTTGAAAATCTCATGAAAAACAAATTTGAAATGTCCATGATGGGGGAACTAAAATTCTTTCTTGGTTTACAAATACATTAATCCCCTCGTGGTATTTTTATCAATCAAGCTAAATATACAATAGAGATTTTGAGAAAACATGGAATGGAAAATTGTGATTCTGTTGGTACACCAATGGTCACTTCACCAAAAATAGGTGCTGATTTGTTTGGGAAACCCATCGATCCGAAGAAATATCAGAGCATGACCGGTTCTCTCATGTACCTAACTGCTAGTCGACCCGATATTCAATTTGCTGTTTGTTTGTTAGCACGGTTTCAGGCAAAGCCTACCGAACTTCACCTCAAAGAGGTTAAACGGATCTTTCGGTACCTACGAAGCACCATTAACATGGGACTTTGGTATCCGAAGGATTCGGGGTTTAATCTAACAGCATTTTCAGATGCCGACCATGCCGGTGATCAAGTTACATCAAAGAGTACATCAGGTGAAGCACAATTTTTGGGTGAAAAGCTAGTAAGCTAGTCGTCAAAGAAACAAGATTGTACTGCACTATCAACCGCCGAAGTCAAGTATGTGTCTCTATCTGCATGCTGTGCCCAAATTCTTTGGATGCGGACACAGCTCACATATTATGGCTTTACTTTTGACAGAATACCTATGTATTGTGACTCAAAAAGTGCTATAGCCATCTCGTGCAATCCCGTACACCACTCAAAGACGAAGCATATCAAAGTCCGCTACCATTTCATCAAAGAACATGTAGAAGAGGGTACTGTTGAATTATTTTTCGTTAAGACTGATTACCAACTTGCCGATCTATTTACTAAAGCCCTCTCAAAAGAACGGTTTGACTACTTAGTTCGACAAATTGGCATGCGAAGCCTAACCCCTGAGGAGTTAGAACGTCTTCTCGAATCTTCTTGAAAAAGTTTTCAAAATCGCTTCGCTGTAAATATTTTTGAAAAAAACAACATACAAAATTTGAAAACCAACAAAAACAAAATACAAAAATATAAAATTTTCAAAAAATACAAAAACAATATAAAATCAAAAAAATCCAAAAATATTCTTCTCACGACATGTCTCTCGTATAAATCAATATTCTGTACATTTCTAGAAATGTCATTCAACAATGATACAGACATGTACAGATGCTTGAACGGGAGTTCTTTAAAATGTTTTTCTAAAACATGTCGTTTCTCAAAAGTTTCTTCACAATGGCTTTCGTATACATCAGTACGAAACCCGGACCCGAATGATGACTTCTGATTATTTTCAAATCAAGGACTCGTATTTTCAAGGACGAAATCTTTTTCAAAAGTTTGAGTATAAACAAACGAAAAAGATTTCAAACATAAACTCGTTTTCAAACAGAATTCTTGAGTACTTTTTCAAGATTGTTCAAAAGATTTCTCAAAATCTCTCAAAATGAGTGCTCAAGATAACTCCCTCCAAACCCTTAATTGATTTTAAAATGAGCTATTATTAAGGGGGAGTATAAAAACAAAAATGTTCCAAATTCATACAAAATAGAATCTGTCTATCTCTCCAAAAGCTTTTTCTTAATCAGTTGATATAAAAAATATCACGATAGGCTATTTATGAGGGGGAGAAGACATGATTTAAATGTGATCAAAGATGTTTAAAGATTGTGAATGAATCTGAAAAGAGCTCGACTAAGAAAGTACCAAATGAATTGACGAAACTTAAAATTTCAGTAATCGAAAAGACTTGTCCTGGACCGGTAATAATTTCAAGCTAGTCTAACTAGTGATGTAAGCGTGTCTCGAATAGGACTTGTCTGAGTAGAATGTACCGTATCGAGATACTTTCTTTGGACTTGACCAGGACGGGTAATAATTTCAAGCTAGTCTAACTAGTGATGTAAGCGTGTCTCGAATCGGTCATGTTCAAATGAAAGTGGATCAATTCAAAAGTGCAAACTCCTCCCGCATGTGCAAATTTCTTAAATAATACATGAGCACATGTGAAGGGGGAGTCATTCAAAAGTTGCAAAACTCTCAAAGTGGTAACAACAATGTGTTTTATTATCATAAACACTTTGAGAGATTTTCGAATGAATGGTTTTATGGCAATAGGATAGTCATGAAGTTATAAGGTGACTATGGTTAGGGTAAAACCGTCCTATGATCCGCCAGAGCCGGAGGGATCTACCCAAGGACAAATCCAATAGATTAGAATTAGAAGTACTTAGGTATGATTGAAAAAAGGAGAAAATGAGAAAGGAGAAAGAAGGGGTTGAAGAATTAAAAAGAAAAGTTATGAAAAAGGGTGAAAAGAAATAGCCCTCCATATGTTCAACCTTAGGGCAGACACCGGGTTCAATTCGTATGCTACTGGTTGTTGCTAAGGTGACACCGGTATTGAAGAGAAAGACGTCATGGACCCAGTGATGCACTGCACTTAACCTTCTAGCCACTCAAGTTCTCTTAAAAGAGCTTGTTTCATTCTCTCGGGGAACCAGTGTAATCTATCGACCTGTCGACCTGTCTCTTAGAGATGGTTGATATTGAAGCAGGAGACCTCTCCCTAATCTCCGCATAGGAAACCAAATGTGCACTTATCGAGTCTAGAGCCTCGAGATTCATAAAAAGATCTCATAGGAACACATGATATTTCTACACTGGTTGTTTATCATTAAGGACGCCAGATGTAAACTTTAGAGTCCTACGCATATCTTAGCAATCTGCCAGAGCATTTATGAGAGGATTCACATTTGTGATTCTCAATGATTGAATGGAAATTCCTGCCAGGGTCAACATTAAGCAGCCTTGATAGCAGGTCACTTCGGTAATTCTTTATGGGTTACGCTTAGTGTTCGCGGTGGTTTCAAACGATCTACAGTCGTGGAGTGATCCCCAACAACTCACCCATTCGTTTAGCTACTTAGTAGGTCTCGTAAGCTCTCTCGAGAGTATCCGAAATGGGAATGGCCTTGGTAAGGGTTAGAAGGAGTCTTCACACTATGCTGTTGATGATCTCTAATTCCTTATCTATAAGTACCGGTTGTTTATTGCTAACTGTTTACCTGCAGCTATACATCATCTCCATGGCGAAGGATTCCACATGCTCATATATGCATCTCGAAGTCAAAGGAAAGTTCTCACAAAGATCAAAGCAAAGAAAGGTTCGAAGAAAGATTCTACGCAATGTGAAAGAATCTACAGAAGTAAAGTGACAAAGATCGGTGTGAAAGAACGCGAATAACAAATGCATGTATCACAAAGACTAAAGACGTATGAGCATATTGGAATGGCAGACAACCACCACCGACACAGAAGTGATAAAAGGCAGATTGCTCCACATCACAAAAGAACAAAGAATGATGAAAAGTCAGTCATCAAAGATCACAAAGCATGAAGGAACAATGACTAAAGACTATTCTACAACGACACACAAAGTTCTAGACAAAGAACATGGAAGACCTAATCACGTGGAGCATCATTCGAATGACCACCCCTTAGGGGGAGATTGTTAGCATTAAAAATATGTAATAGAAAAGTGATGGTCATTCTCATAGAAAAAACTTTGTGTCATTGGTTATGAAATGCAGTAGTTTAGTCAGTGGGCTTTGGACTTGGCAAACTAATATGTTATGTGTTAGTTTATGTAAGCCTTGTTATTTAATCATGTATCCAAGTCCAAGCCCAAGCCCATAGAAAAACCTTTAGGGCATCTCTTGTTACTTACTATATAAACACCTCAAAGCTCATTTGAGGTGTGTGTGTTTTTAATAAATTCATCTTATTACTCTCTTTTACATCTTATACGCCACACATATATCATATCAAGTCACCATCCTTACTTCATATACTTGTCATATTTGTGTTAAAGTTGATAGATTTAAGGTCCTACAGGGTCTTATGTGATTTTCCAGATGGAAAGAGATTAATTGGTACAAAATGGGTCTTCAGAATCAAGAGAGATGAAAGAGGGAATGTCATCAAGAACAAAGCAAGATTGGTTGCACAAGGATATAGACAAGAATAAGGAGTGGACTATGATGAAGTATTTGCTCCTGTGGCAAGGATAGAAGCAATAAGGTTGTTTCTGGCTTTTGCATCATATATGGGCCTTCCTGTTTACCAAATGGATGTCAAGAGTGCCTTTCTTTATGGTACAATTTAAGAAGAAGTCTATGTTAAACAACCTCCTGGTTTTGAAGATCCTGCTCATCCAAACAAAGTCTATAAGGTTATTAAGGCTCTGTATGGCCTACATCAAGCTCCTAGAGCTTGGTATGAAAGACTATCCACTTTTCTATTGCAACATGGTTACAAGAGAGGTGCCATTGATAAGACTTTGTTTATCAAAAGAGACAAAAAGGATATTATGCTTGTCCAAGTTTATGTAGATGACATCATTTTTGGAGCCACAAAACAATCTATGGTGAAAGAATTTGAGCAGCTCATGCAACAAGAATTTCAAATGAGTTCCATGGGTGAATTAACTTTCTTTTTGGGGCTTCAAGTTAAAACATCAAGCAGTGGAATCTTCATATGCCAAGATAAGTATGTCACTGACATTCTTAAGAGGTTTAACTTCACCACTGTCAAGCCAGCCTCCACACCCATTGATGCTAATAAGCCATTAGGAAAAGATGAAGATGGTGAAGATGTGGATGTTAAACTGTATAGATCTATGATAAGCTGTCTTATGTACTTAACTGCATCTAGACCTGACATCACCTTTGTTGTATGTCTATGTGGAAGATAACATGTCTCACCTAAAGTTTCACATATGAATGCAGTCAAGAGGAATTTTAGGTATCTCAGTCAACAACCTAAGTTAGGATTGTGGTATCCTAGGGATTCACCTTTTCATTTGGAAGTCTTTTCAGATAGTGATTATGCTGGAGACAATTATAACAAAAGATCAACCACAGGTGGATGCCAATATCTTGTAAGAAGATTAGTCTCAAGGCAATGTAAGAAACAAATAATTGCAGCAACATCATCTACAGAAGTAGAATATGTTGCAGCTGAAAGTTGTTGTGGACAAGTACGTTGGTTGCAGAATCAACTCTTGGATTATGGATTCAATTTCAAGAATACTCCTATCAATATTGACAATGAGAGTACACTTTATATTGTGAAGAATCCTGTTTATCATTCCAAGACCAAACACATTCAGATTAGGCATCATTTTATTAGAGATTGTTATAAGCACATGCTTATTAATGTGGTTAAAGTTCACACAGATGACAATGTAGCTGACTTACTCATAAAGGGATTTGATGTTTCAAGATTCAATCATTTGGTGGTAAGCATTGGGATGATTAATTATTAAGCTACATTTGAGGGGAGGCATTAGTATCTATTCTGTGTTTGAGGGGAGGCAACACAATTGTATTTTTGAAAAGAGGATGGAAAGTACTTTTGAGCAAAGTACTGCTTAGCATTAGTTTGAAAGTACTGCTTGGCGCTTAGTGGAAAGTACTGTTTTGTCAGGGTACTGTTCCAACGGTCAAAAATAAGGGATAACTAATTTACGGAGGAGATAAATGCCAAGAATAACGGTAAAGGCATTTATTGGGCCGCGATTTTTTGAATATTATCCATCTTTGTGATTATCTCTTCCATATATTTTTACTCTTATCGTTATTCCTTTCCAACTATTTCATCCTTAAAATCTTCCTCTAATCAACCATCGCCGCACATCTTTCTTCCATAAAATCAATCAATGGCAAATCGTCCAACTGTTAATAAGCATAACATGATTGCTAATCTAGAAAAGACACAGTTGAATGTTGATTTTCATGGTGTAATTGATTTCCTCACTGGGTCTTCAATTAAATATGCTCTGTTGGTCAATCCTGATATCATTGGACCATGGATTCAAGAATTTTGGGCTACTGCTACATCTGGATTGGAAGAAGATGAAGCCTTTATTCAAGCCACGGTGGCTGGAAGATCCATTCACATCACTGAGGCTACAATCAGAGAGGACTTATTGTTTAATGATGAAGAAGGTACTTGTAGGATCGATACGTTTGTTGATTATATGGATTGGGAGGTCTTGGATTATGGAAGAAGATGAATCTCATGGTTGGAGTTAGAGAGAGAGAGTAAACTAGAGAGGGGAAGTTTCTAGTGAGAGAAACACCTAACGAGGTGTGTGTGATATTATGAAACAACCAACCCTTCCCTTGTGTGGGAAGGGGTATATATACACTTACAATATACGCCCTCCTGCGGGCTGTGGATCAGGTGTATAGTGGGTAAAGACCCGTCCGTCCTCCACGGTGTGACTATATCTAATCTAATATATACAAAACTAAGAGCTATGCTAAGTATGTAAGTACATGGGGTGACCGAACCTTTTTCTTAATCCTAACAATCTCCCCCTAAGGGAGGTCACACTAGAAAAAATAAATTGAATCTTGATGCGTGGAAATCGCAACAGGCTTTACCTCTCGAGGGATCTCGAGAAGCTTACAACCCCCACCAGGCAGTGTACCTGATCGTTGTAGTATAGTATAGTGACAAGTACCGGGGGATTGATCGTTCAGCTTAGGAATAGTGTCGCTAGGATTAGAAAGCCTAATTACTAGTTCTAAAGGTGAGGGATGATTATTTTTGTGTTTTTATATTTTATGGAAAGCAATTAAAATCTCGGGTTTTGGAAGAATGGGCGGAATTAGTTGCTATTCAACTAACCCAAAACTAAGATGCAATCAAAATAAAATAACAAAAATGAAAATAAACTAATTAAACTAAAGTTGTGAGCAGTAATTGGAGAAAATGTGTTTACTTAGATTTCACTACTCCCTAGATATCTTTTGCACGTTAATTACTTGTTATAATTGCATGGATGACGGATCGTATTCCTTAATACCATTCATGGGGTGGCATACATAACTCCCCAATTCTATGAGCTCTTATCTCCTCCTACACCATGCCCAGCACAACTATAGGGATTGTAAACAGTGGCTCATGCATTAAATACAACCAATAAAGACCTAGTACGCCTCGGTTCATGTTTCTTAAGACGTTCAAGCATGTTACCATTTGGAGATCTGCCAGTTTTCTTAAGCCTAACATATAAATCATTCATCCAAGACAAGAATAAACAAGTAATCAACACATAATCAATATCTAGGTTTCATTAGATCTAAGCAAACACAAAAGAGATCTAGCCTAGCATAATGGAATTAAGATAAGAACAAGATATAGACAACCAACACATAGACATATTGATTGAATTAGAAGACCACTTATCTCAATTACAATGCAAGGTATCAAGGGTTTGGAACCCTTGAAAAACCTGTAAAAGTTGCACCAAAATCGTCTTTAGGGTTTCTCCAAAACTTCTCTTCTTTTTTTAATGTGAAAAACTAGAAAACTATATATAGGAAAATAGGGATGACGGCGTCAAGAACAAAGGTGTGATGCCGTCATCTCGCCGCCAAATACTTCCTCGGACGGCCTTGATCTACTTTTGACGCCGTCAAGGCCTAGGCCGTCACACAAATTACTCTTGACGCCCTGTGTGTGACGCCGTCATCAACTACGGATTTTAATTCTTGAGGTTTGACGCCGTCATGAATTTACTCTTGACGCCTTCATGTACTGTTCCCAGCATGGAAAATTGAGACTTTGTCGTTTTCTTCACTTTTATGCTCCAAAAACGTCCAAAATGGCTTCTTTTCCAGAATTCACTCTCCAAGTACCTAAAATCACAAAAGGAACGATTTAGGGCAATATTTGATCAAATAAATTCGGATTCGGGCTTAAATGACCCCCTAAAAACGGATCATTTTTCGCCTCATCATATACCCTTACACTTGAGGTTTGCTTGTCCTCAAGCAAATGCGCTTTTATTCTACTCAAAAGACAAGTTAGGGGTCATTTAACACTAATATAAAAGTAATTACAACAAATAATCGTTCCACTAAAGACCAATAGACAAGCACGGAGGTCATATACAAGCACCTCACAAATAGTGTTTAGATACTCACATCTCTCGGGTGTAATAAAGTAATATAACATTATGGAAATGGAAGATATCTCTCACTACCTGTCATAGCAAAATAGATTACCATAGGCTTGGGAAAGGATCAAACCTCCACCACATGGCGTAAGCACCTAGGATAAACTATCAAAGAGGTCTTTTAAAGGGTTGTAACGTTAGGTATAGGGATATGAATTACACGGTTTTGTTGGATAAAGGAAGTTTTACTGGTGGCGAGTTAACAATCTTGGTTAATTACATGTACAATGTGGCGTTGCTAAGCCAAGACTAGACTCGACTTAAGCTAATAAATGAAAAATAACTAAAAACATAAAATGAACATAGAATGAGACGGGATGGTAGTCCGTATGTTTTTTCTCTTTTTTTCTTTTTCTATTTTTTTTTTCTTTTTCTTGATTTTTTCGATTTTTTTTTTTTTTTTTTTTTTTTTTTTTTTTTTTGCATACACTCTTACCCTACCATCCAAAATAATACATCATAGGGGATTGAGCATTCCCCTTACACTTGAATCTTTACATACTTTATATTTAACTATTCTAATGACTCGAATTAAGAAAATCAAAACACTTGGAGCACTTTTAAGATTAACGTACATATGGGGGTAATATATGATGTTCTTCCCCATTACTCCATAAATAAGTACTTTACCCATGAGTCCCAATCGTCCCAAAACAATATGTACAAGGATATGACTCGACTTAGCAACCATGTAATCAATTAAAAAGTTAACTTAGGGTTTAACAAATAACAATAATGCACTAAAGATGAGCGCATACACGGAAGGCTAAGGCGATTTGGTTGTACATTTAAGTGAGGTGTAACAAATTCTTCCTTTAAGTAAAATGCTTAAAGTTAGAAACCAAAAGATAGGCTCGGAGGGGTGTACTAGGGGTTTCGTGTACTAAAAATGAGTACAATGCTAAGGGTGTGGGAAAAATTAGTTGACTTAACTAGCCAAGTAATATGACTTAAATAGTCAAGTAATCATAACACGGGTTTTAACACAAGGGTGATCCTAATGCCTCTTATCATGTAGTAAATCCTACCACACGAATGTAGTCTCACTAGCGGTCTTGGAATGCATCACTAACGCAAGTTCTAGAATCTAAATGCTACCGGTACACTCATAAGCACTAATAGTAAATGCTTTTCCTATCAAATCTAAAGGCGAACCTCACATATTTGGGTGGAAAATTTTTCTGAATATACGGTTATGTGCTAGTCATACAATCTCCTATCCATGAGACGCTTGCTATGGCTAAAGTTTCACTCCTAAATTTTGTAAAAAATTTTAAATTTGGCACTAAAATTACACTAACAAGTATTTCTCATAGTTTTATTACACATCTACTATCAAACAAAACAAACTCAAGCGAAAGTGCATATGTAAGGAATCATCATTTTACCCTCCCCTTACACTTAAGATGAACATTGTCCCCAATGTTCAAGTAAAGAATGTAAAAGTGAAAAAATAAAGAGAATGAAATCAAATACTCCCCTGATTCACTCGGTATGGATTATAGGTTGGCCAGGTTAGATCTTCCTCCAAGAAAACGAACAATCAAAGCTTCCCTTCCAGAATATAAATCATCTCCTTGTCGAACATAACCTGTAAATCCTGACAAAAATAGACAAGACAACCTCGCGTAAAATCGGCGGCATCCTATATAAGTTACTAAATCCTAGAAAACAAAGTAAGATATAATGCTTGTGGAATGAAGTTTGCAGATTTCCTGGAGATTATAAAACTTAATAATTCACAAAAACCATAAGACTCCGTTAGAAAAACAAAACCGGTAAAATTTCCAGATTTTAACTCCTGACGCCGTCAAGAGTAAAACTCTGACGCCGTCAGAATGGACCTGCAGAAATTCTTATGTTAAGTTTCCGGAAAATTTCTGGAAAAACTTGGTTCCACTTCCTGGAAAATCCTGCAAAACTTCATTATGACTCAATACAAGCATTTGACTCTAACAAATACGAATACACATGTTCATTTAATATTGTGGAGAATCATGATCGTGTTGTTTCTTGAAAACATATTTGGGGTTTCCCATTACACTTATCTTTTGCAAAAATACCTTTAGGTGGAGTTAAGACTAGGCCAAACAACATAGTAAAGTATTTCCACATTTTAATTTAGAGACATGATCTACCAACAATAAAAATAAAGAATGCATACAGAAACAAATAAAATCAAATAAACAAACAAACAAATAAATAAAGCTTGGGTTGCCTCCCAATAAGCGCTTGTTTTTGTTCGAGTCACGAGCCTGACTCTACCCTTAGTTAATGGAAATAGGGGAGGTTTTCCCTACACTTTGAATTAAGTGCGGGTGGAAGTAGCGATACACAACCCTAGGGTGGAAATATGCCATATGAGGTAAGAGTGGTGGATGAATTATATGCTCAAAGGGGTGTGCTCCTATCATCATAACCTTAATAAATTCAATCGGGTTAGTGGGTGGATTAAGATTTTCTCCTAGAAAGGGATCATTTTCTATCATCTTCAAGAGACTACTAGTTGGGAATCCATCTTGACCTAATAAACCCGGTTTAAACCCATAATGTTTCTTGTGATCAATCATAAATGGGTGATGTAAGCATGTAAGGCCATTTTCCACTCCTATATTGGCTTCCTCTCTACAAGGCTTAGAGTCCATTACCTTTATCCTAAGACTACCCGGACTACATGGGTTGATGGGTGGGTCGGCTCCTCTTTTGTCTCCTAGATGTATATCTAAGGATGGAGAGTTGTGTGAAGATTGAGGTTCCGGTTCATCAACACTAGGTAATTCCCTAGAACTAAGAGTAAGGTTATCACTACAAGTATTCAAACCTATATCCTCTAGTGGTGTTTAGTACAAGGGTTCTACCTCTATTGGGGCTCCTATAGTCTCTTCTACTTCTTCCAGGTAAGTCATGGGTGGTGTATATTCCTCAAGTGATGATGGGAGTGTTGGGGTACTTTGTAGGTTTGTGTTATTTACCTCATCCTTCTTTATCTCAATATCATCTATATCCTCATCATGTGTTCCTTGAGATTCCAAGTCATTGATCATAAAACCTAGGTCTTTTTGCTCAATATGATCATGCTCGGCTAAATCCTCCATAATTGTTTCTTCAAGTTGTGATGTATACAAATCCATCAATTCATTGAACTCATGGTTCACTGTTAGGAGGCTTTCCTCAAAATTTTTCCAAAGGGTCTTACTAAAAGGAATTGATCCTAACAATGATTGTTTAATATAGGCCACACATGTGCTTAACTCATCAAACCTATCAAACTTTACACCCATCTCTTCTTGTATATATCTAAGATCACTTAAAAATTCATTGGAACAACAGGAAGCAAATCTATCCGAGTAAACTAATTGTTCCTCTATAGTTAATGATCTAAATAGAATTTCATCCGCCATGAAGACAAATGAAAATGGTTTTACAAACAAAGGGCACAAAGAAAAAGATAGACTAAAGAGAACCTAAAAATAAAAATAAAACCTTACTAGAAAGGAATCTAGCAAGTAGACCTAATAAAAAGAAATTCTAACCTAGACAATAACTATTCCCCGGGCTGCGGCGCCAAAAACTTGATGCGTGGGAATCGCAACAGGCTTTACCTCTCGAGGGATCTCGAGAAGCTTACAACCCCCACCAGGCAGTGTACCTGATCGTTGTAGTATAGTATAGTGACAAGTACCAGGGGATTGATCGTTCAGCTTAGGAATAGTGTCGCTAGGATTAGAAAGCCTAATTACTAGTTCTAAAGGTGAGGGATGATTATTTTTGTGTTTTTATATTTTATGGAAAGCAATTAAAATCTCGGGTTTTGGAAGAATGGGCGGAATTAGTTGCTATTCAACTAACCCAAAACTAAGATGCAATCAAAATAAAATAACAAAAATGAAAATAAACTAATTAAACTAAAGTTGTGAGCAGTAATTGGAGAAAATGTGTTTACTTAGATTTCACTACTCCCTAGATATCTTTTACACGTTAATTACTTGTTATAATTGCATGGATGACGGATCGTATTCCTTAATACCATTCATGGGGTGGCATACATAACTCCCCAATTCTATGAGCTCTTATCTCCTCCTACACCATGCCCAGCACAACTATAGGGATTGTAAACAGTGGCTCATGCATTAAATACAACCAATAAAGACCTAGTACGCCTCGGTTCATGTTTCTTAAGACGTTCAAGCATGTTACCATTTGGAGATCTGCCAGTTTTCTTAAGCCTGACATATAAATCATTCATCCAAGACAAGAATAAACAAGTAATCAACACATAATCAATATCTAGGTTTCATTAGATCTAAGCAAACACAAAAGAGATCTAGCCTAGCATAATGGAATTAAGATAAGAACAAGATATAGACAACCAACACATAGACATATTGATTGAATTAGAAGAACACTTATCTCAATTACAATGCAAGGTATCAAGGGTTTGGAACCCTTGAAAAACCTGTAAAAGTTGCACCAAAATCGTCTTTAGGGTTTCTCCAAAACTTCTCTTCTTTTTTTAATGTGAAAAACTAGAAAACTATATATAAGAAAATAGGGATGACGGCGTCAAGAACAAAGGTGTGACGCCGTCATCTCGCCGCCAAATACTTCCTCGGACGGCCTTGATCTACTTCTGACGCCGTCAAGGCCTAGGCCGTCACACAAATTACTCTTGACGCCCTGTGTGTGACGCCGTCATCAACTATGGATTTTAATTCTTGAGGTTTGACGCCGTCATGAATTTACTCTTGACGCCTTCATGTACTGTTCCCAGCATGGAAAATTGAGACTTTGCCGTTTTCTTCACTTTTATGCTCCAAAAACGTCCAAAATGGCTTCTTTTCCAGAATTCACTCTCCAAGTACCTAAAATCACAAAAGGAACGATTTAGGGCAATATTTGATCAAATAAATTCGGATTCGGGCTTAAATGACCCCCTAAAAATGGATCATTTTTCGCCTCATCAAATCTTAGCATCCTATATAATGATCTTTAGCTCTAGCTTATATCTGTTGCTTCTTCAAGTGTTGTCTTTGTGCGGCAAGTAGTGATCTTTGAGCATAAGTTCCTTTGGCTTGTGTGATCTTTGAGCTTTCATTGAGATCATCAGCCACCGTAAATCTCCAAATCATCCTATGTGGAGTAGCCTCCATGTGATGTAGTGACCATCGGACTGTCATGCTCACACCTTTCTGGATCATGAAACTTTGCATCAGAGTTGCGAAAGCATTGTTGTTGATCTTACACTTTTCATGATGCCTTTAATTGTGAGTGTGGAGTGTCAACATTAGGTTATGAATTGACGTCTCATTTGCCATCACCTGCAAACTGTCGGGTGTTCCTGTAAATAACAGTTAGCAATAAACAGACGAAAGTGTCTTTGTTCACCTTTGTTGAATAGGGTTGCAAGAACCACGGTTCCCCGTTATCAGTATAAATAATGCACGTGATTAGGTAGAATTCCGAAGAACTTCCTTGACAGGGTTTCGTGTACTAGCCGTTCTCAAATCGGAGCGTCTCAAAGTAGACAACACGGAGTGAGTGAACCGGTGAATTAATGATTCACCGATTAATGAGGAAATTGATTTTGAAAAACAATCGCGTATTGCTAGAGAAAGAGTTTTTGCAATACAACGAGAGTTTTATGAGAAAAATCAATTTTATGTCAAATACTTTTGTTTGAAAATTATGCGCAGTCAATGTGCTCGAAAGAAAGGAGTTGAGCACATCGAAGGGTCTTCCAAAAGTATCTGTCAATTCATTTCCTGGAACAAGTTTGATTCAATAATGAATCGCCCCATTGTCACTTTCCAATTGTCACTAGTTTGATCCATGAAGGATCTCACATGTCACCTACCAAGAGCTTGATTGATGTTCACTCTAGCAGGATTTCCATCTTCATCGTGAATAGTTGCATATCACTCAGATGTTCTGACAATACCGCAAGGATAATGCATAGGACTCTAAATATATTATCTTACTTTCCACATTGTGTGAAACAGTAAGCATATAAGAAATGTGTCCTAATGAGATTTATGGATGATCTCTCGGCTCTATACTCAATAGTGCGTTTTGATCCGCTCCTGGAGACTGGAGAGGTGTCTCCTGTTTTGGTATCAACATGGCTCGCAATAAGCGGTCGATACATTATGCAGGGTTCCCCGTGAGATTGAAACAAGTCCTTTTAAGAGAACTTGAGTGGCTAGGCAGGTTAGTGCAGTGCATCACTGGGTGCATGACGTCTTGTCTTCAACACTAGTGTTACCTTGGTTCAACTCATATGCTACTGGTGGTTACCAAGGTAACACTAGTGTTGAAGACAAGACGTCATGCACCCAGTGATGCACTGCACTAACCTGCCTAGCCACCAGTAGTACCTTGATTGATTTTCAATTGGTTTTAAGGCGGAGAGAACAATACCAAAGATCGACCATTTTACTTTATGCAATGGAGTTATAAGGATGATAAGGTTAGGTATTAGTTCCCATGATCCACCAGAACCGGAGGGATCTTCCCAGGGACAATCCTCTAGTTAGAGTAGAAGTCCTTAGGAATGATTAAGAAAGGAGAAAAGTGAGATAAGGGAAGAGTGTCGACTGAGATGGAGCTGGGACTGGAACAAACCCAACAAGGTTCTAGTGATGAAGTCTCGGTAAGCACTGAAGGGGTTGAAGAATGAAAAAGAAATGTAAATGAGAAAGGGTGAAAAGAAATAGCCCTTCATATATGCTACCACAAGCCATAATCTTGCGGGCTAGCCAACTCATTAGCTTTTGAGGATAATGGGGAGTTGAGGAACCATACAATTTTTGGCAAATTGCAAGCCATAAACGGGTTTGAGTTATCTTTACCAAGAACCGTTTGCTCCTGGATTAGCCAATCCTGTTGTGGGTAAGACATGGAGGATTGATACCATTTATTGCGTTCTAAGTGAGAAAAAATTTTAAAATTTTGGCTAAAATGGGGGTTCTTGATGGAACATGTGTTTAAATTCGTTAGACGAATCTCCCCCCACACTTAGAACTGAATATTGTCCTCAATATTCAAAGTACCGGGTGTTAAACCGAACTTAGAACGTAAAAGGAAAACATTACATAGCCTTTATTTTATGTGTATATACATACAATTATTTTTTAGATAAAACTTCTTAAATAGAAGCTATCACTATATGTACATTTTTTTTTTTTTTTTCAGATATATACAACATGTGGGGCATCTCCCCTACACTAGGGTGTTACACACGGGTGAAAACCCATGTTTTTGCTAATATTTTTGATTCCCGAGTCACTAGCTGGACTCGACCCCGAATTAATTAGTCCATGGGGGAGCAAGTGGAAGAGACAATCTCATCGGACTTTCATTCAAGACGTTTGGATAAACATTTGAAGCACGTGAAAGTTCCACTCCGATGAGATAAGTAACCGGCTCATAATTTATAAATGAGAATGCCGGGATCAAAGATAATGTCTTCACTCCCGAAAGAGTGAAGAACAGGATAGGGAACAGAATATATGAAGAAAAGAAAGAATGTCATGATGAAAATCATGATTAACTCTTCTTCCTCAATAGGAGAATTCATTGGTTCATGAATCTCCTCATTTAAGCTCGGTTGATCAAGACATATTATGGGTATATCTAGATCAAAATAGAATTTATCATACTCCGGTAGAGATATGATATGAGTAAGTTCATCGGAGAACTCCTCAAAGGTGAATGATTCGTATTCGGGATTGAATTTAGTGAGTTCATTGGGGAACTCCTCAAAAGTAAATGATTCATAAACGGGAAGAGAATTATAAGAATGAGAAGTGGTGATACCACTTATCTTCTCTTCCGTTTGATCAAAATGGAACGTTTGCAATTCCGGAATAGAATCATTAATCAAAACCTCACTATCCTTGACGGGGATAGGAGATGAAATAGGCTTTTCATTAAGAGCCTCGATTTTAGAAATGAGAAGACTGACTTTTAATAATGTTGCACGTAGTGCTTCATCTTTAATTTCAGTGTCAATAACTTCATCATTCTCTTCTTCTGAGTTGACAAGTTCAGAAGGAAATTCGTCCACATAACTGATGTCTTCAAAAGATAAAGAATGGTCATCAGTATGTGAATCACTAAGCTCGATGCTGGGATTAGAGTTTATAAGATTTTTAATTTCTACCACATCGGTTTCAGAGTCATAAAGATCATCATCACTTCCTGATGGAAGTGAATCAATGTGAGCAAGCTCATCAGTGAACTCCTCAAGGAGAGGTTCAACATCAGAATGAGGAAATGAAACCTCAACATACTCAACTTCTCCATGAGATGTACATTTAGAATCGGAAGAAGTTTCAGAATGATCTTTAGAAAAGAAAAGAGGAGGAGGGATATCACACATATGATCAAGAATTCCCTGTGACTCACTTGGGATTGGAACAAGGTTCTCAACACTAGACTTTATGAATTCGTCCGATTCCTTTGCAGGAACAGTGTCAAGATGCTCGTCCCCCATGTTCAGAGAGTGAGTGGGAACCTCGGGTGTGATAACAGTATACAGAGGGAGTTGAGAAGGACTAGTAGTAATGGAGTCTACAAGTTCCATTATTTCTACTGCTGGTGATTCAGTTATATTCTTTTCTCCCTGTATATCCATGGAAGGAGTCTCAACTGATGAACTCAATGAATCTTTTTGAATGATAACAATGTTATCATCATCATCACTGTCATCATCGTACTCAGAAAAAGCAGCATAGCGAATATTTGCACGTATTTTGGCTACTCTTTGCTCAGCAATTAAATCTTCCATGCTTCTTTTGTCTCTAACAGCACGTCCTTCAGCAAGTAATTCCGCGATAGATTTATCACGAGAATATGGAATGAGTGGAAATTGTGGGGGTGTGGATGTGTCAAAACCGGAAGGTTGACATTGATCATCATTATGAGAACCCCCACAATGTACACAAGAAGAACTTGGTGCATTGTGAGACGACATATTAGCTAACTTCTCTCTAATGTTTTTAAGTTTGTCAAGAACCTCTAGACAATGGTCTTGCTGGTTTAGAGGAGTTGCTAGGTTCATTTGGTACTGTGGAGGTGTGTCTTGAAACGAATAGTCGTAATTGTTACAAGGAAATGGATTCCTTATTTGACAATCAGAGCTAAAGTGTGGACCTCCACAATACTCACAACAGTTAAACTGCTGAGTCTGGCTTGGTGTATTTTGATACGAAGCATCATTAAAATTTGGATAATATGATTCTTGCTCGTATGAATGTGATGGGTAGTTTGAAAAATTTGAGGATTCGTTGTATGAGTTTTGATTAGGATCATAAGCAATTGAATTACTCGATCCACAAAACAAACAACTCCCATTTTGAATATCATTACCACATTGTTCACATGTACACCAATGACATGGAAAACCGAAAAGCGGCTCACCACAACCGTCACAAGGAACAAAATCTGGAGGTGGGACAAGTGGTGTGCTCTTAGAGCTAGGAATTTCCACCACTTCCGTTATGGTCTCGGGTTTTGGTTCTTGATAAACGTGAAGGTTAGGTAAGTCGTTCTTTTCAGTTGCTGCCCTAAGCTCTGTACGTTTGCTTGACAAACTGTTAACCGTAAACCGTGAAAGATCAGGATTGATTCTTGAAGGTTTAGGAGCATTTGTGAGCTCAGGTTTTTGGACAACCGTGGTTTGGACGTATTTAGCACCTCCATCGTAAGAGGAAAGTACAAGGTCCTTTGTCACCTCGGTTTCATGATCTCTTTCCCTCACCGGAGAGGGAATAGGAATCGAAGGTCCATCATAATCAACATAACATCTCGACATTTTTGACAAGGCCATAAGTTTTTCAACTTTGCTTTTATAGGCCCATTGTTTAAAGAAATCGTCATCGAGAGATGCCATTAGAATTAATTATGGGACAAGTGGAAGAAAATAGAATCAAAGGGTTTTGGGGATGAGAAATGAAGAATCAAATAGGTAAGGGTGTAAAGGTGAATATTTTTGTGTTTTGTTTTAAAAATATGGATAAAAGATGGTAAATATACAATGGATGTATATCCAGATTCAATAATACGCAAAATCGTTTAAAATAAGCGCACAACCTCCCCGGCAGCGGCGCCAAATTTTGATTCGCCTCAAACAGTCAACTAAGTTTACCAGGTGATGGTCAACCAAGTCAAACGTCTAAAACAAATGCTTCCGAGGAATACAGTGTTTTCCCGGGTCGTAAGTCCCAACGAGGTGTGCGATGTGATATTATAAACGAATCTGTGATCGAGTGAATCTGAACAGGGAATGGTATAAAAATGTGTGTATGTGATTAGACTAGGGTTTTACAACTTAAAATAACTACTAGAGTGATTACGTGAAACCTAAATATCTAAAACTTTAAAACGTACACCAAATTAAAATCAGACGCGACTGCGTACTGAGAAAAAGGTGAGTTTTAAGAAAAATAAACTATAAGGGTTAAAAATGAAAATCCTATAAACTTAAACTTAAAATAAAATTAAACTAAAAATAAAACTATTTTTTAGATTATTATATTATTTATTATTAATTATTTAATTAAAAACTATTTAACTATTTAATTAAAAAATTATAAATACTACAAATTAAACTAAAAACTTATAAAAATATTTTCTAAACTTAAAAATGAACTTGAAGAAAGTATAAAAAATAAAAATAAATCTTTTTGTCTTTTTATAAGCTTTTTATTAATTAAAAACTATTTATTTTAATTAAACTATTTAAACTAATTTAAATTACAAATATTATTAAACTAACTTAGAAAATTATGGAAAAATTTATAAAACTATTTTATAACTTATAAAAGCTATAAAAAATATAAAAACTAGGTATTGCTATATAAAAATTAATTATGCTATTTATAACTTAATTATTGATTAATTATTAATAAAACTATTTTTAACTCTAATAAATATCAAATGACAATATAAAAATCTAAGAAAATTATTTAAATTACTTTAACATATAAGGAAATTAATAAAAATATAAAAACACAAATTACTTAATTAAAATCTAAAAATGAAAATTAAAATTAAATTAAATTAAATAGAAACTATCACTTACTATTATATTTGTTTTTCTTGAATTTTCTTTTTCCAACCTATATTATACCTAAATATAACTAAATTTTGTGAAAACAATTATTTTACAACTTAAAAATAAGCTAGATATAAGCTAAGAATCAAAACAGTTGACTATTGTTGACTTTAATGAGAAATAAGCTCAAATGAGCTTATGTGGGACCCACCTTGGTAAATTCTGATCCTAATAAGTTAGTTGGACTTGTCAAAGCTTAATTTGATCCAATAAGCTCAGTAGATAAGCTGGTAAATCAAAATAAGCTAATCCAAAAACTAAATTCTACTCAGAATGGGGACAAACTTGAGGAGCTTAATTAAGTGGGGTCCACAGTGATTCAAGTCAAACCAAAGGTCAAACTAAAGAGCCTACTAGGAGGGGGGTTGAGAAAACTTAACTAGGAGGTGTGGGGCCCACTGTGGTGGTCACAAAACACCACCAAAGTGGTGGTGGTGAGTGACTGAACTGGTGTGCAGGGGAGATATTCTCCCTGCAGTTGAGTTTGGGGGTGAGTAGGGCCCACAAGAAAATTCCTAAAAATCAAATGGTACTGAGACCTTGAAGTTGAGGTGGTATGTTCTTTCTACCTACGACTTAATTTACACTACTCCTAAGCTAATATGTTCTTTCTTCTGCTTCTTTTTCTTTATGTAATCCTCTTCTGAGCTAAGTGGGACCCATTTGACCTTTCCCACCAATTTGTAGCCATTGATATGGTTCCAATCATCTCAGCCGTTTAAATCTTAAACTTGGCGCCAAAGTCTTCCCAAGGTCCTATAGATAACGTGGAGGAGTTATAGGGCATTAAATGGGTTTGGATGGTTGTGGTGAGGTGGAGGGTGATGTGGTGAGAGTGGGGAGCAAGAAACCAGTGAGGTGGAGGGGGTGGTATTGGTCTGAGTGGTGATGGTGGTTTGGGAGGGAAGGCAGTATAAGGGTGGTGGTGTTTGACTTTTGGGTTGACCCGGTTTTAGTATAAAGTGTGGACTGGGCTTGGAACTTGGGCCAAGGGATAGTGGGTGGGCTGTTTTTTATTTTGGGTAATTTAGTTTAGTTTGGATTAGGTTTAGTTAAATTAAGGTAGGGTCCGGTTTGGTATATTTAGAAATTACAAGGACCACTTTTGTAAATTGGTGAAAGTTTAGGGGTGTGAATTTGTAAGTTTCCACAACTTATTATGAGGACCATAATTGCCATATATGAATAGTACAAGGGGTATTTTTGATATTTTTCCATTTTTAAACCCCGGGGACTATTTATGCCAATCCTTCAAACTTGAGGGACCAATTTGTAATTCCTCCAAACTTTTCACATAAGGACCAAACCTGCAAAAGATTATAAGTAAAAGGACCAAAATTGAATTTCTCAAAGTTTTTAACATCCCAGGGACCATTTCTGTCAATTTCCAAAGTTGAGGGACTAAACTTGTAATTTTATGAAACTTTTGCACCAAAGGACTAAATATGTAACTTTATGGTTAAAAAGGACCTTTGATGACATTTTTATGTTTTTAGAATAACCAGGGACTAGTTTTGCCAATTTATGAAACTTGAGGGACTGAAACTGTCAATTATGCAAACTTTGTACGTTTTTCATCTGTTTTTGCATATTTTGCATTTAAAACATATAAAACACACCTTTAAGGTATTTTAAGTATTTTGATACATATTTGAGTGTTTTTGTATGTTTTGGCAGTTCAGATTGATACAAAATGATGAGTATTTAGACACTCATCAATATGCCTGTTTGCAATTTTTGATTGAATAAGTAAAGCACAAAAATATAATCCAATGTATGTCGATCCACTTGATGACTATACGAACATGGGAAAAGCATGAAGGTTGTTGATGAGAATGGTCATAAATAAGAAGATTTCTCTTCTTTCTAAGATAAGGCGCACTGAAACGTACACCTTTCTTTTCTTAGAGGAATGGGGCCTGAAGTGTTATTTGCAGACGCCATTATGTTGAAGAACGAGGCCTGAACTGAAGTGTTCAAACGTCATGAACTTGAAGAACAAGGCTTGAGCTGATGTGTTCAAACGTCATCTCTCTCTTTTCTACTTCTCTCTGCTAACTCGTTACCAACCCCATTATCATTCTGTTGGCTCTTTGTCGTGACTACTGATGGAGAAAACCCCAATATGATGAACTTAAGACTGAAGTAAAATAACCCGAACTTGTGACTTAATCTTGCACTAATGTGTGACTAAGAGCGGTGTAGAGAGTTCGTGCAACATCGAATCCCTAAATACTCTATACTCTTCAACCAACCAACCATCAAGTATAAGACGTGCATCACCTCTTGACTATCGACAACTACGTGTGAGTTGTGACACTGAGCACTACAATGTAACTCCTTAAAGTGATAGTTATTTTGTGGTAATAGAAAAGAAGAATTACCAAAAGTAACTAGATATCCAAGTCTTCGTCATTGCACCGGTTAAAAGATCGAACAAGGATCTCGAAGAATCTTCATCCAACCAACCCCGATATCTTCAGATATTAAGTGCAGGCACCCGCGAAATTTCACTTCAACCTCAAATAAATAATAATGAATTAACGCCGTAGTCACATCTTGCAGTTTAAATGTCCAAATCTAGCCCTTTTTGATGTTTTGAATGAACTTTGATAATGGTTTAATCCTGATCTTTGTCAAAAATGCATATCCCCGTAAAACTTTGTTATAACCAAGTTGCCATGAAGTATATCAAGAAAACATCCAATACATGAAGCACACGCTTAGTCCCTTCTTCGAAGTGACACCGTAGCACCAGAATCAATTAAGATCCGTAAATGCACTTTACTTACTCCAGGATAATTTCATCATCACGGGATTTTACAAATCTATGATTTAAACCAAGAAATAAATTCTTTCACGGGATTTTACAAAACCAAGAAGAAACCGTGAGATAATGATAAATTGAATGTGTTTTGACAAATTTGGTTTTGGTGAATAACTGTTAGGGGTAACATGCAAGAGACCATCAACAATTCTTCTCCCATAGGTAGAATACTTCACAAACCATGCAAAGTAAAGTAGTATAAACTACTTCCCCCTGGAGGTTGACCATATAACTTCAAAGTACACGTTTCTCCCCCATGATAGTTTCGAACTTTCGGAAGCATCATTGACGTGTACGACCATATACACAAGAAGTTCTTGTCTTAAGCAAACATCTTAAAAAATCATGAAAGACATTGAAGGATCTTGAAAGATTTTACTTAGACTGTGAAGTATCATTGACGTGTAGTAGCGTCGAATATCGCCTGAGAACTGCTGATCACATCTCAACCTTTAAACCCATTAGCTAACAAACCAACCTTGTATTTTGTCGGCTATTATTGTGACCACTTGGTGAAGCAAACCCGATATACCAAACTTGAAAATGAAGTAGAATTCCCCAAATTTGTTACTTAAGCTTGCATTGTTGTTGGAAGAACGGTGTAGAGAATTTGTGCACCATGCAAATCTTTAAATACTCAATACTCAACCAAAGTATGAGATATTAACACCTCTTGCAATTATCCACAATGGCATCTGCGTGTGACACTGAGTACTATAATGTAACTCCTTTAAGTGATAGTTAACCAGGTCTTCAACCATCCACCCCAACTTTTGGAAACTAGATAAACCAAGTCTTCAACTTAAATAATAAGCACAAGCAAGTTATCATTGAAAATCATGCATCCAACCAACCCCGACTTCACGATAAAATAAGTACGTGCCTTTGTGAGACCCACTTCAATCTCAAATAGGGGATACCAAAATAAACTTCGTGATCATCTCGTGCGGTGAAATACCCAAAAACTAGCCTTTTGATTTGATTTGATGGTTGAGTTTGTGATATGCCCTAATTCTTTAGATACCCCCAGTTCCGCGGTTTGAACTCCGCAGTGAGTTCGCTGGGGGTTAAGAGGGGCAGCGCGCCCCCGAAGATTTTTTTTTTTTTTTTTGTAAATTAGGGTTTGAAAACTAGGGTTTTGTATGTTGAGTTTTCCGTTCTTGTCAAAACTGCATAACTCCGTGAAAATTTATCCAAATCCAAGTCCAATCTTCTTCCAATGATAAGCCAAAATAAATCCTAACAACCTTACACCATTACATTTAAATAAACCTAACATCACTTTTAACATTAGCCCTTCAGTAAAAAAATAACCATGCAGCTTTGATAATCCATTTAAGTTCAAAATAATCGTTTAAGCCAAAACCAAATATTTTTTTACGAAAGTATATTGCATGGCTGCATGCGTTATTTTAAAATCTGCAAAGTTCATCAAGCTCAATTGTTGCAAAGTTCAACATAAGCCCAATTCCTCTCAGAAATGTTTGGCCCAAACTAATTAATATCCCAAATCATGATACGGCTCATGTCTATCCAATAATCCCTCACACATATACCCTAAAAATTAGGCTATATAAAGCTTAGTGTATCTAACACAACCCTAATAACAATATAATTATCCGCCCCCATCACAAAAAAGAAGCAGCTCTCACCAGCCTTCATAACATCGCAAACCGATTCAAAGTTCAAACTATATCACACAAGTAAGCAACATCTCATCTCAGTTACAATCAAATCATTTCCACCCTTATGACTCCTCCATTAAATCACATGCCTCCTTCCTTAGTACTCCTCGAAGCAGTTATATTACAACATATGCTCGAACAAGAACACAACAGGGATCCGATTTTTCATTTATACACCCCGTAGCTCATTCATCTTGTCAAGTCTTTAAGATCTCCATATAGAGGTCTCAGGTAAGGTGCATATAATTTTCTTATTGTTGTGTTTCTTCAAAACGAACGAAAGAAAGAGTGTAATATAATTGTTATAGGTCCTTCTTAATATGTTTCGAATATATAACAGAAGTGGTGTTTGTTATGGATCTATTGTTACTTACACGATCGATGATGATTTATTCTTATACTCTTGTTCTTGAAAAATGGATAAGTGAGTATCTATAAATAAAACTGAGATCGTTTTGTCTTTGAAGTATTTGAATCTTGGGCTTTTTGTGCTTCGAATGATACTATGATGTGAGGCTTTGCTGTAGAATGGGTTGTGTTTGTTTATGTTGACGTGAAGGGACTGTGAGATGGGGTATGGGATTAGCAGTTGTAAATGTTGACTTATTACATTCATTTTTATTTTATTTTATATATATATATATAGGGAATAGATCAAGTAAGAAGAATAATTAAAATAAGAAGGGTAAGAAGTAATTCTAGCTACACATATCAAATTAGGAGGGAAATTTTGAAGGAAGATGCATCCACTTTTGTAGGTGCATCTGAAATGTGTGGTTGTGGTTACTTATCATTCCTATTTTAATTATTCTTCTTATTTGATCCTAACTTATATATATATATATATATATATATATATATATATATATATATATATTTTAAGTGTGGACTGATGTCGTATGAAAACTGAGGTTCAATGAGAGTTGTTGGTACCTTTGGTTGTGGTCAAAGGTTTTTTGTCTACATCTTTTTCTTCATTAATGATCAAATCGCTAACATTTGAAGAAAATTTGACAGCATTTCGTTTAGATTTATTTGATAATTGGTCTTCAAAAAGCAAATCGCTACACCCAAATCGCTACTGCAAACTGACAAGAATGTCATTTTCAACCATTTTTGTCTTTAAAAAAAAAAAAAAAAAAAAAAAACCCAGATTTGGGTTCTCTTTCATCTAATCGCTATGAAGAACCACACATATCAAGCTACCAGATTCCGACCAAGTGTTACATTTGACCACTTTTTCCGACCAACGATTCACGGGATGGTGTAAAAGTCACAAAAGATGATATACAAAAAACTGTTTGGACTTAAAGATGACACAAAAAACAATCTTTGTGAAACTGTATAATAGCACCAAGACTTTTTGACCTTTTTGGTACATGGAAACTTGTTAAGAAAATGTTACCATATGTTATGATAAACAATTTGATCAGTGCAAAATAATGGTAAAACAGATGATAAAAAATTTGACCAGTGCAAAAAGAATGATAAAACAGCTTATAACTGCATACGAGCCACAATAAAAATCAACAAATAATATAATCTTGGCTCTGGTATCAATTGTAGGATCGATACTTTTGTTGATTATGTGGATTGGGAGGTCTTGGATTATGAAAGAAGATGAATCTCATGGTTGGAGTTAGAGAGAGAGAGAGTAAACTAGAGAGGGGAAGTTTCTAGTGAGAGAAACACCTTATGAGGTGTGTAATATTATGAAACAACCAACCCTTCCCTTGTGTGGGAATGGGTATATATACACTTACAATATACGCCCTCCTGCGGGCTGTGGATCAGGTGTATAGTGGGTAAACACCCGTTCGTCCTCCACGGTGTGACTATATCTAATCTAATATATACAAAACTAAGAGCTATGCTAAGTATGTAAGTACATGGGGTGACCGAACCTTTTTCTTAATCCTAACAGTACTGTTCTCTTTGATAAGCAAGTACTTTGGGCTACACTCAAGGATATAGGGTATGAAGGTGCTCTTACTAAACTCGCTTTTCAGAAACCTTTATTTAGCCCTCATTGGAAGTACCTTGTTCATGTTTTATTTCATTGCTTGAGTCCTAAGAGTACTGCTTGGGATCAGTTTGGTCAATACATAGCTTCAGCATTAGTGGAACTAGCTACCAATAAATCCTTTAATTTTTCAAATATGATTCTTGATGGTATGCTGACTCATATCAATAATGGTTCCCCATTCTTGATTTACCTTAGATTTATTCAAGTCTTCTTGAACAAACAGCTTGAGGATTTACCTAAACCCAATGTTCTAAAAGGCGTGAGGCGTGGCGTGGCGGCACAGCCACGCCTCAAGCTTTACGCGCTTTTGCAAAGCCTTGGCGTTTCTTAACACGTGCTTAAGGCGGCAACAAAATATTTATAAATGTATTTATTTATAATTTTATATCATTTTATAAGAGCAATTTCGAATACTAAAGCCCAAATCCCAAATAGCCAGGCCCAAATACGAGGCCTAAGTAGGAATTAAGTTTTGAAATTACGAGGCCTAAGAAAGAAATAACCCAAATACTTGAAATTCAAGCCCAAATCTATAAATCCCCTAAATGCTTCTAAAAATGGCGCCACGCCTTACCAAAAAGGTGCGCCTTTGCACGCCTTTTCGCGCCTTATTCCACGCCTTTTCACATGACGCCTAGACCTCACGCCTTGGTCCATTTCGTGGCGCCGAGGCCACGCCTCGCGCCTTGGCGATGCCTTGACGGCGCCTTGGAGCGCCTTTTAGAACACTGCCTAAACCTCAAAATTTTTTACCCTCTGTTGCACTTCCTGCAAGGGTGTTTGCTTTTATGGCTAACAAGAGTGTTAAATTTTCTAGGAGAAATACACCTTTGACTGCTCACATGTTGGAAGTAGCACAATCTGTTAGAGATCAAGCTGATGCATCTAGTGAATTTGAGCATTCTGCTTCAGCAAATACTCCAACACCACCTCTTGAATCACCTCAACAAATTGCTTCAAGTGAAAGAACTACCTCAATGCCAGTTCCTATCTCCAAAGAAAGTACTTCTCAACCTGCTGCTTCAAGAGAAAGTACTTCTCAACATACTGCTTCTCTGCAAGGTACTGGTCATCCTGATTTAGAGCAAGATATGAATCCATCACAATCTCCCAATGATTACACTTCCACAGATGGGTCTCAAACATCTGGAGGAGATGAGGGAGAGATGGATACTTATGCTCTGACTAGGGAGTTTAGAAGGTTGAAGAAGGTGGTTAATACTCAAGCTGATCAAATAAAGAGGTTGCAAGATAAGTTCAGAATATTGAAGAGGTTTGTTTGGCTATTGGTTAAGCATCACAGATTGTGGGTAAAGCAACAAAGGAGTGGTCAGACATCAAAGAAGGCATGTAAATCAAAGAAAAAGAAGCCTAGAAAGCATTCTTCATTCACATTGGGGAGGAATATGAATGATAATCTGAATGAAGATGATGTTGTACCTCAAGATTCAAATGAAGAGGATCATACTATGGATTATGAAGAAGCTCATCATGATATTGCTGAAAGAAAATTTGATGAAGCTGAGCAAGTTTTCGATGAAGAGAATGTGATTGCTGATGTTCAAGGTGATGATATTCAAAGTACTGGTGATCAAAATGTTATTCAAAGTACTGGTATTCAAAGTACTGTGAATCAAGGTACTGCTGCTTTGAATGTTGATGAAATTGGCCCTTCAATAAGAATTGTGGGTGATGAAGCTGGTCCTTCCAACCCAATTCAGCAAGAAGAAATCAAGGAACATACTGCTAGTGATGATGCGACTATTGCTCCGATTGTGCTTAATATTTCAACACCAAGAGGTATAAGTATTCCTGGTGTTGAACAGGCTCAAGTCTCACAATCTTTTTCTGAATCTACTAAAGAATTGCATCCTAAGCATAAAGGAAAGGGGATCATGAAAGTATCCAAGAAGAAGAAGAAGAAATTCACGTTAGCAAAGTTAAGAGCTTTTGAGATAGCCAAAAATGAAGAAGCTGCTAGAAAATATCAAGCTGATTTGGATGCTGAATATGAGAGAGAATCACAGAAACCAGTTGTTCAAACAAGAAGACCACCATCCATTCCTCAAGAAAGAAATTCAATGATAAGTTTTTTGAAGGGCAGAGGATATAAAGGTTTACAAAGGTTAAGATATCCACAGGTGAAAGAACTATATGATGTTGTTCAAGAGTCCATTAAAAGAGAGCTTGATAGTTTTGTTCCTATAGATTCTGAAAAGGAAAAGAAGCTGGAGGAAGTAATGAAAGAACAAGCTGACAAAAGAAAATCAAAGAGGAAAAGAACAACTCTTGATGATCAGTTATCAAAGAAGCTTAAGTTGCTGAGAACTGATACTGTTGATGAGCTAAGGAATTATTTAAGAGTTGTGGATTTTGAGAATCCAAAGAAAATAGAAGATGATGAGGAAAAGTCTAAGATTTTTACCTTTTCTGTTGTAGAATCATCTGAAAAAGATTATCTCATATTTCATAGAGAAGATGAAAGTTTCAGAGTATTCAATATGTTATGGGACATACTACACATGATATTCAAAGAAGATCTATATCATTAGTGCAAGACTATTTTGAGAATACTGAGCCAACAGGAGTGGGATTAATCTTATTGGGAGATCTATTAACCATTTGGGAGACAAATGAAACAAGTAATGATGCTCTGTGGAATGCTCAAGAGAACTGGGAAATTACAAGATGGAGATTCTTTGAGTCATCAGGAGTACATTCACTTGAATTAGAAGATGGCGCCATGATTCACATGCTAGCAGAAAGAAGATATCCTCTTACAAGAGATCATATGATAAGGATGCTTGATCATGGTATGGAGGTTGAACAAGAGAATGAAGTAGCTTTGATGGTAATTAAGCTATTTATCAAGTGGACTACTTCAGAAGATGATGCATAATTACTGGTATGGTTCTTATTGTATAAATTTTTTGAATAATTAGTACTTTATTCAAAGTACTGCCAGACAAATAGTACTTTCTTAAAGTACTGCTTGCTGCATAAAACCAGTAAAAGTCTTTTGATTAAGTTTAAATTTAAAAAATAAATAAATAAATAAAAACTTTTAAAGCATAAGATAACAACAACAAAATGTTTTGAGAGAAACACATGGAGTTAGTACTTGTACACACAGCAAATGGTAATCAACTCACCATGTTTAACAGACAAGAAAGAGTTTGACTCATCATGAGGGTACGGCTCTGATGTGATTATCAAATCCGTTTTTAGTTGACAATTTACTAAAAATTGTATGGTTTTCAACTCACCATATCTGTTATAGTGAAGAGTTGGCTAGCCCACAAGAAAATGGCTTGTGGTAAAGGCTGTGGAAAATCCATTTGTATGGTAATTAGTTCACCATGGTGGTGTTTGTACTAAAAGAACTAACTAGTCCAAAAGCAAACGGCTTTTGGTAAAGACTAAACAAATCCGTTGATAGCTGATGATTTGCTAAAAATCATATGGTTATCAATGTACCATGGTTTTTGTGCTTAAACCTAAACATTGGCTACTCCAGAGTTAATGGCTTTGGTGAAGAGACATCTAAATCCATTAAAATTTTCAATGATTCACCTATCACAGGAGTTAATACACCTGGAAGTGATGAGAATAGCATAAAACTCTATGATTTGATGTACATTTGCCATATGTTGCTGAGTTGATGAAAAGATTAGTTGCTGTGAAAAGACCTGTTGCTGATAAAAAGTACTTTGATACACAAGTCAGAAAGAAGATAAAGATTCAATCTTTTCTTGAAGATAAACATATTGAAGTTAAAGAATAACAAAGGAACTTGAAATCAAGGAAGTGGAATTCAAGTTAGGGGAGGATTGTTGGGATATGAAGATCAAAGTACTGCTTGTGTCGAAGTACTGCTTATGTTGAAAAGTCAAAGTACTGTTCGTGCATGAAGAAAGTTAAAGTACTTCTATGATAAAGGACTGTTATGCAATATCGTGAAAGGATTGTAATGCAAAGTTATTAGAATATTATAGAATTAGTTTAGAATTAGTTTACTTGTTAAACAAGGATTGTAAACCGACTTAAGGTTTTCCTTATGTTTATGAAAGGAGCCTTAGGCTGGTATTAGAATATAAAAAAAAATAATTAGAGAATACGATATCTAGTTGCAAGTAAAGTTATTAGGGATTGTTAGTGAACCTGTATTGTAAACCAGGTTCAAAGTTTGGTTTTAATATAATTATCAAAGTTCTTCTTGCTTTGTTGAAGTAGATTCTGCATACTTAACAAGGTTACATTAGTGTTTCAATATTAATAGTTTTGGATTTGTTCAAGATTGTTAAACCTATTACAAGCTACATAGTTAGTTTGATCAGAGTATATCGATCCAACATTGAGTGGCTAGGAAGGTTGGTGCAGTGCGTCACTGGGTCCATGACGTCTTGTCTTCAATACCAGTGTTACCTTGGAAACAACTAGTAGCATATGAATTGAACCCGGTTTCTGCCCTAAGGTTGAGTAAATGGAGGGCTATTTCTTCTCACCCTTTCTCATTTCATTTCTTTTTAATTCTTCAACCCCTTTAGTGCTTACCGAGACTTCATCACTAGAACCTTGTTGGGTTTGTTCCAGTCCTAGCTAGCTCTATCTCAGTCGGCACTCTTCCCTTTCTCACTTTTCTCCTTTTTTAATCATTCCTAAGGACTTCTATTCTATCTAGAGAATTGTCTCTGGGAAGATCCTTCCGGTTCTGGTGGATCATAGGAACTCATACCTAACCTTAACCATCCTTATAACTCCGTGCATAAAGGTAAATGGCCGGTCTTAGATATTTTTCCACAAACGCCTTTTTCTCCCCCTCAATATGTGCATCGATATTTGAAAGAGTTTAGCACATATGTGGGAGCCTATTATCGATTCCAAAAGATCATGTTTGATTATCAGATTTCATATTTAAATTACATTCTCTCCCCCGATCAAAAATTTCAAACCTTTTGAGATTTTGGATCTCAACTGATTTAAATAAATTGGAAAACGTTTGGGAGAGAAATGCGGTAAGTTTTAATATTTTCTAATAAAAAGAACCTTTTTCTACTCCCCCTCAATCTGTGAGGGAGGTTGTTATGTGTCAGAATTGATGAGTTTACAAAAGATTTGAAGTTTTAACGAAAAACTCTTTGAAATATTCTCATACTGACACATAACCATCACAAAATGTATTATTGCTTATTATGTACAAAGTGGAGAGTTTTGATGATACATAAAATTTTGAGAAATCACTTGAGAGTTTTGATGATACATAAAATTTTGAGATATCACTCTCCCCCTCAATCAATGACGGATGTTAAATTGAAATAATTGATGTCATTAATTGAGTGAAAAATTTTATCAAAATGTGGATTCAGTTTGATTTTCAACCAAAATTTCATGGTACCACCAAGTTTTGCACAAATACTTTCCGGAAAAATCATAGAAGGGAACGTATTGGCGATAAAAAGAAGACTTCTCTTCTTACACAAGAAATGATGCACTGAATCGTACATCAGATCGAGGGTGCATGAATGTAAAGTAATTCACGCTCGGATGAAGGGCACCCTTTGCTAAGAACAACCGTCTTTTTGGCGACGTGTTTTCCTCATTTTGAAAAATGGGTTGCTATCTGAAGTAATAGCAAGCCATAATTTTGACGTCCGGGTTACAGCCTGAAATGACTGCAAGCCATAATTTTAAGAATGTTTTGAGAAACGACATGTTTTAGAAAAAAACATTATTTGAAATATAAAAGAAAAACTCTTGCTCAAGCATATGTATGTTTCCGTGTCATTATTGAATGACATTTCTAGAAACGTCATAATATTGATTACACAAGAGACATGTCGTGGGAGGAATACTTTGTAATTTTTGTTGATTTTCAGATTTTTATGGTTTTTATAGGTTTCGCTTTTCTTTTTGTTTTAAACTATGTACAAAGGATATGTGGAAGCAATCCTACACTCCGTATATAGACACTTAAAAGTATCAGGCGTGAGGCACTTTATCCCAATTATTCAGGGTTATATATGATGTAAGGACAGAGTTTATAATGTACTAAAGTTACATCACTGATCAGTGCTAAACTGTCAGATTATTATTAACCAAGGTCAATAAGTCAAAGATAGTTTAGACTAATGCTTCCGTGGAATACAGTGTTTCCCCGGGTCGTTATTTCCCAACGAGGCGTGAAATAAATTGAATCCAAGCCAAACTGAGGATAAGGAACCAGGGAACAAAGGCCAAATTTCACCATCCTAAGACCTCCCATGAGGTTCTAAAACCACTGCAATCCAAAATCAACCCTGCTTCATTGCTTCTTGATCTTCACCATTAAATTTTTTATTTTTCACTATTTTTTTTGTGATTTTTGGTATTTTAATTTAAACTGAAGGAAAATGATTAAAAACTCTTAAAAACTTTTAATAAAGCTTAAATAAACTTAAATGAACATGTTTTAACTATAATTAACAAGATTCAATTGAAATTGTCAAATTCAATTAAAAATGTAAATTATGAGTTTAATGAACAACACTGGAATTTAAAATGATAACAAGCTTTTATTACACTAGTAAACTGAATACAAGCTAACATTAACAACTGAAAAGTAAAATTACACTAATTTAAACTAACCTAATCTAATTTTTAACTACTCTAATCTAATACGGTTCTCTTCTGCCTCTTGCTCCTTATATAGCATCCCAAAAGGTTCTTGTGGGTCCCACAGAGCTTTCCCAGCACCATTAGATCATTGAAATCAATCCTGGCCGTTTAACCATTTTGGCGGGAAAATCAATTAAATACCAATTGGGGACTGTGAGGGTGTTTAATGGTGATTGGTTGGTTATATAGGTTAAGGGAACATGTAGGTGAGGCTAGGGGGTGGTGGATGTAAGTTGGTGTCAGGTTGCAGGGTAATAGGGGGAGGCAGAGGTGTAGGGATGATATGTGTTGTCTCCTGGGTTAAACCAAAGATGTGGGTTTTGTTGTGGGGATGACAGAGAAGGGGTGAGGTGGAGTAGGAGATGGTGGATGGAAGCTGGAGGTGGAATTGTGGTGTAGCAGGAGGTGGAGATGGGATGTTGGGGAAGAAGGTGTTGACCAGGTCAACCCCCGTTTTATTTAAATATGGGAAATGGGCTATAGGAAAAGCAAGCCTGGGTTTATTATTTGGATTTGGGTAAATGGCTGGACCAGGGAAATGGTTTGGGTGGGTTTTATTTGGTATTGGATTTATTAAAGGTAAGGTTTGGCTTGTTTTTAAAATTAGCCCAAGGACCTATTATGTAAAATCTGATTTTCCAGGGACTAAACCTGTAATTATTCCAAAGATTATTAAAAGGGACTTTCTTGCCATATAGGAATATTACAAGGACCTTAATTAATATTTTTCAAAATAAAAACAACCGGGGACCATTTTTGCCAAATTTATAAAGTTCGAGGGTAAAAAGTGTAATTTTCCAAAAGTTATCAAAAAGGACTTGTTTTGTCAAGATAAATAGTACAAGGGCCTTAAATGTAAGTTTTTCCAAATTAAAATGCCCAGGGACTGTTTTTGCCATTTTTGAAACTTCAGGGACCAAAACTGTAATTTCCTCAAACTTTTTATCCAAAGGTCAAATTTGATAACTTGTGAATTCCCAAGGATCATTTTGACTTTTTCTTCCAAATTAACTTTCCAGGGACTAGAATTGTCAAGTTTGAAACTTGAGGGACCTGTTTTGCCATTTTGTGCAATTTTGGACTTTCAAGGGTAAAATTTGTTATTTCATGATTCCTGGGGGACTTTTGTTGACTTTTCTTCAAAATAACTTTCCAGGGACCATTTCTGACATTTCTTGAAAGTTCAGGGACTGATTCTGCCAATTGTGCAAACTTTGCACGTTTTTCATCTGTTTTCAATCCTTTTGCACCTGAAACATATAAAAACACAATCCAAAGATATTTGTAGTATTATGTAGTGTTTCTGTGTGTTTTTAACTGTTTTCGTATTTTAAACAAGACAAAAATGATGAGTTTTTATGAACTCATCAATCCCCCACACTAAACTATTGCTAGTCCCTAGCAATCTATAATCCAATAACAACCCGTTTTCAAAATTTAATGGTTTTAATGTCTTTTTACCAAAAGCCATTACTTCTGGAGTAGCCAGGTGTAAGAACTGTGGCACACCTGATAACCGTGTGATTTTGAGCAAACCACCAGCTGTCAACGGATTTGATTAGTCTTTACCAAAAGCCGTTTGCTTCTGGACTAGCCAACTCTTGATGGAATAGTCAACATCTTGGTGAGCTGATTACCAATTATGGTTTTTCACTGCCTTTACCACAAGCCATAATCTTGCGGGCTAGCCAACTCATTTGCTTTATGGGATATGGGGAGTTGAGGAACCATACAATTTTTGGCAAATTGCAAGCCATAAACGGATTTGAGTTATCTTTACCAAGAGCCGTTTGCTCCTGGATTAGCCAGTCCTTATGTGGATTAGACATGGTGGACTAATAACCATTTGTTGCGTTAATGTCAAGTACTTCATTAAGTGAAAATTTTGAAATTTTTTTTTAAATTTTTGGCAAAAACGGGGGTACTAGATGTATAATGTAATTAAATTCGCTAGAATTTCCCCCCCCCCTACACTTAGAAATGAATATTGTCCTCAATATTCAAAGTCCCGGCTATTATGCCGCTTCTTTGAACGTAGAAAGGCAATATTACAAGCTAAATGTAGGAACAACTTTTATTTTATTTTTGTATTTTTCATTTTTATTTTATGTACTTTATTTACAGTAGGGAAACTCCCTTACACTTGGGTGGTAGAACAGAGAAAGAAGTCAGAAAAACATGGGTAGGACCCATGTTTTGCTAAAATTTTTATTTACCGAGTCACTAGCTTGACTCGACCCCGTATTCACTGGTTCATGGGGAAGTAAGTGGATTAAACAAACAATCTCCATCGGACTTTCATTCAAAATGTTTGGATAACATTGAAGTACGTGAAAGTTCCACACCGATGAGATAAGTACCCGGCTTACATGAAAATACCGGGGTCAAAGATAGTATCCTCACTCCTGAAGGAGTGACGGATAAGTGGAGAAGTCACTGGGTACGTGAAGAAAGATAAGAAAATCATGATAATTAACTTATAAAAAGGAGACTTCATAAGTTTCATATTATGAATTTCAGCATTGAAGCTCCTAATGTAAGAAAACTTCTCCATGGTAGTTTTCTCACAAAGTAATATACCGGGTGTTAAGATTTTATCCTCGGGGAGGAAATCAACCACGGTATCATCAAAGGAACATGAATCAATCTTAGGTAACAAATGATGTAGATCATTATATTCAAATACCTCATTGATTGGATTTTCATTTCCATTGATGTGAGTGAGTTCACTGGTGAACTCCTCATGAAGAGAATCATTCACAAGATGTATATCTGTGAATCCTTGTTCATTTGTTTTGCATGTTTTGGGAACAAGGTGATTAATATTCTCTTTTGGATTGCTGGGATGAGAATTGAGTGTTGGATGACGATATAAGAGATTTTCGATTTCTTCCAGATTAGCTAGGAAATCAAAGAGATCATTGTTACTTCCTGGTAGAAGTGGATCAATGTGAGTGAGTTCATCAATGAACTCCTCAAGAAGAGGATCAACATGTGAAAGTGATGCCTCAACATACTCCATGTTTCCATTAGATATACAATTATTGCTAGAATCTGAGAGAATCTCAAGATGATCTTTTGAACACTCAAGAGGGGAAGGTAAATCACACACATGATTAGGAATTCCCTGTGACTCTCTTGGGATTTGGACAAGGTTCTCAACACTGGACTTTATTAATTCATCCGATTCCTTTGCAGGAATTGTGTTAAGATGCTCGTCCTCCATATTTAGAGAGTGAATGGGATCCTTAGGTGTGATAGCAGTAGGAAGAGGGAGTTGAGGAGAGCTAGCATGCATGGATTTTTCCATTTGTTTTTCTGCTAGGGATTCCTCCGTACTCTTATCTCCCTGTATAACCATGGATGGAATTTTAATTGATGAACGTGATGAAGGTTTATAAAATTGAAGAATATCAATGGTTTCCTCATCATCAGTAGCATCATCATCAAGAAAAGCAGCTTTAGAAAATATGGTACGTGTTTTAGCTGTTCTTTCTTGGATGAGTAATTCTTCCATGGTTTTATCGTTTCTAGCAGCTCGTTCTTCAATAGAATTCTCATGAGATACAGAAGAAGAGCTTGGTGCATTTAGAAACGATGGCTTAGTCAACTCCTCCTTAATTTCTTTCAAAGACTCTAGAGCCTTCAGAAAAATATCTTCATTTGTTTGAGGAGTTACTTGGTGTATTTGGTAATGTGGAGGTTGGTAATAGGACGAATAGTCATTATTATAACAAGGAAATGAATTCCCTGTTTGACATTCGGAGCTGAAGTGTGAACCTCCACAGTACTCACAACAGTTGAACTGATGTGGCTGTGAGTCGTATGTGTTGTAGTCATAATTGTTATCAGGAACCTGCTCATAGACAAGCGTGTTTCCCGATTGACAATCAGAACTGTAGTGTGAACCACCACAGTACTCACAACAGTAGAACTGCTGAGTCACATGGTGTGGAAGCTGATGGAATGAATCAGTCGTGTCATGGTAGGAATAGGGATTCTGGTTATAAACAGACCCGTTTCCTGACTCTATCATGCCACAACTGGGGCAATTACCACCATTATAAGGACTACCACACCATTGACAGACAAGAGGGTGAGAATAAGACATAGAAAGAATCAAAGGGTTTTGGAGGGTAAGAAATGAAGAATCAAAAAGGTAAGAGGGTAAAGATGGATATTTTTTTGGTTTTTTTTTGTGTTTGTTGAAAACTTAAAAAATATTTTTGGAATCGATTCGTTAACCGAAATCGTTCCTTTAAAATCACTCGCAGGCTAGCGGGAGGAAATAAATGGATTCCTCTTCAGTTCGCAATTTAATGTCAGAACTTACCTTATACCAGCTGTTTCAGGTTGTGATTTTAAAGAAAACGAAGTAATTTAACTTCACGATTTATTTTGTTGTTATTTAATTTTTTTTGGTGTTTTTAACACTTTAGGAAAAGTGTTAGTGAACTTTTCAGTTATGATATTTATTTTTACAAAAATTTACAGACTGATGATATTTGTACAGTGAGTTGATATTCAGAACCACGTATGCTTCCAAATTCGTTGTACGCAGCACACCTCCCCGGCAGCGGCGCCAAAATTTGATCAGTGCTAAACTGTCAGATTATTATTAACCAAGGTCAATAAGTCAAAGATAGTTTAGACTAATGCTTCCGTGGAATACAGTGTTTCCCCGGGTCGTTATTTCCCAACGAGGCGTGAAATAAATTGAATCCAAGCCAAACTGAGGATAAGGAACCAGGGAACAAAGGCCAAATTTCACCATCCTAAAACCTCCCATGAGGTTCTAAAACCACTGCAATCCAAAATCAACCCTGCTTCATTGCTTCTTGATCTTCACCATTAAATTTTTTATTTTTCACTATTTTTTTTGTGATTTTTGGTATTTTAATTTAAACTGAAGGAAAATGATTAAAAACTCTTAAAAACTTTTAATAAAGCTTAAATAAACTTAAATGAACATGTTTTAACTATAATTAACAAGATTCAATTGAAATTGTCAAATTCAATTAAAAATGTAAATTATGAGTTTAATGAACAACACTGGAATTTAAAATGATAACAAGCTTTTATTACACTAGTAAACTGAATACAAGCTAACATTAACAACTGAAAAGTAAAATTACACTAATTTAAACTAACCTAATCTAATTTTTAACTACTCTAATCTAATACGGTTCTCTTCTGCCTCTTGCTCCTTATATAGCATCCCAAAAGGTTCTTGTGGGTCCCACAGAGCTTTCCCAGCACCATTAGATCATTGAAATCAATCCTGGCCGTTTAACCATTTTGGCGGGAAAATCAATTAAATACCAATTGGGGACTGTGAGGGTGTTTAATGGTGATTGGTTGGTTATAGAGGTTAAGGGAACATGTAGGTAAGGCTAGGGGGTGGTGGATGTAAGTTGGTGTCAGGTTGCAGGGTAATAGGGGGAGGCAGAGGTGTAGGGATGATATGTGTTGTCTCCTGGGTTAAACCAAAGATGTGGGTTTTGTTGTGGGGATGACAGAGAAGGGGTGAGGTGGAGTAGGAGATGGTGGATGGAAGCTGGAGGTGGAGTTGTGGTGTAGCAGGAGGTGGAGATGGGATGTTGGGGAAGAAGGTGTTGACCAGGTCAACCCCCGTTTTATTTAAATATGGGAAATGGGCTATAGGAAAAGCAGGCCTGGGTTTATTATTTGGATTTGGGTAAATAGCTGGACCAGGGAAATGGTTTGGGTGGGTTTTATTTGGTATTGGATTTATTAAAGGTAAGGTTTGGTTTGTTTTTAAAATTAGCCCAAGGACCTATTATGTAAAATCTGATTTTCCAGGGACTAAACCTGTAATTATTCCAAAGATTATTAAAAGGGACTTTCTTGCCATATAGGAATATTACAAGGACCTTAATTAATATTTTTCAAAATAAAAACAACCGGGGACCATTTTTGCCAAATTTATAAAGTTCGAGGGTAAAAAGTGTAATTTTCCAAAAGTTATCAAAAAGGACTTGTTTTGTCAAGATAAATAGTACAAGGGCCTTAAATGTAAGTTTTTCCAAATTAAAATGCCCAGGGACTGTTTTTGCCATTTTTGAAACTTCAGGGACCAAAACTGTAATTTCCTCAAACTTTTTATCCAAAGGTCAAATTTGATAACTTGTGAATTCCCAAGGATCATTTCTGACTTTTTCTTCCAAATTAACTTTCTAGGGACTAGAATTGTCAAGTTTGAAACTTGAGGGACCTGTTTTGCCATTTTGTGCAATTTTGGACTTTCAAGGGTAAAATTTGTTATTTCATGATTCCTGGGGGACTTTTGTTGACTTTTCTTCAAAATAACTTTCCAGGGACCATTTCTGACATTTCTTGAAAGTTCAGGGACTGATTCTGCCAATTGTGCAAACTTTGCACGTTTTTCATCTGTTTTCAATCCTTTTGCACCTGAAACATATAAAAACACAATCCAAAGATATTTGTAGTATTATGTAGTGTTTCTGTGTGTTTTTAACTGTTTTCGTATTTTAAACAAGACAAAAATGATGAGTTTTTATGAACTCATCAATCACCACACACAAAAGACAAAACATAGTAATATCAAAGGACAATACATTGTAATGCAAGTTAAGGCTTCATTAAGTTCTTTGTAGAAGACGGTAGTCACGTTCACGAAATCTACCACCCACGTAGCATTCAAGACTGCGAAAGATTCTCCTCATCTTCAATCTCTTTCGAATACCTTGCTGAAATTTGTTATTCAACATCAGGTCATGATCTGTCCAGTGGTTGGTATACCTTCCCGATCTAGTTGAATAAACTTGATATTCTTTCACTCTAAAGTCCAAAGCCTCATCGACCATTTGCAAAGTACCATCACTGAACTTGTGCAGTTCATTGAAGCGCATGACCATAAGAATGTTGTACCGATCTCTGAACATCACTGCCATTGGAGATTCGATGACAGTAAAGTATGCAACTGGTTCCATGTTGGCAACAATCCATTGGGGCCTTGTGAGATTGAGCTGTGGTTGATAGCTTTCGATGCCAAGTTGGAATTCTTTGACACGTTTTCTTATAACAATTCCCCTGATCCAATGAAGAACAGAAAACACAAGTGTTTTATTTTCTCGTGGTGGGAGATGATGCGGTTTCCCTTGAAGATGTAGCATATACAAGTCTTCGAAGTCATTGGGGCGAAGATGCTTAAAATCGCCTTCAGATATGGTATAGTCTTTGAAATCAGCTCGGTGGAGAACAATGTTCTTCAGATAGTCATATCCGTAGATGGGATGTATCTGGACCTTGACGACACTGATGATTTGGAGTGGTGATCAAACAGATTTTCGATCACTTTTAGCTTGAAACCTTTCAACATAGAACTGTTGTTTCTTGAGCCACCAGTGAGATATCCCAAGAGAAGCAGCCACATCATAATCACACTATTCGGTAATCCACATCCCATCAGGTACAAGCTGTTCCAACCCAATATCTTGATAGTATGCAGCTTTCATCTTAGTAATGGACAGTGTTAATTTGCATTGCTTGCTGCCGAATCAAAGATAGTCGAGATCTTTATTAAAGAAGAACTCAGCCTGAATAGTGACATGACCAGGAGATCCACCCAGAGGGAGTGGATTGTTGTAGTTGACTTTCATAATCCCTTCATATACTATATCATTGAACATCTTGTTGCACTCCTCAATTTGATATTATAGATGAGTAACATTCGAATTAAACACCTTGACGATTTCGAAGGCTGGTCCTTCCAGATATTTTTGTGTCAGCTTCGATAATCCTCGCTTCTTATAGAACCACTCAATTAATGTTCCCATATCGCCAGTTTGTACCAGCAGTGAGTCTTCAGAAGGAGGAACAAAGCTGTTGGTGATGGCATTAGCCCAGTTGTTGTCGGATGTCAGGTGATCGGAGGTGGTAATAGACTAGTTTGGCTCAGGAGTGAGTGGATGTTCAGTATCAGGTTTCCACCAAGTCTCCTTCTCTTCCTTGGTCAAGTGGACAGATGGTGTGTCTGTAGAGTCACTTCTGGTAAATGATTGCCACCAATGCTCCTTCTGAGGGATATGAGTAGTGGATGCATCATCATCATCCTCATCAGAAGACACATCCGGATGAGGCACAATGGAATCTTCATTACTGACAACATCTTCATGGGATGGTGAAGCGATGAAGGTTGTACCCGTGTCAATAGCGGTCCATGCAGCATAACAGACCTGCTTGGCTTGTTTAGAAGGCGTTGACTTAGTAGATTTGTCAGGATGTTGCTTCTTAGATAATGAAGGTGGATGTGTTGGCATTGTTCATGAGTGAGGACCTCCAGGTTGTCTAGAAGTTCCCGTTGGTCCTGATGATCCAAAAGGTGGAGGTGGTGGTGGAGGATGTGGTGGTAACTCCGATGAAGGCCTTGGGTGACTCTGACGCCTCCTTTTCCTCTTCAACTCAATTTTCATGTCCTTGGCGTGCTGCTCGGCATTATCTTGTAATATAGAAGCTTCTAATGCTTCATATAATCTGACGTGTGCTTCATGCCCTTTGTGTTGATTGTTCTCGTACATGCTATGTTGCAAAATCACCTTCATGTCATCAATGGGTAAGTCTTTGAATCGTGATCTGAGAGGAGCTTCAAGAGCAATGCTGACAACTTCAGCGACTTGTTCGTTGATAGCATAAGACACTTGTTGCTCGATGTTGAGGTTTTCTAACTTGGATACCCTGGTGCTGTGGTTCTTGATAGTTTGAGGCAAGTCAAGATCCACAATTTTTCTTAACACCGATTCATGCTTAGTTAACTTCTCATTGATGGTGAGATTGTCTTGTACGATTCCAGCAGTAAGATCAAGTACATCATCCAGTCCGGGTTCCCGTTTATTTTCAGAGGTGGGTGAAGTTGAGATCTTAGTGGTTTCGGTGGATTTCTCTAGTGTGGCAGTGGTCTGAGTGGTACCAGTGGTGGTAGTTGCTGCAGTAGGAGTTGGTGTAGTCATGGTAGGAACAGGAGAAGTATCCTGCACGATAGCGACGTCTACCATTGAGACAACTTCTTCACGTTCATCGCCTGATATTTCAACTTCAGATTCATTTGGCTTGTCTACCAAGAATTGATCTCCAAATGCGTCAAGATTCTTGAAGGATGCAAGAATTCCTCTTGAGCTATCAGGTTTCACTGCGAGTTTAGGATCATTAGTCTTGAGTTTGAGATTGCCTTGTATGTTAGGATAAGTGGTGGACACAAATTCATCATGGAGAGAATCTAATGGCGTCTCAGTCACACCAGCTTCATCCTGAACGGGCTTGTCACTGGTGACATCTCTAGTCATAAAAGTAGAGTCGTCACCCTTTTGTGATGAGTTGGTATCAGTCTCAGACTCACTTGAGTTGGCTTGTTGCACAAGACTTGGTGAGTGTGACATGGTTTTGTCAGAAGAGTCTTTGATATTCGATGGTTCTGGAAAGCGTCTTTTGAGGATAAACTGTGAGGTTGTGGATTTGGAATCTGGTGATGAGATTTTTAGGAGTGTTTGTGCGGCCTGTTCTTCAGTTGCAACTTCCTTACCTCTGACCTCCACATACTGCAGCTGTTGTAATTTGCCCGAATCAGGTTCATTGATGCTTACCCCTCTGACTGGAGGTACCGGTGGCATATAAACATCTTTCAGACTTTCCTCCGTTGCCTGTTGAATCATTTCAGCTTCTTTTTGTGATATTTGTTCAATGTTAGGAGTATCTTCAGTATCACCCTCCTTTGACATGACTTTCTTTGAGCTGGGCTTCTTGCTCCCAGTGGTACGTTTAACCTCTTTGGTACTTCCTAAAGAAGCAGCAGACGTAGATACTCCTTTGCATTTCTTCGATGAAGTCTTACCAGACTTGGTGGACTGGGATTGTTCGATAGCAGATGAGTCATGACTTGCTTTCAAAAGTTTAAGATACTCATCGTAGTAAGAAGTGGTGAGTATGTCATGAGTGAGTAGTGCATCAGGGATTGCCATACCAAAGATTATTTGTGAAGTTCCTTGAGCAGTATACTTAAGATATCCAACCGTACTTTCATCAGAGGTTTGATGAAGAGCCGATCTGTCTCTAGGGTGGAAGTGAAGAGTTCGTTGGAGACTTAAGATAATCAATTTGGTGAATCGAATGCTTGGTATAAGGAGTTTGGTGGATCTCTTCTTCCCATCTTTGTGTGCCTCAACATTAGCCTTATCTTCGAGAAATGAATGGATAGAGTGAGTGAACTCTTCCTAGATTCTTTCAACAAAATTGATATATTTCCCATTGACAACACCCCAGAGAATCTGTAGTGATGGAGCTCTAAGTCTTTCGTATCCAGAGGTTTTACCAGTTAAGCACAGGTTAATAAGACTCGCGATAGCTATCCAAGGTTGGTACATATCATGAGTGATGGCGGAGGATAGTGAGGATGCATGAGTGGGATATCCCAGTTCATTAACAAAGCTCAGTATGGCAGCTGGATTAGGCGGGGTGGTGAACTTAACATTATCACTAGTCGGCATAATTTGAAGTGCACTGCCAAGAGTCTCTTTATTGATGTTCACCCAGTGTTCATCAAGTTGACATTTGTACGTGTCAGCAACTAGAGCTGGCAAATTTGGTACCTGTTAAGACCTGTTAAGGGAAAAAATGTACTATGCAATTTTTTTATTTTTAAAAATAATTGTTTTTAGTATTCTAAGGTTCAATATTTAACTTTTTTGATACATAAAACGTATATCTGTCATACTCAAACCACCAAAACCAAGTGTTAAACGAGTCATTTTCATGTTTGAAACTTATGTTATTCGCACGCTCAGAACCTGTTAAGACCTGTTAAGACACGATTTGCCAGCTCTATCAGCAACCCTGTCGTAGCTAATGGTGTTCCAGAACTGTTGGATATAAAAAGATGGAATGGTTGCAGACGCAGTGAAAGCTCTGAAGAATGTTGTGTGCTTAAGTACATCCAGAGCAATTAAAAATGTTGTGTGCGAATAGGTGGAGCTGATGATCTTTCAACATTTGAGTCTGCCATTATATCTGCAAGTTCCAGATATCACAACAGAAAGGGCAAACGGAAATGAACTTGTCAGTTAAGAGTCAACCCCTGATATCACTACACTTAGATGAAATCAGAAGAAACACTTGAGGACTGTGTTAAATGGATACAAGATAATTAACACATATGAGCACCCTTTATTAACAACGCCAACGAACAGACTAGACAATTGGAGACCAATTTAAACACAACAAGCATAAGGCATGAGGCATTCAGTTATCATAACATAACTAAGCCAAGAGAAGCAGGCAGATACCACCAAAAGCTAATCAGGATACTAGATACCACATGTGGTAAACCTTAGTTGACCCTACTAGTAACTCACAGATAATCATTGATAGAGAGTGGCAAACATGAGCTAACATACTGGTACAACTCAGACCAAAACACAAAACTGTACAGAAAGACTTAATTGCTAATCCTGGTGCAGAGCAACTCGCTAACAGAATTACTCACAAACAAGATAACCGCTAAGATAGTTAATCGCTATCAGCGATAGACGCTAAACAGAGTTAAGTGCTAATCAGAGTTAATCGCTACCAGAGTTACTCGCTAACAAGTTAACCGCTAAGATAGTTAATTGCTATCAGAGTTAAACGCTAAACAGAGTTAATCACTAACAGAGTTACTCGCTAATAAGTTAACCGCTAATATAGATAATCGCTATCAAAGTTAACCGCTAAGATAATTAATCGCTATCAAAATTAAACGCTAACAGGGTTAAACGCTAGCCGAGTTAATCGCTAACAGTGATAAACGCTTAACAGATTTAATCGCTAACAAAGTTTCTCTCTACCAAAGTTAACCGCTAAGATTATTTAACCGCTATTGGAGTTAAACGCTAATCAGAGTTAATCGCTACCAAGAAGCACAGAGGTAAATGCTATCAGGAACACACTGTAATCGCTATCAAGAACATCACATACCTAGCGGCCACTCAAGCGACAATCATAGAGCTGAACATGCAACGAAATTGTAACCAAGAATGATATACAAACAATCCAGAGCATTAATCCAATACATGATCTATAACCATTACACAACATGCCATTGAATCATCATATCGTATAACCCACTTAATCGCATACAATAAAGCTTTAAATCAAACTCACATTAATCGCAATCAGGTGCATTCAAACACAACCCAAACAACATCAAACTAACCAATTCTGTGACATAATGGAAGAAGCCCGACACCTATATCAAAACCATTTAAAGTTATTATGTTAAACTCACAACTAGGAAATAAGAATGTAATCACTGTTATAGCAACAAGACAAACGTAGAAATGATAAATGGATTTGATAAAAGAAGGGGGCAACATTAGCGATTAGGTCAAGAAGTATGAGAATGGTGATGATATTTTTGGAAAAAAAAATGGGAAGTAATCACTATAATGAGTATATATATGTCTAAGACTAACAATCCCGTAATGACAGAACAGGCCCTTGTACCTAATAAGCCCTAAGCTGATTTATCCAAAACAACAGACACATACCTTAGAACATAACAAGATACTGATCACATAGCAAATACAATGCACACACACTGGGACAATCAACCAGGAAATAATATGGACCAGACACGCCTAAGAAAGCAGCAATACAATAGTAGCAACATATTCCATGAGATAAGTACCATAAATTGCATTAACTGTGCATGAGTGTTTGACCCTTATTTTATAGAGAGAGAAAAACAACAAAAAAAAAGAAAAAAATGGTAGATATTATATTGTAGAAAGTATATACAGGGATACGGAGAGAATAAACACCGGCGTCCATTCTATCAGTGACAATTGAAGACTGAGTCCTGAGTAGAAATAAACAGGAGTCTAGAAGAGCATACATCACTGGTGAGTGATCTGATCTCCTTCCTTAGGAGATTTCAGTGCCTTTGGTCGCCACATTTGGGTTTTCTTAAAACTATCATTCAAACCGTTGGGGAATTCCAAGTCATTCATGTTAATTGATACAGGCTTACACACATATGACCATTTGTTACCATCCATCATGAATATCCTTCCCATTGGTACCCACTTACAAGAGGATCTAAACCTATATGGTATTTCATGCACTGTGACATTCTTATGGTGATTGGTTCTGTTTTCTGCCCTCCATTGTCTATGTCTTAAAGGCATTACAAGTTTGTAACCATTTCTGATCCTAGTAGACTGGGAATTACCAACATATGAAATGACAATTTTACCATTTGGTTTACGAGCAAGAGACTTAACTTGAGTGTTGACCAACTGATCATTAGATTTAAGTTGTGAAGAGACTGGTTTAATCAAAGCACGTTTCTCATCAACTTGGGAGACAAACCGAGCTTTTGAGGATTTTGGTCGTTCAAAAATAAATGCATTCGGTTGTCTAACGACAAATTGGTTTCTAATTGATTTTAAAACTGGTTTTCCCAAGATTGATGGTTTTGTAAACTTAGAGTTCGTACAATTCCCGGTTGCATTACTTAGCACATTCTTTAACCCTGCAATTGTGGAACTCTTTTCCTGAAGTTGAGTAATGAGATCATTCTTTTTAGCTAACAAAGAGGTTGTCTGTTCAACAAACTTAGCTTTTATTTCTTTGATTGAGTCACACAGTTCCTTACATTGTACTTTCAAAGTCTCATTCTCCTTAATTAATTTAGCCATTTTGCATTCAATTTCATTAATGTCATGTTTAACTTTAGCTTCATTACTTTTCTCAAACATATTAATTCGAGCTTTCAAGTTGTTGATCATTAAGTCCTTGGCTTGTAGCTGGGTTTTCAAATCTCTTAGCACAAAATATTCACGAAGTTCAGGTAATTCCGGATTCATACATGGTTTGCAAATTTGAAGACTTTCTTCCTTTTGTTGTATTGATATTTCAAGTGAAATACAATGTTTTTCAAGTTTTGAAAATCTGTTTAAAAGTTGATTAAAAACTTCTTTTTCAACCATGTCCATGTCCTTTGTTTTAAAAAACTCAGCCTTAAGCAGAGAACTTGAAGCATCATTATGTTCAGCATCCAGATCACTTTCTCCCCCTTTATGACACATATTTATTGAATAAGAGACGATAATATTGTCAATCTTTTCCAACAGATTTGTGTCATAAATAGGTTTAATTTGATCAGTATGCTGATGTTCATTAGAGAGCATATTATGGTGATCAATAAAGGGTACCTCATCACCTGAACCAAGTTCAATAACCAGTCTAACCTCTGCATCAATATCATGTGTAGCACAGGTCACTAAATTTCCAGTAGTGTCAATCTTATCAGTTTCAGATTCCTTGCATTCAGTGATGATTGACCCAACATCCGATGCTTTACCCAAATAAGCAATACCATCACCATCGCTTGATTGTACCCGATATGCCTTGACCTTGTCTTCATACTTAAGTTTGTGCTTTGCCCTTTCCTCAATGTACCCCTTAACCTTATCCATGTGTTGGAGTAATATGTCTCTAAATGTGTAAACATCAATTTCCGTGTGGTCAGCAAAACACTGCATTGTCGTCTGACTCTCATAGTCATATACCATAGTCGATTTCGAATCGATGAACCCCTGCAGTTGTTTATTGAGCACACAAAGGGCAGCCATGGATCCACTAGTGGAAGATTCTCCTTGGTCCAGTTGTTGTCGTAATTGATCTAAAATAAGAATCATTGTGTCTATGAAAGTCTGAACATCTTGACCGAAGAGACTTGCAAATGCACGTTCGAATCCTATCTTGAATCCAGCTCCCTCTAAAAGTACCGAGAGGTGTGAATGAAGTTGTCGAAAGCATTCTATGTAGCATTCCTTTGCATCATCAAGTAATTTACTTGGCTGATGAGTCACATTCTCTTGAGGATCCGAGCACGAAGGTTCTATTGCAGCATTATCAGGCATAAGTACATTAATTTGTTGTGAAGAATTGGAAGTCATATGTTCGTCAATCATGTCGTATAATTTGAGTATTTCAGGTATCACTGAATCTGAAGAAATTGACATGATGTGGATGTGTACGGGAGAGGAAACCGTGAGGTGTAGTGTGCAAATTAGACTTAGAGAGATATCATGGATGAATCACAATTTGTACTTCGTGTGAGGTCACGAGAAGTCAATTGACAATATATCCGCTCGTAATAAGTCAAGTCATAAGTATAAACTCACAACGTCAAATCACAATTAGATTAATCGACACGACTAATGTTACAACCATACACCAAGTATAATTGATTAACCAATCACTAGAGTCTCCCTACTCAGTTAATCGCAAACCACCACCAAAAATTTGAAGCTAATCGCTAAAAATAGAAGTTAATTGCTATTAGGAGATAATCTCTGTTTGGAGTTAATCGCTAGAGTTAGCAAAACTCTAAAGTGAGGTAATCGCTAATCTAGGCAAACCGCAGAATTAGGTAATCGCTACCCTTGGAAAACCGCTGGATGAGGTTAAACGCTAGTTAGAATTGAGTTAACCGCAGGAACTAACCGCTAACACTAATCGCTAACACTAATCACTAACACAAACCGCTAGATTTAACCGCTAACCACTATAGTCCAAACCCGTCGCTATCTAGCGTTTTGTCCGTATATCCCAACGAGGTAATCGCTAACGAGCTAAACGTTAAATTACTGAGCTAACCGCTACTAAGAAAATCACAACAGGAGAGGTAACCGCTACCAAGAAATCGACCCAAAATCAATCACAACTTCAAACCAACGTATGATATAGCTTGTCCAACTGAAAAACTAAGTGGTTCTAACACCACTAATCACAAAAGTACACCCATAACACATCATATAACACCAAAAAGATCAAACCAAGATGTTTTCCAAGAAAAACTCTTCTAACTAACAAAAACCACACCAAAAACGATATTCCAATGCCCTAAGATGAAACCATGGCTCTTGATACCAATTGAAGGATAAACACTAAGTCACAAACATGATGCACATGGTGGTTAGGTGGCATTTGGATTAGAAGAAATAGATAAAGAATGGGAACCTTTAGAGAGAATGAGAGAAAAGGAGAATATTAGATTAGTTGAAGTGAAAGGTCCAACCCTCTCCTTTGGTGGGAGAGGGGTATTTATACTTACAAATAAAACGCCCACTCTCGGGCTGTGGATCAGGTATACAGTGGGTAAAGAGCCGTTCTTCTTCCACAATGTTACTTAAACTAATACTAACTATATAATAAACTAACTATGAGCTATCTTAATGCTATTACATCATTTAGGTGACCGAGTCTTTTATAGGAATAATTGTATTCCTAACAAGCAATGAGGGTTCAAGTTGTGTTAATCAAGAACTTGGAAAATATGATTGAGCAATTAGATAAGTTAATTCAAGAAGGTATTCCTGGTGCTATTTACCAAGTTTTACTTTAACTAACCCGCGAGATTCGGTTCAATTCGGTTCAGGCTGTCACTACTAGGAGTGTTTGGTTCTATAATCCCCTTCTGTTCCTATTTCAAATGTTTCTAATGATATACCTCTTTCTTCTTTGTCTTTTGATAAAAATATGTAGGATGAAAGGATAAATAGCAGCGAGCAAGTGGCACCTAGTTTACCTAAAGCTCCACCTGTAGTGGAACCCTACATTCCACCTAGATTGAAGAAACAAAGAGAGGAAGCTGAACATAATAAGTTTATTGAGTGTTTGAAGCAACTCAACATCTTCATCCCATTCGTCGAAGCATTGGTGCAAATGCCTACGCATGTTAAATATTATAAGGAGAGATAGGATTATTGATTATCTTCACCTAACAGTGAGAATCACCGACACATACACTCTATATCAAGTATGTCCGCTACTACGTAAAAGAAAAGTTTCCATTAACCTGATAAGTCATCGGAACAAATTCCTCTTAGCTACGAAGGCATAGTGGTGTAAGCTAATTTTCCTGTTTAATGCAAACACTAAATAATTTGTTGTGAGTTTTTTTGTAAAGAGGTCAGTCATCTATTACAAGTTTCACCTATAGACCAGTAATTGTTAATGACGCCATCAAGAATAAGTAGAAAATGCATTAGATTTTATCCTCAATCATGAAGCATCACAGTTTGATTGAAATTGTTTGAATGCTCAAAATGATTTGGGCTTAATCCTTAAATAAGACGACATTAATGGGCCAAAATACAAGATAACCGGTTATTGGGCCTTAGGTTAGTGACTGTATTCCTAAGAAAGTAAAATACATCTCTTTTGCAATCTTGGTTTGGAACATATAACAACATATTTCAGAATCTTGCATTGTTACTTTTTACATATTAAACAATAGCTTCGAGGCAAAAATGACGGGCTATGTTGCAGAGAGAAAAATATTCAGAGAAAGAAAAGGTGAAGAATTATAAACAATTGGTAGAGAACAAGGATAGCTGCGAACCGCCGCAAAATATTGTATCAATTCAGGAGCAGCAAAACTGGAAAGCTATATCAAACGTGTAAAAAAAAAAGGTTACTGGACTTTGGCAGTTGTAATTGACTAGGTCAAAGTGCAGCAACTCAAAACGACCGAAGACGCGTCATTTTCGACGTTATTTAGTATATAGAGTAATTGGTAGTGCAAAATTTAGCTTGTATTTTCACATCTTTGGTTAGGAAAATGGGATAAATGAGACTATTTATTACCAGCAATATATTTTTATGATGTGCGTGTTAGTTGCAAACAGAATTTTACGTGTGTATTTCATTTTAATCAAAATTCAAGTTGGAACTTTGTAATAAATCCTTGGAAAGTGAAAGAAAGGGAACTTTAAATTTTGGCTATTTTGGATTTTGTAAATAATTATAAGTGCTTGATATATATATATATATATATATATATATATATATATATATATATATATGGGGGCTTTATTTTCAGAACACTGTTAAGTGCGGGAACTGCGAGAACTCCAATTTTGCATTAGAAAACATGCATGTTCATATAAAACATGTATGTTTTCTTACACACACACACACACACACACACATATATATATATATATATATATATATATATATATATATATATATATATATATATATATATATATATATATATATATATATATATACACTAGCTTTCAAAGCCCGCCCGATGGGCGGGCATGTATTGTTAAAAATGTGTTAGTATACATTAATTATTTTTTTATTAGAGTAGTGGTTGGGAGACCTAAAACATGTGCCTAAATTCATGCTTAAGCCTACGTGGCATCTTTCTGATGGCTGCAGGCAGGGGACCTACTTTTCTACAAACCATTAGAATCATATCACATATGTTTAGACATGAATTTAGGCACACCACTTAGGTCTCCAAATTATTTTCCTTTTTATTAAAGGTCACAATGATCTTGTCATAGTTTCTTTCCTCCATAGTAGCGTGTTTGGTGAATAGAGCATAGGAATATCAAAAAGAAATTAGTTATTATGATTTTTTAGTTTGTTGGTAAGTGTAGAAACATATGAATTAGAAAAAGACATGCCCTAGATCCACATTTCTATATATTATCCACAGGTTTTAATGATTTATATAGAAAACTAAGAGTTCTTGCTAAAAAAATTATAAAACCTTGCAGTTAAAATTTATTCAATTAATCCACCAATACTGCAGACATTATTAAACTAAAACAAACATTTGTATCTCTTTCTACCCTCTTAATCTCTTTCGGCTTAAGTTTGGACTTCTCACCATTCAAAGACGGCACAACTTTTATAAAACTATTCATTTGTAAAATACTATCAACTCGCAACACCTTGTTTATGTTTTAATCAAATATATAAAATAGAATATACCTTGTTCCTCATCTCATAGACATAGGCTTACATGACATTCTCGATATTATACTTCATGTGCACCTGTTGTATAGGTGATCCTTGAGGAGTGACTTCTTACAACCAGAGATGATTTTCAATTGACCTCTGGTAGTAAGATATAAGGACACCGATAAAGTTCATTTACGTACGTAATTCATCTACCATCATGGATTCGTTGGAACACAACATTGAGGTAAATACAGAAAAAATGTTCTGCAAAACAAAGCATATGTAGTCACAATAATCAGTTAGTAGCATCATATTATTCGCTACTGACACATTTTTATTGCATTTTCTGCCGCCAACTTCCTGGTACTGGAATCTTTCACGTTCCTATTGCATTTTCTCCATTGTACCGAAGTTCACAACTGATTGTGTGGATACTCATGTATTGCAGACAACACAGAATGTGTGGATATATACTCATTGACGGCACAAAATATACTTGAATTCCAGAATGCAGCAGCAATCAAAGTATTTTGAGTTGCCGAGATGACACGTTCAGGGGCGGACCCAAGCATTAGCTTTGGGGTGGTGGTGCCCTCCACGACTCGCCGAAAAATTTCACATTTTAGTGTAAAGTTTTTTTTTTGGGACCTTTTTATTAAAGTGCACCCATCCAAAAAATCAAATTGCCCCTCACCTTGAAGCCAAAAATGTAAAAACCTTAGTTTTTAGTGTAGAAAATAAAATATATGACCTTTTTATTAAAGTGAATCACGAATTTTATCAAAAAAAAAAAAAAAATTGCCCCCCGCCTGGGAAAATCCTGTGTCCGCCACTGGACACGTTATTTAAGAACGAAAAGAAATAAACGGTTATCGAATCTGAGAGAAAAAAAGTTTCAAAGTGTTATCGAATCTGAGAGAAAAAAAGTTTAAAAGTGGTACACAAGAACAAAGTGTCAAAACATAGCCCGTTCGATCTTATAAACATCGTTAAAAAACTAAAGTTAACAAAAAATTAAGTTATAGGTATAACCAACACTCGAATGAATCTTTCTAGGATGTGCATACTATCTGAATTCTGAAAGAGGAACCATTCCTTCATAAGTTTACGTAAAATAAGATATAAACATATCAAATTTTTTATTGAATGCATTAAAAATGAAATTAAATTAACGTTAACGGGTCAAAAAACCCGGGTTTCTTAAACCGGGTTAACCGATTAGACCCGCCGGGTTTTGAGTAACCCGGGTCAACCCGGTTCTCGGAACCTGGCTGGGTTTCATTTTTTCAAATTTTTTTAATAAAAACCCGGGTTGACCCAGTGGTCGAACCGGTTGACCCGGCGGTCGAACCGGTTGACCCGGCGGTCGAACCGGTTGATCCGGTCAAAACAATAAAAAAATAATAAATTGAAAACCAGGTTGATCCTGTGTCCAGTGACTCGACCGGGTCGATTTTGAACCCGGTTTTCAAAACGTTTCTAAAAACAGATTATTAATTAATTAAACTAGACGAGTACCCGTGCATAGCAATGGGATTTTATAGCGACAAATAGTTTATTGATAAGAAAAATTTATAGGTTATAAACGAAAAATAATAAAAGTTTGAAGATTTGAGAATTTAACATAATGTTTTGAAACCCGGTTCGACCCGGGTGGGTCAACCGGTTGAACCGTTCCGGTCGAAAGATGGGTCGATTTAAACCGGGTCAACTTGCTAGGTTGGGTCGAAAACGGGGCAAATTAAACTGGGTCAACCCGTCCGGGTTTGAAGCATCCCGGGTCAACCCGGTTTTTATTTTAATTGGTTGTATTTAATTTGATAGATATGTTTTTAATTAGTTGTACAATGTGAATAAATCATTGTACTTTTAAGTAATGAATAATGTTTTGAAACCCGGTTCGACCCGGGTGGTTCAACCAGTTGAAACATTCCGGTCAAAAAATGGGTCGATTTAAACCAGGTCAACTTGCTAGGTTGGGTCGAAAATTGGTCAAATTAAACCGGGTCAACCCGTCGTGTTTCAAACGTCCCGGGTCAACCCGGTTTGTGTTTTAATTGGTTATATTTAATTTGGTAGATATATTTTTAGTTAGTTGTACAATGTGAATAAATCATTGTACTTTTAAGTAATGGGGTGTTTTAATAAGAGTATTAAATGCATTTCAATATTTCCTTATATACATTTTTAACATTTCAACTTTTCACTTTTATTGACTTTTTCACTTTCACCTTTGACCATTTTTCCTTTATAGATAATAAAGATGAAGCCAAAAGATTTATTATACTTTTTAAATGTAGGTTAAGTTTCTGTTTTATTATACAAAAAAACATATATTTTAACTAAACTGTTTGATATGAAATATAATCACATGTAAGTTCTTATTAGGTCACACTATTATGCAAGACCGGGGAATGCCATCTGTATACAAAAAAAGAAAATGTAATAGTTGGGTTCAATTATAGTGCCTTTTAAGCGTCAAGTTGTTCTCCTTAATGACACCAAGAGTCATGCCAACTTGTACTCCCGCCACTCCACAATATAGCAACTGGTACATATATTTTGATCCAAAGTGAACAAATAGAGTACTTAGCATGATACTCGAATGAATTTACATATTCCATTGTAAAACCTAATTACAACCCATTTACATTATGGTAGAACTGTACCCGTTCTTATATTTCAGTTTCAGACCAGTTTTTTTAGCTCAGTTCCAAAACCCACCTGAAAGACTAATATTCGGTTTTATCTCTTAGTTTCAAATTCAAGTGTCCAAAGTTCTTTGTGAAACCATGGAAAGCTGATTCACCAACTCTTCTTATAGTCTTGGAAGCTCTACAAACCAAATTCCAGTCATGAAACTCCTAGTAGTAACAACGGAATGTGAATAAAAAGTCCATTTTGAAAAACATAAGTTCATTTTAGTATGTAGTACTCACCAATTTATGCTTGTCATCGATTGCTCTAAACCCAGGGTCATATTGAAAGCTTCATTTTCATGAGATATATTCAACTTGTTTATCACATGTTTACCCATAATGCATGTTTGAAGCACCATAAGACACAAATGTTAATAAAATGTGAGTAATGCTAACATTTATTTAACCAAGCTTAACTATAAAAGCAATGTACATCTGCAGTAAAACAGCCAAAATAAGATGACTTTATGTTACTTCCAAGGTGGAAAAAGGTGCAAGTCGAGCATGTTGAGTAACAGGTCAGGATATATAACTTCAATATGGGCCATCTTGGATATTTATTCCGACCCGCCTGCAGTTCTCTAATCAGTTTGATATATAAACAACAAATACGCTAAATATAATCACTTAGTACCATCTTATTTGATTGAAAATTTTGTGAGTTCTTTTTTATTTAAACACTCCTAAAATTACCAGCTTGGTTATACCTTACAAAAAAACCACCAGCTTCAACATGGGTTTTAAAAAGAACATTTTAACACTCCCATTATATGTCTCTCCTTAAAAGTCAAAATCCAAACAATTAAATCAAAATCAAGGACTCCGATTAAAGAAATGGAAAAAGTATCTGACTCATAACGATATGATCATGAAAGTCGGAAACCGCGAACTTAAACCCTTATTCATGAGTTGCACTAACAAATAAGAAATAATAATATGTTTATGTAGCAAGACTTGTCAAAAGCATTATTGGCTTCATTAGCTCAAACAGCAAAGGTTGAATCCAGCAAGTCCCACATATGATTAGTTTTCAATAAAAGGTATTCAGTAAAATGCAAAAGCCACAACAATAAAAGGCAGTCTCATGCTGTTCAAAACAAATAAAATAAAAGGTAGTCTCATAGCCTATAAGAGCTAGCATTAAGTCACAAAATTACGATGATCAAAATCATACCTAAAGCTCAAGCTTAGCAGCAGACTCATATATACTTTGTCCATGTGGCCAGTTCAGAAACAATTGCATCATTGATGGGCTAATCACAAGTTACAAAATAATGGGTAAATTAAGATAGCCACTCAACTAATGGGGTTAAATTTTATTGTGTAACTTTAAAACACAATTTAGGCTAAGTACTTTAAGAGTTTAAGTCTATAAGAAGACTCGTATGACCAATATTTGAATAAAACTACGAAATACTTAACTTGCATCGAAATACTTTTTTTGCAATACAAATTGAAAGGAAGCCTTAAAACATCCCCTCTAACAGAGAGAAAGAAAGTTCAGCAAGGGAGACTTGCGTGTAAGGCCCTATAAATAAACGTTTGCAACTTGTGATTTACCTCAAAACATCATGTCTAAACTTGGTGATTTCTCGAATCATCTGCCAGAATTTAGGATTTAAGGCATTTTTTTTGCAAACAAACTTGATAAACCGTTTCTACTACCCCATTCACACCCATTGCCTTCATCTTAGCTTACTTAGAAATTAGAATGACATATCAGAATGCTCAATATCAACTCCAAGTGTCTCAAACAGCTCCATCATGTTGGCATATGTAACCTGCACGTGTATAAATTTGTAAAAGTTATCTATATGAACATACCATATGTGATTGTAATGCATGGATAAAAATGATAGGGGTGGCATTACATACCCGATTAAAAGCCATGAAACCTAAGTCCAAGTCAACACGATCGTCCATGGTGACGGTCTTAGCATGACCACCAAGATAGTTTTATTTGTACCAATATTGTCTATGGTCAACAATTTTGGAATTTCCGAGTATCTACAGCCTCATATTCTTTTATAGATATGTCATCCAAAACACCATTTCTGTAAGCCACCTCTAGAACAGACATGGTAGACCGTTCCTAAACGCCCTCATTTTTTGTCAAACCCTTTTCTGTTTCCTTGTTTTATACTACATCAGTTTTGCCTACAACTTGAGGCTCTCCACTCGACGATTCACCAACCAATTATTTAGAGTCTTGCACCCCAATTTCATTTTCCACCTTTTCAGCATCTAGTGTTATATCTTCAGTTAAATGGTTCTCCATTAGGATTATTAGATCTGCACCATTCACATTGATTAAAAATCAGCCATTAAGAGCCCGCCATATCAGGTAGAATGACCATTAATAAATGAAGTGATTTCCCAGGTGCACATTGAGCTAATTCTGCAGAACATTGACGGTCAATTAATGAGGGTACAAATATCAAGTCTCAAGAAATTATGAAATAAGTAGTATTTAGAGGTAATAATAAAACATGATATTAGGGGGTGTTTGGCTAAGATTATTTCAGTATTTATTAGTCGCTTATTTTGTTATCAAAATACGATAAGCTTATCAATGCATTGCCTAAAAAAATGCATATTAGCTTTTTAAAGGGTTAAAAGGTGATTTTTTGCAGCACACCGATCGAAAACAGAATAACTACTTATCCAGAAGCTTAGCCAAACGCACCCTTATTAGCTTATTACACCTTCAAAAGATACAAAGCTCATAAATTCTTCATAATAAGCTTACCTAAACATCTTCAAAAAGTCATATTCCAAAGCTGCATAGAAAACAGAATTGTCAAAACACAAATTGGTAATGAAAATACAATTTACAAAAACTTAATCATTAGTACTTTACCTATATACACACTCAGAATGGTCATTTTAATCTTATTTATCATAAGGAAGTCAAAAATTTTAAAATTGTAAAATTGTCACTTTTGACCCATTCGACCCATTCTGGGCCGTAAGTTGATAGCCTCAATTATGATGTAAAACACTGCAACTTCACAAATTGCCACTTACCTCAATTACGGATATGGTGCTCCATTATATAAGTCCACTGCACCAGAAATCTGCCAATTGGTATCTATTTACAATTCGTCATTATCAATAGAATATCTTTCTTCCTGTATCTTCTAACTGGTGGCTATGAAGGCACTTGTGATATGCCATTACATAATCAACACACACATTAATAAAAAAAAAAGTTTTGTTGCTTCACATATTTTTGTGGCCGAAAGTAGCAACAAAACTACTAATGCAGTTGTTCCTACTTTTAACGAATACGGTATGTTTACTTTCATATGATTCAGGTAATACCAACGGTAGAGAAACCTAGTGAAAAGAAAATAAAGTAAGAATATGTTCTTTATTCCTGGAAACTAAAAGTGTGGACTTACTTGCTTTTCAAGTGCAGTGACATATAAGGTAGCTTACACTTTATGTGGAAGTCGACTGCCATTGTTTTACTTGCAATATATTTTTGACCAAGCCCGTGTTGTGTTACCAAAACACAGTAGGGAAAAAAAACCTTGTATCAATGTATTCATGTATGTTGTACATGGAACATACTTTGAAGTGGTTTTCCGTCAACAAAGCCTTTTGAAGAATCTTCCATAAGCACATTAGTAGGTACAAGATCAGCTGCAGCTATCGATGTAGCTTATGATGAGCCAGAACCTTGAGAAATGGGCAAAGGGGTAGCAGGAGAATCTGAACCTTTTGGTTTTGGTGTTCTTGCTTTATTCCTTAGACCTTGACCATTTGCACTGAAACTCATATTCCTCCAAAATAAGTAATATAAAGATAAATCCAAAAACCCTCTTAAGTCTTTTTAGCCTAACATTAGCAATAACACAATACATACCACATAAATTAGTAAAAGAGAATTGAACCTGATTCTTTCAGCAATGTAAGGAACCGCATTCTGATATACAATGAAAAGGGCACGCCTTGATGATGATGGAGGAAGTCCATATGATCCCGCAACCTGAAAATTAAATATATCATACTAAATGGGTGTTTGGATTGGCTTAGTTTTCGGACCTATGGGCATACTTGAAATTAGAAAAGCTCATAAGCCCACTTTTTTGGCTTATCAGCTTATCAAATTGAGCTGATGAAGATTCTATATGTGATAACCTTAGCTTGATAACCACATAAGTTCAAAAGATAAGAGTATCATATCAAATGAACCCTATGAATAACCCCGTTAAACTACATATTGTCTCCAACCACTACGTTGAATACCCCTCAACCAAAGTTGTTCACCAATGGTCACAGCACCCTCACAAACACACATACCAATCAGAAGTTGTATTTGTTTGCCGCAAAAGGAAGTAGCTTAATGTATTTCAGCCAAGTTAGCAACCCCATTATCTGATAAAAGTTCATATTCATACCAGCAAAAAGCCGAGATCAGTGCTAAAATGGACCTATACAAAGAGAGAAGGGAAACAAAAGAGGACATGGCAAAAGAATTTGCAGCAAATTTATGCGTACGACATCCTCACTTTCATTCACGTTTTTCTTTAAGTAAGCTGATTTTGGCAATGATCTCGGCTTCTTATCAACCAGAATAATGACTGTTTTTGTCGGCAATATGATCAGGTGAAGTATGACCTTTAATGATATTATAATCTTAGTTAACTTGAATTCATGTTCATATACTGTATTTAAAAGAAGATGAATAAACAACACAAACTACAAATTGTATTTAATTTATTAGTTGTATGTTATGACTTATGAGACAAAGCATGGTTACTACTATACGGATGTATTTTATAATTTTTCATTAACAATGTATATACATAAGTTGACACAACAATATGATAAAATCAAAGCATAAATTAAACAGTATATCTGAATTACCATGATATATTGCACCACCATCTTTCGATACTTATCATGCTTATAGTCGATCATCACCATCCAACTAATACGCCAATGACCTAAAACAATAAACATCAACATTCATAACAACAGTTGGTATAGCTGCAAGCATTACAAACAATAAAATTAGTTTAAGTAAGTGAATCAACAAATACAAAAGGACGATAATATTAAGGTGAATTAACCAATTCGTGAAGGAGTTTTCTTTCTAGAGAGAGTTCTGATTTATTAGGGTTTTTATTTTGTCAAAAAATATACGTCTGCTTTTTTTGAAGAGGGATGAATGTGTATTACGTGATTATGCTAATATTAGGGTTATGGAAAAAATTATCCAATGTAAATTTCCTATATAGATTTTGGCATACATAATCTTAACAAAAGAAAAGTGGTGGTTTAGTGGTTAAGCTACAACATAACATGTGGAAGTTCATGTGTTCGAATCCCAGGTAATTGTTCGATTCTTGTTGCTACCATATTTTTTAGAAAAACGAATTTTACAAAATAATAATAAAAAATAAAAATAAAAATAAAATAAAATAAAATGCTGACATGGCGACAATGTGATGACATGGCTGATAATGAATTACTGGGCAATGAGGTGGCGTTTACGTGGTATTATCTACGTGTAACGCCTCTTGTTATATTTAATATAAAGATATATATGTTGATACAAAAGTTGGGCGTTCCTAGTTTGGGCTCCTGCTCTCGTACCAATTAACTCTTAATGCTTGAAACATGCGCTAAGAAAGTAAACAAACACCGTTAGGCTTATCGTGCAATTGTCTCCCACGATTATCCTCCGGTGTGAGAGTAAGTAATCGGTTTTAGGGTTATAATGAAGAGTTAGGGTTTGTAAATCGTACATTTAATGAGAATTATGTCATTCTATATATAGGTGCAGAATCCTCGTGGGTTTCGTGCTCCTTACTCTTCGCACACATGGTGCTTATCCGGTCCAAGGATCTTTATCCGAAAATAAAAGATCCTTATCTAGACCATAAATAGTTTGGTTGGGCTTGGGCCTGCGTGAGCCAACCCTTTGGTGGTGCGGCCCAAATCATTGTTATGATAGCCCACGCGTGGTGGGTTTGGGCCTTAGTAATGTTTATCATTTGGGCTTATAGCCCAAATATAGACTATATGTCATCATGTCCCCCCAGTCTAGTGTGCGCGGTTTGTAGCCGCGGATGCTAGACTATTGAAAGCAACGGTAAGTGTGGCGGGAAAAGTAACCGCCCAATATTAGGGACTATGTAGCTAGTCCAAAATATCCTCAAAAATGCCTAGGGAAACGGGGAGTGTATCCACGTGTATCTCGGGAAGTGGAAAAAGTGCATCTACCCTCTCGTCTTCTAGCCACACGATCATGTGAGTGGATTCCACGTGGCTGGTTTTCTAGGGTTTTTGTAACCCTATATAAACATCGCCTCCCATTTTCCTAAAGAACTCACATTAAAAACATACTTCCGCCATTTTCAAAATTCTTCAAAACTTTTTTTTTTAGAGAGCAACTGTTTTATTAGGTAACCGCGAATACGCGCTTTGGCCAGTATTATCATTCTCTAGAAATGGTTCACCAATTACACGTGTTTCCATCTGAAATGGACGAGGATGAACTGCGTCAGTTCTCCTCTGATTATTTCATCCCCTTAGATGTGCATCCGGAAGTACCGGAGGTAAACGCGTGTATCGCGGATTTCCCTGATGGAAAAATAGGATTATATATGCGCTTCTTTGAGTATGCGAACCAGCGAGTACCTATATCCTTATTCTTGAGCAATTTGCTCAACTTCTACCGCCTTCACATTTCCCAGCTGCACTGTATAGGTGCGGCGAAAATTTCAAATTTTGAGATAAACTGCCGTTTACTGGCGGTCAACCCGACCATTAACCTTTTCCATGCGTTTTACCGCACAACGTGGTCGCATGGATGGGTGTCTTTTACGAAGCGGGGTGGGCGCCTTCAGTGTTATACAGAGAAGGTGGATTCCCTTAGGGATTGGAGGGAGAAATTTTTTTGGGTAGATGATATAGTATTTCCGTCTTCGTTTGAGTTTTATACTCAAGGGACGCTGCCAAGGGATGAGCGCCCTTTACCCGGTTCGTATAGCGCGGAGGATGCGGATACGATTGATGCCAACCGCATCCCCATTAACTCCTACCCTAAGGAGTTTTTGGTTCACATGGGGCTCAGTCGCAACTATTTCCATGGTTCTGACGAGGTTCCAACATTCCTTGATGAGAACGGCCGGGGTGGGTGCTCTTCCTTTTTTACCTTCGCTTCAATAATGTAAGTACTCCTTGTCATTTCAATAACTAAGTTGGTTTTGTTGTTTGTTCATGTGTCGCGCAGAGATGGATTTATTTGCTGTGGTGAAGCTTGAGAAGCCAAAGCAAGTGACAGTTGGGGTGCGCCCTCTGAGGGACAATGAGGAGCCAATTTTGGAGGCTCCTACGGGACATAAAACGGTGTTGGCGCAAGATGGTCCTGAAGATTCACCTCCCGTTGTTGCGCTTGTGACGCCTGTGCAGAGCGTTCCTCCTACTGGGGAGCCGTCTCCCATGGTGGAGGAATTGCGTACTGAGTCCTCTGACAGCGTGGAGGTTCTGGAGCCTGAGAGTGTAGCGCAGGGTGTAAAGCGCAAGGGAGAGTCTGATGGCGCTGGTACTTCCAAGAGGAGGCGTCATCTAATCACGGATGAAGAGTCATCCGCAGCAGATGACACATCCGCTACTGGCGCGGATAAGGAGATTGCAAAGTCTTCTCCCTTTTTGTAAGTGATGATCATATCCATGTTTTTTTTTTTTTTTTTTTTTTTTTTTTGTATTACTTGTCGTAATATTCTATGACCTTCTTCTTTCGCTTTGTAGTGACCATGCTGCAGAGGCTGATGCGGCATTTGTTGAAAGCGTGGTCACCCCTCAAGATGCAAACGTGGATGAGACAGTGAAGGTAGATGGGGAGGTGTCTGCGCAACAGTTGATGGAGGAGCTAGCTGCTGCTGCTGAGCGTCAGACTGAGTTGGTCGCTCAGTTGAAGACGCGGTATGTTGGGGAGAGCAGAAGTCTCGCACAGAAGGACGAGGAGATTGCCATGCTCAGGGCGCAGTTAGCTGATGCGCGAGCGGAGGTAGGGTCTGTCAAGGCGTATGCTGAGAAGGTCACTGATGAGAAGTTGACCGCGATGGCTGATCTGCAACATGCGCGCGGGGAGCTGCATCAGTTCAGGTCAAACTTAACTTGGGGGATAAGGTATCTGGAGGAGAAGAAGGCTGAGCACTTCGGCCATATTGATAACCTTCGCACCCAAGTTCAGGATGCCTTGAAGGTGCAGGAAGAAAAGCTACGGAGGATGAGTATAGAATACGATGAGGAGTTATATCCTCATCTTATGTCTACAATCGCAGAGCGCAGGTATGTGTTGTGTATCTTGCAATTTTTTCTAATGATAAGTGTTAAGATACCTTCGTTTGTTTTCTAATGCATCCGCTGTTTCTTGTGTAGGTGGTTGATCAGCCATGGTTTGCGCTTAGCTGTTATGGGCACTTTGGAGTCCCCGGAGGTGTTGGAGGCCTTTGGGAAGGTTGTAGAGTGCGCCGTGGAGTGTGGCAGGGCGCAGGCTGTAGAGGAACTCCATGAGGCCAAGATGCTGACTGTGTCACTTGCTGAGGTGCCTGGCTATAAGGCGGACGCCTATGACGAGCTTATGAAGGATATGGAGGGGATGAAGCTCTTTGAGCTTCCACATATTGCGCGGCTGGAGCGTGACCAGGATTACCCCATAAAGTTGATTATGGAGGGGTTAACCCTGGGGAGGCACATCTTGGAGGATGCCGAGGCTCAACCGGACTTTTTCATAAAGCCTGACGAGTCGCAGTTGCAGGTTACAGTCTTTGTGCAGCCGCGTGATATTTTGAACCCCTTCGTCCTTGAGAGGGAGGTTCCCCTGAAAGAAGTCTTGGAACTTCATGCGGAGAGGGCGGCCAAGAAGAAAGGTGTTAAGGGGAAAGCCATCCTATGTGGTGTAGGCGCTGCGCATATCCCAAGATCGGATGAAGTTGCGGTCAGCGTGGCGACCGTGTCGCCTAAGGATGCGTTACTTTTGAGGAAGCTCCAAGAGGCTGGGAGCTCCGCTGACCAAGAGCATAGTCTTGAGCACCGTCATAGTGTGTAGATATAGGCTTTTTGTAACTTGTAAATGTATGGTTTCGTATAAATAATAAATTGTATCTTTTGTTTGTGTGCTATGTTATCCGTTCTTAAATTGTTATCCTTTTATGTAAAAGATCAATTAAGATGCACATTGGAACCCATACTCAAATTAAGTGCGTGACTTAAAAATAAATCATAAGTATGAAAATAGACTTGCATTATTTTGCAAAGACTTTTATTAAATGACCAAGAGTTTTGGCTCGTAATTTGCTAAGCATATACGGTGTACTTGATATTACGCATCCTTCGTGGAATGCGCATGAGAAACTTACTTCAACATCTTGAAGGTAAGGCGCTTAGCAAGGATACATGATCCAATGTTGATGGGTTTGCAACCCTCTTACTCAACGAGTTAGTTAGTAGGTTTACTCATCCTTTCTGCCATCGTGGGTCTTAATAAGTGCATGCACGCCATGTAGGCAAAATATAAAATAACAATATTGAAACATAATAAAAATGTACGCAATAAAGTGAAGTGTGTTATGGAGTTAGCTAGAAACCACAACGTTTTATTAATACTTGCAAGTTTTTGGAAGATAAAAAACAATTCCTGATAAAGAAAAGAAAGTTCAAAGACAAACATTTATTGGGCACGTACTAAAGTGCAAAGTTGTCTATTTGTGGGCCGTAGCCTTTCCTAAAGATAGCATCTTTTGAGATTGCAGATATTCCAAGGGCGCGCCAGCTCGTGACCGTCCATATCGCGCAACCTGTATGCACCATTACCTAGTGCATCCGTGACCTCATAGGGTCCTTCCCATTTGGGTCCAACCTTTCCTGTGTCTTCTACGTGGCTTGAATCATTAGCGCGGTATACAAAGTCTCCTGGCCTAAAAGAAGTGTGTTTGACCTTTGCATCATAATACTTCTTCATCTTTGCATTAGCCTTCGCTTCGCGTATAGCTGCGCGTTCACGCCTTTCTTCCAGCAAGTCCAAGTCTATGCCCCGCTCCTCGTCATTTGTTGTGACGTTTATCTCCGCTGTACGTATAGTTGGCATTCCAATTTCGGCTGGTATGATGGCTTCTGTTCCATAGACAAGAGAAAATGGTGCATCTCCGGTACTGGTTTTGATTGTGGTGCAGTGCGCCCATAAAACATGTGATAATTCGTCCACCCATTTTCCTTTGTGTCTGTCAAGGCACGCTTTTATCCCTTCGCCTAAACTGCGATTCGCGCGTTCAACCAAGCCATTGGTTTGTGGGTGTTTCATTGAAGCAAAGTGTTGTGTGATGTTCAATTGCGCGCACCAATCTTTGAATGGGTTATCGCATAATTGTTTTCCATTATCTGAGATAATTTCCCCAGGTAGCCCGAAGCGACACACAATATTGTCCCACACGAAGCGTTTTACCTGGTTGCTAGTGATGCTCACCACTGGTTTTGCCTCAATCCATTTTGTAAAGTAGTCTATGGCTACGATGAGGAATTTCAGCCCTCCCGCTGCAACTTGGAAACGGCCTGCGATGTCGATGCCCCATTTATAGAATGGCCATGGTGAGGTAATGGGGGTTAACTCTTGTTGTGGTTGACGCGGAATTGGCCTGTGGACTTGGCAATTACTGGATTTCTTTATCATATCTCGCGCGTTACGGTGCACAGTAGGCCAATAATATCCTGATCGCAGGGCGCTCGCCACCACAGACCGTGGTCCCGAGTGCATGCTACATGATCCAGCGTGAATTTACCTGAGTACGTAATCTGCTTGGAGAGTTCCAATACATCGGAGCCAAGGTTGTAGAAATGAACGTCAATATAGGATGCCATCTCGGAGTTCAAATCTCTGCGCTATGCGCCGCACCCTTCGAGCGTCCTTCTGATCTTGTGGTAAGATTCCTTTGCTTATAAATTCAATGATAGGTGTCATCCACGTGGGATCCTGTTCCTCTATCACCGTGGATACTTCCATCTCCAAGATTGATTTGTTTTTTAGAGTTTCTACCAATACGGCAATACCTGTTTTGATAGGTGCGCAAAGCTTGTAGATGCGATCTTGCTACGCGCATCATCTTTCCTGTTGTCTCCTCTAGGTACCTATTTGATTGTGAACCTATCAAAGTTCTGAATTAAGGACTTGGTTTTCTCGAGGTATTGGATCATGTGTTCATCCTTGGCTTCATATTCACCTAGCACGTGGTTAGCTACTAGCCTGGAATCCACATTTGCTTCTAGGTTGCGTACACCCATTTGAATTGCAATACGCAGTCTAGCGAGTAGGGATTCATATTCTGCCTCATTGTTTGTGGCTGTGAATTCAAAGCGCAATGCGTAGGTGAATTCTACCCCCTCTGGATTAGTAAGGATAAGGCCTGCGCCTGATCCATCCATGCATGAGGATCCGTCTGTGAATAGAACCCATGGTTCTTGTAACTCTGTTTTGCTTGTTGAAGGTGGAGTATCGGTATCTGGATTTTCAACAATAAAGTCGGCTAATATCTGCCCCTTGATTGCAGTGTGTGGCCTATACGAGATGTTATACTCACTCAACAACATACTCCACTTTTGTAGCCGTCCTGATGCGTCAGGTTTAGAGATAACTTGTTTGATAGGCTGGTCCGTGATCACAGCTATTGGGTGCGCCTGAAAGTATCTGCACAATCTTTTAGCTGCAAATAATAGAGCTAAGACCAGCTTTTCCATGGCGCTATAGTTTGATGAGGCGAAAAATGATCCGTTTTTAGGGGGTCATTTAAGCCGGAATTGGAATTTATTTGATCAAATATTGCCCTAAATCGTTCCTTTTGTGATTTTAGGTGCTTTGGGAGTGAATTCTGGAAAAGGAAGCATTTTGGACGTTTTTGGAGCATAAAAGTGAAGAAAATGGCAAAGTCTTAATTTTCCTTGCTGGGAACAGTAGATGACGGCGTCAAGAAGGATTTGATGACGGCGTCAAGAGCAATTTTGGTGACGGCCCAGAGAAAACGTGACGGCGTCAGAACAAGGGCGTCAAGAGTAAAAGTGGTGACGACCAAGAGCAGAATTACACATGACGGTGTCAGATCTGGATCTAGGCAATCCGAGAACATTTTTGGCGGCGAGATGACGGCGTCAGAATTTTCCTCTTGACGCCGTCATCTCCTAAAATCTATATATACTTTTCTAATTTTCATTCATTAAAAGAGGAACTTGTGTGGAGAATTTTAGGGTCGAACCTAATAAACCCTAGCTCATTTGTAACAGTATTTTCAAGGGTTTTTACCCCTTGAAACCCTTCATGTTCAATTGAGATAAGTATCATTTCAATTCATTCAATATGTCTATGTGTTGTTTGAATATATCTTACACTTGTCTTGATTTTAACATGCTAGGCTAGATCTATTATGTGTTTGCTTAGATGTAATGAAACTTAGATGTTGATTGCTTGTTTATAGTTGTAATGGATGAATGATTTCAATTTTAGGTTTAAGAAAACTGGCAGATCTCCATTGTGTAACTTGCTTGAACGTCTTAAGAAATATGAACCGATGTGTACTAGGTTTTTATGGTTGTATTTAATGCATGAGCAATTCTAGTGATCCCATGTTAGGAGCTTCTTGCAGGCTCGACATAGGAGTGAAGTAGGAGCTTATATAATTGGGGAAGTAAGTACGCCACCCCATGATTGGTATTAAGGAATATAACCCATCATCAACGCAACTGTAACAAGTAATTAACCTGTAAAAGATATCTAGTGTGTAGTGAAATCTAAGTAAACACAATTCTCCATCTATTGTTCACACCACATTAGTAATTAGTTTAATTTACATTTTTGTTATTTTATTTTGATTGCATCTTAGTTATTGAGTTAGTTGACTAGCAACTAGTTCCACCCACTCTTCTAAAAACCGATATTTTTATTTGCTTTCATAAAATATAAAAAATACAAAAAGAATCATCCCTCACCTCTAGACCTAGTTTTTAGGTTTTCTAATCCTAGCGATACTATTCCTGAGTTGAACGATCAATCCCCCGTTACTTGTCACTATACTATACTACAACGATCAGGTACACTGCCTGGTGGGGTTGTAAGCTTCTCAAGATCCTTCGAGAGGTAAAGCCTGGTGCAATTCCCACGCATCAAGTTTTTGGCGCCGCAGCCCGGAGAATAGTTATTGTCTAGGTTAGGATTTCTTTTTATTAGGTCTACTTGCTAGATTCCTTTCTAGTAAGATTTTATTTTTATTTTTAGGTTCTCTTTAGTCTATCTTATTTCTTCGTGTTTTTGTTCGTAACTCTTTACCATCCGACATCATGGAAGGTGATAACATCTTTGAACCCATCAACCCACCACAACAAGACCACCTACAAAACCCACCACTAGCTAAACAACCTCTTAGGCCCCGAACCCTAGGAGAGTACTCCCGACCTAGCCACCAAGGCTATCGAAACACTATTGAGCTCACCTAAGGAGCCAATGTGTCTCCCTTGCGATCCGACATCATCTGGTTGGTGCAAAGCGGATGTGCATTCCATGGACTTCGTTCCGAAGATCCTAATCAACATCTCAAGGATTTCCTTAAAATCGTAGATTCTATAGACCTTGATGTTACAACTAGAGAGTCAACCCGATTACGCCTATTCCAATTCTCTCTACGTGATCAAGCTAGTCAATGGCTTGAACGTTTACCCGCGGGATCCATCACCTCATGGGATGATGTCACCACTCGTTTCCTTGCTCAATTTTTCCCACCGGGGAGAACTACCAAGCTTAGTAATGATATCTTGATGTTCCAACAACGTCAAGGTGAAACTCTATATGAAGTATGGACTCGTTTCAAGGACTTACTCCAAAAAGTCCCTCATCATGGCATAGATCTTTGGCTCCAAGTCCAAATCTTCTATGACCACATCGATCTCTCCACAAGGCGAACCATTGACCAATCGTCCGGTGGCAAGCTACGTGATCTAAGTGCGGAAGAATCATGGGAACTCATAGAAGATCTTGCTCTCTATGACAACGAAAGTTGGAATGATCCCCATGATTTGAACAAAATGGTCAAGGCAATATCTTTGCCTTCGAACAATTCTAGCACTCCCGACCGTAGGATCATGGAACTTGAGGACCAAGTCAAGTTTCTCATGAAATCATATGAAGCTCCTAAGCCTTCAAGCCAAGTGAATAAAATCACTTCTTCATGCGAATTATGTAGTGGTCCCCACGACACTCGTGATTGCATGGAACTCCCCGGAACAGCTTTTGCAGACTACGCATCCTCGCGTACCGACGAAGCGGGAGATAAGTGGTACACTTTCAAACCCGTGCCAAACCCTTACGGTGATTCCTACAACCCTTCTTAGAAAAATCACCCAAACCTTAGGTGGAAGCAAAACCAAAACAATTCTTCCAATCCGCCTAATCGTTCCCAACCAAACGTTCCATCATCCAACCGTACTTTCAACAACAATCCTTCTAACAACTATGGTAGTACCAACAATCTTGAAGGATTGATGTCTGATGAGGCGAAAAATGAACCACTTTTAAGGGGTCATTTAAGCCCAGAATTAAATTTATTTGATCAAATATTACCCTAAATCGTTACTTTTGTGATTTTAGGTACTTTGGGAGTGAAATCTGGAAAAGGAAGCAATTCGGACATTTTTGGAGCATAAAAGTGAAGAAAACGCCAAAGACTTAATTTTCCATGCTGAGAACAGTACCTGACGGCGTCAAGAGGAAGACCCTGACGGCGTCAAGAGTAAAATCCATGATGACCCAGTGCAAACCTGACGGCGTCACAACAAGGGCGTCAAGAGTTAAATTGGTGACGGCCTGCATAAGGTGAATACATGATGGCGTCAGACCCAGATCTAGGCAGTCCGAGAAACTATTTGGCGGCGAGATGACGGCGTCAGACATTTGTTCTTGATGCTGTCACCTATCAAACTCTATATATAGTTTTCTATTTTTCATTCATAAGAGAGGAACTTGTGTGGAGAAAACTAGGGCCGAACTTTGTAAACCCTAGGTCATATTTTACAGTGTTTTCAAGGGTTTTCACCCCTTGAATCCTTTCATGTTCAATTGAGATAAGTCTTCTCTTAATTCATTCAATATGTCTATGTGTTGTTTGAATATATCTTTTGCTTGTCTTGATTTCAACATGCTAGGCTAGATCTATCTTGTCTTTGATTAGATCTAATGAAACCTAGATGTTAATTGTGTGTTGATTACTTGTTTATGGTTGTATTGGATGAATGATTTCAATGTTAGGCTTAAGAAAACTGGCAGATCTCCATTGTATAACATGCTTGAACGTCTTAGGAAACATGAACCGATGTGTACTAGGTTTTATTGGTTGTATTTAATGCATGAGTAAATTCTAATGATCCCATGTTAGGAGCTTCTTAGCCAGCTCGACATAGGAGTGAAGTAGGCGCTCATAGGATTGGGGAAGTAAGTACGCCACCCCATGAATAGTATTAAGGAATACAATCTGTCATCCACGCAACTATAACAAGTAATTAACGTGTAAAAGATATCTAGGGAGTAGTGAAATCTAAGTAAACACAATTCTCCCACATATTGCTCACAACTCTAGTTTAATATAGTTTATTTTCATTTCTAGTATTTTATTTTGATTGCATCTTAGTATTGGGTTAGTTGACTAGCAACTATTTCCGCCAAACTCCTTCAAAACCGAGATTTTTATTTGCTTTCTAAAAAATATAAAAATACAAAAAGAATCATCCCTCATCTCTAGACCTAGTCTTTAGGTTTTCTAATCCTAGCGACACTATTCATAGCTGAACGATCAATCCCCCGGTACTTGTCATTATACTATACTACATCGATCAGGTACACTGCCTGGTGGGGGTTGTAAGCTTCTTGAGATCCCTCGAGAGGTAAAGCCTGGTGCAATCCCTACGCATCAAGTTTTTGGCGCCGCAGCCCGGGGAATAGTTATTGTCTAGGTTAGAATCTCTTTTTATTAGGTCTACTTGCTAGATTCCTTTCTAGTAAGATTTTATTTTTATTTTTAGGATCTCTTTAGTCTATCTTTTTCTTCGTGCCTTTGTTAGTAAATTAAACTCATTGACTATTCCGTTGACGATTATGGAAAACGCGAATCCACCCCTTTCCCCTAGAGATGTGGCTTTGTTACGTGAACAAATTGAGATTGAGATTAGGGAACTTAGGGAGCTTAATAGGTTGATTAAAGTTGAGCTCGACAGTGCATTTAGTGACCTAGCAACCGGCTTGTACTCAAATAAGGACCTAGGACCTAATGATTTTGAGAATGTTGTTGAGGAACTTGAGGAAGGGGAAATAGATCCGAAGCTAAATGATTATTTTAATCTATACCCCACTAAGGAGGAGATTGCATATTATAATAATCTTATTGATAACGCTTGATCTCCTTTTACTAGAATCGAACCTAAGATAAAGAGAGGCGACCCTAAGAATGCTAAGATACCATGTATGATTGGGTATAGACACGTTAACAATGCTTACATTGACTTCAAATCCCTAATCAACATTATGTCCTCGAGTGTTTATAACGATATAGTGAAAACAAGACTTGGACCTAGAAGAGATCCCAAATACCCCGGTGGAGTTTGTAACTTTGTCGGGAGAATTAAAGGTCTACATGTCTTTGTTGGGAATTTCACTTATATTACTGACTTTATGATTGTTGAAGATCTTGCTAATGTTATTGATTGTCGATTATCCAATGTTGTGTTTGGTAAACCATTTGTTGAAGAGTCTAAGTTAGAATATGATGAGATAGAAGGGACAATCCGATTTGCAAGTAACACCGATAGGATCACTTATAGGATGCCTAATAGAATGAAAGAATTTCGTTTTGTGCCCCGTTTTGACATGGACAACATTGGTGCTTTTGAGGATATCAATGAAGAGGATAAGAAAAAGGGCATGGATTATATATGGGTAAAGAAGAGTCTTTTCTACAAAGATTGCTTGACTCTAGGACCAAAGTATAAAGTCGATAAGGAATTTGCTCATAGGATTATAGGAGCGATTGAGAAAAAGATGATTGGTTTCTACAAAGAACATTTACAATCAGAAAGTGAAACCAACGATGAGGTCACATAGGGGCCCATGACCTTGAGTCTAGCTACAAGACTCGTAAATAAAGAAAAGCGCTTCTTGGGAGGCAACCCATGTTTTGTGTGATTTTTATTTTGATTGCTTGTTATTTGTGTGGAAGGATTCTCTATTGATTTGTGCAAACACTTGGGATGTTAATCTCAGTAATGTGTTTAGGATATTTATGAATGAATGTGAGTTAGCACGCGGAATTTACTAAAACACACTAAAGGAACAAAGGTGGTGAATAAGTAAATGAGAATGAACACAACATGAATAACACAAAACGATTCAATATTATTGATGAAATAATACGGGTGATCTAAACTATCACCAGGATTACAAGTGTAACATTGAATCTTTTATATGTGAAAGGGTTTAAATATGGAAGTTATGCATGGGAAACATGAGAAAACTGTGGGAAAGATATGTGTAAGAGATATCCAAAAAGGTGTCTTAAGGGTTCCTTTTATAGTATAAGGAGCCCTTATTACAAGTGGTCAAGTTGCTTAATATAATATATTAGAGGTTTATCTTATCCTAATATCACACCTTTCAAGGTAAAATACTCCATTATATCTACTGAGACTTCTGTACTACTTCTACTTAACGTATAACTTTGTACAAAGACTAATAATACAACTAAATATCTCTAAATAAAATATAACCACTTGACGTGAAAACTGGCAGGACCTTCTTTAACTAGCAGTACCTTCTTACCCAGAAGGTACTGTTAGTATATCTTCAACATCAGCAAAACAGAAGAGGCAAGCTTAACTATCAACTAGCAGGCTCTTCTGGCAGACTCTTTACTTTGTGCATTTTATTCCCAACAATCCTCCCCTAAACTTGTTATTCCCATATACAATAACCAAGTTTCTTTGTGAATAAAATTCATACCTTGAGGATTTGAGGGAACTCTTCCAAAAACCTTATCTTTTTCTCCTTAGGCTTTCATACTGATCAAATATGCTCTCCTTCAATCTTTTGACTGCATCAGTTTCTTCTTCACACAAAAGCTTATTGGAGATCAAGACTGATAATACTTCATAGCTTAAAGGATACTCCTTCTCACCTAGCATAAAGAGCTCTATTCCACTCTGAGTGGAAAGATGATGAACATGACTCATGCTGAAGTATTCCCATGTAACAGATAAATCATAGTAAGGAAATTTCCAATGAGTATCAGAAGGATTTGGATCATACAATCTGCTGAACTCAACCCATAGCTCTTGCTCCTTTGCATCTGGCTTATACTTGGTTTTCAGCTTCTCTTGAACTAATACCCATAATTCATCTAAATCCATTCTGTTACATGCTCTAAGTAGATTTTCAAAGTTCTTCAAAATCTCAACCTTGTTTCCAACTCTTGTTATCTTCCATGCTTTGCCAAACTTATCATTGTAGATTTCCCAATCTATGACTGGATGCCTTGCATGTAATGGTTCAGCAAAAATAATTTGTGGAACATGGACAACCATTTCTCTTGACTGAACAGAAGGCAATTCTGCTTTCTCTGCTTGTTCCTTCTGATCATCTTTTCTTCCTTTGGAAGGCCTTTCTAGTGTATCCATGAGAAAACTGGTTTTGTTTCTTCTGTAAGCCTCTAAGTATAGAAGCTTCAATTCATCAAAAGATTCACCTTTGAGTTGATGATCCTTCATGTTCACCTCTCTTTTCAGATATATCTTGAAGAATTTCTTCTGATCTGCTTCAGAATGTGGCATTTTAAATCCTTTCTTCTGATTCTTTTGGATCTGCTGATAGACATCATCCAATGCCTCTTGATTGTATTTCTTGGTGATGAAATCATTGAGTTTGATTGTCATTTCATCTGAGCTAAGAGACTCATCACACACCATAGTGTAAGCTTCACCTCTTACAAATGGATCAATGGAAATGATGTATTGCAGCTGAGAATCAAACTTTTCTTGCAGCATTTTTGATTCTTCTTCAGCCCCTATAACTTCTTCTTCATGAAGCTGTTTGGACAACTCTTCATCTACAGCCAATTGTGCTTGCTCTTTCTTCTTTAACTTTTTAGGCTTTGGTTCATCTTCAATCACAATTTTCTTGCCCTTTTCTTTTGGTGAAGATACTGGACTTGGAGCAGCAGATTGTTCATCAGAAACAAGAAACCTCCCCTGAGGCTGTGATCCCCTCTTTCTTTTGTAAGACACTTGATCAGAACCTTTTAAATTCATAGCTAATAGCCTCTGAATCCCAGCAGGCTCTTGCTCTGCTTCAGCAGTATCTTGCTTTGCTTCAGCAGTATCTGTTGCAGCAGTATCTTTCAAGCTAACGTGCTCTTTTTCTTAAGTAGCAGACTCTGTTTCTTGAATAGCAGGCTCTTCATCAATCACTGGAGTTCCTTCATGAAACTGAAATTGAATCTCTTTTTCATTTTTAGAACTACCCATCATCCCCTTTTTAGAAGAGAGACCCAAACCCTCTGCATCTGAACTTGAGGAACTAGAAACAACCAACTGAGATGTTCCTTTACCCTTCAACAATTTCACCTTCAACTCTAATTTCTCAACCCTCTTAACTAACTTGGTGTTGATCTCTGTAAAATGTTTGTTTTGACTTTCAAGAGTAGTTTGCAAGTGCTGCACTTGCTCCTTTAATTCCCTGATAGTCTGAGCATCTACACTTTGTTGTGGAGGAGATTGTGGTGGTGAGTTATGATGTGATAATGATGGTGATGTTGCAGATGGTGTTTGTGTTTGTTGATGAGATGGTAATGGTATTGGTGATGGTTGTGTGACTGATGGTACTGTGAGTGATGGTACTGGTGATGGATGTGGTGATGAATGATCAGGTTCTTCAGAATGTTGTGGTAACATTTCCTCAAAAAGTGGTACTTCTTCTCCTTGAAAACCAATTTTCATGTTTGAAAACACCTTGTGTGTAAGTTTGGGAGTTTTAAAAGGTTTGTTTGGCGGAAGTAACAAATGTTTTGATTTGTTGATGAGGCACTGAATGAACCTTGGGTACATCAAAAACTTTGTTTCACTGTCCACATTTTTAACCAATCCTTCAAAAATATATTTTGAAAAGTTGAATTTCGTGTTTGTTGCCAGGCAAATGAGAGCTGCAGCCATGTTACCACTAAATTGCTCCCATGATGTTTTCTTTTGGCTTAAACAGTGAAGGATGGTATGAATCAAAAATCTCCATTGAGGGGTAAAATGCTTTTTAAGAAAAGTAAGCTTTGTAGAAGTTACATTATACCCCATTTTTGTCAAATTTTCAAAGATTTTAGTATCAGGTAGTTGACTAATGCCATCTGAATCATCCAAACGAAGATGTCTTCTAATGGATGATTCGGTAAAAGTCAAGGTTCTACCATCCACTTTGACCATTAACTCTTGAATCCCATCCCTAAGAGTGTTAACTTTAGCAGTTTGCCAAAATTGTGAAATTTCAGATTAAAAAATAGTGGGATTCACGAGTAAAGCAAACCTGACATAAGAATTGTTTAGAAAATCCACTGGTTGATGAAAAGTTTCATTGTCATCAGACTTTTCCAAAAATGCTAATTGGTTGTGACGTTTGACAAAACTTAGATGAGCCATGGTGAAAGGTTTGATGAAAATTTTGATTTCGATGGTGGGATTTTATTGTTGTACTGGTAGAAGATGAAAGGTGAGTGTGAATTATGATAAGGATTGATTATGAGAAAAATGACTTTTGACCGACTATAAAAGATATGGATAAGTAATTGAAGAGGCGGTCAAAAAGATCTTTTATTATAATAACTATATCCTTAATTCGAGGAAAACATGAATAATTCACAAAAATACCCTTTAAAAACAACGGCTATATTTTAATCTGACAGACTCAACGGCTATGTAGCAGTACCATGTTACTCTACCAGTACTAAAATTTGAACTACCAGTACCTTGTTTTCGAAATAAAACTTGGCAGTCCCTTTGAAATTTTAGAAAATATCCCTTATAGTTTTTAGCAAACTATCAGCTATCAACGGATTTGATAAGTCTTTACCAAGAGCTGTTTGCTTTGGACTAGTCAGTTCGTTAAGTTTTTGAAACTGGGTGAACTGATTACCTTATAGTTTTTAGCAAACTATCAGCTGTTAACGGATTTGATAAGTCTTTACCAAGAGCCGTTTGCTTTGGACTAGTCAGCTCTTAAAGTTTTGAAAAACTTGGTGAACTGATTACCATTTCCACATCCTGATTTTGTTAGCAATCTTGAGTAACCTGAAATGGTTAGTTGTAAACCAAAAGAACAGAGTGCAAAGCACTTGTTTTATAGCATTGTTAACATTTGAACATCAAGATGAGCAAAAATAGAGCAAACTTTGAACTAACAGTATCAATTTTGTACTGACAGTACCTTATGACTAACTAGCAGTACCATGATTAGAGGCCAGAACTTGTTTATTTATATACAAAACACATGTTTTTCAAAGATTTATCATACCATTACCTGCTACCAGGTATTTAAACCTACCTAAATCAAAAGCTTTGGTGAGAAGGTCTGCAAAATTATTTTCATAATCAATTTTGACAACTTGTATTAACCTTTTCTCATTGCAATCTCTTATGAAATGGTGTCTGATTTCAATGTGTTTTGTTTTTGAATGTTGAACTGGATTTTTAATGATACAAATAGTACTGCTGTTGTCAATGTAAATAATGGTGTTAAAAAAATTGTACCCATAGTCAAGCAATTGATTCTGGATCCAAAGAACTTGGCCACAACAACTTGCACTTGCAACATATTCTGCTTCAGTTGTAAAGTTGGCCACCATTGTTTGCTTCTTGCATTGCCATGATATGAGTCTGTAGCCAAGAAATTGACATCTACGAGTTGTGGATTTTCTGTCTAGGGTTGCACCAGCATAGTCACTATCTGAGTAAGCTACCAAATCAAAAGATGATTCCCTTGGATACCATAGACCCAACTTAGGCTGGCCCTTGAGGTATCTGAAGATCCTTTTGACTGCTGTGAGATGAGAAACTTTTGGATTGACTTGAAACCTTGCACATACACATACTGAGAACATGATATCTGGTCTTGATGATGTAAGGTACATTAGGGACCCAGTCATTGATCTGTAGTTGTGCACATCAACATCTTCACCCTCAGCATCTTTGTGTAACCCCTTTTCTGGATCAATTGGTGTACTTGTAACCTTTGAATCTGCAAACCCAAATTTCCTTAGGATCTCAGCTACATACTTATCTTGGCTGATAAATATGCCTTCATTTGATTGTTTCACTTGGAGACCCAGAAAGAAAGTAAGTTCCCCCATGGAACTCATTTCAAACTTACTATGCATAAGTTTTTCAAACTCTACACACAATTCCTGATTTGTGGATCCAAAGATAATGTCATCAACATAAATCTGCACTAGCAAGATGTCTTTCTTGGTTCTTTTGATGAACAAAGTTGGATCAATCTTGCCTTTTTGAAATCCATTTTCCAATAAATAGAAAGCCAATGTTTCATACCATGCCCTGGGAGCTTGGTGTATACCATAAAGAGCTTTGGTAACCTTGTACACCTTGTCTGGATATTCTGCATCAATGAAGCCTGGAGGTTGAGAAACATACACCTCTTCTTCAATAGTACCATATAAAAAGGCACTTTTGACATCCATTTGGTAGACAGTGAAGCCTATGAAAGAAGCATAGGCCAAGAATAGCCTAATTGCTTCAATTCTTGCAACTGGAGCAAAAACTTCTTCATAATCCACTCCTTCTTCTTGAGTATAACCTTGGGCCACCAATCTGGCTTTGTTTTTTTTATCACTATTCCCCTTTCATCTTTCTTATTTCTGAAAACCCATTTGGTTCCAATTGCCCTGTAACCTTTGGGCAAATCAACCAGTACCCAAACCTTCTGCAGTTTGAATTGAAGTAGCTCTTCTTGCATTGCTTCAACCCAGCTTGAATCATCTAAGGCTTTTGTAATGTTTTTGGGTTCTACTTGAGAGAGAAAGCATGAAAATAGGCATATGTGGGCAATTTCATGGTTCTTTTCTTCATACACAGCTAGGACAAACCCATCTTTGTCTGAAGATAAGACTTGAGTTCTTGTTTTAACACCAGAATCAATGCTTCCAATCACATTATCAATGGAGTGATCTTTGAGAATTCTTGTGTTGTGTGTTGTAGGAACATCATAGGAAATTGGAAGGTTTCCAATCCCTACATCTTCTGGTAAGGAATCATCTGATAGAACATTTAATGGTTCAGCAGGACCAATTTGTGAACTGGCAGTACCATCTGTTGAACTGGCAGTACCATCTTGTGAATTGGCAGTACCATTTTCATTCTCAGAATTTTGTTGATTCCCTTGATCTTGAGTTCCATGATCATCTTCAACACCTTCATTTGTAGTATTTGAGGGCTCTCCATGACTTGAAGATGAATCCAATCCTGTCCAAATTGGCATCAAGATGTAATCTTGATCCTCAGTTGTTTCATCATTGTCTTCAAAACCTGCATTATCATTAGTATTTGTACCTGTGACAGGCACATAATTCATAGATTCTGAAAGCTTATCAATGTCAAAACACCAATCTGGTCCAGTGCCTGCAACATTTGGTAGTTTCTCTTGGAACTCTATGTGCAGGTTTTCTTCCACTAGCCTAGTGCATTTATTATACACCCTATAGGCCTTACTTTGCAAAGAATACCCTATCATATAGCCTTCATCAGCTTTTCCTTCAAACTTTCCTAGATGATCTTTGGTATTGAGAATAGTGACATGACATCCAAAAGGTCTCATAAAACTTAGAGATGGTGTTCTACCAAACAAAAGTTCATAAGGAGTCTTTCTATGAGGTTTGATCACAAGAACCCTATTCTGTACATAACAAGCAGTACCTACTGCTTCAGCCCAAAATGAAACAGGCAACTTAGAATCTACTAGCATTGTTCTAGCAGCCTCTATAAGTGTTCTATTTTTCCTTTCTGCTACTCCATTTTGCTGTGGGGTTCTAGCTACACTATATTCTCTTTTTATTCATTTTTCTTTGCAAAATTCATCCATAACTCTATTCTTTAATTTTGTCCCATTGTCACATCTGATTACTTTTACTTTCTTATCTATTTGGTTTTCTATCCCTGTAAAGGATCTCACTTGTTTCATCCTTAGTTCTTAAAAAGAAAACCCAAGAGAATCTGCTGTAATCATCAGTAACTACAAGACAATATCTTTTACCATTCAAGCTATTCACAGAAGTAGGACCAAAGAGGTCCATATGAAGCATGTATAAAGCTTGAGAAATTTAGTTATGGGTCTTGGGCTTACAAGAAGCTCTATGTTGTTTGCCTTTTAGACAATCAACACAGGTTTGGTCATTTTGAAAAATCTTTTTGGGTAAACCTCTAACCAAATCATATTTTGCAATTGTATTGATTGTTTTAAAGTTTACATGACCAAGTCTTCTATGCCAAAGCATAGATTCATCCAATGAGGCTTTTGCTACTAGACAGGTTAAACTCTCTTTAGGAACAATGTTCTTTAAATCAACAATGTACATATTGTTCTTTCTAGGGATTTTAAGAAGAATCTGACTTTCATCAGGAATTTTAAAATCAGGAGAAAGTACAATGCATTCAGTGTCAGTAAAAAGAACTTTGTTCTTTGTGTCACACATTTGTGAGACACTTAAGAGATTAAACTGTAGTTCTTTCACAAAGTACACATTTTCAAAATCTAATTTACTGGTTTTAATTGTACCTTTACCAGTAATCTTTCCTTTGATTCCTCCCCCAAAGGTAACATATCCTCCATCAAATGATTTAAAGTCTGTGAGGTAAGACATGTTGCCTGTCATGTGCCTTGAACATCCACTATCTACGTATCCTTGATCTGCAATATCATTTGAATGTTCCTGCACATGTATGCACATATTAGTTTCCTTGGGGTACCCAAGCCATGACTGACTTGGGTTTGCCTCGTGCATCAATGTAATCAAACCTTTTTAGGACTGTTGATGCACCATTTGATTGGAGTGGTCTCCAAATCCAACATGCTGAGGACTTAACAGCATTTTCATTTTTGACACATTTTGTGGTTTTTGGTCTAACAGTACCAAATTTGGCAGTACCATTTGGTCTAGCAGGACCATATGGTCTAGCAGGACCTTTTGGTTTTTGTCTCCAATTTTGTGTTTTAACCACATAATCCCTTTCAGTGAGACTTTTCACAACTCTTGGTGTATGTTTGAAAGTATTACTTGCACCCTTAGTAGTGAATTTTGGGTAAACAGACTCATTTGGTCTAACAGTATGATTGACTTTTGGTGTGTTAGATTTCACAGAACCTTTTCTGGGGTTTGTTTTACTTGTTTTAGACCTTGATGTACTCCCAGAAACCCAATTGTTACAATAAGCATGAGTATGATTAAAACTACCACAGTAATAGCATGCTTTATTGTACAAAACAAAGTTATCACCAAGTTGATGTGACTTAAGATTGTTACAATTTCTCTGACTACCTCTAGGTTTGCTACTACATTTAGCAAAACATTCAACTGTTTTTAGAACAACTTTAGTCTTTGTTATACTCTCTACACTTTTAGGACTGATTGGTCCTACTTTGTTTCCTTTCTTAGAAACAGTCTCTTTTCCATTCTCATCAGATGTACAACCTTCAATAGATGTAACATCTGAGCTCTTATCAGTGAGCACCTTTTCTTTGGAGAGTGAAATATCACTTGTACTCTCAAAAGGTTCACTATTTTCTACAGGTTTTACTTTTTCTAGTGGTTTATTTGTGAGTTCATGTAAACCTGATTCAGCAAGATCTAAACCTGGGGGACAGGGAATTCCTCTGTAAGGAGGTGGACATGTGTTGTATCCAATCCCAAATTTGATTTTCTTGTTCATTTGGTTCTCAACTATACTTTTAGTACATGCAGAAGCATTTTCTAATGTTGTAACAGTTAGTTGAATATTATCTTTTGCTTGTTTCACTTTAGCAAACTCAGTTCTTAACAGGTTTATTTCAGCATCTTTAAGAAGTATGTCTCTATTAAGAATAGCTTTTGTGTCAGAAAAGGTGAGTTCATTTTCTCTAAAGTGAATTATCTGTTTTTCAAGTTTGGACATACCACACTTATGATTAACTAGATCTTGATGGGTTTTTCTTTCTTCTACTTTCAGTTCATCATAAAGTTTTCTTAAGATTTCTAATTCTTTAAAAACTTCACAAGTAGCAGAACATTTAGTAATTTGTACCTCAGGATTGGAGAGAGCCATTAAAGCCATTTCATTTGAGGATGACTCTTCTTCACCCATAAAGCTCCAATCAAAACCCAGCCCATCAATAGCTACCATAGCTTTTGTTTCAGTGATGTCCACTTCCTTGCTCTTGTTCTCATTGTTTCCCCTGTTCTTGTTCTCAAAACCTCTTCCCTTATCACCCTGCTTCTTTGGTCTTCTACATTCTCTTGAGTAGTGACCCTTCATGTAGCAGTTGTAGCACTCCACTTTAGACTTGTCATACCCAGTAGGTTCATTTCCATTGATGACAATCTTCTTTCTAGTCCTCATCAAATATTTCTTAGCCCTCATGCTAAGAAGTGAAAGCTGCCATTTTATGTCCATTTCTTCAAGATCATCATCACTGATCTCTTGAAGATCTTCAAAGGTCAATGTGGAACCATTGTGTTGTGATGTTAGGAAAGCACAACCAATTGTTTCATCTAAAATGGTTTTGGTACTGCTGGAAGTACTGGCAGTACCAAAATTTGTGTTGGCAGTACCTTCTTTTCCACCATCTTTTTCTTCATCAACTTTCTTGGAAGTACCATGAGATGACATAAATGCCATATTTCCTGAGCTTGAACTAGTAGACTTCTTTAGTTCATGCTCTACTATTTTGAAGTTGCTTTAAAGATCATTGAGACTCATGGAATCAATATCTGGTTTGTTTTTCCAGACAATGACATGCATGGCCCATTCAGAGGGTAGACTTCTAAGGAATTTGGAGTTTAAGTCTTCTTGAGATATTATCACTTCATGAATGGCTAACTGACTAGAAAGCTTTTGTAGTCTATTGAACATGCTGTCCAAAGACTCATTTGGTGTGGCTGAAAAGTTTTCAAACTGTTGTTTTAAAAGTGTTTTCTGGGTTTTTTTGGTAGCATCATTACCACCAAATCTAGCCACAATAGCTTGAAAAAAGGTTTTAGCACACTTGTACTTGTTAAAGATTAAAAGCTGGTCATTTGGAATAGACATGAGAAGCATACTCCTGGCTTTAAGGTCATTTCTCTTTTGAATCATTTCTTCAGCGGTTATTGGGTTTACTTGCACAGTTGTGACAAGTGCATCATTTACTGTGGAGGTGGTGGTTACTGGTTTAAATGAGTTTCCTTCTTCAATAATCTCCCAAAGTGCATAGTCTTGCACTTGGAAGTATTGTTCAACCCTCAGTCTCCACATCTCAAACTCATTTTGTTTGAGTAATGGAAGTTTTGCAGCCACATTGGTTTGAATGTGCTCAACATCCATTTTTGCTTTGTTCTTTTATGTCATAAATATCAGCCTTTCTCTGATACCACTTGTGGAAGGATTCTCTATTGATTTGTGCAAACACTTGGGATGTTAATCTCAGTAATATGTTTAGGATATTTATGAATGAATGTGAGTTAGCACGCGGAATTTACTAAAACACACTAAAGGAACAAAGGTGGTGAATAAGTAAATGAGAATGAACACAACATGAATAACACAAAACGATTCAATATTATTGATGAAATAATACGGGTGATCTAAACTATCACCAGGATTACAAGTGTAACCTTGAATCTTTTATATGTGAAAGGGTTTAAATATGGAAGTTATGCATGGGAAAGATGAGAAAACTGTGGGAAAGATATGTGTAAGAGATATCCAAGAAGGTGTCTTAAGGGTTCCTTTTATAGTATAAGGAGCCCTTATTACAAGTGGTCAAGTTGCTTAATATAATATATTAGAGGTTTATCTTATCCTAATATTACACCTTTCAAGGTAAAACACTCTATTATATCTACTGAGACTTCTGTACTACTTCTACTTAACGTATAACTTTGTACAAAGACTAATAATACAACTAAATATCTCTAAATAAAATATAACAACTTGACGTGAAAACTGGCAGGACCTTCTTTAATTAGCAGTACCTTCTTACCCAGAAGGTACTGTTAGTATATCTTCAACATCAGCAAAACAGAAGAGGCAGGCTTAACTATCAACTAGCAGGCTCTTCTGGCAGACTCTTTACTTTGTGCATTTTATTCCCAACAATTTGTTTCCGTATGCATGCTTTATTTTATTGTTGGTAGATCATGTTTCTAAACTAAAAAGTGAAAATACTTTACTTTGTTTTTTGGCCTAGTCTTAACTTCACCCAAAGGTATTTTTGCAAAAGATAAGTGTAAGGGGAAACCCCAAATATGTTTTTAAGAAACAAAACCGATCATGATTCTCCACAATATTAAGTGAACATGTATATTCGTATTTGTTAGAGTCAAATGCTTGTATCGAGTCATAATGAAGTTTTGCAAGATTTTCCAGGAAGTAGGACGAAGTTATTCCAGAAATTTTCCGGAAACTTAACATAAGAATTTTTGCAAGTCACTTCTGACGGCGTCATGAGTTTACTCTTGACGGCATCACGTGTAAAAATCTGGAAATTTTACCAGTTTTGTTTTTCTAACGGAGTCTTAAAGTTTTTGTTGAATTATTAGTTTTATAATCTCCAGGAAATCTGCAAACATCATTCCACAAGCATTATATCTTATTTTGTTTTCTAGGATTTATTAGCATATGTAGATTGCCGCCGATTTTATGCAAAGTTGCCTTGTCTGTTTTCTCAGGTTTTACAGGTTATATATGACAAGAAGATGATTTATTTTTCTGGAAGGGGAAGCTTTGATGGTTCATTTTCTTGGAGGAAGATCTAACCTGGCCTCCTTATTATCCATACCGAGCGAATCAGGGGAGTATTTGATTTCATTCTTTTTACTTATTTCACTTTTACATTCATTACTTGAACATTGGGGACAATGTTCATCCTAAGTGTAAGGGGAGGGTAAAATGATGATACCTTACAAATACACTTTCGCTTGAGTTTCTTTGTTTGATAGTAGATGTGTAATAAAACTATAAGAAATACTTGTTAGTGTAATTTTAGTGCCAAATTTAAATTTTTTTACAACATTTAGGAGTGAAACTTTAGCCATAGCAAGCGTCTCATGGATAGGAGATTGTATGACTAGCACAAAACCGTACTATTCAGAAAAATTTTCCACCCAAATATGTGAGGTCCGCCTTTAGATTTGATAGGAAAAACATTTATTATTAGTGCTTATGAGTGTACCGGTGGCATTTAGATTCTAGAACTTGCGTTAGTGATGCATCCCGAGACCGCTAGTGAGACTACATTCGTGTAGTAGGATTTACTACATGATAAGAGGCATTAGGATCACCCTTGTGTTAAACCCGTATCATAATTACTTGACCATTTAAGTCATATTACTTGGCTAGTTAAGTCAACTAATTTTTCCCACACCTTAACGTTGTACTCATTTTTAGTACACGAAACCCCTAGTACACCCCTCCGAGCCTATCTTTTCATTTCTAACTTTGAGCATTTTACTTAAAAGAAGAATTTGTCACACCCCACTTAAATGTACACCCAAATCGCCTTAGCTTCCGTGTATGCACTCATCTTTAGTGCATTATTGCCCTAAGTTAATTATCTAATGGATTATATGGTTGCTAAGTCGAGTCATATCCTTGTACATATTGTTTTGGGACGATTGGGACTCATGGGTAAAGTACTTATTTTATGGAGTAATGGGGAAGAACATCATATTACCCCCATATGTGCGTTAATCTTAAAAGTACTCCAAGTGTTTTGATTTTCTTAATTCGAGTCATTAGATTAGTTTATTGTAAAGTATGTAAAAATTCAAGTGTAAGGGGAATTTACATTCCCTATGATGTATTATTTTGGATGGTAGGGTAAGAGTGTATGAAAAAAAAAAAAAAAAAAAAAAAAAAAAAAAAAAAAAAAAAAAAAACGGACTACCATCCCTTTTCATTCTATGTTCATTTTATGTTTTTGTTATTTTTGATTTATTAGCTTAAGTCGAGTCTAGTCTTGGCTTAGCAACGCCATATTGTACATGTAATTAACCAAGATTTTTAACTCGCCACCAGTAAAGACTGCCTATATTCAACAAAACCGTGTATTTCATATCCATACACCTAACGTTACAACCCTTTTAAAAGACCTATTTGATAGTTTATCCTTGGTGCTTACGCCATGTGGTGGAGGTTTGATCCTTTCCCAAGTCTATGGTAATCTATTTTGCTATGACAGGTAGTGAGAGATATTTTCCGTTTCCATAATGTGATATTACTTTATTACACCCGAGGATGTGAGTATCTAAACACTATTTGTGAGGTGCTAGTGTATGACCTCCGTGCTTGTCTTTGGTCTTTAGTGGAACGATTATTTGTTGTAATTACTTTTATATTAGTGTTAAATGACCCCTAACTTGTATTTTGACTAGAATAAAAGCGCATTTGCTTGAGGACAAGCAAATATCAAGTGTAAGGGTATATGATGAGGCAAAAAATAAACCACTTTTAGGGGGTCATTTAAGCCCGGAATTAAATTTATTTGATCAAATATTACATTAAATCGTTCCTTTTGTGATTTTAGGTACTTTGGGAGTGAAATCTGGAAAAGGAAGCAATTCGGACGTTTTTGGAACATAAAAGTGAAGAAAACGCCAAAGACTTAATTTTCCATGCTGAGAACAGTACCTGACGGCGTCAAGAGGAAGACCCTGACGGCGTCAAGAGTAAAATCCATGACGACCCAGTGCAAACCTGACGGCGCCACAACAAGGGCGTCAAGAGTTAAATTGGTGACGGCCTGCATAAGGTAAATACATGACGGCGTCAGACCCAGATCTAGGCAGTCCGAGAAACTATTTGGCGGCGAGATGACGGCGTCAGACATTTGTTCTTGACACCGTCACCTATCAAACTCTATATATAGTTTTCTATTTTTCATTCATAAGAGAGGAACTTGTGTGGAGAAAACTAGGGCCGAACTTTGTAAACCCTAGGTCATATTTTACAGTGTTTTCAAGGGATTTCACCCCTTGAATCCTTTCATATTCAATTGAGATAAGTCTTCTCTTAATTCATTCAATATGTCTATGTGTTGTTTGAATATATCTTTTGCTTGTCTTGATTTCAACATGCTAGGCTAGATCTATCTTGTGTTTGCTTAGATCTAATGAAACCTAGATGTTAATTATGTGTTGATTACTTGTTTATGGTTGTATTGGATGAATGATTTCAATGTTAGGCTTAAGAAAACTGGCAGATCTCCATTGTGTAACATGCTTGAACGTCTTAGGAAACATGAACCGATGTGTACTAGGTTTTATTGGTTGTATTTAATGCATGAGTAAATTCTAATGATCCCATGTTAAGAGCTTCTTAGCCGGCTCGACATAGGAGTGAAGTAGGCGCTCATAGGATTGGGGAAGTAAGTACGCCACCCCATGAATGGTATTAAGGAATACAATCCGTCATCCACGCAACAATAACAAGTAATTAACGTGTAAAAGAAATCTAGGGGGTAGTGAAATCTAAGTAAACACAATTCTCCCACATATTGCTCACAAGTCTAGTTTAATATAGTTTATTTTCATTTCTAGTATTTTATTTTGATTGCATCTTAGTATTGGGTTAGTTGACTAGCAACTAATTCCGCCAAACTCCTTCAAAACCGAGATTTTTATTTGCTTTCTAAAAAATATAAAAATACAAAAAGAATCATCCCTCATCTCTAGACCTAGTCTTTAAGTTTTCTAATCCTACCGACACTATTCATAGCTGAACGATCAATCCCCCGGTACTTGTCATTATACTATACTACATCGATCAGGTACACTGTCTGGTGGGGGTTGTAAGCTTCTCGAGATCCCTCGAGAGGTAACGCCTGGTGCAATCCCTACGCATCAATGTCCAAGTTTATGGCATCTCAAGAAGCTCGCATATCTAAGTTTGAAGCCGATTTCAAACAAAAGCAAAGCGAGATGACCACAAAAATTGACACTTTGTTGAAAGTTCTCAATGACCGAGAAATGGGAGCACTCCCAAGCGACAAGGTCAAGAACCCGAAACTAAACGTTAATTCCATATCATCAGTTTCGTCACCCACTTCTTGTCCGCAATACTACTCGGTTAAATCAATGAGCACGTGTTTCAAGCAAAACCAAATTCTTCAAAAGGACCAATCAAATAAAACACCCGATATAAAACCGGTCAAAAGCATAGTTGAAACACCTCCTATGCAAGACCTTGACGATGAATTCAAGGAGCTTTACCTTGAACGCCCCGTCATTGATGTATTAGCCCGTGCTCCCTACTATAGTGCCCTCCTAGAAAAATATGAGAAATTTAAACTAGGTAAAAATGGGACCGCCTTCGTTCAAAACAAGCTGCCTAAAAAGCTTGATGATCCGGGTATTTTTGTTTTGCGTTGTAAGATAGGAAGATCCGAAGCTTTCGACACACTAGCCGATTTAGGGTCAAGCCTCAACTTGATTCCCTTATCCCTTTTCACCACTCTCAAGCTAGGAAAGTTAGAGGAGACAGAGGTATTAATTGGTCTAGCGGATGGGAGTATTGCCCACCCGGTTGGGATGATCAAGGATGTAGTTGTTCACATAGGGAAGTTAACTATCTTAGCATATTTTCACGTCCTAGATATGGTTAGTGACACTACATGCCCATTATTAGTTGGAAGAGGATTTTTAGCAACCTGATGCGTGGGAATCGCACCTTGCTTTACCTCTCGAGGGATCTCGAGAAGCTTACAACCCCCACCAGGCAGTGTACCTGATCGTTGTAGTATAGTATAGTGACAAGTACCGGGGGATTGATCGTTCAGCTTAGGAATAGTGTCGCTAGGATTAGAAAACCTAATTAATAGTTCTAAAGGTGAGGGATGATTATTTTTGTATTTTTATATTTTTATGAAAGCAATTAAAATCTCGGGTTATGAAGGAGTGGGCGGAATTAGTTGCTAATCAACTAACCCAAAGCTATTATATAATTAAAATAAAATAATGAAAATGAAATTAAACTAATTTATACTAAAGTTATGAGCAGTATTTGGAGAAATTGTGTTTACTTAGACTTCACTACTCCCTAGATATCTTTTACATGTTAATTACTTGTTACACTTGTATGAATGATGGATTATATTCCTTAATACCATTCGTGGGGTGGCATACATAACTCCCCAACTCTATGAGCTCTTATCTCCTCCTACACCATGACCCAGCACAACTATAGGGATTGTAAACAGTGGCTCATGCATTAAATACAACCAATAAAGACCTAGTACGCCTCGGTTCATGTTTCTTAAGACGTTCAAGCATGTTACCATTTGGAGATCTGCCAGTTTTCTTAAGCCTAACATATAAATCATTCATTCAAAACAAGAATAGACAAGTAATCAACACATAATCAACATCTAGGTTTCATTAGATCTAAGCAAACACAAGAGAGATCTAGCCTAGCATAGTAGAATTGAGACAAGAACAAGAGATAAACAACCAACACATAGACATATTGATTGAATTGAAAGTACACTTATCTCAATTACAATGCAAGGTCTCAAGGGTTTGGAACCCTTGAAAAACCTGTAAAAGAGGCACCAAAATCGTCTTTAGGGTTTCACCAAAACTTCTCCTCTTTTCAATGAAAAAACTAGAAAACTATATATAGGAAAAACAGTCTGACGGCGTCAAGAGTTAATTCTGACGCCGTCACCTCGCCGCCATAAACTTCCTCGGACGGCCTTGATCCACTTATGACGGCCTACGTGACGCCGTCACCACCCACGGTATATTAATTTTGCCACTTTGACGCCGTCACCACCTTCGATATTTAATTCTTCATGTCTGACGCCGTCAAGCTTTTGGTCTTGACGCCGTCACCTTGTATTTTCAGCATGCAAATTAGGTACTTAGCCGTTTTCTTCACTTTTATGCTCCAAAAATGTCCAAAATAGATTCTTTTCCAGAATTCACTCTCCAAACACCTAAAATCACAAAAGGAACGATTTAGGGCAATATTTGATCAAATAAAGTCGGATTCGGGCTTAAATGACCCCCTAAAAACGGATCATTTTTCGCCTCATCATATACCCTTACACTTGAGATTTGCTTGTCCTCAAGCAAATGAGCTTTTATTCTACTCAAAAGACAAGTTAGGGGTCATTTAACACTAATATAAAAGTAATTACAACAAATAATCGTTTCACTAAAGACCAATAGACAAGCACGGAGGTCATACACAAGCACCTCACAAATAGTGTTTAGATACTCACATCTCTCGGGTGTAATAAAGTAATATAACATTATGGAAATGGAAGATATCTCTCACTACCTGTCATAGCAAAATAGATTACCATAGGCTTGGGAAAGGATCAAACCTCCACCACATGGCGTAAGCACCTAGGATAAACTATCAAAGAGGTCTTTTAAAGGGTTATAACGTTAGGTGTAGGGATATGAATTACACGGTTTTGTTGGATAAAGGGAGTTTTACTGGTGGCGAGTTAACAATCTTAGTTAATTACATGTACAAGATGGCGTTGCTAAGCCAAGACTAGACTCGACTTAAGCTAATAAATGAAAAATAACAAAAATATAAAATAAACATAGAATGAAAACGGGATGGTAGTCCGTATGTTTTTTTCTCTTTTTCTTTTCTATTTTTTTTTTCTTTTTCTTGATTTTTTCGATTTTTTTTTTTTTTTTTTTTTTTTTTTTTTTTTTTTTTTTTTGCATACACTCTTACCCTACCATCCAAAATAATACATCATAGGGGTTGAACATTCCCCTTACACTTGAATCTTTACATACTTTACATTCAACTATTCTAATGACTCGAATTAAGAAAATCAAAACACTTGGAGCACTTTTAAGATTAACGCACATATGGGGGTAATAAATGATGTTCTTCCCCATTACTCCATAAATAAGTACTTACCCATGAGTCCCAATCGTCCCAAAACAATATGTACAAGGATATGACTCGACTTAGCAACCATGTAATCAATTAGAAAGTTAACTTAGGGTTTAACAAATAACAATATTGCACTAAAAATGAGCGCATACACGGAAGGCTAAGGCGATTTGGGTGTACATTTAAGTGGGGTGTAACAAATTCTTCCTTTAAGTAAAATGCTTAAAGTTAGAAACGAAAAGATAGGCTCGGAGGGGTGTACTAGGGGTATCGTGTACTAAAAATGAGTACAACGCTAAGGGTGTGGGAAAAATTAGTTGACTTAACTAGCCAAGTAATATGACTTAAAGGGTCAAGTAATTATGATACGGGTTTAACACAAGGGTGATCCTAATGCCTCTTATCATGTAGCAAATCCTACCACACGAATGTAGTCTCACTAGCGGTCTCGGGATGCATCACTAACGCAAGTTCTAGAATCTAAATGCTACCGGTACACTCATAAGCACCAATAATGAATGCTTTTCCTATCAAATCTAAAAGCGAACCTCACATTTTTGGGTGGAAAATTTTTCTGAATATACGGTTATGTGCTAGTCATACAACCTCCTATCCATGAGACGCTTGCTATGGCTAAAGTTTCACTCCTAAATGTTGTAAAAAATTTTAAATTTGGCGCTAAAATTACACTAACAAGTATTTCTCGTAGTTTTATTACTCATCTACTATCAAACAAAACAAACTCAAGCGAAAGTGCATATGTAAGGTATCATCTTTTTACCCTCCCCTTACACTTAAGATGAACATTGTCCCCAATGTTCAAGTAAAGAATGTAAAAGTTAAAAAGTAAAGAGAATGAAATCAAATACTCCCCTGATTCGCTCGGTATGGATTTTAGGTTGGCCAGGTTAAATCTTCTTCCAAGAAAACGAACAATCAAAGCTTCCCTTCCAGAATATAAATCATCTTCTTGTCATAAATAACCTGTAAATCCTGACAAAAGTAGACAAGGCAACCTCGCGTAAAATCGGCGGCATCCTATATAAGTTACTAAATCCTAGAAAACAAAGTAAGATATAATGCTTGTGGAATGAAGTTTGCAGATTTCCTGGAGATTATAAAACTTAATAATTCACAAAAACCATAAGACTCCGTTAGAAAAACAAAACCGGTAAAATTTCCAGATTTTAACTCCTGACGCTGTCAAGAGCAATACCCTGACGCCGTCAGAATGGACCTGCAGAAATTCTTATGTTAAGTTTCCGGAAAATTTCTGGAAAAACTTTGTCCTACTTCCTGGAAAATCCTGCAAAACTTCATTATGACTCAATACAAGCATTTGACTCTAACAAATACGAATATACATGTTCATTAAATATTGTGGATAATCATGATCGGTTTGTTTCTTAAAACATATTTGGGGTTTCCCCTTACACTTATCTTTTGCAAAAATACCTTTAGGTTGAAGTTAAGACTAGGCTAAACAACATAATAAAGTATTTCCACTTTTTAGTAGAGAAACATGATCAACCAACAATAAAAATAAAACATGCATACGGAAGCAAATAACAATCAAACAAATAAAAATCACACAAAACATGGGTTGCCTCCCAAGAAGCGCTTTTCTTTATTTACGAGTCTTGTAGCTAGACTCAAAGTCGTGGGTTACTACGTGATCTCATCATTGGTTCCACTCTCTAGGTCGTCTTCTAAACCAGTTTTGTTTTCCGGACCTAGTTGCAAGCATTCTTTGTAGAAACCAAACATCCTATTTCTAACATACTCTACTCCTCTACGTCTATCCTCATCATTCCTATAATAAGCCGCTTGCTTACGTTCCTTTTCGAAATTAGAGAGAAGGCGGTATTGCTCAATCTTGTAGGGCATTTGATAAGCAACCTCATCATTGTCTTTCTTGAACCTAACTATCCCTAACGTCAGATCATAACTCATCCTAGTGGCCTCAACAAATGGTTTCCCAAATATTATTTGACTTAGGCAAGCATCTATCACCGGACGCGTGTCTTCCACTATCATAAAATCAATCTCATAGGTGAGATTCCCTATAATCACATGTACTCCCTTAACTCTTCCTGCAAAATTACTTATCCAACTTTTACCGGGCATTATCCTAAAATTGAGTTGCTTCTTCATCACCCAATTGTAATAAGTCCTAGATATGATGTTCACGGGGGATCTAGGGTCTATGTAAGCTTTCCATACACGCATGTGCCCGATATTGCATGGGATGTTAATGTTAGAGGGGTCTCCCATTTTGATCAGGGGGTCGCCAAAGATATATGTTGTCTCAGGACTATCGAATAAATCCTTATGGTATTCCCGTTCTTCCTTGGTTGGCAACTTATCAAAATACTCCTCTATAGGTTCTACCTCCTCTAATTCCTCATCCTTATTAACCTCAACTTCCCTACTCTCATCCTCACTATTGGCTTCTATTCTAACTTCATCTTTGTCACTCTCCTCTATCTCCCTATCTATCGGCTTAATGGTGACAACATTGACAAAGTGGACATGTTTGGATGATGAGGGGTCCTTAACTTGGATTCCACTATTGGTGTCCCTAGTGTCCTTCCTAGGTGTGGCTAATGTTTGGTTGTTGAGGGCTTTCAACAAGTTGTCGATCTTGTTGGTCATCTCCGTTTGTTGTTGGTTGAATTCGGTTTCGAACCTAGCTATGCGAGCTTCTTGAGATGCCATAAATTTCGACATCAATCCTTCAAGATTGTTGGTACTACCATAGTTGTTAGAAGGATTGTTGTTGAAGGTACGGTTGGATGGTGGACCGTTTGATTGGTAACGATTAGGCGGATTGGAAGAATTTGGTTGATTTTGTTTCCACCTAAGGTTTGGGTGATTTTTCCATGAGGGGTTGTATGAATCACCGTATGTGTTTGGCTCGGGCTTGAAAGTGTACCACTTATCTCCCGCTTCGTCGGTACGCGTGGATGCGTAGTCCGCAAAAGCTGTTCCGGGGAGTTCCACACAATCACGAGTGTCATGGGGACCACTACATAATTCGCATGAAGAAGTGATTTTGTTCACTTGGCTTGAATGCTTCGGAGCTTCGTAAGATTTCATGAGAAACTTGACTTGGTCCTCAAGTTCCATGATCCTACGGTCGGGAGTGCTTGAATTGTTCGAAGGCAAAGATATTGCCTTGACCGTTTTGTTCAAATCACGGGGATCATTCCAACTTTCGTTGTCATAGAGAGCAAGATCTTCTATGAGTTCCCATGATTGTTCCGCACTAAGATCACGTAGCTTACCACCGGCCGATTGGTCAATGGTTCGCCTCGTGGAGATGTCGATATGGTCATAGAAGATTTGGACTTGGAGCCAAAGATCTATGCCATGATGAGGGACTTTTTGGAGTAAGTCCTTGAAACGAGTCCATGCTTCATAAAGAGATTCATTTTGACGTTGTTGAAACATCAAGATGTCATTCCTAAGTTTAGTAGTTCTCCCCGGTGGGAAAAATTGAGCAAGGAAACGAGTGGTGAGATCATCCCATGTGGTGATGGATCCCGCGGGTAAACGCTCAAGCCATTGACTAGCTTGATGCCGTAGAGAGAATTGGAATAGGCGTAAACGGGTAGTCTCTCTAGTTTCAACACCTAGGTCTATGGAATCTACGATTTTGAGGAAGTCCTTAAGGTGTTGGTTTGGATCTTCAGAACGAAGTCCATGGAATGCACATCCGCTTTGCACCAACCGGATGGTGTCGGATCGCAAGGGGGTCACATTGGCTCCGGTGAGCTCAATGGTGTTTCGGTAGCCTTGGTGGCTGGGTCGGGAATACTCTCCTAAGGTTCGGAGCCTAAGGGGTTCTAATGGTGGGTTTTGTTGTGGTGGGATGATGGGTTCAAAGATGTTACCACCTTCCATGATGTCGGATGGTAAAGAGTTACGAACAAAGGCACGAAGAAATAAGATAGACTAAAGAAGACCTAAAAAATAAAAATAAAAATCTTACTAGAAAGGAATCTAGCAAGTAGACCTAATAAAAAGAAATCCTAACCTAGACAATAACTATTCCCCGGGCTGCGGCGCCAAAAACTTGATAGCGCCGCACTCTATTGCGAAAGTAGGAATAAATGTAAAGATAAACAATCCCCGGCAGCGGCGCCAAAAACTTGATGCGTGGGAATCGCACCTTGCTTTACCTCTCGAGGGATCTCGAGAAGCTTACAACCCCCACCAGGCAGTGTACCTGATCGTTGTAGTATAGTATAGTGACAAGTACCGGGGGATTGATCGTTCAGCTTAGGAATAGTGTCGCTAGGATTAGAAAACCTAATTAATAGTTCTAAAGGTGAGGGATGATTATTTTTGTATTTTTATATTTTTATGAAAGCAATTAAAATCTCGGGTTATGAAGGAGTGGGCGGAATTAGTTGCTAATCAACTAACCCAAAGCTATTATATAATTAAAATAAAATAATGAAAATGAAATTAAACTAATTTATACTAAAGTTGTGAGCAGTATTTGGAGAAATTGTGTTTACTTAGACTTCACTACTCCCTAGATATCTTTTACATGTTAATTACTTGTTACACTTGTATGAATGACGGATTGTATTCCTTAATACTATTCGTGGGGTGGCATACATAACTCCCCAACTCTATGAGCTCTTATCTCCTCCTACACCATGACCCAGCACAACTATAGGGATTGTAAACAGTGGCTCATGCATTAAATACAACCAATAAAGACCTAGTACGCCTCGGTTCATGTTTCTTAAGACGTTCAAGCATGTTACCATTTGGAGATCTGCCAGTTTTCTTAAGCCTAACATATAAATCATTCATTCAAAACAAGAATAGACAAGTAATCAACACATAATCAACATCTAGGTTTCATTAGATCTAAGCAAACACAAGAGAGATCTAGCCTAGCATAGTAGAATTGAGACAAGAACAAGAGATAAACAACCAACACATAGACATATTGATTGAATTGAAAGTACACTTATCTCAATTACAATGCAAGGTCTCAAGGGTTTGGAACCCTTGAAAAACCTGTAAAAGAGGCACCAAAATCGTCTTTAGGGTTTCACCAAAACTTCTCCTCTTTTCAATGAAAAAACTAGAAAACTATATATAGGAAAAACAGTCTGACGGCGTCAAGAGTTAATTCTGACGCCGTCACCTCGCCGCCATAAACTTCCTCGGACGGCCTTGATCCACTTATGACGGCCTACGTGACGCCGTCACCACCCACGGTATATTAATTTTGCCACTTTGACGCCGTCACCAGTCCGTCTGACGCCGTCACCACCTTCGATATTTAATTCTTCATGTCTGACGCCGTCAAGCTTTTGGTCTTGACGCCGTCACCTTGTATTTTCAGCATGCAAATTAGGTACTTAGCCGTTTTCTTCACTTTTATGCTCCAAAAACGTCCAAAATAGCTTCTTTTCCAGAATTCACTCTCCAAACACCTAAAATCACAAAAGGAACGATTTAGGGCAATATTTGATCAAATAAAGTCGGATTCGGGCTTAAATGACCCCCTAAAAACGGATCATTTTTCGCCTCATCACAACCGCTAGCGCCATGATAGATTGTAAGGAGTCTAAGATAGCGGTAGGTGAGGGCGATACTTGGTCGGTATATGACATTAAGAAGTATAGCTATGATTGTGAGGATGAACCGACACCACATTGGGTAGAAATGAATAGGAGACCATCGAGATATGGACCTTAGATAGAAAGAAACTTAATAGGACCTCAACGCCCATTCTATCTAGAAAAAGATTTCATCGATAAAACACATTCGGTAGAACAACTCATAGCTAGAGATGAAGAGCTAGACCCTTTTGAGGACCCCCTAGTCTTTAGGAAAATGATTGAGTTCTTGAGTGTAATGCCTATTAACATAGAGATGAACAAGTGGCAGAGAGAGGGGGATAAGTGTAAATGGAGGTGGGACAAGCCACCTAAGGAAGGTGACAGATCATGGAATATGAAGATGATTTTATATGATCCGGATGGAGAAAAGTTTGAAAGATCATACCGCACTAAGAAAACCGATAGGAAGTTGAAACCTAAGTTTGATCCCAAAGATGTCCTCAATGAGGAACTCACCCATATCACGTAGTAACCCATGACCTTGAGTCTAGCTACAAGACTCGTAAATAAAGAAAAGTGCTTCTTGGGAGGCAACCCATGTTTTGTGTAATTTTTTATTTTGTTTGATTGTTATTTGTTTCCGTATGCATGCTTTATTTTTATTGTTGGTAGATCATGTTTCAAACTAAATTTTGAAAATACTTTATTTTGTCGTTTGGCTTAATCTTAACTTCATCCAAAGGTATTTCGCAAAAGATAAGTGTAAGGGGAAACCCCAAATATGTTTTTAAGAAACAAAATTGATCATGATTTTCCACAATATTAAATGAACATGTATATTCGTATTTGTTAGAGTCAAATGCTTGTATCGAGTCATAATGATGTTTTGCAGGATTTTCCAGGAAGTAGGACAAGGTTTTTCCAGAAATTTTCTGGAAACTTAACATAAGGATTTCTGCAGGTCACTTCTGACGGCGTCAGGAAGAAACTCCTGACGGCGTCACGTGTAAAATTCTGAAAATTTTGCTAGTTATGTTTTTCTTACATAGTCTTAAAGTTTTTGTTAATTCTTTAGTTTTATAATCTCCATGAAATCTGCAAACACTCATTCCACAAGCATTATATCTTACATTGTTTTCTAGGATTTATTAGCATATATAGATTGTCGCCGATTTTACGCGAGGTTGCCTTGTTTGTTTTCTCAGGTTTAACAGGTTATGTTTGACAAGAAGATGATTTATATTCTGGAAGGGAAGCTTTGATTGTTCATTCTCTTGGAGGAAGATCTAACCTGGTTACCATATCATCCATACCGAGCAAATCAGGAGAGTATTTGATTTCATTCTTTTACCTGTTTTACTTTTACAATCTTTAATTGAACATTGGGGACAATGTTCATCCTAAGTGTAAGGGGAGGGTAAAATGATGATACCTCATGGGATACACTTTCGCTTGAGTTTGTTTGTTTGATGGTAGATGTGTAATAAAACTATGAGAAATACTTGTTAGTGTAATTTTATCGCCAAATTTAAATTTTTTTACAACATTTAGGAGTGAAACTTTAGCCATAGCAAGCGTCTCATGGATAGGAGTTGTATGACTAGCACAAAACCGTATCATTCAGAAAAATTTTCCACCAAATATGTGAGGTTCGCCTTTAGATTTGATAGGAAAAACATTTACTATTAGTGCTTATGAGTGTACCGGTAGCATTTAGATTCTAGAACTTGCGTTAGTGATGCATCCCGAGACCGCTAGTGAGACTACATTCGTGTAGTAGGATTTACTACATGATAAGAGGCATTAGGATCACCCTTGTGTTAAACCCGTATCATAATTACTTGACCATTTAAGTCATATTACTTGACTAGTAAAGTCAACTAATTTTTCCCACACCTTAGCGTTGTACTCATTTTTAGTACACGAAACCCCTAGTACACCCCTCCGAGCCCATCTTTTCGTTTCTAACTTTAAGCAATCTTACTTAAAGGAAGAATTTGTTACACCCCACTTAAATGTACACCCAAATCGCCTTAGCTTTCCATGTATGCACTCATCTTCATTATTGTTACATGTTTAAACCCTTAGTTAATTATCTAATTGATTACATGGTTTCTAAGTCGAGTCATATCCTTGTACATATTGTTTTGGGACGATTGGGACTCATGGGTAAAGTACTAATGTTATGGAGTAATGGGGAAGAATATCATTTATTACCCCCATATGTACGTTAATCTTAAAAGTACTTCAAGTGTTTTGATTATCTTAATTCGAGTCATTAGATTAGTTTATTGTAAAGTATGTAAAAATTCAAGTGTAAGGGGGATGTTCATTCCCTATGATGTATTATTTTGGATGGTAGGGTAAGAGTGTATGCAAAAAAAATAAAAATAAAAAAAATAAAAAAATAAAATAAAAAATTGAAAAAAAAAGAAAAAAGAGAAAAAAAAAAGAAAAAATAGAAAAAGAGAAGAGAAAAAACATACGGACTACCATCCCGTTTCATTCTATGTTTATTTTATGTTTTTGTTATTTTTCATTTATTAGCTTAAGTCGAGTCTAGTCTTGGCTTAGCAACGCCATATTGTACATGTAATTAACCAAGATGATTAACTCGCCACCAGTAAAGATTGCCTATATCCAACAAAACCGTGTATTCCATATCCCTACACCTAACATTACAACCCTTTTAAAAGACCTCTTTGATAGTTTATCCTAGGTGCTTACGCCATGTGGTGGAGGTTTGATCCTTTCCCAAGCCTATGGTAATCTATTTTGTTATGACAGGTAGTGAGAGATGTTTTCCATTTCCATATTGTGATATATATTTTATTACACCCGAGAGATGTGAGTATCTAAACACTATTTGTGAGGTGCTAGTGTATGACCTCCGTGCTTGTCTTTGGTCTTTAGTGGAACGATTATTTGTTGTAATTACTTTTATATTAGTGTTAAATGATCCCTAACTTGTATTTTGATTAGAATAAAAGTGCATTTTGCTTGAGGACAAGCAAATCTCAAGTGTAAGAGTATATGATGAGGCGAAAAATGATCCATTTTTAGGGGGTCATTTAAGCCGGAATTAGAATTTATTTGATCAAATATTGCCTTAAATCATTCCTTTTGTGATTTTAGGTGCTTTGGGAGTGAAGTCTGGAAATGGAAGCATTTTGGACGTTTTTGGAGCATAAAAGTGAAGAAAACGGCAAAGTCTTAATTTTTCTTGCTGGGAACAGTAGATGACGGCGTCAAGAAGGATTTGATAACGCCGTCAAGAGCAATTTTGGTGACGGCCCAGAGAAAACGTGACGGCGTCAGAACAAGGGCGTCAAGAGTAAAAGTGGTGACGGCCAAGAGCAGAAATACACATGACGGCGTCAGATCTGGATCTAGGCAACCCGAGAAGATTTTTGGCGGCGAGATGACGGCGTCAGAATTTTCCTCTTGACGCCGTCACCTCCTAAAATCTATATATACTTTTCTAATTTTCATTCATTAAAAGAGGAACTTGTGTGGAGAATTTTAGGGTCGAACCTAATAAACCCTAGCTCGTTTGTAACAGTATTTTCAAGGGTTTTTACCCCTTGAAACCCTTCATGTTCAATTGAGATAAGTATCCTTTCAATTCATTCAATATGTCTGTGTGTTGTTTGAATATATCTTACACTTGTCTTGATTTTAACATGCTAGGCTAGATCTATTATGTGTTTGCTTAGATGTAATGAAACCTAGATGTTGATTATAGGTTGATTGCTTGTTTATAGTTGTAATGGATTAATGATTTCAATGTTAGGCTTAAGAAAATTGGCAGATCTCCATTGTGTAACTTGCTTGAACGTCTTAAGAAACATGAACCGATGTGTATTAGGTTTTTATGGTTGTATTTAATGCATGAGCGAATTCTAGTGATCCCATGTTAGGAGCTTCTTGTAGGCTCGACATAGGAGTGAAGTAGGAGCTTATAGAATTGGGGAAGTAAGTACGCCAACCCATGATTGGTATTAAGGAATATAACCCGTCATCCACGCAACTGTAACAAGCAAGGTTTTCAAGATCAGGATCCTACCCAATATCGTTTTCGTCTTTGCAAGATCGTGATCGTAAGATCGGATCGGGATCTTAAGATCCTACTATAATGTCATTTTCTTAATAGTTTTGTAATATTATACAAATTTACAAATTATTATATATTATAAACACAAAATTATATGAATGTTCCATCGAAATGTTGTCCTAAATTATGATTATGAAATGTTTAATAAGATTAACATGTTGTTTTTTAAATTCTACAAAAAATAATCCAGGAATTTGCAGTTTTTTAGTTTGTTATCTGAGAAAAGTAGGATCGGATCAGATTAGATCTTAAGATCCTATGGTCAAGATCGAGATCCTATAAGATCTTAAGCTTTCAAAGATCCTATGTAAGATCCGGATCGTTTTTCCTTTGCAGTATCGTAAAATCGTAAGATCCTAATATCAGGATCGGGATCCTGACAACCATGGTAACAAGTAATTAACCTGTAAAAGATATCTAGGGAGTAGTGAAATCTAAGTAAACACAATTCTCCCATCTATTTTTCACACCACATTAGTAATTAGTTTAATTCACATTTTTGTTATTTTATTTTGATTGCATCTTAGTTATTAGATTAGTTGACTAGCAACTAATTCCGCCCACTCTTCTAAAAACCGAGATTTTTATTTGCTTTCATAAAATATAAAAAATATAAAAAGAATCATCCCTCACCTCTAGACCTAGTTTTTAGGTTTTCTAATCCTAGCGACACTATTCCTGAGTTGAACGATCAATCCCCCGGTAATTGTCACTATACTATACTACAACGATCAGGTACACTGCCTGGTCGGGGTTGTAAGCTTCTCGAGATCCCTCGAGAGGTAAAGCCTGGTGCAATTCCCAAGCATCATAGTTAGTCTCTGTTTTCTTCAGTGCCTTGCTTACAAAGTATATGGGTGTTTGGATGGAGTTCCTATCTGTCAATAGTACTGCGCTAACTGCTCCATGGGTTGCAGATAAGTACATGATCAACTCTTCCCCTGGTCGCGGTGCGACAAGTTTGGGAAGTGATGCAAGATGTTGTTTTAGTTGTTGGAAGGCTTCCTCTGCCTCCTCAGTCCAACGAAAGTCTCCCTTAAAGAGAGGGAGTGATTTGTCTGCTGACTTGGATAAAAAACGGTTTAGCCCAGCTAGCTTTCTTTTTAAGGACTGGACTTCTTTCAGTGTGCGCGGTGAGGGGAGATTGATAACGGCTTTTGTTTTTTCTGGGCAAGGCTTGATGCCGTCAGGTTCTATTAGATACCCAAGGAACATGCCTTCTGTTGCGCCAAAGGTGCACTTCTTGGGATTTAACTTCGTGTTTATTTTTCCTAATGTTTTGAACGTTTCCTCGATGTCGCGCACCAATTCTTCCTCTGTGTGACTCTTGATGACAAGGTCATCAACGTAGAATTCCATGTTGTGACCTACTTGTTTTTCAAAAGCCATATCCACCAACCGCTGGTATGTTGCGCCCGCGTTCTTTAGACCAAAAGGCATTTTTGTGTAGCAATAGACCCATTGACTTGTGTGGAAGGCTGTTTTTTCTTCATCCTCCTCTGCCATCTGAATTTGATGATACCCTTTGTATGCATCTAGGAAGCATTTAAAGGGATATCCGCACAGGGATTCTACCTTCCAGTCTATCTCTGGCAGTGGGTAGCAGTCCTGTGGACATGCTTTATTGAGGTCCGTGAAGTCCACGCACATCCTCCAACTGCCATCACTTTTCTTTACCATCACTGGATTGGAGAGCCAGTCGTGATAGTAGACTTCACGCATAATACCTGCGTCTACAAGTTTGTGTACTTCTTCCAGGATGGCTTTTGCTCGAAATAGAGCCTGACCGCGCTTCTTCTGTCGTATTGGGGGATATCCTTGTCGGATCTGTAGCTTGTGCTCCGTAATAGAGCGTGGAACTCCGGTCATGTGCTTTGGTTCTCACGCAAAGATACTCATGTTCTTTTGTAAGAGTGCGCACACAGCTGCTTTACCTTTGTCAGATAAAGATCCTCCAATCGATATTTGTTGATCCGTGTAATCAGGATGAATGGCGACCTTTAAGTTTGGTATTTTTGTTGCGCGCTGTTCTGGAATATGCTCCACCTCACTGGTTACCGCGTTGCATTCTTTAGGCGGCACTGTGGTATTGTAGAGGGTGACAATCCCTCCTTCTACTGGAAATTGAGCATCCCATGTACTGTGGATGGTACAGCGCGCATGGATGATATTACAGGTCTCCCAATGATGCCGTTGTACGGTGAAGGAGACTTGATTATCATGAAGTTTATCCATGTTGCTGTAGAGTGTTGTTCATCGCCCACAACTACAAGTAATCGTAATTGCCCCATAGGCCATATCTTTTCTCCTGTGAAGCCAGTCAGCGACGTCGTGGCCGGTATCAACTGACTTTGTATCTCAGGTCGTAGCCTTTTAAAGCAATGTTCATACAGAATATCTGCGGATGCTCCTCCATCGATATACATGCGGCAGATGTCATGTCCCCCAGTATGTATCTCAATGGTCAGTGGCTCTATTACTGCGTTGTCCACAACTAGAGTGGGGAAGGATATCTCATTTTCTGAAGAGAACTTTTGACTGACTTTTTGCTTTGTCTTGCGTTGCCATGACTATATCATGTAGATGATGTCCGCTTTATCTTTGGGAGGCTCTTTCTTGCCTCCATTCCTTTGCTTGTCCTTCCCTTCTTTAATGTTCTTTACGAGGTGATCCATTCTACCCCCCCCCCCCTTTACTAATTTTTCAATTAGTTGTCGTAGCTGGACACACTCGTTGGTTGTATGGCTCTTTTGGCCATGGTATTCGAAGTATCCATTCCCTATGCGCTTGTCCTCTGGGGTGCGCATTGGTGGAGGTTTTGGGAAGTTTGCACATTCTGTTACAAATATTTCCATCGGAGTCTTTGTGAGGGAGGTATACTTGTCATTATCTCGTCCACTTTCCTGACTGCGATAATTCTTCATGCAGTTGCTGCTTTGATCATTGGATTGTCTCCTAGGCTGTTCTTACCGCCTATAATTTGAGTAACCTTTTTTACTGTCCGCAGCGGCTGCTTCTCCTTGAATGAAGGATCTTGTGCGCTTCATTAGTTCATCGAAGGTTTGGGGAACCTTGTCGTTTAACTTCCTAATGAGTTCTGGGTTATTGATCCCATTCATGAACCCTGAAATTTTTAGGACTTCGGGACACGCCTTGACATGTATACATTCATCTTTAAAGCATTCCATATAAGCGCTGGTTGATTCCCCTTGACGCTGTTTTACTCTGGCTAGTTCAACAGGGTTTTTAGCACACTTCTTTCTTTGGGTGAAGTTTAAGCGGAATGCTTTTCGCAACTCTTCAAACCCGCCGATGCTCCTTCGTGGAAGCTTGCTAAACCAAGTGCGCGCATTCCCTACTAACGTCGAGTTAAACATATGACACCACACAGGTTGTGGCCAATTTTCAATAATAGCAGCGGATTCGAAAAATTTTAGGTGGTCATCAGGATCACCCGTTCCATCATATGTTTTAACATTAGTGGGCATGCGCCTTTTCTTATGATCAGAGTATTCGTTGATGCGTTGTGTAAATGCATCAACTTTCTGGCGATGCCACGGAAGAGATATGTCTTCGTCTTCTTCCTCGCGACGTCTTCCTCTGGACTTCCAGTGTCCTGTCTCTTTATCCTCGTTGTCCGAGGAGTCACTGGAGGATGAGTAATCTCTTTTGCGGCGCTTGAGCCGGTTTTCCTCAGAGGAAGAGCTTGAGGGACTTTCACTTGGGGAAGTTCGCCTTTCTAACCTATCGTGAATTCTTCTGCTCCCAGACCTGGAGGAGCCTTCGTTTGGTGAATGTTGACGTCCAAGTCTGTTTTGCATCCTTAGACTACCAAGTCTGGAGTGAACATTGGTGCGCCTCTCGCCATCTTCATATTCCTCAGAGTATTGTGAGTAAGATAATGTACCAAGTCTATCATGGATATTGGTACGACTCTCGTTATTTTCGCGCCCCCTCTTTGGTAGCGCGGTGGCGATGTTTCGCGTTCGGGACCAAAGTTGAGCCGGGCTTGCAGGCTCATGCTTGACCTTCTCCTTGCTTCTTCTTGCATGAGGGCGGTTAAGGTTTCGTAATTTTGGGATACGAAATTACTTAGCGTTAAATCAGGTGCATCCTCCTCCGCTGCAAGGATTTCTGCCTCCACATTAGGCGCCCTATCTCGGTTGGGCGCGCCAGGTAGCACAATGTTGTCCACTATAGGTGCCGTTTGATGGGGAGTATTGAAGAGGGTGCGCTGAAGTTCTTCAACGCTTGGGACCACCGTGGTGGCTTGAGTAGTCCTTGTAGGCAATTCTACCACTGGGAGAGGTAGGGTTGGTCCCGCTTCTTGGTGACCAGGCGCACTCATTGTTTCAGAGGCCTGCCTAGAGGTCGAATCCTGATGGTTTTTCCTCTGGGGGTCATGTGTTTTTTTCCAACTGTGGAGTCCGCTGGCTTGAGTTTTTGTTCTTCGTCATTCTAGTTCTTAGTGTAGGGTCCCACGGATGGCGCCACTTGTTGATACAAAAGTTGGGTGTTCCTAGTTTGGGCTCCTGCTCTCGTACCAATTAACTCTTAATGCTTGAAACCTGCGCACTAAGAAAGTAAATAAACACCGTTAGGCTTATCGTGGGATTGTCTCCCACGATTATCCTCCGGCGTGAGAGTAAGTAATCGGTTTTAGGGTTATAATGAAGAGTTAGGGTTTGTAAATCGTACCTTTAATGAGAATTATGTCATTTTATATATAGGTGCAGAATCCTCGTGGGTTTCGTGCTCCTTACTCTTTGCACACATGGTGCTTATCCGGTCCAAGGATCTTTATCCGTAAATAAAAGATCCTTATCTAGACCATAAATAGTTTGGTTGGGCTTGGGCCTACGTGAGCCCACCCCTTTGGTGGTGCAGCCCAAATCATTGTTATGATAGCCCACACGTGGTGGATTTGAGCCTTAGTAATGTTTATCATTTGGGCTTATGGCCCAAATATAGACTATACGTCATCAATATATATATATATATATATATATATATATATATATATATATATATATATATATATATATATATATATATATATATATATATATATATATTATTGATTTAGGAATTTATTCTAAGTTACAATTTTTTTCTTATGTGATTTGCAAGTGTTCTTATTTAACTTTTAGATTAATTTTTGAATGGTATCAAATGTGTTTTGTAAATTGTTTCGATTTCTTTTTGTTTCTTTTAACTAAATAACTATTTTTTCGTATCAAACAAGATAATTTTAAATTCTCTACTATTTCATTTTTTTTAATTTTTATTCTCTTATTTATTTTATTTTTGTAAAATTTTCTCAACAAACATTCACTTAAGATTTAATGATAAAAAACAATGTGAGACAAAATCTCCAAATGAGTTGCAAAGGCTAGACACAATGGTGACAATATCCCTCACTGTCATATCAACGTCACATCATCATTCGGCACATTATCGCTCCCTCACCTTTCGGCCACAATGATCACCACTTTTTAAAATACACGTTTTATACAAACATACCTTACAGAATACCTCACACACACTCACAAATCAAATAAATAATAATAAAAACACCACGGAGGCTCACAAATTACCCGTTACCAAAGAAATGAGGACCCTCACCACTTCACTCCTTTTTGCCTTGGGTCGTGCAATATTGAGGGTCTTCACAATGAAGGTGGCGTGTGAGCAACGGAGGTGAAGATTAAGGGGTAATGGCACCGAAATGTATCATACTTGTCACTTGCACCTTTTATATGTATTGAACAAATTTTTTAACTATTTTATGCATTAAACTCTATTTTGTTGTATTTTTTTTGTATTTTATGACAACTATGATACATATAGTAGCAAAAAAATAGGGGCAAAATGGTTTTAATGTACACAAAAAATATAATAAAATGAAATTTAGTAAATAGAATAGTAAAGATATTTGTTCAATACATATAAAAAGTGCAAATGACAAGTATGACACATTATGGTGCCAGTAGTCCGTAAAGATTTTTAGGTTTATAAATGATAGTAAGATACAGTTAAAACAAAACCCTCGACTGTGTGTAGTTTAAGAGGTAAGTTAAGTTTTATTAATGGTTAAAAACAAACGATCCCAGTTGCAAGACAACACGATAGTTGCCAATTAAAAAAGGTTTTAAAATGTTGTGTCCAAGTAGTTTTATTTGTCTTGTTTGAAAACATATATACTTGAAAACGATATGTAACTGTACAAATTCCACGTAGAAGCATAGCACCATACTAGTAAGATTTTTTTTTTTTTTTTTTTTTTTTTTTTTTTATAGGAAAACGATTATATTTGAAAACATATATCTACTTCGGATCGAGATCAATATTTTTAAGAAAGCTATTGAATAACATAAATTTCCTGTTTCCACATGACCGAATACATGACTATGTCCAGTTTAAGTTTATCAATACAAAATTACAAATTGTTTGGTTGCATGTCGTCTTAGCTATACGCCTATACTATATGATCTTAATACATATTCGTGTATCATATCACAAGGTTACTTGCTAGACTAAATCCAAAATTAAATAAACTATAGTTACCGACAAATTATCTATACTACATAATAATGCATTTGGAATTATACTATAATTAGCAAGACTTAAAAATTCAAACTCAAACTTACTAATTATAGAATAGTCTCAATTATGTCAAACACTCATTTTAACTATAACAGAATTACAAAAAACTTAACAGAAATAACAGAATTCTTAACAACATCTGAGAGTAATTAATATTCTATTACATAATGAAAAACATTTGCTTTCCACAAAATTTAATCAAAAAGTATCATTGTCGCATTGCGCGAGTACCGTTCTAGTCTAATTAAAGTATCAAACCATATATCCATCCATTGTTTGTCAAAATACATGCCTGAACTTGGGAAGCTGTGGGTTACCTTTTGGTCACTCACTACAGTCTTCTAACCAAGTTATCGCTACACACTCCAACTAACAAAGAATCTATTCTTTCTTTAACAAGCCCACGTAATTAAGCCCACAAGACCAAGCATATTGTTCTAGCATATCGCCATATTGTGGGTTACCTTTTGCTCACTCACATATTCTTCACGTCTATAAATATAACACTCTTTCACTACACAACCACAAACAACCACCAACCATGGCTTCATCATACTTTCTCACCACCCTCCTAATCCTCCTCCCACTCACCTCAGCCAACATGATCCTCACAGTCGTAAACCACTGCCCGTTCACTGTCTGGCCCGCGATCCAGCCTAACGCGGGCCACCCCGTCCTCGAAAAGGGTGGGTTCGCCCTTAACACCAACACCCACAAATCCTTCCCCGCCCCAACTACGCACTGGTCGGGCCGCATCTGGGCCCGAACAGGGTGCAGACACCAAAACAACCAGTTTACTTGCCAGACTGGCGACTGCGGCGGCAGACTCGAATGCAACGGTCTTGGAGGCGCCACACCCGCCACTCTGGCACAGTTTAGTCTCCACCACTCCCACACTGACCAATCTTCCTACGCTGTCAGCCTAGTAGATGGTTTCAATGTTCCTATGACAGTTACACCGCATGAAGGCAAAGGTGTCTGTCCTGTTGTCGGGTGTAAAGCTGATTTGCTAGCGACGTGTCCTTGGTCGTTGCAAAAGCATGCAGATGGGAAAGTGATTGCTTGCAAAAGTGGCTGTGAAGCGTTTAATACTGATGAGCTTTGTTGTAGAGGACATTTTAATAATGCTAACACGTGTAAAGGATCTAAATGGTCTGATTTCTTTAAGAAAGCGTGTCCTGCTACGTTTGCTTTTGCTCATGATAGTCCGTCGCTAATGCATGAGTGTTCGTCGCCTAAGGAGTTGAAAGTTATTTTCTGTCACCCTTGATTAGTTTTAGCGACTATGTTTAGGGTCAGGGAAGAATAAGTAGTTTAGTTTGATGATTTTAGTGGTATCATCATGTAGTTGCTGTTGCTGTTGGTGCATGTGATTTGTATTTGGAGTTGTAATATTTTATGGAATCTTAGTTAATGGTCGTTCTTGGAATTGAGAAATGTGAAATCAAGTCTAATAAATTAATACTCCGTACATTGCTTTAAAAACCTAAATATATATTACTACAAAACAAATACTTCGTAGTTCGAAATATGGAGTATGAAGTTTGGTCTGAATAGTCGACCTTAATTGTACTCTAGATCTACAAATATTACAAAACAAATAATTTGTTTGGTAGTTTCAGTTGGAGCCCCACAGCAAGAGGCGGACATAAGGGTGGTGGCAGTGGTGCCGGTTTCACCAGCGGTTTCACCAAACCGGCGGTGAACACCATTGCCACCTCGCCGGTTTGGCTCGGAGGGGACTTTCGCAGGCAAACTTCACCGGGGCGGTTTAGGAATATATAGCCGTTGAATATATACGTTGGAGCATTGAAATTTGGAAGTGGAGCGTGTATATTAAAAAAAAAAAAATCAAACGGTAAAAAAAAATGGATGATTCTCAGTCGTCCTCTCCGTGCTATGTCGGTGGAAAAGATTCGACATGTCGTTAATACGTGTATCATATTGTGCAATATGATTTTAAAAGACGACGAGGAGGCAATATCACCGGTTCATATAATGGATCCGCCGGTTGCGCCAGTATATGACGATAGTGTACTACCGGAGTTACTCGACGAACAAATTCATTATCGTCTCCAATATGATCTTACGGAGCACGTAGATGTTCAAAACTTAGCATACCTTGATGACTAGTTATTTCTTTTCTTTTATTTTACGTATTATGTATTTTTCATTTAATTATGTTTTTTTCATGTATTATGTATTTTTGTTTTAATTATTAAAGAAATGTTGTGTTTTTATTAAATTATTTAATTATGAAAATAAAAAATAAAATAAAAAAAAGTTGGTAGTTTGGGAGGTTTAAAAATGTATGATTGCCACTAAAAATAGTTGGGAGGTTTGAAAAAGGTGTAAGTAAGGTGGAGTGATATTATTGGTTGGTTGGGAGGTTAACTCCTCACCACTGCCACCACCCTAAGTTAAATGATATGCACGTCGATATCCCTTCAAAATCATTCGTAATGTAAAATTAAGGAATTGCTTGGTGAGGGGTTAAGGGGTTGGGGAATGGGTAAATGATTGATTAAGGGTCCACATTTCTCATTGTTCGTGGTTAGTAAAGGCGAAAGGTATTGATTACCCCGCAGTGGGTAATCAACTATTATAGAGTAAATTGAGAGGTAAGGTATTGATTACCCACTTTACTCATTTCTTTGCATTCTTTTCTCTTTCTCTTTCTTTTTCCCCACTTTGAACTAAGCGGAACCTAAGTTTTAAACGATGTCTGCCTCTCCCTCAGACGTGTCCTGTTTATTTACGAATTTGGGTTTACTAAAAAGTTATCATGAGGAGTTTTACTGCGTAGTAAACTTTTAATTGGAGTGGAAAAGTTTGTTGTCCCCTATACTTTATCTTTTCAAAATCACATCTTTTATTTCAAGTTTCTTGTCCTACCGCCTCATAAAGATATCATAAACTTGTAAAGAATACTATAATAAAGAGAACGCAAGAATCGAAACCGTTTTGGACACTAGTGCATGCCCATGCCCTTGAAAAGCACGACTCGGTGCGTATAATCGACCACTGTGGTCCCATAGCAATGCCTCTGCACGTTTTTTTCATAGCGAAAACAGTATTGCTCGTAATGTAAGTTTGCAAAAATAGTAACCATTTTAGAACTGATTTTATTTGCACATAGTTATTTAGTTGTGATGTTATTGAACTAATATAAAATCACTATGTACGTCTCATGTGATCTACCACTTACATAAAATCACTATGTACTTCTCATGTAGAACTTTTGGATAACAAATTTTAACCTAACTTGTGTGAATAGTTTTAATATTTTATCAATCAACACTTTGCAATTTAATTATTCCAAATGGTGTGTAAATAGTTTTAGTATGACTGTGTAAGTGTGGTTTTCAAACGACCAAGCATTATCAAAAGGTCTAAGTTTCCAATTAATGTCCAGAACGGTTCAAGTTTTAGAGCATGAGGTATCGTAGGCAGGTGGGTGGCGCCATCACCACCAGCCGAAAAGAAGCCATGGCGCACCGTATCATAGCTCGCGTCGTCGTCCTTTGCGCCGACACCATGGCTCAGTGCCGTGGGCATTTTTTTTTACTTAGATTTGACCGTTACATTCAAATAAAGGAGTAGTTTTATTTTTTTGAATTTGATCGTTATTTTATAACGGATAGTTTTTTTAAAATTTGTTTTTTCCTTCTACTCTATAAATACCTATTTCAATCCTATTTTTTCATACAAATCTTCTAATTTCCTAAACTTTCTTTCAATCATGAATCCAAACAACCCAAATAATCCCAACGACCCTTTCGATGTTTATGATGTTTTTTTTAATGACGATCAAGAACAATATCTTCAAAGTTACTTGGCATATGAACAATTTGTATCCTTGTACAATCATGTATTTTTGTATAGGGAGGTGATTTGTACACCATTTATATTTGCCATCCACCACTAAATTATGCATAACGGTGTTGTACTTTGTGCATTACTGGTGTGATTTAGTGGTGTATAGCAAAAAAAATGGTGCACAAATCATCTCCCTTTTGTATAATGTTACACAACATGATATTGGAAGACGAATGATTCGAAGTGAATTTAAGAGATACATTCATCGATCAACGGCCGAACATGCCAGATACTTGGATCGAAAGATGTGATTTACATCTTAGGAAAAATAAAGAACTTCGAGATCGAAAAATTCACGACGACCTTCGACAAGACCTTGTGGAACATTTATGGAACTTGAATAATTAGTTTGTATTTTTTTAATGTAATTTTTTATTTATTTATTTATTTATTTATTTATTTATTTTTTTTTATGTAATGTGTAGTTTTTTAATTAATGAAGTTTATTTTAGTTTGTATTGTGTATATTTTGTTTTTTGTAAAAGAAAAAAAAGGCCGACGGCACAAGAATTTCTAGTGACAACGGATACGGGCAAAATGTGGTGCCGTGAAGTTTCTGGTGACATGGAGCTTTTTGCTGACGTGGCAACAACTTTTTTACACGGCACCACTTTGACGGCACCACGATACTGATGCTCTTAGTGTTCAAAGCAAGCAACATCAAGTGTTCAAGTTCAAAAGCAAGGAAAATCAAAATTTTAAGTTCAAGAGCATGCAAAATCAAAGATGCAAGTTCAAGAGCAAGCAAAATTTCAAAAATTTAAGTTTAAACAAAGTTGATTTAAGTTCATTTCATCTTCAAAAGTTCATTTTCACTAGATTCGGAACTGTAGTTAGCAATAGTTTTTGCGTCACTCAAGTAGCTTCACTATATATCTCAATTACGTAATATGTTATCATGTTTTCGTCAAAAAGAAAGAAAAAAAGAAAAAGCAATGGTGGGCACCGCTGCTTCTAAGCGCTTAAAAGTGATGTTAATACGAAAAGATTTGTGTCATAATGGTAGCTCATGTTATGTGAAAAGCTCATTAACTAAATAATTGTGGGTTCAAATCTTGCTTAAGACATGTGAAATAGATTTATGATATAAATATTGTAAATAGTTTAAATTGTCGTTAAGAAAATGATATTAATTCTTAAGCACTTAGTTATTATGCTAGCACAACAATGATATACTTTCGCCGTCTCATAAGTTTTAATTGATGATTTGACAAACAATTTTAGAAAAATTAAAATATTTCACTTTTATGTTGATTGTTGATTTAACAAACAATTTTTGAAAAATTAAAATTATTTCACTTTTATCTAATAAGATCTCATTTTGCCTTTTGAAATTTTTTTATTAGTGTAAATTTTAAAATGGATAATAATTGCAGGACAAACAGGAGTATTACTGAACAGAAAAAGGGATTAGGAAAAAACATAAGTAAAAATAAGAAAATATTTTGTAAAAAAATGTGCAAGAACTATATTGGTGGAGCATTGTATCACATGATATTCTGGTGGTGTCTGAGGGAATCTATAGGCATGGTCAGTGATTCGTGTAAGAAAATATGTCTTTGCGTGTTCTGCGTTTTCTTTTCTTTTTAACTTTACTGCTTTTTAATTTTATTTAGTTATGAAGGGTATAATCTTTTCCGGATAGATAGGATTTCCGGATAGTTAGGTGGAGAAAAAGTATAAAACAATAGCATTTGTTACAAGGGTTTTTCGGAGTTGCTAGGGTGAGAAATGTCACCTTAAATCCGGAGTTAATGACATAGGAGCTAAGGCTACCTCAGAACGTAGGTTGTACCAGTAGGCAGCTGTTGTACGACAATGTACGAAGGACCAGAGAGTGGTCTACAATGGTCAACTGAGACATCGTGACAAGATAACTTCAAAAGGCAGTGCCTGACCTTCAATAATGATTTACTCGTTGCACCTAGACGAAAATCATATCTCTATAATACTCGTGTCGTGCCTAGGCCAGATATTATAAATAGAGTCGTTCACTCAGTTGAATGAAACACACATTGATACTCCGATACAAACTATCTATCTATCTATCTCTCTTTCTCTCCTTAGATTATCGCATTATATTTCATACCAAGCAAATACTTATTCTCACGCCGGAGCTTTGTCTCAGATTAAACCCCAGGGGCGAGCTAACGATGTTTTGTCTTATTTCAACTCAAAGGACGAAGGAATTAGCATTAATCTCCGAGGTAGAAGGGCTGAAGAAATGGTTACGAAATATTGCTTCAACATTTGGTGCCATCCGTGTAACCCTCATACCAATCTATCAATCCTAACTGATGGACGGTTGTGTAGGTACATCCATCAAGAGGAAGATACCGACTTGAACAATGGGGAACAAGGGTGTCGAAAACGTATAGAGGGTGAATATGTTTTCATTTAAAAACTTAAATCTTTTGAATCAAATAATCGATCAAGTATGACGCAATATGAAAAGTGGCAATAATAGTTCTACAACAGTAGAGATAATAGAGAGTATAAACCAAGGCATGTCATCACAACACAAACATAAGCACAACATAAACAACAAGCCACGACACAAACATAATGCAAATATAAATGTAAAGCAATAAATGTAAATGTACAAATAAAGCGATAAGTAAAAGATAGTGCAAATCTGACACGATGATTTATAGTGGTTCGGCCACGAATCTCCTCTTCGCCCTACTCCATTCCTCGAGTATCCAACTCAAGAGTTTCACTAAGTCAACAAGCTCCCTTTTCGGCGGAGAAAACCTTACACCATCGCTTACATTGTTTATTGATACAAAGCTAGATATCGAGTTCTTCTTCAGGTACAACCAAACCCGTTATGTTTTATGGCACAACATAACAAACCTTGTATTTTAAGGTCTAAAAACATAAACCATCTAACATCTCACTTGGTGTATAGTTGGTGATACAAGATGTTGTATAATGCTACATGGTGGTGTATGATGATGATTATTAGTGGATGTGGATCCCTAATCTAAAGGAACTTCTTATCATAAAAATCCTTCAATGAATGAAGATCATAAGTGATCTAATATAGTTGTGATAGATCTTCATATGTGTGTACTTATGGTGGAAGAGGATGGCAAAATCTCTAAGCTAGATTGGATGGATGATCAAGTGGAAATATGGTTGTAACAAACGAATGTTAGAACCATTAAGACCAAGGTTTGGTGAGGTTTTGAAGACTTGAGAATGTGTGTAATTACATTACAAAAGTTTGGTTATAATGGTGACTTAAGTGTGTGAATATATGCAAGAGAAAATGTAGAAAAAAGCCTAATAAAAAGTGTGAGAAATGAGCTCAATTTATAGGAAAAATTTCTGCCAAATTTTTTTATGTCCGGCAGATCCAAGGATCCCTTATAAGGGATCCGTCCTTTATAATAAGGGATATGTGAAGCACCTGAAGACTAAAATTTGTCTTTTTGTGGTTAACCATTTAACACCCCGTGCCCGCTTTGACTGAAAATTAAAACTTTACGCGCGGAAACGCTTGACTATAATAGACATTCTATTACTCTTTTGACCATTGACAAAAATCTATAAACATTCAGGCCTTGAAACCACTTTTAAATGAAACTAACAAAATCTGCCCAAACCCACATTTATAACCAAGATGAACAAATCATTACCAAGATGAACAAAATCAGCTGCACAACCCAGACCCAAGATACACAATCTCATAACCAAGATGTACAATTTCACGGGTTATGCAATAAAACCATTATGACCTATTATACTCCAAACTACTTAATCCACGTTCATTACACCCCATACTTAACCAACCTACATTATTTAACATCCTTAACATGTCTCATACACGCATGACCCGTTAACAACCCAAAATGGGTATTTTTGCACTTATACCAAACACTCCTTTAACTTTACCCATAGACACATAAACATACATTGACTCTCCGTTAGACCACTCAATCATTATGACAACATTGACATACGTATTGACACTCGACTACACTTTACAAATCATTAAAGGACCAACGGAGGTACAACATCAACATAGAGCTCGGTATCTACCTAAGCTCCTACTTTCTTACCCAAATCCTTCTACATTCGCATAACCAATCCTTTCATTAATCCACGCCATAGCATTAATACCTTAGCCTACAAAACATTGAAACATTATACCGTAAACACGAATGCTTAGTAAGTAACACGAGTATAACTTAACATTATACTTCATTCAACGCATTACACATTATACAACCATTAATCCAAAACAACATTAACATAATCACATACCTTGACCTCTTAAAGCCTTAACCTTCCTTATCCCTTATTCCACTCTTGACTAATCCTAACTAACCTTATATCCTCTTACACATAAATATCATTATACTAACCAAACATAAACCTTAACACATTAAGCCACATAACACATAATGCATAGAAATCATTATAACTTTACATTATACCGGTTTACTTACATTGAATCCAAACTAAGCCTATCAAGAGCATCATCATCATCATCATATTCATCCTTTATCATCATCATCATCATCATCATCCTAGCTCATAATCACATAACATAATCATTTAACCCATGACCAAATAACCTTAACAATGGTTCCTACAACCATTATCTTTCCCCTAAACATCTCTAATCATCATATAATCATATATTGATTATATGATGATCAATCCCATCATTAACTAACTTAAACAAGATTACTTACTTGTGGGAAAGAACATAGTAGACTTAATCCTTGATGTGGAACACAAATCCTTCATCACCCACTTGATCATCAAACTTATTCCCTGCCTTTTTTCCTTTCTAAACCGCACCACACACACCCTTCCTTATTTTTCTAGAACCTTGTAGATATGAAGAGATAAGTCAAAGACTTATCTCTTATAATTGGTTAGTTGTGGGTTTGCCCTTGTGGCAAGAATGATCCCTTAAGTCTCTTTACCTCTTACTTTGGCCACCCTAAACTTTATAACTTATATAACACACTTAGCATATTAGCACTTAGCTCCTTGAAGTCCATTACCTTTCTAGTTGTGTCACATAATATTTTCTATAGCCATAATACACATTCTTTGACTATTACTTTGACTATCGGGTTTAACCATAACGCAAAAAATGTTGACTGGCCAATCACATGAGATCTTTATCCATTTTCATCTAGGGTGGGGTCCCAACACCCGGGAAACGGGTCAACAATTCTACATCCCTTATTTATATTTCGTCCCCGAAATCTCTCGTCTATTTCTTATCAAAACTTAGTTTCACCTTACCTCCATTCTTAGCACTTTCCATTCTTCATCCTTTTTAGTTGCAACGATTTAAGTGATTGTGCAATTCAGGGTCCACTATTCGCACTTCATACCCTTAACTCATTCCATTTCTCGCTTAACTTTTATAATCTTTCATCTCTTCTCAATCATTATGTCATTCAAGACATAATCCTTGCCACTAATGAATACCATTAAACCATTTCTACTAATGAGGCGAAAAGTGAACCACTTTTAAGGGGTCATTTAAGCCCGGATTCGAGATTATTTGATCCAATATTGCCCTAAATCGTTCCTTTTGTCATTTTAGGTACTTTTGGAGAGAAATCTGGAAAAGGAAGCATTTTGGACATTTTTGGAGCATAAAAGTGAAGAAAACGGCAAAGTCTCAATTTTCCTTACTGGGAACAGTACCTGACGGCGTCACAACTTCCTTAATAACGGCGTCAAGAGTAACAAAAGAGGTGGACGTGAGAAATACATGTGACGATCCAGAGAGTTTTGAGCATTGGAGATGACGGCGTCAGCCAAGGCCGTCATGCTCCAAGTGTTAGTGATGGCCCAGAACAATTTCATACATGACGGCGTCAAAATCAGATCGAGGCAATACGATTTCTATTATGGCGGCGAGTTGCGGCATTACAATCCAACACATGACACCGTCACCCATTGTAATCTATATATAGTTTTCCAAATTTCATTCATTAGGGTGTAACTTTGAGGGAGCAACTTTGAAGAAAAACCCTAGGTCGAATTTTCCAGCCTTTTCAAGGGTTTCAACCCTTTGAATCTTTCATTTTCTATTAAAGATAAGTACTCTTTCAATTCATTCAATATGTCTATGTGTTGTTTGAATATATCTTACGCTTGTCTTTAATTTAACATGCTAGGCTAGATTTCCTTTGTGTGTTGCTTAGATGTAGTGAAACCTAGATGTTAATTATGGGTTGATTGTTTATTTATAGTTGTTACGGATGATTGTATTCGATGTTAGGCTTAAGAAAACTGGCAGACTTCCATTGGTAACTTGCTTGAACGTCTTAAGAAACATGATCGGAGGTGTACTACGATATTTAGTTGTATTTAATGCGTAGGAGAATTCTAATGATCCCATGTTAGGAGCTTCTAACGGCTCGACATAGGAGTGAAGTTGGATCCTATAGAGTTAGGGAATATTGTACACGGCCCTACGACTAGTATTAAGGAATATGACCCGTCATCCATGCAATTGTAACAAGCTATCAACCTGTAAAAGATATCTAGGGAGTAATGAAACCTAAGTAAACACAACTTTCCTCATCATTGTTTACACCACATTAGTATAATTAGTTTAATTTTCATTTCTGTCATTTTATTTTCATTGCATTAGTAGTTTATTGGGTTAGTTGGCTAGCAACTAAGTCCGCCCACTCCTTCAAAACCCGATATTTTAATTGCTTTTATAAAATATAAAAATACAAAAAGAATCATCCCTCACCTCTAGACCTAGTTATTAGGCTTTCTAATCCTAGCAACACTATTCCTGAGTTGAACGATCAATCCCCTGGTACTTGTCACTATACTATACTACAACGATCAGGTACACTGCCTGGTGGGGGTTGTAAGCTTCTCGAGATCCCTCGAGAGGTAAAGCCTGGTGCGATTCCCACGTATCAAGTTTTTGGCACCGCAGCCCGGGGAATAGTTATTGTCTAGGTTAGGATTTCTTTTTATTAGGTCTACTTGCTAGATTCCTTTCTAGGAAGATGTTGTTTTTATTTTTAGGTTTTCTTTAGTCTATCTTATTTCTTTGTTTCTTTGTTCGTAACCTTTACCATCCGACATCATGGAATGTGGTAACATCTTTGAACCCATCAACCCACCACAACAAAACCACCCACAAAACCCACCACTACCAAACCCACCTCCTAGGCCCCGAACCTTAGGAGAGTATTACCGTCCTAGCCACCAAGGCTATCGAAACACTATTGAGCTCACTAAAGGAGCCAATGTGTCCCCCTTGCGATCCGACACCATCCGGTTGGTGCAAAGCGGATGTGCATTCCATGGACTTCGTTCCAAATATCCTAACCAACATCTCAAGGATTTCCTTAAAATCGTAGATTCCATAGACCTTGATGTTGTAACTAGAGAGTCGAGCCGATTACGCCTATTCAAATTCTCTCTATGTGATCAAGCTAGTCAATGGCTTGAGCGTTTACCCGCGGGATCCATCACCTCATGGGATGATCTCACCACTCGTTTCCTTGCTCAATTTTCCCATCGGGGAGAACTACCAAGCTTAGAAATGATATCTTGATGTTCCAACAACGTCAAGGTGAAACTCTATATGAAGCATGGACTCGTTTCAAGGACTTACTCCAAAAAGTCCCTCATCATGGCATAGATCTTTGGCTCAAAGTCCAAATCTTCTATGACCATATCGACCTCTCCACAAGGCGTACCATTGACCAATCGGCCGGTGGCAAGCTACGTGATCTAAGTGTGGAAGAATCATGGGAACTCATATAAGATCTTGCTCTCTATGACAACGAAATTTGGAATGATCCCCGTGATTTGAACAAAATGGTCAAGGCAATATCTTTGCCTTCGAACAATTCTAGCACTCCCGACCATAGGATCATGGAACTTGAAGACCAAGTCAAGTTTCTCATGAAATCTTATGAAGCTCCCAAACCTTCAAGCCAAGTGAACAAAATCACTTCTTCATGCGAATTACGTAGTGGTCCCCATGACACTCGTGATTGTGTGAAACTCCCCGGACAAGCTTTTGCGGATTACGCATCCTCGCGTACCGACGAAGCGGGAGACTAGTGGTACACTTTCAAACCCAAGCCAAACCCTTACGGTGATTCCTAAAACCCTTATTGGAAAAATCACCCAAACCTTAGGTGGAAGCAAAACCAAAACATGCCCCAAAACAATTCTTCCAACCCACCTAATCGTTACCAACCAAATGGTCCACCCGCTAACCGTACTTTCAACAACAATCCTTCCAATAACTATGGTAGTACCAACAATCTTGAAGGGTTAATGTCCAAGTTTATAGCATCTCAAGAAGCTCGCATAGCTAAGTTTGAAACCGAATTCAATCAACAACAAACGGAGATGACCAATAAGATTGACAACTTGTTGAAAGCCCTCAACAACCAAGTGCTAACTACACCTAGAAAGGACACTAGGAACACTAATAGCGGAATCCAAATTAAGGACCCTTCATCATCAAAACAAGTCCACTTTGTAAATGTTGTCACCATTAAGCCAATAGAAAAGAATGTAGAAGAAAGTGGCAAGGATGAAGTTGGAATAGAAACCGAGACTAGGGATGAGATTAAGGAAGTTGGGGAAAATAAGGGAGAAAAGTTAGAGGAAGTAGAAAACGTAGAAGAGTACTTTGATAAGTTACCCACCAAGGAAGAACGGGAATATCACAATGATCTATTCGATGATCCCGAGACACCATACATCCTTGGTTCACCCCTTATTAAAGTAGGTGATCCCTCTAACATCAACATACCATGCAACATTGGGCATATGCATGTGTGGAAAGCTTATATCGATCTTAGGTCTCCTATAAACATCATGACTAGGACATATTATAATTAGGCAATGAAGAAGCAACTTGGATATAGGATGATACCCAACACAAATTGGATGAGCAACTTTGTAGGAAGAGTGAAGGGATTGCATGTCTTTGTAGGAAACTTCACTTATGTTACCGACTTTGTGATAGTTGAGGATACTCGTCCGGTAATAGATGATTGCCTAAGTCAAGTAGTGTTCGGAAAACCATTTGTTGAGGCCTCTAAGATGACATATGACCTGTCCCTAAGGATAGTTAGATTCAAGGAAGAGAACGATGAGATTGCTTACCAAATGCCCTATAAGATTGAACAATACCGCCTTCTATCAAACATAGAAAAGGAACACAAGCAAGCGGTTTACTATAGGAATGATGAGGATAGACGTAGAGGAGTAGATTATGTCATGAATAGAATACTTGGTTTCTACAAGGAATGTTTGCTACTAGGTCCGAAATACAAAACTAAGATTGGAGATGACTTAGAGAATGAGGCCAATGATGAGGTCACGTAATTGCCCATGACCTTGAGTCTAGCTACAAGACTCGTAAAATAAAGAAAAGCGCTTCTTGGGAGGCAAACCATGTTTTGTGTGATTTTTATTTGTTTGATTGTTATTTGCTTCCGTATGCATGCTTTATTTTTATTGTTGGTAGATCATGTTTCAAACTAAAATTGTGAAAATGCTTTATTTTGTTGTTTAACTTCGTCTTAACCTTATATAAAGGTATTTTGCAAAAGCTAAATGTAAGGGAAAACCCCCAAATTTGTTTTTAAGAACGAAATTGATCATGATTCTCCACAATATTAAATGAACATGTATATTAGTAATTGTTTGAGTCAAATGCTTGTATCGAGTCATAATGATGTTTTGCAGGATTTTCTAGGAAGTAGAACATAAGTTTTTCCAAAATTTTTTCGGAAACTTAACATAAAGATTTCTGCAGGTCACTTCTGACAGCGTCAGGAGTTAACTCCTGACGCCGTCATGTGTAAAATTCTGGAAATTTTATGAGTTTTGTTTTTCTAACGGAGTCTTCAAGTTTTTGTTAATTCTTTAGTTTTATAAACTCCAGAAAATCTGCAAACATTCATTCCGCAAGCATTATATCTTACACTGTTTTCTAGGACTTGTTAGTATATATAGATTGCCGCCGATTTTACGCGAGGTTGCCTAGTTTGTTTTCTCAGGTTTAACAGGTTATATATGACAAGAAGATGATTTATTTTTCTGGAAGGGAAGCTTTGAATGTTCATTTTCTTGGAGGAAGATCTAACATTGTTGATACACTATCTACATCGAATGAATCAGGGGAGTATTTGTTTTCATTCTTTTACCTGTTTTACTTTTACATTCTTTAATTGAACATTGGGAATAATGTTCATCCTAAGTGTAAGGGGAGGGTAAATGATGATACCTTATAGGATACAATTGCACTTGAGTTTGTTTGTTCGATGGTATGTGTGTAATAAAACTAAGAGAAATACTTGTTTGTGTAATTTTAGCACCAAATTTAAAATTTTTTACAACATTTAGGAGTGAAACTTTAGCCTTAACAAGCGTCTCATGGATAGGAGTTGTATGACTAGCACAAAACCGTACCATTCAGAAAAATTTTCCACCCAAATATGTGAGGTTCGCCTTTAGATTTGATAGAAAAAGCATTCACTATTAGTTCTTATGAGTGTACTGGTAGCATTTAGATTCTAGAACTTGCGTTAGTGATGCATCCCGAGACCGCTAGTGAGACTACATTCGTGTGGTAGGATTTACTACATGATAAGAGGCATTAGGATCACCCTTGTGTTTAAACCCGTATCATAATTACTTGACCATTTAAGTCATATTACTTGGCTAGTAAAGTCAATTAATTTTTTCCCACACCTTAGCGTTGTACTCATTTTTGGTACACGAAACCCCTAGTACACCCCTCCGAGCCTATCTTTTCGTTTCTAACTTAAGCATCTTACTTAAAGGAAGAATTTGTTACAACCCACCCAAATGTGCAACCAAATCGCCTTAGTCTTCCGTGTATGCACTCATCTTTAGTGCATTATTGTTATTTAATTAAACCCTTAGTTAATTATCTAATTGATTGCATGGTTGCTAAGTCGAGTCATATCTTGTACATATTGTTTTGGGACGATTGGGACTCATGGGTAAAGTACTTATGTTATGGAGTAATGGGGAAGAACATCATATATTACCCCCATATGTGCATTAATCTTAAAAAGTACTCCAAGTGTTTTGATTATCTTAATTCGAGTCATTAGATTAGTTTATTGTAAAGTATGTAAAAATTCAAGTGTAAGGGGAATGTACATTCCCTATGATGTATTATTTTGGATGGTAGGGTAAGAGTGTATGAAAAAAATCAAAAAATTAAGAAAAAGAAAAAAAAATAGAAAAAGAAAAGAGAAAAAAAACATACGGACTACCATCCCGTTGCATTCTATGTTTGTTTTATGTTTTTGTTATTTTTCATTTATTAGCTTAAGTCGAATCGAGTCTTGGCTTAGCAACGCTATATTGTACATCTAATTAACCAAGATGATTAACTCGCCACCTGTAAATATTGCCTTTATCCAACAAAACCGTGTATTCCATATCCGTACACCAAGCGTTATAACCCTTTGAAAGACCTCTTTGATAGTTTATCCTAGGTGCTTACGCTAAGTTGTGGAGGTTTGATCCTTTCCCGAGCCTAAGGTAATCTATTTTGCTATGACAGGTAGTGAGAGATGTTTTCCATTTCCATATTGTGATATATACTTTATTACACCCGAGAGATGTGAGTATCTAAACACTATTTGTGAGGTGCTAGTGTATGACCTCCGAGGTTGTCTTTGGTTTTAGTGGAACGATTATTTGTTGTAATTAATTTTATATTAGTGTTAAATGACCCCTAACTTGTATTTTGATTAGAACAAAAGCGCATTTGCTTGAGGACAAGCAAATCTCAAGTGTAAGGGTATTTGATGAGGCGAAAAGTAAACCACTTTTAAGGGGTCATTTAAGCCCGGATTCGAGATTATTTGATCAAATATTGCCCTAAATTTTTCCTTTTGTCATTTTAGGTACTTTTGGAGAGAAATCTGGAAAAGGAAGAATTTTGGACGTTTTTGGAGCATAAAAGTGAAGAAAACGGCAAAGTCTCAATTTTCCTTACTGGGAACTGTACCTAACGGCGTCACAACTTCCTTAATGACGGCGTCAAGAGTAACAAAAGAGGTGGATGTGGGAAATACACGTGACGATCCAGAGAGTTTTGTGCATTGGAGATGACGGCGTCACCAAACGCCGTCATGGTCCAAGTGTTAGTGACGACCCAGAACAATTTCATACATGACGGCGTCAAAATCAGATCTAGGCAATACGATTTCTATTATGGCGGCGAGTTGACGGCGTCACAATCCAACACATGACGCTGTCACCCATTGCAATCTATGTATAGTTTTCCAAATTTTATTCATTAATGTGTAACTTTGTGGGAGCAACTTTGAAGAAAAACCCTAGGTCGAATTTTCCAGCCTTTTCAAGGGTTTCAACCCTTTGAATCTTTCATGTTCTATTAAAGATAAGTACTCTTTCAATTTATTCACTATGTCTATGTGTTGTTTGCATATATTTTACGCTTGTCTTCAATTTAACGTGCTAGGCTAGATTTCCTTTGTGTTTGGTTAGATGTAGTGAAACCTAGATGTTAATTATGGGTTGATTGTTTGTTTATAGTTGTTACGAATGATTGTATTCGATGTTAGGCTTAAGAAAACTGGCAGACTTCCATTGGTAACTTGCTTGAACGTCTTAAGAAACATGATCGGAGGTATACTACAATACTTGGTTGTATTTAATGCGTAGGAGAATTCTAATGATCCCATGTTAGGAGCTTCTAACGGCTCGACATAGGAGTGAAGTAGGATCCTATAGAGTTAGGGAATATTGTACATGGCCCTACGACTAGTATTAAGGAATATGACCCATCATCCATGTAATTGTAACAAGCTATCAACCTGTAAAAGATATCTAGGGAGTAATGAAACCTAAGTAAACACAACTTTCCTCATCATTGTTTACACCACATTAGTATAATTAGTTTAATTTTCATTTCTATCATTTTATTTTCATTGCATTAGTAGTTTATTGGGTTAGTTGGCTAGCAACTAATTCCGCCCACTCCTTCAAAACCCGAGATTTTAATTGCTTTTATAAAATTTAAATATACAAAAAGAATCATCCCTCACCTCTAGACCTAGTTATTAGGCTTTCTAATCCTAGCGACACTATTCCTGAGTTGAACGATCAATCCCCCGGTACTTTTAACTATACTATAATACAACGATCAGGTACACTGCCTGGTGGGGGTTGTAAGTTTCTCGAGATCCCTCGAGAGGTAAAGCCATGTATCATCTACGTCTATTACATAACCTTGATGCGAAGGGATTGCACGAGGCTTTACCTCTCGAGGGATCTCGAGAAGCTTACAACCCCCACCAGGCAGTGTACCTGATCGTTGTAGTATAGTATAGTGACAAGTACCGGGGGATTGATCGTTCAGCTAGGAATAGTGTCGCTAGGATTTGAAAACCTAAATACTAATTCTAAAGGTGAGGGATGATTATTTTTGTATTTTTTTTTATGTTTTTTAGAAAGCAAATAAAAATCTCGGGTTTGAAGGATTTGAGCGGAATTAGTTGCTAATCAACTAACCCAATACTAAAGATGCAATCAAAATAAAATACTAGAAATGAAAATAAAACTAAATTAAATTAAGGTTGTGAGCAATAAGTGGAGAAATTATGTTTACTTAGATTTCACTACTCCCTAGATATCTTTTACACGTTAATTACTTGTTATAGTTGCGTGGATGATGGATTGTATTCCTTAATACCATTCATGGGGTGGTGCACTTAACTCCCCAATCCTATGAGTGCCTACTTCACTCCTATGTCGAGCCGGCTAAGAAGCTCCTAACATGGGATCATTAGAATTTACTCATGCATTAAATACAACCAATAAAACCTAGTGCACATCAGTTCATGTTTCCTAAGACGTTCAAGCATGTTACCATTTGGAGATATGCCAGTTTTCTTAAGCCTAACATCGAAATCATTCATCCAATACAACCATAAACAAGTAATCAACACATAATCAACATCTAGGTTTCATTAGATCTAAGCAAACACAAGATAGATCTAGCCTAGCATGATGGAATTAAGACAAGCACAAGATATAGACAACCAACACATAGACATATTGATTGAATTAGAAGAACACTCATCTCAATTACACATGTAAGGGTTCAAGGGCTGAAAACCCTTGAAAAACCTATAAAATTCGTAATAGGTTCGGCCTTAGGGTTTCTCCAAACTTCTCCTCTTTTTGAATGAAAATTAGAAAACTATATATAGGAAATTGAGGCTGACGGCGTCAAGACCAAATAGGTGACGCCGTCATCTCGCCGCCAAAATAATTCTCGGACTGCCTTGATCTACATCTGACGCCGTCATGTATTAGGTTCTTCCAGGCCGTCACGTGTTAACTCTTGACGCTCTTCCTTGTGACGCCTTCATGTTTGCACTGGGCCGTCATGCAATTTACTCTTGACGCCGTCAGGATGGTACTCTTGACACCGTCACGTACTGTTCCTAGCAAGGAAAATTAAGACTTTGGCGTTTTCTTCACTTTTATGCTCCAAAAATGTCCGAATTGCTTCCTTTTCCAGATTTCACTCCCAAAGTACCTAAAATCACAAAAGGAACGATTTAGGGCAATATTTGATCAAATAAATTCAATTCCGGGCTTAAATGACCCCCTAAAAGTGGTTCATTTTTCGCCTCATCATATACCCTTACACTTGAGATTTGCTTGTCCTCAAGCAAATGCGCTTTTATTCTACTCAAAATACAAGTTAGGGGTCATTTAACACTAATATAAAAGTAATTACAACAAATAATCGTTCCACTAAAGACCAAAGACAAGCACGGAGGTCATAAACTAGCACCTCACAAATAGTGTTTAGATACTCACATCTCTCGGGTGTAATAAAGTATAAATTACAATATGGAAACGGAAGATATCTCTCACTACCTGTCATAGCAAAATAGATTACCATAGTCTTGGGAAAGGATCAAACCTCCACCACATGATGTAAGCACCTAGGATAAACTATCAAAGAGGTCTTTTAAAGGGTTGTAACGTTAGGTGTAGGGATATGAAATACATGGTTTTGTTGGATAAAGGAAGTCTTTACTGGTGGCGAGTTAACAATCTTGGTTAATTACATGTACAATATGGCGTTGCTAAGCCAAGACTAGACTCGACTTAAGCTAATAAATGAAAAATAACAAGAAATATAAAATGAACATAGAATGAAGATGGATGGTAGTCCGTATGTTTTTTCTCTTTTTCTTTTTCTATTTTTTTTTTCTTGATTTTTTATTTATTTATTTATTTATTTATTTATTTTTTTTTTGCATACATTCTTACCCTACCATCCAAAATAATACATCATAGGGAATGGAAATTCCCCTTACATTTGAATTTTTACATACTTTACAATAAACTAATTTAATGACTCGAATTAAGAAAATCAAAACACTTGGAGTACTTTTAAGATTAACGTACATATGGGGGTAATATATATGTTGTTCTTCCCCATTACTCCATAAAATAAGTACTTTACCCATGAGTCCCAAAACAATATGTACAAGGATATGACTCGACTTAGCAACCATGTAATCAATTAGATAGTTAACTTAGGGTTTAACAAATAACAATAATGCACTAAAGATGAGTGCATACACGGAAGGCTAAGGCGATTTGGGTGTACATTTAAGTGGGGTGTAACAAATTCTTCCTTTAAGTAAAATGCTTAAAGTTAGAAATGAAAAGATAGGCTCGGAGGGGTGTACTAAGGGTTTCGTGTACTGAAAATGAGTACAACGCTAAGGTGTGGGAAAAAATTAGTTGACTTAACTAGCCAAGTAATATGACTTAAATGGTCAAGTAATTATGATACGGGTTTAATACAAGGGTGATCCTAATGCCTCTTATCATGTAGTAAATCCTACTAGACGAATGTAGTCTGACTAGCGGTCTCGGGATGCATCACTAACGCAAGTTCTAGAATCTAAATGTTACCGGTACACTCATAAGCACTAATAGTAAATGCTTTTCCTATCAAATCTAAACGCGAACCTCACATATTTGGGTGGAAAATTTTTCTGAATATACGGTTTTGTGCTAGTCATACAATCCCCTATCCATGAGACGCTTGCTATGGCTAAAGTTTCACTCCTAAATGTTGTAAAAAATTTTAAATTTGGCGCTAAAATTGCAATAACAAGTATTTCTCATAGTTTTATTACACTTCTACCATCAAACAAACAAACTCAAGCGAAAGTGTATCTGTAAGGTATCATCATTTTATCCTCCCCTTACACTTAAGATGAACATTGTCCCCAATGTTCAAGTAAAGAATGTAAAAGTGAAAAAGTAAAACAAATGAAATCAAATACTCCCCTGATTCGCTCGGTATGGATAATTAGGTGGCCAGGTTAGATCTTCCTCCAAGAAAATGAACAATCAAAGCTTCCCTTCCAGAATGTAAATCATCTTCTTGTCATACATAACCTGTAAATCCTGAGAAAACAAACAAAGCAACCTCGCATAAAATCGGCGGCAATCTATATAAGTTACTAAATCCTAGAAAACAAAGTAAGATATAATGCTTGTGGAATGAAGTTTGCAGATTTCCTGGAGATTATAAAACTTAATAATTCAATAAAAACTTTAAGACTCCTTTAGAAAAACAAAACCGGTAAAATTTCCAGATTTTTACACGTGACGCCGTCAAGAGTAATCCCGTGACGCCGTCAGAAGTGACATGAAGAAATTCTTGTGTTAAGTTTCCGGAAAATTTCTGGAAAAACTTGGTCCTACTTCCTGGAAAATCCTGCAAAACTTCATTATGACTCGATACAAGCATTTGACTCTAACAAATACGAATATACATGTTCACTTAATATTGTGGAGAATCATGATCGGTTTGTTTCTTAAAAACATATTTAGGGTTTCCCCTTACACTTATCTTTTGCAAAAATACCTTTAGGTGGAGTTAAGACTAGGCCAAAACTACAAAGTAAAGTATTTCCACTATTTAGTTTAGAAACATGATCTACCAACAATAAAAATAAAGCATGCATACGGAAGCAAATAACACACAAACAAAATAAAATCACACAAAATCATGGGTTGCCTCCCAAGAAGCGCTTGTTTTTGTTCGAGTCACGAGCCTGACTCTACCCTTATTTAACGGAAATAGGGGAGGTTTTCCCTACACTTTGAATTAAGTGCGGGTGGAGGTAGCGATACACACCCTTAGGGTAGAAATATGCCACGTGAGGAAAGTGTGGTGGATGAATTATATGCTCAAAGGGGTGTGCTCCTATCATCATAACCTTACCAAATTCAATCGGGTTAATGGGTGGATTAAGATTTTCTCCTAGAAAGGGATCATTTTCTATCAACTTCAAGAGACTACTAGTTGGGGATCCATCTTGACCTAATAAACCCGGTTTAAACCCATAATGTTTCTTGTGATCAATCATAAATGGGTGATGTAAGCATGTAAAGTCATTTTCCATTCCTATATTGGCTTCCTTTCTAAAAGGCTTAGACTCCACTACCTTTATCCTAAGACTACCCGGATAATATGGTTTGATGGGTGGATCGGAACCTATTTCAATTCCTAAATTTTCATCCAATCATGGAAGATTAGGTAACGGTTTTGGTTGAGGCTCCGGTTCATCAAAACTAGGAACTTCCCTAGAACTAAGAGTAAGGTTATCATTATAAGTATTCAAACCTATATCCTCTAGTTGTGTTTGGTCCAAGGGTTCTACCTCTATTGGGATTCCTATAGTCTCTTCTACTTCTTCCGGGTAAGTCACGAGCGATGTGTGTGCCTCAAATGATGGTAGGACTTGTGGGGTACTTAGTGGGCTTGGGTTTTCTACTATTTCTTCCATCACATCAATATCACCTATGTGTTCATCTTGTATTGTGGTAGTGCCCAACCATGACATGCAACTAGGTGGTTCGACACTAATCTTTTTATCCCCAAGCAAACTTTTCGATTGAGCCTTCCATATTGAAAATAGGTCTACACTTACGTTTTTTGGGTCCCATGTTCCACTTCTGTATTGGGCGTGAATCTCAAAGTTTTTCCACGCGTCTTTGACATCATACTCCCAAAACTCCCCATCTGTTACATAGTCAAGCCTCATTTGGGTTTCGTAGTCGATACGAGTGTGAAATAATTGAAGTAGAGGCAATAAATCAAGACCATAGTGAAGGAATTTTTGTAGTAAGTATTTGAAACGAGTCCATGCATCGGGAAAAGATTCACCATGATGTTGTCAAAATATCAAGATGTCATTTTGAAGTGAAAAGGGTAGATTTTGTAGTGGGTTTGGTCGATTGGATGAAAAATTTGGCGGATTCGCGTTTTCCATAATGGTGAACGGAAAAGTCAATAGAAAGGTTTTTACGAACAAAGACAAAAAGAAAAGATAGACTAGAGGAAACCTAAAAATAAAAATAAAATCTTACTAGAAAGGAATCTAGCAAGTAGACCTAATAAAAAGAGATTCTATCCTAGACAATAACTATTCCCCGGGCTGCGGCGCCAAAAACTTAATGCGTAGGGATTGCACCAGGCTTTACCTCTCGAGGGATCTCGAGAAGCTTACAACCCCCACCAGGCAGTGTACCTGATCGTTGTAGTATAGTATAGTGACAAGTACCGGGGGATTGATCGTTCAGCTAGGAATAGTGTCGCTAGGATTAGAAAACCTAAATACTAGTTCTAAAGGTGAGGGATGATTATTTTTGTATTTTTTTTTATGTTTTTTAGAAAGCAAATAAAAATCTCGGGTTTGAAGGATTTGGGCGGAATTAGTTGCTAATCAACTAACCCAATACTAAAGATGCAATCAAAATAAAATACTAGAAATGAAAATAAAACTAAATGAAATTAAGGTTGTGAGCAATAAGTGGAGAAATTGTGTTTACTTAGATTTCACTACTCCCTAGATATCTTTTACACGTTAATTACTTGTTATAGTTGCGTGGATGACGGATTGTATTCCTTAATACCATTCATGGGGTGGCGCACTTAACTCCCCAATCCTATGAGTGCCTACTTCACTCCTATGTCGAGCCGGCTAAGAAGCTCCTAACATGGGATCATTAGAATTTACTCATGCATTAAATACAACCAATAAAACCTAGTGCACATCAGTTCATGTTTCCTAAGACGTTCAAGCATGTTACCATTTGGAGATCTGCCAGTTTTCTTAAGCCTAACATCGAAATCATTCATCCAATACAACCATAAACAAGTAATCAACACATAATCAACATCTAGGTTTCATTAGATCTAAGCAAACACAAGATAGATCTAGCCTAGCATGATGGAATTAAGACAATCACAAGATATAGACAACCAACACATAGACATATTGATTGAATTAGAAGAACACTTATCTCAATTACACATGTAAGGGTTCAAAGGCTAAAAACCCTTGAAAAACCTGTAAAATTCGTAATAGGTTCGGCCTTAGGGTTTCTCCAAAACTTCTCCTCTTTTTGTATGAAAATTAGAAAACTATATATAGGAAATCGAGGCTAACGGCGTCAAGACCAAATAGGTGACGCCGTCATCTCGCCGCCAAAATAATTCTTGGACTGCCTTGATCTACATCTGATGCCGTCATGTATTAGGTTCTTCCAGGCCGTCACGTGTTAACTCTTGACGCTCTTCCTTGTGACGCCTTCATGTTTGCACTGGGCCGTCATGCAATTTACTCTTGACGCCATCAGGATGGTACTCTTGACGCCGTCACCTACTGTTCCCAGTAAGGAAAATTAAGACTTTGGCGTTTTCTTCACTTTTATGCTCCAAAAACGTCCGAATTGCTTCCTTTTCCAGATTTCACTCCCAAAGTACCTAAAATCACAAAAGGAACGATTTAGGGCAATATTTGATCAAATAAATTCAATTCCGGGCTTAAATGACCCCCTAAAAGTGGTTCATTTTTCGCCTCATCAAACCTGCTAACTCGTTCCATTCTAACTTTTCCGTCAAGGACTATGTGTCACTTGAACATTACACACCATCTTAACTTTCATAAGTCAATTATTTATTAACTTTCGACTTTTACCATAACCTTTTTACAATTCCGTTAGGAATTTACCACATGTTATGTTTTCCCTTACTTCTTTCAATAATTTCCATTCGCATTATGACCACTACGGTCCTTTCTTTCATTACAATAAGTCACAAGACATTTGTAACATTGGCTTACATTCCCTTAATCGTTTCAGCTTTACCCCCTTAGGCTCCTAAGTTATAATTTCTCATGACATCTCCCTCCTAAGGTCGATATCCAACTTAGTTTCTATCCACCTATCTTAGTTCCTTACGACTTCTAACATTCTTAGACTCCTATTTCTAGCCTTTCACCCTACTCATGCCATGTCGGAAACACAAAAGCCCACTCATTTACACTTCCGCATTTACATGGAAAGGCGTCCCAATCGATGTAAATCAAGAAACATAAACTCATGGTTCGGTGATTTACGACTTCTTTATGTTGACATTAATAATACCTAAAAACATTGTTAACATCCATCGACATCTCTATGTTTTGATAATCACAAAACGTAAATTCTTCAAGTCTAAAACTTATGACGTAAACAAGTATTTAGAGATAAATGTTTCATCTTGCATCCAAATCACTTAAGGTATGAATAAACAAAGTGTTTATTGCATTCTATGATCAAAGGAAATTTTTCTAAATCACTAGAACTTTTATAAAATGTCTTAAACAATTTATATCTTTTACAAAATTATTTTTGGAATTAAAAAAATATGTTTAAATCATTATAAATATATGATTTCAAATTTTTAACCAAAAATGGCAAATTTTATCCAGAAAAACCTTCCCCACAAAAGGACAAACATCTCCAACATTCTGGAGGGGGCGGCCCCCTTAATTCATAAGGCGGCCCCCTTAATCATTAAGGGGACCGACCACGCTCCAGAACAGTATTTTTCTCCCCTATAAATATTGGTTCATTCCACATATTTTTCTCACCTTTTGCACTCCTAAACTTTCTGTTCTAGATCTCCATTTCTATTTTTTAAATCCTTTGATCATACATACATAAATATTTGTTTCAAAGTGATCCAAACATCAACATCTCAAGTGCAAGAGAAGAATACTTCTAGCCTTCAAGACAAGAAGTATTGCAACTTGTTGTGACCTCCACATCTAAGTTGTTTGAGCATCCTTCATACACTTATTTCTTTGTGGTATTTGTTGTGAATATTTGGTAGAAGATAGATTAGCTTAGTGTGCAGATAAAGTGATTGTTTAGAAGATTGTTGTGAAGTAGATAGTTGAAAAGTAGATAGTTGTGAATAAAATAGGTGTGAAGTAGATTGTTGGGAAGTAGATAGTTGTGAAGAATATAGTTGTGAAGAAGATAGGTGTGAAGGTAGATAGGTGTGAAGTAGTTGTGAGTAAGGTGTGATCAAGTTGTGACGAAGTTGTGGTGTGTATATTGGTGTGTAAGGTTTTCTCCGCCATAAGGGAGCTTGTTGACATAGTGAAGAAAACTCTCATGTTAGGTGCTCGGGGAGTGGAGTAGGGCAAGGAAGGTGTCCTTGTAGACGAACCACTATAAATCTCTTGTCTCGCGGTTCGATCTTTCCATCTCTCATTTATTTCTTTACTTACATTCTTATTGCTATATCTTACATATTTATTGTTGTTTATATTGTGCAAGACTTGAGATCATATATTATCAAATCTAAATTTTTGAAAGTAAAGAAAACACACAAACAATCTTTTATAACTAATTAAAAAGACGTAAAACTATTCAACCCCCTTCTAGTTTTCCACAATTGGTATCAGGAGCCACGTCTAGCAAGATTTTTAAAATATGTTGTATTTTAAAACTTGTAACGATCTATGTTATCTGAAAAATATTTAGAAGTGCAATCTATGCAAAGACCACCACTATTTGAAAGTGATGGATTTTTATATTGGAAAAATAGATTCGAAACTTATGTGAAATCAAAAGATCTTGATCTTTGGCATGTTATTACCTTTAGTGATTTTCCTCCCACTCAACAAAATCCGGAAACTAAAAAGGATGAAATTGTACCTTTTGAAAAACAAAATGATGATTTGAAAAAGAAACTAGCTAAAAATAATGAAGCTAAAATGGTAATTTATAATGCGTTTCTGCGTAAAGAATATGAAAGAATTTTTATGTGTAAAACCGCCAAAGAAATTTGGGAATCACTACTTATTACTCACCAAGGTAATAGTCAAGTCAAAGATAATAAAATAGATCTTCTTGTAAAACAATATGAACAATTTACGATTCCGAAAGAGGAATCAATTGATAATGTTTTTGCCAAATTTAACGCCATTATCACAAGTTTAGAAGCACCTGATGAGACATTTTCTAGTAAAAATTGTGTTAGGAAATTTCTTAGGGCATGCATCCAAAATGGCGAGCTAAGGTCACGGCAATTGAAGAATTGAAGAATTTGATGACGTTATCACTTGATGAACTTATTGGCAACTTGAAGGTCCATGAAGAAATCATAAAAAGAGATTCGTAAACGGTCAAAGTAAAGAAAGAACAAACCAAATCCATTGCTCTAAAAGCCAAAAAGGAACCTAGTGACGATGATGACTCAAGTGACGAAAGTGAAGACGAAGAATATGCAATGGCCGTAAGAGAATTCAAGAAATTCTTCAAAAGACGAGGAAGATTCACTAGATTACCACGAGACGAAAGAAGGTCGTTCCAAAGAAATAGAAGTGATAACTACGGGAAAAGAAAGTGCTTTAGATGTGGAAGTCCAAATCATCTCATTGGTGAATGTCTAAAGCCGCCGGGTTTTGAAAATCAAGGCGCCTTTGTTAGTGGAACATGGAGTGATAGTGACAAAGAAGAAATGGAAAAACCAAGAGACGAAAATGTTTTGTGGCCAAAGCAACCGATGAAATATGTTTAGGAATTGACTTGGAGCCTGACGAATGGATCAAGGACAGCAGATGTTCGAGGCACATGACGGGGAATCACAAGCTATTTTCTACGTATAAGGCATACAATGGAGGTAACGTTATTTTTTTGTAGTGACTTGCGTGGAAAAATCATTGGCAAATGTACTATTTCTCAAGACTCACTTACTATTGAAAATGTTGAGCATGTAGATAATTTTACATATAACTTGCTTAGTATAGGCCGAATATGCGATAATAAATGTACGGTTACCTTTACCAAAGAGGATAGCGAAATAGTTAAGAATGGAAAGATTATAGGTAGAGGAATTAGGAAAGGAGGCATATATGTTATGAAACTAGGAAACAAACCGGAAGATTGGATATGCCTAACAACCATAGATGAAAACTCCACATTGTGGCATAGGAGATTAGGACATGCTAACATGCAACAAATACAATCCTTGGCCTCTAAAGAACTAGTTAGAAACTTGCCTAACCTAAGATAAGACAAGCATTTTTGTGATGCATGTAAAATTGGAAAACAAGTTCATGCTAGTCACAAAGCTAAGAATATAGTATCCACTACTAGGTGCCTAGAATTATTACATATGGATCTATTTGGTCCATCTGCTGTGCGGAGCTATGGAGGAAACAAGTATACCTTAGTAATAGTAGATGACTATTCACGATACACGTGGACTAGGTTCTTAAGTGACAAAACCCAAGCCTTTGAAAAATTCGAAATATTTAGTAAAATGATTCAAAATAAATTAGGATGCACAATAGTAGCCATTAGGACGGACCATGGTAGGGAATTTGACAACGAAGTACAATTCGGAAACTATTGTGATTTAAATGGAATATCTCACAATTTCTCCGCTCCTCGTACTCCTCAATCAAATGGCGTAGTAAAAAGAAAAAATAGGTCACTACAAGAAATGAGTAGAACAATGTTAAATGAACAATCCATCCCACAAAAATTTTGGTGTCACGCTGTAGATACATCAACATACATTATTAATATGGTATCAATTAGGAGAATTTTAGGAAAGACTCCTTATGAGTTACTAAGAGATAGAAAACCTAATTTAAGCTACTTTAGGGTATTTGGAAGTAAATGTCATATTTTAAACACTAAAGATTACCTTACTAAGTTTGACCCAAAATCATATAAAGGAATACTTTTAGGGTACTCACAAAATAGCAAAGCATATATAATAATTAACAAACACACCATGAAAGTAGAAGAATCATTAAATGTAACATTTGATGAAACACCACCACCTCCTAAAACATTACCTTTAGAAGATGATGACTTAGTCGAAGATGAAGCTATTGAGGTTAGTAAAACAAAACCCATAGGTAATGATAATGAAGACATTGACTTAGGACATAACGAAACTGTAAATATTAAAAAATCTAGATCACATCCATTAGATAATATAATAGGACTTCTTAATCAAAGAACCCTTAGGTCACAAGCCCAAGATAAAATTAACTTCTTTTGTTTCCTCTCAGCAATAGAACCTAAGAACATTAATGAAGCATTAAAAGATGAAAGTTGGGTTATAGCTATGCAAGAAGAATTAAACCAATTTAAGGCAAATGATGTTTGGGAATTAGTCCCAAATCCAATGAACATGACCATCATAGGAACTAAATGGGTATATAGGAATAAGTTAGATGAAAATGGAATAGTAACTAGGAATAAAGCTAGGTTAGTTGCCCAAGGTTATAATCAACAAGAAGGAATTGATTATGACGAAACTTATACCCCCGTAGCTAGACTAGAATCTATTAGGATATTTGCCTATGCATGCGCCCTAGACTTTAAGTTATTCCAAATGGACGTGAAAAGTGCATTCCTCAATGGTTTTATCAATGAGGAGGTTTATGGGCACAACCTCCAAGATTCATTGACTTCACAAAACCTGATTATGTTTATAAGTTAAAGAAAGCTTTGTATGGACTCAAACAAGCTCCTAAGGCTTGGTATGATCTATTAAAAGCTTTTCTTATTAAACATAATTATTCCATGGGAATGGTAGATAACATTCTTTTCACTAAAAAGAAAGATCCAAATCTCATCATTGTTCAAATATATGTTGACGACATTATATTTGGATCGACTTATCAAGAAATGTGATGAATTTTCCAAAATCATGCATGATGAGTATGATGGGTGAACTAAACTTCTTCCTAGGATTACAAATAAAACAATTAGAAGATGGAATATTCTTTAACCAATCTAAGTACATTAAGGAAATGCTTAAGAAATTTGGCCTAGAAGACTCAAAACCCATGAAAACTCCCATGTCTACGGAAGTGAAATTCACAAAGGATGATGAAGGCGAGTCCGTATATAACACTAAGTATAGAGGAATGATAGGTAGTTTACTATACTTAACGGCAAGTAGACCCGATATCATGTTTAGTGTCTGCCGTTGTGCCCATTTTCAAGAGGATCCCAAAACCTCTCACCTAGAAGCGGTTAAGCGTATCTTTCGATACATTAAAGGCATTATACACTTAGGATTATGGTATCCTAAGTGATCCGGCAAAGAAACCATCGTCTATGCGGATTCAGATCATACGGGAGACTACGTAGATAGAAAGAGCACTAGAGGTATTTGCACTTTCACGGGATGTTGTCAAACATCTTGGTTCTCGAAGAAGCAAACTGCTCTTGCTATTTCTACCACTGAAGCCGAATATGTAAGCGCTGGAAAGGCATGTCAACAAGCACTATGGATGAAACAAGCTCTCATAGACTATGGCATTAGGTTAGAAAATATTCCTATTATGTGCGATAACAAAGGTGCGATAGATTTAAGTAAAAATCCGGTTCAACACTCTAGGACTAAACATGTAAAAATACGCCACCACTTCCTTAGGGATAATGTACAAAAAGGAAACATATCTATAGAAAAGGTTGCATCGGAAGATAATATCGCGGATATATTCACTAAACCCCTTAAGCGTGAATTATTCAATCACTTGTGTAGAACCCTGTAAAAATTTCTTGTAATTATATCGTTAATAAAATAAATAATCTTTCGTTATCGTTACTAATTCCCATTTTCTCGGAAAAATTTGAAATTTTTCTTATTATATTATTTTGTCGTTATCACAAAATAATATAATTCACGAAATGACGGAATTAATCCTCGACACTTTACTCAAAACCTAAATATTTCATTTAATCTTAATTATAATTACTAATCCTAATTAAATTCTTAATCACAATAATTATCCAAACGGGCCCTTAATTATTCCAGCCCAACACCTTTCGGTTACTATTCACAGGCCCAAGGCCACAAGCCCAATTCCAAATCCTTAATTATTTCATTTGTTCGACTAGTACCAAGCCTCCAAAACGCCTCGTTTAATCTCGATTCTTACACACGACATACCAATATTTTTACACCATCTCGTTTACCACCTAGCCAAATATTAGTGTGTCAAATCCCAAGTTCATTGGACGACATTTTGATACGTTTTTAAATGGCAAAGTGATCGACCTATATTCAAGCCAATCGATTTATAATTTATTCAAAACTTAACCGTTTTGATTCCCATTTGTTCCTAATTGTTCCTAATAACATTTCTAAGATGATTTTATGTTAAAATGTCAAAGATGATCAGTTATATACAAATGGTATACGATTTGGCAAATCGTATACATATAAATATGGTTGGTCGACATGAGCATGATTCACCAAGACAATTCCCACATTTCGTGCACTCTCATTCTATATTTTAACAATATATAACTCACTCTAGACCTAGGTTTTACTGACATGCAATAGTACGTAAGGTTTCCTTGAAATATTTCACATATACGTGTTATATTTTGAGACCATATATAGCATACATGCATGCACCCGTTTCTCACCATTCTACTACACTTTCAATTAATTATTTCTTCCTAAAAACTACTCCTAAGAGCTAGAAATCGATTGCTATTTAGTTTGGATGCAAGAAAAGGGTTATCGGTTTGATTTATACGTATAACGTTTGGGTTATACTTTGAACGAGATATTCCTTGTGTTCCATACCTCCATTCTCGATTCTCTACCACCTCAAGGGTGTTGTAAGTTATTGCTTACTCGTTCCATCAAGTTCACACGTTAAATATAGTCATGCACCTTGTTTATATAGTTGTACGATCGTATATCACTTTGCATATTATTTTTACGTATATATTGTCATATATAACATTAAACGTGACTAGCCTCTATCTTGGAAGGCCTAGGAGTCACGTAGCACACAAAATTCACGTTAGTTTCAACGTTACATGCATTACACGAATCTATTTTGAAACATGTCCATCGTATGAAAATTTAGTAAAACACTTAGAAATAATTTCAAGTTTTTCAAATATATAACCGATTCAAACATGCTACAAAACACTCGTATAACTTTAAATTTCACGTAACAAGAGTACTATATTATTACACGACTCAATAGATCACCTAGAAAACTACCACTTTCATTTATACAACTTGTAAAAATACTCACGTTTTGACACATAAATCGATCCATTTTGAATCGACAAGAACCAGATTTTTCAAAACCAAATTTAGTTAAAAACTTTATATAATTCGCTTGGGCTCATTCCAAGCCCAATAAGAAATCACGATCCATAAGTCCACTGGGCCCATATGAAATATTTTTAGAATCATAAAAATAGTCCAAGGCCAGGCCCAAAACATTTTCCATGCCCTCGCCTCCAAAAATCTTAACAGGCCTTGATATGGTTCGTTAAGGGCCCATAAGCTAAAAAAAACAAGCTTTTCATTAAATAAGCAGTTGAAATCAGCTTATTATTGACTTAATAAGCCACGGAAATTTTTAGAAAATTTTTATAATCATTTTTGTAATTTGGACTAAAAATGTAACGCGACGACACCTAGAAGAACTAAAAGAGTAAATATTGAAAAGTAAGGACTAAAACTGTAAAAAAACAGAAACTTAAGGGTAAAAATTGATGAAAGTTAATATTCTAAGCCTAGTATTGATTATTGGACAATTAGAGGACTATAGTTGAATTTATTTATAAAAAGGACTAACGGTGTAACGCAAATATCGTTAGAGTAAAAATGGTAAAATTGGAAAAAGAGACAAAGACTAAACATAATCTATTTAACATTTTTATTTATTTTCTATTTTCGTAAATTTATTTCATATGCATTTAAACTTCATTTTTATTTATATATATATTATTTAACGTAACGTTAATAATATATATAACGATATTTCAAAGGTTAATATTTTTACTTATTATTAAAAAGGTAAAACTTCGATGGATAATTTAAATAACATATTTTGTCATATCATGTATATCACAAGAATTACACTGCACATCACCTATTCGTCATAACGAATAATTATTATTCGTTATTCGTTCATATTTACCAAATAGTATTTGGTCAAATTCTCAGATAAATCTATTTATCAGGTTGTGTTTTGAAGCCGTTATCATAAATTCGTCCGACTTTATTTTCTTCATTTCAGTATCAATCAAGGTGAGTCATAGCCTCACATTTACTTATTTTCAAACTCCATGAGGGGGATACATGTTATAAACAGATCACAAGTAATTTTCTGTATGCTTCCTGACTTGATATATGCCTAAGTTAGCTATTGCCAAAAGACCCTTAATCATGAGCCATTAATCACTATTATGTGAACGCGAATATAATGAATAGATCTATTTAAGGTTTGACAGCCTGTCCCATTAATAGTTGACGGAATGCCATTATGCATGTGGTTAGTCGTATTAGTCGTGATAATTATATTTGAGTAAAAATAGGAATTGGCAAATCACCTATTACACAAGGGCAAAATTATCATTGATTTGATAAACACCTCCGTTTTTACGGTATTTGTTAACGTTTTGCGTGTCATGAGACTTAGAGCAATATATACTGCAATATCAATTTTTAAACTGATTGTATTTCCAATACAATCTTACTTGTGTATCAAAATGATTACTAAGTTCAAACTCTATGATATCACTCAACATTTTTGTTGACTTTTAAACATGTATCTTAGGTATTTAGCAGTGGAAGCAAGCATGGAACGGGCGGCAAAACTTCAAAACTTATCTACTTTATTTCAATAATGGTGTAAAATAAAAGATGTTTGATTTAGTTTAAAACATCAAGACTTTTATAATAATACTCTGATAGTGACCTCTTGTATTTGAATTTTTATTAATAAACTTATGTTTTAAAACGTCCCTTTCGAGTCATTTTCTATCATTATGACTTCGATCCTCACCTTAACACCCTAATTACTATTCCGCTGCCGCATTTCAAATTAGGGGGTGTTATAACTTGCGTTTAGAATTAGGAATGATGGAACAAGTTGACTAAATTTTATTGCATTTACACTACTTATTACTTGCATAAAATGTATTTTTCTTCCACCTATTCATATCTGAGTCTAGAAATCTATTTCGCACAAAATTAAAGATTAGGAAACCTCATTTTTTATTGCATATATATTCTTGTAAAACCCAATCAAATTTTCTTTAAAAATACTCTCACATCTAGGAAATACATGAAAACCATTTTCCTTGCATTGTTGACAAATGCTAAAAACTTTCTCTTAAATCATGCATAAAATCTCACATGAATCGTCAAAATATATAATCTAATATATAGCACTGACATTCATGAATAGAGCAAAAATCGAATCAAGGAGATTTCAGATTGTTTCTTAGGAAGTTTTCTTATTTGCATTTAGGAGTCGAAACAATCACAACTCCACATTTGTTGCATATAGGTGCACACTAGGACAAAATCACTAACAACGTTGTTATCTTGTTCTATCACCAGTTTTTCACTCACTAGTTACCTTTGCCTTTGATCTAAGATAGTTGCTCTAGGAAGATTAAGTGCCCTTGCCATTGTTTATCTCTTCTAGATTTTTAATTTCTTGTTTGCTCTTTTACTTAAGTGTTTTTTGCATGCATGCTATATTATGATTAGATTAGATGCTATATTTCCTCGAAGAGTTGAACTTGCTTGAATCCAAACCCAAAAACACAACCTTTCTACAAATTTTCTGCCAAAAACTCAATTCTGGCAATCTGAAAATCACTAGATGGGCGGCCCCCTTAATTATGTACGGCGGCCCCCTTAATAATTAAGGGGACCGCCCCCTAATTAAGGGGACCGACCATCTGATGGTCGGGTTTACAAAATCTTTTCTGCTTTTTAGCCCATTTCATCCTACATTTCCCAATTTTCACCAACATATTTTGTCCTAATCTCCCAAACAAACTTTATCCATCCATAAACACACAAATCTTACACTATAAATATCCCCAATCTTCAAAACTCTCCATTCATCCAATCATGACCTCTCCAAACAAACCAAAACCAAAAGCCTCAAGGCTAGCAAGGATGACGGAAAAACCCGTTTGGCGAAGAAAAAGCCCTCGAAACAAATCCATCATAACCAATGAAGTTGGAAATCACTCCACACCTCCAACTACTTACTTCCCAAATTTTACACCAAACCCACAAGGACATTCATTTTATGCTCTTTACAAACCATACAACATTGGCCAAACATCTTCTTTCATGCCAAGCTACACATCTCAACCTCCAACTACTTATAATGATCCATACAAGTTTGATCAAACATCAAACTACACTTCCAACAATTTCAATTCCAACTACACAAACCCAATTCATCCATATCAACACAATGATTCTCTCCACATTGCCACGGAAAATCAAAAGTTCCGTGATGAAATAAACCAAATCCATAATCTTAGTGATCTACTTGCTATGCATCTTGCACAACGCAACAAAGGGTAACCTCCATCATCACCCTATGCAAATTGCCTTCCTCACTCTCTCAACTTGGATCAAGTTACAAACCACACTCACTTTTGCCCTTGTTGCATCTTCCTTCAAAAACAAATCCTATACTTGAGTGAAGATATTTCTTGGATTGAATATCTTCTCACTCGTCCTCATCCAATACCACCATTAACACGATACAACATCGTGAGATCCACCTCTTCCGCTCCATACCCCACTCCATATCACTCTTCATCAAACAACTAAGCTCTATGCTTATGTTCCCCTCAAGTAAATAAAACACTCAACCATGGGTTGCAAGCAAGTCCAAGTGCACTCTTTGGCAATTTAGGACTATGTTGTTTCTTTTGTTTCATTGTAATCAATATGCTTCAAACATATTAAATGTTGTAATGATCATTTCTATGATCATCTCATATATGCTTGAATGAATTTATTTTTATTTATTGTTGCTTTGCATGTATATTTCTTGTTCTCCTCACAAATTTTTTGTAGCCAAGCATTCCATATCTCGTTTCATTGGTGCTCTCAAATGAGTGGGAGCATACATCAAGGGGGAGCTTTCTACCCGTTTAACTCCTTTCATGAAGCTAAATCGGCATAACCTTTTTGATTTTACAAAAAGGGAGAGAAGTGAATATAACTCTAAATACTTGTCTAAAAATTAATTTTTAGAATTAAAGAGTTTAAGTTTTGTAATCATCAAAAAGGGGGAGATTGTTGACATTAATAATACCTAAAAACATTGTTAACATCCATCGACATCTTTATGTTTTGATAATCACAAAACGTAAATTCTTCAAGTCTAAAACTTATGACGTAAATCACTTAAGGTATGAATAAACAAAGTGTTTATTGCATTCTATGATCAAAGGAAATTTTTCTAAATCACTAGAACTTTTATAAAATGTCTTAAACATTTTATATCTTTTACAAAATTATTTTTGGAATTAAAAGAATAGGTTTAAATCATTATAAATATATGATTTCAAATTTCCAACCAAAAATGGCAAATTTTATCCAGAAAAACCTTCCCCATAAAAGGACAAACATCTCCAACGTTCTGTAGGGGGCGGCCCCCTTAATCATTAAGGGGACCGGACACGCTTCAGAACAGCATTTTGCTCCCCTATAAATACTGGTTCATTCCACAGATTTTCTCACCTTTTGCACTCCTAAACTTTCTGTTCTAGATCTCCATTTCTATTCTTTAAATCCTTTGATCGTACATACATAAATCTTTGTTTCAAAGTGATCCAAACATCAACCTCTCAAGTGCAATAGAAGAATACTTCTAGCCCTCAAGACAAGAAGTATTGCAACTTGTTGTGACCTCCACATCCAAGTTTTTTGAGCATCCTTCATACACTTATTTCTTTGTGGTATTTGTTGTGAATATTTGGTAGAAGATAGATTAGCTTAGTGTGTAGATAAAGTGATTGTTTAGAAGATTGTTGTGAAGTAGATAGTTGTGAAGAAAATAGGTGTGAAGTAGATTGTTGGGAAGTAAATAGTTGTGAAGAATATAGTTGTGAAGAAGATAGTTGTGAAGTAGATAGGTGTGAAGGTAGATAGGTGTGAAGTAGTTGTGAATAAGGTGTGATCAAGTTGTGACGAAGTTGTGGTGTGTATATTGGTGTGTAAGGTTTTCTCCGCCATAAGGGAGCTTGTCGACATAGTGAAGAAAACTCTCGAGTTAGGTGCTCGGGGAGTGGAGTAGGGCAAGGAAGGTGTCCTTGTAGCCGAACCACTATAAATCTCTTGTCTCGCGGTTCGATCTTTCCATCTCTCATTTATTTCTTTACTTACATTCTTATTGCTATATCTTACATATTTATTGTTGTTTATATTGTGCAAGACTTGAGATCACATATTATCGAATCTAAATTTTTGAAAGTAAAGAAAACACACGAACAATCTTTTATAACAAATTAAAAAGACGTAAAGCTATTCAACCCCCTTTCTAGTTTTCCACACTTTATTTAAATAAAAAGGCGTCCCAATCCATTTAAATAAGGAAATCACAAACCAACCTACTTATACACTTCCGGCATAACACTCGTACTATTCGTTTCACATTTAGCTTTTAAATTTTTTCATTCTTTACCTTACCTTTTAACTTTTTAGACTTGGATCCGTACCATTTCCACATTCGTTTTGGGGACATTTTTATATGCCAAAGATGTAGGCAACCCCATTGCCGATGAAGGCAAAACGTTTCATCCCGAAGGATCATTAACCATTTATACCGAAGGATTCTTTAACCATTTATCCCGAAGGATTCTTTAACATTCATTAGCTTGGTCATCCCGAAGGATACCACCTTTAACCTTACACATTTAACTTTGGATGCAAGTCTTTAACATTTAACACACACATCATCTTATCCATTTTATTTAGTTTAAGCAAGCTTCATAGAGCATATGAAACCTGCTTATCATATTCACACATTTCTATATAATTACGTTTCTCACTTTGACTTACATTCTTTAACCCACGTTAAACATTTCCGACACCTTAACCATTACCCCTTTAGTCTACCCGACTCTTTCCATATTTAACCTTACATAGGTTATCTATTATAAATACTCATTACCATCCATTTTATCCTTCTTTTATGTTTTAAACATTAACAAACTCATTAGCATCATTTATTTATCTTACAAATTTTAAATAGGTTCCATTATTCCACACTTCCGTTATAATAACAATCACCGCTAATGGGGCACATTAGCCGTGATAAGATATTCAAGGCAATACCTTAACCACATACATACTCATCTCATTCTCCTTTACATTCTTAACTTATCGCATTTAACTTTTAGCATTTAAACTTTTTCGTTCAATTCCATCCTTTACATACCAACACACTTTATCACTACTTCACATTCACATTTAAATCTCAAGTACTTTAGCTTACCATTAACCCGTCTCTATACCACTTTAACATTACTCTTTAGTTGCTAAATGTAATGAGACCATATGTTGGTCACATTTCATGCCACCATTCCCTAACTTCATTCTTTAACCTTCAAGTCATTAAACACTTAATCATTAGTATGTCAATTTCATCTTAACTTCTGACGTTACACTCTGGCACACTTATTATCACTACGTTTCATTCTATAATCGTCAACATATTACTTATTAGCCCATCTATAATACCACTTATCCTTCCTACTCATATTCCATTACCGTTGCTCTAACACACATTTATATAATCACAAACACCAACCAAGGTGCACGGCTGATAAGTGCTCAAACACTCATCATTTTTGTCGTATTTGAACTGTCAAAACATCCAAAAACACTCAGAAATGCATCAAAATACTGAAAATATCCCAGGGATTGTGTTTTACATGTTTCAAATGCAAAATGTTCAAAAACAGATGAAAAACGAACAAAGTTTATACAATTGGCAGTTTCAGTACCCCAACTTTCAAAAATAGACAAAACTAGTCCCTAAACATTTGTTATGAAAGAAAAGTCAACCCAAGGTATCTAAAAGTCAAAAACTATCAAATATGGTCCTTGGGTGAAAACTTTGGGAAAATTACACATTTTACCCCTCAACTTTCTAAAATGGCAAATATAGTCCCTGTCTTTTCAAAATTGGAGAATAACATTTACAACCCTCGTACTATTCAACCTTGGCATGTTTAACCCTTGTGATAATTCCAAGAAAGTTACAACTTGAGTCCCTCAAAATCCAAAAAGTTACAAAATTGGTCCTTGTGTTACTAATTACTACAACCAAACGGACCTTGTGTTATATTACACCCCAAAATCCAAACACAACCCAACACCTTTCCAGCCCACCAATTCCTTGGCCCATCCCTACACCAGCCCACCTCCACCCCATATTATAATAACACCAGGGTTAACCCTTGGTCAAACCCCACCTTTTACCCTCAAAACCACCTCCACCCTCCAAAACCACCCACACGTGCTCTGTAATACTACCCTACCCCCTCTCATCATCACCTCTAATCTCTGCCAGCCTCCAAATAGTGTCCTAATCCCACTCATCTCACCCCTACAAGCAATCAGAAGCATGCGTTTGGTGCAATATTTGGGCGCCAAAACACAAGTGTGGTCAAGATTACAATTTAAGGATCCAATGGCTAGTATTGCAGCTGGGAAAAGTCCAAGGGAACCTCCAGGAACCCTAATCTTAAGCTATAAAAGGAAAGAGAAGCCTGGGAGCACAAGAGTAGTTTTTTAGTTTAATTTTATATTTATGTCGAATTTATGTTTAAATGTTTTCAGTTTAAATTAGTTAAGAAAGTTGTAATTTCAGTTGTAAGTTGAAAGTTTCAATTAATGAAATTCAAGTTTCAAGTGAATCTCAGTTTGTGAAAATTCCATTTTATTTCAAAATCCTCAAATAGTTTGATTGTTATGTATAGCTGTTTCTTTGGACCTCTTAGGCTCACATAAGCTCCAACTAAGCTTATTTAAGCTTGTAGAGACCCCAAAACTCAGGTCAGTAGTAAAAAAGCAAAAAAATACAAAAATAAGAAGAAAAATAGAAATAAATAAAAAAGTTGCAGGTTTGATAATGAAGATTGCTGGAGCACAGTTTATACTAGATGGCTGTGGGATAGTGGTTTATGGAAACCTATAGGGGTATTCTATGGTACTTGGTTCACATTGGCTTGGCAGGAAGGCTTGTTGTAAGAATTTTTCTTAATTTGTCATAGTCACTGTTCATTGCCTATGGTCTGATTATTTGTGCTTCTTTGAGTTTATTTGTGTTGTTGTAGTTGGTTTATAGCTTAAGATTATAATCTTGTTCATTTAAATCCTTTGTGTTCCAAATTCTGGAATTGACTGTCAAATAGTGTAAGTTAGCATAAGCAGTATTTGTGATCTAAATCTGTGTTTTTGTGTTAACAATAGCTTAATAGTTGATAATAAGTTGTTTAGAAAGATTCTCTTCAATCACTGCTTCTGTTTGCTTAACCAATATCACAACAGTCAACATTAAAGGAGTGTTTGGATCTGTATGCAAGTCCTTGTATAAGCCTGTTTTCCTTGTTGTTCTTTGTTGGTACATGACACCTTGAGTCCTAACAGTCCATTTCATTCATAAAAAATAAGGTTCATTTGGAAAAAAGTCAACATGATCTTTATACTTTCTTCATTAACTAACTGTTAAGGGATAGGGGTAGTGGAATCATCATTTAGGTTTAGAAATAGTTCACTTAGCTTATTTTGGTTTCCTTTAAGCTCAAATTATCTTATTCAATTCATAGATTAGATCCAAAAATCACATAAGTCAAAGCTCTTCAAAAACAGAAAAGTAAAAAATGGCATTTTAAGTTCAGAATCCCACTTTTTGGGAGAATTTTCCTGAATTTTGTGAAGTGAATTAGAACTTGAAATTTGTTGTGCTCTTAGTTTACCACCTAAGCTACAAAAACCTGCATCCCTTTTATTTTTGTGATTTTTTTCTGTGTTGTGTGCACCAAGTTGTTTGAGCCTGCAGGGGAAGCAACCTCCCTAGCACCACGAGTGACCCATTTTTCCTTTGACCATTACTTGGTCATCTGTTGACCATTTCTCTTGATTTTTATTATTTTGGATAGCTAGTAGTTCTGTCTTATGGTATGTACTTTTTTGTTTTCCCTATTTAGCTTATTCCCTAGCTTATTTTGGCCTCTAGTTTGCTTCTTGGACCACTGTTTCTGATTATGCCTCAATAGCAGCTGAGGTTGTTGATTTTGTTGATTTTTCTTGGTTGTTGTTGTTGATTGTTGTCATAAAATTGCTTTTAGGTTAATGGTGACCATTTTTGCTACTATCTTCCTTAGTTTTTGCCCTTGTGGTCATTGTGCATAAGCTGCTTAGTCTCAAATCTCACTTTGCACTTTTTCTGACTGACCCTTTTTCCCAAGCCCACAATAAGCTCAATCCTTGAGCTTATTGCCTATCCTTGGGTGTTTTGAGAAGCCCTCCTAGCAGACTTTTGGGTTCACCCTTCACCCTGACCTCTGGGTCACCCCTGTGGGCCCCACTATAGGGTACACATTGCCATTTTTGGCCTGTTTGGTTCCGTGTGAGGTTTGGGTGTGCTTATTCCTGCTTATAAGCTTCTCAGTGCATCATTCTTGTTGTTGTAGCTTATTCTAGGTTCACTCAACTTATCTCTAGCTTAATTCAGCTCTGTGCCTTGTAGTATAATTTATTTGGCAGCTTATTGTATCCTTCAAATCTCAATTTGGCAATAAAAGCTTACTATCAATATCATAAGCTTCCATTTAGCTTATTTTTGAGATCCAAAGAGGTTGCTTTTACAAAAATTGCCTATTTTCAGTTGTTTAATAGTTGTGTAAAAGAAAATTAAGAAAAAACCAAAAATAAGAAAAGTGATAGCTTCTGTTTAAGCCCTTTGGCTTATTTTTTCTGCTTATTTATAAGCACTTCCTAATTTTAAATTTTTCCTAGGCTTCTTATAACCTGTAGGATTTTTAGTAGTTTTTTCAGATTTTTCTTTTGTAGTTTAGTACTTTTTATTATTTAATTTAGTTTAAATTCATTAGTAATTAGTTTTTAATTAGTAATAATTAATTAAAAAGTAGAAAAAATAGATTTTCAGTTTTAAAATTAGTTTTATAATATTTTAGATATTACTAAATTTAATTTTCATTTTTTAGTTAAATTTCATAATTAATTGTAATTTAGTATAATTTAGTTATTTAAAAAGTAATTAATAATTAGTAATTGATTAATAGTAATTAATTAAATAGTTGTAAAAATAATTTTAATTTTCCAAAAATTTTCTTATATCATTAGGATTGTAAAAATATAATTTTCATAATCGTAGGACTTTATTTACTCCCGTTTCACTTTTTATGTTGCTCGTTCGCGTTTATTTGAAATTCAAACGCGCGTTTTTAGGTTTAAACTACGTTTTTAGTATATTTAATCATCAGTAATCATTCTTATAGTGTTTTTAAGTTAATCTCATTTCTCATCTCGTAGTGTAACCATAATAATCAAATTCCATACTCTTCTGTTAAATCACCCAATCATTTAAAACGTTCACAAATACAATTGCACGCCTTGTCGGGACATAACGACCCGGGGATTCACTACATTCCTTGGTTAGTTGGTCTGAGACGTTTGACTTGGTTGACTATTCACTTGGTTGATTTAGTTGACCGTTCAGGACCAAACAAAATTTGGCGCCGCTGCCGGGGATGCTGCTGCGTGTCCGAAAACGTTTTTTAGAGATTAGTGGTTTTTCATTCATCATTGTATAAACTCCGGCACCTTTTATAAATTTTAAAACAAAAACATAAAAAAAGTCATTAACACTTTTCCTAAAGTGTTAAAACACCAAAAAAATCAAAAAACAAACAAAACAAATCGTTATGTTTTCTATATCGGGTTTCTTTTAAGGTGATTCTTAAAGAAATACGATCTTGGTTAACGAAACGATACCAAAAATATTGTCCAAAAGTTTTTCACCCATACACAAAAAAACCTAAAAACATTCGTCTTTTTCTTGTGAATAATAATACATAAAAATAAACCGTCGCAAACCAAGACAGAACACCTACCAACTGGGGGTGTGAACATAATAAGTTCCCAAACAAAAGATTAAAACTTGCCTTTGTATCCCTGTGGGTGGTGTACCTTTCTTAAAGAAGCCACTTACTTGTGATTATTGGTTTAAGTTCACTGGGGTTTTGCCTCGACTTTGTTTTGATTGGTTTTGTTCCTAGTGCATGCGCACTCGTTCTTCTAGGTCTACTAGCCCATTACGCGAGCTTGTAAGAATTCCTAGAAGACATCGTAGACGTTCAGCACCAACAGTCGGATCTGAGATCCGTTTTGTTTCCACATCTGCTGTCACCATGGCGGAAGACTGCCCCATGTGTGAGCTTCTCCAAGCACCCATCGAGGGTTACGGAGAAGATTGTTGTTCCAGCCATCGTGGCTGACAATTTTGAGCTCAAAACCGGGTTACTCAATCTTGTAACCTCAAGTCAATTCTACGGATTTGAGAGGGATGATCCTCATGCTCATATTCGATGGTTTAACAAAATCACGTCAACCATCAAGTACAAGAATGTCCCTTCAGAAGCGATCAAGCTTCTTCTCTTCCCATTCTCCCTCGAGGGTCAAGCCCAGATTTGGCTTGAGAAACAACCCCCTCGATCTATTGAGACATGGAAAGATTTGGTAAAAAAGTTTGTGAATGAATTCTTCCCACCTTCAAAGACCACCAGTCTTAAAAATGAAATCACCAGGTTCACTCAAAAATATGATGAATCATTTGGTGAAGCATGGTATCGTTTCAAAGAATTACTTCGCAAGTGTCCACATCATGGTTTCTCTGAGTTGATGCAACTCGATACTTTCTACAATGGTGTGAGCCAAGTTGATCAGGATTCTCTCAATGCCTCCGCAGGAGGTAACTTTTTGAGTAGAACCACCAAAGAAGCCTTAGCAATCATCGAGAACAAGTCCAAGGTCCGCTGAAGAGTGTGTAAATACTCATCATTTTTATCGTATCTGAACTGCCAAAACATCCAAAAACACTCAAAAATGCATCAAAATACAGAATTTATCCCAAAAGTGTGTTTTATATGTTTTAGATGCAAAATGTTTAAAAACAAATGAAAAATAAACAAAGTTTGCATAATTGGCAGTTTCAGTCCCTCAAGTTTCAAAATTTGACAAAACTAGTCCCTGAAGGTTTAAAACGGAAGAAAAGTCAACCCAAGACATTTAAAAGTCAAAAGTTATCAAATTTGATCCTTGGGTAAAAAGTTTGAGAAAATTACACCTTTGGTCCCTGCAGTTTAAAAAATGACATCTTTGGTCCTCGGGGTTTCAAAATTTTGAAAATTGCAATTATGGTCTTTGGGTTATTATATTATGGCAAGATTGGTCCCTATGAGCGCTTTGGCTAAGTTTCATTTCAGGTCCCTCAAATTCCATAAATTACAAAATTGGTCCTTGTGATTAAACTTCTACAAACCAAATAGATCCAATTATTACAAATTCCACCCCTATCCAATCCACCCAATAACACCAGCCCACCACACAACCTCCAAGCCCAAACATACAAAGCCCATCCACGTTTTTAATATAACCCCCTCAGTCAACCCTCACCGTTTGACCCTCCACCTCATCACCCCTTCCACCTCACAATCCACTCATCTGCTACACTCCAAGCCTCCCCATCATCACACCTAGACCTGTTTCCCCCTCTTGCACACTCAACCCTCCCCCTTTCCTAACCAAACAACCATAACACTCCAAGAATACCTCTGGCATCAAATATTAAGGAAAAAAGACAAAGAGCATTTTGGCGGCAAAAAGGTTTAAACGGCTAAGATGGATTTGAGAGATCCTATGGTCAAGATGGTAGCTGGGATTTGCTCACAAGGATCCAAGAAACCCTAATTCACCACTATAAAAGGGGCATTGAAGTTGTGAAAGAAGTGTTAGATTTTTTAGTTAATTTTATGATTGTCAAATTTCCTGTAACTTTATGTTTGTTGTAATCCTTTTTCCAGTGTATTACTATCTCAATGCTAATGTAAACTTTCAAGTTTTAAAATAAAAATTTCAAGATTTCCTTTTGAACACTCAGTTCCTATATTCTCAGTAAAATAGTTAGTGTAGCTCAAATGATGGTATGAGATGTTGTTTGCTTAGTCTGAGACCCTTAGATAACTCAACTACAAGTTTGTATAGAGTGTACAAGGCCTAAAAATAGTTTTAGTTAGAAATCTAAAAAATTCACAAAACTCAGTAAAAAATAAAAATAAATAAAAAAAAAGAGAAGAGAAAGGGAAGATGTTGGTGCAGTAGAAGAAAGTAAAGGATGTGTTCTGGTTTAGAGCCTCAGGCAATAGGATTGGTATTTGGTCCTTGGTAACTTGGTTCTCAGCTTGGATGCTTGTAAGATTTTTGACTTTTCCTTTTTTGTGCACTAATCTACCTTAGTTCATTATAGTTGTTATTTGATGTTTAATTCAGTTCAAGTATGCTTATTTTATGCTAGTGTAACCTCAGATAATGATTTCATAGATTAATTTCTCATTTTGCAATTTTAATTTGTCAATTCCGTTTCATTAGGAGTGTTTGGAATTGCTTCTATATCATGATATTGTGGGTATTGTTAGTGTAAAACAGCTTGAAACTGAGTCTCAGTACCTATCTAGCCCAATTTAACTCTTATTTGGTGGTTTCAAACCAAACAAGTTAAAATTCTCTTTTAATGGCCCTTACTGCATGACTTCTTGAATTTTAAGATAGCATACCCATCATTCATTTCCTAAACTTGTTACTTTTACACAAATTAACTTCATTTCAATCTAACACATCATTTTTAGTAAGATTTAATCATTTGAATCTCACAAAAGTCAACTTTGAACAAAAACTTGAAAAGTCAAAATATTGCATACTCAGTTTTTGCACAATCTTTAAAGCAAGCTCTAGGATTATTTAATGAATGGAAATGTATAAGTTTTGTTGATTTGAGAACTTAGCCAGCTTATGCAGCTATTTCAAAAAGAAAATTGGAATTTGAACAAGATTTAGACCTAGAAAAGTGTAATGGAAGTTGGTAGTCTGACCTTGTAGTTCCCCTGCATCTCAGGTTTGGCATGAAATTCAATTGCCCATAAGTTAGCCTATCTTGGGCCATTTGCCTTGATTTTTGTTGATTCAGAATCCCACTTAGGTTGTTGTTATTTGTATGCTTTTTGTTTTCCCCATAATGCTTATTTCCCTGCTTATTTTGAAGCCTCCTTTTAGCTTATTTTTACCTACTCCTGCTGTAATCTTGTTGTTGTTGTTGTTAGTAATTGTTATTCTTGTTGTTGTTTCTAAGTTGTTTGTGAGTTTAATAAGTTGATATATGCATGCAACTGCCCCTAGCTTTTGCTTGTATGATTGCTTGACCACTGATTACCTCAGAACCTTACCCTGAGCTCAGCCTAGCTAACCCAACTTCCCAAGGCAACCATAAGCTCAATCCTTGAGCTTATTGCTTGCTCTTGGGTATTTTGGAAAGCCTTCCAGGTTGACTTTTAGGTTCCACCTCCATTTTGTACCTTGGATCACTCCTGTGGGCCCTACCAAGGGCTGCAAATAGCCATTTGGCCTGTTTGGTTTGAGTGCATTTTGGATTTGCTTAATTGGTTATTTAGCTTATTCAGTTGATTATGCTTGTCATTTTAGCTTCTTCCAAGAGCACATACGTTGTTAGTAGCTTTTTATTTGGCCTGAGTACAATGTGCAACTTATTTTACGCTTATAAGCCATTTTCAAGTCAATAAGCTCACTGTTGAGCTTATTCACTTGCCCAGAGCTTATTTCTGAGTCTTAGCAAAAGTTCCTTTACAATAGTTGCATATTTCAGTAGATAATCAGTTTTGTAAAAGAAAATTAAGAATAAGACAAATTTAAATAAAGTGATAGCTTCTATTTAAGCCATTTTGGCTTATTTTCTGCTTATTTATAAGCATTTATCGTTTTTAAATTTTTCTCAGGTTCCATTTTAGTTAAAATAATTTTAAGAATTTTTTCAGATTTTTCCTTGGTCATTTAGTATTTTTTATAATTTATTTTAGTTTAAATTAATTAAATAATTAGTTTTAATTAATAATAAATAATTAAAAAGTAGAAAAAATAAGTTTTCTGTTTTGAAATTAGTTTTATAATATTTTAGATTTTTCTAAATTTAATTTTCATTTTTCTTGTTAATTTTCATAATTAATTAATAAATAGTGTAATTTAGTTAATTAAAAAGTAATTAGTAATTAGTAATTAATTAATAGTAATTAATTAAATAGTTGTAAAAATAATTTTAATTTTTTAAAAATTTTCTTATAACATTAGGATTGTAAAAATATAATTTTCACGTTCGTAGGACTTTATTTGCTCACGTTTCACTTTTTATTTTGCGCGTTCGCGTTTATTTTAAATTCAAACGCGCGTTTTAGGTTTAACTTACGTTTCTAGGTTATCTGATTATCAGTAATTGTTCCAATAGTGTTTCTAAGCCATTCTCAATCATAATCTCGTAGTTTAATTATAATAATCAAATTCCTGATCCTTCTGTTAAATCACCCGATCACTTTAAACGTTTTAAATACAATTGCTTACCTCGCTGGGACATAACGACCCGGGAATACACTGTACTCCTTGGTTAGTTGGTTTTAGACGTTTGACTTGGTTACCATCACCTGGTAAACTTAGTTGACCGTTTGGGACCAATCAAAATTTGGCGCCGCTGCCGGGGAGGTAGCTGCATATTCAAAACGTTTTTTAGAGATTAGTGATTTTTTATTCATCACTGTATAAACACCACCACCTTTTTGTAAATCTTAATCATAAAACAAAAATGTCATTAACACTTTTCCTAAAGTGTTAACAACACCAAAAAAATCAAAAACAAACAAAACAGATCATTACATTTTCAATATCGTGTTTCTTTTAAGGTGATTCTTAAAGAGATACGATTTTGGTAAACGAAACGATACCAAAAATATTGTCCAAAAGTTTTTTAACCCATACACACAAAAACCCAAAAACATTTGTCTTTTCTTGTGAATAATAAACTACATAAAAACAAACCGTCGCAAACCAAGGCAGAACACCTACCAACTGGGGGTGTAGACATAATAAGTTCTCAAACCAAAGATAAAAACTTGCCTTTGTATCCTTGTGAGTGGTGTACCTTTTTTAAAGAAGCCATTCATTTGTGATTATTAGTTTAAGTTCACTGTTGATTTGCCTCGATCTTGTTTTATTGAAATTTTGTTAGTGCATGCACACTCGTTCACAAACGAAACAAAATCGTCAACTGATAAACGTAACTGAGTTACGTCTTATTGTTGAGGATCCAGTTCTGAAAATGGACGGTAATCAAGAACCACCCATCATAGATGATGCAGCTCCTGATCTCCGAACGATGGAGGAGTTGTGTCAACCCACAATGCTCGGAAGAGGCGGGCCCATTGCCCCTCTCAGCATTGCTGCCACTGATTTTGGACTTAAGCATCACATGATACAACAAGTCCAGAATTCGTGCCAATTTCATGGCTTACCTGGTGACGATGCAAATAAGCATCTTGATAAATTTCTTATCGTCACCCAAAGCATGAAGCAGAATGGTGTCTCCGATGATGCCCTTCGTCTATCTCTTTTCCCCTATTCTCTAACCCATCATGCCACTGCATGGTTTGATCGACTTCCAAAGAATTCGATTCACACTTTTAATGAAATGGTGACTAAATTTTTAGCCAAATACTTTCCACCATCCATGGTTACTAAGTTACGAAATGACATTAGTAACTTTCGTCAGCATCCCGATGAGTCTTTGTTTGAAGCATGGGAACGCTATAAGCTCTCAATTGATCGGTGTCCTAACCATAACATGTTACTCGTTACCCAAATAGATACTTTCTATAATGGGTTGACATTGAGACACCGTGATATTCTCAATGCTGCTGCTGGTGGGACCTTTATGAAAAGGCGCCCCGAAAAGTGCTATGATCTCATTGAGAACATGACTGCCCACCATAATTTCTGGGATTCCTCAGCTAAGAGGGAAAAGTCATGTAAGTCTGTCACTCCAGCATCTTCTGAAATAGCGATCCTCCCTAAAAAGATGGATGATTTCGCTACGGCTATGTTGAGAATGAACCAAAGTATCCAAAATCAACAAGCCAAAGCCGTTAATCAAAGTTGTGAAACTTGTGGAGGTCCACATTCATATTCCGAGTGTCTAGCCACTAGTGGTTACACTCATGAGGACGTATATGCTGCTCAAGGTTCCTATAATTCGGGAGGTAATAATTACCAACCACAAGGGGACCGCAATCTTCTAAGCTATCGTTCTAACAATTTCCTTGGACCTCCCAGATTCAATCAAAACCCTAATGTCTAAAACCGTAACCAGAACCATAATCAGAATCGAATGAACCAAGGTTACCAAAACCAAGGAAATGTCAATCCGAACCATAACCAAGGTTTCCATCATAACCAAAACCAAGGTTTCCAAAATCAAGGAAATTACAATCGAAACCAAGGTCAATACAACTATGAGGGAAACAATTCTCATGGACATGGCAACCAACATCAGGGAAATTTTCAAAACCACGGTTCTCATCAAAATAACCGGGCTCAAAATTTTCCCAATCAAAATCAAGCCATCACTCCAGCTACTCAGAATTACCCTAACCAAGCTCCTCCAAACCATACTCAAGCAATTGTTCCAACGGGCCCATCATCTGATGAGTTGTTGAGACAATTCATGAAATCTCAGGAGGAAATGAATAGGGTAATGATGACTCAGATCGCAGACCTTAAGAAGTCTTTAAATGATCGACCCTCGGGCTTAGGTACTACGTTACCTAGCAACACGATCGCTAATCCGAGGGGCGATGTTAAAGCGATCACAACGAGAAGTGATGTTTCCTATGATGGACCCAAAGCTCCTACTACCTCTTCTTCTCCTCTCAGGTAGTAGAAAGTGAGCCTGAGGTGACAAAGGACAAGGTGCAATTTACTAGCCCATGAAGTACCGCACACGTCCACCCTCAGGTTGTACCAGAAACCGTACCAAAACCAGGAGTTGTCTTTGAACCACCAACAACTCCTGGAGAGAACCCTAAATCCAAACCTTCACTACCATATCCATCTCGGTTACAAGACCAGAAGCTCCGCGAAAAAGCAAATCATCAAATGGATTTTTTTTTTCAAATTTTCCGAGATATTCATTTTGATATCAATTTCGCGGATGCTCTCCTTTTGATGCCTAAATTCGCATCGACAATAAAAAATCTGTTGAACAATAAAGAGAAACTATTCGAAATGGCACGAACTCCACTCAATGAAAACTGCTCTGCAGTTCTTTTGAAACAGCTTCCCGAGAAGCTAGGAGATCCGGGAAAATTTCTCATTCCATGTGTTTTCCCCGGAATGGTTGAGTGCTTCGCCTTGGCCGATCTAGGTGCAAGCATCAACTTGATGCCTTATTCATTATGGAAAAAGCTCTCTCTTCCGGAACTCACCACCACCTGCATGACTCTCGAGCTTGCAGACCGCTCAACATCTCGTCCCCTCGGCATTGCCGAGGATGTATTTGTAAAGGTGGGAAACTTCGACTTTACGACAGATTTTATGATTGTTGATTTCGATGCTGACCCACGAGTTCCTCTCATTCTTGGGAGAGGATTCTTAAGGACGGGTCGTGCGTTAATCGATGTGCACGAAGAGGAAATAACTCTTCGTGTTGGTAATGAAGCAGTAATGTTTAACCTTGATCAAACCTCGAGGTACTCCTCTAACTATGACGCCGAATCGGTTAACCGAATTGATGTCATTGATGTTGCGTCTGAGGAGTATTCTCAAGAACTTCTTGGTTACCTTCCGAGTGGCAGTCCCACTCCATCTTCTGAGCCTATCATATCCGACTCTTCCCCTTCTCTCACTCCTTTTGAGGGAAGTGACTTCCTTTTGGAAGAAGTCGAGGCTTTTCTCGACCAAGATAGTTCAATTTCGGGTAAATTTGATGAGGACTATCTTGATCCTGAGGGGGATATTCTTTTGCTAGAAAAATTGTTAAACGAAGATCCATCTCCCCCTCTTCCTCCAAAAGTACTTCATATAGAGGAAGTCAAAAATGTTGAAATAACTGATGACTTTCCTGTGGTTGAATTTAAGTGTTGAGGAAAAGGCTGCTCTCATAAAGGTTTTGAAGTGGCATAAACAAGCAATTTCTTGGAGACTCTCCGACATCAAGGGCATTGACCCTGAATTTTGTACCCACAAGATTTTAATGGAGGATGACTTCAAACCAGCAGTCCAACACCAAAGAAGGGTGAATCCAAAAATTCATGAGGTCATTAAACAAAAAGTTTTAAAACTTCTTGATGCCGGATTGATTTACCCTATCTCGGACAGTCCTTGGGTTAGCCCAATACATTGTGTTCCAAAAAAGGGTGGCATTACTGTTGTCACAAACGAGGAAAATGAGTTGATTTCAACTCGATTGGTTACGGGTTGGCGTGTCTGCATTGACTATCGCAAGTTAAATGACGCCACCCGCAAAGATCATTTTCCTCTGCCCTTTATGGATCAGATGCTCGAGAGATTAGCGGGGAATGAGTACTATTGCTTCCTCGATGGTTTCTCGGGTTACTTTCAGATTCCCATTGATCCACAAGATCAGGAAAAGACCACTTTCACGTGCCCCTATGGAACTTTTGCTTATAAACGCATGCCATTTGGTTTATGTAATGCTCCGGGCACTTTTCAAAGATGTATGATGTCCATATTTTTCGACATGATTGGGAAAACTATGGAGGTCTTTATGGACGATTTTTCGGTCATTGGGGATTCGTTTCAATCATGTCTCTCCCATTTAGACAACATGCTCAAACATTGTGAAGACACAAAGTTATGTCTAAACTGGGAGAAGACTCACTTTATGGTCAAAGAGGGCATTGTCCTCGGCCATAAAATTTCAAAGAATGGGATTGAGGTTGATAAAGCCAAAATTGATGTCATTGCAAAATTACCTCATCCCACTACCGTCAAAGGTATTAGGAGCTTTTTGGGTCATGCCGGTTTCTATCGTAGGTTTATTCAAGATTTTTCCAAGATCTTCCGGCCTATGACCCATCTCCTCGAAAAGGATGCTCCTTTTATCTTCTCACCTGAGTGCATAGAAGCTTTTGAAACTTTAAAGAAAAAGCTTACTGAGGCACCGATTCTTGTTGCCCCCGATTTGGGACTTGCCCTTTGAACTTATGTGTGATGCTAGTGATTATGCAATAGGGGCAGTCTTGGGGCAACACAAATCTAAACACTTTCAGCCTATACACTATGCAAGCAAAACAATGACCGAGGCTCAAAGTCATTACACCACTACTGAAAAAGAATTATTAGCTGTGGTGTATGCCTTTGAAAAATTCCGGTCATATTTGATCTTGACCAAAATCATAGTGTATACGGATCACTCGGCTTTGAAGTACCTTTTTGCAAAACAAGATGCAAAGCCGAGACTACTTCGTTGGGTTCTCCTCCTGCAAGAATTTGATATCATAATTCGTGATAAAAAAGGAGCTGAGAACCTAGCTGCTGATCATCTCTCCCGTTTGGAAAACCCCCATCAAGATGTCTTCGAGAAGAAGGAAATTAATGAAACCTTCCCTCTCGAGACACTCAATGCGGTTGCCTTTCGTGGAGATTCTGTTACCCCATGGTTTGCCGATTTTGCAAACTACCTTGCGGGTAACTTTGTTGTGAAAGGGATGTCGTCCCAACAGAAAAATAAATTCTTTAAAGATGTGAAACATTATTTCTGGGATGACCCCTACCTTTTCAAAATCTGTGCGGATCAAGTCATCCGGCGGTGTGTTTATGGACAGGAAGCCAATGACATTCTCAAGGCTTGCCATGCCGGTCCCACGGGGGGCCACCACAATCCAAACTACACCGCCAAAAAGGTGTTTGACTCCAGTTTTGTTGGATCGTTGTAGCTCGAGGTTGTTTAGACCTCATAGGATCTAGGGCAAACAATAACAATGATAATAACAATATGCAGCGGAATAGAACAAATCAAAGTTATTGACACAAAGTTTTCCCAATCACCTCCAATATGTATTTGATCAGAATACAACGTATTACCTAAGTGTAATAGGGATCTAAGAACTCTCAGACCTTGGAGGATACGAACACAAACTACCTAGTTCTAGACGTTTATAATGAACTACGCCCTAGAACACACACACACACACTTTTCTAGTCGACTACATTGTGAAAGACATAATGAAAACCTACAACCTGTATCCTCTTTATATAATAGAGGATTAGGTTTACAAAGGATATATTCTAAATAATAAAAAGATCCGTAGTAATCTTTTTCTTGTTCTTGAAGTTTCATCCTTTGTCACATTAAGTCCCTCTTGTTTTCATTCTTTTATTTATTTTGTCACATCAAATCAAGAATCCCAACAATCTTCCCCTATTTGATGATGACAAAACAAACAAAGTCGTGTACGAACTTCCCTAGGCGAAGTAGAGAAGTTGAGATGTAGACATCTCCCTGAATGAAACAAGTATGTCTTCCCCTTAATCCATGCCATGCCACCACAATATTTCTTCCCCTTTTTGTTATCAACAAATAGAGAATGAATAAACCGTAGAAACTTCCCCTCGAGTGATGCATGTACATAAAATGATTCTTCAAATCTGTAGGCTTTATATAATGATCACTGATGAAGAAAACTGAGTATGATAAATTTGATGAAGAAGTTGAATTTTCCAAACTTGTGTCTTATGTCTTGTACTAACCATGTGACTCCAAACTTATACCCAAAACTGAATATATAAGTAGACCGCGATCCCATGACAAATCCTCATCTTTAATGAGACACTGAGCACTACAATGTAACTCCTTTAAGTGATAGTTAACTAGGTCTTCGTCCATCCTCCCCTTGACCTATGAAAACTAGATTTATCAAGCTGTTGTCACCACCTTTTAAAACAGACAAGTTATCTTCAAAGTGTAACATCCCCATTTTGAGATATGATAAGAACACAAACCTGTGAAACTCAACTACAACATCAAATAAATGATATTCACCTTTCTTCGTAATCAATTAAGCAATAAGAACTAGCCTTTGAAACCTTTAAGAACAAATAACCAAACTCCTTGTGTGTGTAAACCAAAACCAATCAAACACACGTACTTCCCCTTACTACTCTTAAAAACATCAAAACACAGCAGTAGGAACAATATATATTGAGCAGCAGTGTGCTAGCAGCAGAGTACTAAAGCTAGCAGCAGATTGAAAATTCCCAGCAGCAGAGTATTACAAGAGCAGCAGAGTCAAATAGAAATAGCAGTAGAGTCAAAATACTCAAGCAGCAGTGTGGAGCAGCAGAATAAAAATTCATTCAGCAGTAGTACCAAAACCCCACATCATAAAATTCAGTACGAGAATATGACCATAAGCAGAAAACGTCAAAACCAATTAATCCCAATACACTAGTAGTACGAGGTATCATAGATCAGCCATCCATAAATTTTGACTCATCAATAATTACGTACGAGGTAAAATCTTCAGTATCACATTGACCCCACACACCGACCAATCATTAACATATCTTGAATATTAGTACGAGGTCAACAATTAATGATTACCTTTACCTCACCACATGCGCAAAAGACATCAGATCTCCATATACACAATTAATTTGCAACAGCGATTAGTACTATACCACAGCGACAAGAGTATATAATAAAATTATTATACACCACCGACCCATGTGATTCACTTGTGCAAATAAACCAGATCCATTCGTGAATGAACAAATTAATATACACCGTCCCATGATTGGGAATAAAATAGAGAAGACCTTTTTGTTGCCTTTTTGTCGTCAATAAAAACCAAACAGTATGATACGATAAAAAATAACGATTACCTCATAATCAAATCTGCTTCTCCATCGACAACTAAAAACCTTGATGAACCCTAGATATCACGAGCAACCCGCTCTGATACCACCTGTTGGATCGTTGTAGCTCGAGGTTGTTTAGACCTCATAGGATCTAGGGCAAACAATAACAATGATAATAACAATATGCAGCGGAATAGAACAAATCAAAGTTATTGACACAAAGTTTTCCCAATCACCTCTAATATGTATTTGATCAGAATACAATGTATTACCTAAGTGTAATAGGGATCTAAGAACTCTCAGACCTTGGAGGATACGAACACAAACTACCTAGTTCTAGACGTTTATAATGAACTACGCCCTAGAACACACACACACACACTTTTCTAGTCGACTACATTGTGAAAGACATAATGAAAACCTAAAACCTGTATCCTCTTTATATAATAGAGGATTAGGTTTACAAAGGATATATTCTAAATAATAAAAAGATCCGTAGTAATCTTTTTCTTGTTCTTGAAGTTTCATCCTTTGTCACATTAAGTCCCTCTTGTTTTCATTCTTTTATTTATTTTGTCACATCAAATCAAGAATCCCAACAAGTTTCTATTGGCCCTCGATTTACAAGGATGCCCAAGAATTAGTCAAATCCTGTGACGCGTGTCATCGTCACGGGAATATTTCACAAAAGAATGAAATGCCACAAAATGCAATCCAAGTTTGTGAAATATTTGACGTATGGGGCATTGACTTTATGGGGCCATTTACGTCATCTCATGGAAACAAGTACATACTCGTGGCTGTTGACTATTTGTCAAAATGGGTTGAAGCAAAAGCTTTACCCACAAATGATGCCCGAGTTGTTGTGAAGTTTTTGAAAGCTCTTTTTGCTCGATTTGGAACTCCACGTGCTATAATTAGTGATCGTGGTACGCATTTTTGCAATGACAAATTTGATAAAGTAATGCAAAAGTATGGTGTAACTCACCGTCTTTCTACTGCGTACCACCCTCAAACAAGTGGACAAGTAGAAGTTTCCAATCGAGGCATTAAGAGAATATTGGAAAGAACCGTTGGTGAAAATCGTGCATCTTGGTCGGATAAATTATATGATGCACTTTGGGCTTTCCGCACAGCTTACAAAACACCCATCGGGTGTACGCCTTACAAGCTTGTGTACGGGAAAGCGTGCCATCTACCGATCGAGCTTGAGCATAAAGCCTATTGGGCTCTCAAACATGCAAATTTTGACCTTAAAACTGCGGGTGATCATCAGAAAGTTCAATTGAATGAATTAAATGAACTTCGTGATCAAGCTTACGAGAACTCTTTGATCTACAGGGAAAAGACAAAGAAGATACATGACTCAAAAATCAAAAACCGCGTTTTCAACGTTGGTGATCGAGTCCTTCTTTTCAACTCTAGACTTAAGATCTTCTCGGGAAAGCTCAAAACCCGATGGACTGGTCCATTCACTATCGTTAAGGTTTATCCTTATGGCATCATCGAATTATCTCAAAATGACGGTCCTAATTTTAAAATGAATGGACATCGTTTGAAACATTACTTTGGAGAGGACATACCATCCATGGTTGTCCCGGATCTCCAAACTTTCCCCAAGGACAATTAAATTTGGGGATCGAGTCAAGCTAGCGACTCGATAAACAAAAACAGTAGCAACAACATGGGTTTTCACCTGTATCTCTGATTTCTTTCTACTTTCTAACACCCTAGTGTGGGGGAGTGGCCGTCCCCTGCAACTATTTGAAATGTATATATCTTTGAAAAAAAAAATGTGTGATTGTATGTACAGATAAATAAAGTGAAAAATGCAAAACGATAATTTCCGCAGTTAGTTTAGAATATTATCTTTTTACGTTCATAGATTCGGCATAATAGCCGGGACTTTGAATATTGAGGACAATATTCAATTCTAAGTGTGGGGGGGGGGGGGAAATTCTAGCGAATTTTATCACATTATATCCTCTAGAACCCCCGTTTTTGGCCCAAAATTTTCAAAATTTTTTCACTTTATTTCAAAATTTTTGAGGTTATCAGTCCGCCATGTCTAAACGACAAAAGGATTGGCTAATCCAGGAGCAAACGGCTCTTGGTAAAGATATCTCAAACCCGTTGATGGCTTACAATTTGCCCAAAATTGTATGGTAAATCAACTCGCCATATCCAAAAAAGTGAATGAGTTGGCTAGCCCGCAAGATTATGGCTTGTGGTAAAGGCAGTGGAAAAACCATAATTGGTAATCAGCTCACCAAGATGTTGACTATTCCATCAAGAGTTGGCTAGTCCAGAAGCAAACGGCTTTTGGTAAAGACAAATCAAATCCGTTGACAGCTGGTGGTTTGCTAAAAATCACATGGTTATCAAGTGGACCACAGTTCTTACTTGAACTGATACATTTGGCTACTTGATATGTGGGAATCGCACCCGGCTTTACCTCTCGAGGGATCTCGAGAAGCTTACAACCCCCACCAGGCAGTGTACCTGATCGTTGTAGTATAGTATAGTGACAAGTACCGGGGGATTGATCGTTCAGCTAGGAATAGTGTCGCAAGGATTAGAAAACCTAAATACTAGTTCTAGAGATGAGGGATGATTCTTTTTGTATTTTTTTATATTTTTTAGAAAGCAAGTTAAAATCTCGGGTTTGAAGGATATGGGCGGAATTAGTTGCTAGTCAAATGACCCAATACTAAAGATGCAATCAAAATAAAAGACTAAAAATGAAAATAAACTATATTAAACTAAGGTTGTGAGCAATAAGTGGAGAAATGTGTTTACTTAGATTTCACTACTCCCTAGATATCTTTTACATGTTAATTACTTGTTATAGTTGCATGGATGACGGATTATATTCCTTAATAACATTCATGGGGTGGCGTACTTACTTCCCCAATCCTATGAGTGCCTACTTCACTCCTATGTCGAGCCTGCAAGAAGCTCCTAACATGGGATCATTAGAATTTACTCATGCATTAAATACAACCAATAAAACGTAGTACACATCGGTTCATGTTTCCTAAGACTTTCAAGCATGTTACCATTTGGAGATCTGCCAGTTTTCTTAAGCCTAACATTGAAATCATTCATCCAATACAACTATAAACAAGTAATCAACACATAATCAACATCTAGGTTTCATTAGATCTAAGCAAACACAAGATAAATCTAGCCTAGCATGGTGGAATCAAGACAAGCACAAGATATAGACAACCAACACATAGACATATCGATTGAATTAAGTAAAGACTTATCTCAATAACACATGTAAGGATTCAAGGGTTGAAAACCTTGAAAAGCTGTAAAATTTATATATGGTTCGGCCTTAGGGTTTCTCCAAACTTGTTCCTCCCTAATGAATGAAAATTAAAAAACTATATATAGATATTAGAGGCTGACGGCGTCAAGAACAAATGGGTGACGCCTTCATCTCGCCGCCAAAATAATCCTCGGACTGCCTTGATCTACATTTGACGCCGTCATGAAGTCCATTTTTGCAGGCCGTCACACTTTTAACTCTTGACGCTCTACTTTGTGACGCCTTCATTTGTATACTGGGTCGTCATGATCTTTACTCTTGACGCCGTCATGAAAATACTCTTGACGCCGTCACACACTGTTCCCAGCATGGAAAATTAAGTCTTTGGCGTTTTCTTCACTTTTATGCTCCAAAAACGTCCGAATTGCTTCCTTTTCCAGATTTTACTCCCAAAGTACCTAAAATCACAAAAGGAACGATTTAGGGTAATATTTGATCAAATAAATTTAATTCCGGGCTTAAATGACCCCCTAAAAATGGATCATTTTTCGCCTCATCATGTACCCTTACACTTGAGATTTGCTTGTCCTCAAGCAAATGCGCTTTTATTCTAATCAAAATACAAGTTAGGGGTCATTTCACACTAATATAAAAGTAATTACAACAAATAATCGTTCCACTAAAGACCAAAGACAAGCACGGAGGTCATATACTATCACCTCACAAATAGTGTTTAGATACTCACATCTCTCGGGTGTAATAAAGTATAAATTACAATATGGAAACGGAAGATATCTCTCACTACCTGTCATAGCAAAATAGATTACCATAGGCTTGGGAAAGGATCAAACCTCCACCACGTGGCGTAAGCACCTAGGATAAACTATCAAAGAGGTCTTTTAAAGGGTTGTAACGTTAGGTGTAGGGATATGAAATACACGGTTTTGTTGGATATAGGCAGTCTTTACAGGTGGCGAGCTAACAATCTTGGTTAATTACATGTACAATATGGCGTTGCGAAGCCAAGACTAGACTCAACTTAAGCTAATAAATGAAAAATAACAAAAACATAAAATGAACATAGAATAAAAAGGGATGGTAGTCCATATGTTTTTTTCTCTTTTTTCTTTTTTCTATTTTTTTTTCTTTTTCTTGTTTTTTCGATTTTTTTTTTTTTTTTTTTTTGCATACACTCTTACCCTACCATCGAAAATAATACATCACAGGGAATAAAAATTCCCCTTACACTTGAATTTTTACATACTTTACAATAAACTAATCTAATGACTCGAATTAAGAAAATCAAAACACTTGGAGTACTTTTAAGATTAACGCACATATGGGGGTAATATATGATGTTCTTCCCCATTACTTCATAAATAAGTACTTTACCCGTGAGTCCCAATCGTCCCAAAACAATATGTACAAGGATATGACTCGACTTAGCAACCATGTAATCAATTAGATAGTTAACTTAGGGTTTAACAAATAACAATAATGCACTAAGGATGAGTGCATACACGGAAGGCTAAGGCGATTTGGTTGTACATTTAAGTGGGGTGTAACAAATTCTTCCTTTAAGTAAAATGCTTAAAGTTAGAAACGAAAAGATAGGCTCGGAGGGGTGTATTAGGGGTTTCGTGTACTAAAAATGAGTACAACGCTAAGGGTGTGGGAAAAATTAGTTGACTTAACTAGCCAAGTAATATGACTTAAATGGTCAAGTAATTATAATACGGGTTTAACACAAGGGTGATCCTAACGCCTCTTATCATGTAGTAAATCCTACTACACGAATGTAGTCTCACTAGCGGTCTCGGGATGCATCACTGACGCAAGTTCTAGAATCTAAATGCTACCGGTACACTCATAAGCATTAATAATAAATGCTTTTCCTATCAAATCTAAAGGCGAACCTCACATATTTGGGTGGAAAATTTTTCTGAATGATACGGTTATGTGCTAGTCATACAATCTCCTATCCATGAGACGCTTGCTATGGCTAAAGTTTCACTCCTAAATGTTGTAAAAAATTTTAAATTTGGCGCTAAAATTGCACTAACAAGTATTTTTCATAGTTTTATTACACATTTACCATCAAACAAACAAACTCAAGCGAAAGTGTATTTGTAAGGTATCAACATTTTACCCTCCCCTTACACTTAGGATGAACACTGTCCCCAATGTTCAAGTAAAGAATGTAAAAGTGAAAAAGTAAAAAGAATGAAATCAAATACTCCCCTGATTCGCTCGGTATGGATAATAAGGTGGCCAGGTTAGATCTTCCTCCAAGAAAATGAACAATCAAAGCTTTACTTCCAGAAAAATGATCATCTTCTTGTCATACATAACCTGTAAATCCTGAGAAAATAGACAAGGCAACCTCGCATAAAATCGGCGGCAATCTACTTAAGTTACTAAAACCTAGAAAACAAAATAGGATATAATGCTTGTGGAATGAAGTTTGCAGATTTCCTGGAGATTATAAAACTTAATAATTCAACAAAACTTTAAAACTCCGTTAGAAAAACAAAACTGGTAGAATTTTCAGATTTTTACACGTGACGCTGTCAAGAGCAAGCTCATGACGCCGTCAGAAGTGACCTGCAGAAATTCTTTTGTTAAGTTTCCAGAAAATTTCTGGAAAAACTTAGTCCTACTTCCTGGAAAATCCTGCAAAACTTCATTATGACTCGATACAAGCATTTGACTCTAACAAATACGAATATACATGTTCACTTAATATCATGGAGAATCATGATCGATTTGTTTCTTAAAAGCATATTTGGGGTTTCCCCTTACACTTATCTTTTGCAAAAATACCTTTTGGGTGAAGTTAAGACTAGGCCAAACAACAGAGTAAAGTGTTTCCGCTATTTAGTTTAGAAACATGATCTACCAACAATAAAAATAAAGCATGCATACGGAAGCAAATAACAAACAAACAAAATAAAAATCACACAAAACATGGGTTGCCTCCCAAGAAGCGCTTTTCTTTATTTACGAGTCTTGTAGCTAGACTCAAGGTCATGGGTTACTACGTGACCTCATTGTTGGTTTCACTCTCTAGGTCGTCTTCTAAACCAGTTTTGTATTCCGGACCTAGTTGCAAGCATTCTTTGTAGAAACCAAGCATCCTATTCTTCACATACTCTACTCCTCTACGTCTATCCTCATCATTCCTATAATAAGCCGCTTGCTTGTGTTCCTTTTCTATATTGGAGAGAAGGCGGTATTTCTCAATCTTGTAGGGCATTTGGTAGGCAATCTCATCATTCTCTTCCTTGAACCTAACTATCCCTAAAGTCGGATCATAACTCATCCTAGTGAGCTCAACAAATGATTTTCCGAATATTATTTGGCTTAGGCAATCATCTATCACCAGACGAGTGTCTTCTACTATCATAAAATCAATCTCATAAGTGAAATTACCTATAATCACATGCAATCCCTTCACTCTTCCTACAAAATTACTTATCAAATTCCTATTGGGCATCATCCTAAAATCAAGTTGTTTCTTCATCACCCAATTGTAATAAGTCCTAGTCATGATGTTTACAGGAGATCTAGGATCGATGTAAGCTTTCCATATATGCATATGCCCGATATTGCATGGTATGTTAATGTTAGAGGGGTCTCCCATTTTGATAAGGGGTGTGCCAAGGATATATGGTCTCTTGGGACTATCGAATAAATACTTATGGTATTCCCGTTCTTCCTTGGTGGGCAACTTATCAAAGTGCTTTTCTATGGTTTCTACTTCCTCTAACTCCTTTCCCTTATTAACCTCAACTTCCCGACCTTCATCCCCAGTTTCGGTTTCTACTCCAACTTCATCCTTGTCACTTTCTTCTATCTCCTTATCTATTGGCTTAATGGTGACAACATTGACAAAGTGGACATGTTTGGATGATGAGGGATCTTTAATTTGGATTCCGTTATTGGTGTCCCTAGTGTCCTTCCTAGGTGTGGTTAACGCTTGGTTGTTGAGGGCTTTCAACAAGTTGTCTATCTTGTTGGTCATCTCCGTTTGCTGTTGGTTGAATTCGGTTTCAAACCTAGCTATGCGAGCTTCTTGAGATGCCATGAACTTAGACATCAATCCTTCAAGATTGTTGGTACTACCATAGTTGTTAGAAGGATTGTTGTTGAAAGTACAGTTGGAGGGTGGACCGTTTGGTTGGTAACGAATAGGCGGATTGGAAGAAGTTGCTTGATTTTGTTTCCACCTAAGGTTTGGGTGATTTTTCCAAGAGGGTTTGTATGAATCACCGTAAGGGTTTGGCTCGGGTTTGAAAGTGTACCACTTATCTCCCGCTTCGTTGGTACGCGAGGATGCGTAGTCCGCAAAAGCTGTTCCGGGGAGTTCCACACAATCACGAGTGTCATGGGGACCACTACATAATTCACATGAAGAAGTGATTTTGTTCACTTGGCTTGAAGGCTTAGGAGCTTCGTAGGATTTCATGAGAAACTTGACTTGGTCCTCAAGTTCCATGATCCTACGGTTGGGAGTGCTAGAGTTATTCGAAGGCAAAGATATTGCCTTGACCGTTATATTCAAATCACGGGGATCATTCCAACTTTCGTTGTCATAGAGAGCAAGATCTTCTATGAGTTCCCATGATTGTTCCGCACTTAGATCGCGTAGCTTACCACCGGCCGATTGGTCAATGGCTCGCCTCGTGGAGTGATCGATATGGTCATAAAAGATTTGGACTTGGAGCCAAAGATCTACGCCATGATGAGGGACGTTTTGGAGTAAGTCCTTGAAACGAGTCCATGATTCATAAAGAGATTCATTTTGACGTTGTTGGAACATCAAGATGTCATTTCTAAGCTTAGTAGTTCTCCCCGGTGGGAAAAATTGAGCAAGGAAACGAGTGGTGAGATCATCCCATGTGGTGATGGATCCTGCGGGTAAACGCTCAAGCCATTGACTAGCTTGATCCCGTAGAGAGAATTGGAATAGGCCTAATCGGGTTGTCTCTCTAGTTGCAACATCTAGGTCTATGGAATCTACGATTTTAAGGAAGTCCTTAAGATGTTGATTTGGATCTTCGGAACGAAGTCCATGGAATGCACATCCGCTTTGCACCAACCGGATGGTGTCGGATCGCAAGGGGGGTGACATTGGCTCCGGTGAGCTCAATGGTGTTTCGATAGCCTTGGTGGCTAGGTTGGGAATACTCTCCTAAGGTTCGGGGCCTAAGAGGTTCTAGCGGTGGGTTTTGTTGAGGTGGGATGACGGGTTCAAAGATGTTCCCATCGTCCATGATGTCGGGTGGTGAAAAGTTACGAACAAAAACACAAAGAAATAAGATAGACTAAAGAAAACCTAAAAGTAAAAATAAAATCTTACTAGAAAGGAATCTAGCAAGTAGACCTAATAAAAAGAGATTCTAACCTAGACAATAACTATTCCACGGGCTGCGGCGCCAAAAACTTGATACGTGGGAATCGCACCAGGCTTTACCTCTCGAGGGATCTTGAGAAGCTTACAACCCCCACCAGGCAGTGTACCTGATCGTTGTAGTATAGTATAGTGACAAGTACCGGTGGATTGATCGTTCAGCTAGGAATAGTGTCGCTAGGATTAGAAAACCTAAATACTAGTTCTAGAGATGAGGGATGATTCTTTTTGTATTTTTCTATATTTTTTAGAAAGCAAGTTAAAATCTCGGGTTTGAAGGATATGGGCGGAATTAGTTGCTAGTCAACTAACCCAATACTAAAGATGCAATCAAAATAAAATACTAAAAATGAAAATAAACTATATTAAACTAAGATTGTGAGCAATAAGTGGAGAAATGTGTTTACTTAGATTTCACTACTCCCTAGATATCTTTTACACGTTAATTACTTGTTATAGTTGCGTGGATGACGGATTATATTCCTTAATACCATTCATGGGGTGGCGTACTTACTTCCCCAATCCTATGAGTGCCTACTTCACTCCTATGTCGAGCCTGCAAGAAGCTCCTAACATGGGATCATTAGAATTTACTCATGCATTAAATACAACCAATAAACCTAGTACACATCGGTTCATGTTTCCTAAGACTTTCAAGCATGTTACCATTTGGAGATCTGCCAGTTTTCTTAAGCCTAACATTGAAATCATTCATCCAATACAACCATAAAAAAGTAATCAACACATAATCAACATCTAGGTTTCATTAGATCTAAGCAAATACAAGATAAATCTAGCCTAGCATGGTGGAATCAAGACAAGCACAAGATATAGACAACCAACACATAGACATATTGATTGAATTAAGTAAAGACTTATCTCAATAACACATGTAAGGATTCAAGGGTTGAAAACCCTTGAAAAGCTGTAAAATTTGTATATGGTTCGGCCTTAGGGTTTCTCCAAACTTGTTCCTCCCTAATGAATGAAAATTAGAAAACTATATATAGATATTAGAGGCTGACGGCGTCAAGAACAAATGGGTGACGCCGTCATCTCGCAGCCAAAATAATCCTCGGACTGCCTTGATCTACATTTGACGCCGTCATGAAGTCCATTTTTGCAGGCCGTCACACTTTTAACTCTTGACGCTCTACTTTGTGACGCCTTCATTTGTGTACTGGGTCGTCATGATCTTTACTCTTGACGCCGTCATGAAAGTACTCTTGACGCCGTCACACACTGTTCCCAGCATGGAAAATTAAGTCTTTGGCGTTTTCTTCAGTTTTATGCTCCAAAAACGTCCGAATTGCTTCCTTTTCCAGATTTCACTCCCAAAGTACCTAAAATCACAAAAGGAACGATTTAGAGTAATATTTGATCAAATAAATTTAATTCCGGGCTTAAATGACCCCCTAAAAATGGATCATTTTTCGCCTCATCATTACTCTGGAAGTGATGGCTTTTGGTAAAGAGTTTCAAATCCATTAAGTTTTCTCAAAAGATTGCTAGGGACTAGCAATAGTTTAGTGTGGGGGATTGATGAGTGTGTAAATACTCATCATTTTTATCGTATCTGAACTGCCAAAACATCCAAAAACACTCGGAAATGCATCAAAATACAGAATTTATCGCAAAAGTGTGTTTTATATGTTTTAGATGCAAAATGTTTATAAACAAATGAAAAACGAACAAAGTTTGCATATTTGAAATTCAAACGCGCGTTTTTAGGTTTAAACTACGTTTTTAGTATATTTAATCGTCAGTAATCATTCTTATAGTGTTTTTAGGTTAATCTCATTTCTCATCTCGTAGTGTAACCATAATAATCAAATTCCTTACTCTTCTGTTAAATCACTCGATCATTTAAAACGTTCACAAATACAATTGCACGCCTCGTCGGGACATAACGACCCGGGGATTCACTACACTCCTTGGTTAGTTGGTTTGAGACGTTTGACTTGGTTGACCATTCACTTGGTTGATTTAGTTGACCGTTCAGGACCAAACAAAATTTGGCGCCGTTGCCGGGGAGGCTGCTGCGTATCCGAAAACGTTTTTTAGAGATTAATGGTTTTTCATTCATCATTGTATAAACTCCAGCACCTTTTGTAAATTTTAAAACAAAAACATAAAAAAAGTCATTAACACTTTTCTTAAAGTGTTAAAACACCAAAAAAAATCAAAAAACAAACAAAACAAATCGTTACGTTTTCTATATCGGGTTTCTTTTAAGGTGATTCTTAAAGAAACACGATCTTGGTTAACGAATCGATACCAAAAATATTGTCCAAAAGTTTTTCACCCATACACGAAAACCTAAAAACATTCGTCTTTTTCTTGTGAATAATAATACATAAAAATAAACCGTCGCAAACCAAGACAGAACACCTACCAACTGGGGGTGTGAACATAATAAGTTCCCAAACAAAAGATTAAAACTTGCCTTTGTATCCCAGTGGGTGGTGTACCTTTCTTAAAGAAGCCACTTACTTGTGATTATTGGTTTAAGTTCACCGGGGTTTTGCCTCGACTTTGTTTTGATTGGTTTTGTTCCTAGTGCATGCGCACTCGTTCTTCTAGGTCTACTAGCCCATTACGCGAGCTTGTAAGAATTCCTAGAAGACATCGTAGACGTTCAGCACCAACAGTCAGATCTGAGATCCGTACTGTTTCCACATCTGTTGTCACCATGGCGGAAGACCGCCCCACGTGTGAGCTTCTCCAAGCACCCATCGAGGGTTACGGAGACGCTATTGTTGTTCCAGCCATCGTGGCTGACAATTTTGAGCTCAAAACCGGGTTACTCAATCTTGTAACCTCAAGTCAATTCTACGGATTTGAGAGGGATGATCCTCATGCTCATATTCGATGGTTTAACAAAATCACGTCAACCAAGTACAAGAATGTCCCTTCAGAAGCGATCAAGCTTCTTCTCTTCCCATTCTCCCTCGAGGGTCAAGCCCAGATTTGGCTTGAGAAACAACCCCTTCGATCTATTGAGACATGGAAAGATTTGGTAAAAAAGTTTGTGAATGAATTCTTCCCACCTTCAATGACCACGAGTCTTAAAAATGAAATCACCAGGTTCACTAAAAAAATATGATGAATCATTTGGTGAAGCGTGGGATCGTTTCAAAGAATTACTTCGCAAGTGTCCACATCATGGTTTCTCCGAGTTGATGCAACTCGATACTTTCTACAATGGTGTGAGCCAATTTGATCAGGATTCTCTCAATGCCTCCGCAGGAGGTAACTTTTTGAGAAGAACCACCAAAGAAGCCTTAGCAATCATCGAGAACAAGTCCAAGGTCCGCTGAAGAGTGTGTAAATACTCATCATTTTTATCGTATCTGAACTGCCAAAACATCCAAAAACACTCAAAAATGCATCAAAATACAGAATTTATCCCAAAAGTGTGTTTTATATGTTTTAGATGCAAAATGTTTAAAAACAAATGAAAAACGAACAAAGTTTGCATAATTGACAGTTTCAGTCCCTCAAGTTTCAAAAATTGACAAAACTAGTCCCTGAAGGTTTAAAACAGAAGAAAAGTCAACCCAAGACATTTAAAAGTCAAAAGTTATCAAATTTGATCCTTGGGTAAAAAGTTTGAGAAAATTACACATTTGGTCCCTGCAGTTTGAAAAATGACAACTTTGGTCCTCGGGGTTTCAAAATTTGGAAAATTGCAATTATGGTCTTTGGGTTATTATATTATGGCAAGATTGGTTCCTGTGAGTGCTTTGGCTAAGTTTCATTTCAGGTCCCTCAAATTCCATAATTTACGAAATTGGTCCTTGTGATTAAACTTCTACAAACCAAACAGATCCAATTATTACAAATTCCACCCCAATCCAATCTACCCAATAACCCCAGCCCACCACACAACCTCTAAGCCCAAACATACAAAGCCCATCAACGTTTTTAATATAACCCCCTCAGTTAACCCTCACCGTTTGACCCTCCACCTCATCACCCCTTCCACCTCACAACCCACTCATCTGCTACACTCCAAGCCTCCCCATCATCACACCTAGACCTGTTTCCCCCTCCTGCACACTCAACCCTCCCCCTTGCCTAACCAAACAACCATAACACTCCAAGAATATCTCTGGCATCAAATATCAAGGAAAAAAGACAAAGAGCATTTTGGCGGCAAAAAGGTTTAAACGGCTAAAATGGATTTGAGAGATCCTATGGTCAAGATGGTAGCTGGGATTTGCTCACAAGGATCCAAGAAACCGTAATTCACCACTATAAAAGGGGCATTGAAGCTGTGAAAGAAGTGTTAGATTTTTTAGTTAATTTTATGATTGTCAAATTTCCTGTAACTTTATGTTTGTTGTAATCCTTTTTCCATTGTATTACTATCTCAATGCTAATGTAAACTTTCAAGTTTTAAAATAAAATTTTCAAGATTTCCTTTTGAACACTCAGTTCCTATATTCTCAGTAAAATAGTTAGTGTAGCTCAAATGATGGTATGAGATGTTGTTTGCTTAGTCTGAGACCCTTAGATAACTCAACTACAAGTTTGTATAGAGTGTACATGGCCTAAAAATAGTTTTAGTTAGAAATCTAAAAAATTCACAAAAATCAGTAAAAAATAAAAATAAATAAAAAAAAAGAGAAGAGAAAGGGAAGACGTTGGTGCAGTAGAAGAAAGTAAAGGATGTGTTCTTGTTTAGAGCCTCAGGGGAGGCAATAGGATTGGTATTTGGTCCTTGGTAACTTGGTTCTCAGCTTGGATGCTTGTAAGATTTTTGACTTTTCCTTTTTTGTGCACTAATCTACCTTAGTTCATTATAGTTGTTATTTGATGTTTAATTCAGTTCAAGTATGCTTATTTTATGCTAGTGTAACCTCAGATAATGATTCCATAGATTAATTTCTCATTTTGCAATTTTAATTTGTCAATTCAGTTTCATTAGGAGTGTTTGGAATTGCTTCTATATCATGATATTGTGGGTATTGTTAGTGTAAAACAGCTTGAAACTGAGTCTCAGTACCTATCTAGCCCAATTTAACTCTTATTTGGTGGTTTCAAACCAAACAAGTCAAAATTCTCTTCTAATGGCCCTTACTGCGTGACTGCTTGAATTTTGAGATAGCATACCCATCATTCAGTTCCTAAACTTGTTACTTTTACACAAATTAACTTCATTTCAATCTAACATATCATTTTCAGTAAGATTTAATCGTTTGAATCTCACAAAAGTCAACTTTGAACAAAAACTTGAAAAGTCAAAATATTGCATACTCAGTTTTTGCAGAATCTTTAAAGCAAGCTCTAGGATTATTTAATGAATGGAAATGTATAAGTTTTGTTGATTTGAGAACTTAGCCAGCTTATGCAGCTATTTCAAAAAGAAAATTGGAATTTGAACAAGATTTAGACCTAGAAAAGTGTAATGGAAGTTGGTAGTCTGACCATGTAGTTCCCCTGCATCTCAGGTTTGGCATGAAATTCAATTGCCCATAAGTTAGCCTATCTTGGGCCATTTGACTTGATTTTTGTTGATTCAGAATCCCACTTAGGTTGTTGTTATTTGTATGCTTTTTGTTTTCCCCATAGTGCTTATTTCCCTGCTTATTTTGAAGCCTCCTTTTAGCTTATTTTTACCTACTCCTGCTGTAATCTTGTTGTTGTTGTTAGTAATTGTTATTCTTGTTGTTGTTTCTAAGTTGTTTGTGAGTTTAATAAGTTGATATATGCATGCAACTGCCCCTAGCTTTTGCTTGTATGATGGCTTGACCACTGATTACCTCAGAACCTTACCCTGAGCTCAGCCTAGCTAACCCAACTTCCCAAGGCAACCATAAGCTCAATCCTTGAGCTTATTGCTTGCTCTTGGTTGACTTTTAGGTTCCACCTCCATTTTGTACCTTGGATCATTCCTGCGGACCCCACCAAGGGCTGCACATAGCCATTTGGCCTGTTTGGTTTGAGTGCATTTTGGATTTGCTTAATTGGTTATTTAGCTTATTCAGTTGATTATGCTTGTCATTTTAGCTTCTTCCAAGAGCACATAAGTTGTTAGTAGCTTTTTATTTGGCCTGAGTACACTGTGCAGCTTATTTTAAGCTTATAAGCCATTTTCAAGTCAATAAGCTCACTGTTGAGCTTATTCACTTGCACAGAGCTTATTTCTGAGTCTTAGCAAAAGTTCCTTTACAAAAGTTGCATATTTTCAGTAGATAATCAGTTTTGTAAAAGAAAAATTAAGAAAAAGACAAATTTAAATAAAGTGATAGCTTCTATTTAAGCCATTTTGGCTTATTTTCTGTTTATTTATAAGCATTTATCATTTTTAAATTTTTCTCAGGTTCCTTTTTAGTTAAAATAATTTTAGGAATTTTTTCAGATTTTTCCTTGGTCATTTAGTATTTTTTATAATTTATTTTAGTTTAAATTAATTAAATAATTAGTTTTAATTAATAATAAATAATTAAAAAGTAGAAAAAATAGGTTTTCTGTTTTGAAATTAGTTTTATAATATTTTAGATTTTTCTAAATTTAATTTTCATTTTTCTTGTTAATTTTCATAATTAATTAATAATTAGTGTAATTTAGTTAATTAAAAAGTAATTATTAATTAGTAATTAATTAATAGTAATTAATTAAATAGTTGTAAAAATAATTTTAATTTTCTAAAAATTTTCTTATAACATTAGGATTGTAAAAATATAATTTTCACGTTCGTAGGACTTTATTTGCTCACGTTTCACTTTTTATTTTGCGCGTTCGCGTTTATTTTAAATTCAAACGCGCGTTTTAGGTTTAACTTACGTTTCTAGGTTATCTGATTATCAGTAATTGTTCCAATAGTGTTTCTAAGCCATTCTCAATCATAATCTCGTAGTTTAATCATAATAATCAAATTCCTGATCCTTCTGTTAAATCACCCGATCACTTTAAACGTTTTAAATACAATTGCTTACCTCGCTGGACATAACGACCAGGGAATACACTGTACTCCTTGGTTAGTTGGTTTTAGACGTTTGACTTGGTTGACCATCACCTGGTAAACTTAGTTGACCGTTTGGGACCAATCATCCGCTCTACACGAAGCAAGCCGGTTGTTTCCCAAATTAGTGCGGGTCCTTCTTCTTCATCTTCTATGAGTCAGTCTAGCATCGATGCTAAGATTGACAAGCTTACTGAGGCTATTCAAGCTTTGGTTCTCGCCCAGCAAAAGAAAGTCTCTTTTCCACAACATCCTCTACCTGCTGAGGTTAAAAAAGTAGAAGTCTGTGTAACTTGTGGTGGGCCGCATGCCTACTACAATTGCACAGCTACTGATGGTTCTCCGTTTGAAGCTCATGTTGTAGCCGGGTCATCTAATCAAGGAGGCAATCAATACCGCCCTCCTATGGACCCGAACTATCGTCCTAATCATTACCCTGGACCTCCCGGTTTTAATCAATACCAAAATGTCCAAAACCGTAACCAGAATCAAAATAGAGTGAACCAAGGTTTTCAAAACAAAGGTAACTTCAATCAAGGTCATGGTTTTCAAAATCAAAACCAAGGTTTCCAAAATCATGGTTTCCAAAATCAAGGAAACTTTAATCGAAACCAAGGTCAGGGTAACTTCAATCAAGGGTATTTCCATGGAAATAACAACCAAAATCAAGGAAATTTCCAACACCAAAATCAAGGAAATTTCAACCAAGGTCCTAACCAAAACAATCGTGCTCAAAATTTTAATAACCAAAATCAAGCCATTGTTCCAACTGGGCCTTCATCTGACGAGTTGTTAAAACAATTCATGAAATCCCAAGAAGAGATGAACAAGTTGTTGGTTAGCCAGATTTCTGAAATCAAGAAGTCTTTAAATGATCGACCCTCGGGCTCCAGAACACTTCCGAGTAACATGATCGCTAACCCGAGGGGCGATGCTAAGGCGATCACAACTAGAAGTGGTGCTTCTTATGATGAACCCGCGATTCCTATTACCTCTTCTTCCTCTCCTCCAAAGGTAGTGGAACGTGAACCTGAGGTGACAACGGACAAGGTGCAAACTCCTAGCTCACGAAGTACCGCACAAGTCCAACCTCAGGTTATTCCAGAAACCAGATGCAAACCTGGAGTTGTCTTCGAACCACCTAAAACTCCAATGGACAACCCTAAATCCAAAACTTCTATTCCTTACCCATCACGTCTCAATGAACAAAAGCTCCGCGAAAAAGCTAGTCACCAAATGGATAAATTTTTCCAAATCTTTCAAGATTTTCATTTTGACATAAGCTTCGCGGATGCTATTCTCTTGATGCCCAAGTTTGCATCAACAATCAAAAATCTGTTAAGTAATAAGGAAAAACTCTTTGAGATGGCTAGAACTCCTTTGAATGAGAACTGCTCAGCAGTTCTTTTGAAAAAGCTTCCCGAAAAGTTTGGAGACCCCGGAAAATTTCTCATTCAATGTGTTTTTTCGGGTATGGTTGAATGCTTCGCCTTGGCCGATCTAGGTGCTAGCATAAACCTGATGCCATATTCTGTGTGGAAGAAACTATCTCTTCTCGAACTTACTCCCACGTGCATGACTCTTGAGCTTGCCGATCGATCAATTTCTCGTCCACTTGGCATAGCCGAGGATGTGTTCGTTAAAGTGGGAAAGTTCCATTTTCCGGCCGATTTTGTGATTGTTGACTTTGATGCCGATTCAAGGGTCCCTCTAATTGTTGGAAGGGGATTCCTTAGAACTGGGCGTGCTCTCATCGATTTATTTGAGCAAGAGATCACATTGTGTGTTGGAACTGAAGGAATCACCTTCAACCTCGATCAAACATCGAGGTACGCCTTTAATTATGACTCTGAATCGGTAAACCGAATAGATGTCATCGATGTAGCTGCTGAGGAGTACGCTCAAGAGGTTTTAGGTTTCAATGATAATTCTTCGAGTGGAAATTCCACTCCATCTTCTCATCCCATGATTGCCAATTCTTCTCCTTCCCTCACTCCGTTTTAGGGAAGTGACTTCATCTTAGAAGAGATTGAGGCCTTTCTCAAAAGTGATTCGATTCCCGATGGAATCGATAACCAAGAGATTGACCCCGAGAGGGATAATCTTCTCCTTGAGAAATTGTTAAACGAAGATCCCTCTCCTCTTCCTGTACTACCACAACAACTTCATAATCAGGAAATCAAATATGTTGAGAAAACTGATGATTTTCCTGAGGTCGAGCTCAAGGACTTACCACCTCACCTTGAATACGCATTTTTGGAGGGTGATGATAAATTACCCGTCATAATTGCTAAATATTTGAGTGTTGAGGAAAAGACTGCTCTAATAAAGGTTCCAAAGTCACATAAACAAGCAATTGCTTAGAAACTCTCCGACATCAAAGGTATCAACCCCGAATTTTGTACACACAAAATTTTAATGGAGGATGACTTTAAACCAGCAGTCTAACAACAAAGAAGGGTAAATCCAAAAATTCACGAGGTTAACAAACAAGAAGTTTTAAAACTTCTCGATACCGCGTTGATTTACCCTATCTCGGATAGTCCTTGGGTTAGACCCATCCATTGCGTTCCAAAAAAGGGTGGCATTACTGTTGTCACAAACGAAGAAAACGAGTTGATTCCAACTCGATTGGTTACGAGTTGGTGTGTATGCATTTATTATCGCAAGTTAAATGACGCCACCCGTAAAGACCATTTTCCTCTACCCTTCATGGATCAAATGCTCGAGAGATTAGCGGGGAATGAGTACTATTGTTTCCTCGATGGTTTCTCGGATTACTTTCAAATCCCCATTGATCCACAGGATCAAGAAAAAACTACCTTCACATGCCCTTATGGAACCTTTGCCTACCGTCACATGCCATTTGGTTTATGCAACGCTCCTGGCACGTTCCAAAGGTGCATGATGTCAATCTTTTCCGACATGATCAGGAAAACAATGGAGGTATTCATGGATGACTTTTCGGTCATTGGGGATTCGTTCCAATCATGTCTCTCCCATTTAGACAACATGCTCAAACGTTGTGAAGACACAAGGTTATGTCTAAGTTGGGAGAAGAGCCACTTTATGGTCAAAGAGGGCATTGTCCTCGGCCATAAAATTTCAAAGAATGGGATTGAGGTCGACAAAGCCAAAGTTGATGTCATAGCAAAATTACCTCACCCCACTACCGTCAAAGGTATTAGGAGCTTTTTAGGTCATGCTGATTTCTACCGTAGGTGTATTCAATATTTTTCCAAAATCGCCCGGCCTATGACCCATCTCCTCGAGAAGGATGCTCCTTTTATCTTCTCACCTGAGTGCATCGAAGCTTTTGAAACATTAAAGAAAAAGCTTACTGAGGCACCGATTCTTGTTGCCCCCGATTGGGACTTGCCCTTTGAACTCATGTGTGATGCTAGTGATTATGAAATTGGGGCAGTCTTGGGGCAACTCAAATCAAAATACTTTCAGCCTATACACTATGCGAGCAAAACAATGACCGAGGCTCAAAGTCATTACACCACCACTGAAAAAGAATTATTAGCAGTGGTGTATGCCTATGAGAAATTTCGGTCATATTTGATATTGACCAAATGCATAGTTACAGACCACTCGGCTTTGAAGTACCTCTTTGCAAAACAAGATGTAAAGCCGAGACTACTCCGCTGGGTTCTCCTCCTGCAAGAATTTGATATCATAATTCGTGATAAAAAAGGAGCTGAGAACCTAGCTGCTGATCATCTCTCCCGTTTGGAAAACCCCCACCAAGATGTCTTCGAGAAGAAGGAAATTAATGAAACCTTCCCTCTCGAGACACTCAATGCGGTTACCTTTCGTGGAGACTTTATTACCCCATGGTTTGCCGATTTTGCAAACTACCATGCGGGTAACTTTGTTGTGAAAGGGATGTCGTCCCAACAGAAAAATAAATTCTTCAAAGATGTAAAACATTACTTCTGGGACGACCCCTACCTTTTCAAAATCTGTGCGGATCAAGTCATCCGGCGGTGTGTTTATGGGCAGGAAGCCAATGAAATTCTCAAGGCTTGCCATGCTGGTCCCACGGGGGGCCACCATACTCCAAACTACACTGCCAAAAAGGTGTTTGATTCCGGTTTCTACTAGCCCATGATTTACAAGGATGCCCAGGAATTAGTTAAATCCTGTGACGCTTGTCAACGTCACGGGAATATTTCACAAAAGAATGAAATGCCTCAAAATGCAATTCAAGTTTGTGAAATCTTTGACGTATGGGGCATAGACTTTATGGGGCCATTTCCGTCATCTCATGGTAACAAGTACATACTCGTGGCTGTTGACTATTTGTCAAAATGGGTTGAAGCAAAAGCTTTACCCACAAATGATGCCCGAGTTGTTGTGAAATTCTTGAAAGCTCTTTTTGCTCGATTTGGAACTCCTCGTGCTATAATTAGTGATCGTGGTACGCATTTCTGTAATGACAAATTTGATAAAGTCGTGCAAAAGTATGGTTTAACTCACCGTCTTTCTACTGCATACCACCCTCAAACAAGTGGACAAGTAGAAGTTTCCAATCGAGGCATTAAGAGAATATTGGAAAGAACTGTAGGTGAAAATCGTGCATCGTGGTCGGATAAATTAGATGATGCACTCTGGGCTTTCCGTACGGCTTACAAAACACCTATCGGGTGTACGCCTTACAAGCTTGGGTACGGAAAAGTGTGCCATCTTCCGATCGAGCTTGAGCATAAAGCCTATTGGGCCTCAAGCATGCAAATTTTGACCTCAAAACTGCGGGTGCTCATCGCAAAGTTCAACTGAATGAATTAAATGAACTTCGTGATCAAGCTTACGAGAACTCTTTGATCTACAAGGAAAAGACAAAGATGATTCATGACTCAAAAATCAAGAACCGCGTTTTCAACGTTGGTGACCGAGTCCTTCTTTTCAACTCTAGACTCAAGATCTTCTCGGAAAAACTAAAAACCCGTTGGACCGCCCCATTCACTATCGCAAATGTTTATCCTTATGGTACTGTCGAGTTATCTCAAAATGACGGTCCAAATTTCAAAGTGAATGGACATCGTTTGAAACATTACTTTGGAGAGGATATACCATCCATGATTGTCCCTGATCTCCAAACTTTCCCCAAAGACAAATGAATTCGGGGATCGAGTCAAGCTAGCGACTCGATGAACAAAAACAGTAGCACAATATGGGTTTTCACCCATATCTCTGACTTCTTTCTACTTTCTAACACCCAAGTGTGGGGGAGTGGCCGCCCCCTGCTGCTGTTTGCAATGTATATATCTTCATTCAAGTGAAAAAAAAATGTGTGTGTTGTATGTATATATAAATAAAGTGAAAAATGAAAAATGATGTTCCCACAGTTAGCTTATAATATTATCTTTTTACGTTCAAAGAGTCGGCATAATAGTCGGGACTTTGAATATTGAGGACAATATTCAATTCTAAGTGGGGGGGGGGGGGGGAATTCTAGCAAATTTTATCACATTATACCGTCTAGTACCCCCGTTTTTGGCCAAAATTTAAAAAAAAAAAATCACTTTATTTCAAAAAAATTTGTGGTTATCAGTCCGCCATGTCTAACCGACAAAGGGATTGGCTAATCCAGGAGCAAACGGCTCTTGGTAAAGATATATCAAATCCGTTTATGGCTTACAATTTGCCGAAAATTGTATGCGATTCAACTCTCCATATCCTAGAAAGTAAAACAGTTGGCTAGCCCGCAAGATTATGGCTTGTGGTAAAGGCAGTGGAAAACCATAATTGGTAATTAACTCACCAAGATGATGACTGTATTCCATCAAGAGTTGGCTAGTCCAGAAGCAAACGGCTTCTGGTAAAGACAAATCAAAACCGTTGAAAGCTGGTGGTTTGCTCAAAATCATATGGTTATCGGTGTACCATGGTTCTTACCTGAACTAAAACACTTGGCTACTCCAGAAGTAATGGCTTTTGGTAAAGAGACTTCAAATCCATTACATTTTCACAAAAGATTGCTAGGGACTTGCAATAGTTTAGTGTGGGGGATTGATGAGTGCTCAAACACTCATCATTTTTGTCGTATTTGAACTGCCAAAACATCCAAAAACACTCAGAAATGCATCAAAATACTGAAAATATCCCAGGGATTGTGTTTTATATGTTTTAGATGCAAAATATTTAAAAACAGATGAAAAACGAACAAAGTTTGCACAATTGGCAGTTTCAGTCCCCCAACTTTCAAAAATTGACAAAACTAGTCCCTGAACATTTGTTTTGAAAGAAAAGTCAACCCAAGGCATCTAAAAGTCAAAAACTATCAAATATGGTCCTTGGGTGAAACCTTCGGAAAAATTACATATTTTACCCCTCAACTTTCCAAAATGGCAAATATAGTCCCTGGGTTTTCAAAATTGGAGAATAACATTTACAACCCTCGTACTATTCAACCTTGGCATGTTTAACCCTTGTGATAATTCCAGGAAAGTTACATCTTCAGTCCCTCAAAATCCAAAAAGTTACAAAATTGGTCCTTGTGTTACTAATTACTACAACCAAACGGACCTTGTGTTATATTACACCCTAAAATCCAAACACAACCCAACACCTTTCCAGCCCACCAATTCCTTGGCCTATCCCTACACCAGCCTACCTCCACCACATATTTTAATAACACCAGGGTCAACCCTTGGTCAATCCCCACCCAAAACCACCCCTTTCCCACCTTTTACCCTCAAAACCACATCCACCCTCCAAAACCACCCACACGTGCTCTACAATACTACCCCACCCCCTCTCATCATCACCTCTAATCTCTGCCAGCCTTCAAATAGTGTCCTAATCCCACTCATCTCACCCCTAATACAAGCAATCAGAAGCATGCGTTTGGTACAATATTTGGGCGCCAAAACACAAGTGTGGTCAAGATTACTATTTAAGGATCCAATGGCTAGTATTGCAGCTGCGAAAAGTCCAAGGGAGCCTCCAGGAACCCTAATCTTGAGCTATAAAAGGAAAGAGAAGCCTGGGAGCACAAGAGTACTTTTTTAGTTTAATTTTATATATATGTCGAATTTGTGTTTAAATGTTTACAGTTTAAATTAGTTAAGAAAGTTGTAATTTCAGTTGTAAGTTGAAAGTTTCAATTAATGAAATTCAAGTTTCAAGTGAATCTCAGTTTGTGAAAATTCCATTTTATTTCAAAATCCTCAAATAGTTTGATTGTTATTTATAGCTGTTTCTTTGGACCTCTTAGGCTCACTTAAGCTCCAACTAAGCTTATTTAAGCTTGTAGAGACCCTAAAACTCAGGTCAGTAGTAAAAAAGCAAAAAAATACAAAAATAAGAAGAAAAATAGAAATAAATAAAAAAGTTGCAGGTTTGATAATGAAGATTGCTGGAGCACAGTTTATACTGGATGGCTGTGGGATAGTGGTTTATGGAAACCTATAGGGGTGTTCTATGGTACTTGGTTCACATTGGCTTGGCAGGAAGGCTTGTTGTAAGAATTTTTCTTAATTTGTCATAGTCACTGTTCATTGCTTATGGTCTGATTATTTGTGCTTCTTTGAGTTTATTTGTGTTGTTGTCGTTGGTTTATAGCTTAAGATTATAATCTTGTTCATTTAAATCCTTTGTGTTCCAAATTCTGGAATTGACTGTCAAATAGTGTAAGTTAGCATAAGTAGTATTTGTGATCTAAATCTGTGTTTTTATGTTAACAATAGCTTAATACTTGATAATAAGTTGTTTAGAAAGAAGAACTATCAAAAAGAACTGCTCAGTTTGAGAAACATCTTGCAAAACTCGAAGCACAAAGTATCTCTTTCCAACTAAAATTGCAAGAGCAGAATGAGAAAATGTCTTCTGAAAACTCTTTGACATCAGTGCTTAAAGAAAAAGAAATGATTTTTGATGAAAATTGTGATGATACCAATATCAAGTTTGATTTTGACGAACTTGATACAAAAAATCTTGAATTGGAATATGCTGTGGCATCATTACAAAAAGAAAATGAGCATTTGAAACTGACTTACAAAAACTTGTTTGATTCAATCAAGAGGTCAAGAGTTCAGAATCAAACTTCAAACAAATCTGACTCTCAGATCACACCAAATCATCTTTTTGAAAAAGAAAAGTCTGTGCTTCAAAAGAAAATTGTTGAATTGGAAAAAACGATTGCACAACAAACCAAGGATTTTGGTGATGCCAAAAATGATTTTTCAATCGAAACAGACAAATATGAAAAATATTTTGCACATCTTGAAAATCAAAATGCTTCTTTGCATGAAAAACTAGCATCATCAGATCATCTTTCTCTTCAAAAAGAATACAATGATTTGAGAACCGAATACAATGCCTTAAAAGCAAAGTTTGATGTTCTTAACCGGTCAAAAGGAAAATCTCAAGTTTCAAACGAATCTAAACCACAAGTAAGTGTTTCGGAAAAGGTTTACACGGGTGAATCTTCAAAAACATTTTCTAAAAGGGTTTCTCAATTTACCACCTATTCTTTGCAAAAAGGAAGAAAGTTTTCAAAGAGACCAAATTTTTCTGAAACATTTACTCCTCAAAAGGTTTCAAATGCAAGTGCTCATAAAGAAAATAATCAAGGTTTTCAAACTCCATACTCTCGTTTTACTCCGGTAAAGCCAGTGTGGAAACCAAAGCAAAGCCATTCAAAACATTTGAAATATTCATACTCTGAAATGCTTCCGCTACAACAAAGGAATGGCTATACTTGGAAAAATCCTAATTCTGGAAGGTTTCCATTCATCTCAAAAACGAATTTTCGAAATGAAACACCGAGTTTCAAAAATGGATGGAAAACTTCTTCAAGTTTTAACACTCCAAGAGAAACACCGAGTTTCTCAAACAAGTTTCACAAGCAAAAAAGTTTTAAATCACCGTTGATTCCACGAGCTTTATTTCAAAATGAAACACCGGTTTTCAGTCCTCGTTGGAATTCAACTTCTTTGTCTCGGATTGACACAACTTACAAATGGATTTCAAAATATGGTAACCCAGTTGGCGCCGTGCTTAAATGGGTTCCAAAAGTTGTTGTCTAATCCAAATTCATAATGGCTTTCGTATACTTCAGTACGAAACCCGGGCTTAAATTCATGACTTCTTAGTATTTTAGCTAAGGACTCGTTCTTCAAATAAAGGAAAGTGCTTAATCAAACAAGGTTTTAAATATTTTTTGAGCACTTATCCAAAAAACATTGTGGCTTATGCACACATAACAGTGTATAACCCGCGATTTTCAAAGAAAGGACCATGTTGTACATTTATGTGCGACAATCCTAAAAGATAAGAAGACTTCTCACCAAAATGCTTATCAAAGTCTTCTTAATTTTTTTTTTTGAGCAAAATTTCAAAAAATGTTTCAAAAGGTTTTCAAAACTTTTCACGATGTTGCTCAAGATATTACTCCCTCACATCCTTAAATCGCTTAATTTACTCAAAATGTTCTATTTTTGAGGGGGAGTAATAAAAAGATGTTCCAAAAAGATCATGCTTAAAGGAAACTTATACGGAATTTACAAACATCCGTTTCTCCCATATGCTATCCAAAAAGAAAAGGTTTTAATCAATTGGTATCAAAAATACCATGGATATGCTATTTTTGAGGGGGAGAATACGTGATTAAAATGTGATCAATGTGTTTAAGATTGTGGCTGAATCTCGTGCGAGCTCGACTCAGAAAGTACCAATGAATTGACAAAGCTTAAAATGTCAGTAATCGAAAAGACTTGTCCTGGACGGGTAATAATTTCAAGCTAGTCTAACTAGTGATGTAAGCGTGTCTCGAATAGGACTTGTCTGAGTAGAATGTACCATATCGAGAGACTTTCTTTGGACTTGACCAGGACCGGTAATAATTTCAAGCTAGTCTAACTAGTGATGTAAGCGTGTCTCGAATCGGTCATGTTCACTGAAAGTGGATCAATTCAAAAAATGCAAACTCCTTCCGCATGTGCAAATTTCTTAACAATCCATGAGCACATGGAAAGGGGGAGTCCTTCATAATGAAATCAAAACTCTCAAAGTGTTAACAAAATATGTTTCATTATCATAAACACTTTGAGAAGATTTTCAAATGAATGGTTTTATAGCAACAATAGGATAGTCATGGAGTTATAAGGTGACTAAGGTTAGGTAAAACCGTCCTATGATCCGCCAGAGCCGGAGGGATCTACCCAAGGACAAATCCAATAGATTAGAATTAGAAGTCCTTAGGTATGATTGAAAAAAGGAGAAAATGAGAAAGGAGAAAGAAGGGGTTGAAGAATTAAAAAGAAAAGTTATGAAAAAGGGTGAAAAGAAATAGCCCTCCAAATGTTCAACCTTAGGGCAGACACCAGGTTCAACTCATATGCTACTGGTTGTTACTAAGGTGACACCGGTATTGAAGATAAAGACATCATGGACCCAGTGACGCACTGCACTAAACCTTCTTAACCACTCAAGTTCTCTTAAAAGGGCTTGTTTCATTCTCACAGGGAACCGGTGTAATCTATCGACCTGTCTCTTAGAGATGGTTGATATTGAAGCAGGAGACCTCTCCCTAATCTCCGCATAGGAAACCAAATATGCACTTATCGAGTCTAGAGCCCCGAGATTCATCAAAAGATCTCATAGGAACACATAATATTCCTACACTGGTTGTTCATCATTAAGGACGCCAGATGTAAACTTTAGAGTCCTACGCAGATCTTAGAAATCTGCCAGAACATTTATGAGAGGATTCACATTTGTGATTCTCAATGATTGAATGGAAATATCTGCCAGGGTCAACATCAAACAGCCCTGACAGCAGGTCACTTCGGTAATTCTTTATGAGTTACGCTTAGTGTTCGCGGTGGTTTCAAACGGTCTACAGTCGTGGAGTGATCCCCAGCGACTCACCCAGTCATTGAGCTACTTAGTAGGTCTTGTAAGCTCTATCGAGAGTATCTGACATGGGAACGGCCTTGGTAATGGTTAGAAGGAGTCTTCACACTATGCTGTTGACAATCTCTAATTTGAACCTGTAAGTACCGGTTGATTTATTGCTAACTGTTTACCTGCAGGGACACATCATCTCTATGGCGACGGATTCCACATGCTCATACATACATCTGGAAGTTAAATAAAGCTCCCTCAAAGATCTATACAACACAAAGTTCAAAGAAATATTCTACGCCAAAAAGAAGAATCTACAAAGTATAAAGACTAAAGATCAAAGTGAAAGAAAGGGAACTACGTGCATATGAATATCAAAGTCCAAAGATGTATGAGCATGTTGGAATGGCAAACAACCACCACAGACACAGAAGTGACGAATGGCAGATAACTCCACATCACAAAGGAACAAAGTACGATGAAAAATCAGTTATCAAAGATCACAAAGCATGAAAGAACAAAGACTAAAGACTATTCTACAACAACACACAAAGTTGAAGACAAAGAACACGGAAGACCCACTCACGTGGAGCATCATTCGAATGACCACCCCTTAGGGGGAGATTGTTAGCATTAAAGAATTATATAGAAAAGTGATGGTCATTCTCATATTAGGAACTTTGTCTTTGTGTCATTAAAGTATGTAATTGTCTAAGATAGTTGGGCATTGGACTTGGTAATCTAATATGTTAAGAGTTATATTAGTAAGCCTTTTATAATTCATGTAAACCAAGTCCAAGCCCAAGTCCATTAGAAAGCCCATGAGGCCTTTCTCTCTAACGATATACGGCACTTACCTAGTCATTTGTAAGTGTGCTTGTGTGTGTATTGTGTGTGTTTTTAATAAAATGTTCTCTTCATCTTTATCTCTATTTCTACAAAGCTAACACCACACATATATCATCAAGTCACCATCTTTCCTTCTTCTAGTGCTCATATTTGTGTTAAAGTTGATATATCTAAGGTCCTACAATAACACAACAAATGTTGACTGGCCAATCACATGAGATCCTTATCCATTTTCATCTAGGATGGGGTCCCAACACCCGGGAAACGGGTCTAACAAACCAAAAATCTTTTCAAAATGTTTCCTAATCTTATTAAGATTATGCTTCTAGAAGGTTAATCTTTTTTAACATTAGAAAGAAAAGATTTGATAGATTTAGTAAGATTTGATTAGATTTGTTTCCTAATATAACCAAATTATTTTTTCTCATTTGATTAATCATTTGTCCTACATGATTAACACTTTGTCCTATATACTTAGATGATTAATGAATTATCTAAGTGTGGGATTACTTGGAAGTAAACTTTGACACTAGTTAGTAGATGTTTAATGCTTTCCTATAATTTTCAAAGAACCTACTACTCCCCTAAGATCTTAACCTAATCATGGATATAACCTAAAACTAAACACATATAAAGGGTGTTTATAGAAGACTTACCTATTATTATGCAGTTGGGTAAGCTTCTGGATCAAACTGTTGCATAGGTTCGCCTTTTGTATATATGATCGACTAAATTAGGGTTTCCAGGAGAAAGCCTCACTTCGGGATGCGTCAGGTATCTAACGATACTGCACAAATAGAACCAGGGCCGAACCTATGCAAGTTAGGCGAGATACGAAACACCTAGTAAAGCCTACATCGACTTCTTGTCGATTAGGATTGTTTGTGATCGGCTAAGGGTTCAGAAAACCCTTGGTTGACCGATCATGGATAGGGCGGATGAGAGGGGAGAATTTTAAGGTTAGTATGTGAGTTATGAGGATCTCACAAAGTCCCTTTGTATTTATAAGGAACTTAGGAAGGATCTAAAATATTTACAAGACAAGTATTCTAGTTTGTTTAGAAAACAAACACCCTCTTCTCTTGGGTTTCAGTCGAATGAGCACCAAACAACCTTTATGGGTTATTTGTTTTACTTATTGTCATTAATTACCCTTTAGTATTTATCCCTTGATAAATAGTAAGTTATGGGCAATGACCGTTTTACCATTTAATAAAAATAACGTCGTATTTTCATTTCCTTCATTTCATTTCTCATACTCGTTTCTTATTTCCGCGTACATGTTCTGCTTAGTGTAAACTGGTGTGTCCCTTCGCCATTTTCGAGAAGGTAAGCTGTAAAAGCTTGTTGGTTGTTTTGCACATAAATCCTTTCAAGTATTCTGTTTTCAGGGCAAAGATGAGCATAGAAACGAAAAGATGTGGATTTGGAAGGATTAATATGAAAATTATTGAAGTATGCGGATTTTGCACTAACTATAGCATAGAGGTCTCATCTACCTACGCCATAGCACTCACTGAAGACTAGTCAACGCTTATCAAGATCTATGGCGTAGTCAACATATAGACTACGGCGCAGTTATGCCTTTAAGACTTCTACGAACGTAGCAAGCATTCCAGCTAGGCCATAGGTCTCCATTTTAGATAGTAAAGAACTTTCGTGGCCAAAGATGAAGTTACGGCGTGGTTTCCAATAAAACTACGCCGTAGAAGTGCTAACATGATAACTACGTCCATAGCCCATGATCCAGCTATGGCGTAGTTAGCAATTACGAAGGCTACGGCGTAGCTAACCCTAGAGCTACGCTGTAGTAAAGTCGGGCTCTATAAAAACCGGCCCTAATTCCGAGTTTATTAATTCATTTTTCACCACTCAGAAGTCAAGAGGAATTCAGGGAGCAAGGGGAACGAAGTTCTACCATGTTGAGGCAACATTAGCAAGATCTCCTAATGTTTTAATGATGACAAATAAACCTTCGAAACACATAAAATAACAAATGGTAGCCAAAATTCCCTGAACCAACATCTGCTCCTAACGCGTTGGCCACGCGTTGACGCATGGCTGACGCGCCAGGCTTCTGATGTTGTCGGTACGAATTTTGTAAGTCGGCTTTCCCCTTACCCGACAAATGTAGATCTTTCAATTCAGGTATGAATATGTTATGTGCTTAATTGAGAACACTCGAAACAAGTTTTGAGATTAGAGAGATCCAACTTTTGAAACACCCGTTTACGGGAAAACACCAACTCATGTTTCTAAATCTTGCCTCTAGCCAAGGCTTTTCTAAACTTAGGGAGCTTATATATTCCACATAACATCATGAAAGCATCCATATACTCATATCCCGTGCATATGTCTTCTCTAATCGTGTAAAAGGTTTACTCCCTTATTGGTCAAACTAAGTCAAAGGTCTCTTTGCTTAAACGCGTCCTTTCCCACTTGGGTTATGCTTTACATCAAGGCAAAGCACTTAACTTTTTGAACCAAAGTGTTAGTTGAGTACGTCGAATAGTGGAAAGTCACGAGTTATGAAAATATGGATTCTCGACCATGTGTTACTTGAACTTATAAGTAACCTACGATTTTCTCAACTTATAATCTTAATTGTCTAAACCTTTTCTTCTTAATGAAAATTAAATTATTTCTTAATCTTTACTTAATCTCATATTTACAAAAGCCAAACATACGTCCCAAAAATCCCTTCCCAACAACCTCTTACATATTCCTTACACCTCCTTACACAAAGAGTACTTTGTCTTCTCACAAACTCCCACACAATATCATCTCTCACAATATTCCCTTCACTTTACCAACTTCCCATACACTTTTTCTTATACACACACATATACACACACTACTTCTCTACTACACACATACACTCTCATATACACACACACACTACTCACATACTCACCAAATATACACACAAGGCTCCCCATCTTTTAACACTCTTACACACTTACATATTCCTTACACATACAACTCATTCTTACACACATCATATCCAATACAACTCATTCCCTCACAACCCCAACAACTTTATTTTCAAAATACACACACTCCCCTCACCACCTCCATACCCTCACACACTAGCCAACTCACCAAAGGCTCCCCATCAAATCACATCTCTTCACACCTTACACAACCCAACTCATATACAACTCACCTCCTCTCTAATTCAACACATGGGGATAAATTTGAAATCCAAATGAGGCTCCTTTGATCCTAGCCATTCATTTCAAACAAAACCATCTCAACCATCCATCTCATTATTTCCCCCCAAGGTTGGAATATACCTTTGGATATTCTCTTAGCTCAACCATGGTTCTCCTAACCCAACTATGGTTAGTTCTCTACACTTAACCTTGGTTAACTCTTAGCAACACCAATGATGGAATATTCTCTTGGATATACCCTTTAACCTAACCATGGTTTACTCTCTACACACTATGCTAATCTAACCATGGTTACTTCTTAACACAACCTCTCACACGCTTCCCTATAGAGGAATATCCCATGGCATATTCTCTTCTCTATTATGCCATGTGAGGAATACCATTTCTACCCCTACCAAATTACCCTTTCTTCTCTTCTACCCTCGGTATTTGGTTTTCTCATAAACACTTCACAAAACATTTTCCAAATTAGCTATTCGAGTTGGTAAACGTTAGATTGATTAATGTTAAGGTTTAGTGTGAAGTACAATTGGGGGTTTAGCAAGGTAAGGTATTTACAAGGACCAACACCCAAGATTTGGGATGAATACAACAGAGGTCCTGGTGCGCTACCCGCGCGTTGACGTGTGGGTGACGCGCCGGCCTCGATAAATTAATCCCAAATTTGGGTCTTGGCCTATAAATAGCCCCTTTGCCTCTTGTATTCTTCACCCCTTGCCATTATTATTTCTCTCTAATATCTATAATTCTATCTTGTGTTCTTAGTGAAACACATTAACATCTTTGAAAGAACACATCTCTTTGCAAGGGAAGAATCTCAAGAACTTAATCCACTCTTATGATTATGTCGAGGGTCTTCTTATCTTTACCCTTTCTACTACAATCGAGTCTCTAGGTTATGTTAGGGCTTGATTGCACAAACATTCATTCATTCATTCATTCATTCATTCAATTATTTGTAAGGGATGTCTTGTATCTTGGTGACCAAGTCTAGATCATTGGGGATCTAGTTAGGGTTTGATACTTCCGGGTGGAAGTTTTGGTTGTGGTCTTGGTGACTAACGGTTAAGTCAAATCACGAGATTCTTTAGGGTGGTTCCCGAGGGCGGAATACCGTGGGAGTAACTCCTTCTTTGTGAGCATCGATATTGGAGAATATCAGTGGAGTGAATTGTAACGATTTGTAGTCCACCGTAAGGATTATACTAGTGAATAGTATCAGTGTCGTGGATTCGAAACTGGATGTACGGATGGTATAAACCCCAATCCCGAACCAGTGTATATCGTTGTGGTCTTTACTCGCTTTATATACTCTTAGTTGTGATTGTATTTTTGGTTGCTCTTACTTAGACCACTTGGTTGTCTTCGTGGCTTAAAGTTTTTAAACATCTAAAAAGCCGAAGACACCGTATTCACCCCCCCTACGGTTCTACAATTGGTATCAGAGCGGAATACTCAAGTTTTTTAGCGTTAAAACCTTCCCAAGAAGTCGTTTTAAGTCAAAAACTTCTTTTCCAAAAATCTAAAATCCTAACAAAGATTTTTGATAAAGTTGAGTATAGATCTATGGCTCAAGAGAACTATAAATAGGGGTGTTCTATGGAAAGACCACCTTTGTTTGAATACGAAGGATTTCGTTTTTGGAAAATCCTATGTGAGACCTATGTTAGGTCTAAGGTTTATGACTTATGGTATATCTTCCAAAATGGTGATTTGGATGATAAAGAAAAGAAGATGGCCGACAAGAATGATCAAGCCAAAATGATGATCTACGATGCCCTACCTCAAAAGGAACTTGAGAGGGTGTGCATGTGCAAGACCGCAAATGAGATTTGGGACTTACTCCTTTTTTTTCATCATGATACCACACAAGTCAAGGTCAACAAGATAGATTCTCTCATTCAATAATATGAAGAATTCTCTATCACAAATGATGAAACGATTGATAGCGGCTTAATGAGATTCAATGCTATTACTACAAGCTTGAACTCATTAGATCCAAGCTATAGAAGCAAAAATCATATTGAAAAATTTGTCCATGCTCTTCCCAAGAATTGGCAACTTGAAGAGGCGGAGGTTGAAGAAACAAGAAGTTTGGGACAATTATCTTTTGAGAAGATAATTGATGATCTTCATACATATGAAGAATTTCTAGATAACAATAGAGTCATCACCGAAGAAGAGATCGATTCACTTGATCTAAAAGATGAAGTTATTAGAAGCCATTCTAGTAATCAAAATATTAGTTTTGATAATGACGAAAGAGTGAAAGATGAAGCCATTATGTCAACAATGCGATCGAGAAGATATGATGAACAAGAAGATTGCAATAATCAAGAGATGGCACTCGTTGGAGTGGTTTGGAGAAATTGTAGTGATGAAGATCATTCGCATGGAGAAGTCACTTGCCTCACGACACTTGAAGCTCTTGAGGTATCATCTAATCCTTCCTCGTCTAATAATAATCTAGATATTCATAAATTGAAAAAGGAAAATGATGAATTAATTAAACTTAATGAAAACATCTTGAGAAATATTGAAAAACACGAAATGGATAAACATGAACTCAATAAAGAGATTAGTCTTGAAAGTAAATTGATACTGCTTAAGTGTAAGAAAAGTAGTATTGACTTAAACAAAATGTTGAGTGAACAAAAACCCTTTCATGACAATGGAGGTCTTGGTTTTTCTGCAAATGATGAAAATATAACTACGAGTCAAACAAACCCATTGTTTTTAAAAGAAGGATAAAAACCAAATCTTATCGACACTGACGCGCTGGCTAACGCGTCAATGCGCGACCAACGCATCAGGAGTCTGAGTAAAAATAAATCTTCATTAAACGCTTTTTCTAAACCTTTCTTTCCTCAAACTCCTTGTGCAAACACCCATAACAATACTTTTCATGACTTTATAGAATTTACCAATGATGAGCATGGTAGCAATCTAGACTCTAAGTCTTGTAGTACAAATATTCTAAATGATGATGATTGTAGTATTATGTTTACTAATGTAGATTGCACCATTAGTAAGAACGGTAACATACTAGCAAAAGGTCGTAGGCGAAGCAACTTGTATACTTGTTAATCATAGATTATTTGTAACAATATATGCATTTCAAACATGGTAAATAACCCAACATCTCGGCTTAGGAAGTTAGGTCTCGCCGACAAGCTAGTAAGCAATTTACCATTGTTGATTTTTGAAAGGCATTATTGTGATACATGTCTAGGGAGTCAAGGACAAGCAAGCAATAGAAATTGGAATGAAGAGTCAACAAATAAGGTTTTATAGTTGTGACACTTAGATTTGTGTGGTCCATCTCCAATCCAAAGTTACGAAGAAAACTTCTACACTTTGATGATTATTGATGATTATTCAAAGTACACTAGGATACTATTTTTAGAAAATAAGGATGAAGTTCTAAATAAATTTTATATTTTAAGAAACTTGAAAATCTACTTGAGAGTTCAATTGTCTCAATTAAAACAAATCATAGTGGTGAATTTTGATAAATTGCAATTCGGAAGCTTTTGTGAACAACATGGAATATCTTATAACTTATCGGGCCTGTTCACTTCTCAATCGTTTAAAGATTGTTGAAAGAACACATCGTAAGTTAGGAAAGATAAATTGTGCAATACGAGCAATCCATTCCAGAAATGTGTTGGTGTCATGCCCTAGGTACCACAAGCTTTATTTTCAAAGAGGAATTTATACTTGAAAAGTCATTAATAAAACACCATATGAAATTCTTAGGAATAGAAAACCATCCTTAGAGTACTTTAGAATTTTTGGTTATAAAGTATTCATACCTAACACCAAAGAGTATCGCACCAAATTTGACCCAAAGTCGTATGAAGGTGTGTTCATAGGATTCTCTAAAACTAGTAAAGCATACATAGTGCTTAACAAGGAAACAATGAGAATTAAGGAATATCTCAATGTAACCTTGGATGGGAGCATGCCCATACCTAAGTCATCTCCTTCGGTAGAAGATGATGTGATTAACGAACAAATAGTTTATGATTAAGAAAGGACGCAGTCATGACAAGTTATTGTGTCAGATGAAGGCAATCCTAAAGAATTGAGAGAAGCAAGGGGTCATCCTATTGAACAAGTCATTGGTGACTTGAATAAAAGGATTCTTAGGTCACAAAACAAACAAGTTTAAGTCTTTTGCATGAAATTTTCCAATAATCCAAATTGTTTTAGGATATGTGTAGATGATCGTGGTTGACATGCATCTTAGGAGAATAATCCATAAGATATAATGAGTTGTCTAGAAGTCGTTTGCACGTCCTTTGGGTGTTCCTAGTGGTTATATGTTTATATGTCTAGGACTTATGTGGAGGCATAGAAGGAAATACAATTAAATGTTTTCCGAGAGGAAAGATATATATCAATTCATTATTCAAACGATGATTGATAATATTCAAAACTCTACATATCTATATTATGTGCAATGAACAAGAAAATTTAACACAAAAAAAAATTATCTTATTAATACTTAAGAAGATTGAAAGTCATTTGTGTCAAATTGCCAAGATTAGATAAAACTTCAAATTATGACTCACAATCGTATTGGAGAATGTACATCTATATATACTTGTTCAATTTATGTGAATATGGCATGCTTTGTGTTTAGGGAAGAAGAAAAATGAAAAGATTTTGTGCAAACATACAAAATATTTACGTAGTTGAAGAGAATTCATGTGGGCCGAATTCGGTATGGTATTGCATAACAAACTAAAATACCCAATGAATAGACCAAATAAGCTAAGTATCTGACCCGAGATCTTAGAAACTTATGCTGTTAATGCAAGTAACACATAAGGATTATTTATGTCGACACACTACACAACAAACTATGAACCGGAGATATCATGTATTGTGTATTGACTTTCTATATAATGTGTGATGGTTCATAGGATCTAGTTTATGTACCTAAAAAGAAAATACACTTAATAATCATACGCATACAACTACACTCATTGAATATCCTGTAGAACCGTAGAGGGGGGGGGGGTGAATACGGTTTCTTAGGCTTTTAAGACGTTTAAAAACTTTAAGCCTCAAAGAAAACTAAGTGGTTGTATAATCAATCCAAACAACCACAAACACAATCAAAGTATATAAAGCGAGTAAAGAAAGACACCACGATATATACTGGTTCGGGATGGGGGGTTTATACCATCCATACGTCTAGTTGCGAATCCGCAACTCTGATACTATTCACTAGTATAATCCTTTCGGTGGACTACAAACCGTTACAATTCACTCCACCGATATTCACCAATATCGATGCTCACAAAGAAGGAGTTACTCTCACGGTATTCCGCCCTCGGAAACCACCCAAAAGAATCTCACGATTCGACTTTACCTAAGGGTCACCAAGACCACTACCAAGACTTCCCACCGGAAGTATCAAACCCCAACTAGATCCCCAATGATCTAGGCTTGGTCACCAAGACACAAGACTTCCCTTACAAACGATTGTATGAATGAATGAATGTTTGTTCAATCAAGTCCTAACCTAACCTAGTGACTCGATTGTAATAGAAAGGGTATAAGAAAGAAGACCCTCGACACAATCACAAGAGTGGATTAGGTTCTTGTGATTCTTCCCTTGCAAAGATATGTGTTCTTTCAAAGATGTTAGTATGAAAATCAAGAACACAAGATTGGAGATTGAGATAGAGATAGAGATTTAAGAGTGTTTAGAGAGAAAGAATCTAGAGAGAAAGAATAATGGCAAGGGTGAGGAATACAAGAGACAAGGGTGGTATTTATAGGCCAAGAACCCAAACTTGGGAAAATTTACCGAGGCCGGCGCGTCACCCGCTCGTCAACGCGCGGGCAGCGCGCCAGGCGTTTGTATGTTTTTCCCAAGTGTTGGGTGTTTGGATCTTACAAATACCTATCCTTGATAAACCCGCAATTGTACTTCACACAAAACCTTAACATTAATCAATCTAAGGTTTACCAACTCAAATAGCCAATTTGGAAAATGTTTTGTGAAGTGTTTAAAGAGAAACCAAATTACCAAGGGTATAAAGTGTAGATAGGGTAATTTGGAAGGGGTAGAAGTGTATCTCCTCACATGGCATAGAAAAGAGAGAAAGAATATGCCAAAGAATATTCCAATGCTTTGGGGGGAAGAATGTGATGGAGGGTTGAGATGAAATGGTTTGAATTGGATGGTTAGGATCAAAGGGAGCCTCCCTTGGTTTTTCAAACAATATGGCATGTGTTGAATGTGGATGGTTGAGATGAGTTCATTTGAAATGGATGGCTAGGATCAAAGATGCCTAGGTTAGGGTTGAGAAGGATATTCCAAGGAATATGATTTGCTTGGGGGGGGGGGGGAAAGGAGAGATCAATGGTTGACATGGTTTTGATTTGAATTCAATGGTTGAGATCAAGCACATGTGGTGGCATAGATAGGAGAGATTGGATGGATGGTTGAGATGAGTTTAGTTTGAATTCAATGATTGAGATCAAGCACATGTGATGGTATAGAGATGAGGAGTGGGATGGATGGTTGTGATGTGTTGTCATTTGAAATCAGTGGCTTGGATGAGAGGAGCCTTATTAGGGTTTCAAACAATTCCCCATGTGTTAAAAATGAAGGGATGAGATGTGTTGTAAGGGAATGGATGGTTTAGATGTAGTGTGTAAGGGAATATGTAAGAGTGTAAGAGATTGTGTAAGAGAATATTTGATTTGGATATGATTGGTTTTGTCTTTTGTATAAATGGGATTAATAGAGGATTAAGACATAATCTAATTGTCATTAAGAGGAAAAGGTTTAGACAATTAAGATTATAAGTTGAGAAAATCATAGGTTACTTATAAGTTCAAGTAACACAACATCGAGAATCCATAGTTTCATATCTTGTGACTTTCCACAACTCGCCGTTCTTGATGAGGCGAAAAATGATCCGTTTTTAGGGGGTCATTTAAGCCCGAATCCGAATTTATTTGATCAAATATTGCCCTAAATCGTTCCTTTTGTGATTTTAGGTACTTGGAGAGTGAATTCTGGAAAAGAAGCCATTTTGGACGTTTTTGGAGCATAAAAGTGAAGAAAACGGCAAAGTCTCAATTTTTCATGCTGGAACAGTACATGAAGGCGTCAAGAGTTAACTCATGACGGCGTCAAACCCCAAGAATTAAAATCCGTAGCTCATGACGGCGTCACGCAGGCCGTCAGAAGTAGATCAAGGCCGTCCGAGGAAGTATTTGGCGGCGAGATGACGGCGTCACACCTTTGTTCTTGACGCCATCACCCCGATTTTCCTATATATAGTTTTCTAGTTTTTCACATTTAAGAGAGAAGTTTTGGGAGAAACCCTAAAGACGATTTTGGTGCAACTTTTACAAGTTTTTCAAGGGTTCCAAACCCTTGATACCTTGCATTGTAATTGAGATAAGTGTTCTTCTAATTCAATCAATATGTCTACGTGTTGGTTGTCTATATCATGTTCTTATCTTAATTCCATTATGCTAGGCTAGATCTCTTTTGTGTTTGCTTAGATCTAATGAAACCTAGATATTGATTATGTGTTGATTACTTGTTTATTCTTGTCTTGGATGAATGATTTTATATGTTAGGCTTAAGAAAACTGGAAGATCTCCAAATGGTAACATGCTTGAACGTCTTAAGAAACATGAACCGAGGCGTACTAGGTCTTTATTGGTTGTATTTAATGCATGAGCCACTATTTACAATCCCTATAGTTGTGTTGGGCATGGTGTAGGAGGAGATAAGAGCTCATAGAATTGGGGAGTTATGTATGCCACCCCATGAATGGTATTAAGGAATACAATCCGTCATCCATGCAATTATAACAAGTAATTAACGTGTAAAAGATATCTAGGGAGTAGTGAAATCTAAGTAAACACATTTTCTCCAATTACTGCTCACAACCTTAGTATAATTAGTTTATTTTCATTTTTGTTATTTTATTTTGATTGCATCTTAGTTTCGGGTTAGTTGAATAGCAACTAATTCCGCCCAATCTTTCAAAACCCCGAGATTTTAATTGCTTTCTAAAAAATATAAAAATACAAAAATAATCATCTCTCACCCTTAGAACTAGTAATTAGGCTTTCTAATCCTAGCGACACTATTCCTAAGCTGAACGATCAATCCCCCGGTACTTGTCACTATACTATACTACAACGATCAGGTACACTGCCTGGTGGGGGTTGTAAGCTTCTCGAGATCCCTCGAGAGGTAAAGCCTGTTGCGATTCCCACGCATCAAGTTTTTGGCGCCGCAGCCCGGGGAATAGTTATTGTCTAGGTTAGGATTTCTTTTTATTAGGTCTACTTGCTAGATTCCTTTCTAGTAAGATTTTATTTTTATTTTTAGGATTTCTTTAGTCTATCTTTTTCTTTGTGTGTTTGTTCGTAATTTCCATTGACTCTTCCATTCACCATTATGGAGTACGCGAATCCTCCATACCACCAACCACAAAGGCCATTCTACCCTATTGACATCTCGAATTTCAAACAATATCGAGATGAACCCATATATGATGCATGGACTCGTTTTAAAATTTTACTTCGAAAATTCCCTCATCATAGTTTCTCTTTAGCATCCCTAACCCAAACCTTTTACTATCGTGTCAGCCGATGTGACCAAATGTGCATTGATGATTTTGGCAATGGGGGCCCTAGGGAATTAAGTGTTGAAGAAGCATGGGATACCATAGAAGACTGTGCCCAATATTATTATAGAGTAGACAACCCAACAAACAACATCACAAATCAATCAAAAACAAGTTTGAAGGAGCAAACAGGAAGTTTGTCTGGGGATGATTACTCAAGGATACCTGTGTGGATGTCACCTAAAGCCATAGTACAAAACAAGCACATAGGTAATCTTGATACAATGGAGGATGAGGTGGATAATCCAAGCCCACAAAGTACCCCACAAGTCATACCATCATTTGAGGCACACATACCACCCGTGACTTACCCTGAAGAAGTAGAAAAGACTATAGGAACCCCAATAGAGGTAGAGCCCTTGAACCAAACACCACTTGAGGATATAGGTTTGAATACTTGTAGTGAGAACCTTACTCCCAGTTCTAGGGAAGTTCCTAGTTTTGATGAACCGGAGCCTCAACCAAAACCGTTACCTAATCTTCCATCCTTGGATGAAGATTTAGGAATTGAAATAGGTCCCGATCCACCCATCAAACCATATAGTCAGGGTAGTTTTACGTTGAAGGTAGTGGACTCTAAGCCTTGTAGAGAGGAAACCAATATAGGAGTGGAAAATGACCTTACATGCTTACATCACCCATTCATGATTGACCATAAGAAACATTATGGGTTTAAACCGGGTTTATTAGGTCAAGATGGATCCCCAACTAGTAATCTCTTGAAGTTGATTGAAAATGATCCCTTTCTAGGAGAAAATCTTAATCCACCCATTAATCCAATTGAATTAGGTAAAGTTATGATGATAGGAGCATACCCCTTTGAGCATATAATTCATCCACCACTCTTTCCTCACGAGGCATATTTCCACCCTAAGGGTGTGTATCGCTACTTCCACCCGCACTTAATCCTAAGTGTAGGAAAAACCTCACCTATTTCTGTTAAATAAGGGTAGAGTCAGGCTCGTGACTCGAACAAAAACAAGCGCTTCTTGGGAGGCAACCCATGTTTTGTGTGATTTTTATTTGTTTGTTTGTTATTTGCTTCCGTATGCATGCTTAATTTTTATTGTTGGTTGATCATGTTTCTCAATTAAAATGTAGAAATACTTTACTATGTTGTTTTAGCCTAGTCTTAACTCCACCTAGAAGTATTTTTGCAAAAGATAAGTGTAAGGGGAAACCCCAAATATGTTTTTAAGAAACAAACCGATCATGATTCTCTACAATATTAAATGAGCATGTATATTCGTATTTGTTAGAGTCAAATGCTTGTATTGAGTCATAATGAAGTTTTGCAGGATTTTCCAGGAAGTAGGACCAAGTTTTTCCAGAAATTTTCCGGAAACTTAACATAAGAATTTCTGCAGGTCCATTATGACGGCGTCAGAGGTTTACTCTTGACGGCGTCAGGAGTTAAAATCTGGAAATTTTACCGGTTTTGTTTTTCTAACGGAGTCTTATGGTTTTTGTGAATTATTAAGTTTTATAATCTCCAGGAAATCTGCAAACTTCATTCCACAAGCATTATATCTTACTTTGTTTTCTAGGATTTAGTAACTTATATAGGATGCCGCCGATTTTACGCGAGGTTGTCTTGTCTATTTTCTCAGGTTTTACAGGTTATGTATGAAAAGAAGATGATTTATATTCTGGAAGTGAAGCTTTGATTGTTCATTTTCTTGGAGGAAGATTTAACCTGGCCAACCTATAATCCATACCGAGCGAATCAGGGGAGTATTTGATTTCATTCTCTTTACTTTTTCACTTTTACATTCTTTACTTGAACATTGAGGACAATGTTCATCTTAAGTGTAAGGGGAGGGTAAAAAGATGATACCTTACATATGCACTTTCGCTTGAGTTTGTCTTGTTTGATAGTAGATGACTAGATGTGTAATAAAACTATGAGAAATACTTGTTAGTGCAATTTTAGCGCCAAATTTAAAATTTTTTTACAATATTTAGGAGTGAAACTTTAGCCATAGCAAGCGTCTCATGGATAGGAGATTGTATGACTAGCACATAACCGTATATTCAGAAAAATTTTCCACCCAAATATGTGAGGTTCGCCTTTAGATTTGATAGGAAAAGCATATACTATTAGTGCTTATGAGTGTACCGGTAGCATTTAGATTCTAGAACTTGCGTTAGTGATGCATCCCGAGACCGCTAGTGAGACTACATTCGTGTGGTAGGATTTACTACATGATAAGAGGCATTAGGATTACCCTTGTGTTAAACCCGTATCATAATTACTTGACCATTTAAGTCATATTACTTGACTACTTAAGTCAACTAATTTTTCCCACACCCTTAGCGTTGTACTCATTTTTAGTACACGATACCCCTAGTACACCCCTCCGAGCCTATCTTTTCGTTTCTAACTTTAAGCATTTTACTTAAAGGAAGAATTTGTTACACCCCACTTAAATGTACACCCAAATCGCCTTAGCCTTCCGTGTATGCACTCATTTTTAGTGCATTATTGTTATTTGTTAAACCCTAAGTTAACTTTCTAATTGATTACATGGTTGCTAAGTCGAGTCATATCCTTGTACATATTGTTTTGGGACGATTGGGACTCGTGGGTAAGTACTTATTTTATGGAGTAATGGGGAAGAACATCATTTATTACCCCCATATGTACGTTAATCTTAAAAGTGCTCCAAGTGTTTTAATTTTCTTAATTCGAGTCATTAGATTAGTTTATTGTAAAGTATGTAAAAATTCAAGTGTAAGGGGAACTCTCATCCCCTATGATGTATTATTTTGGATGGTAGGGTAAGAGTGTATGCAAAAAAATAAATAAATAAAAAATTAAAAAAAAATAAAAATAAAAATAGAAAAAAGAGAAAAAAAACATACGGACTACCATCCCGTTTCATTCTATGTTCATTTTATGTTTTTGTTATTTTTCATTTATTAGCTTAAGTCGAGTCTAGTCTTGGCTTAGCAACGCCACCTTGTACATGTAATTAACTAAGATTGTTAACTCGCCACCAGTAAAACTTCCTTTATCCAACAAAACCGTGTAATTCATATCCATATACCTAACGTTACAACCCTTTAAAAGATCTCTTTGATAGTTTATCCTAGGTGCTTACGCCATGTGGTGGAGGTTTGATCCTTTCCCAAGCCTATGGTAATCTATTTTGCTATGACAGGTAGTGAGAGATATCTTCCATTTTCATAATGTTATATTACTTTATTACACCCGAGAGATGTGAGTATCTAAACACTATTTGTGAGGTGCTAGTGTATGACCTCCGTGCTTGTCTATTGGTCTTTAGTGGAACGATTATTTGTTGTAATTACTTTTATATTAGTGTTAAATGACCCCTAACTTGTATTTTGAGTAGAATAAAAGCGCATTTGCTTGAGGACAAGCAAATCTCAAGTGTAAGGGTATATGATGAGGCGAAAAATGATCCGTTTTTAGGGGGTCATTTAAGCCCGAATCCGAATTTATTTGATCAAATATTGCCCTAAATCGTTCCTTTTGTGATTTTATGTACTTGGAGAGTGAATTCTGGAAAAGAAGCCATTTTGGACGTTTTTGGAGCATAAAAGTGAAGAAAACGGCAAAGTCTCAATTTTCCATGCTGGAACAGTACATGAAGGCGTCAAGAGTTAACTCATGACGGCGTCACGCAGGCCGTCAGAAGTAGATCAAGGCCGTCCGAGGAAGTATTTGGCGGCGAGATGACGGCGTCACACCTTTGTTCTTGACGCCGTCACCCCGATTTTCCTATATATAGTTTTCTAGTTTTTCACATTTAAGAGAGAAGTTTTGGGAGAAACCCTAAAGACGATTTTGGTGCAACTTTTACAGGTTTTTCAAGGGTTCCAAACCCTTGATACCTTGCATTGTAATTGAGATAAGTGTTCTTCTAATTCAATCAATATGTCTATGTGTTGGTTGTCTATATCATGTTCTTATCTTAATTCCATTATGCTAGGCTAGATCTCTTTTGTGTTTGCTTAGATCTAATGAAACCTAGATATTGATTATGTGTTGATTACTTGTTTATTCTTGTCTTGGATGAATGATTTTATATGTTAGGCTTAAGAAAACTGGCAGATCTCCAAATGGTAACATGCTTGAACGTCTTAAGACACATGAACCGAGGCGTACTAGGTCTTTATTGGTTGTATTTAATGCATGAGCCACTGTTTACAATCCCTATAGTTGTGCTGGGCATGGTGTAGGAGGAGATAAGAGCTCATAGAATTGGGGAGTTATGTATGCCACCCCATGAATGGTATTAAGGAATACAATCCGTCATCCATGCAATTATAACAAGTAATTAACGTGTAAAAGATATCTAGGGAGTAGTGAAATCTAAGCAAACACATTTTCTCCAATTACTGCTCACAACCTTAGTATAATTAGTTTATTTTCATTTTTGTTATTTTATTTTGATTGCATCTTAGTTTTGGGTTAGTTGAATAGCAACTAATTCCGCCCAATCTTTCAAAACCCCGAGATTTTAATTGCTTTCTAAAAAATATAAAAATATAAAAATAATCATCCCTCACCCTTAGAACTAGTAATTAGGCTTTCTAATCCTAGCGACACTATTCCTAAGCTGAACGATCAATCCCCCGGTACTTGTCACTATACTATACTACAACGATCAGGTACACTACCTGGTGGGGGTTGTAAGCTTCTCGAGATCCCTCGAGAGGTAAAGCCTGTTGCGATTCCCACGCATTAGTTCTCAACTAATACCTTGGTTCAAACAAGTTAAGTGCTTTGCCTTGATGTAAAGCATAACCCAAGTGGTAAAGGATGCGTTTACACAAAGTGACCTTTGACTTAGTTTGACCAATAAGGTAGTAAACCCGTTACGTAATTATAGAAGACGTAAGCACAGTATATGAGCATATGGATGCTTCAACACGATATCACGTGAAATATATAAGCTCCCTAAGTTTAGAAAAGCCTTGGCTAGAGGCGATAGTTAGAAAACATGAGTTGGCGTTTCCCGTAAATGGGTGTTCTAAAAGTGGGATCTCTCAAGTCTCAAAACTCATTTCGAGTGTTCTCAATTAAGCACATAACATATTCATACCTGTATTGAAAGATCCACATTTGTCGGGTAAGGGGAAAGCCGACTTTCAAAATTCGCCCGGAACCATACAGACTCCTGGCGCGTCACCCGCGCATTGACGCGCGGGCAGCGCGCCAGGAGCAGACATTGGCTCCGGCGATTTTGAGCTAACGTTTGTTATTTTAAGTGTTTCGATGGTTTATTTGTCATCATTAAAACATAAAGAGATCTTGATCATGTTGCTTCAATATATCCCACATGAAATACTTGCACTAGGCTCAAAATGGTGTTGGATAAAGTCATTTTCAAAAGATTTGATGTCTCTTGATTTTCACTCATCAACTATGATAAAATTCATACATATCTTTTGTAAAGAATGCATGCAACTATCATAGGAACGAACATGAGCATCTTGATCATCCAAATCCAACCAAACTCATAACTAATTCAACCTAAATTACTCATGTCATCAAGACATAATTGTCTTCCCCATGCACTACTTTCTTTCGAGTCACCTTATCTAGTACTTCATAGTAGGAATCTTAGTACTAAGTATGATTGTTCATTGGACAATTGTACCTCTTTACCCATACCTAATTCATACTAATCCTCTATAAAAGGAGTATTTAGTAACATACATCTTCATTATCACTCACATCTTTCTTATACATCCTTCACATATCTAAAAATCAATGGTAACCAAGTTCTTTATGAAGCGTGTTGACGAATCGTCCGAAACTAACGTGTACGAACCATTTGAATACTGTGAATTTCGTGAAGGTCGGGAATGTGACAAAAATTTCATGTGCGCCACCGGAATAAGAAAACCATTTATCCAAGCTAAAGCCTTCTCTTTAATTCGTGACCTCCCCATTGCCATTTACCCTAGGCACCTTTAAGAATTTTATGCTATGTTTTACCTTGACCGACCCTCTCTTACTCTAAATTTTCGGATTTATGGTCACGGGTATGCATGGGACTTAAGGAAATTGGGAAGGGTTTTGAATGTATGCTCAAAGGGGAACTTGTTCTATACAAGGTCCACCAAGTCCGAGGACTTCATGAAAATAAAGCACTATCATCCGAGCACTTATGCTCAAGAGCCTCCAATTCATGCCGTCCTCATTCAAAACACCATTCTTCAACCCGATTATCATTGTGAGGATGTCCCATCCGAACATTAGAACATGTCTCAACTTCTTTTCAAATTGATGCCATGGGCGGAGGTCTTGTTGAAGAATGTGTTTGTGGAAGTTGAAGCTCAAGAGAAGTTGCCCATCATTGTTGGGTACATGCTCTATTGTATCATGACCAATACTCCATTCAACTTTGCTTACTTTATAGCAAAGAGAATGAAAGGATTGGACTACAATAATGAGCCACTTCCGTTTGCTAGACTTATGCCACACATCTTCGACTATATCAAGAGCAAGCACCTAAATGACCCATCAAGAATGATTGAAGTCGATGATGTGACTCCAATGGAGGATCCCTTCACAATGGACTCTCTTGACTTCTAAGCCCTAGTTGTAGTATCATCTTGTATCATCTTGTTGCATCACCCTTGTTGTCCTATGATGTTATGTGTGTTTTTGCTTGAAAGCTTGTGTGGCCTATGTCTCTCTCATGAAATAAAATGCTTTTGTTTTGTCGTATTAAAACTCATATGCGTATATATGTATTAAGTATTGCTCTTGCTCATCATTCGGTCTATAAATGTCATAAGGGGATAAGCACCATAAAACCTAATCAAATTGGACAAATATATACATATAAATAAGATTTATATATGTATTATTGTGAACTAACCCATGTTGTAAGTATCCAAATGGTAACCTAACCCACTTTGGACTTTCACATGTGAGGATTTCTTGGTTGTTGCATGTTGTGTGTTTTATGTAGCTAGGCCACCACAAAGGTGAGGCTCTTGACCCATGGATCCCCGCCTTGGTACAAGGGGGAGCAACGATCTAGGGTGAGCTATGTTCAAGGGGGAGCACGTTCAGGTGCATCTACAAGCTACTTTCCCATGCAATTGGGAAGTCCCACCTTTTTTATTCGACAAAAGGGGGAGAAAGAAAGCAAGAGCGTGAAGACCTACTCAAGTAAAAGAAACAAAGGCTTCACCAAATTACAAGGCAAGGTCAAGGCGCAAGCTACACCAAAGGCGCGCTTTGTCTTCGCTACGTTTTGTAATTTTATTTGCTTTCGGTTTTTATTTGTCATCATCAAAAAGGGGGAGATTGTTGAGGCAACATTATCAAGATCTCTTAATGTTTTAATGATGACAAATAAACCTTCGAAAAACATAAAATGACAAACGGTAGCCAAAATTCCCCGAACCAACATCTGCTCCTGACGCGTTGGCCACGCGTTGACGCGTGGCTGACGCGCCAGGCTTCTGATGTTGTCAGGATGAATTTTGTAAGTCGGCTTTCCGCTTACCAAACAAATGTGCATCTTTCAATTCAAGTATGAATATGTTATGTGCTTAATTGAGAACACTCGAAACAAGTTTTGAGATTAGAGAGATCCAACTTTTGAAACACCCGTTTACGGGAAAACACCAACTCATGTTTTCTAACTCTTGCCTCTAGCCAAGGCTTTTCTAAACTTAGGGAGCTTATATATTTCACATAACATCATGAAAGCATCCATATGCTCATATCCCGTGCTTACGTCTTCCCTAATCACGTAACGGGTTTACTCCCTTATTAGTAAAACTAAGTCCAAAGTCTCATTGCGTAAAGGCATCCTTTCCCACTTGGTTTATGCTTTACATCAAGGCAAAGCACTTAACTTGTTTGAACAAAAGTGTTAGTTGAGTACGTCGAGTCGTGGAAAGTCACGAGTTATGAAAATATGGATTCTCGACGTTATGTTACTTGAACTTATAAGTAACCTATGATTTTCTCAACTTATAATCTTAATCATCTAAACCTTTTCTTCTTAATGAAAATTAGATTATTTCTTAATCTTTACTTAATCTCATATTTACAAAAGTCAAATACACTAAATCTCCCACAATCCTTACCAAAAACCCCTTCCCAACAACCTCTTACATATTCCTTATACCTCCTTACACAAAGAGTACTTTGTCTCCTCACAAACTCCCACACAATATTCCCTCTCACAATATTCCCTTCACTTTACCAACTTCCCATACACCTTTTCTTATACACACACATATATACACACTACTTCTCTACTACACACATACATTCTCATATACACACACACACACTACTCACATACTCCCCAAATACACACACAAGGCTCCCCATCTTTTCACACTCTTACATATTCCTTACACATACAACTCATTCTTACACACATCATATCCAATCCAACTCATTCCCTCACAACCCCAACAACTTTATTTTCACAATACACACACTCCCTTCACAACCTCTATACCCTCACACACTAGCCAACTCACCAAAGGCTCCCCATCAAATCACATCTCTTCACACCTTACACAACTCACCTCCTCTCTAATTCAACACATAGGGATAAATTTAAAATCCAAAGGAGGCTCCCTTTGATCCTAGCCATTCATTTCAAACAAAACCATCTCAACCATCCATCTCATTCTTTCCCCCAAGGTTGGAATATACCTTTGGATATTTTCTTAGCTCAACCATGGTTCTCCTAACCCAACTATGGTTAGTTCTCTACACTTAACCTTGGTTAACTCTTAACCACACCAAGGATGGAATATTCTCTTGGATATACCCTTTAACCTAACCATGGTTTACTCTCTACACACTCTTCTAATCTAACCATGGTTACTTCGTAACCCAACCTCTCACACTCTTCCTTATAGAGGAATATCCCATGGCATATTCTCTTCTCTATTATGCCATGTGAGGAATACCATTTCTACCCCTACCAAATTACCCTTTCTACTCTTCTACCCTTGGTATTTAGTTTCCTCATAAACACTTCACAAAACATTTTCCAAATTGGCTATTTGAGTTGGTAAACTTTAGATTGATTAATGTTAAGGTTTAGTGTGAAGTACAATTGGGGGTTTAGCAAGGTAAGGTATTTACAAGGACCAACACCCAAGATTTGGGATTAATACAACAGAGGTCCTGGCGCGCTACCCGCGCGTTGACGCGTGGGTGACGCGCCGGCCTCGGTAAATCAATCCCAAGTTTGGGTCTTAGCCTATAAATACCCCCTTGCCTCTTGTATTCTTCACCCCTTGCCATTATTCTTTCTCTCTACATTCTTTCTTTCTAATATCTCTAATTCTATCTTGTGTTCTTAGTTAAACACATTAACGTCTTTGAAAGAATACATCTCTTTGCAAGGGAATAATCTCAAGAACTTAATCCACTCTTGTGATTGTGTCGAGGGTCTTCTTATCTTTACCGTTTCTACTACAATCGAGTCTCTAGGTTAGGTTAGGGCTTGGTTGAACAAACATTCATTCATTCATTCAATTGTTTGTTAGGGAAGTCTTGTGTCTTGGTGACCAAGCCTAGATCATTGGGGATCTAGTTGGGGTTTGATACTTCTGAGTGAAAGTTTTGGTTGTGGCCTTGGTGACCAAAGGTTAAGTCGAATCACGAGATTCTTTAGGGTGGTTTCTGAGGGCGGAATACCGTGGGAGTAACTCCTTCTTTGTGAGCATCGATATTGGCGAATATCGGTAGAGTGAACTGTAACGGTTTGTAGTCCACCGAAAGGATTATACTAGTGAATATTATCGGTGTCGTGGATTCGCAACTGGACGTACGGATGGTATAAACCCCCATCCCGAACCAGTATATATCGTTGTGTTCTTTACTCGCTTTATATACTCTTGGTTGTGATTATATTTGTGGTTGCTCTTACTTAGACCACTTGGTTGTCTTTGTGGTTTAAAGTTTTTAAACATCTAAAAAGCCGAAGAAACCGTATTCACCCCCTCTACGGTTCTACCTACCAGGATACAAGTCATTTCAAAGGGAGAATTCACGCCATAATCATAGTTTATTCATTCATTTGATTTGTATTAAATTGATGTTTGCATTTATTATGATAAACACTTATTTTTCTGCATTTATGAAAATGAGTGGCTAAACACCTTTTGGTAGCCTTATTATGAAATTATTATTGCCATGATTTAGTTTTCTCGCATACATTATCGTTTTATTTGAAAACTTTCTTAGCTTGTGTTAGGACACTCTAGTTTTCATAGTGATGATGTTTAGTAGTTCAATTGAGGCTAGGACAATTGACCATAGGACCCATAGCGGATAAAGGTATGTCTTGGTGATAGAAATATCACCATCCATGTGGAAATTTCAATGAATGACCACCTAAAAACAGACTTGCTTAAGGAATTAGAGGGGATGGAAGTTCCGACCAGCCGCATCCTGTTAGACTATCTAAGTTAGTAGAAGCACTTAACGACTTTTGCATTTCGTAGGCCAAAGGCCAACGAGCGAACTCTTGCAATTATAGGTTGTAAGAGTAGGGCGTGGTGTAAGATAGGATTAGATGATTTAACCATCTGAGTTTATTGACTTAAACCCCCAGATGAAACGATAGGATGCACATTTAGAAAACTTGTCATGTTAGTAATAAGAGTAGTAATTAGGTTAATACTATTCTCCCCATCTGATTTCTCTTCACTTATTTACTTGCTTTGTTATTTGTTTTGTTATTTCTTTTCTTTAGTTAATTAATTAATCAATCATTAAAACCCCCTTTTAAACTAGTGACATTAAACTTAGGTAATATCCGCGCCCTAGCTCTTGGGACAACCTCGGCTTTACCAGTTAGCTATACCTCACACGACCGGGTACACTGCCCGATAGTGCATTAGGTAGACCTTAGGTAAACGAGCAAATTATAAATATAAAACCTGGTCGGTAAATCCTGCATCAAGAGTTGCCTTGGATTTTTTACGTCGTTTGTTGTCTTCTTAGTTTTGATGGGTGCCACCTCTTCAACGGCTTCGGATGGACCAACCGAACCTTGAGCCATAGAATAATATTGACTACTAAAACACAAATCTATATCTACATCTAGATCAATAGGGTTAACCGGAGAATATCGTTGAGAAGTTTGAGTTTGGTCCATCGGTTAGTTATACGTCGGTGGTGAATCGTGTAACATTTGTAGACAATAATATTGAGATTGTTACTGTTGTTGGTGCGTCGCTTGGTTATACGGAGATTGGAATAAATTATTTTGATAATATTGTGTTGGTCGTTGATGTTTTGATTGGTATACGAAACTTGTGGGCCTAAAATTGATGGGTGGTGATTGACCGGTTAATTGAAAATTCGGATCCAATGTTAGAAAGTTTAGAATGCTTTGTTGCTGTCGGATGTTAGGAAATTTTTTTGAGTTTGATTAATAGTAGAGTGTATAAGTTGAAGAAGAAGGGAAGTGTGTTTAAAAAGCAGTGTTCTAAAAGGTGCGCCTTGGCGCCGCAAAGGCGCGAGGCGTCACCTCCACGCCACACAATAGACCAAGGCGTCGTCTTAAGACTTGGCATGAGATGAGGTGCGATAAGGCGCGATAAGTGTACTGGTGGCGTTTAGGGGATTTACTAGTAATTGGAATTTGGGCATCGTATTTGAGGTTTGCTGGTATTTGGCGTTTAGGGGTTTACTAGTATTTGAAGAAGATTACAAATGTAAAAAAAGTTTCTTGAGTTTATTGCTTATGTATAACACTTTTTGTAAACTCGATGTGTATGAAATATATGATATACTAATAAAATATAATATAAATCTATAAATCTATAAATACTTTTTGCCGCCTTAATTCACGCCTTAAAAACGCATGCCGCCACGCCTCACGTTAAGGCTTGAGGCTTGACTATGCCGCCACGACATGCCTCACGCTATTTATTAGCTTGTTAAAAAGTGAAAATGTTTTGTTACTAGTCATTCAGACCCGTGCGTTGCACACGGGCTCTATCTAATTGGTTATAGTGTACTGTGTGATATTTATTTTCGTCATTAGGTTTGTAAGTTGTGATGGTATCACGACTTTTGTAAGCATCCCATGAGTTTAAGATGAATGAGTTTAATTAGTTGTTTGTGACTTTTATATTTAGACCGAGTCATTCATACTCGTGCGATGCACACGGGCTTAATCTAAATGTCCATTAGTGTATTATTCAACACTAATTTTCGTCATTACATGGGTTTTATATAAGTGTTCATAGCGTAATTTTTGGCACTTATTTTCGTCATTATATATCTAAGTTGTGATAGTATCACACATTTTCAAAACATGGCACACATTTAAATAGTTTATTGACATTAAAAGAATATATATGAAGAGACTTTTTTTAAAATGCTACATTTAAAAGAGTCTATTCACATATAATTTTTTAATATGTATAAGTTACATACTAAATGTCAAAGGGAGGTTAAACGCATATGCTTCTTTCAAAATAAATGTAACCATTATATAAAATCGTAACAAAGTGGATATTCTCTGTATTTTGAGATCTAATTTGTGACAATGAATTATCCTTTTTGGTTTATCATATCAAATACGGTAGCTTACATTACTACGCTTAGTTATTCGAACTTTATTTTATCTACAAAAACCATTTAGGTTTCAATATATTTTTTTTTGCTGTGAAAATCGATCAAATATTGTTAGTATATTTAATTTGTAGCATATTGGATATATAAATATATTTGAAGACATCAATTTTAACATATAATTTTTTTACTCTTAATAACTAATATAACAATTTCATTTTCTCACATTTGTTTGCCATTCTACAAATGAAACTAAAATCATATTAAGATAATCAATTAATCTCTATAGTGATATTAACACACCGCAAGACAAAAACTACATGAATAGCAAAAATATTAAAATGCACCAACAAAGTGTAGTAATAATTATTAATTAAAAGTTAAATGCTCGTCACATTATTTTCAAGAAACTTACTTGCTAACGAATCAATAGTATTAGCCCATTTATCGGTATTACATGAAGTAAAATATTGCATGTTTAATTTGTAACGTAAATTAATATGAATGCTAAGTATTCATACCACCGATGGCTGTGGCGTTGTTCTTGTTTTTATTGTTGTTCTTGTTGTTGTTGTCTTTGTCGTTGTTCTTCATTGGCCTTTTGCTTGTTTTGTTCTTGATACAATTTTTGTGACTTCTCGATCTCTTTCTTTAATGATTCTTGGCGTGCTACAAAAAACAATTAGATGTAGTTGATCGTTAGTAACTTAAATACAGTTTCGATCAAAGTAAAAATGTTCGTGCATGTTTCATTTAATTGATAAAGACAACGATGTGTAGAATCTCTTAAACCATTAGAGAAGATGATGTTACTACCAAACCTCCTAAGCACGATATTTATGTCCTACATTGTTACACACACAAAACACACGTGAAATTTACATGAAACAATATAAATCAATATGCCAAATAAGTAAGACGATATGATGCTTACTTTACCATCATAATAAGTTGTAGGCAAATGTGCACGCGGTGTGGAGGAAGTTGTGGTTTGTTGTGTGTGATTTTTGACACATTATATAGTTGATAAAATATTTGTAACTTATGGACGGGAAGGTAAAAAGACTAACCACTAATTGGTGTGTTTAATTTATGCATTCATGGCACCAAACACTTCATCTCCTATGTACTTATCTTTATGCATGACTATTAAATCAATGTACTAACACATGAAGAATCCACGTTTCACTTTCAATTCATGAGCCATTTATTATGATCACTTACATTTATAAGGCTACTTAAGCTTTTAGTATATAAGATTTATAGGAGAAGTGGTGAGGTATCATCTATTTATTATTTTATTATTATTATTTTTTACAAAAACCCGACGTTTAAAAATAGAGCTGTTGGCTCTTTTTCTTTTCCATTTCTCAGCTTAGCCAACGAAGTTTGTAGCTTCTGTGAGGGGAGAGGGTGAGCGGGGGGCGTTGTTCCTATAGACCAACGTAAAGGAGGGACACGTTCGACCAGGCGACCACCCAATGGTCGACCACCCCATTACATCGGGTCTTTGTAATGATATAAATGTAGATGTTATTCTTTGAAAGAGTTGTATACAAAAATGAACCAAAGTTGGCAACTTGACAAATTTGGAAAACTAAGGGTGCGTTTAGTTGGAGAGAAATTCTCCATTTTTCCAACAAATTTTTCATAAGAAAATGAAAAAACTAAAAACGCGTTTAGTCGCACTATTTTTCAACAATTTTCAAAATAAATGAAATTCTCATTTTCTAAATTTTAACTATAAAATTGAAAAGCCCATTTTACCATTCTCACTTTTTTCTTTCTCATTTTTTTTCTCAACTAAAAAAAAACACATACACCATTCTACCCCTAATCTCTTGTGTCATCTTCCACCGCCGATCATCGCCGCCACCACTGACCGTCGCCGCCATCGCCGCAATTTGAGGTAATTTTATTATTATTTTAAAAAAAGAAAAATATAACTCCAACTAAACGTGTTTTCAAAATTTTCAACTCTTCTCTAGAGAAGAAAAACCATCCCTTTTCAAAGAATTTAGGGAAAAAAAAATTGAGAAATTTTTCACCAACTAAACGGCCTTAAGTGTTTTGACTTGTCTGTTGAACAACATACAAACCACATGATTTGTTTACTTCCTAGTTCCTACATCCACTTCATGATAAACAAAATCAAATATGCATATTTTACGGGGAATATGCAAAGTTTATAAGTTATTTTATTTATTTATTTATTTATTCCTTCCATATTTGCGTTTTGAACTCTTTATGCATTAGTAGCTTACTTTGGTCGACATCTATTCGAGTCGTCAATAATCACCACAAAAGAAGTACATCTGTTTATTAAGGACCAATTCACAAAATTTGCAAGAGTAGTTTATGAACTCTTTTGAAACCATTCCTTTCATTATCGCACAATAATTGTAAAGATAGGGTGCGATAATTGTAAAGATACCCACTTGGCGTGTCCGTGATATGAAATCAAGCATACATCATGTGCAAGTAACGCTAAATGCTAACAATTCGTCATCCAAGTACATTACAATTTAGGAAATATGAAGACTATATATTTGGATTTATTGTATTAGACATACACTTACCACTTTCGGACTTTGTACGACTATCATTAAAAGAAGTTTTAAGGCGAATGAATTTGATAACCGATATTAATAAAGAAGTTTCCCACCTTGGAGATAAACCCAAGCACCGAACCCCTGAAAGTAACGCTACACAACTCAAGGACCGTGGTTTCTGAACAAGTCTCTTCCCAAAGCAATTATTCCCACATTGCCATGAAAATTCGGTCACTTTAATCTGACTCATTTAAACACTTTAATTTCAGTATCCCACTTGCTAAAAAATTAATCCAATTTTTTTAGGGTGTTTTTTGAAGCTTATTATTCAAACTTACGATTTATAAAAATTAGGAAAAAGTAACTCTTTCTTTTATGTTTACAAGCTTATCAATATGAGTTTATCAACTTATGTAAATAAGTCACAGCCTGTTAAACCTTATAATTTAAGCTACTCTAATAACTTGTCTAAAAGTTAGAAAGTACATAAGACGAAACAATAAGCTAAAAAACCACCCCTTTGAAGAATGACCCGACAAAGTTAGTTTGTAGGTGTAGTTTATGACCCGACAAAGTTAGTTTGTAGAATGACCCGACATCTACAAGATGGTCTACTTCTTTGCCGAGAAAGGTAAACGTTTTTATGTGGCGTCTTCTTTTGGATAGATTACCTCATAGGATGAATTTGTCCGCCCGTGGTTTGGAAATTAACTCCATATCATGCCCGGTATGTGATGGCTTTATGGAATCCAATGATCATCTCTTTTTTTTTTTTTCGTGTAACGTGGCCGTAAATATATGGACCAAAATTCGTGTTTGGTGTGATGTTGTGATGCCGAGATTTGGTTCGAATTCTGAGTGGATCGCTTGGCTTGGTAATTGGCATACTTCAAAGTCTCGTAAGGATTGCATGTATGGCATTATTTCGGCTACCTTGTGGATGATTTGGCGCTATCGTAATAGCGCAACTTTTCGTTCTCAAGTTATGAGGCAAAGTGACGTTTTTGATAACATTCGGTTGTATTCTTTTTCATGGTGTAAATTTAGAGTCGGTATCCATAGTGATTAATTTTCTTTTGTAATTGTTTCTAGCTTCTTGCTAGTTTTTTAATTCATCTTGTCGTTCAAAAAAAAAAGTTTATGCTTGTTATATGTCCATTTTGGTGTGTAGATTCAATGGTTTAATGATATGCAGTTGCTTGTGCGAAAAATGACTTAACGAAACATTATTCTTAGATAAATGCACTTTTATGTGTATTATCGCTCACATTATTATTGTTTAGTCTAAAAGTTCCCGTGGCTATATAAGCATCACATCTCAGTCTCAAGGGTTCACAATTCATTCTGTTACACGCACACAACTATTATTCTAACTGTCTCGTTCAGTTTCATGTTCTTGATATTGTTTCCGTTTACAACTTGTAATCGTTTGATTATTAAAGGTGTGGTGTGAGTTCTTATATTCTTGTAGATTGCATCCGTGTTGGGGACAATCTATTTTCTTTTGTATGGTTAGATCAAACTCGTCTGAGGACTATTCTTCATGAGTTTGCAGTAATAAGATAATGGGTGGTTGGTTGAATTATATCGTTTGTGTTAATTTTTACATTTACCCACACTTTCATTAAGTTTCGCTAGTTGTATATTTGACCCTAGTCGTGTTAGTAATATCAAATACTATATGACACTTTCCTTTTGAGTGTAGGTAGGCTTATCATCCATATTTTATCGAATCCAGAACCAAATGTGTTTTAAAAGCAGCAATCTACTTACTCCCAGTAACGGAGCCAATAGGGGGGGGGGGGGGGGGGGGGGCTAGAGGGTGCCGCCCCCCCTTCCAACCGGCTAAACTACCTTAGATATATATGAGAGAAGATGAAGGTGGAGGTGAAGGTGATTTGCACAGAAAAAAGGTCATAAATTCCGACCATAAGTAGACGCAGAAGACAAGGGTGATTTGCAGGTGTGAAAAAGTGATAGGTAAATGGGGAATGTTATGTGGTAAAAATTAAGGTCAAAAGTCAATCTCTTGATAACACTTTCTAAAACAAAAGATTGTATGTTTTTACGGAGAAGACAGTGCTCGAATAAGTAGTTGTTTGTTACTACCCAAAAAAATATCACTGACCCGTATGTTGAACGATTCAAACTTTGATTTAGCTTCTAAAACAAAAGAATTGTATATTTTTACTTAAAAAAAAAGTTGAGCCCCCCTAACACAAATTCCTGGCTTCGTCCTTGCTTACTCCATATATTAAGATCATGATTTTTCTCCGAACCAATTACCAAACTCAACACAAATATCTCCCTTTACTAAAGTCTACACATCATGCAAGACCGTTTGGGCACACACATTTTCTTCCACGTGGACGCGTAACCATGATAAACTATAGAAAACTAAAAAATATTTTTTTGACTGCGTACAGATTAATTTCCAAGAGTGCACGCACAACGGCGCAATGAAAAACAAGCAATCATATTGGTTAGGTGAAGTGTTGATATCATGAATTTTGTGGTTGAGTTAGATGTGTCGGAGATGAAAGAACTCACACAAGATTAATATAGTTGATGGCTATATATTTTTTTAAAGAAGATAAATAATCGAGATTTGAGACTGATTTAGGTGAAGTATGTATTGTTGAAAATGGTTAAGATAAAAATAAGTGAGATAAAGAAATGAAATACGGTTTATGTTTTTGTGATTCAAGAAGAGTAACAAGAAATAAAAATGAATGGTGTGTAGCGTGTGTTCGATAGAAAAAATTAAAAAGAACAATGAAAGCTTTTCTAAAAAAAAATTATAAAAAACAATGAAAAACACAAACACATTTTTGAGTAAGAGTGAGTCACGTATGATATGAGTGAGTCTGAGAAAATTAATATTTAGACTTGAAAGATGCGTGTAGGGTGCGCGCGTAAGGGTTGTACGCCTTATGCCATGTGTCAGCTTTTAACTGGACCTAAAAGTAAAAAATGAGCACTTGTTGAACAACAAGATGGTGCGTGCAGGGGTCTGCACGTGTACGGTTTTGCGCACGCACTGTCTGTTTTAGTGTGATAAATATTTGCTTTATACTTGTGCACTCTCTATTTTCGTAATATACTTTGAAAGTGTCATTTTGTGTATCATACTTTTCAACCTGTCTATTCCTAAAATTTTCTCCTTTTTCTTCGATGTTAAATTGCATTTGCTCCCAAAAACAGTCAATGAAAATGGATATCTTTTGTATTCACTAAATGACATGCTCTCATGCTCTGTATGTAATGATCAAGTGTCCGTTATGTAATGATCAAGTGGAAACAAATACGTATGTCTTCTTTTCATGTGATACAGCCTCTAATGTTTGGAGGCTTGTTCGAGCTTGGAGCGAGTTAAGGTTCCTGATTTTAAGCTGTTGTGAGGATTGGGATTCATGGTTTTTGTCGTGGCCAGCCTTTAAGGATTCGAAAGACCGTGCCTATGTCATTTTTGCAGCTACTTGTTGGATGCTTTTGTGTTTTAGGAATAACATCACTTTTAATTCTCAAGTTACGAGGAAAAGTGACATTTTTGACAATATCCGTCTTTTTTCCTTTTCTTGGTTAAAGTTTAGAGGCAATACATGTATTAGTTAGACTGATTGGCTGAAAACGCAATTGTAATTGCTAGCTCCTTGCTAGTTTTCTTTTAATAATATGCCGCCGTTTAAAAAAAAAATAAAAAAATGACATGCTCTGTAACAAAATAAGAGCATCTGCTGATCTAAAGCGTCGACATCGAATAGTTTTGTTTAGAAAATGCCATCAATTGATGTAAAAAATTTCAATAAGAATTAAGAAATGCTAATATTATTGTACCACTGAATTGTCAGTGAGATACTCGGACTACATATTTTAACTTCTAGACAAATATTACCAGTGAGATCTTTTTACACTACTAAACAAACGTCAATGATTATCGACGTACTTGGCGCATCCAATTTGTTTCTCGAGGCAATCAAATAACCAAAGCCTAAAGTCGTCTGCCACTCGATCAAATGTTAAATTAAAAAAAAAAAAAAAAAAAAAAAAAAAAAAAAAAAAAAAAAAAAAGGTGTGTATTCTAGATAAGAAAGAGTAACTTTATATCTACACACATTATAAAAAAAAAAGGTCACGTGTATGTGTGTCAAAATAAGCGAACAAAAATTAAATAAAATATAACACAACGCTATTTACATGTAAAAGCTTTGATGAAACTCACATGACACATTTTATGTACATGTGAATGTTTATTGTTTAGAATGTGTGTGAATATAACATTTCCCCACACTAAAAAACGCAAAGCGCTTTGCCATTTGATTTTTCAGTAGAAAAATTTATAGCACTGTATTTACCAGTACACTTTGTAGTTTGTAAGTTACGTTCCAACTTATAATCATATAAAAAACTTGTTCAGAAATGTATCACTGCACTTCTAATAATCATATTATTTCCCATACATATATATATAACCACAATATAAAAGTGAAAACAACAAAGTATAACCGTTACATGTATAGATGTTATAACATTATTTAACACATGAGACCAACACAAACAAACGAAATGGAAAGAGAGACCACTATGCACATAGCACAATGTATTATCATTCAACGCGATTTCACATAGCTGCCCATCCTCACAACAATACCATCGATATCACGAACGTACCCGACCTTCTGCCCCCACTCTTTCTCCTCTGGTTTGCTTACATCCTCAGCACCGTTCGCAACCGCCCTCTTAAATTACATAAAAATCAAACAATCACGTCAAATATCTAAGAATCTCGTAAAATACTGGGAACAATTGATAATTTAATGCATACCTTGTATGCAGCATCAACATCCTCGTAAGCAAAGCAAACCTCGAGTTGATTCCTTTGGCTTTTGGATTTTTGTTCCTGAACCTCGCCGGTTATTTCATCGGTCTCATGTTGATGCACGGGTGTGAATGCTATTGTTGTTTGTCCACTTTCTAGTTCTCCCCATCTAAGATACAAATTATGGATATGAACCTCGTCAATCTCATAATATGTCTTCTAGTTTTACGTACTAATCAATTACATAATTTCAACAGTTAAATAAGAATATATTAACACCGACATATCAATGTTTTGTTCTCTCTTTTGCTGAGATCCACATCAATGGTTATATCTACTAGGGAGTATTTATAGAGAACCACAATCATTCCTACATCAATGTATAGCGCCTATCTTGAGCAATTACTTGGGGCTTGTTCAATTTACAGATGTTTGAGCTCAAGCTCGGCTGAATTCATGTTTTGGTTTTATAGGTCGTGCCCGGCGATAGTTAAGTGCGAAGCTCGGGTTCGATCCATTTATATGGATTATTACCTGAAGCATTTCAAGACGCGTTAGGATCGTGAGCCTAATAGATACTCATGTACGAAGTTCGGGCTTGACCTCGTTCATTAGAGGTGCTCCACACTAGGAGTAAGCTCGCTAAGGCTTGGCTAATTTCGAGCATTGCTATACATTCCTAATTTATCCTCTTACTTGTCGACCTAACCACATAATGTTTTGACTCCTAAATCCACTCATTTTTACTTTTCATCTACGTTATCAATCAACACACGTGTTACCATCTTAAAGTAGGATGATAATTGACTTAAAAAGTTAGTAGCAATTTCCTATTTATATTTTGGATGTATTGAACTTTGCCAAAATTTACTAACTTCATTCAAAAATATAAGTTTATTTTGACCTTTTCAAAGTTTTTTACTTTAAATTTGACTTTAATTATTTTTTTTTCGTATTATATAATACTTGATGCAAAATATATAAATCGACTTGTATTTTAAATACATTTTCATTCACGTATTATATAACACGAAGAAAAAAAAAAAAAAAAAAATTAACGTCAAAGTGGGAGAGATAAGATTTTCAAAAATTAAAAATTGACTTATATTTTTTTTGACGGAGAGAGTACTTGTTTTACAAAAGAAACTAATATTATAATTTGGAAATTAAATCTTATTTGACAAAAAGCTCGTGTTATTTATATTCTTGAAAATAATTTTTATTTGACAAAAAGCTCATGTTATTTATATTTTGGAAAAGCTAAAGTTATCAAGCACTCCTTATGAAGATAATGTCATTTCAATATTTCATATAACACAACATTTATGGAGTGACGGATCCAGAAAGAAAACTCCTAAAGAACGAAATGAAATTATTATCAGTATTAGCAACAAGTTAACAAATACAAAATCCATTAGATAAATTTACAATTACGTTCCCCACGTTAATTTCTTCTGATAAATAATGTTGGGTCACATATGCTTTTTTTCCCCATAAAAGAATTAAGTTTCATGTTATGCAGATATGCACAATTCGATCGAAAATCGAAAGGCCATATGATTAATATTATACCTGTGGGAATCATCTAATCGACGAACAGACGCACCGAACGCCTTACCATAAAACTCGACAGATTTCGCGACATCTTTCACGTAAACAACCGTATATGCAAACGATGGGTTCAATTTTGAGGCCATTTTTTCTTGATCAAATTTTGAGATCAACTCTGTTTATATGATTTACGATTAGTTTTTTTGAGAAAAGAGAGGTAGGTAATAATGGGAAAAAGATCGGTGGTGATGGATGTACACGTGGAGGAGTTTCATGCATTTTGTTTGTGCATGTGGCAGTTCGTTTACGTGAGATTGTCATGAGGTGTCGACAATGATAAAAAATGATATTGGGCCGATGGGTACATGAACTAGGATTCTTGTTTTGAAATGGGCTAGCATCCATGCTGGGCTATTCGATAGACAAGAAGGTGTATAAACTGATGAACACCCTTGGGGTATGTTTGGCGAAAGTAACAGTTGCTGGAACTGGTGCTGGTGCTGGTGCTGGTGCTGGAGATGGAGATTATAAAAAGAGATTATTTTATAAGCTACATGAAGTAACTTTTGGTTTTAAGAGATTATGAAAGATTGTTTTTTTTTAGAATCTCTTATAAGTTATGTCTATCAAACAAAGATTATTTTTTAAGTAGCTTATTTTTTGAAAAAATAAGCACAATCTCTCAACAATCTTGTGTGCCTAACATAGCCTTGGTGAATGGTGATCATATCTTCTTCTTCTTTCTTTTTCTTTCTTTTTTTTTTTTTTTTTTTTTTCCAAAATAATTTTGAAAAAATCATGATTAAGACATTTCCATGACTCATGAGGGTATGTCTAGGCACGTTTGGTAAACAGAAATTCAGAGATTAAGAATGAAGTAGAGTATAAAACTCGGAGAAATGAAATTATATGGTAGCGTCAAAAAATTGTAATGAAAAATAATCACGAAATAGTTTATTTTTATTTTTATTGTATTTTTATTTTTTGAACATATGTATAGAAAAAGATCATACTATTATAATCTCACCAACTTTCCAAAATCTTTTTTGAGCACATGATGTTTTTCACATAAATTATTTACGTAAAACTTTATTGACAAAGTACATTCTTTAATAAAATTATATTTTGAAGCGAGAAAAAGTATAAAACTTAAAAAAAAAAAAAAAAAAAAAAAAAAAAAAAAAAAAAAAAAGTAACAAATAATAATAATAATAATAATAATAATAGCTTCTTCAAAATTTTCACCAAAACGATGGAAATGAGGCTAAGAAAATTACACTACATATGTCTCTCTAATTCTACCTCAATTTCTCTTCAATTCTTCACTTTTAAATTTTTCTCAAGGTTATAAATGGCGTGAGGCGTGACGTGGTGGCATGACCAAGCTTCATGCCTTATAAGCTATCGCGAAACCATAGCGTTTTCTAAGGCGTGTTTTAAAGCAACACAAAATATGCAAATATTTATATATTACATCATATTTCATATATATCGAGTTTATAGAAAGTGTTATACATAAGGAATTAAGTAAATAAACTATCATTGCATTTAATATTCTTCATTTCTTTAAAGAAAATCTTTTTCATTGGAGTTAAATTCAAAAAAGACGTTATGCCTCTCATCTTTTCACGCCTCATCTCAAGCCATGCATAGAGCTGACACCATGGTCTATTGCGTAACGTGGAGGTCAGGCCTCGAGCCTTAGCGATGCTATGACGCGTCTTTTAGAACCGAACTTATCAGATATGGTTTATATGTATCAGCCTCCAGGATTCTAGGACCCACAACGTCCTAATCATGTTTGTTTATATGCAACGATCACTTTATGGTCTTAAGAAGGCTAATCATGCTTGATTTAAACATTTTGCTGCTTATATTACACGTGTTTGCTTTTGTCATAGTTGTTGTGACTCATGTTTATTTATATATAGATAGGGGACTAACACTGCTTGTTTTCTTCTATATGTTGATGACATTGTCTTGACTGTTTCTTCTACAGTTTTATTACAGCAGATTATTATTTCTCTACATCAGGAGTTTTCTATGACGGACCTTGGATCTCATAATTATTTCATGTGCATTTCTGTGACACAAAGCACGTCTGGTATGTTTCTGTTTCAGCGTAAATATGCAACTAAGATTCTTGAATGGGCTCATATGGTTCGTTGCTATCTATGCCGGACACATGTTGATACTGAATCTAAGTTAAGGGCAGATGGGGATCCGATTTCCGATCCTACTTTGTATCGTAGTGTTGTGGGGGCTCTTCCGTATACTCATCCTAATCCGAGAGAGCCAAATTTTTATGCTCTCAAGAGGATTTTGTGGTATGTTTAAGGTACTTTAGATTATTGATTACAATTATACTCCTCGCCAACCACATATTTAGTTGCATACTCATATATGGACTGGGCAAGTTGCCCTACGACTCGTCGTTCGACTTTTGGATATTGTGTGTTTCTTGGCAACAATTTACTTTCATGGTCTTCCTAGTGGCAGGTTACTTTCTCCCGATCTAGTGTCGAGGCTGAGTATAGGTGTTAGGAATTCAAATATTCCTATAAAAGACTCGGTCACCTGAATGATGTAATAGCATTAAGCTAGCTCGTAGTTAGTTTATTGGTTAGTTAGATATTAGTTTAGTTTAAGTAACATCATGGAAGAAGGATGCGTCTTTACCCACTGTACACCTGATCCACAGCCCGCAGGAGGGCGTTTTGTAAGAAACTATAAATACCCCTCTCCACATGTGGAGAGGGTTGGAGCTTCCTTTCATCTAATCTAATATTTCTCTTTTTCTCACTTTCTCTCTCTAGGAAATCCTCCCAACTTCTCTTCATCTCTCTACTTCTCTTATTAATTTCGATCCATAAATCACTTAACCATCCATGTTTTGATTATGAGTAACTTACAATTGGTATCAAGAGCCATGGTTACATCTTTGGGATAGGTTACTCTCGGATTTATGCTTAGTTTTTGTGGTTTTCATTTGGGTCGAATTGTATTGGAAGAATACACCTTAGTTTGATCTTGTTAGTGATTTGTTTTGTGATTTTATTATACTTTCATGCTTAGAGGTGTGTGAGAGACTTAGTCTTGCATTTGGTAAGGTTGAATCATTCGTTTACTTGGTGTTTGATGCAATTCGTGGTGTGTTTCTTGTTAGAGATTTGCTCCTTGATAGTGTTTTCTTAGTAGAGAGTTGCTTGGAATCTTAGTAGCGATTTGCTTGGATCTGGTTGGTGTTTTTTACTTTAAAGGGAAAAGAAGACAAAACGCTAGAAAGTGACAGTTTTGTCCTGTTCTTGGTAGAGAGTTGGTTCTAGCGAGTTGGTTCCAGAGAGTTGGTTCCAGAGAGTTGGTTCTAGCGAGTTGGTTCTAGAGAGTTGGTTCCAGCGAGTTGGTCTAGCGAGTTAATCTAGCGAGTTGACCTATTCAGCGAGTTGGGCTAGCGAGTTGGTCTAGCGAGTTGACCTTTTTCAGCGAGTTGCCATTCTAGAGAGTTGGTTTTCAGCGAGTTGCCATTCTAGAGAGTTGCTATTCTAGAGAGTTGGTTTTCAGCGAGTTGCCATTCTAGAGAGTTGCTCATTCAGCGAGTTGGTGTTCAGTGAGTTGACCAAAGTTGACTTTTTACGTCAATACTTCAAACGGCCATAACTTTTGAACCGTAACTCCGTTTTCAGCGAATTAGTTGTCAAAACATTTGGAACAGGCTGAATATTGTGAGGCTTCACCACGAAGTTGTGAAACGAATTTTTTTTAGGCTCAAATCACCTCCGGAGTGAAGTTATTGAGGTTTTAAGTTTTTAGACTAAACTTTTCAACATTACAATTTGCATCAACCGAACCAAATCATACTGCTTGTTGATAACTCAGTGCTAGTTGACTCTTAGTGCGAATTGATAACTCACTGCTAGTTGATCAAGTTGTTGGGTGACTATACGTTGCGAGTTGAATAGTTCTGTGATTTGAGAATTGTTGCAATTTGAGTTTTTGCAACTTGTCCAATTACAATATGACGTTGCGAGTTGATTCTTGCAATTTGACTAATTGTGATTTGACTTGGTGTGATTTGACTCGTTGTGACTTGACTTAGATAACTTACTGTACTTTGCAAGGTTTATCATCTCACACTCATTCACTAAAGTCCTCTTGCATCATTTCACGGTTTCTTCTTGATTTGGTAAAATCCCGCGAAAGAATCTATTTCTCGGTTTAAATCATAGAATTGTAAAATCCCGTGCACGTTTACATCATGTCTACCACCTCAGACTCTGTCATTTCTAAAAGAGAACTTCATCAGCCGCATAAATTGCCCGATAATGCAAAGGAAAGGTGCATTGAATGTTTTCGACTTCTTCACTCACATCTCAAGGTTCTCAAAATAATGCTTAAAGAACAAGAACTTAATTTCTAAGGTAACCTCGCTTAGAGGGAGATTGTTAGGAATACAAATATTCCTATAAAAGACTCGGTCACCTAAATGATGTAATAGCATTAAGCTAGCTCGTAGTTAGTTTATTAGTTAGTTAGATATTAGTTTAGTTTAAGTAACATCGTGGAAGAAGGACGGGTCTTTACCCACTTTACACCTGATCCACAGCCCGCAGGAGGGCGTTTTGTAAGAAACTATAAATACCTCTCTCCACATGTGGAGAGGGTTGGAGCTTCCTTTCATCTAATCTAATATTTCTCTTTTTCTCACTTTATCTCTCTAGGAGATCCTCCCAACTTCTCTTTATCTCTCTACTTCTCTTATTAATTTCGATCCATAAATCACTTAACCATCCATGTTTTGATTATGAGTAACTTACAATAGGGGCGTTGCTAATGCTGTTGCTGAGACTTATTGGTCACAAAATATGTTATGGGAGCTTCATACACCTTTGTTCTCGGCTACATTAGTCTATTATGATCATGTTAGTGAGGTTTACATGTCCTCCAACCTTGTTCAACATTAACGTACGAAGCATATTGAGATTTATATTCACTTTGTTCGTGATTTGGTTACTACTGGTCAGGTTCGGGTTCTTCATGTGTCTTCATGTTATCAGTTTGCAGATATCTTCATCGAGGGCTTACCAGGTGCGTTGTTTGATGTGTTTCGTACCAGTTTGAGTGTTCAGTCACCTCACGCTCAAGCTGCGTGGCAATGTTAGACATTATTTTGTATTGCTAGCTTTAGTATTAGTTTGTAGGCTTAGCCCATGGTTTACTTGGTTCTTAAATTATCCTTGTATGATTATATATAGTAGTTATTGATTAATGGAATGACAAGCAAATTATTATCCTAACATTTTTAACGTTTGTCAAATATTTATATAAGAAAATAATCATGCAAAAACACTTGCAAATTTTGCCAAGAACCATTAGCACGTATAACTTTCTAGATTAAAAGAAAAAAAAAATTATAGATGAATTTTAATTTCTCAACTTTCGATATGCTAGTGTCGTACTATGTGCAAGTTTTTTTTTGAACGACAACTTTATTAAAAAAAACACTAGTAAGGAGCTAGAATTACAAAGAAATCAAGTTAGGGTGTTGGAGCCAACTAGACCAATTAAAAGAGCTATTACATCTCGAATGACACCAAGTAAAAGAACGGTTGACAATGTCATCAAACATAACATCTTTCCGAGGGATCTTGGCCGAAAACAAAAGCTGGTTCCTATAGTTCCAAACACTCCACCAAGATATGTAAAAGACACCTTCCAGAAGATCTTTAGATTTTGAATTCATCCGGATATTCTTGAACCAAGATAGCCAATCCAAATAAGAAGATAAGGGCGACCAAGACAAATCCCACCAACGACAAAGACGGCAAGATATATAAGAGGCCAAGGAACATTTAAACATCAAGTGGGAAACATCTTCATGGTCGTTGAGGCAGATCGGACAAAGGGACGACAAAACCTGAATGTTCCTTTGAGTAAGATTCAACCGAGTAGGAAGACGGTCAAGCCAAACCCTCCAAGAAAAAATTGTTGACTTTGGCAAGGATACACTTAACCCATCGAGTAGCCATATCAGATTTGGGAAGAAAAAAATCCTCCAGCAGCCTACGAACTTCTTTAACACAAAAAACACCATCATTATTTAAGTCCCACACCCATCTATCTTCGGAAGGAGAAAGAATAACCGTATCAATAAGGAGCTTAAGTTGAGCAAGCTGAAACTCTTCAACACCACCTCTAATGATGCGCCGAAAAGAATCAGAAAGAGAACCATTAATCTTTTCAGCCATAAAACAATCTTTAGCAGAATCCAATGCATAAATACGTGGAAAACAAAGATAAAGGGGAGTATCACCAATCCAAGTATCCTTCCAGAACTTAGTGCGAGACCCATTACCAACACGAATACGACAATGAGATAGTAAGTCAACTCCATGAGCTTTGATAGCATCAACCTCTCGAATAATAGACTTCCACAACGAGGAGTGAAAGGCATCCACGTTCAAAATCTGTTCACCATGGATGGAGGAAATAACACGAGACCATAAAGAATTATCCTTAGACAAAAAATGCCACACCCATTTAAAGAGAAGGCCCCGATTTAAGGCATAAAAACTAGAGACACCTAGCCCACCATATTCCTTAGACGCAAGCACCTTAGGCCAACTAACCCATGTAATCTCCTTGTTATCATCATTTACACCATAAAAGAACTTCCTTCGAATCGTTTCCATGGAGTGCAAGATAGATTTAGGAACCTTGTAAAGAGACATGGTATAGATAGGAGTGGAGCCAAGCACAGATTTAAGTAAAGTGAGCTGTCCCCCAATCAGGAGAGTGTTACGTTTCCACTTAGAGAGCCGCGAATTGAGCTTACCAATAACACCATCCCAAGATTTAGTCAATGACATATTACCACCAACCATGACTCCTAAGTATTTAAAAGGAGACGACATGACTAGGCACCCAAGACTCCTAGCTGCGATGGTGACATCCTCAAAAGGGACACCACGCCAAGTAAATGACTTTTCATGATATTGATCTTTAAACCTGACGAAAGAGAGAAGCAACTGAGAATATGCATAATGCACGTAAGACTAATATCCGACTATTCACCAATGAAAACCGCATCATCAGCATAAAATAAGTGAGAAATCTTAAGAGAAGAACCAATCTGAATTCCTTTGACTAAGCCCGCTTCAACAACTCTCAAGAACGATAGATGAAGAGATTCCATAACAAGGATAAAAAGAAAGGGAGCCAAAGGATCACCTTGTTTTATGAAAAGGAAATTCAGATGTCGGGCTGCCATTAACTAGAACAGAAGCCATACCCGAATTCAGGCTACCAAAAATCCAAGACCGTCATTTAGATCCAAACCCAAAGCTTCTAAGGACGTCATGAAGATAATCCCACCTTACGGAGTCATACGCTTTAGCAAAATCAACTTTTAACAGCATAGCCTGTTGTTTTTTATGCTTGCACCAGGATAGAAGCTCATTAATAATAAAAGGGCCATCAAGGATTTGACAAGAAGGAAGAAAAGCTGATTGAACATCGGAAATAAGATCCGACATAACCATAGACAAACGATTAGCAAGAAGTTTAGTAACCACCTTGTAAATGCTCCTAATCAAACTAATCGGACGATAGTCACTAACGAATTTAGGGTCATTAGACTTTGGGATTAAAGCCACAAACGAAGAATTACAGCCTTTAGCGAACGAGTGATGATGAAAGAACCAATCCACAGCTTTACAGAAATCATCTCCAATGATGTTCCAAAAAGTGCGAAAAAAATCGAAGGTAAATCCGTCGGGCCCAGGGGATTTATCATGACCACAATTCCACACAGCACACCGGATTTCATCATTAGAAATAGTTCTCTCCAAATCAGAAACTTGATCAGGACTAAGGTACCACTGGTACAAAAAGTTGTATTGGTCACGCCAAAAATGTGTGACGATATGCATATAGTCACACACATTTTTTTTGTTGTGTGTCACCATAGGTCCCGCCACCGTAGGTGGCATATGGTCACATTGTTGCGTTCGTGGCCTTTACCATCGAAAAAGAGTGACCAAAACCCCGAATATGTGTGACAAATTAGGCACAAGTTTTGTTGGACTAGTCATTATCAGTGACCGTAAACACTTTATAGTCACGCGAATGTTTTTTGAGAGTAACTATTTTTCAACCTTTGGCCACATAAATATATAATATATGTGACATTTGAGATGATTTTTTCTAGTAAATGTGTATTTTGTGTGACTATTTCCCGTCCTGTGGCCATATGAATATACAATAAATGTGACGTTTGTGATGATTTAGTCACACAATGGTGTTGTTTTTTGGGAGTTAGTCACCTACAATTTAAAACAAAGTGGCCAAAAGTGTTAATAAGTGTGACCATATGCTGTTTAAATTGAAGAAATGTGTATTTTGTGTGACTATTGATCATCCAATAGCCACATTAATTTTATGTTTGTGTGGCCTTTTGTAATATTTAGTCACACAAAGCATCTTTGTTTTGGGTATCTAGTCACATACAATTAAGCATCAAGTGGCCAAAAGTGTTAATAAGTGTGACCATGTGCTCTTTAAAGTGAAGAAATGTGTATTTCGTGTGACTATTGATCATCCAATGGCCACATTAATTTTATGTTTGTGTGGCCTTTTGTAATATTTAGTCACACAAAGCATCTTTGTTTTGGGTATTTAGTCACATACAATTAGGCATCAAGTGGCCAAAAGTGTTAATAAGTGTGACCATATGCTGTTTAAAAGGAAGAAATGTGTATTTTGTGTGACTATTGATCATCCAATGGCCACATTAATTTTATGTTTGTGTGGCCTTTTGTAATATTTAGTCACACAAAGAATCTTTCTTTTGGGTATTTAGTCACATACAATTAAGCAAACAGTGGCCAAAAGTGTTAATAAGTGTGACCATATAATGTTTAAAGTGCAGACATGTGTGTTTTGTGTGACTAATGTTCATCCAATGGTCACATAAATTTTTAGTTTGTGTGGCATTTTGTAATATTTAGTCACACATCGAATTAAACAAAGAGTGACCAATAATGTTAGTACTGCTAGTACTACGTTCGTACTGCTGGAGCAGAGTTACAACTGCTAGTATATATATAAAACAGAATGTATACAAATGAAGCAAATATATGCACAATTGTATTTCAAATTGAATAAAACTCGAATGTATATAAATGAACTAAATATATATACAATTGCATCATTGTCATCATCAACATTCAAGGTTCCTTACTTGATCTTTTCATCAGCTTCTTTCTGCAAAAAAAAAAAAAAAAAAAAATATTGGAAATGTTGGTATTAAAAGTTAGTACGGCTAGTACACAGTCAATGCTGCAGGTATATAAGCATGATAATAGAATTTGAAGTAAAATTTACAAGTTTATCTGCCAATGAACTAATCTCAGCATCTGGAGATTCTCCGTCTTTGTTTTCCCTTCCTTTGATCCACAATACACTACGCCATTAGTTTTACCTATGAATAATAATCGTCCATTTCTTAGTCTATCTGCTGAAAAGCAAGTCATCCTATAAACAAATGCTATGAACTGTAAGAAACCAAGGCACTAATAATGCTGCGTAATATAATATAAGATCTGCCAACCATGAAACCGTAAAAATATATTACATGGGTTGGCTTTTGGTGACTGAGATGGAGCATACCCATGCCTCAATTTAATTCCAGTCCCTCGAAAATGAAGTGTGCCAGAAAATCCAGATGAGGGAATTTTTAGCCAGGCATCCCATGTATCATCCTCACCCATGAAAACAGGATGTAGCCCCTACAAGAAACAAGTAATGTGCTTAATGCTAACATAAAAGACGACAAAATTAGATGTCTCAAATATAAGTTTAGCATAAAAAACCAACATACCGGGGTAGACCCTTGCATATCAACTCGGGCAACAAATAATCCAGATGGTTGAAGTGTTCTGCTGTGCCAAATTACCTGGAACGAATAAATGTCAAACACATTACCAAGCAAGAAAATCACTCACATCTGGTACAAATGAAACAATTTGACAAAAAGCAACCATATTTGAGTTAATTTCCTATATAACAGATGTTATGTTAATCTTTTGATAGATCACTTACGCGACTGCGATAAGCAAACTCCAACTGTTCAGCAACATCCTCCCGGAGTGGAAACCAATCAAGACTCCCTTTACGAGCAAAACAGTGGCCTCTTAGAACACGTCGATTGTCTCCATTCCAATAAATAGGAAAACTATTTCGTCTTAATAAGTCTACCTGCAACGATTACCACCACACAAATTTATAATCAAAAACATGTTTTAGGCTAGTTTTAATCCGCGAAAATCAATATAAACCATTTTATATTCGATTACACATTTAAGAAAATATAAATTATATATATGTTTGAGCATACCCATGAACATAGTAGGATAGGTAAGATGAGGGTGATGGTGGCTCGACTGTGATGGTGGTGGATGTGGTGGTTATCTCGAACCAAACAACCGAAGCAAACAAACTCTCCCATACAGTTCCCTTGTCTTGATGATGGTGATGGCTTGGAGGAGCGATGGTTTGTGGAACCAGGGCGAGATAAGGCGGTGAAGTGTGGAGGTGGTGTGAGTTGGTTCTAGAGAGAAGGAGAAGAGATGAATAGAGAGAAGACAGATCTAACTTAGCTAGTAGTGTTAATGTTTTGATTTTGGGTGAAAAAAGGGGCGCCATATGAGCGGAGCGGGAGATTGAAATTTTGGGGAAAATTAAAGGGCGGGATGAGGCCTATATTAAAATTTTTGAGATTGAAAGCCTATCAAATGAGCTCGAAATGTTTAATGAGTTGAGCTCAACCTTATATAAGTTCGACTCGAGTTATTGTTGAGTTCTCGAGCTTGTAAGTAATATAAAATATGTTTTTTTTTTTTTTTTTTTTTTTTTTTTTTTTTTTTTTTTAATATGTAAGTGTACTAAGTGTAAATACTTATTTATGAATGTATCAAGCTTTTCGAGCTGAAGTCGAACCAAATTCAATTTTTAGGTTATATTTCAAATTTAATTTTTGTAATAAAACACATCTTTACAGATAAATCGAGCTTTTCGAGTCAAGCTCAATCCGAGTTCAAACTTTCTCGATCCCGGATAACATATGATCGGGAGGTCTCTGGATACTTGCTTCTTAGTGTCTGTGAGAAATGGTATACACCTACCAAGCCGGTGCAACCCATGCATGACCAGTGATAATGGCTAATTCACATGGGTCATGGGTCATGTGCATTAGGTTATCACTGGTCACATTTATTAATTAATGGGTATCTGACATCGATCAAATGGGTCATATACATTGGGTGGATAGTTGCTTAGAGTGTCATGTTACGACACATTCATGATTGTTGACAATTGGTAATTAACATTCATGGGTCATGTGCATTGGGTTATAGTGGCTTTTAGTGTAATGGAAATCATGCATGACCAGTGATAATGGCTAATTCACATGGGTCATGGGTCATGTGCATTAGGTTATCACTGGTCACATTCATTAATTAATGGTTATTTGATATCGATCATATGGGTCATATGCATTGGGTGGATAGTTGCTTAGAGTGTCATGTTACGACACATCCACGACTGTTGACAATTGGTAATTAACATGCATGGGTCATGTGCATTGGGTTATAGTGGCTTTTAGTTTAATGGAAACCATGCATGACCGGTGATAATGGCTAATTCACATGGGTCATGGGTCATGTGCATTAGGTTATCACTGGTCACATTCATTAATTAATGGTATTTGACATCGATCATATGGGTCATATGCATTGGGTGGATAGTTGCTTAGAGTGTCATGTTACGACACATCCATGACTGTTGACAATTGGTAATTAACATGGGTAATGGGTCATGTGTATTGGGTTGCAGTGGCTTATAGTGTCATGTTATCAACCAATACATTCTTGGTGATCGACAATATAATGGGTAATTAACATGGGTCATGGGTCATGTGTATTGGGTTGTAGCCGCTTATAGTGTAATGGAAACCATGCATGACCGGTGATAATGGCTAATTCACATGGGCGAATTTTTAAATACAAAATACACTAATGGTCGGGTGCGCTTGGTTCAAACTTGGGAAAGGGAATGGGAAAGTGTAAGCTAATGGTCGGGAAAGGGAAATGTAAAGAAGATCAATCCCCCCAATTTATTGGGTAATGATCCATTACCCAGTAGTAGGTAATGGGTTATTGCATTATGCTTTGCTAAGCATATTTTTTCACTACCTTTCCCATTCTTCACCCCCTATAACCCCCTACCAAGCATTAGGGGTATTCAAAAAACCCGAGAAACTAACAAACCAAGCATTCGGTTTCGGTTTTTACTTTTAGATTTCCATGGTTAACCGAACCAAACCGTATATAATATAAATAAATTACCCGGCCCGCGATGGATAGTTAAAATCTTCCAACTAACCGAACCGAACCGCCCCGTGAACACCCCTACCAAGAGTATCAAACACACTTCATTTAAACTTCTACAGTAACATATATATATATATATATATATATATATATATATATATATATATATATATATATATATATATATATATATATATATATATATATATATATATATATATATATATATATATATATATATATATATATATATATATATACAAACTTATCAAACACACTTCACACATTTCCATAATCCTCTCTTTCTCTCTCACACTCACAGTTACAACTCACTCAGATCTAGGTTTTGATCCCAAATCCTAAAAAGCTGATAAGATCACAAATGAATATAATCCAAATACCCCCTTAGAGCTATTTATTCTTAGGCTTAGGTTGATTATCTGTTATAAGAATTGCGTTGCATTTGTATTGATAGAATAAGGAAGAACATGCTGTGTTGTTTTTGCGAATAATTAGAGCAAAAGAGATATTAAGGTTTGCTTGGATTGGCTTATTTTATCTTAGGCTTAGGTTGATTATCTGGTATAAGAATTATGTTGCATTTTTATTGAGAGAATAAGGAAGAAAAGTGACGGATGTGTGTGCGAATAGTTAGGCTAAAACATCCAAGTATCAAAGATGGAAGAAGTATCAATGATGGCTGGACAGACACCACTTTCAAGTATGAACATAAACTTGTTCTAGTGTTGTCCATCCTATTGACATAAATAATGTCTTAAAACATTGTTAGCATATTAACAATGTCTCTATGTTTTGATATTTACAAAGCATAAACTCATTAATCTAAAACTTATGACGTAAACAAGTTTTTAGTGCTTAATATTTGTCTTTGCTTCCATATCACTTAAGGTATGAATAAACAAAGGGTTTATTGCATTTCATGATCAAAGGAAATTTTTCTAATCACTAGAATTTTATAAAATGTATTAAACATTTTATATCTTTTACAAAATTACTTTTTGAATTAAAAGAATATGTTTAATTCATTATAAATATATGATTTCAAATTTCCAACCAAAAATGGCAAATTTTATCCAGAAAAATATTCCCCACTAAAAGACAAGAAAAACCAACGTTCTGAAGGGGCGGCCCCCTTAATTCGTTAGGCGGCCCCCTTAATCATTAAGGGGACCGGCCATTAATTAAGGGGACCGGCCACGCTCCAGAACAGTATTTTTCTCCCCAATAAATACTGGTTCATCCCACATAATTTTCTCACCTTTTGCACTCCTAAACTTTCTGTTCTAGATCCACATTCCCATTCTCTTAATCTTTTGATCATAAGTGCATAATTCTTTGTTTCAAAGTGATTCAAACTTCATCCTCTCAAGTGCAAGAGAAGAATACTTCTATCCCCCAAGACAAGAAGTATTACAACTTTTTGTGACCTCCACATCCAAGTTGTTGGTGTATCATCAAGATTATTTACATTATTCTTTGTGAAGATTGTTGTGAATATTTGATTGTAGATAGTTGTGCTAGATATATAGATTGTGTGATTAGTTAGTTGCTTGGTGTGAAGAAGAATAGTTAGGGATTAGACTGTAGTGAAGAAGCTAGGTGTGGAGTAGCTAGTTGTGAAGTGAATTGGTGTGAAGAAGATAGGCGTGGAGTAGTTAGTTGTGAAGTAGATTGATTTGAAGAAGTTGTGACTTAGTTATGAAGAAGTTGTGGTGTGTAAATTGGTGTGTAAGGTTTTCTCCGCCATAAGGGAGCTTGTTGATATAGTGAAGAAAACTCTCGAGTTAGGTGCTCGGAGAGTGGAGTAGGGCAAGGAAAGTGTCCTTGTAGCCGAACGACTATAAATCTCTTGTCTCGCGGTTCGATCTTTCCATCTCTTATTTATTTCATTACTTATCATTGTTATATATTATTGATTGATAGTTGTTCATATTCTGCAAGACTTGAGATCACATATTATCGAATCTAAGTTTTTAAAAAGCTACGAAAACACTAAAACTATCTTTTATAACAATAAAAGACGTAAAACTATTCAACCCCCTTCTAGTTTTCCACAATTGGTATCAAGAGCTACGTCTAGCAAGATTTTTAAAATATATTGTATTTTAAAACTTGTAACGATCTATGGAATCTGAAAAATATTTAGAAGGGCAATCTATGCAAAGACCACCACTATTTGAAAGTGATGGATTTTTATATTGGAAAAATAGATTCGAAACGTATGTGAAATCAAAAGATCTTGATCTTTGGCATATTATTACCTTTGGTGATTTTCCTCCTATTCAATATAATGTTGAAACTAAAATGGATAAAATTGTATCTTTCGAAGAACAAAATGATGATTTGAAAAAGAAATTAGCAAAAAATAATGAGGGTAAAATGGTTATTTATAATGCGTTACCACGCAAAGAATATGAAAGAATTTTTATGTGTAAAACCGCCAAAGAAATTTGGGATTCTTTACTAATTACTCACCAAGGTAATAGCCAAGTCAAAGATAATAAAATAGATCTTCTTGTACAACAATATGAACAATTTACGATTCCGGAAGAGGAATCAATTAATAATGCTTTTGCTAAGTTTAACACTATTATCCCAAGTTTAAAAGCACTTGATGAGACATTTTCTAGTAAAAATTGTGTTAGGAAATTTCTTAGGGCATTGCGTCCAAAATGGCGAGCTAAGGTCACGGCAATTGAAGAATCAAAGAACTTGATGACGTTATCACTAGATGAACTAATTGGCAACTTGAAGGTTCATGAAGAAATCATAAGAAGAGATTCGGAAACGGTCAAAGTCAAGAAAGAACAAACCAAATCCATTGCTCTAAAAGCCAAAAAGGAACCTAGTGATGATGATGATTCAAGTGACGAAAGTGAAGACGAAGAATATGCAATGGCCGTAAGAGAATTCAAGAAATTCTTCAAGAGACGAGGAAGATTCAATAGATCATCACGAGACGAAAGAAAAGCATTCCAAAGAAATAGAAGTGAAAACTACGGGAAAAGAAAGTGCTTTAGATGTGGAAGTCCAAATCATCTCATTGGCGAATGTCTAAAGCCACCGGGTTATGAAAATCAAGGCGCTTTTGTTAGTGGAACATGGAGTGATAGTGACAAAGAAGAAGTTGAAAAGCCAAGAGACGAAAAGTGTTTTTTGGCAAAAGAAACCGACGAAATATGTTTAGGAATTGACTTGGAACCTGACGAATGGATCAAAGATAGCGGATGTTCGAGGCACATGACGGGGAACCGCAAGCTATTCTCTACATACAAGGCATACAATGGAGCTAACGTTATTTTTGGTAGTGACTTACGTGAAAAATCATTGGGAAAGGTACGATTTCTCAAGACTCACTTACCATTGAAAATGTAGAGCATGTAGATAATTTAACATATAACTTGCTTAGTGTAGGACAAATATGTGATAATAAATGTAGAGTCACATTTACCGAAGAGGATAGCGAAATAGTTAAGAATGGAAAAATTATAGGTAGAGGAATTAGGAAAGGTGGCATATATGTTATGAAACTAGGAAACAAGCCTGAGGATATGATATGCCTAACGACCCTAGATGAAAACTCTACATTGTGGCATAGGAGATTAGGACATGCTAACATGCAACAAATACAATCTTTGGCCTCTAAGGAATTAGTTAGAAATTTGCCTAATCTAAAATATGACAAACATTTTTGTGATGCATGTAAAATTGGAAAACAAGCTCATGCTAGTCACAAAGCTAAGAATATAGTATCCACTACTAGGTGCCTAGAATTATTACATATGGATCTTTTCGGTCCATCCGCTGTGCGGAGGTATGGAGGAAACAAATATACCTTAGTAATAGTAGATGACTACTCACGATACACGTGGACTAGGTTTTTAAGTGACAAAACTCAAGCCTTTGAAAAATTCGAAATATTTAGTAAAATGATTCAAAATAAATTAGGATGCTCAATAGTTGCCATTAGGACGTACCATGGTAGGGAATTTGATAACGAAGTACAATTCGGAAAATATTGTGAGTTAAATGGAATATCTCACAATTTCTCCGCTCCTCGTACTCCTCAATCAAACGGCGTAGTAGAAAGAAAAAAATAGGTCACTACAAGAAATGAGTAGAACTATGTTAAATGAACAATCCGTCCCACAAAAATTTTGGTGTCACGCCGTAGATACATCGACTTATATTTTAAATAGGGTATCAATTAGGAGAATTCTAGGAAAAACTCCTTATGAGTTATTAAGAGGTAGAAAACCAAACTTAAGCTACTTTAGGGTATTTGGAAGTAAATGTTATATTCTAAACACTAAGGATTACCTCACTAAGTTTGATCCAAAATCATATGAAGGAATATTTTTAGGATACTTACAAAATAGCAAAGCATATATAATACTTAACAAACACTCCATGAAAGTAGATAAATTACTAAATGTAACATTTGATGAAACACCACCACCTCCTAAAACATTACCTTTAGAAGATGATTTAGTCGAAGATGAAGCTATTGAGGTTAGTAAAACAAAACCCATAGGAAATGATAATGAAGACATTCACTTAGAAAATAACGAAACTGTTAATATTAAAGAATCTAGATCACATCCATTAGATAATATAATAGGACATCTTAACCAAAGAACCCTTAGGTCACAAGCCCAAGATAAAAACAATTTCTTTTGTTTCCTCTCAGCAATAGAACCTAAGAATATTAACGAGGCTTTAAAAGATGAAAGTTGGGTTATAGCTATGCAAGAAGAATTAAATCAATTTAAGGCAAATGATGTTTGGGAATTAGTCCCAAATCCAAAGAATATGACCATCATAGGAACTAAATGGGTATATAGGAATAAGTTAGATGAGAATGGAATAGTTACTAGGAACAAAGCTAGGTTAGTTGCCCAAGGTTATAATCAACAAGAAGGAATTGATTATGACGAAACTTATGCCCCCGTAGCTAGACTAGAATCAATTAGGATATTACTTGCCTATGCTTGCGCCCTAGATTTTAAGTTATTCCAAATGGATGTGAAAAGTGCATTCCTTAACGGTATTATCAATGAGGAGGTATATGTGGCACAACCTCCAGTATTCATTGACTTCGCAAAACCTGAATATGTTTATAAGTTAAAGAAAGCTTTGTATGGACTCAAACAAGCTCCCAAAGCTTGGTATGATCGATTAAAAGCTTTTCTTATTAAACATGATTATTCCATGGGAATGGTAAATAACACTCTTTTCACTAAAAGGAAAGACCCAAATCTCATCATTGTCCAAATATATGTTGATGACATTATATTTGGATCGACTTGTCAAGACATGTGTAGCCTCTCGTAATTTTCCCAACGGTTAGTAAATACTTACTAGTTGTTACGTTATTTAAATACCCACTTTTACGTATGACAAATTTTTTTTTTATATAATTCACAACAGTAAATCGTGAATTATCTTTTGCTTAGAAACGTTGCTTGCACACAAACCTAGATAGTCTAAATTATCGCGAATATACATATACTAAAAACATTTATATTTTATAAATATACGTTTCGTTATCTATACCGTACAATATTTATATATTCCGGAACCTACGAAAATTCCCGAGATTGCTCACTATCGTTACTTGAACTTATCCCGACTCCCTAAAATTTCTATGTGGACCCCACATCTTAAATGGGCCCCACTTCCTAGTATTTATACCAACCGGACCCTTTCATTTTTTTTTCTCTTCTTTCTGCTGGACCGAAACCAAAGCCAAAGCCCAAAAGGCTCATAAGCCCAAACGCACCCTTTTAGTTATTTTTTTTTTCTTTGCAAACACACCTCGACACCCCCAAATGCACCCTAATATCTAACGATTCCTACACATAACGAACCTATATTTTTGCACATTATGGATTATCTACTGCCCAAGAATCATACGAGACCAAAGTTTTACTCACATGCTTTCGTTACTACCACTTAAAACAATCAAAGCTAAGACATGAACCCTCCAAGGAGATAAGGCCAAATCGTGGCATGATGACTCTTCCACACCTCCCCTTCTCCCCTATCACGAGAATATGAACAGAGATTGTGTCAGGAATGTATCACAAGGATACTTGGCCTTTACGAACGTCATTGGACAAATAATAAGGCAACACTATTTGCTTAACATGAAACCAAATCGTTCCTATGATCTCACGTACCTTAAAACGCAATATATATAACAAGCACATAAACTCACAACTTGAAGCACACTTGTACGTACCAAAACTCACACAAACAAGAAACACAAAAGCTACATTGGAACCCTACGGAGTGCACAAGGGAACCATCGAAGGCTTGAAGTGAACCATCGAAGGCTTGAAGTGAACCATCGAAGACTTGAAGTGAACCATCGAAGGCTTGAAGTGAACCATCGAAGGCTTGAAGTGAACCACGAGGCATTGAACCACATACACGAACCATTCTCACCATTTTACTCCACCTTTGAGGTGAGGTGAGACTTCCAAAATCTCTATTTCTTATATATATATGTACACGTATCATTCATTTTTCACAAACACTTCGTCTAAGTAAAACAAGAAATTAAAACGTAACACATGTGTAATATTTGTTATTCTACACGTTTACTAAGTCACAAACGAGCATACATAACTATTTCAAGTGTATATCAAGGTTTAAATACTAAAAACCATACGATCTTAAGACGTATAAGACATGCACGTTACTCACTAAAAGACTTAGAATTATTTTGAACTTCTATAATTTTGCGTATCGAGTTTTAACCCTACACTTTGGCCTCGTCATTTTAAAAATCGACACATGACCACCTATTATTGTCATGCGAGCTAATTGCCTACTTGAAATAGAAACAAGAATGATAAATATTACGACCTAATAACTTCATTTAAACACCTAACGAGACTCAAAGTAAACCGCTATAGAAACTGTTTTCAGAATCTTTTAAACCTTACGTGGGCTTATAAGCCCAAAAAGCTCTTTTTAGCTTATTGTAATAAGTTATGAGAATAAGCTGTTTTGAAATGATGTTATAACTTAAAATTATGGATTTCGACTAACCTAGTGTTCCCCCTAACCTCGTGAATCGTTAAACCTTAACGGGCCCTTATTTTTGCTCGTTAAGCCCAATAAAAGAAATAAGCTAATAAAAAGCTAATAAGCTGTGAAAATAAGCTTTTCTAAATATTTTGAGCTTAATGAAATAATAAAATTTTTAAGTTTTGAATTTGGTAAGTTTGGACCATTTTTGCAAATATACGAGAGATAAGGACTAAATTCGCCAAATGGGTAAACTTTAGTGAAAAGTATAAAAACTATTTTATAAGGGGTATAAACTGTAAATATTGAAACTAAAGGATAATAAATGTATATATTTGATATTTGGACTAAAAAAAATGTAAATATATATAACCTTTGGACTAACGGCGTAAATATTTTCCGTTAAGGGTAAAAAGTGTAAGATTAATAAAACCTTAAGGATCGAATTGAAACATTTAATTTTGATAAATAAATCTATATTTAGTATATAAATTTGATTATATATTAAAAACGATAAATAATAAAACGTAACTTATTATATATATATAATACAAATAAAACTTATATGACGATAATCAAATTTAAACGATATAAATACGTTAATTATTTCTTGTAAAACGATACGTTTATTTCTGTTATAAAAACTAACTTTATATCAATCATCGATATTTTTACTTACGAGATATAATTATATATAACGTTGTTTTAAAACTTTAGGCACTTAAACAAACACGAGATTTATTCGTAACTAAATAACAAGTATTCGCGATAAAACCAGATTTAGACTATTAACTGAAACTTGCATTATCTTTTAGGTTGTGTTGTGTGAAGCCATTTCCTTGCTTTGTTGAGACTACGATACCACTGTACTACTAAGGTGATTTCATAGCCCACTCTTTAACTATTTTCCCGTGGGGAGATACATGCTTAAAACTCAATCACAAGTCTTTTATACCGGGTATTGAAATACCGTCAGGCCAATGTTATTTGCTTAAGTTACTATTGTCAGAAGTCCCTCTATCATGAACCTTAATCACCTGAAGGGTGAACGTAAATAATTGTGGATAGTACTATTAGTGATTAACAATCCTCGTTTGGTTGTTGGAGAAAACACCAGGCGCACTTTATTGTTCTTATAAATAGGTTATTGACAAATACCTATCTTTGGGGGCCTATTACTTACCATCATAATTCATATTTATGATTGGCTGTTAATCGTTGAGTATCATGAGCTTAAGGCAATAACAGGAACATTAAATTTTCTTAACATATTGATTGTATGTGATTACAATACATTCGTAACTTGTGATTAAACTCTTAAACTCAAACCTATGAATATCACTCAACTTTATGTTGACTTTAGCATGTTTATCTCAGGTAACTAAACAAGATGGATCTGGATGGCACGGAGTGGGCAAAAGCATGACAAGAACCATAATAAACTACTTATTTTCCTTCAGAATAAAACACGTTCTTGACTTAATAATGTTATGTATCCCAGATATTTGGTATTTTAAAATAAATTTAACTTTAATACTTCACTTTGTGTTGTCTACTATGATTGTGACAAAGATCCTCGAAGTAATACCCCGAAAGTCTCCCGCTGACATGTTAAGTCTTCCGCTGTTAAAAACGACTTTTGGGGGTGTTACAGATTGGTATTCAGAGCCACGGTTATAGAGAACCAGATGTTTTTAAACATTGGACTATAACTACACTTTAACTGGACCATTTTTACAAAATACCACTTCATGCCCTCCGTGCCTACATTCCAACATCTGGTAGAAAAGTTACTTCTCATTATTTCTTACTTATATAACTTGATATATGCTTACATGCTATGATTTTACTAATAACTATGTTTACTAATCGGGATTATTACAGTACCATGTCTTCCAAACCCAACTTCATTGTGTTGTTATCGGATTCGGAAACTGAGAGCTCTACACCTATTGAACCAACTCTTGCTCCAATGACTGTGTCACCTACAACAGACAAGAATAAGGAAAGTCAGCAATCCTTTACTTCACCTCAAGCATCAACTGGTCCAATCAGACGCAGTAAGCAAACTTCTCCATTCCAGCCTTATGAACCAGCCACTGCTGGAAAAGCTCTTTCATATGCTGAAGAAAAAGACATCTGGGATGATACTAAATGGAAAAAGGAAGTTGCTCCAACTGCAGAACCAGTAATACTACCTAGTATATTTTATCAGCAGACTACTACTGTACCAGTAACAATCAACAGTCCACCACCTGTGAAAACTTCCAGTGCTCCTCTATCTTATCAACCAAGGAATTACCAGATTCGTCCTACCTCCTCAGATCCTTACTACTATGCAAGAACAAACCATAAGGCTCGTAAGCGGGTCAATGCTCGCAAATGGTCATTTCTACTACCAATCCTTAAGTATTGGAGATCTCAAGAAGGTACCCCCACCAACAGAGAACTTGGTGAAAGATCATCATTTGCTGCATCTAAGATCCTTCCAGTCACTGGAGAACCCATTCACCATACCATACCACTCTTGGCAGCTAGGTTAGTAAGACATGAAGACAGGTTAGACGCCATAGCCACCTTGGTGAACAACATCCCTAATGAACTAATAGAAGTCATGTCAGCTGAGATCGAACAACTTGTGATGGGACACTTAGAGATGGGAACCATGATTGAACAACTAAGTACCCAGTTCGGTGAAGCTATGGAATTCATCGGATTACTTTGCTCTGCTAACACCATAAACAAAGACATCATGTGTGACATCGATCAAGCCCTCGACACCACAAGAGCCCAAGTCATGTCTCTGCGACGTGCACAACAAGAAACACAAGCTAGGGAGAGAAACCAAGACCAAATCATAGAAACCATGGCCGCCAAAATTCAGGAACTAGAACGTCGTCTTGATGATAACCAAGGAAAACCCTAGAATGCCATAGATTGTCGACGTAGCCTCACCTACATCACAGTAATAACTTGTACTTGAATGTCCTAGAGATATGTCAACAAGAATAAATAAGTGATGTAAAACGACAATCTAATCAATGATGTTATGTTTACTTTATTTTCATAAGTGTTATGATATCGTATATTGCATCGTGATATATGTGACACTATTATAACTTTGAACCTATTGATGTTACTAAATAGTCTAACACAAGATGGTTATTATGAAAATTCTGAAAATATATTCTCATTTTTAGGAATATGGCACCTAAGAGAACCACGACCACTACCTCAGCAGCAACCATAACCCCGGAAGAAATCCAACAAGCAATCACCAATGGAATCAATGCAGCCTTAGCCGAACAAGCAAATGCTAACGCACAACCGGCAAGAAATGTTGCTCCCGCACCTCGCCAATGTACCTATAAAGACTTTATGGCTTGTCAGCCAACTTACTTCATGGGTACTGAAGGGATAACAAAACTCGCCCATTGGTTCGAGAGATGCGAAACAGTATTCCAAAGGAGTGGATGCTCAGAAAACAACAGGGTCACATTTGCCACAGGAACCTTAATGGATGACGCCTTGTCATGGTGGACCGCTACAACTCAAACTTTAGGTACCGAAGCAGCGTACCGACTCTCATGGACGGAATTCAAAGCTAAGATCCTAAAGAAGTACTGTCCTCGATCCGAAATAAGAAAACTGGAAGACGAATTCCATGTCCTTGCAGTCAAAGGAATCGATCTTAGGGCTTACAACAGGAGATTCCACGAGCTAATGGCATTATGTCCTTCTATCGTACCAGATTTAGAGAAAACTCTGGAAAAGTATATTGAAGGTCTTCCCCGGAATATTGAAGGAAACGTCACAGCATCCAACCCACCATCACTAGAAGTCGCAATGGAGTTAGCACAAAAACTCCTAGACCGCGAAATCAAGTGCAACGAACTCAAAAGAAAGCTCGATGACAGGAGAACCACCCACCACCAAAACCACAATCACTACCACAACGGCCATCGCAACAACAACCATCACCACAACAACAACTACAACAGGATCAACCAACAACAACACCAGAACAAGAACCCACATCGTCAACAACAGAACCAACGACAAGAACCTCCTAAGATATTTACGGCAACCAATGGCAATGGATATCAAGGTATTAAGCCACAGTGCAACCGATGCAAGCTTCATCACAATGGTGCTTGTACAGTGAAATGCCATAAATGCCAAAGGATAGGTCATGCCACAAAATATTGTAGGACCCCTGCTACCGGCAGCAACCTACAACCAATAGCACCAACATGTTACTCATGCGGAGAAACCGGACACTTCAAGAACCGCTGTCCAAAAGGAAATGGTCAGAACACTGCACGAGCAAGAGCATACGTGATGGGAAATGAAAATGAACCACAAAACCCCGACGTTGTCACGGGTACGTTCTTATTAAATCATCATAATGCTAGAGTATTATTTGATTCTGGAGCAGATAAGAGCTTCGTGTCAGATACGTTTGCCCCTTTCATTAACTCTAACCCTTCTAAGTTAAACACCACATACGAGATAGAAATGGCCAATGGGAACTTAATTAGCACCAACTCTGTTTTAAAAGATTGTACCTTAACCCTCGTAGGAGAATCCTTTCCTATTGACCTGATGCCTGTCCAACTCGGTAGTTTTGATGCTATCATCGGAATGGATTGGTTATCCAAACATCATGCTAAGATTCATTGTGACGAGAAAGCCATACACATTCCTTTTAAGAATGAAACCCTCGTTATCCATGGCGACAAGAATAAAAACCGATACGGAATCATCTCATGCCTCAGAATGATAAAATACATGAACGAAGGATGTCATGTATTCATGGTTCAGGTGACGGAAAGTAAGTTAACCGAGAAACAACTTAAAGAGGTACCTATCGTTAAGGAATTCCCCGAAGTATTTCCTGAAGATCTACCCGGTCTTCCACCGACTCGCCAAGTAGAGTTCCAAATTGAACTAGTGCCTGGAGCGGCACCAGTAGCAAAAGCACCTTACAGGTTGGCACCTTCCGAAATGGAGGAACTATCGGAACAACTAAAGGAATTATCCGATAAAGGTTTCATTAGACCAAGTTCATCACCTTGGGGAGCCCCAGTTCTATTTGTTAAAAAGAAAGACGGATCATTCCGAATGTGCATAGATTACCGAGAATTAAACAAACTCACTATAAAGAACCGATATCCTTTACCTAGAATAGACGATTTGTTTGATCAATTACAAGGATCGAGTGTATACTCGAAGATTGATCTAAGGTCGGGATACCATCAATTGAGAGTTCGGGAAGAAGATATTCCCAAGACAGCCTTCAGAACCCGTTATGGACACTATGAATTTCAGGTAATGCCATTTGGTCTAACGAACGCACCCGCTGTGTTTATGGACCTAATGAACCGAGTATGCAAGCCATATTTGGACAAATTCGTGATAGTATTCATTGACGACATTCTGATCTACTCTCGTAACAAAGAGGAACATGCCAATCATTTGAGAACAATCCTAGAGTTACTTAAGAAGGAAAAGTTGTACGCAAAATTTTCAAAATGCGACTTTTGGATTCGCACGGTGCAATTTTTGGGACACATAATCAGTAGTCAAGGTATCCACGTGGATCCAGCAAAGATAGAGGCAGTTAAAGAATGGTCATCACCTACAACTCCCACAGAAGTACGTCAATTTTTAGGTCTTGCAGGTTACTACCGGAGATTTATTGAAGGTTTCTCTAAAATCTCAAAACCATTGACCAAGTTGACCCAAAAGAACGAAAAGTACGTTTGGGGACAAGAAGCAGAATCAGCCTTCCAACTGTTAAAACAAAAGCTTTGTGAAGCTCCAATACTAGCATTGCCAGAAGGAAGCAAAGATTTCGTGCTATATTGTGACGCTTCGTACCATGGTTTAGGTGCAGTTTTGATACAACGGGATAAGGTAATAGCATATGCCTCACGTCAACTGAAGAAACATGAGGAAAATTACACAACCCATGATCTAGAACTAGGAGCAATAGTATTCGCTCTTAAATTATGGAGACACTATCTATACGGCACCAAGTGTATCGTGTTTACAGATCACAAAAGTCTTCAACACATCCTAGATCAAAAGGATCTAAACATGAGACAACGCCGTTGGTTAGAATTGCTTAGTGATTATGATTGTGAAATCCGTTATCACCCAGGAAAGGCTAATGTAGTAGCAGATGCATTAAGCCGAAAAGAAAGACCAAAACCTCTCAGGGTCAGATCGTTAGGCATGACTATTTGTTCACCCCTTCCAACACAAATCATTATCGCCCAGAGCGAGGCTCTCAAGAAAGAAAATCGACCAATTGAAAAGATTTTTGGTATGCCGGAAAACGAAAACGGATTTGTGAAAAGATCAAATGGAATGCTTTGTTTCAAGGAAAGAAGCTGGATTCCTCTCTTCGGAGGTATTCGTGACCTTATCATGCATGAATCTCACAAGTCAAAATACTCCATTCACCCAGGTTCCGACAAGATGTACCAAGATCTTAAGAAACTATATTGGTGGCCGAACATGAAAGCCGACATCGCTGAGTACGTCAGTAAATGTCTAACATGTTCAAGAATAAAAGCAGAATACTAGAAACCCTCCGGATTACTCACCCAACCTGAACTCCCCATGTGGAAATGGGAACGCATTACAATGGACTTCATCACCAAACTTCCCAAAACCCCTACCGGCTACGATACGATATGGGTTATCGTTGATCGTCTCACCAAGTCAGCTCATTTCCTACCAATCAAAGAAACTGATGAAATGAACACGCTTGCTCAAGTATATCTGAAGGAAATTGTATCACGACATGGAGTGCCGATTTCCATTATATCAGATCGTGACAGTCGTTTCACGTCTCATTTTTGGAAATCATTACAAAAAGCTTTAGGAACAAAGCTGGATATGAGCACAGCCTATCACCCACAAACCGATGGTCAAAGTGAGAGAACAATACAAACCTTAGAAGATATGCTACGCGCTTGTGTTATAGACTTCGGAAAAGGTTGGGACAAACACTTACCATTAGCAGAATTCTCATACAACAACAGTTATCATACCAGTATCAAGGCAGCACCATTCGAAGCACTTTACGGTAGAAAGTGTAGATCGCCCGTTTGCTGGGCAGAAGTCGGAGAAGTACAACTCACAGGACCGGATCTAGTTCATGAGACAACCGAGAAAATCATCAAAATCAAACAACGTTTACAAACCGCTAGAGACCGACAGAAAAGTTACGCCGACCTAAAAAGAAAACCCATGGAATTTCAGATTGGAGATAAAGTTATGTTAAAAGTATCACCATGGAAAGGAATGATACGATTCGGAAAGAGGGGAAAGTTAAACCCAAGATACATCGGTCCATTCAAAATCCTAGAAAGAATTGGACCCATGGCATATAAACTTGAACTACCCGAGGAACTTAGCCGAATTCACAACACTTTTCATGTGTCAAATCTCAAGAAGTGTTTATCCGATGAATCTTTGGTCATTCCATTGAAAGAATTACAACTTGATGACAAACTCGTTTTTACCGAGGAACCAGTAGAAATCATGGATAGAGAAGTCAAACAACTAAAACAAAACCGTATCCCTATCATAAAAGTTCGATGGGACTCTAAACGAGGACCAGAGTATACTTGGGAACGCGAGGACCAGTTTCGCACCAAGTACCCACACCTCTTCTCTTAGACACCCTTGGCAACCCTCCTAAACTCGAATTCCGGGACGGAATTCACTGTAAGATGTATGTACTGTAGCCTCTCGTAATTTTCCCAACGGTTAGTAAATACTTACTAGTTGTTACGTTATTTAAATACCCACTTTTACGTATGACAAATTTTTTTTTTTATATAATTCACAACAGTAAATCGTGAATTATCTTTTGCTTAGAAACGTTGCTTGCACACAAACCTAGATAGTCTAAATTATCGCGAATATACATATACTAAAAACATTTATATTTTATAAATATACGTTTCGTTATCTATACCGTACAATATTTATATATTCCGGAACCTACGAAAATTCCCGAGATTGCTCACTATCGTTACTTGAACTTATCCCGACTCCCTAAAATTTCTATGTGGACCCCACATCTTAAATGGGCCCCACTTCCTAGTATTTATACCAACCGGACCCTTTCATTTTTTTTTTCTCTTCTTTCTGCTGGACCGAAACCAAAGCCAAAGCCCAAAAGGCTCATAAGCCCAAACGCACCCTTTTAGTTATTTTTTTTTCTTTGCAAACACACCTCGACACCCCCAAATGCACCCTAATATCTAACGATTCCTACACATAACGAACCTATATTTTTGCACATTATGGATTATCTACTGCCCAAGAATCATACGAGACCAAAGTTTTACTCACATGCTTTCGTTACTACCACTTAAAACAATCAAAGCTAAGACATGAACCCTCCAAGGAGATAAGGCCAAATCGTGGCATGATGACTCTTCCACACCTCCCCTTCTCCCCTATCACGAGAATATGAACAGAGATTGTGTCAGGAATGTATCACAAGGATACTTGGCCTTTACGAACGTCATTGGACAAATAATAAGGCAACACTATTTGCTTAACATGAAACCAAATCGTTCCTATGATCTCACGTACCTTAAAACGCAATATATATAACAAGCACATGCACTCACAACTTGAAGCACACTTGTACGTACCAAAACTCACACAAACAAGAAACACAAAAGCTACATTGGAACCCTACGGAGTGCACAAGGGAACCATCGAAGGCTTGAAGTGAACCATCGAAGGCTTGAAGTGAACCATCGAAGACTTGAAGTGAACCATCGAAGGCTTGAAGTGAACCATCGAAGGCTTGAAGTGAACCACGAGGCATTGAACCACATACACGAACCATTCTCACCATTTTACTCCACCTTTGAGGTGAGGTGAGACTTCCAAAATCTCTATTTCTTATATATATATGTACACGTATCATTCATTTTTCACAAACACTTCGTCTAAGTAAAACAAGAAATTAAAACGTAACACATGTGTAATATTTGTTATTCTACACGTTTACTAAGTCACAAACGAGCATACATAACTATTTCAAGTGTATATCAAGGTTTAAATACTAAAAACCATACGATCTTAAGACGTTTAAGACATGCACGTTACTCACTAAAAGACTTAGAATTATTTTGAACTTCTATAATTTTGCGTATCGAGTTTTAACCCTACACTTTGGCCTCGTCATTTTAAAAATCGACACATGACCACCTATTATTGTCATGCGAGCTAATTGCCTACTTGAAATAGAAACAAGAATGATAAATATTACGACCTAATAACTTCATTTAAACACCTAACGAGACTCAAAGTAAACCGCTATAGAAACTGTTTTCAGAATCTTTTAAACCTTACGTGGGCTTATAAGCCCAAAAAGCTCTTTTTAGCTTATTGTAATAAGTTATGAGAATAAGCTGTTTTGAAATGATGTTATAACTTAAAATTATGGATTTCGACTAACCTAGTGTTCCCCCTAACCTCGTGAATCGTTAAACCTTAACGGGCCCTTATTTTTGCTCGTTAAGCCCAATAAAAGAAATAAGCTAATAAAAAGCTAATAAGCTGTGAAAATAAGCTTTTCTAAATATTTTGAGCTTAATGAAATAATAAAATTTTTAAGTTTTGAATTTGGTAAGTTTGGACCATTTTTGCAAATATACGAGAGATAAGGACTAAATTCGCCAAATGGGTAAACTTTAGTGAAAAGTATAAAAACTATTTTATAAGGGGTATAAACTGTAAATATTGAAACTAAAGGATAATAAATGTATATATTTGATATTTGGACTAAAAAAATGTAAATATATATAACCTTTGGACTAACGGCGTAAATATTTTCCGTTAAGGGTAAAAAGTGTAAGATTAATAAAACCTTAAGGATCGAATTGAAACATTTAATTTTGATAAATAAATCTATATTTAGTATATAAATTTGATTATATATTAAAAACGATAAATAATAAAACGTAACTTATTATATATATATAATACAAATAAAACTTATATGACGATAATCAAATTTAAACGATATAAATACGTTAATTATTTCTTGTAAAACGATACGTTTATTTCTGTTATAAAAACTAACTTTATATCAATCATCGATATTTTTACTTACGAGATATAATTATATATAACGTTGTTTTAAAACTTTAGGCACTTAAACAAACACGAGATTTATTCGTAACTAAATAACAAGTATTCGCGATAAAACCAGATTTAGACTATTAACTGAAACTTGCATTATCTTTTAGGTTGTGTTGTGTGAAGCCATTTCCTTGCTTTGTTGAGACTACGATACCACTGTACTACTAAGGTGATTTCATAGCCCACTCTTTAACTATTTTCCCGTGGGGAGATACATGCTTAAAACTCAATCACAAGTCTTTTATACCGGGTATTGAAATACCGTCAGGCCAATGTTATTTGCTTAAGTTACTATTGTCAGAAGTCCCTCTATCATGAACCTTAATCACCTGAAGGGTGAACGTAAATAATTGTGGATAGTACTATTAGTGATTAACAATCCTCGTTTGGTTGTTGGAGAAAACACCAGGCGCACTTTATTGTTCTTATAAATAGGTTATTGACAAATACCTATCTTTGGGGGCCTATTACTTACCATCATAATTCATATTTATGATTGGCTGTTAATCGTTGAGTATCATGAGCTTAAGGCAATAACAGGAACATTAAATTTTCTTAACATATTGATTGTATGTGATTACAATACATTCGTAACTTGTGATTAAACTCTTAAACTCAAACCTATGAATATCACTCAACTTTATGTTGACTTTAGCATGTTTATCTCAGGTAACTAAACAAGATGGATCTGGATGGCACGGAGTGGGCAAAAGCATGACAAGAACCATAATAAACTACTTATTTTCCTTCAGAATAAAACACGTTCTTGACTTAATAATGTTATGTATCCCAGATATTTGGTATTTTAAAATAAATTTAACTTTAATACTTCACTTTGTGTTGTCTACTATGATTGTGACAAAGATCCTCGAAGTAATACCCCGAAAGTCTCCCGCTGACATGTTAAGTCTTCCGCTGTTAAAAACGACTTTTGGGGGTGTTACAACATGTGTGATGAATTTGCCAAAATCATGCATGATGAGTTTGAGATGAGTATGATGGGTGAACTTAACTTCTTCCTAGGATTACAAATAAAACAATTAGAAGATGGAATATTTTTTAACCAATCTAAGTACATTAAGGAAATGCTTAAGAAATTTGGCCTAGAAGACTCAAAACCCATGAAAACTCCCATGTCTACGGAAGTGAAGCTCACAAAGGACGATGAAGGTGAGTCCGTAGATAACACCAAGTATAGAGTAATGATAGGTAGTTTACTATACTTGACGGCAAGTAGACCCGATATCATGTTTAGTGTCTGCCTTTGTGCCCGTTTTCAAGAGGATCCCAAAACCTCACACCTAGAAGCGGTTAAGCGTATCTTCCGATACATTAAAGGCACTATACACTTAGGATTATGGTATCCCATGGGATCCGGCATAGAAACCATTGTCTATGCGGATTCGGATCATGCGGGAGACTACGTAGATAGAAAAAGCACTAGCGGTATTTGCACGTTTATGGGATGTTGTCTAACATCTTGGTTTTCGAAGAAGCAAACCGCTCTTGCTATTTCTACCACCGAAGCCGAATATGTAAGCGCTGGAAAGGCATGTCAACAAGCACTATGGATGAAACAAGCTCTCGTAGACTATGGCATTAAGTTAGAAAATGTCCCCATTTGTGCGATAACAAAGGTGCGATAGATTTAAGTAAAAATCTGGTGCAACACTCTAGGACTAAACATATAGAAATACGCCATCATTTTCTTAGGGATAATGTACAAAAAGGAAATATATCTATAGAAAAGGTTGCATCGGAAGACAACATTGTGGATATATTCACAAAACCCCTTAAGCGTGAATTATTCAACCACTTGCGTTTAGGATTAGGAATGATGGAACAAGTTGACTAAATTATATTGAATTAATACAAATTTATACTTGCATAAAATTTACTTTTCGTCCATTTCTTCATTTCTGAGTCTAGGAATCTATTTCGCACAAAATTAAAGATTGGGAAAGTTCATTTTCTTAGCATAAACTCTTTTGTAAAACCCAATCAATTTTCTTTAAAAATTATTCTCACATCTAGGAATCACATGAACATCATTTTCCTTGCATTGTTGACTAATGCTAAAAACATTGTTTTCCAAAATCATGCATAAACTCTCATCTAAATTGTCAAGGTATATAATCTAATATATATCTTTGACATTCATGATCGAGCAAAAATTGAATCAAGGAGATCTTTTGGATTGTTTCTTAGGATCGTTATTTCTCTTTGCATTTAGGAGTCGAAACAATCACAACTCCACATTTGTTGTATATAGACACACACTAGGACAAATTCACTAATAATATTGTCATCTTGCTCCATCACTAGTTTTCCACTCATTAGTTGCCTTTGCCTTTGATCTAAGATAGGTGCCTTAGGAAGTTTAAGTGATCTTGCCTTTACTTATCTCCTCTTGCTTATTATGTGTTGCTTATTTGCTCTTTTGCTTATGTGTTTTTGCATGCATGCTATATCTTGATTAGATTAGATGCTATATTGCCTAAAGGAATTGAACTTGCTTGAATTCCAATCCAAACACAAAACCTTTCTGCAAATTTTCTGCCAAAAACCCAATTCTGGCAACCTGGAAATCACCAGATGGGCGGCCCCCTTAATTTTGTAAGGCGGTCCCCTTAATCATTAAGGGGACCGCCCCCTAATTAAGGGGACCGGCCATCTGATGGTCAGGTTTACAGAATCTTTTCTACTTTTTAGCTCATTTCAACCTACATTTCCCATTTTTCACCAACATATTTTGTTCTAGTCTCCCAAACAAACCTTATCCATCCTTAAACACACAAATCTTACACTATAAATACCCCAAATCTTCCACACTCTCCATTCATCTCTTCATGACTTCTCCAAACAAACCAAAACCAAAAGCCTCAAGGCTTGCAAGAATGTCGGAAAAACCCGTTTGGCGAAGAAAAAGCCCTCGAAACAAATCCATCGTAACCAATGAAGTTGGAAATCACTCAACACCTCCAACCACTTACTTCCCAAACTTTACACCAAATTCACAAGGACATTCATTTGATCCTCTCTACAAACCATACAACATTGGCCAAACATCTTCCTTCATGCCAAACCACTCATCTCATCCTCCAACCATTTGTAATGATCCATACAAGTTTGATCAACCATCCCACTACAATTCCAACTACACAAACCCAATTCATCCATATCAACACAATGACTTTCTCCGCATTGCCACGGAAAAGCAAAAGTTCCGTGATGAAATATCACAAATCCATGATCTTTGTGATCTCAATGCCATGCATCTTGCACAACGCAACAAAGGGCAACCTCCATCATCACCCTACAACAATTGCCTTCCTTACTCTCTCAACTTGGATCAAGTTACAAACCACACTCACTATTGCCCTTGTTGCATCTTCCTTCAAAAACAAATCCTATACTTGAGTGAAGATATTTCTTGGATTGATCTCCTCACTCGACCTCATCCCATACCACCCTTAACACGATACAATATCATAAGGTCCACCTCTTTCGCTCCATACCACATTCCATATCCTTCTCCATCTAACAACTAAGCTTTATGCTTATGTTATCCTTCAAGCAAATAAAACAATCAACCATGGGTTGCAAGCAAGTCCAAGTGCTCTTTTAGGCAATATAGGACTATGTCTTTTCTTTTGTTTTATTATGTTCAATATGCCTTAAGCATATTAAATGTTGTAATGCTTTCTATGATGCTTGAATGAATCTATTTTTATTTGCATAATTATTGCTTTGCATGTATATGTGTCTTGTTCTCTTCTAATATTTTGTGTAGCCAAGATTTCCTTAGCTCATTCTCTTGGTGCTCTCAAATGAGGGGGAGCATACATCAAGGGGGAGCATTAACCTTTTTGATTTTACAAAAAGGGGGAGAAGAGAATGTTAAACTCTAATAATACTTGTCTAAAAATTAATTTTTAGACCTAATGAGTTTAAGGTTCTGTAATCATCAAAAAGATGGAGATTGTTGACATAAATAATGTCTTAAAACATTGTTAGCATATTAACAATGTCTCTATGTTTTGATAATTACAAAGCATAAACTCATTAATCTAAAACTTATGACGTAAACAAGTTTTTAGTGCTTAATATTTGTCTTTGCTTCCATATCACTTAAGGTATGAATAAACAAAGGGTTTATTGCATTTCATGATCAAAGGAAATTTTTCTAATCACTAGAATTTTTATAAAATGTATTAAACATTTTATATCTTTTACAAAATTACTTTTGGAATTAAAAGAATATGTTTAATTCATTATAAATATATGATTTCAAATTTCCAACCAAAAATAGCAAATTTTATCCAGAAAAATATTCCCGACTAAAAGACAAGAAAAACCAACGTTCTGAAGGGGCGGCCCCCTTAATTCCTTAGGCGGCCCCCTTAATCATTAAGGGGACCGACCATTAATTAAGGGAACCGGCCATGCTCCAGAACAGTATTTTTCTCCCCTATAAATACTGGTTCATCCCACAGAATTTTCTCACCTTTTGCACTCCTAAACTATCTGTCTAGATCCACATTCCCATTCTCTTAATCCTTTGATCATAAGTGCATAATTCTTTGTTTCAAAGTGATTCAAACTTCATCCTCTCAAGTGCAAGAGAAGAATACTTCTATCCCCCAAGACAAGAAGTATTACAACTTGTTGTGACCTCCACATCCAAGTTGTTGGTGCATCATCAAGATTATTTACATTATTCTTTGTGAAGGTTGTTGTGAATATTTGATTGTAGATAGTTGTGCTAGATATATAGATTGTGTGATTAGTTAGTTGCTTGGTGTGAAGAAGAATAGTTAGGGATTAGATTGTAGTGAAGAAGCTAGGTGTGGAGTAGCTAGTTGTGAAGTGAATTGGTGTGAAGAAGATAGGCGTGGAGTAGTTAGTTGTGAAGTAGATTGATTTGAAGAAGTTGTGTAGAAGTTGTGACTTAGTTGTGAAGAAGTTGTGGTGTGTAAATTGGTGTGTAAGGTTTTCTCCGCCATAAGGGAGCTTGTTGATATAGTGAAGAAAACTCTCGAGTTAGGTGCTCGGGGAGTGGAGTAGAGCAAGGAAGGTGTCCTTGTAGCCGAACCACTATAAATCTCTTGTCTCGCGGTTCGATCTTTCCATCTCTTATTTATTTCATTACTTATCATTGTTATATATTATTGATTGATAGTTGTTCATATTCTGCAAGACTTGAGATCACATATTATCGAATCTAAGTTTTTAAAAAGCTAAGAAAACACTAAAACTATCTTTTATAACAAATTAAAAAGACGTAAAACTATTCAACCCCCCTTCTAGTTTTCCACACATCCATTATTGATTCATCTTTGCACTTTGTCAAAATACAGAAATAATTATCAAGTATAATTTGTATTGATAGAATAAGGAAGAACATGTTGTGTTGTTTTTGCGAATAATTAGAGCAAAAGAGATATTAAGGTTTGCTTGGATTAGCTTATTTTATCTTAGGATTAGGTTGAAGTACAATAAACATATCAAGAACTTAAAGAGTTTTTTCATGTATTTAGTTACATTGAAAATATTTTCATTGCATTTTTGATATAAATTTAATATGATTTCATTGATTCATGATTGGCTCTCTAATGTCGTAGGACCTACATAACTAATATGTATGTTCGTCACATTTAAGTGAGCAATATAAATGATAGTAATAATTTGATTGCTAAGAACTTAAAGCTCAATTATCAGGGCAGATCTATCTAACGATGTAGATGGGTTCCATCGCTTTGATTGGACCCCATTTTCTAACGATGTTTAATGGTTCTTTCAATAATCAAGATTAAACATCGTTAGAAAATGGGGTCCAATTAAAGCGATGGAACCATCTACATCGTTAGATAGATCTAGCCTGATCATTGAGACGTCTTCAATGCGATAATGATATAGTGTGTATTGTTCATGACAGGCCACACTCCTTCATTATTGCATTCAAGATGAGTGATGTTACTTAGACTCTATTCTTTACTCAACATTTGTATCTATTCTTTGTATCACTCTGTTTGCTTTATATATATGTATGATGTATTTTTGATATAAGAATTATGTTGCATTTGTATTGAGAGAATAAGGAAGAAAAGTGGCGGATGTGTGTGCGAATATTTAGGCTAAAACATCCAAGTATCAAAGATGGAAGAAGTATCAATGCTGGCTGGACAGACACCACTTTCAAGTACGAACATAAACTTGTTATGGTGTTGTCCATCCATTATTGATTCATCTTTGCTCTTTTTCATGTATTTAGTTACAATGAAAATATTTTCATTGCATTGTTGATATAAATTTAATATGATTTCATTGATTCATGATTAGCTCTCTAATGTCGTAGGACCTACATAACTAATATGTATGTTCGTCACATTTAAGTGAGCAATATAAATGATAGTAAGAATTTGGTTGCTAAGAACTTAAAACTCAATTATCAGGGCAGATATATCTAACGATGTAGATGGGTTCCATCGCTTTAGTTGGACCCCATTTTCTAACGATGTTTAATCTTGATTATTGAAAGAACCAAAACTGATAATCAAGATCAAACACCAAACGTTAGAAAACGGGGTCCAATTAAAGCGATGGAACCCATCTACATCGTTAGATAGATCTGCCCTGATCATTTAGACATCTTCAATGCGATAATGATATAGTGTGTATTGTTCATGACAGGCCACACTCCTTCATTATCGCATTCAAGATGAGTGATGTTACTTAGACTCTATTCTTTACTCAACATTTGTATCTATTCTTTACTCAACCTGTGTGCCGATTTCAACATACCTTTCCATTCTAAATTCCCATACTGTTTGCTTTGTTTTTTCAACAATCTAGCAATGCGGCTGGTGCAGTCCTTTGCTCAAAGGGGGTTGAAACGACAAAGTGAGCAGTAGCGGGACCTTAGAAGGGTTACGTATGTTGGTTTATTGCATTCCATTCATTTTTATGATCTAAAACCAACCATCCACCAAGTAATGTGGCCATTGGAGTTCCAAGAACAAAGGTTGTTTCAAACATACCCTGAATTGCAACATTATCTTTTATTTCATTTACACTATATTTTTTAAAATTTTAAAATTTTTTTAATTTTTTTGCAGCAAATCCATGGTCAGACTACTTTCCAAAGGGATATTTGGATCAAGTCAATCATGAAATTTTGCAGATTTCTTCAAGTCAATCATGTTCCATTGTGGCTAGTCTTTGTTGGTGACTAATATGTATATAGTTCTGTCAAGAGTTATAAGCATTGATCCCTGGCAAACGCTCGTCCCAATGGATCATGATTGGCCCGAAGATGTTGAAAAGGTTCAAGCCACCTGTGGGAAATATCAATCCTTTCCTGCATTAAACATAAGTATTTTGGTATTCTCATATCCCCTTTTTATACTCATTTCCATGTGTATCTCAAATCACAAATCCTAGTTTATCAAATCTCTAATTAAAAACCTGCAGGAAGTATTCATAAACAATGTCTGCAAACAACAAGAGATCAACACAATGGGTTGAAGGAGAAGGTTCAAGCAGGTCTGCTTCAAAAAAAAAAGCGGCAAAAAGTGTAAAAAAATTTAAATTGGATGGAAATGCGTGGTACAATTGGTGGGCTGCTGAAAGAAAGAAAGATGGAAAAACAAAATCTATCAAACAACATGTTGAGGATGAAAAGGAGTACAAAGCAACAAAAAAACCATCTCTCAAACAACATCCCAAGGCGTACAAGACATTGAATGATGATGATTTGTCTGATGTGGAGTTTGATGGGTTGGATTACGAAGATGCACATGTGGCATTTGACCCGGTGAAATCTCCAAAATTAGATTAGTAGATTTTTAGAATGTGTAACTTTTATTTACAGTATTTTGTAATTTTTCATTTTGAGTTTTATTGGAAAATGTTTAATCTTAATTCCAGTACTTTTGTCATTGCTCAATTTTCTCATTACTTGTTGATATTAATATAATGATTCACCATTTGCAGTATAAAAAGATTCTGCTGCTAAGAAAACGTTTCTGCAGCTGGTTTTGTACATTATTTTGTAACTTTTCATTTCAAGTTTTAATGGAAAATGAATAATCTTAATTCCTGTACTTTTGTCACTGCTCAATTTTCTCATTACTTGTTGATATTAATATAATGATTCACCCTTTGTAGTATAAAAAGATTCTGCTGCTAAGAAAACGTTACTGCAGCTGGTTTTGCACATTTTTTTGTAATTTTTCATTTCAAGTTTTAATGGAAAATGTTTAATCTTAATTTCCGTACTTTTGTCATTGCTCAATTTTCTCATTACTTGTTGATATTAATATAATTATTCACCATTTGCACTAAAAAAAAAATCTGCTGCTAAGAAAACCTTATTTCAGCTGGGTTTGTACTGCTAGAACTGAGAGTGCAGGGGTGGATTGGTAACATTTACACTTAACGGTTTAAATCCCCAATCAAATCGATAATTCAGTTTCACGTACACATAATTTCTCTATAATCACAAACACTAACATCTTTTATCAATCATTTTCAAAATCCCCAAATCACAAAACCCTAATTCAAGATGGTGTTGCCAATTGAATCAAAACGCACATTTGTTGACAGACACAACATGGTCACTTTTTTGAAGAAACCAGATGGTTACGAAGGATTCACACAGATAATCGATTTCTTGAATGCTAACCCTATTAGGTATGCATTAACTGTGAATCCTCCTATATGCATTTCTTTTATTAAGCAGTTTTGGGCTACTGCTAAGGTCATAACTTTTAATGAAGAAAAATAGATTAAGGCTAAGGTAGATGGCCAAGATATACTCATAACCGAGTCATCTATTAGGGAATCTCTTAACCTACCTGATAATGAAGTGATTGTGTGTCTTGAAAATGCCACCATTTTCAAAGGTTTGAAAAAAATGGGGTATGAGAAGAAGAATAATAGATTAAAATTTTACAAAGGTCTCTTCTCATCTCAGTGGAAATTCTTGATTCATACTCTCTTACATTGTTTGAGTCCTAAAACAACAGGTTGGAATGAGTTTGGTACCACCATGGCATCAGCAGTGATATGCCTTGCTAAAGGAAAACCTTTCAATTTTTCAAAAATGATTTTGGAGGGTATGATCAAGACCTTGGCTTATGATGGTACTTCTTTATTATATCCAAGGTTTTTGCAACTTATTATTCAAAAACAGTAGACTACCTTTAAAAGACATAAAGGAACTTATGCTGCCCTCTCACTACAAAAGAAAGTATTTTCAAATCTGAAAAATAATGGCAAGGATTTTTCAGGAAAGGTTACACCGCTTTTTCCATATATGGTGAACCTTCCACAAAAAAAGGGTGAGGATGTCTTGGGTGTGGAGCAGGCCAGTGGTAACATACATGAGAGTGAGTATACACCCGTTGATTCACCTCTCAGGGAAGGTAGCACATCCAGAAGTGATGAGGGTAGTTCTGAAACACATGAATTGATGGATACTGGTGAGAATAGAATGAAACTTATACAGGATTTGAAGGCATGTTGTGCCCAGTTAGAAGAGGATGTTCTTGGCCTCCAAAAGCGCTTAACAAAAAATGGTGCAAAGATCAAAAGGTTGAAGTTGAGTGTTCGATATTTGGAAGGTCGAAAGAGGTCAAGAAAAGCTCAGTTCAGAAGGTTGAAGAAGGTGGGCACAACACACAGAGTGAGTTCTTCTAAGGCTACTAGTTTGGAGGATGCTCACAAACAGGTGAGGAATGAAAGCAGAGTCTCAGGGGAGGAAACAACAAATGCTGAAGGTGCTTGTGTTGATATGCATGTGGATATGGATATTGGGATTGATAGTGATGATAATGTGGATGATGATTATTTATTTGCTGACAAGGGGGGGTTATGAGGCGGTTTTGGAAGATGTAAATAAAGAGCAGGTAGTGGAAACTTGTGACAACTGGCAAATTAGGGAGCCGTTTTGAAAACCAGCATTACTTTAAAATTTATAATTTCGGAATATTTTAAAAGTTTAATTGTGATGAGATTTTGTGAACGTTGGAATGTGATTTTAAATCGTACGTTAATTATGGAATTTGGTTATTTATTTAACGGTTTGGTTTGGTTCATTTGTGATGATTTATTTTTGAGATCATTATTTGGCACTACATTGACTCCGGCACTAGGATAACCTAACAATTTTAATTATTTTAAATGTTGGTTCGGATAATTATATTTTTGGAACGTATCGCGAGATTTTTGATTATTTGGAACGATTTCGGTTCGAGAGAGTTGATTTGTTATTAAAGGTTTCGGGTTTGGTCCATGTATTTTACACCGGGTTACTTCACCCACCCTACCCTTAATAATATTAATATTATTATTATTATAAATAAAATCATTTTTTTTAATAAGAGTATAATACAAATCGTCCTTGTGGAAACCTGGAAAAGCAACACACACCAACACCCTCATCACCAACACAACTCACTCTCTCTCTCTTTCTTTTACATCACCACCGCCCCCCTTAAACCTCCATAATCGCCGCCACCGCTCCTCCCCTAAACAAACAAACACCACCATCTTAATCACCTTTTCCCGATCTATCCATTGGTATAAACCACGCGCTCAAAAACCCACTCTAACACCTCGAAATCACCACGAATTCATCACTATCTTTCTTGTTTTCGAAGTATTTGTCATTTTAGTCTTGGAGTTTGAAGGTAAGACGAGTTTCAACTCGTATTTTGGTGGGAATCGTGACCTTGGGTCACGACTTTTTGGTTTCCGTTCGAATCTATGGTTAAAAACGTGGGAACTCAAATGGGTTTTGGATAAAATGAGTTAAATAACAAGTTTGGTATCCGGGTTGTTTTTCTTGTTGGGTCGAGGTGTACCCGAGAGCAAGTGCTCTCGGTTTGTACCATTTTCGAATTTTGTTGTTGATATGTGATGATTCTTGATCATGGTGCTCGATTTGGGATGTTTGGATCTTATTTGTGATGTTTGGTTGGTTCTTGGATGGTTATGGTTGACCCTTGTGGTCGTTTGGACCTTTGGCCGATACCCCAAAGGGGTCGTTTGGGTTGGTTTGGCTCGACTAGAGCAAGCCGAGACCTAGTGGTCTCGGGAGTGACCCACGCTATTATTTTTGTGTGGAGTAATATTGATCCGGGTTGACTTGGTAAATCAACCCATAAGTGATTATGTATTTGGTTGTCATTTATACGTGTCGGATTATTTTTGTTGTCGTGGTTGCTATTATTTGATCATGGTTATTTATTTGAGCTTGAAGAGGTACGTTTGGACTTGTGATTTAGATTATGGAGATGTGTTGACGAAAAGAGTATTTGGGGACCGATTGTGAGACGGTCAATTAGATGACGGAGATAGGTTAGTCGGGTGCCGTAGTCGGACCCTAATGTTGTAGCACGTGGATTTGGGATTGTTTTGGACGGAGTTGATTTATTTATTTTGACTTGGTTATTATTTTTGGACTTGGACTATGAGCCGAGAGTGATGACTCGGACATGTGATCAAATTCTTATGACTCGATAAATAATTAACAATCAAACATTAAAAAAATAATACTCGTAATAATATTATCGCTAATATAATCGTTTATATACGTATATAGACGTGATAAACGTATATATATATATATATATATATATATATATATATATATATATATATATATATATATATATATATATATATATATATATATATATAAATGCGTATATTAATAATAAAACGATCACGAGTAAACGTTTTAAATAATATAACGATAATTATTATACTATGCGAATAGTGCAATAAATGTCGGGAGTATTATTATAAATAAATAACTATAAATGATGTCGAGGACTAATACGTCGGGTAAGTAATAATTAAAAACATGACTTTTATAAATTTGGAAAACTTATCGAGTTATACGAGTTGCGGTTACTTAAGTCCAAGTGGACTTTATTATGTGACTTTTGTGTTGTCACGGAGATATGACGATTAATATATCCATTTTCTATAACTACGTAACTTATTTAATCAACGGGTTAAATCGAGTTATTTGGCTATATAAAATGAGTATATTAATGGACATCGTATCCCACGACACCCATAGGTTGTGGTACGTGTATTAGAATAATAAATTACTAAATATCTCGTGGAATTGGCTAAATTGACGAATTTGGCAACTTGGACGATATATCTAGGGAATTTATTGGACTACGATATTTACCATATACTATTTTATATGCTATGTGATTTAGGTTGGGTATAATCTTGGAGCGATATATTACGTAAATAAATATGGGGATTACCAAATCGACGGATTTGATAAACTTCGATGATTTATTTAAACAATATATTGGGCTAATATTAGACCTATAGATGGTTTATTATTTCTTTCGTTGTGGCTTCTTGGTTTGAGTTGTGTCGACCCTCCACCCATATGGATACCAAACGTCAAATTTTAAATTAATATATGAAGATAATTTGAGAAATGGATATTTTTGGAAAGTTAAATGGAATACGTTCGGGAATGGGAATATTTGATTTTGAGGAAATGATTTCTAAACGCGTTTGATATTGTTAGGAAGTGCCGAGTCTGTAGTTGCCGTTACGTGAGTTGCTTACGTCTTTCTTTTATCGATTTCTTTTGACGATTTTCTGGACTTGAGGTGAGTCATAGCCCCACTTTTACTCTTGAACTCTGTTTTCAATACTTGGGGTGAGAAACGTGCAAATGTTTTATGTGGACTATTATCGCTTTTGGATTTCAAAACTTGCTATGCTTATAGAACTAGGTAGGATTGAGCGAGGCCTAGTCCCGAACTAGGTAAGCTATTGATTTGGTTATAGAGCGAGGCCTAGTCCCGAACTAGGTAAGCTATTGATTTGGTTATAGAGCGAGGCCTAGTCCCGAACTAGGTAAGCTATTGAATTGGTTATGGAGCGAGGCCTAGTCAAGAACTAGGTAAGCTATACAACGAGGCTTAGACTAGATCTAGGTAAGTTGAACATGTCGTATCCTTACGCATGTTGGGTATGTCGTATCCTTACGCATACAGATTGATTTGATTTGATTTGGTTATTGGACTATAGTGTGCACCTATAGGGTTGATTTGATTTGGTTGGATTATTTTGGTTGGATTATTTCGGTTGGATGATTGAGGCCTAGTCTAGCTAGCAAGCGTTTTGCATGTATGTCCACTATATTGAATTATGAATTTAAACCTATGATCTCACCAGCGAAATCTGACTTTTAACACATTTTCTCAGGTAATTAAGCGATGCCCTTTGGATGCTTGGATTGGAGGCTTGGCTATGGCACCCGGTTATGGATCTATTTTCTAAAACTCTGATAAATAATTGTGGACCTACGTTTATTTCTTTTGGGCCTTACTTTGGATAATTCTTGGGATAAATGTAAACTTTAAAAACCCGTTTTGGTTGTGTTTTTCTTATGTTTACTTTATCTCATTCTTTCATGACTTTGAATGGATACCAATCCCCGTAGCACCTCGAGAGCTTGAAGAGTATTCCGCTATACCAAATTTTGGGGGTGTTACAAAACTAATACTAGTTTGGGAGAAACTGTTGCTACTAGTAATGTTGAAGAAATGGCTAAGGTGGTACAACAAGATGTTTCTGCTGCTACAACAAATCAAGTTTCTACAGCTGAAGTTACTACAAATGAAGAGGTTGCAAAGAGAGTTGATGAAGCTGAAATAGCTAACTTTATGGATGAGAAGAAGAGAGATAAAGTGTCTGAATTTGAAACAGATGAGCAAGTAAAATTCAGACTTGAAGAAGAGGAGAAAAAAAGAGCTCATGGAGAGCAAATGCAAGCTTTTATTGATGCGGATGAAGTTCTACAGGCTAGAATTAAAGAACTTTACACAGATGAGACTGTAAATGGGGAAGACAAAGTACAAAGACTTGCTAATTTGATAAAGGAAAGATATGAAGAATTAGTTTTGAAGGACCTAATTAAGTCAATGAATCAACGTCAAAGTCAGAAGAGGAAAAGAAATCCCACAAGGTCTCAGCTCATCAGTGAAATGAAGATATACATACAGCATCAAGGTGAGTATAAAGCTTCTGGAAAGGCTTGGAAGATAATCCAATCATGGACTGGGAGATTTACCGAGATAAATTTGGAAAGGCTTGGAAGATAATCAGGGCTGGTGGATGATCATGGACTGGGAGATTTACCGAGATAAATTTGGAAAGGCTTGGAAGATAATCAGGGCTGGTGGATGATCAGCAGTGTACAAAAGGTTTGAGATTTGATAAGAACAATTGACAGAGTAGACTTAGACAGATTATGGGAGTTGGTTCAAGAAAGAATCAAAACAGTCAAGAAGCTAGATGCAAAAGAGCAAGATTTGTGGGTTGAATTACATAGGTTATATAAACCTGATCCAGCTGATATCTATTGGAACTTCCCATGCCATCATTTCTCAACTTCATGGAAGTTTTATGATAGCTGCAATGTACATCACTTATCAACACAAGGTGGAATCGATGTTTTTATGCTTGTAGAAAAAGAATATCCTTTGCCTGTTAGTTTACTTGCTGTGATGACATCTACAAAGATCATATGTGAAGAACATAGAGAGGTAGTTAAAGATCTCATTGAAAGAATTCATGCTCAGTATAAGAGAGCATTGTATGATGTGAAGAAAACAAGCTGATAATTAGGTGTTTGGAGGTAGCAGGGGTACGTACTTTAGCTTCTCTGTTTTCATTATGTTGTAAAAAACCTTTTGGTAAGTACTATATAATTCACCTTTTGTGAGATTACAACTCTGTTGTTTGTACAAAAGTTACTATTGCTATTACAATAGTTACTACTGCTATTACAATAGTTACTACTGCTATTACAACTCTGTTGTTTGTGTAACTCAATGTGACTAATATCAAGGTTAATGATAACTGAGTTCACATTTTGCTATAAATAATAGTCACATGAAATTCACAATGTGACTATTTTGAATGTATTGGTCACATATAATACCCTTAAAATGTGGCGATAATCATGATTTAGATACACATTTGTGATATGGTGTGACTATTGTAAAACCTATAGTCACATGATCGTGCTACAATTAAATGTGACTATACACATTAGGTTGTGGCAAGCAAACACACACTAGACTTTAGACACGCATATTAACTTACGTGACCATATGTATCAAATTTTGGTTACACTTAATCATGTATGTTTATGGTTTAGTGTGACCATATATGACATTTGGTCACACTCTTCAAGTGTGTGACATATAATTGTCACTTTTAAATGCATATCGTGACTAACGCTTCAAACTTACTTTTCAGTTGTCACACATTTCACATTTATATGTGGCTAAATATTCAGCAAAAGATTAGCAGTCACGTTTAAATAATGTGTGACAAACTTGACTATATAATTTAGACACATGCACAATTACTTCATGTGACCATATATGGATTTTGGTCACACTGTTCAATTGTGTGACATATATTTGTCATATACGTATATATATATATATATATATATATATATATATATATATATATATATATATATATAGTGTGACTAATGTCTCAAACTCATTTATATCTGTCACACGTATCAAATTAGACTAAATAATCCAATTTTTTTTTCCAGTTACCTCTAGTCACATAAATATTCAAATGTGTGACAATAGAATTCCGAAATGGTCACACAAGTCGGATCAAGTGTGGCTGTTTATTTTATTCTGTTACATTTAGTCACGTATAAATGTTACAGTGTGACATTTCAAAATCGACCATGCGTGACCAATAGAACATTTTGTACCAGTGTACATAGGGAATCGAAAATCAAGCCTACATCGATTAGATGAGGGAGCTTGAAATCTCGAAGCAAAGTGGGAGCGAAATTCTTCTTTAACACGAATGGGATTGTCAACCCATTCACCATCAACCATAACACCCTTAATAGCCAAATTAGATCAATTTCTGTTAATAATACCATGAAAGAACTTAGAGTTCTCGTCTCCCTCAATAGCCCATTTAATCCTCGCTTTTTGGATGTAATATCACGATTGAGAGGACTTCAAATTGTTCATTGTATTGTTGGCTTTATTTTGTACTTGGGTTTAGATTTATAGTTCAAATATTTGGGCATGTGCAAAAATAGGGGTGTTTATAAGGTTTTATGACAAGGTGTGGACCCACATGTTTCCTCACTCTCATTCTTTTCTTTTTTATCTCATCATTAATAATATAAATAATTTTTAATTTATATTTTAATACATAATATATTTTTAAATATTATTTTCTCTCTCTCTTACTTAAAATTCAAATCCAAATCTTAAACCAATTTCAAGTCGAAATCCAAATCCTAATCATAAACCCGTCTATGAACCAAACGGACCCTTAGTTCTTGAACCACAAAGTCGCATTTAAGTTACACATAGTGAGTACTCAAACTCATAATTTCTTGATCGATGAAACATGTTTGATACATTTTGAATAAGGTAAAAGCAATAAATACTTAATTTACTTATAAAAATAACTTATTGTGTTTATCTATTTCATTTAATCTCATATACATAACTAAAAATAGTTTTTATTTTATTTTTTATAAGCAAAAACTAAAATGGTTTGTTAAGGGTATTTTGAACATTTCTAACATCTTCATCTTCTACCTCTATTACAATCCATTTCGATCCAGTGAGTCCCTGGCAAAGCCATAGTGGAATGAACAAAACCAAGCTTGTCGAAGTGTACTTGTATGAGAATAATCTTTCTTGTTCGATTATATCAGAATTTGAAAAGCTCAAAAAGCTTGAAATATTGTTCCTTTGGCAGAATAGTTTTGTTGGAGGTATTCCTGAAGAAATAGGAAACTATACTACTACGTAAATTGAAAATGTTTGATGTTTATTTGAACTTGTTGTCGATTATAATCCCATGGTCTGTTCGTTATCTAGTTGAGTTGGAAGAGTTTATGGTCAGTAACACAATATATTTGGTTCGATAGCTATGGTTATATCAAATGATGTTAGTCTTAAGCAGTTGTAGCCATAGACGGAACTTGAACATTTTTTTTGGGGAGGGGGGGGGGGGTGAATCAGAGATTTGTTTGTAACCTCAATTAAATTACCCCTAAAACCTATATTATTTACACTAGGTGCCGTAAACTTTGAGGGGGGGAGGGGGGGGGGGGGGCGGGACCCTCCCCTGCCCTTACATAGTTCCGTCCCTGATTGTAGCTTGATACTAATCAAATATCAGGTTTAATTCAGGCTGATATTGGAAGGTTGCAAAATCTTGAAGTGTTTTTCGCTTTGGATAACCATCTAGAAAGAAGCCTACCTTTAAGTTGGGCAATTGTAGAAATTTACAAGAACTAGATTTGTCCCATAATTCACACACTGGTAGTACTCCCTTAGGTTCGTTTCAACTTTCAACTACAAAATCTCACCAAATTACTTCTGATTTCAAATGATATTTCATGCTCAATACCTAAAGAGATGGGGAGTTGTGTATCGTTAATAGGGTCGATGTTGAGGTTGAGGTTAGGATATAATCGCATAACTGGATAATAAGTTGAAAAATGAATAAAACCATATTTATATTTATGTGATTTATTAAGTGAAGTTGGAGAAGAATGGCATTTAAGTTATTTCAAATGAGAGAGAAAGATTTAGTTAAACATAATAACAATTGATATGAAAAATTGTTAAGTAAAATGAGAATAAGAAAAGTTGAGAAAGTATAATAAGTTATTTTTTAAGGGTTTTTTTTTACTAATGACAGCTTTTCGTGTTATATTTAAGAGAATGATTTTTGTTACAAAGTCATCTATAAAGCACTATGATTGGATGTCAATGCTGAAAATCATTGATACAACCTCTAAAAATTTGGATGCACAACTCACATTTAATTCTGATTGCATGATTTCATTTCTTACATTAAATTGTAGTAAAAAGATTCTTCTTAAAGACAACCTTAAGGGATGTCATTAGCAAAACTTAACTTTTTTTTTTTTTTTTTTTTTTTTTTTTTTTTTTTTTAACATTTATAACTTTTACCCTTTTTGAATATCAATAAACCAAATTTCTAAGGGTACTGGCAACCCATGAGGTATGGACCATCGGCAAACAATGCCGCTCGGCATCAACCAAAACCAATTGTTCGGCATAGACGATTCGGCATGACAATCGGTATCCATTACCGATTCGGCATGCACCCTTTCCCATATTTTTCGAACGTTGGCCATCAATGCTTGGAGCCGTTTGTGGCTTATTTCAAAAAAAAAAAAAAAAAAAAAAAAAATCACTTTAAATATTACTAGTTATTCCACTAATCTCTTCACACATTCAATTAAAAATTACTAGTTATTCCACTAATCCTCTCTTCCAACTCTTTTTTTCATATAAAAAGAATGGATCCAAATCAATCGAAACGTGTTTCAAAATCGTCCAAAGGTCGTGGACGGGGTTCACGATCACAACCCGTTCAATCACAACCAATTTGTCCCTCACCTCAACCCTACTTTCCCCAACCTCCACCTCAACCCTTCTATCCTCCACCACAACAACGGCAATATTTTCACACAAAGTGGAAACATACGAATACCGAAGTGAATACTTTTAACGGTCTGTGGATCCAATCAGTATGTTTTTTCACCATATGCTTTTTTATACTTTGTATTTGATATAGTTGTAGTAATTTATACTTGTTACTTTTATATTTGTAGAACCGTGATCGTGATAGTGGTTGTGACGATCTTGACGTGATGAAAAATGCCATGGCCGATTATAAGAGGAAATCAAAAGGCAAGACTTTTACTCATACGGAAGCATGGGAGATCCTTAAGAAAGCAGACAAATTTTTAAAACAACCATGTGTGGTTCAAACATCTTCGTCTAATTCCGATAAACGAAGAAAGTCGTCAGAATCTAGCAATAAAAATGAAAATGTTGAGACTATTCTTCTGGATTTGAATGACGACACAACTCCAACAAGGAAAAAAAGGGCAAAAAGACAGTTAGCGAGTCATCGTCAATGAATAGTGTTGCTACGACCTTAGAAAGTTATGCGGCAAAGAAATCACAATTAATGGATGAGGCGGTGAAGAAAAAACGTGCAAAGGATGAGTTGGCCGAAAAGTTGATGTCCGCACAACTCAAAGGTGTTGAAGAAAAAGCTTTTTTACGAGCGATGAAGTTCTTCAACAACCCGCACGATCAAATATCCGGCTATGCGAGAAATTGCTATTGCCACAAAACGTGATTACGCGGCGAAATATGGATGGCATTGCAATTTTTAGATATTATTATGTTGTTTTTTTTTCATAAGCATTGTACTTTTTATTTGAATTATTAATAAAATTTAATGTTTTTCTTTAGTTTGTTTGATATAATTAAGAATAAAATAAATAAAATAATATAATTTGATTTTTTTTTTTTTTTTTGCATCACCATTGCCAATAAAAAATATAAGAAAGTCATGGTAAATTATGAAATGTGTTGTTGACATTTGATTGGTTAAAAATGTGTTGGCCACTTTTTTTTTTTTTTTTTTTTTTTTTTTTTTTTTTTTTTTGCATCACCATTGTCACCCCATAAGTGTAAAATGTAACTCCGCCTTGCGAATGACTATAAGAAGGGTTTTCGAACTCTTGTTTTTGTTGGTTTTTTACTTCTATATTTTGTTGGTTTTTTACTTCTATATCTCATCTTTTTCTCTGTATACTTTTTGAAGGCTTTGCATCTTTGAATAATTAAGTAATTCGGGAGTTTGCATATAATATCATATAATGTAACTAGCTAGTGTCATAGTACGATGTTTATCATATTTTCTTATTTGATGAAGAAACAATTATAAATGAAATAGATTAGGACGAATACTAAAAGTGAGATTAGGATAACTGAGATGAGCATGAAAAGGGAAGTCATGCTTAGTAAACAGATGATTATTAACCTACAGGGAAAGCCATCGATTCATCAAATTGTCAAATAAATCTCATGAAAAAACATATTTAATTGGCAAATCAAAGGTTTAGTGGCGTAGTCGAAATTGTTAGCTATAACTTATAAGTTCATGAACCTACGTATGAGTTAATTAGTTTCATCTAGCTTATAATAATAACATCAAGGCTTTCAAACAACAGTGCAATTAGTATCGTCTAAACGTAAAAGTAAATAAATAGATGAACATAAATTTAAAAAAGAAAAAAATACAGTATTTCCTAGATAATTATATTGAGCAATGATATAGATGACTAAAATATAGGCCTAAAGGCATGCCTAATCAATTCATTACTTGACACATGTCATGTACATTTTCTCTCTCATTATCTTCACCATTTATCTTTACAAGTGTTACAATCTTACAATTAGGCATATCTTTAGGCATGTTTATTAGGCATGCAAATCATCTCTTTTGAAAACAACTTTAAAAAGTCTACAACTAAAATATACACTGACAAGAAGAATATTGAAGTTTGTAGAAACGAGTCTTGTTTTGCTATATATAAAACGTAAAATATCATAAAACATTAAAACGATGAGTGGATATTTGGTGAAGTCAGTTTTATTCTGCTTTACCGGACTTGAGCATACAAATTGACTTGACGTGCGACATCATCCGCACTAACAAATGACACTGCTATAATCAATAAAAAACATTACCCACTAAAAGCATGCAGAAAACCGTTTACCGTAGACGTGGAAATTTGTGGGGTGACCTTTCAGATTCTCAATCGATATATGTACAGCCAGGTACAACTTTTTCATTCTAACTGTTGAAGTAACTTTTCAGTTTCTAGATAGTCTCATTTGCTTTAGTTGCTAAGAACACGTAAATTTCTTACATGATAAATAGTGTCCGTGTAAAATATCTTCGTTTTAAGTTATAAATATAAGCAACATAATATACTTTCAGATTTGTCTCGATTCATCATTCTACAGATGTATCAAAGTTATTTTAGTTCTTTTTCTTTTCCTAACGGTATCTAAGTTATTCAGATAATTCTAAAGATGTTGGTACACCAATAAAATTTGTTGTCTTGAGACGAATTTAAAGATAGTTTAGGATATTAGTGATTAATTGTTTTCTTATGCAATAACACGGCACACTCACCATGTTTATCATTTATAGACTTTTTCGTTATATTAATACGTATACTCCACGAAAAAAAAAGTTATAAGTAGAAATTTTTACTTAGACCGATCATATTTTATCTATAACATGACAAACATTTAAAATCTGAGTGAAATTCGATATATTGGCTAATAGTAAAAGCTTTTTGGATCTAATAAACATTCATGAAGTTGTCGAAGGTGTATCCAAATGTTGAAATATATTGAAGTATGTAACATTTGAAATTGTTATATACAGTATGTCTTACAAAGGTTATATTATTGAGCTAAAATCAAGATTATATAATCATATTTAGTGTTTAACTATTCACTAATACATTAGTTAAACTTAACACTAGTCAACCCAGCATAGCCATTTTTCCATTTGATTTCTTTATGTAAACACACTTCAAGTTATAATTTGTATTTGATGCTTGCTATAATTACCGGTGCAGAAGAATTTCGGTGTAAGATATCATTCTAGGTATGTGTTTGTTTAAGCTTATTTTTTCTATTTATGGAAAAGATAGTAAAAAGGACAACTAAAATAGTACTCCGTAACTTATTTATTTTCTAGGTAAAAGGAAACAATATTTTAGGCTGATATATATAACACAACGAGTAAAACTGGTGAAAGTGTCAAATTGACAATGTGATTTTTTACAAACTGCCCAAGAAATTTTTGTTTCTGAGCAACTAGTCATCATTTTAGCAAAACAATTCGTGAGCAATCTTTTTTTTTTTTTTTTTTTTTTTTTTTTTTTTTTTTTTTTTTTTTTATCGGCTAGTTTTTGTTATAAACACAAATCTTATTGCTAAATTATCAGCCACCTTCACCAATATAATATCTCGTTAATATAGTCATAGTCTTAATGCGTATTGAATAACATTGTCTTTGATTTTATTATTCTTGTGATGACGTATTAAACTTTACATTAACTATCAACTATTTCTATTAATTTATTTATATATATTGTGACCTAACAAAATAAGAAGGTTGTGGGAGAAATAGGAGGTGAGTGATGCGTGCGTGCGTTCCACTTGAAAACATCACATCCACGTCAAGCTTCAAATTGATATGATACTTTTTGAATTTTGATATCTAGAAAGTTGTTTTAGTTGTTCAGAAAGGAGGTACTTGTTTTGGTATCTATCACTACGTCCCTATTGGCCCTAAAACCTTTCTACATAAATGGAATACATATTATCCAAGTCTATTGGTCGATATATGTATGTTTTAACCGATTCAGAGCACCTACATAATTTGTGGGTGAAAACTTATAATGCAATGTCTCAATCTTATCTATTTATCTTCACATAATCATCTTTATAAATGAATGATGTATGGTTATTGACTAATAATATCACCTTTAAAATGAATCCTGTAAAAACTTTAAACACTGTAAAAACTCGTAGCAAGCATAGATATCGAAAATGAATCATACATGATCAGGTATTGCAAAACAATGAGTCAAAAACATGCAGCAAGCATACAGGGTTACGCTTTCCACTTTCTATATTTTCCTCTTCAATTGTTTTTCTTCAACTCTTTTTCCCCTTGAATAAAAATATTTATTACACGTAAATAAAGTTATAATCTTTAAAAAGTTATTTTATATAACAACTACTTTGAACGATTTTATTATATTACTAACTAAACTTACTCATAGAGAAAAATTCAGAAAAGAAATCATAATATATACGTAAATGACAACTTTAAATTCTGAGAACTATAAAGATCTTTTCTCCAACAATGAGTAAGCATTGTACTGCTATTGAAGTTGCTTAATAATGTAAGACCCTAGGGAATTACTCATCGTTCAGTTTAGTTCATAAATAAGCTTGTGCCTTTTTTTTTTTTTTTTGGGTAAAAGGTCAACGACCCGGTAAATATATTACTCCAAAAAACATTTAAGTACAATGGATATGAGTGATTCTCATATCTCAGCCCGTTACATAGGCGAAAGGCTTACATAACAAGATACTTCCAAATTTCTAGACAAGAAAACAAACCATTTAAAGACTCGGACAAAAATATAACCTACTTCCTACGACCTTGGAGATTAAAGCCATAAATGGCGTTAAGAGCATCCAATTCCCCTGGAAGATCATAAATTTGCTTCGAGTAATCATCATAGTCATCCAACTCATCTTCACGCTCATGACCTCCACCAAAAAGATTTGCTGATTCGTCGAACGTGTTAAGAACCTCCTCCTCATCACTATCAGTAACCACAATATCACCCACCTTAGAGAATGGGTTAGCCCTCTTATTGGCAGATGCAGACGGAATAGGAACACCTTTATCATCCAAAAGGGTAGCTTTCCCATCGATAAGTAGCTTTTCAAGCTTACTAATTTTCTCAACTGTAGGAGTAGAACCACCTTCCTTAGTTCCCATTAAATCATTCACAAGGGGTTCTTGTGATGTAGTACCAGTCTTAACCAACGCATCCTCATTAACTTCCATTGTACAGCCAACATCCACATCCATATTGGTGTCATCAGTAGGAATACCAAACGTATCCGTATCATCCATATTAAGAGCATCAAACTGGTTAGATGTAGAGATCGTTGTACCACTAGAACTAGCCACATCAGGAGTCTTCTTCTTATTGCCACCAACATTCTTGGGTTCAGGAGGAGTCTGTTTGGGTTGATACTGAAACTTCTTACCCACAACAGGTTTAGTAAACCCTCCTTTACCCGGAATTGTAGAACCACCTTGTTTTCCTTTCTTCCTGGTATTGACAGTCTTGAAACTATCATTAACAGACTTAGTAGGCTGAACAGGAGGTATGATAACCTTAGGGCAGTCAGTCAGAGTATGTCCAAATACCTTGCATTTATCACAGCGAGGTGGTTTCCACTCATATTCAACCCGGATCTTTTCAATAGTCGAACCCGTACCATCAAGAAGAGGAATCTCAACAGTGAGACTGTCCTTTAATACCTCGTCCGACTTTACTTCAATCATACACCTAGCAAAGCTACTCCGGCCCCAAGATTCCTTGCACATTTGACTAGTAAAGGCATCTAACCTTTGAGGCGTCCCAATCACAGTAGCAAGCAGGCTAAGTCCGTCATCGGAGAACATAGCTAAGGGAACATCATGGAATTTAACCCACACCGGAATGTTAGTCAAATCCTCTTTAAGCAAGTTGGTGTTCAATGTCCATGGTTTAAGTATAATAGGTACATTGCGAATCAACCAAGGACCATTATCAAGGACATCATCGACACCTTTCTTCGAAGAAAACTTGAAGAAGAAGAAACCCTTAGCATTCATCATAACCTTTTGTAAACCATACTTAGCCCACGCATTGCGAACATAATAATCAACAACAGGAAAAGCAAGGCGTTGACCAAGGAAGTATCCGTAGAGAGTATTCTCGAACCTCATGTGAACCTCTTGCACTACATTCATTGGGACTGATAGATCAACATCAGCCTTCTTCTTGCTACATTCCAACCTACGAAAGTTAGAAACATGTTTCAGAGGTTCATTAGAAGTAGCACCCGCGTAAGAAACCAACTTCACTCCCGTACCATTAGTAGTATCATCCATGTGAGAATTAGGAGCAGAAGTAAAAGGAGGAGTACTAGTAATATTAACTTCACTAGCTCCAACCTCACTTTGGATTTTATTCATGGCATCCTCAAAATTCTGATGCGCATTATCAATCAAGTGTTTCACAGATTCAGCACTAGTAACCCGCTCCAAATCATCACCAAATGATGTATCTTTCATAAGTGGAATCGGCTCCACTGTCTGAGTAGCAGTCATAGCACAATCATTAGCATCATCCACATTCAAGCAAGAACTCGTCACATCAGGAAGATTCTTTTTAACAACCGATTCCTTACTCACACTCTTAGGACTCAAGAAACCCTTATTCATCTCTCACCACAAATTAAACAAACCAACGCTTATCAGATTCAATGTAACCAGCATCCAGCAAAATCAATTCAGAAAAAACCCTAATCGCTTAGGGTTTAACGTGACACCACAAACAAACTAACCAGCATCCATGATCCAATCAATAAAGATTAAATTCAGTGATAGAGTAGGATCAGAATCGACTAAGGATTGGAGAGTCCTAAAGTCGATTAATAAAAATTCGATAAGAAAAAAACCCTAAGTATGCGATTCAAAAAACTCACCCAAACCGTATGATACCAAGCGTTAATTCGATAAGAAGCAATAGATAAGAGTGTTAAATCATAGTATTATGCAGGGAATCGAAGAGGTTTGGTGGATTAGATGAATCGAACTTGTAAGAGGTTGTTAGGGTTTTTCTCTTTTATCGCCAGAGATGAATCGTAAGGGTTTTGTTTTTCTGCCACCACCAATAAGCTTGTGCCTTTACTATGACACGACATGTTTTTGAGTCCAATCACGCACAACTTGCGTAATAATTATGTGTTTAAGCATGTTCGAGTGAGTGGAGCAGTTTAGGTGATCTCTTGACCCCCTAGGAAGTTATCACAAATTCTCCAAAAATAACGCCAAGTCGTATACCCAATTTATAAAGCGAACGATATTGAGATCGTGTTGTAGGTAGAGTGTTACTGCGAACGATATTGAGATCGTGTTGTAGGTAGTGTTACAAATTGCAGGTAGAGTGTTACAAAGTGTAAGATTATGTGCATAATATAACATAATTATTGATTGAATTAAAAGAATATTTATCTCAATTACACATGAAAGGTATCAAGGGCTTAGAACCCTTGAAAAACCTGTAAAATTCGCACCAAGTTCGTACTTAGGGTTTCTCCAAAACTTCTCTCTTTTTAATGTGAAAATTAGAAAACTATATATAGGAAATAGGGTCTGACGGCGTCAGGACCAAATAGCGTCACCTCACCGCTAAAATACTTCTCGGACTGCCTTAATCTTCATCTGACGCCGTCATGTGTTATGGTCTTCCAGGCCGTCACGCATTTTCCTCTTGACGCTCTACTTCGTGACGCCGTCAAATCTGTACTGGGCCGTCATGCAAATTACTCTTGACGCCGTCAGGATGTTGCTCTTGACGCCGTCACCTACTGTTCCCAGCAAGGAAAATTAAGACTTTGGCGTTTTCTTCACTTTTATGCTCTAAAAACGTCCGAATTGCTTCCTTTTCCGGAATTCACTCCCAAAGTACCTAAAATCACAAAATGAACGATTTAGGGCAATATTTGATCAAATAAATTCAATTTCGGGCTTAAATGACCCCCTAAAAGTGGTTCATTTTTCGCCTCATCAGCTCTTTTTCCTTGGAAATTACTGTACATCTCCCCCATCAAATTACCCTGAGTCAATCTAATTTTACCCGTACTTAAATTGCTTCTAGAAGGACTGACACACCTGTTAGAGGTGTGACGCGTTTTGGGTACACGCCGGCAAATTGTGAGAATATGATTGGAAGATGAGACGTGGATGTATGATCTAAGGGCTAATATTCCTACTTCTGAGTGATTCACGAATGAAAGGTTGAGATTTGATTTCGAGAAGCTTCCTGTGGAACCCCTGAGCTCAGCCTATATAAAGCCCCTTCACTTCACAATTTGTAGGTGTTAGTCATTAGGAGTAGGACTAGCTTAGGGTAGTTTAGCTTAGTAGTAGCTTATTTTAGCTTATTCTCAGCTTTTCATTCTTGTCTTTAATTTTTCAAAGCATTGTAATTCATCTCTTTTTAATACAATCTCAGTTCTTGTTATTTTGTTTCAATTTTATTCTTTAATGCTTTAAAAATCTTCATTTGTAGTCAATTAATTTGTCACAAGCTTGTTATACTGTTCTTTTAAGCTCATAGAAGCTCAATAATAGCTTGTTGCGAGTTTAATTCGATTATTTCTGTTTCAATTCCAATTAGTCAAGTTTAGTCAAAGTAAAAAGTAAACAGTTTAATTCGATTATAAGCTTTTATAAGCTTATTTCTGTTTCAGAAGCTCACATAAGCTCTCTCAATAGCTTTTGTGAGTTTCTCATTGTTTCAAAATTCTGATTATAACCTCAAGTTCTAAATAAGCCAATTGAGCAAGTAAGTCTTTCCATCTCTATTTGAGCTTTATATCTCATTAAATCTGTTGCATTAGTTAGATCTGTTTGTTTGGTATTTTACTGTTTGATTGCCAATATTTGATCATGATCTAGTAGTTTTTGCAGTATTTGAGCTTGTTTACCCATTTGTGCTTCTATTCCATTTAATTGCTTCTATATTACTTAATATTAGCTTAATCTATGTTCATGTGTTCCTGTTATTGATTGTTGTTGCTTACTGTTTGATTTGCTTCCATTATTGTTAGAGTTAATGTTTGATCGTTTGATTGATCATTTATAGTCTATATCTGTTAGTGATAAGTGCAAGGGTTGTTTAAAGTAGTGTTTGGCATTAGGCATTATGTTTAGCTAAAACTTGTTTTTACCATAAATCCAAATTAGATCAGTTTTCAAATAATATTAGTAGTAGTTTCAGGTTTAATTTGATCAGTTTCACAGAGATTTACAGGATTTGCATGCTGTAGGTGATTTTTGAGGTTTATATCAGCTTAGAGTAGATTTTATAGAGCATCATTGTTTGGGACCATTTGAGGAATCTAATTGTGCTCATATAAGATAATATAGTGACGCATAATTTGGTATTAGGACTCCAGTAGTCAATATGCTCAGTTTTCAACCCATCTCGTCCATTTTCAGTTCTGTCACAATTTCAAAGAGTGCTCAAATAGATTTTTGGTTTTTATTTTTCATTACTTCAATAATGATTCTTTTTAGTTGAAACTTGGTATAAGTCATATTTGGTTGCTCTTTTTGTTGATACTTATTTTTAGTAATTTTTTACATTAGCTTATCAGTAGCTTTTAGCTAGCTTAAAACCCTCCATTAGGCCTGCACTCACCCTATTCTCCCATATCTGTCCTAATAAGCCCACTTCCTAGTCATGCCATAAGCTCATATAAGCTTATTAGGATCTGATATTTGGATTATAACTAGTTCATAGTACTAGCTTCTGATATCTATGCTTATCTCACAATTTAGAGCTTATTAGAAGTGCTTTTTATGGTCTGCAAGTTAGTATAATTGAGACATATAAGCTGATATGAAATTAAGTGTGCTTAAGTGAACCCTGAGCTATAATCTGAGTCCTTTTGAGATTTCTGAGTTCAATTGTTGTGGTGTTTAAGTGTTTCACATGAGTTTTGAACCATTGGCTTATTCTGTAACACAACTGCTTGTTGTAGTGCTTAATTTGGACTGCTATTTGCTCTTTTCTTATCTTTCTATGCTACATTTGTTCCACATTGAGTATTTCTGAGCTTATTTGAGTAATAAGAATCTGTAGTTTTATTTTCATTCAGTTTTGTGGCAAGTGCTTATTAATAAGCACTTGCTATATGCTGTTGTCGATTGTATAAGCACTTCCACAGCTTATTTTTACTTCATAAATTTTTCTTAGGTATATTTTAATATTTTAGAATTTCTGTAATTTTTTCAGATTTTTCTGGTTTGTTTTACTATTTTTCTTAATTTTTCTTAGTTTAAATTCAATTTTTAATACTTTTAAATAAATAAAAATCAAATTAAAATTGGAAAAAGCCATAAAAAATTCAAAAATATTTTAGGAAATTCTTTTCTTATATTTTAGATTTTTCAAAATTAAATTTGCATTTTTCATTTTTATTTTTCCATTTTCTTTTATTTTTAATTCATTTAAAAAAAGACAAAAATATAAATAAATTCATAAAAAATAATTAAAAAGTTAAAAAAATATTTTTCTTTTTCTGGAAATTCTTTTTATTAGTTTAAGATATTTAGAAAATAATTTCACATTTGTAGGATAATTTTTAGTTAAAAGTTACGTTTTAATTCGTACGTTACGTTTTTTTAGAATTCGTGATTGATTTTCCATTTTTAAATTTTAATCATTAGTGCATACATAGCTTGTACATCTTGCATAATTCGTGATTGTTTGTCATTATTTGGTTTACTTGATCGCAATTTTCACTATTCACTTTTCACAACACGGTTTTCACGAATCGAATTTCTTTGATTTCATTCACACCTTCGTATGGATACGACTCGGGTGATCCTTATTTCTTGCGGATCTCCTCGATACTTATAAATATACTATAATTGAGCAATCAGTTTTCATGTAGAGAAGTCGACACCCTCAAGGGTTAGAAAACCCTTATATTTTTTGGCTAAGGAACAACTCTAGTCCTAAATTGACACCTCAAAGGTTTATGAAACCCTTGTATATTTTGATTATGCTACAAACATGCAAAACCTTAATTTAATTACAAGAATAATAAAACCCTAATTGCCACAAAAACAAAAACCCTAATTTAACCTAAGCAATAAATCGACCAAAATCATGCAAAACCAAAATAAAGATGTGATTTTTATTACAATGTTAGAAATTTCTAAGAACCTAACTAGGTTATATTGTTTAGTCTGACTCTGATACCACTGTATGGTTCTCGTGGTCAACCTCACGACTATAAAACATGCACAACGGAAAGTAAATACACAAAGCCGTGCAAACAAAACCTTAATAGTAAAATCTTCTAAACAACGATATAATCTAATCTAACACATAAGAACGGTGTTAGGATTACTTGTTATTCCTACTAGCGTAAGCTCCACGACCTTTCTTTAATTGCATGAAACGCCTTCTTTGTTTTCTTGATGCTACACGAACACCTTTAGGGTTTCTTGGAGATTATCACTTATCGGACAGCGACAGGTGTCCACTGGTACTGCACATGTAGAATTAGGTCTACGAACCTATGCAAGTTAGGCGAGCACGAAATCGGGTAAACCTTTAGATCGACTCGAACACGAAGTCAACTTGAACGATCGACCAAAGGGATAAAACCCTATGGTTTTGGTCGTGCGATCGAATAAGCAAGAGAGGGTTACGAGGAGTGTTATTAGAATCCCTTAGGAAGTCCTTGTATTTATAAGGTCCTAAGGAGGTTCTAGAATACTTTTTCAACAAGTATTTGTGTTTGAAAAAAAGTTAAACACCCCTTCCCTTTAGGTTTCAGTCTAACCGACCAACAACAACCCTTATGGGTTTGTTGTTTTGTGTTTTGTCGATTTATTACCATCCAATATTTATCTCAGATAAATATTATACTTTGAGTAATTACCATTTAAGCCCTGAATGAAAATAACACTATATTTTAATTTCGTAACTCGTTTCTAATTTTCGCTTGATTGTTATGTTTAGTGTGCAAAGATGTGGTCCTTCGGCATTTCTGTGAATGCAAGTGTAAAAGCCATTGTGTTGTTTGTACATAATCCTTTCAAGCTTTGTATGATTATGTCTTGCAAATGGACGTCAAAACCACTTTTTAAATGGTCATAAATGAGGACGTTTTTATGGTGCAACCAGAAGGGTTTGGGAGTCCTAAGTATTCTAAGAAAGCGTGCAACCTTAAGAAATCTATTTATAGATTGAAGCAAGCATCTTGAAGTTGGAACCTAAGGTTCGATGAAGAAATCAAAGAGTTTGGTTTTGCTCATAGCCAAGAGGAACCATATATAAATATTAGAAATAATGGAAATAATGTAGTTTTCCTGATATTATATGTAGATAACATATTGTTAATGGAAATGACATTCCTTTGCTCAAAGACGTAAAGATTTGGCCAGGAAAGTGTTTCGCCATGAAAGATTTAGGAAAAGTTGATTATATCATAGGAATCAAGATCTTTAGAGATATGTCTAAATGACTTACAGGTCTGAGCCAAAGTACTTATGTAGATAAAATGTTGAGAGATAGGTCTGAATGACTTATGGTATGGCATACAAATGAGAACGATTCAATATGCTTTGACAATTGGATCCATTATGTATGCCATGACCTGTTATAGACCTGATGTATTTTTCGCATTGATCCTGACGAGTAGATATAAGAAGAATTCATGGGAAGGGCACTGGACCATTATTAAGAACATTATAAAGTACTTTTGACTAAGGATATGTTTTTGTTTTACGGTGGTTTGGAAGAAGAGCTAGATGTAAATTGTTACACCGATGATGGGTTCCAAATTGATCGAGATAACACTCAATCTCAATCAGGCTATATCCTCATTCTGAATAGCAAAGCGATTATGTGGAGAAGCTCGATGCAGAGCACCATTGCATTCTCATCTATAGAAGCAGAATATATCACTGTCTAAGAAGCTTCATAGTTGGCTTTCTAGATTAGGAAGTTCATAGGTGATCTTGGTATTGTTCTACGTATTGAAAATCCTATAAAGTTGTATTGTGATAATTCACATGCGATCATAATTGGGAATAAACCACGAATACCAAAAGTTAGTCGACATAATCTTCATAAATTTTACTACACTCGCGAGGTAGTCGCAAGGAATGAGATTGAGTTTATTAAAGTCCATACTTATGACAACGCTGATGATCTATTTATGAAAGCCTTAGCACGTGATAAGCATGAAGAACATGCTATTGGCATTGGCATTCGTTATGTTGAAATTTTAATTTTTGCATTCGAATAATTGGAATGTTAAGAAATTTGTTTTATAAATAATATATAATGTATATAGGTTTTTTCTTATGAAATATAATGTTCTATATTTGTACGTTTCGGCCATGAATATGATTGTTCAAAACTCCATAGTCAATTGTATTGTTGGGCGCAATATAAATTAAGACTAATATTAAGTTTTAGTATTTATTTATGTATACAAATGATTTACTTGTTGGAGGCTAAGTTCATATGTAATCATAGGGATGAATTTGATGACCTACACGAGACGTCACTGCATGGATGATTGTCAATTAGTGAGCCACGTTTATGATTTATATGATTGTGTCCTTAGACTTTTGATATATAGCATATTCATAATACGTAACAAGAAGAGTATGAGACTATTGTGGGTCACTCGATAAATTAATAGATATTTAAGTGGCCGTGACTAAGGTCACTCGATAAATTAATAGACATTTAAGTGGCCGTGACTAAAGTGGATGCTAAACTGTTGTTCTAACTTAGTTTAGTAATATCATATATTCTAGATCGAGAAACATACATTAAACATTTTGAGATGAGCTAATCCATGTCTCAAGTTAACATGTATCAGAAGCAAAAGGGACAAAAGAATAAAGTAAATCATAAAATCATTAACCGATAATGATCGTTGTTTGGGTTTATCGACATATATACGGACAACTCATATATTTTTGGAAAGCAATTACATATTTGTTGGACGACTGCTTGTTGGCATCAATTACCCAAAAGTTATATACATGCCAAAGTGGGAGTTTGTAGGATTATGTGCATGATATAATATAGGGATTATGTATCGGGAGGCTATCGAACTATTAAAGTTTTTACTTTAGGCCATCTATTTATTTAAACTAATTCACTACTAGAAAATCGGGCATCAACAACAAAAGTTTGCATCACTATTCTGTCACTAAAGCCCTTCAACGACGGAATTGTGGCGGATATATTCCGTCACAAAAAAGGGCCTCGCAAAATTTTAGCGACAAGTTTAGCGACAAAAATCTTATAGTTTCTGCAACGGATTGACGGTCTCTAGCCCCTCACTAGAGCCTAGTTAAAGGTACCTAAATTAAATTTGATTCGACCATCAAGTGACAGCTTAGCGACAAACTTTCTATTGCTAATAGTAACGATGAAGCAGTCACTAATGCATTGCTAATAATCGGCCAGCCATTTTGTTGTTATTCCATCGCTACTAGAGATGGAATATGCGTCGTTAATCCACCACTAAAAGTTTGTCTCAAAACCATCACTAACAATTTGTTGCTTAACTCAACACCATTTGATAGCTTCGTCTCTAATTTTTTGCGATTTAAATATATTTTTTGAAGATAGAATATGTCGCTAATCAATCAATAAATGATACAATCTATTTGCCATTTGTTTCAAGATGTCACACACACGAATATCACAGTGATGATAGTCACAAAATCCATACTCAAAATCAAATAAAACATATTCAAATCAAATAACAAGCTGATTCAAAAACATTTGATCTTCAACAACATAAAAGGAAGTCTAAACCAAAGATTCTCACTTACATAAAAGTTAAGAGTGCCTAAATAGATTTAAAGCTCTTCAAAGTGTAATGGTTGATGTTCAAGATGTACGACTACTTGCATTACCTTGTCTTGTTTTTGGTTGGCGGCTAACATGACTCTTCATACCATACTCAACAAGAATATCTTGAATTTCTGCACGCATTTCTTCCTTAAGCTCTTCACGCATTTCTTCTTTGAGCTCTTCGCCCCTTGAGTTCATTCTTCATTTCTTCCTTGAGCTCGAGTTTCATTTCTTCCTTTAACTATCCACGAATGCTATCAAGATAGTTCTTGAAGACAACATAGTCAAATATTAATTTTTTGAAACATGTACTAAAATAAAGATATGTGATACTTCTTTGGATATAAAAGAAAAACACACCTGAACATCTTTAGATCCTGAGGATGGAGCACCAGCACATCTTCTAGTACTTGGTGTACCAGTCATAGTGTATTGTGGATCTGGCATTGAACCCCACCCAAACACTCCACCTTCCGTATCATATCCGGAACATTGTTTCCATAGGTCATCGTCATAGATGGGATGGTTAGCAGGATCTTATCTATATTTATCTACTTCTTCGACCTTGGGGTTATGTCCGTGTTTGGCTCATCCATGCCTACGGGTTCTTGATCAGAGGACACAGTTGCATTTGTCTGAGAATGGTTACCAAAGGTGTTATTCCGTCTACTTTTCTGACCCCAACGATGAGCAAAGGCCATGTCCACCTCTACCTCCAGTCCTCCACACCCAACACTAGTACGTGCCATAATCTGGTACAAGTAAATATTATCAGGAATTTTAAAGTGAGTATAATATTAACATCTGCAAAAATTGTCCTCCATCTTATGGGCAAGTGCTGCTGTTTTCTGATCTTTGTGAAACTCCATATCATAGACATGTTTGATATGCTTTAGTTGTATGACACACCACCATACATATCTAATTTTTAACTTTAAACCCGATAGCCTAATAGGGTCGGGTTAGGCTTTTAATTTGTTTGTTATCGGGTTATCGGGTTGACCCGATAAACCCGATAAGCTATAAGGACCCATTAAAAAATCTAAATTTTTTGAGCTAATGCCCATTTATCATAGTCCATTAGTCACAATTTTAGAACAAAATTATAACCTGCATCTTTAAACTTGATTCTAGGATATTTTCATATTTGCATCAGTAGCTTACTAGCTTAGTTGCTTTTCTCTATTTTATAACTTGGTGGAACAAGATGCAAAAAATGACATAACTGCTTACCAAAAAAGATCAGGCCAAACAGTTACTTGTAATATACTGTTAAGTGCTTCTTTTTTCTCGTTATATATCAGGCTAAAGGATACTAATGTCCTGTTGGTCTTTTTTTAAAAATTAATATCATGTTTAGTAGTATTTTAATAAATGAAAAAAGTTGTGGGAAAAAACTAGCATTTAACCCGATAGACCCAAACCCGATAGACCCGATAGCTTATCGCGTCGGGTTGCGGGTTAGTTTTTATTTTTTCAAAACCCGATAGACACGACTCGATAGGCCCCAAACCCGACCCGATAACCTTATTGACACCCCTAAATACAGCTATAAAAGTCTACAAAAAGTAGCAAAAACCAAATGGTATGTCCAGTAACTTGAAACACAACAGGTAATGTCGTTCATGCATAGTTGAGAGTTCAAGGAACTTAAAAGTCAGATGAGTAACTGACGGTACCTCACGAAAAAAAAAATAGATTGACTTATCTAACGCTTGTTGGTCATGCTTAGCAAATCGATAATAGAATATTCTGATAAAGTTTAATGTAGTTATCAAGATTATCTAAAGCTTAAAATTAAGAAAAAACAACAGAAACTATAAACTTAAACTGGACACAATCCTTAATCAAAATTTCAGGTCATGTTTTCAGGAAAAATAGGAGTAACCTTAGGAAGAACAAGTCCGGACTAATATGCTTCAAATCTATAATCTATCACTCGGTCACACACCATAAAAAACACATGAGCCCAATAAGCATTCACCTAGTCTGGATATTCCGTAACTACCACCTAGAGATAAAAACATTAAGGGGTCTTTGGATTAGCTTAGGTTTATGGATTATAAGCTTCTTTGATCTTAGAAAAGCTCATAAGACCACTTTATTTGGCTTGTAGGCTTATCAAGTTGAGCTTGCAAAATTAAATAAGCCATATGCTCAAGTAGATAAGCACCTCAAATGCTGAAAAAACTGAGCTTGTGAGCTTTTCCAAAATCAAATAATCCTATAACCTTGAATAATAAACTGATACAAACACCCCTTAAGTCATACTAGTTCATTAATTACACCTAATCGAACTAGTTCATTTTGGCTATTCACTGAATCAACTAATAACGTCCCACATTTGGCATCACAATTCTTAAAAAATGGCAACAATCTATCAATTTCCAGACTTCACCAACAAGATTAATACATATCAAACCAACAACAAAATAATTTACCAATAACAACCTAATCAATCAATCATACGCAAATAAAACTAAATCATAAAAAGGAAAGTAACAATCATATAAAAATATAAGCACAAACACATGATTAGACCAACGATTGGGAGGTTAGAATTAAGCTAGGTCTGGAAAAATTGGAATATATAATCCCTAAATTAGGAACTAATATCCATTACATATGCATACATTAGTCCAAAGAATAATCTACATAAACTAAAACGTAACAGTGAAGATGTACCTCAATCAAAGTTGTTGCCGTATCTTGATTGCATTTGGGTGAGACTTAATTAAAGAGAAAATATTGACATAAGAGGGTTGGGGTTTTGTCAAGTTAATAACTGTTTCCGCGGCTTCCGCCTGTAACCGTATACCACTTCTTTCTCATCTATCTAAAGTTAACTGTTGTCAAGTTAATAGCGCAGGAAGTAACCGTTGCCGCCTACATCGTTTTATTTGCGTAGCCTGGTTTGATGTGAGTTGTGTGGTTCCTCTTTTCATCTTTGCTAACAAATTAGATGTTTAATATGTAAAGAGATAAAAAATATATATTTTAAAAGATAACTTAATTGCTTAAAAATAATTGAAAGATATACAATTCTTTATGTTATTCTTAATGGTAAATATTTGTTACTCCAATATAAAGAAAAGTAAACAAAAAGGTTAAATCAATGTCTTGAAAATCGGGTTGAAATCGATCTGATCGAGTCATCGGGCACTGGGTCAACCGGTTCGACCGTCGGGTCAACCCGGTTTTTTATTAAAAATTTTGAAAAAAGGAAACCCGGACGGGTTTCGAGAACCGGGTTGACCCGAGTCACTCAAAACCCGACGGGCCTAACCGGTTAACCCGGGTTTTTTTGACCCGGTTTTTTGGCCGGAAGCAGTCGAACCGGTTAGCCCGGTCGGGTAGACCCGGGCTTCAAAACAATGGGTTAAACATAAAAAGTTGCATATATACAAATTTAGTGATCCCAATAACAAGAAGAAAATTTATACAAGTGCTGTGAGGATGACGTCGTCTAGTGATTAAACGCGATCGTTTTTGGCTCTTTGAAACGGTGTAGTTTAGGGAAAAAAGGAAAAAAGGGTAGGTGTCTTTTGCATAAAGAATCAACAATATCCATTTCTTTCTCGCCTCACTGTGTACCACAAAACTGCCTCTCTCTTAGATTTCTTCGGTGTTTTCATTGCTTCCATCAATGGCGTGTGACAATGGTGATGTGTGTGACGATGTGAGCTTAGGTGGGTGGTGGGTTTATTTGTTCGAAAAATAGGGGTTCTTTATTCAGCTGGTTAAATTTGAAGTTGTTTTAGGATTTTTGGTCGGAGTGATGAGTAGAACACTCGATTATGCTTGTCATATCATAACGATTAGCCAAAAATGTAAATCGATGTGTTACGGTTTAAGTGTTCTTCAAAAATTTGATTCTTAAAATAAAGTGTTTCCATGATGTAATTTTGCCACCTCAAAAGGAAGATGAAGAGAAGAATTTGAGATGTAGGAAACACGTTGTTGCTACTTTTTTTGCGAGTGCATGTAGATTCTGTTTTCGAATTGTGCTATTTCGTCGAAGCCTGAAAAGGTAAAATACCTGGCGTATATTTGGCAAAGAGCTTTTAAGAGTATTTAACGTTTGGAATTGAACTATTGGCAAGAAGGTTTAGCATTTTGTATTTTTATAAAAATGTTAACTTTCAAATGCGGCTTAAAGAAGCATTTAGCTTTTATGTAGTTTAATACTTTATAATTATTGACGCAGTTGTGTTACCGTTTGTACAAATATCCTTGTAGATGTATAAACGGGTAGAACATAGACCCGAAAGTTCTCCAATCCGATTGGAGATACAATGAGTGAGTGTGTGGTGTGTTAGTATGAATATATTCGATATGATATAGAAGGAGCTCCGGTGTTCCCACTCCAAGATCGTTCTTTGGTAAGTTGCTAAGACATGACCTTATTGTCAGCCTCATCACATGTTTTCGCTCGTGACCAAGCTCTAGCATGGGAGTAAGTATTGGTTTTTGATAGAATTTTATAGTTCGGTATTAATGATAACATCCAATGCTTACCAAATAAGGTGGGTGAAGGATATTTATAGTACATCACGACACTCCTTTTTTACCTGACAGACTATGGCATAGGCTCGGGTTTTGAGTACTTTGGATCGGTATTATGTTCTCTAATCCCCTCAGGTCATCGAGTCTTAAACGCTAACTTATATGAATATTCATTGTGTTGTTTAATTGGTCGATCCACCGGTTTATAATTAGTTCCTTCAGTGACGCTAATAACTCCAGGATTGGTCGGAGTTCTATCAAAACCTAGTTACTTCAAAAGACTGTTATGGCGTCCAAAAGACAATCTTTTGTGCCAGTAGATTGGCTTGGGATCAAATAATTGATACACCATTTGTTACGAAACACTTATGAAATAAATACTACTTACAACTACTACCAACTACGACTACTAACTATTATTGTTAACCTTACTGCTAGTTATACCAAAGATGTCCAAAAATAAATAGAGCTTTAAAAGGTTCAGCTCGAATTTTAGAACATTTTTTTCAATTAAACATGATGATATTTTTGAACTTGAGTATGTAGCATATAGAGACGTTGTAAACGATAGTTTAAAACACGAGTATTAAGACTGACTCTTAAACGAAAATCATGTTTCTTTTATATGAAACAGAGAGACTGGTCTTCTTTAAAAAAAAATTGTCTTTGACTATACAAAGACACCGGTTTCACTAACACGGCCGGTTTGTATGCATTTGGTATTATAGAGACCGATGTTTTCTTGAAAATTGGTATTATGCTACCTAACCCTGCTATTTTTACAGTACAGAGACTAGTGTTTTATAACCGCTCTTTATAATTTTTATTATAAATGTTGTATTCATAAAACAAAATTTTTCGCGAAGTCTAATATATAGATTGATATTTCTATTCCATGAATGAAATAATCAAACAATAGAAAGCACGATATTGTACTTTAACTCAATTGGTCAACGTCCGGTTTGTGTTTTTATTTCTAGATATATGCGGTTAAACGAATTGAACCGAACTGCATATAATATACAAAAAGTTTCTTACAAAATATTCCAATAATTATACAAGTGAACACATTATTGCATAACAACGTTTTTGCTCCTAATGTAAACATTTATCAAACATTTATGTGTGAAAATTGATTAATGTGATCGTAACATATAAACTTTGATTTTTTTTATATATTTTATTTATTTATTTATTTATTTTTGTTACTCTATTATGTATGTTTATTTGAATGTAATTCTTGTACTAATAAAATAACTTTAATATACTCAGTGTTATTTAATTTTACTAAGATGACGTTATACGTTTTAGATCATGTTATTGTTCATATGGTAAAATATGATAAACGTCTAAATGGTTAACCGTGACCCGAACCGCGTATAACCGCTCATTTGGGGTACCCGCATATCCGGTTACCCTTTAGTACGGTTTGGTTTCGGGTACTAAAATAAATTACCCGGTCCACGATGTATAGTTTAAATCTTCTAACTAACCGAACTGAATCACCCACGAAACGTCTACCGACTCATAAGATTATTCTACTTCTGTAAAATGTTTGTTTTGATATTATTTACCATCTTTATGTCAATGTCACCGTTATTATACTTTTACTTATTAGTAATAAAATATAACTTCTCATCGTATTTGACCAAGTAAGATTAGATTAAAGCTAGAGTAACTTGAGCATTTGAAGAACACTAAAAAGGCATATGGAAGCCCCTTATAGGAGACTGGTTTTATAAACCCCGGTTCCTATGGTAAGAAAATAGCTGGAATTAGGGCTGAGCATTGCAGACCCAAAAACTGACCGAACTGAGAAAACCGACTGGACCGACCGAACTGAAGAACCAACGGTCATGTCTCGGTCCCAACTTTTTCCTTATTTCGGTCTCGGTCTGTTCCGGTTCGGTCTTACATACAAACCGACCAATAATGCCTTTTTGGACCGGAGCGACTGAAGGATCGGACCGAACAAATTCGGTCTGGTCCTCGGTCCGTAGTTTTGGTCTAATTTGGTCTCGGTCCAGTCCGGTCTTAGACCGATGCTCAGCTCTAGCTGGAATGGAAGGTGTTACGTGTCTCTATTAAAAAAAAACTATATTTTTGTGAAAAAATAGTCTAACTAGCATTTTTCTATTTTCGTTTCAGTGTCGTTATATAGTTGTATGTACGTGTAATTCTATGATTCCGAAAATGATGTGTTACAGCCAAAATATTGGCGCCACATATTCCCTCCAACTTATTTGAATACAATTACCAACTTAGTATGTAACCAACTCATTGACATAGTCAAGCAAAAATGAAATTGGCGCCACACTTTCAACAGGTTCCCTCCATATGGGTACAACAAGGTATTACATAAAATTTGAAACTATATTGTATAGACTATTTAATTTTAATGATTATTATGAAGGGGGCCTTTTTAAACATGAAAAATCTTGGTTTATTAGTTAAATTTTTGTACTTCTAAAAAATTTAAACACAAAGTCCACGACCGGTAGAGTTCGGACTTGGGTGAAAGGTAGTGGCGAAAACGGGTTAAGCCGCTCGAAATGAGTCGAGTTTAGACGAGCTCGAAATGACTCGAGTTTAAAAAAGCACGTACTTGAGCCTTGTATAGTCATGAAGTGGTTCCTCACCATGGTATACAAATTCTTATACCTCTCCATAAGTGTTTAGACATATTTTTAAACATCCATAGTGGTTGCTCTAATCATTAGTTAAATGAAAATATTTAGCGACGTATTTGAGACAACAAAAAAAATCCATCGTTGTGTCGTTAGAATTTTGTCGCTAATAGTTCCAACATAAGTTCGTCGCTAACTCCGTCTCTGTATGATTACATTTAGCGAATAAATTGTGACAGATACGTAATTCATCTCTAATTTTGTTACTGATTTGTCACTATTTTGTCGCTAATTTACCAAAGCCAGTTTTGTAGCTAATCCATCTCTAATCCGTCACTGTAACCCATTTTCTTGCGACAAAATAATTTGGTTGCTAATTTCCGTCACTGTTGTCCAGTATTCTAGTAGTGATTTATGAGTCACTCAAATATGTGTTTGTTTTCGTTTATATAAATCTTGTTTAAAGTCTTGCCGAAAATTTGTACAATTCCAAAAATTAAAGCGAACTTTAACATTTCAAAAAGATAAAATTAAAAGTCTTAACATAAAACATTAGTTAAATTATCCTAAATCACTTTTGACTAAATAAAGTTTCATTTAAATAATAGATAAAATTATTATTTTACATTTCAATAGTTATTTAGTTGTTTTAATATGGTAGATTTAACTTTATTCTTCTTGGTTCAAAGATTTTTGAGAAAAAATTATCGAAAATCGGTATAAACGAAAGCAACCACATAAATGGGTGGCCTACTAGTTAGTTTTGATAAATTAGTGTCCAAAAAGAAAAAAGTTTAATAGTTGAGTGGTTAACAGAAAAAAGTTTAATAATTGAGTGGCCTTGCAATGCATAATCCTATTTACTACTTTCGTTGTGACTTGGTAGGGAATAATTGTGTACAATAAAGCATTCCCTACCAAGTCACAAACAATTTCTATAGGTTGCAAGCAATTAGACATTGAACAAAACAAGTAATTTGATCGCTATTAGAAATCCGGCGAGTATTAACACTTAAAACTCATAGTTAAATAAGCTACATTTTTGTTTTCACTAATATTTAGAGCATTGGGTATGGTTGAGCCGTGGAGCTCGTGCCGTGGGCAAAAAGTGCTGCCACGTTAGCAAAAAAGCTCCATAGCACCAGAAACCTCACGGCACCACATTTCAGGGGTATCCGTTAGCACCAGAATTTCTGGTGCCGTCTGCCATTTTTTTTACTTAAAATAAAACATACACAATATTAACTAAAATAAAATTTATTAATTAAAAAAACACACATTACATAAAAAAATGCATAAAAATAATAACCTAATACATGAACATAGAAATAAAAGCCCACATTAACCAATCTTAAACACACCTTTATATTTTTTCACAAATAACAAAAATTTAAAGCCCAAAACACGAACCTGATTTTAAAGCCCAGCCCAAACCAAATACATAAAATGAGGGAAATATGATACATGTAAATTAATTATTTATAAATAAAAAAAAAAAAAGAAAAAAAGAAACCTTTTTGGTCCAACAACAACAACAACAGGCACCATATAAATACAAACACAACATACAATCATTTATAATTTTTTTTTAAAAAAAAAATAATAATAATAAAATAAAGAAGAAACCTTTTTGGTCGTCTTCTTCTCCATGTGAACCTGCAACTCAAAGAAGAAAAAAGAAAAAAAGCCGACAACAACAACAGGCACCATATAAACACAAACACAAACACAAACACAACATAGAAACACAACATACAATCACAAACCCACCAAAAAAGAAGAAGGAAAAAAAAATGCCACGGCGCTGAACCATCGTGACAGCACAAGGGACGACGGCGCGAGACCCGGTACGGTGCGCCATGGGTATTTCTCGGCTGGTGGTGATGGCGCCACCCACCAGCCCACCGTACCCCATGCTCTTAGAGCGTTACAAACTAACCTATGCTAATCTCATACAACAACGGATTTTTTTAAATCCATTGCATAATAGCAACAGGAAAAGCTGTTGTTACTAAAATAACTTTCATAGCTGGTTTTGAAATATAAATAATTACATTATGTCGGAAAATTGTAAAAAGTATGTTGGTAACATTTTGTTTAGAAATGTGTTGTTAGTGATTTAATTCCATTGGTAATACACAAATTTATTAACGGATTTATGGTTTTTGTTTAATTCTCATGGTTGATCGCACTTTTCTTAGTAGCGGATGTTTCAATTGCATCATCAAATATCATGCTCCGCGTCAAATATCGTGATCGCAGTTTTTTGTGTTGTGAAGTTATTTTAACTTTAATGGCCATTTTTGCAACGAAGCTACATATATGGATTTTAATGGCGTATTCTAATAAACGTATTTGTGTTATGAAGTCATTTTTAAGTGGCCATTTTTGCCACGAAGCTTCAGATATGATTTTTAATGGCTTGTTCTACTAAATGTCCTAAACATCATAAGTTAAACTTAACCTATCAAATTACCATAAAGCAAAACATAACATTTTGGGGCAAAGTCAAAAGGAAGGAACCAAATGTGAACTATTTAATTAATGGATTTGAATTCCACCAAATACGAAATAAATCCATGGGAGATACGAAGAGAGGTGTCTTTCGGCGTATGTCCAAACAACTTTTTGACTCGCACCTTCTGCGGTCACCGCCGCCATCTCCTCTTCTTATAGCTTTAACTTTAATGTTGATAACTTATCAAAATTTTAACGCTAAAACCATACGTCGTATGTGACTTGTTTTAGTCATGCATGATCGATGTCCTTCACTATATGTACGTCCTTCACTACATGTTTCTCATGTTACATACAATGTATATGTAAAGTGTAAAATATCTCTAGTCAGTAGATTCAAGGATATTAAGAAACACAGTATAGAGTAGTAAGATTCACTTGGAGGTTGTTTACACAAATACAGTAAACAACCTAATTTTGCATTAGCGTTTTTGTCCTAGTTGAGGTGAAATAACAAACAGAGATGGATGTTTTGGATACATGCATGAAGGTGACGCAGCCTGCTAACAAATAAAGAAGAAGCACATTTAAAAACCTAAAAGCAGAAAAACAAGCTATTAAAAAAGAAAACAATATAAGTACTCTTGCTGTCTTGCATAGTCGCACACATCTAAAAGTAGATGGACGTAAGATTCCAACTTCACCGTATACTTTGGCCCAGATGAACAAACTTTCTACAATTTACATATACAAGCTAAGTGCGTAAAGTCACCTAATTTAGAAAAGAAAAGAAAATGAAAATTCGGCTAGAAATGTTTTGGGATAGACGAATCTACTTATCAAAATCAAACTTCGTTCAACCCATGCACGCAGTTTCATCAATTCTAGAAAACCTACACTCTTAACTCACATATATTATGGTAATATTAATATGGGACCTAGATATGTTAAAGTATTCCCTTTGAACTTGCAATTGTAATCTTCGTAGCTTCTTCATTCGCTCCTAGAGTATTAGCTTGTTACTTAGGATGCGTTTCTTTAAAAACATTAAAATACATGCAATATATATAAGCACGCCACGTGAATTTCAATTTCAAAAAGGTCTTAAACAAGGAGATTCTTTATCGCCATTCCTTTGATATTAATTATGAAAAGCCTTCACATTTCCTTCCAAAAAGTAGTTAATGAAGGCCTTTTTAAAGGAGTTTATTTGAGCTCGTCGTTGCAATTATCTCATCTATTTTATGCTGATGACGTCATTTTCATGGGACAATGGAGCGATTCTAACATTACTACTATTGTTCATGCGTTAAAGTGCTTTCATAAAGCATATGGTCTTCGTATGAATCTGCAAAAAAGCAAATTAATGGGGGTAGCAGTAGAGGATGAGAAAGTGAATAGAGCAGCGTTGAAGATGGGATGTTCGACTTTTAAGATGCCTTTTTCTTATCTAGGCATAAAAGTTGGTGGTTTGATGTCTCGTATAAACACTTGGGACGAGGTCGTAGCTAGCTTATACTCTCGTCTTTCCAAGTGAAAGATGAAGACCCTCTCTATTGGAGGTAGATTAACGCTCCTAAAATCGGTTTTAGGTTCGACACCTATTTACTATATGTCTATGTTTAAAGTTCCTTCTCAAGTGTTAAAAAGATTGGAAGCTATCAGATGCCATTTCTTTAATGGGGCTGATGCTAAGGAGAAGAAGATGTTGTGGGTTACGTGGAGTAGAGTTTTGGCATCCAAAGACAAAGGGGGGTTGGGTGTGTCGAGTTTCTTTGCATTAAATCGGGCTTTGATGTTTAAATGGGTTTGGCGTTTTCGCAATGACAGTAACTCGTTGTGGTCAAGGTTTATTAAAGCTTTGCATGGTGAAGATGGAAGACTTGGTAAATTATCAAAATTGTCTTATCATTCTGTTTGGGGGAATATTGTAAAGGAGTTGATTATGCTTGAAAATCAAGACATGGACCTCCTTAGCCTGATGAAGAAAAAAGTAGGTAATTGTGTTGATACGTTATTCTGGGAGGAAGCATGGAGGGGTGATTGTACTTTTAAGTCTCGTTTTCCCAGAGTGTATGCGCTGGAATCTGATAAACTGATCACGGTGGCTGCTAAACTCGCTCATGCAGATTTAGGTTCTTCTTTGCGTCGCTCGCCGAGAGATGGAGCTGAATTGGTGCAGTTTTCTGAATTGAAGGCGAATATCGATGATATTCGATTGCCTATGATGAAAGATAGATGGTCTTGGTCGCTAGCGGGTTCGGGGGATTTTTCTGTCGCTTCAGTGAGAATGTATATAGACGACCATCAGTTAATCGGTTCTACGTCTAAAACTCGATGGGTTAAAGCGGTTCCAATAAAGATAAATGTCATGGCTTGGAAAGTTAGGTTCGGTTTTCTTCCCACTCGTCTTAACCTTTCTCGTAGAGGATTGGATCTCCAATCCATTCTCTGTTCAAATTGTAATAAGGAAGTTGAATCCACAAGTCATGTTTTCTTTGCTTGTCCTATGGTGAGAGATCTTTACCGTAAGATTTCTTTATAGTGGGATATTAGTTATTCGGTGTTTTCTTCTTATGAGGAGTGGTTGGATTGGTTTCTAAATCTTAGAATTCATCCCTACCGTAAGGAGATTTTGGAAGGTGTTTTCTACAGCATGTGGTGGCTTGTATGGAGCTTTCGGAACAAAAGTCTATTTGGTTCAAGCATTCCCTCCAAAGCGGTTATGTTTGATGACTTAGTTACTCGCTCATTTTATTGGTGTAGATATAGATGCAAAGCTAGTTTTAGTTGGTTAGATTGGTTTAAAAACCTGTGGAAAACTAGAAGGGGGGTTGAATAGTTTACCGATTAAAATCTTTTTAACTTGTTAAGTTAGCTTTGAAACTTTCCGTTTGATCAAAGATATATACACAAACACAATATATAACATGCAAATAAATGAAAGAAACGATCAAACTACAACACGAGTATTTATCGTGGTTCGGCTACAAGGACTCTTTTTCCTTGCCCTACGTCCACGCCCCGAGTATCCAACTCGAGAGTTTCTTTCACTAGTCAACAAGCTCCTTTCACCGGCGGTGAAAACTTACACGTCGCTTATACTTTTACCGACACAAAGCTAGATGTCGAGTTCCTTACCAAGGGTACAACCATTCCCGTTAGTTCTTTTACAATGGTACAACTACTCCCGATACACTTTGTATTTTGAGGACTAAAATATTAACCGATCACTACTGAAAATACACAATCAAATGAAGTGTAAACTACACAAGTCTACACAATGCTAAGCTAACAAGTCTTGCAACGTTGTGTTGAATACTTGTTACTTTTAGTAAGCTCGTGAATCTCTTTGCTACAAAAAGAAACTTCACATATGAAATGTTAAGAGGTTAGATGAAAGAATGAATGTGTGTGTAAAATATGATGTAAAGTGATAAGCCAAAATTCAACTTGTGGCTTGATATTTATAGCCAAACCTTCTGCAGGTCTGGCGGATCAGGCGGACCCCTCAGAAGGGTTCCGCCCGTGTACCTCCAGGGTACCGCCGGGCTTGCAGTTGGTTTTGCAATAAATCTTGCAAACCAAACAAAGTCACATCTCATTACTCTTGCAAACCAAACAATGTCACATCTCATAATATTAAGTCAAATACTAAACTTGCAAGCAACATCTTAGTAAGTCAAATACATTTCTTTCCATAAATGTATAATGACAAAACATGCCATAAATGTGATGTGACAATTCTATTTTTAGAAAATAAAAGTGTTGTGTTTTATGAAATGTAAAATGTAGCAAAAGTCTAGTTTATGCAAGTCTTTAAAACTAAGATTATGTTTTACTTAGAAACTAAAGTTTACATTTTGTCGTTAACAAAACTTAGCGAAGATCGTAAAATATAAATAACGTTTTTAGGCGATATTTGTATTAACAATCTCCCCCTTTTTGTTGATGACAAAACATAAACTTTGTTTTTAAGTAACTCACAAAATCTTGGTTTTTAAGACTTAAAAGAAAATTAATATTAAACTTGTTTTACTTAAGTTATGATAATCATATTAAGTTTTGAAAGTTTAATATATTTCTCCCCCTTTTTGTCGAAACAAAAAGTAGAGTAGCGAAGTGGAAAAATGCACTTGCTCCCCCTTGCTTGTTACTCCCCCTAAAAGCAGTGCCAAGATGGGAAACATGGATTTTGGATCCTACAAAAAATGGTTAGTTGGTGATATATATAATCAAGCTTGTAGTTACCACACACATTGCACCCACAATGACAACATAAAAATGATCAACCAACAATGCACGAAAGTAAGTAGAAAGAACTAGCATTCCAAGTAAAATTTTGACTTTTAAAAGTCAAAGGACAAGAAATGAGTAATATTCTTCTACTTCTAAAAACTTAAAAAAAAATAACCAAGAAAGAAAAATGAAAGCCTAGTTTCCTAAATTGGGGCAAACGGCCTCCAAGTGGTTGTCTAGGATTTGTTTGGGTGGGAAAGAGCATCCAAACGTTCTATGACGTGTTGGAATGCAAACCGGGTTTCATCTTGGAATTGGTGAAGCAACGTTTTGATGCTTGCACCCATTTGCTCACAATTTGAGCACACATGGGGATGAGTGGGTGGAAATGGGTTGGTTTTGGTTTCTTGGTTTGAGGGTTGGTTGGTTTTTGGTTCTTGGGTTGATGATGGGTTTGGTATTGAGTCAAGCAAGGTGGTTTGAAATTCCATTGCTTGATGGAGGTGGTTTTCAACCATGTTTTGTATATCCTCATATGAGGGAAAGAAAGACTCAAAGGTTTGAGCTTGAGAGTGTGGTGGAGTTGGGTGATCATGGTTTTCAAAGTTTGGTTCTCCATAAAGAGGACCATGGATATCATGGTAGATGGGGTGAAACAACAATGGCTTGGGTTGATGGTACACTTGTTGTGGTGGTTAAGTGTGGTTAAAAAGGTCATTATGTTCAAGAATTGACCTTGGTGATTCATTTGCAAAAGGTGGTAGTTGTGTAGGTCTTGGTGGAAGATCATTTAGATCTTGGACAAAAGGGTGTGGTGATGTGGGAGGAGACCCAAATAACTCCATAGGTTCAATTTTGGGTAATGGTGATGGTGATGAAGTTTTGGATGGTTGAGTTGGAGCACTTGGTGGAGTTGGGTCAATGGGTGATTTAGTTGGTGGTGGAGTGAGCTCATTTGGTTCATTGGGTGATGGTGATGGAGATGCAAGGTTCAAAAAGTGTTCATTTTTTATAGGTGATGTGAATTCATCCGAAGATGAGGAGCTTAGGTTGATGGGTTGATTAGACCATAGTGGTTTAACACTTATCCGGGCGGTTTTCCGGATGGGTCGTGATGGTTGAGAGGTGATTGTTGACTTAGTCATGGTGAAAAATGGTTTGGAAGTTTCAGAAATTGTGGTGAAGAAGGTGTGATTTGATAGTGTTTAGGATGGATTATGGAAAGGAGTGTTTGGATTTGATGTTAGTCCATACAAAAATGGAGGTTTCTAATGATTTGGAAAACTAATTGTGGGTTGTCATATCATGGAAGTCAATCCAATGAAAATAGTGAAGTGAGAAGACAAGTTTTGCACTAAATGCTTAGTGGTTTTGGTGGATTTGTGGTAGTATAAATCTCAGGGATTTCAAGGATCCCTTAAAAGGGTTCCTTCCGTTATGTGTGAGGGGTCCTTGAGGTTGTTATGGCAAATTTTGAATTTTGGCAGGAAATGTTTTTGATTAAGTTTATGAAAGAAGGAGTACCCTATTATGCTAAACATATTGCAAGAAATGGGTTTCTACCTAAAAGGATTGGATTTTGGTGTTTGGATGTTGAATTGGGGAAAATAAAAACAAAAATTCTGCAGGCTGTTGGCGGCACCCTCAGAATACACAGGCGGAACCCATTTGAGGGTGCCGCCTAGTCCGTTGGGCCAATTCTGGAATTCCCAGAAATTGCACTGGCGAAACCCAATTTTGGGTACCGCCAGATCCGCCAGAGCTTCAGAAATGGGCAGTCCGCGTTTTTGACCCGCGAGACGATTTTCAAAATTTTCGAAAACTCCTAAAATCAAAATGATAAGGCATTTCTGGTTAGGCAATGCAAAAAATAGACACGTAAACACACAGTTCATAGGACTTTGATCTTGAGGTCAAGAATTTCACTATACTTAGTGAAAATATCATAAACTTGAAAATTTGACAACTTGCCAAAAGTTGTCTTCCTGCATCAAAGTTAGATAAAACAAGTTTCAAATAGTATCAAACATTGTACCAACCTACAAGTATATCACAAACATTGTTTAAACAACCAAATTAGTTCAAATAGCACCTAGTGCCAAACACTCCTACACACCCGCTCTCATTGACGGTCAATCTTGTTCTTGAGCTTTCCAAGGAATCTTCCAAGATTCTTAAACATCCCCTTTGTTTGCTTGAACTCCTCTGACTCATTAGGAATATCCGGAAGTTGGGATAGGTATTCGAGAGGTGGGAGCCTAGAGTTTGGCAAATTGTCATCTTCACTCATTGAGGAAGACGAAGATGAGGTAGGAGGATGTGGACGTTTTCCTTGGGCTTTGTACACTCTCTTATCACTTAGTGGTACAAAGGTGTGTGGAATGAGAGAGTAGTTAAGACGAAGACCGTTTGGGGTTGGTGGAATGGGTGAGATGAACCTAAAGAGACGGGTCAAGAGCATTCCATATGGCATTGCCGTTGTGCCATGCACGGGAATGTCGGCCATTCTCTTGGTCATGTAGTAGGCAAGGTTGAAGGGTTGCCTAACGGACAAGGAGTAGAGCATGTAACAAAGGCAAAGGTTGATATGTTCTCGGTTTCCTATTGTGCTAATGACATTGGCTCTAAGGACTTCCTCCCATTTCTTGAATTAGGGTTTAAGTTCATTCATTTCCATTCCATATGGGTCCTTATTGACCTCATTTCCCGAACGGGTTCTCCTAGTGTTGGTGGTCCTAACAAAGAGGTGGTCACGGAGTACATCTTTTGAGACAACGGGTGTGTCATAAGGATGGATACGGTCTTGGAGGTTGTCAAAAGTTGAGAGGGAGTGCAAGTCGGAATAGAGGCAAGTACCACGGTTTGGGACACCTAGGATTTGAGCAAACTCCTCAAGAGTGAAGGAGTATTGATGACCACTAACCCTAAAGTTGATAGACATATGACCATAATCATCCGTGGAGAGGACGGAGGATGCATAGAACTCTAGAATGAACCTAGGACAAATAGGCTCGTCGATATTCAAAAGACACTCAAAGTTGATTGTGGCAAATTCGGCGTAAAGGTTTGTGCCTTATAGGAAGGACGGGTCAATGGTTCTACCCTCATGGACATAGTGTTTTTCTAGGGCTTTGAAAATGTTTACTTGGTTTGGGGTAAGGCCTTTGGTTTTGTGGTGTTTTGGTAGGTACTTAATGGTGTCTTTGTGGTCGTAGTGGGTTAGAGGAGGCATGATGATTCCTAGAACAACAAAATTTCACATTTTAGTTTACGTAAACCACTATTATAATGTGGATGTTCTAGTGTGTGCCTATATGAAAACTATGTGGAGGTGCGGTTATCTTGACTCATTTTGATGCTTCAAAAATTGTTTTATGCAAGTTTTGTTATAAAACAAAAGATAACCCAAACACTCCTAGTTCAATGTAGCTTCGTTTGAATGTACCCGAAAATACATATTGGTTATGTATTCCCTTTAGCATTCAAGAGACATTATGCAAGTGATGTTTTAAACATAACGTTTTGATTTTGTATTCTCAATGTGAGACGAAAAAATATTTGTCCTACTTGTGAGAAATTTTTGGAAGGATTTGACATGGGGTGTTTTAGCAAACATGTTTATACTAATTAAGGATGCAATTCCTAACTATGGGAAACATGATTAGTTTTATTAAACACCTAATCTTATGCATGTGTTTTTTCAAGTTAATGCATAACCCCAAGTTTTTGTTTTTGTGCAAGAAATAGAATTCCTAGGCTCAGATCAGGATTGTAATCATGTTTAGAATACTTACAATGATGATTGATTTGCAATGTAAATGAATGGAGGACCAAGAATTCGTAGGTATGGATGGATAGTAAAGTGAATAGTAGCAGTTTGGAAGTGGTGGTATGAGATAATGGGTGTTTGGTTTAATATAAACAAAGATTTTGGTCCTGCAGGTCGGCGGATACGACGGACCCCTGGAATGGGCCGCCCGTTATGTCTGAGGGTTCCGCCGACCCTGCTGAGAAAAATAGTTATGGATTTGTTTTGATTTTTGTGATTTTTGTCTAATGTCCAGAACTATAATGTTGGTTCCGTGAGTCCTAAGCCTAGCCTAAGAAGGTTAAAAGGTTCACGTTTAAGAGGTTTTGTGAGAATGTCGGCTATGTTGTCTTCGGAAGAAACTTTCTCAATTGAGATATTTCCTTTTTGAACGTTGTCACGAAGGAAATGATGACGGATTTCAATATGTTTGGTACGAGCATGTTGAACCGGGTTTTTGCTAAGATCAATGGCACCTTTGTTGTCACAAAGAATTGTAATGTCGTTGAGTTGAATTCCGTAGTCGACAAGAGCTTGCTTCATCCAAAGAGCTTGTTGACATGCCTTTCCGGCCGAAACGTACTCAGCTTCCGTTGTTGAGATAGCAAGAGCCGTTTACTTCTTAGAGAACCATGAGGTGAGACAATGTCCAACAAAAGTACAAATACCACTTGTACTTTTACTATCGACATAGTCACCTGCATGATCCGAGTCGGCATACACTATGGTGTCTATTCCCGTTCCTTTGGGATACCATAAACCTAAATGTGTAGTGCCCTTAATATACCTAAAAATCCTTTTAACGACTTCGAGATGGGTAGTTTTAGGATCTTCTTGAAAACGAGCACATAGACAAACACTAAACATAATGTCGGGTCTACTAGCCGTTAGGTAAAGTAGACTACCAATCATACCTCTATATTTAGTGCTATCTACGGATTCACTTTCCTCATCCTTGGTGAGTTTAGTTTCTGTGGACATGGGAGTTTTGATAGGTTTCGAATCTTCTAATCCAAATTTCTTAAGCATGTCCTTAATATATTTAGATTGGTTAAAGAAGATACCATCTTCTAGTTGTTTAATTTGGAGTCCTATGAAAAAGTTGAGTTCTCCCATCATACTCATTTCAAACTCGTCATGCATGATTTTTGAGAAATCCACACATAATTCTTGACAAGTTGATCCGAATATGATGTCATCAACATAGATTTGGACTATGATAATATGTGAATCTTTCTTCTTAGTGAAGAGAGTATTATCAACTAAGCCCATGGTATACTTATGGTCAACTAGGAATGTTTTGAGTCGATCATACCATGCTTTTGGAGCTTGCTTAAGTCCGTAAAGAGCCTTTTTAAGTTTGTAAACATGATTTGGTTTTTCAAAATCGATGAATCCCGGTGGTTGAGCAACATACACATCTTCATTAATGACTCCATTTAGAAATGCACTTTTGACGTCCATTTAAAGAGTTTGAAATTATGTGCACATGCATATGCAAGTAAGATTCTAATTGACTCGAGCCTAGCAACCGGAGCAAAAGTTTCATCGTAGTCAATGCCTTCTTGTTGGTTATATCTTTGTGCAACTAGCCTAGCTTTGTTTCTAGACACAATTCCATTTTCATCCATTTTATTACGAAATACCCATTTTGTTCCAATTATCGTTTGACTCTTTGGTTGAGGAACTAATATCCATACATCATTCCTAACAAATTGGTTTAACTCTTCTTGCATTGCAATTACCCAAGACTCATCTTTAATGGCTTTATTAATATTTTTAGGTTCAATGGTTGACACGAAACAAAAGTAGTTGCTTTCATTTTGAACTTTTGACCTTAGTGTTCTTTCGTTAATGTTACAAATGATATCATCTAATGGATGACTTTTAGATTCTTTGACATTGACAAGTTCTTTGTTTAATAGTTCATCTTCCTTATCATCACTTAAAATTTCTTGATTTTCTATTGCTTGGATTTCAACTAAGTCATCATCTACCAAAGGTGATGTCTTAGAGGGAGGTGGACTCTCGTCAAATGTTACGTTCAACGATTCCTCGACTCTTAAGGTTTCTTTGTTCAAAACATTGTATGCTTTATTATTTTGTGAATAACCAAGAAATACACCTTCATAAGACTTTGGGTCAAATTTGGTGAGATAATCCTTGGTGTTAAGAATGAAACATTTACTCCCAAACACTCTAAAGTATCTTAATGTAGGCTTTTTACCTTTATATAGTTCATAAGGAGTTTTATTAAAAAATGGTCTAATTAAGACTCGATTTAAAATGTACGTTGATGTGTCGACGGCATTACACCAAAACTTTTGTGGAATGTTTTGTTCATTAAGCATTGTTCTACTCATCTCTTGCAATGTCCGGTTTTTACGTTCTACTACACCATTAGATTGAGGAGTACGTGGAGCCGAAAAGTTATGAGTTATTCCATTATTATCACAAAAGTTTCCAAATTAAAATTTATTATCAAATTCACGACCGTGATCCGTTCTAATAGACACAATATTAGACCCTACTTGATTTTGAATTTTCTTACTTAGAATTTCAAATTTATCAAAAGCTTCATTTTTACTTTTCAAAAATTTTGTCCAAGTAAATCTTGAGTAATCATCAACTATCCCAAGTGTAGAAGTTACCTCCATAAGTTTGTATAGCGGATGGACCAAATAAATCCATATGCAAAAGTTCTAGACACCTAGATGTAGAAACCAAGTTTTTAGCCTTATGGCTATTATGGACTTGTTTACCGACTTTGCAAGCATCACAAAAGTGTTGGTCATATTTCAACTTAGGTAGGTTTCGAACTAAGTCTTTAGAGGAGAGGTTTTGGATTAGTCTCATGTTAGCGTGTTCTAAACGTCTATGCCATAAAGTTGAAGATTCACCTAATGAGGTAAGACAAAGTTTGTCTCTAGATGTTGGATCCATCTTCATGACATATACGTTGTTCTTAAGGACACCTTTGGCTATGGTTATACCATCTTTAAGTATTTTATTTCTGTTTTCACTAAAAATGACATTATACTTATTACGACAAAGTTGACTAATACTAAGGAGATTAAATCCTAAGTTATCAACATCAGCTACATCATCTATAAAAAGGGAGTCATGAGAGATTGTACCTTTTCCGATGATTTTGCTCTTAGCATTACTACCAAACGTAACATTACCTCCGTCACATTTGTGATAAGAAGTGAAGAGGCTTTTGTTACCCGTCATGTGCCTTGAACAACCGCTATCTTTAATCCATTCATCCGGTTCCAAACAAACTTTGAGGCACACCTATTTTATGAAAAACACTCAAACATTTGGTCCCCAATTTCTCATGGGTCCATTTTGGTTAAGCATACCATTAATTTGTTCCAAGTATGAAAATAGAGCATAAGGGTTCCATGGCATGTGGTTTGGAGTTTGGTAATGTCTAGGAGTGTTTTGGTTCCAAACATGTTGGTAGTTTGGTAGAGCGTTGAAGTTGCTCTTTGGAAAGGGACGTTTGGGAATTGGAGTCTTAGGTCTTGGTTGAGTAGTTTTAGCTCTAAATTCATTTTTACTAAATCCTACTCCAGTTTTAAACACAGGTTTTGTTCCATTTTTGTATGTAACTTTAACAAATTTTGAACGATCCGAAGTGGATGGAGTTACTGCTGCAGCAGACCTGGCGGAACCTTCGGGACCAACGGGCGGAACCCTAAATTGGGTTCCGCCTGATCCGCAGGCTGATGTAGCAATTTTATTTGTTTCTTGTGCAATCTTTTCTTGTTTTATTTGACCCTTTGAAGTTTCTATTTTCGTAAATCCTAGTCCTGTTTTATCAAAGGGTGACTTTTGAAGTTTCATAATTTCATCCGCACAAGAAATGCTCTTATTGAACTTCTTAAAATTTGTGGTTTGTTTTATTAGATCATTTTGAGTAATTTTTAGTTTCTCAACTTCTAGTTTAAGCTCTTCACATGATTTGCAAGGTGTGTCAATACCTTTACTCTTTTCTAATCTCTTGGCTTTTTCTTTTAACTCATAAACTTCATTTTCTAAAAACTCCTTTTTAGTTTTCAAAAATTTATTTTTGTTTATGATTTTTAAGCTCAATTCACAAAGTTTGTTATATTCTTTTTGTAAAGTGTCATCATCAATAGAGGAGTAAGATGAGTCGGATAATACCTCATTTGAGTTGTGAGCCATGAGAGCAATATCGTCATTCTTTGGCTCATCGTCATCTCCTTCATAGTCACTCCAAGCACCACCCACAAAAGCTTGTTGAGGTTTGCTCTTGGGTGGTTTTGGACATTCTCCTACAAGATGACTTGTGTCTCCACACCTATAGCATTTTCTTTCAACCTTTCCTTTCCTATCATCACGATCTTTTCGAAAAGTTTTCTTGTCATCTTTAGGTTGCCTTACAAACTTTCCTCTACTACGAAAGAACTTCTTGAAGTCTCTAAGGGCCATAGCATATTCCTCATCATCACTATCCGAAGTAGATTCATCATCATCACTTGATTGGACTCTAGCTTTCAAGGCAATGGACTTAACTTTTTCTTTCTTGCCTCTAACTAGTTCCGAATCTTTTTCCATTACCATTTCATGAACTTTGAGGTTTCCAATTAGCTCATCAAGTGACAGGCTTGAAAGATCTTTGGATTCTTCAATTGCCGTCACTTTTGCTCTCCACTTCGGATGGAGTGCTCTAAGAAATTTCCTAACAAAGTTCTTACTACAAAAAGATTCGTCAAGTGCTTTAAGTGAAGTAATAATAGTATTAAATCTAGCAAAAACATTATCAATAATCTCATCTTCGGAGATAACAAATTGTTCATATTGTTGAACAAGAAGATCAATTTTGTTATCTTTAACTTGTGAGTTTCCTTGATGAGTGACAATTAAAGATTGCCAAATATCTTTGGCGGTTTTACACAAAAAAACTATTTCATATTCTTTCTTAGGTAAAGCGTTGTAAAGCATCATTTTAGCTTCATTATTTTTACCAATTAATTTCTTTTGATCATCATCTTTAATGTTAGTAACTACGTTATCAACATCAATGATTATATACCACAAATCTATATCTTTAGATTTCACGTAAGTTTCAAAATGGTTTTTCCAATATATAAAACCATTTGCTTCAAAGAGTGGTGGTCTTTGCATAGATTGCCCTTCTTTGTAATTTTCAAAATCCATGGATCGTTTCAAGTTTTAAAACACAATATATTTTAAAAGCTTGAGTAACGTAGCTCTTGATGCCAATTGCGGAAAACTAGAAGGGGGGTTGAATAGTTTACCGATTAAAATCTTTTTAACTTGTTAAGTTAGCTTTGAAACTTTCTGTTTGATCAAAGATATATACACAAACACAATATATAACATACAAATAAATGAAAGAAACGATCAAACCACAACACGAGTATTTATCGTGGTTCGGCTACAAGGACTCTTTTTCCTTGCCCTACGTCCACGCCCCGAGTATCCAACTCGAGAGTTTCTTTCACTAGTCAACAAGCTCCTTTCACCGGCGGAGAAAACCTTACACGTCGCTTATACTTTTACCGACACAAAGCTAGATGTCGAGTTCTTTACCAAGGGTACAACCACTCCCGTTAGTTCTTTTACAAGGGTACAACTACTCCCGATACAATTTGTATTTTGAAGACTAAAATACTAACCGATCACTACTGAAAATACACAATCAAATGAAGTGTAAACTACACAAGTCTACACAATGCTAAGCTAACAAGTCTTGCAACGTTGTGTTAAATACTTATTACTTTTAGTAAGCTCGTGAATCTCTTTGCTACAAAAAGAAACTTCACATATGAAATGTTAAGAGGTTAGATGAAAGAATGAATGTGTGTGTAAAATATGATGTAAAGTGATAAGCCAAAATTCAACTTGTGGCTTGATATTTATAGCCAAACCTTCTGCAGGTCTGGCGGATCAGGCGGACCCCTCAGAAGGGTTCCGCCCGTGTACCTCCAGGGTACCGCCGGGCTTGCAGTTGGTTTTGCAATAAATCTTGCAAACCAAACAAAGTCACATCTCATTACTCTTGTAAACCAAACAATGTCACATCACATAATATCAAGTCAAACACTAAACTTGCAAGCAACATCTTAGTAAGTCAAACACATTTCTTTCCATAAATGTATAATGACAAAAATTGCCATAAATGTGATGTGACAATTCTATTTTTAGAAAATAAAAAGTGTTGTGTTTTATGAAATGTAAAATGTAGCAAAAGTCTAGTTTATGCAAGTCTTTAAAACTAAGATTATGTTTTACTTAGAAACTAAAGTTTACATTTTGTCTTTAACAAAACTTAGCACAGATCGTAAAATATAAATAACGTTTTTAGGCGATATTTGTATTAACAAAACCCTTCTCTTATTACTCTTTTTTGGGTAAAAGGTCAACGACCCGGTAAATATATTACTCCAAAAAGCGTTTAACTACAATGGATATGGGTGAATCCCATATCTCAGCCCGTTACATAGGCGAAAAGCTTACATAACAAGATACTTCCAATTTTCAAAACAAGAAAACAAACCATTACTCACATGATAGTAGTGACTCTGACAAAAGATAAACTACGTCCTACGACCTTGGAGATTAAAACCATAAATGGCATTAAGAGCATCCAATTCCCCTGGAAGATCATAAATTTGCTTCGAATAATCATCATAGTCATAATCATCTTCACGATCATGACCACCACCAAAAAGATTTGCTGATTCGACGAACATGTTAAGAACCTCATCCTCATCACTATCAGAAACCACAACCTCACTCACCTTAGAAAATGGGTTAGCCCTCTTAGTAACCGAGGTAGATGGAATAGGATGACCAGCATCATCCACAAGAGTAGCTTTCCATCGATCAGTAGCTTTTCAAGCTTACTAGTTTTCTCAACAATAGGAGTAGAATCAACTTCCATTGTTCCCATAGAATCACTCACAAGCGGTTCTTGCATATCACTCACAAGAGGGACTTGTGATGTAGTACCAGTCTTAACCGACTCATCCTTATTAACTTCCATTGTACTGCCAGCATCCACATCCTTGTTAGTAACAACCTTAGGAATACCAAAACCATCTGTATCATCCATATTAAGAGCATCAAACTGATTAGAAGTAGTGATCTTGGTTCTACTCGTACTAGCCACATCAGAAGCCTTCTTCTTACTGACATTAGCTTTCTTTGGTTCAGGAAGAGTCTTTTTGGGCTGATATTCAAAATGCTTACCCACCACAGGTTTGGTAAATCCTCCTCGACCCGGATTTGAACCAACTTGCTTTCCCTTCTTCTTATTGTTAACAGGCTGGAACCCATCACTTGCGTTCATAGTAGGTTGAGCATTCGGTATGACAAACTTAGGGCACTCAATCAAAGTATGTCCAAATACCTTACATTTATCACAGCGCGGCGGTTTCCACTCATATTCAACCCGGATCTTCTCAATAGTCGAACCCGTACCATCAAGTAGAGGAATCTCAATAGTGAGACTATCCTTTAGTACCTCATCCGACTTTACTTCAATCATACACCTAGCAAAGCTACTCCGGCCCCAAGATTCCTTGCACATTTGACTAGTAAAGGCATCTAACCTTTTGGGCGTCCCAATCACTGTAGCAAGAAGGCTAAGCCCGTCATCAGAGAACATAGCCAAAGGAACATCATAGAATTTAACCCACACCGGAATGTTAGTCAAATCCTCTTTAAGCAAGTTGGTGTTCAAAGTCCATGGTTTAAGGATAATAGCAACATTACGAATCAACCAAGGACCATTATCAAGGACATCATCGACACCTTTCTTCGAAGTAAACTTGAAGAAAAAGAAACCCTTAGCATTCATCATAACCTTTTGTAAACCATACTTAGCCCACGCATTGCGAAAATAATAATCAACAACAGGAAAAGCAAGGCGTTGACCAAGGAAGTATCCGTAGAGAGTATTCTCAAACCTCATGTTCACCTCTTGCACTACATTCATAGGGACTGATAGGTCAACATCATCCTTCTTATTGTTGCATTCTAACCTCCGAAAATTAGACACGTGTTTCTGGGATTCATTAGATGCAACACCCGCGTAAGAAACTGACTTCACTCCATTACCACTAGTAGTATCAATCTTGGGTGCAGAAGGAGGAGTACCAGTTGTAATAACATTAGTAACATTCAAATTAGATTGAAGCCCACTACCGCTTGAATTGTGCAAATCAGAAGAGGAAGCCATATTAGCACGAACATCACTTTGAATTTTATTCATGGCTTCATTAAAATTCTGATGCGCATTAGCAATCAATTGCTCCACATTTGGCTGTTGTGAGCCATTAGCCCCATGTACACCATTAGATTCATTAGTATCAAGTGAAACCGGCTTCACTTTATCATGAATCACATCAGTAGCATGTGTCTCGGATGGATCAGTAATCCTTTCCATTCGTGCATCAAGTTCATCAGAATCCACATTGATATATGGAAACGTATCCTTTTTCAACCCAACTTGATCGGCCAAGTTAGCTGATGCATCAACATCATGCGAGCCACTAGTTTGATCGGACAGACTAGTAGAAGACCCCGCATCTCTAGTGCCCTTACGAGCACTATGCTTGTTGAAGAAACCTTTTTCCATCCCTCTTTAACCCTCAACCTGTCGAAACAAATCTCCCCAACCAAGTAAAAATCAACCAGTCAAACGCATGCACAATTGAAACACAAAACGACAAAAAACCCTAACTTATGAAAAGTTAGGGTTTAAACATGAATGACCAGATCCTAACCGGCACCCATCATGAACACACCAAGAAGAAAGAATTCGGATCAATGAAGCTTAAATAGGTGTGATACCCGACTTAGGATAAAGAATAAATAGGGATAAATCCTGAAGTCAGTATAATAAAAAACGATTTTTAAGTAACCCTAACAAATCGATTCTACAAAAATTATCTAAATCTTGAGAAACAATACACGAATCCAATCAAGAAACGAATTAACAATGAAGTTAATAAGTAATCAAACCAGATCGATGCAAAGAACTCAAGAAAATAGACAGAATTGATGGAGCAATAGAAAAGATGTAAGGGGGAAAAAATCGCCAAGAGGGTTGTCGACTTTAGGGTTTTTGATATTCAAGGTTTTCCTTCTCTTATTACTCTGTAATGTCTTTTCTAGCTTCTTGCTAGTTGTTTCTTAATAAATTCGCCGTTTAGAATATATATATATATATATATATATATATATATATATATATATATATATATATATATATATATATATATATATATATATATATAGCATGCCTTACTTTACACATTTTGTCCAAATTAAGATTAGTTTAATACCACTACATTTTTTTTTTCTTTATAAGACATCGTATTTATACCGATAAATTACAGTCTCCTTAAAACTTATTTGGTCAGATATTATCATGCGAAAACGAAGTAATAGTTTGTTTGATTTTCTTCTCTCCGAATATACATTTCCATTACAAAGATAGAAGACAACTAATAGCAAAATATACGATCATTTCTAAGTTGCAATACTTTCTTAGATATCCATTTAAAAGCCCCTTTAAACTTATGTGGTTGTCGTCTTACTAATGTTATTTAATTTAAAAGAAGAATGATGTTTATCTATTTCTAAGTATGTTATACAGTAACAATTTAGCAACAACATGATACACATGATGATATTAAATAAATAGTTAAAAGAGACAAAATATACTTCGATGTTACTAAGCATTACAGTATTTTTTTTGTACGATTAATGTTTAAATTGTTGATATATAGATGAGTTAGAAATTTTGGAATGTGTATAACATTTAATTATAATAATTTGCATATTACAAGTCTTGACATCATACTTTGTCCCCTAATTTGACCTTTGTGTATCATCAAGGATCACATGTATAAGCAAGTGAAAAGGAAAGCCAAAAAGCAAAATTTTGGTAATGTAGGGTATGGTGGAGATCTAGTAGGGATCACTTACCTTAATATTTATTAATGTTTGCATATTCTCCCCCACCATATAGGAGAATTTGAGGACAGTCTCAAGTTTCTTTTTTTCTCTATGACCTAATTTTTTTGTCCTTGTCCTCCACATATCCACCAACCTCAATTTGGGCGTTTTGTTTGTTATGGAAATAGTACAAACAGTTGTATAAATGGAGTACATGTTTTGAAAAGAAACAGAATATAGGGAATTACTGGTTTAGCTTATTTTAGTTCTTGTAGATTTCCATCGATGTTCAAATACAGTGAGCATGTTGAATCATGCTATCGAGTAGTTCAAAACACGATCCGGTTGTATAATTTATATTTGGAATTATACCATATTTTAAAGTTAGATCATCTTTTCATCTTTCACCAACTATGTGAGATGGCCAATATAATGCAACATGAACTTTCATGATTCTACCTTAATTGGCGACTTGCTAATAGCCTAGTAAACTTTCACCATGATATAATGTGGTGTAAAGCAAACACTAATATATATTAAACTTGTTGGGAAGAAAGTTAACTGTGTTTTCTAGGGTTTATCTCAATAGTTAATTCTATCGTGAAAATAAATATATTTTACGTGTCTAATCTTTAAGTTCATAGTCGCTGTCATTTTCTTTCGTAAACAATATGTTACCATAAAATAATCACCCTCAATGGAGAAAAAAAAAGTTGACAATAATAAAGTCAAGGCTGTAGTTTAATTTGGTCATGGTGAGTTGTAACAAAGGACCACGACTAGATATAGAATGAGTATTTCTTTCGAAATGGAAAGCTATAAGTTTTGCGAGTTTAATGTAATGACTATTGATTGAGGACTAAAACTGTGATTTACCCTTTGAGCAGTTGGGATTTACCATAAATCAAATTTTAGTACTCGTAAAATTCAGAATTGTCTTAGAAAGCTAGTACAAACATTTATATATACGTTATCAAAGAGATGGTTGAACAAAGTTAGTTAAGTTTCATTTAGTCTTATCGCACGTAACGATTTATTAACCTCATTGAATTTAAAATGGTTAAACATCTAACAAAATATTCATTAAAGAAAAAAACAAGGTACGTGTATTTTTAGTGTAGTGCGTATATACGTCATTCTAGTGATTAAGAAAGCAAGATTTAAAGACGCTATGGTTAGGCGGCTAGAACCTAACACGCGCACGGTTTTGAACCATGTGGTCAATTACCATGGTTTAACATGAATCACAAGCATTAAAGAGGTGCAAAGTCTACTTTTAAAGGAGAATGAGAGAAATGCCATTGTGGCAGAAAAGTGATTAATTCTCATTGATTCTGAATAACAAAAGTCAAACTATAAAAGTCAACATTCTAAACTGCTACTCTATCACTATTCTGTAACTAAAATACAAAATCTACACTACTAAAATACAATCTGAATCATGACTTAGAAGGATGAGCTCTTCATATTACTCCACATTGCACTTGAGCCTTGAATGTAGATTAAGCTTTGCAAACTTGATGTAGCTTGACAACATTGTTGACTTGGTGAGATGTAGTGTTAGAACCTTGTTCTCCTTTACCCCCTCCCCCCCCCCCCCCCCCCCCCACCACCACAAGCTGGCATGGTGTAGGGGTCACAAATGGCAAGCTTGGAAATACAATTGTAATGTAAAGCTTTGGGGAGGCCTTTGGTTAAGATATCAGCTGCCCGGAGAGTTGTAGGCATGTAGGTAGGAAGAACTTGATTATTTCTGACTTTATCTCTCACAAAATGACAGTCAAGCTCTATATGTTTGGTTCTAGCATGATGAATGGGATTTAAGGCAAGAGCAATGGTTGATGCATTGTCACAAAGGATGTTGACTGGAGTGGTGGTTGAAACTTGAAGCTCTCTGAATAAGCATTGTAGCCATGTAATCTCACAAGTGCAGTTAGCTAGGGCCTTGTACTCAGTCTCAGTTGATGATCTTGAAACCACATATTGCTTCTTGGATTTCCAGGAAATTAAGCAAGGTCCTAAAAAGATAACATAACCAAAACAGATCTTCTAGTGATGGGTCAAGCTACCCCAGTTACTATCACAATAGGCAGAAAGCTTAAGATTGTTTGCTCTTGGAAAGTGTAAACCTTGAACTTTGTGGAGAGCTGCCATGTGAGTTGTTCTTGGTTGATGTGAGAATTGGCTAAGAGCTTGGGCTGCAAAAGATAAGTCAGGCCTGGTTATAGTGAGATAAATGAGCTTGCCAACATGTTTTCTGTATAAGGATGGGTCAAAAAGGAGTTCTCCATCAGTGTTGTCGAGTGGTTTGTTGGGGTTGAGTGGTATGGCAGATGGTTTTTGATCAAGTACTGTTGCACAATGAAGAAGATCTAAAGCATATTTCCTTTGAGACATTACCACACCAGTAGAATTTTGGAAGATTTCAATGCCAAGATAGTAATGTAGAGCTCCCAAGTCTTTGATACTAAATTTGTTTTGGAGTTGAAGCTTGATAGAATCAATAAGGAGTATGTCATTTCCAGCTAACAAGATGTCATCCACATAAATAAGCAGAGCAAGAAATTGAGAGCCTTTGGTGAATGTGAGAGGGAGGTATCTGCATAACTTTGATGAAAACCCAATGTGAGAAGAAAAGAAGTTAACTTGTTGAACCATTGTCTGTTTGCCTGTTTAATGCCATAGAGAGACTTCTTTAGCTTGCACACTGAGTTAGGAGGAAGAACAGTAGAATAACCTTGTGGATGGTCATGTATACTTCTTAATGACGATCTCCATGGAGAAAAGCATTGTTAATGTCAAGTTGTTCTATGATCCAATTGTTGTGTATTGTAACAGCTTGTAAAGCTCTGACAGAAACCATTTTAGCCACATATGCAAATGTTTCTTTGTAATCTATGCCCTCTTTTTGTGTAAAACCCTTTGCAACTAACCCGGCTTTAAATCTCTCAATGGTACCATCTGCCTTGTATTTGATTCTAAAGACCCACTTGCAGCCAATGGGGTATTTACCAGGTGGAAGTAAAGTGACTCCCAGGTGTTGTTGGATTCTAAAGCCTTTATTTCCATGTGCATTGCTTCTACCCATCTTGGATCCTTGGATGCTTGGATATAGGTATGAGGTTCAGTTTGTTTGCTTATGTTATTGATGAGATGCCTGATAGATGGTGTTTGTATGTTTGAATAATTAATGTAATTTGTGTAGTGATGTTTGTGAATGTTGTGGATCAATGATTTAGGTAAAGTACATTGATAATTAGTGAGTTTCGAAGATGGTTGTTTGGTTCTGAGAGAAGTTCTCTTAGGTGGTGGAGGTGGTGGTGGTGAATGTTGAAGTGGTGGATTATCAGAAGTTGAAGTGGAAGGTGGTAAAGTAGTGCTTGGAATAGGTGGTGTAGGTGAGTTTTGAGTATTTGTTGGTTCTAATGAAGATGGTGCTTGTGTGTTCTGAGAAGATGGTTGTTCTGAGGATGTGGTTGAAGATTCTGGTTCTAGTGTATTGGTTGATTGTGATGTAGGAATTTGAAATGTGGGTAGACTGCTTGGATCAGGGGTGGTGTTAGGTGATGAAGTTGACTCAGGTTCTATTTTATTTATTTATTTATTTATTTTTGAACGTATGACGTGAATATACAAATTATAACGGAGTATTTAGGTTTGGAAACGGATATATATATATATATATATATATATATATATATATATATATATATATATATATATATTGTGTAATTTGTTTGCACATGAGTATCTCAATGAAAGAATTCATTTTTTTTTCTTCCCTTTTCATATGTAGTTAAACACGCGCGCCAAATTATCATTATATGGTAGCATGTGCTAGATAACTGCAGATGGTGTTTACTTTCGAGTATTCGGTCCCTTTTGTATTTTTATCATCACCCTTAAGTGACTTCATTTTAAGATTGTCATTCGTGTATATACTAGCTTGCATTGTCTGAATGTTCTTGTCTTGGTTATCCTTATTTATATGAAACCGGAATATTGCAACTTAACAACAGTCATTCTTGAAAATGTTGACTTTCTGACAAGGTCAATTTACTAATTTAACATCATTCTTTAATAATTAAATTGGCACCTTTAAAACATTGCATATATGAACCTACTGTATGTCATTACATTTTTATACTATATGACATAACCACGTACATAATACCAATATTTGACTCAAGTACATAACAAATAACAGTATATGATTTTCAAAATTTAATTTAACCGTAAGAAAAATGTGTTGTAACTATTTTAAGTTTAATAAACTTTCAATTAGCCTGTGCTAGATTTTAACAAAATCATCTATAAACAAAGATTTTTATTAACAGCACATACCAAATCTAGTATATATTATCAAATATATATGTTTCTATCAACAAAATATATATAGGCGATCTCAATCCTTTTACGTTGACAAACAAAAGAAAATTTCTACAGTTTTAATAATAAAATTACGGAGTAACATTCTTATAGGGTGTCTCACATTTCATTACTCTATATTTAGTATACTATATATGTAACAATTCCACTATTTTTAGACGATGGGGTCTACCAATGAGCATCATGTATAAATACGTTGCTTGCACCAACTCTTCATCACATTTCTCATTCGTTTCTCACACACTAATCTTAATTAGCCCTACTCATAACAATGCTAACCTCAAAGCTTAAACTTAACCCCCAATCCCGGGCACTATGGCTCTCGGGCCTCTCAGCTGCCTTTCGCACCGCCACGGCCTGCTCTATCGTGGCGGTGGCTACACTTTTTGGCCCAGAAGTATTTCAGCGACAAGTGGCCTTCCCCGCCTTTTCTTATGTAACCGTCATATTGATTATCACTGGTGCGTCCCTAGGAGACACATTTCGTGGCTGCTGGGACGCGTTGTGTGCTACATTTTTGACGGTTATTCCTGCTATATTAGGGTTAGCATCTTTAGGGCCTGCGCGACTAACGACGGCCCTAACAGCTGTTATTGTAGGTATGGCTGCGTTTGTAGTGATGTTACCGGATCAAAAGACTCATTTGGTGTCGAAAAGAATAGCGTTGGGTCAAATTGTTATTATATACGCGGTGGCTTATGATAAGGGTGGTGAGACTGATCCAGTCATGCATCCTGTACACGTGGCTGCTAGCACCGCTGTTGGAGTTTTGGCTTGTGTTGTTTCTTTGTTGCTTCCATATCCTGGTCTTGCTACGTGTCAGGTAAATGACAAAATCAAACATTTCATACAGAAGTAGAACATCAAGCAAAAACATGAATTTATCTACTATATATCTAACAAAAGTTAATATTTTTGTTTAATAGCACAAAACTCTATCACAAACATAGAAAACTTATTTCAAAAAACGGTTTCATGGGTGCAAAAAAACATGTGAAATTTTTTGGCATGGAGTGGATAGTCAAAGTGCATACGTACTTTGTTTATGTTCAAGACTAATTTTTCTCCCAAACATAATCTAGTGGTGTCATGCGTCGAGTTTGCAAAGAGTGAAAAGTACTACTCCTTATATTTCGTACATACCATCAAGAATATTTTTTGTCATAAATATAATGATTTTAGATATATATGTGGTTAGCATTTATAACTTTATGATGATTAGATGGTATTCATGGATGTCTACAAAACATTCCTTAATGGTTTTAAAGTTATGTACGCACATATTCAAAATTTGTAACTTCCTAGCTACATAACTGAATATTTTATATGTTAATAATTACATGGTTCTGATAAATTGTACTAATGGCTGATAGCATACATATGTGCATATACATCTATCATACACATGTATATCCATGCATGCAACAAACATCTTACACGCCATACAACATATATGTATGTACGTTGTTTTATGATATAGTGGCTGATAAATATTGTTGTTATGTTTTTCGTCTAATTTAGGTGAAAAAGAAGTGCAAGCTTTATGCAGATAATGCTTCGGAGAGGGTAAAACTGTGTGTAAAGGCGTTTTGTGCACAAGACAACACAAGTGCACAAGCATTTGTCTCACAAGCCAAGTCCATGTCTATTGGTGGAACCAAACTCCTGAATGCTATCAAGTCCAAGAAAGTAAGCTCAAATTTTAATTTTATATGCATTACTATTTTAATTCGATTTGTATAATGCAAACCACTTATGATCGCCATGGATGATAATGATTTATCATCTATTGATAAATATATGTTGTATTCTTACGAGTATATATAATTTCTTTTACAGGAAAGCATGAAATGGGAGACACTTCCAATAAATCTCTTGAAACCTTACAGCATTAATACAGCAGAAAAGTTGCAAGTTATAGAGATGCCACTACAAGGATTACAAATTGCTTTGAACAATTTTAATTCATTTCCACCACAAATCCTTGATCAAGACCTTAAAGATTACTTGCATAAGCTTCAAGAAAGCATAACGTCCACCTTTGACCAATTAAAATCTTTCATGCCTTCTGATATAGCAACTTTTCCAGAGTCAGACCAAGAAAATTTAAAGCCTTCCATCGAATGTTTCCCTCAAACTCACATAGATTTGTCCCCTTTTTTCTTCTTATTTTGCTCCAAGTTACTTCAAAGAAAGATGGCCGATAATCCATCCCCTAACCCAAAATCACTAAGCGACGCGCCGAGTGAAAAGAAGCAAGAAGTGAATTTTTTTGAATTGATTAGTAATTTTCTGATGCAAAGAAGGTTCATGCTAGCATTAAAATGTTCGTTATCAGTAGGTTTGGCTGTTCTATTTGGACTGATATACAGTAAACATAATGGAATATGGTCTGGACTGCCGGTAGCAATAAGTTTTGCAGTTTCGAGAGAAGCTGCATTTAGGGTTTCGAATCTCAAAGCTCAAGGAACTGTCTTAGGAACTGTATATGGAGTATTGGGCTGCTTTGTTCTTGAGAAATATGTTAAAGTAAGGTTCTTGATTCTTCTTCCATGGTTCATTTTCTGCAGTCTACTGAGGAGAAGCCGTATGTATGGTCCAGCTGGTGGGGTTTCGGCTGTAATCGGGGCTGTGCTAGTTCTTGGTAGGGAAAAGTATGGGCCACCTACTGAGTTCGCTATCATTAGAATTGTTGAAGCATTTATAGGGCTATCTTGTTCAATTGTGGTTGAACTTATGTTTCAACCCACAAGAGCTTCAACTCTAGCCAAGATCCAACTCTCTAAGAGCCTCCAAGTCTTGCATGAGTGCATATGCGCATTGAGTCTTTGCGGGAAGAAAGAATGTATTGGAGATGGTCAGAAGAAGCTTAAAGCTAATGTGAATGAGTTAAGAAAGTTCATTGAGGAGGCTGAAATGGAACCCAACTTTTGGTTTGTGCCATTTCATGGTGTTTGTTTCAATAAGCTCCTAAAGAGTTTGTCAAACATGGAGGGTCTTTTTGTTTTTTTGAACCATGCATGTGAATCTTTACAAAAAGAGAACTTAAGTTTAAAGAACCTTGAAGGTGAGGTTGAGCATTTTAAAGAAATGATTCACCCTTCACTCAAGTGTTTTGAGAATGTTGTTTTGGTCAAATCACTATACAAACTTGAGAAGGAGCTTCAAAAGAGTAATGTTTGCGACACGTCTAGTGATCTCGAGTTGGGGAAATTACCACTTAGCCCTCAAAAGTTAAATGTTCATGGACCAAATGGTGAGGATGAAATGGACAATATAGTAAATTCCTATCTACAAAAAACTAAAGAACTTGTTATTGGTGAAGGTTGTGACGAGATGAAGAGGCATGAGGTGGTATTGAATTTAAGTGCTATTGTATTTTGTTTAAGGGGTTTGGTAATGGAGACAAGAGATGCTGAGAAGGGGCTCATGGATCTTTTGCAATGGGAGAATCCTACAGGTCATGTAAATTTGTATGAAATTTCTAGCAAAATAGATGCTTTATGCAATAATTGATTTGAATTGTTTGGAAAATAAATGAAAATATTTGAACCATTATTAACATGATCTATGTAAACATCCTGATATATATTTATTTTCTTTCATTTATATGCTTGTCTTAACAATATAAGAGACATAGTTGCGCTCGGCTCAAAATGAATATGCCGTATAAGTAGACATGTCACATATAGTTTACTAGATGATAATGTACATGCGTGCCTACTAATAATCAAAATGTCTACAAAGGATAGGACTCCCATCAAATAAACTAACGATCCCAGAAAAGCCTCGATCTGCCTTGGAAACGAACAAACATCAATACGAAATAATAATAATAATAATAAAAATAAAAAATAAAAAATAAAAAAAAACACTATCGCTAATGGGTGTCCTTAATGTCGAGCAACCTTACAACTATGCAACTAACTCTAGGTATCCGTATTAATTATGGATCACCCATGCATCAACCTTTTAAGCTTCCACGATCACATCACCTTACTGCTAGCTAGAACAGTATTCTTGAGTTTTAGAGTTAGGACTTAGGAGACGTGGATCCTTGATAAGCGCTAACATCCCTAGTTAATACTGTTTCCACAACTATTAGGTTGTTTTTCGTTTTGTTTTGTTGAGGTAAAAATACGTCCTTCGGTCTTGAACGAGTATAGGTTCCTTCGAACTAGCTGGAGAGTTCTTTGAGCACCAAAAAAAAAAAAAATGTAAATCACTAGTACAAAAAGTTTTATTGGCCACGCATGGTCGATTTTGAAATGTCACACTGTAACATTTATACGTGACTAAATGTACCAGAATAAAATAAACAGCCACACTTGATCCGACTTATGTGACCATTTCGGAATTCTATTGTCACACATTTGAATATTTATATGACTAGAGGTAACTGGAAAAAAATTTAGAATATTTAGTCACTCTTAATTTGGTACGTGTGACAGATACAAATGAGTTTGAGACATTAGTCACACTATATATATACGTATGTGACAAATATATGTCACACAATTGAACAGTGTGACCAAAATCCATATATGGTCACATAAGGTAATTGTGTATGTGGCTAAATTATAAAGTCAAGTTTGTCACACATTATTTAAACGTGACTGCTATTCTTTGCTGAATATTTAGCCACATAGCGTTTGAAATGTGTGACAACGGAAAAGTAAGTTTGAAGCGTTAGTCACGATATGCATTTAATAGTGACAAATATATGTCACATTTGACGAGTGTGACCAATTGTCATATATGGTCACACTAAACCATAGAAACATGATTAAGTGTAACGAAAATTCGATACATATGGTCACGTAAGTTAATATGTGTGTCTAAAGTTTAGTGTGTGTTTGCTTGCCAAATCCTAATGTGTATAGTCACATTTAATTGAAGCACGATCATGTGACTATAGGTTTTACAAAAAAACATAAAAATAAATAAATAAATAAATAGTCACATTGTAACTATAGGCTTTACAATAGTCACACCATATCAGAATTGTGTATCTAACTGATGTTTATGGCCACATTATAAGGGTATTATATGTGACCAATACATTCAAAATAGTCACATTGTGAAATATTCATGTGACTATTATTTATAGCAAAATGTGAAGTCAGTTATCATTAACATTGATATATATTAGTTACATTGAGTTTTTGGCTCTTTCATACATTTTGAAGATCTCATCATCTGAGTATCGCTTTAATTGAACAAGCTTCCAACCCTTCATATTGTTTATATAGTACTCATAGTACTTCCTCTTTTGCTTAACTGTTGGACGATTGAGCACTTTTCTCTTCTTTCTTTGATTGAGATAAAATTTCTTTCCTTTCAGCTTCATAATTCCTCTTCCATTCATCTTTTTGTTCTTGAGTATACTCTTGCATTTCTTCTTTTATTTGTTTCATCAGTGCAATATCAGCATCACCTTTAATCCTTTCTTCATCCCAAGAATCCAAGAGTGCTTTTGTTTTGGCCTCAGCTTCAGCGTGTTTCCTTCTTTGTTCAAGTACCATCTGATTCTCCTCTGCAAACGAAGCAGCCAATTTTCTTGCAGCAGCTCCATCTACTTCAAGTTGCTTGTGTTTGGGCCAGTACACAAAAGGAAGATCCTTTAAAGGATCATGCTTAGGCTCTTCAACCATAATACCTTTGCCTTTGCCCTTATAACTTGGCTCTTGAACACTCTTCTTGATTTGTTGAGTTGGTTCTCTAATCACCACATCTTTGACAGGTACTCTTGGTTGTTGTGGTGGTGGTTGTGATTGTTCTGTTGGTAGTGGTGATTGTGGCACTGCTTGTTTAAATCGTGTCTTCAATAGAATCATTGCTTCGGCCAAAGTTTCATCATCATCACTAGCAATAGGAATATTTTCCTCAGCAGTAGTATCCTCCTTGGCTATTTCTGAACTTGCACCAGCAGTAGAATCTCCCATGCCTTTGATTGCTGCTTCCATAACAACCTCATTACCTTGATTATCAGCAACCATATACTCATCATCATTCTCACCAGAATCCACATCCATATCCACACCAATTTCATCACCAGCAGCAGCACTATCAAAATTTTCCATAGCTTCCCCTGAATCCTTGGTTTCATTCCTCCCCTGTTTGGGATCATCCTCCCCCAAACTTATGCTTTCAGATGAACTAATCCTTTGTCTTGTGCCCACTTTTTTCAGTCTTTTGGTTCTTGACCCCTTCTGACCTCCCAATTGCTTAACCCTCGGCTTCAAACCTGTAATTACATCCCCCTGAGTATCTGTGATTTGTTGTAGGCCAAGAACCTCTTCTTTAAGTTTGGTATATTTAACCATCAATTCTTTAACAAGTTCCATCTCTTCCTCCCCACTTTTATCCTCATCACTTGCATTGTCCCCCTTGGTTTCTTGGCACCTGCGGTTTCCTTCACTTGAATCAGTTCCATTGGAACTTGATTCATTATAAGTTCTTGAACCTTCACCCTTCTTACGTTGACCTAGTTCCAACATTGCTTGAAACAATGGTTTAATTATGACAGGAAAGTCCTTACCCTTTCTCTTCATGTTTGAAAAGACCTTTTTAATATGAGAGTGAACAGGATAAACCTTGTCGTGAACTTTCTTATTTGTAAACTATTTGTCCAAAAGAAGTTGCAAAAATCTTGGATATAAGTAATGTTGGTTTGAAGAATTATCCAAGGCTTTAACCACATGATCAAAAATTAATTTTGAAAAATTGAATTTTTCTTTATTTTTTGCCAAACATATAAGGGCAGAAGCCATGTTACTACTAAACTTATTCCAACCAGTAGTCTTTGGGCTAAAACACTGTAACAAAGTGTGAATTAAGAATTTCCACTGTGGGGGAAAGCCACCTTTATTAAATTTCAAAGAATCATTTTTCTTACATACCCCATCTATTGAAGGTTTTCAAAAATTGTGGAGTCTGGAAGATTCTCAATCCCATTAACATCTCCTAGATGAAGAACTTCTCTAACAGATGCCTCTGTAACAATAATCTTCTGCCCATCCACACGGGCATGAATCTGTACTTCCTCATCAATAGTTTTGACCTTTGCAGTAGCCCAAAACTGTTTGATGTTGGAAACATATATAGTAGGGTTAACTTTTAATGCATACCTAATATGAGTAGCATTGAGAAAATCAACAACTTCAGTGAACTCTCCATTCTCCTTGGTGGGCTTTTGCAAGAATGCAATCATGTTATGCTTGTTGGAAAAAGACAGAGTCGACATTGTGAAATTTGAAAATTTGTGTAGGGTTTTGCTGGGAATTGCAATTAATTGATAAAATCAAGCAATGGTTTTATGTTTGATAGAGTTTTGATCGGATAAAAACATTTGTGTGAAATTGTGAATGATTGAAGTATACAAACCCTTAACCGTTCATATTTCTAAAACAGTACCCTGTTGTAAAACCCTAAAATCTCAAACAAGTTGTTAGGTCACCATATTGATTTCACACAAACAAGAATGAGATAGATATAAGGATTTGGGTGAATATTTGAATGAGAGAAATAAAAGTGCAAGAGTTTCCTTAAGATATCGAATAAACAACCAAGTATTACATGAGACCTAAGGCTTCTATTTATAGGGAAGGAGCTAGGGCAACACTCCCTCTCCTTCTTCTTGACAATTCGTGTGGGCTTCTAAGCCCATGGACCAAAATACCTTAAGTCTAGTAAACATGTAACATAACATAAATGTAAGTAAATAATAACTTAAGCAACCTATTATTACAAATGACCGAGACTTGATAAAATAATAAAACTTTGATCCCAACAATCTCCCCCTAAGGGTCGGTCATCACGGTTGCTTGACGTCTTTGTCATTTCTTCATCTTTGACTTTCAAAGCTTAAGACGTCTTTCAAAAATCATGAGATAATAAACATTCATCGTTCTTTGTTATTTGTTTGTTGTTGTTGTGATAGTGACCAAGTTATGAAGTTGTCTGCCTTTCGTCACTTCTGCGTCTGTGGTGGTAGTCCGCCATTCCAACATGCTCATACATCTTTGAATTCTGACTTATACATGCACGTAGTCCCTTTCTTTCACTTAAGATCTTTAGTCTTTATACTTTGTAGATTCTTCTTTTTGGCGTAGAATCTTTCTTTGAACTTTGTGTTGCTTTGATCTTTGAGGGAGCTTTTGATGACTTCAAGATGTATGTATGAGCATGTGGAATCCGTCGCCATGGAGATGATGTGTACCTGCGGGTAAACAGTTAGCAATAAAACATCTGGTACTTACTGATAAGGAATTAGAGATCGTCAACAGCATAGTGTGAAGACTCCTTCTAACCCTTATCAAGGCCGTTCCCATGTCAGATACTCCCGAAGGAGCTTACGAGACCTACTAAGTAGCTCAATGACTGGGTGAGTCGCTGGGGATCACTCCACGACTGTAGACCGCTAAGAAACCACCGCAAACACTAAGCGTAACTCACAAGGAGTTACCGAAGTGACGTGCTGTCAGGGCTGTTTGATGTTGACCCTGGCAGGATTTTCGTTTAATCATTGAGAAATACTTATGTAAATTCTCTCAAAAACGTTCTCGGCAGATTGCTAAGATCTGCGAAGGACTCAATAATTTACAGCTGGTGTCCATTGATGTAGAACACCAGTTGTAGAAATACTAAGTGTTCCTAAGAGATCTTTGATGTATCTCATGGCTCTAGACTCAAAAAGTGCACACTTAGGTTTCCTATGCGGAGACTAGGGAGGGCCTGCTTCAATATCAACCATCTCTAAGAGATATGTAGATAGATTACATCGGTTCCCCGTGAGAATGAAACAAGCTCTTTTAAGAGAACTTGAGTGGTTAAGAAGGTTTAGTGCATTGCGTCACTGGGTCCATGACGGCTTTATCTTCAATACCGGCGTCACCTTAGTAACAACCAGTAGCATATGAATTGAACCCGGTGTCTGCCCTAAGGTTGAACATATGGAGGGCTATTTCTTTTCACCCTTTTCTTTACTTTTCTTTTTAATTCTTCAACTCCTTCTTTCCCCTTTCATTCTTTTCTCCTTTTATCGTATCATTCCTAAGGACTTCTAATTCTATCTATTGGTGATGTCCTTGGGTAGATCCCTCCGGCTTTGGCGGATCATAGGACTGTATTTCTTATCTTAATCACCTTATAACTTCATGATTATCCGACAATAGCCAAGAAACCTTTGATTGAAAATCTCTCAAAGCGTTTGTTATTATCAAACATTTTGTTTAACACTTTGAGAATTTTGTGTTTACTTTTGAAGGGCTCCCCCTTCACATGTGCTCATACATCTTTAAATAAATTTGCACATGCGGGAGGAACAAACACTTTTTGAATTGATCCACTTTTAGTGAACCTGACCAATTCGAGACACGCTTACATCACTAGTTAGACTAGCTTGAAGTTATTACCCGACCTGGTCAAATCCACAGAAAGTTTCTCGAAACGGTACATTTCTACTATGACAAATCTTTTTCGAGACACGCTTATGTGGCTAGTTAAAGAGTTCCATTGTCAGCTTTTAGGTGACAACTAGCTCTAGTAACTAACTTGATGTTATTACCCGTCGAGGATAAGTCTTTTCGAGATTACTAACTTTTATGTTTCGTCAATTCCTGGGTCAATTCTGAGTCTAGCTCGCATGAGATTTGACTTAAAGCAACTTAGAACTTTCATATTTTAATCACATTCACTTTTTCTCCCCCTCAAAAATAGAATATGAGATGTTGTTTTTGATAAACTTTTGATTAAAATATGCTTTTTGAGTCTTATGGGGAGATATCAACAAGAACTTTTGGTTTTTCATACGATGAATTTTTTTCAAGTGCTCCCCGTCAACAAGTGAATACTCATTGAGGTGAAATACTTGTCTTTTGAGCAGAATTATGAAAATCAGAAAATGTTTGATTAATTCTACTCAAAAGTAAGAAGCCTTCGCTCCTTATATAAGGATTGAGGCACTGATGCATACCGCAAGGTCCTTTCATTACAAGTGCGGGTTGTACACTGTAATGTGTGCACAAGCCATTGTAATAACAATTCAATCAAATGAAACAAGTAATATTGAAAAGTTAATACCCATGTGTACCAGTTTAATCTTCATCAGTGAGTGGAGCATCAAAGTCAGTGAACTTTGGTTCGGGTCTTTTGAAGAGGCTGATGGGAAATGATGGTCTGACACCGATATAGCTTTCCAATCATCTGATTTGTTCCCGTCGAAATAACCTTTCTTCAATCTTCAGGACAAAGTTACGAACTTGTCTTCTGGAGCTGGATTTCCATCTTGGTGGTTCACCTTTAGCTATCTTTCTGCGATCATCGTTCAACCTTTTGACTAGCCCATCACGAACGGTTTTTAGAGTAACATCACAGAACTTATGTATGTCATCGAACCGCATGAAGCTTTGTAGATTTTTGCTGTTGATGTAGGTGAAACCAAATGACGGTTCTTGGATGAGAGTATACTGTGACATTTGATAGATTCCATCTAATGTGAATTGTGGCTTTGTCAAATTGATCTTCTGTTGGTAACTTTCCACTCCAAGCTGAAGATCTTCCACTCTTTCTTGAACTATCAATCGTCGGACGAATAGAAATAGAGATGCCATGAAGTTGTACTGAGTTTCTCTTTCGAATCCACGCATTCTTCCTTGAACCTTTTCGAGATACATGTCTTCAATGTCATTGAGATAAAGGTCCGGAAAGTCTGCTTCGGAGAATTTGTACTTCTTTTCATCTTGTCGTTTAACCACAATCTCACTCATGAACATGTAGTTAAACCTTTTCGACTCTTGAATCGCCAAGATAGCAATGATCTTAGATTTATGCTTCACATTTTCCAATGATTTTTCTTCTAATCTGTGAGTATAACCGAGACAACAACGTTCTGGCCAGTGCTGAATCCCGTGTAGAGCATCTCTGTTGTAAGCTATGATAGAGTTGCTGAATACTGGAGTAGACTCTTCAATTGCAGGAACTTCGTATCTTGCGGCTAGTACTGAGATTGTAAGTGAGGAAGCATATTTCTTCTTGGATTTCTCTTGGGTGAGTTGGAGGTTACGAAGATCTTTGTTGAAGAAGAAGCTGTAAGGTAACTTGGGTTTTTCTGGAAATCCTTTCAAAGGTAATGGTTTAGTCCAATCAGTGAAGTAAGGCTTTTCGTGGTTTTTGGAACTGAGGTCGATATTCACTTCAGGGTTTAGCCAGTCAAACTTGCCAGACATTGCACTAGCTATATTCTGCATGTGATATTCGTATTCCATCTTGTTTCCAGATCTGGACTTAAGGAATTCCTGTGCATCCCTATTGATTCTTCTGAGCTCCGCCTTTGTAAGTTTCTCAATCTGAAGATCCTTCATAATGACTTGAGTGAATTGTAGTGTATTACCTAGAAGGGGTTCTTCATCTTCGAGAGGAGGTTGAGCTTGTACCAATTCTGTCAACCAGTCACTCTCAGGTGTGTCATCATTGTCGAGCCATGAATGACGTCTTCTTTTCTTTGATTTCTTAGACTTGGATGTGGCATCCTTGTCTTTAGCCTTTGATGGTGACGATGGTCCAGCTTGAGAATCGGGAATAGGGGAGGCACGGTAGTTGGTATCGAGTTGACCTTGGTAGTCATCAGTTGGTTGCATGAAAGTTTCTTCCTCTTCTGTTGGACCTTGACCGGTAGCTGAGGTGTGTTGTTGATTTCCAGGAGGAGTAGAATCCTTTCGTGGTTGTTGAGAAGATGATGGACTGGTTCCAGACTTATGCTTTTTACCTTTTGAATTCGGGTCCGGGTCGTCATCTTTCCTTGACCTCTTTCAGGTTCCAGCAGCATCTTTGCACGACTCTTTGGACAAGTAAGCAGATATAGCATCAACAAGTGCTTTTTCTTCAGTAGTCTGTGTGGTTTTGTAGGCAACTTTGTTGTAGAGTTGAGCAAGCAGTTCATCGAAAGATGGTTCAGGGATGGTTGGAGTTGCAGTAGAAGCTTTTGCAATGTGAAGCGTGAATGGTGTGGTTGACAACATTTTCTTTACCACACTTCTAATTCTGTGATCCAAGTTGTCCTTGATAGGTTCAATGAGGTTTGTAACTTCAGGAGTGACAATTTCAACTAGATTTTCAGTAAGATAATCTAGTGTGACAGTCTAGATAAATCCTGAGAAATCAGCGTTCAAGAACTTATCGATCTGCTGCTTTGACTCCTGAAAGTCTTCAACTTGTTTGGCAAGACCGGTAACCATGGTTGTAAGTGTGTTGACTTGCTCCTGAAGATCAACTGGTTTAGTCGGTTCATTGATTGATTGTTGCTTTGATGCGGTTTCAGAAGGTGTGGGAGATGAATGCTCAGGTGATGATTTGGATGACGACTCGTTGTGAGAGTTTGAAGAAGAAGCAGGAGGAGTCGGATCCTTTGGTGGAGAGTCTTGAGGAGGTGGAGGTTGCACTGAGGAAGTCTGCTTTGATTGCGAAGATGTTTGAAGAAATATGTTGGTGTCGAAAGTGTCCTTTTCTTCATTTTCTTTTCTTCTGCGTTCCTCTGCTTCCTGTGCAAGAAACTCTGGAGTAGTGAATTGGTCATATTCCAAATCCGTAGCAACGTTCTCCTGTTCGCCCACATTCTCTTCTATAGTAGCAGTCTCAGTCATGGTGATGTCTGCTGTATCATCTGTGTCTTTAACTTCGTCATCAGGTTGAGAAGCTGGTTCTAAAGTTGTGGACACAATGGGAGGAATCATGCTGCTTGTAGCTCCTTCATTTTCTGATTGAGCGACAGGTGGTGGTGAAGGTTGAGATTCAAGTCGACTGAGGAGTACTGCTTCCCTCTGTTATTTGCGAAATTGCTTTTCTTCAGCTCGTGTGTCGACAATGATACTTTTCAATTTGCGTTTGTCGACCAATTATTCAACGATTGGTTCATCTTCTTCATCATCATTTGGTTCATTAATCGTGATCCCTTTTCTCTTTCTAGACTCTGCTTCAAAAGTTTCAAGACTTTGTTGTATAGTGATCTCCGTTGCAGGAAATGCTTCTTCTGTTACTCTTACTCTTCGTTCAAAGTCTTGCTCTTCTTCTTCAGATTCTGTGTCAAACTCAGAGTCGCTTTCAGAGGGTGGTGGTGTGGGTTCATCTTGAAGAGCGAACTTTGGTGTTACCTTCTTCTTTGGCTTGGTTGTAGGCTTAGTTTTGGGTGCAGGTTTAGGTTTGGTGGAAGTTTTGGGTTTGGCAGATGGTTTGGTCTTGGGAGTAGGCTTTGACTTAGTCTGAGGTGAGCTAGTTGTGCTTGTAGTACTCCCAGATTTCATACTTCCTTTGCTGCGAGTCTGTATAGTAGCTTCTTCCTGTATCCCGTTGTAGGCATCATCGTAGAATTTGTAGTTCAAACTTTTCTTGATGTTGTCATCAAGAAGGTATTCGGGAAGCCTCATTCCTTTTATCTTGGTAGAGGCAGTGGTCGTCTTGATAAAGGAGGTGGTGAAGTCATCCTCGAAGAGGTGCTTAGGCTCATTAGGGTCTCCCATCCTTTTGATAAATTCTGGAGTGTCCTTGCAAAAATATTCAATGAGAAGCTTGGTGAATCTGGTGAACGGGATCATAGTCTTTTCATGTCCGGTTTGGATGCTGTAGACTATATCGTTCATGATTGGAACTGCAAAGTCAATAGGTGTCATGGTCACCATTCCCCAAAATGTTTGTAAATGCTCAAGTCTGGGATGTTCGTGACCACTCTTTCTTCCTGATATAGATCTTACAACTAACAGACAGAATGTTCTCCAAGGCTGAGGTATATTCTTTGCATTGAATCTGGAGTGTTTAATCAGAGGTAAGTCATCATCAACATCGTATCCTAATTCAATGAAGAAATCAAGAAATCACAGGAACTGAAGTAGATATGTTGAGCAGGTGTTTGCATGGATGTGCAAGTAGAATATCTTTGACAATCCTGCATGAGTTCTCAGGAATTCTCAATTTGTCGAAGTCAACTCGAGGATTGTTGTTGCCAATCTTAACATTGTAGTCAGCGGGAGTGATGTCATCCATGGTGAGTAGTGGAAGAGTTTGTTCAGGGACATTCTCGTTGTGTTCAGCCATGTTAATCTGAAAAGCATTATCATAAACCAAAACATCCAGATTTGTTACTTGTTAGCACGGTTGCAATGTTGATTATAGATAAGCATTTAGAATCATTTAAGCACGGATGGTTCGATTATTACATGTATAGTGATAAGTGACGTATACTTAGATAATATATTGAAACTATGAAGCACTTATGTGATTACATATGCACACAGAATCATCACAAATAACATCACATAATACATCGATTAAAGTCCATTATCACATATTACATGTTTTCGAAATTACACAGTTACAATGTTCTCTAAATAGTACATTAAGCCAAATTTATCGCAAACATATAAGTAAATTACATGTTCTCGAAAACATTTACAAGTACCAATATTTTCGAAAAACAGACATAAAGTAATATTTTCGCAAGCCTGCATACTGAGCGTTTTCAAAAAAGTTTCCAAGTGTGTTTTCGATAAACGTTTATCGAGAACAGGCCACTTGAAGAGTTTTTCGAAAATACTTATTATGAGGGATTGCGAAAGTATTAACTTAAATGGTGATCTCGAAACTATGACCAAGGATGAAAAAATTTCGTAAACACCTAAATATTTTCGAGAAAATAACAAAGTGAGTATTTTCGAGAAGATACAACACTTTGAATTTTTTTTCTTTCGAAAATACAGTGTTTTCGAAAATTTTTCACAAAGGCTGGTAATTGCGAGAATGTGTTTTCGAAAAAATTCTTATACAAGAATTTCGAAATATGGCCAACGTACGTTTCCTTGTAAAAAATGAGGTCCAAATATTGTAACCTGTAGTAAACGACGATATGCAACAATTAGTGACATGGTATGATACAATATCTACTGATTTCGAAACTTAGACATGAACGTGATTTCGATAAAATCCAAAAATGTGAATTCACTGAAGATAACAGGTTCTAGTGATTCACAAACATGCTCATGAAGTATTTAGGCACAATTAACAGCTCATTAAATACAATACGAGAGAAACCCATTTTGAACGAAAAACCCTACACATCGAGAATCATGCACACATTGAAATGGTTCAAATTAAAAGGCACAACAATGATTCTAACACACATGGCAACATAGCCCACCAATAAAAACACTAATACAAACAACAAAAACATAAAACCCAAATCGACCTAAACCCTAACTTTCGAATTTAACATAAACATGAAGGAAAGAATGATTAAATGACATAGAAAGGTTAGAAACATGTAATGTAACAAAACCCCTATCAAAATTCACCCTCCCAAACATGTTTTGATGAATTACGAAATTCTTGAAACCCTAGGTATTAAAAGTTCGATTACAAGAAATCAAACCGTTAATTTTACGATTCAACAAAAACCTATGCTTAAAATATCCTCTAGATTAATAAGGAACTTACAAAACGAAGATTAGAAGCACGGATTTGTTGTTTGATTCTAGGCCGTGGATTTTCAAAGAGGGCTTAAGGTTTGATAATTTTGAGAATTTAGAAAAAAACGGGGGGGGGGGGGGGGGGGGTGTTTGATTTTGTATTAATATTATGGTATTTTTGAAAAATTACACAATTGGTCCCTTAACTATAAATTTTGTTAAGTGAGTCCTAAAGTATGATGCTAGTATGACAAGTGATAATCAAAGATATTCAACCTTACGACACGATTTTGAGAAAAAGAAATGTGATATGAAATATCTTATAAAATCCCGAAACAACGCATCCAAAGGTAATATGCAAGTATACCGGTTTGAAAAATTATAAGAAAAATATGAGCGAGTCTCCCCCTCAACACTTGTAACAAGGTGTTGAAAGAGAGCGATATACTTGCAGTTTTTTTTTTTTTTTTTTTTTTTTTTTTTTTTTTTTTTTTTAGTGCAAAGAAAAATATTTTTGTGTTTTTGTGATAAATGAAAAATAAGAGAAAAAAAACTATTTTACAAAGATAGTTTAAGATTTTGATGTTTGACATTTTAATTTTGTTTTAGAAACTTTTCCAGATCCACTGGTGTCAAACATCGCATACCAATTTGGTAAACTAAACTTGCAAACCTTGATGGAGCTAATGGTTTAGTAAGTAAGTCCGCCAATTGGTACTCAGTACCCACAAAATATAATTCAACTGTACCCTTCTCGACATGCTCCTTGATGAAATGATATCGGAGATCAATGTGTTTGGATTTGCAGTGATGAACTGTGTTGCAGGAGATTGCAATGGCACTTTTGGAATCGCAGTAGATCGGAATCTTATTGAATAGGTAGCCATAGTCTTTAAGTTGTGATCTCATCCAAATGACTTGAGCACAACAAGCAGACATAGCTACGTATTCAGATTCTGTAGATGACAGTGAAGTGCAGTCCTGCTTCTTTGATTGCCAAGACACAAGTTTATCTCCAAGAAACTGTAAGCCACCTGATGTACTTTTTCGAGAGTCTAAGCATCCTGCATGGTCAGCATCTGAAAAAGCTATTAGTTCAAAACCAGAATCCTTCGGATACTAGATCCCCAAGTGGATGGTTCCCTTTATGTATCGAAGGATTCTTTTTTGCCTCATTGAGGTGTTTTTCAGTTGGATTAGACTGATAGCGAAAACACATAAAGACAGCAAATACAATGTCAGGTCTGCTAGATGTGAGGTACATGAGGGACCCAATAATACTTCGGTATTTGGTAGGGTCAACAGGAGTCCCATGTATATCAGCATCTAGTTTAGTGGAATTGGCCATCGGTGTATTCATAGTATCACAACTTTGCATTCCATGTTTCTTTAAAATCTCAAGAGTATATTTGGACTAATTTAGAAAAATTCCACGGGGTGATTGATGAACTTGTAGTCCTAGAAAAAACGTAAGTTCACCCATCATAGACATTTCAAAATTATCTGTCATTAATTTTGCAAAATCCATTGAGTAATTTTTGTTGGTTGAAGCAAAAATAATGTCATCAACATAAATTTGAACGATTAATAAGTCCATCCCGTATGTTTTTGTAAACATTGTTGGATCCACCGAGCCTAGAGTAAAATCATTAGCCAACAGGAATTTAGAAAGCTTATCATACCACGCCCTGGGGGCTTGCTTGAGACCGTAGAGAGACTTCTTAAGCTTGTAGATATGATTGGGACGTTCTGGATCAACGAATCCTTCAGGTTGACTGACATAAACCACTTCTCGGAGTTGACCGTTTAGAAAAGCCGTTTTCACGTCCATTTGGTAAACAATCATATTCCGATGAGCAGCAAATGCTAAGAATATCCGTACAGCTTCAAGTCTAGCTACTGGAGCAAATGATTCTTCAAAATCGATTCCTTCTTCTCGAGAGTAACCTTTTGCTACCAAGCGTGATTTGTTGCGTATGACAGTACCTTCTGCATCCAGTTTGTTTTTCCAGATCCATTTTAAACCAATGACAATTATTCCTTCTGGTTTTTCAACCATTTCCCAGACTTCTAATCGTTGAAAGGATTCGAACTCTTCTTGCATAGAGTCAATCCAGTTTTCATAAGTCATAGCTTCTTTGACATTTTTAGGTACGGTTTCACAAACTGTGAGTGCATAAATGCAAGTTTCACCATCTGTGTGAAGGCGTTTTCTTGTCATAATTGGTGCATCTGGATGGCCAATAATTTGAACTAAGGGGTGATCTCTAGTCCATTTGTGTGTCGAGGGATGAAGTTGATAAGTATCTCGCAAGTGAGCAGGACCCAAATTGCGTGTAGATGACTTAGCAATGTCGGGGACAGGTTGAGCATTTGCAAATGGGTTAATGAATGGTTCTAGGTCATGCTCTGCGGGTTGTGGAACTGATGAAGGTATGGAATCTCCAGCCGATTGTCGTGAGTTTGACCCGGTTTATTCTGTTATTGTAGGTGATATGACTGGAGGACCGTCTCTTCCAACAGTAGTTGTTGTTTGTTGAGGTGTATCGGGTACTTGATATAGATCAAGATGTGCAGCGGAATTGGTGTGGCCTCAGATGGACGGTTAACAGGTGTATCATCAAACAATGGAGCAAACAAGGTTTCCACTTCTTTACGAGAAAGTGACAATGGTTCAGCCGAAGATACCGGAAAGTTAAGACGGTTGGTTGCGGGTCCTAAGCCGTTTTGCTCAGAAGCCATTTGAGTGAGTTCATCGAAATTAGCATGAATAGTTTCTTGAATTTCCCGAGTACGACGATTCCATATCCGAAAGCCTTTTGATTTTTCACAATATCCTATAAATATTCCAATGTCAGCCTTAGCTTTAAGTTTACCTAGATCATCACGATCATTGACTGGATAACATAAAGCTCCAAATACATGAAAGTGACTGATGTTCGGTTTTCTTTTGTGAACAATCTGATATGGGGTTTTGTGATGGCGTTTTGTGATCATACAACGGTTTTGAGTGTAGCAAGCGGTTGAAACAGCTTCTGCCCACAAGTAATCTGGTAATTGAGCATTGATTAACATCGTTCGAGCAGCTTCCACCAACGTTCTGTTGCGTCTTTTGACTACTCCATTCTGTTCGGGTGTTCGTGGAATAGATGTTTGATGTTCAATTCCCACTTTCTCAAAATAAGACCTTAGAGTCTGATTCTTAAATTCTGTGCCATTGTCAGTTCTTACAATTCTGACTGTGTTGCGTAGCTGAACTTGTATTTTGGTGAGAAAGGTGATGATCATTTGAGGAGCTTGATCTTTACTTCGAAGAAAATAAACCCAAGTCCAGCGAGAGTAATCATCAACAATTACTAAGATGTAGCATTTACCGTTGATTATTTGAACACGCATCGGACCACACAAATCCATATGAAGCATTTGTAAAACGTGATTAGTACTGTGTTCAGGTTTTGAGGGAAAATGAGCACGGGTACTTTTTCCTTGTTCACAGGCTGGACATAGGTGATCTTTGGCATAACGGAATCTTGGAAAGCCTTCAACTAATTTGTGACGAGCGAGATCTGTCATCGTTTTGAAATTCAAGTGAGAAAGGCGTTTGTGCCATAACCAGGATTTAGTCGTTTCAGCTTTGGATAGAAGACAGATAGGAGATGAAGCGATCATGTCAGACATTGAAATTGTGTAAAGGTTAGTGCCACGTTTCCCTGACATTAAGTCATTTCCTTGTAGATCACGAACAAAACAAGTTTTCTCTCGAAATGCTACTTCTAAATCTCCATCACAGAATTGACCGACTGAAAAGAGGTTGTGACCCAAGCCTTCAACATAATATACTCTGCTAATTTCAATATTCCCATTCATGTAGTCTCCGTAACCCATGATTAGAGCGTATTGATCATTCCCGAATCTGACAGTTCCAATAAACTTTGAGACAAAGTTAGTTAACAATTTGAGATTGCCTGTCATATGTCGGGTGCAACCGCTATCAACAATCCAGAGAACGATCTGAACCACCTGCATCAAAAGAAGACGACAGAGATGGAACAGAAGTAAGGGTGGTACCCGAGGAAGTTGTGGGTTCCTGTTGGTTAGAAACACAAATATTTAACAATTTAGGAATCCATTTAAAATTTGGTTTGTATTGTAACCAACGTTGCCAGTTCCAACTAGTTTTTGCTTTGTTTTTTAGTAAATGCACTAGCTTTTGGCGTGTTCCTAGATTTGTTGATTGCAGCTCTTGGGTTGACTACAACATCATTTGAAACTGTGGTAGGCGTTTTTCCTAAGGTAGACTTAGAGGCATTAGTGGACCTAGAAGGAAAGCCGGATCTACGTTTCTTTTTACGATGTAAGAGATTATTAGCTACACATTTGGTATGATCACCAGATAACACACTTTGACGACAAAACACACAAGATGCATTAATATTCAAAACATTAGAAGGTTCAACATTTGTTACATTAAGATTTGGATTACAATTTGCCAGATTAGAATCTAAATCAGATGCAACATGAGTTTTATTCGAGTTCCTAAGATGAGCTTCTACTTCTTGTACTTCTAGTGTTCCTCTTCTACGTTGTGAGAGCCTAGTCTTTTTAGTCTTCTTAATGCTTTTTGGCTTTGGGCTGCTAACGCTCTTAGGGGAAACTAGTCCTGTGGAAGTGGAAGAACTAACATTAGAACTCTTAGCATGCTTACCCTTATCTGTTCTGTCTATTTGAAACATTCCTGGCGCTATCACAGTGGTGTCAATAAACTTTCCTTTTTGAAATAGCTTAATTTTCTCTTTCAAATCAATGATGATGTGATGTTTGTCCTGAATTTCAGACTCAAGTAAACCATTCCAATAACGAATGTCATCGCGGTTTTGTTGCCATTCGATGTTTTCAATTTTTAACTCCGCAATTTCATTTTCATATTGAAGACGTTTGTCTTTGAGAAAAGCATTTTTACTATGTAGTTGCAATTCGGTTTCAATACTTTGAGCTTGACACCAATCAAGCTTTTGTTTGAGTTGACAAATTTCGTTTGAAAGTTTGTTTATCACATCATCACTGTTTTGACTCAATGTTTTATATTTATGTTTCAATGTTTCATTTTTTGACTTCAACAAATCAAGATCAGCACAGTAATCTTCAAATACTGTAGCATTGCTGGAATAATAGAGATCATTCATGATGAGAGTATAAATATCAGCATTGAGAAGTTTTTCCAAGAGTCGATCAGAATCTGTTTTCAAAAATCGGTTTTTGCGTTGTTGAACCAAAATTGCATTTTCATTAAGAGCGAAAATATCTTTCATATCATTAACTTCTTTTTGAAGTTCCTGTTCCAAACGAGTAGCACAATAACGCAAATTTTGAACTAAAGGCAGAATTTGTTTTTGAAAAATGTCTCGCTTTTCCCGCTCGTAGGCTGATTGAAAAGTAACAATTTTAATTTGCGAATGATGTTCAATGACGTTTTCCAAATTATCGATGCCTTTCATGAATGTTTGAAAATAGTCTAAAACTTTACAGCGTATAGGTAATGGTGTTACATTACCAGAAGATGGTAATGGACCATTTACTTATGCCACGGGTTTGACAGGAGCTCCATCGGAAGATGAAACCTAAGACTTAGTTACATACCATGATTTCTCAGGTATTTCTCTTGACGGAACAAAATATTTTGAAATGTGAGGAGCTTTTGAGTAATCATATGGTTTGCAATATTCAACTTGACTCATTTTTGATCGACTCTTTTCTTCAAGTTCATATTCTTCCTCAGTATTATGTACAATAACACGCACAACATTATTATCCATCAATTGGTCCATACTGTACAGCTTAGGAATTGTTTTGAATGCAGTGCGAAGAAAAGTGGATCTGTAATCACCGAGGGCAAAACCTTTATCTTGTCTTGGTTTTAAAGTAAACTTTTGAATTGTCGTTACAGATTCCCCATGTTTATAAACGATATTTTGAAAAGCTTTAATTTGACGTTCGAGAACGAGATTTTCTTCAATTAAAGTATTTTCTTTTTCTCGTTTTTGCACTTTATGTTCATAAAATTCCTGTTTGCAAGTTGTCACCTCTGTTTGTGTTTTTGAAAGTTCCTGTTGGAGTTGAACAACTTGTTTTTGAAGATCATGTTTTTCATTTTCCAGTTTGGAAACCAATTTACCGTTTGACTCAATTATGTCATATATTTGCTTTTGAAGATTTTGTTCTTTGACATACGATTCCTGAAATGACTTTTCAAAGCACTTTTCACGATGAACTGCATTTTGAAAATTTGAAAGTTGTATTTTATAACATTCAATTTCCTTTTTCAACTCGGCATTTTCTTTCAAAACTTTAGTTTGCTCGTCCATTATGTGATTAGAAAGAAGTTGTTCTTTAAGTTGTTTGGCTATAACTGTACAGTCAGGATCTGGATCAGAAGAAGGTTCATGTTGTTCAATATAGTCATTTTCGTCTTGCTCAATAGGATCATCAAATGAGACGACAGTGTCATCATCAAATATAACAACTGTGTCTAATTGTTCATCCTCTTGAGAAGATAAAAAAGGTTTAGATGGAACAACTTGCGCTTGATCTAATTCAGAAACAGAGGGTGATGCATTAAATTCTATGGAGCATGTGGTTAGGTCATTTACCTGAGACAAACCATCAGTGGTGAACACTGGGCCTGAATCATTCAACTGATGTTCCTGCATGTTGGCCATAAGCATCACAGCTGCATTGGCTTCAAGATCTTCCATATCATCATCGTTGTAAGCATTAGCAAAGAAACTGTTCTCGTGGGCATTGAAAGTTCCTTCCTTTTCATCTTTGAGAGCCATAAGTAATGCCTGCTTGTGAAACTGACTGCCGCAGGTTCTTGGTTGAGGGCATGCTGTTGCAATATGACCTTTTTCGTTGTAGTTGTAGCACCATATCGCATTCCCAGATACTGTATTGTTATTAGCAACATTGTCATTACTTCGCTGAGGAGCACCTGGATTGTTTCTGAATCCCCCATTGTTGTTGAATCTTTGTCCATACGCAGAATTTCCAGTATACCCACCTGAGCCTGAACGTCCAGGATTACGGTTCTGAATCTCAACTTGACCATCTTGAATGACAGCTTGATTTCTTGTATTTTATGGAGAACGAAGACGGTTGTTGGTTTTGTTAGAGAATTTGCTAAATGCCCGAGCAACAAGAGCAAGTCCTTGATTCAACGTATTGACATCATCATCATCATCTTCAATCTGATTAGAATAATACATGCTGTCATGGTTGTCATATGGAGGAGGTTGAGAAGAAGTGTGATGCGAGGATGATTCAAATGGGACCATTTTGTGTGAAGTAGCAGGTTCCTGGTAACTGAGATAGTTCTGTTCCTGATCATAAACTTGATTAGACATCGGAGCATGAGATTGAGCAACGAGTGCTAGGGGATTAGAAGTAGGTGGTGGTGTATATCCTCCTCGTGCGGCTCTATCTTTTTCAACTTCAGACTCATAGTGCTTGAGATAGTCGTACAACAAACCATATGGATCTCTATGAAGATTCTTAGCTTGTCTCACAAATGTCACATACTTTTGCCACTCAGAACCCAGACTACTAACAAACTTAGTATTGACAGCGATCCTTGGAAGGTGTACTTCATGTCTCTCTAAGTCATTGACGACATTGGTGAAACGATGAAAGTAAGATTCAACTGATTCCCCTGGTTCGATCATGATATTAGTGTATTCCAATTAAAGTTTAGATTCCATGTCTTCCTTGTTCAGTTGTGTGCCTTGCATAAGTAGATGGGCGTGTTCCCACATAGCTTTTGCAGTTGTCTGAGCATCAACACTTCTGAATATGATGTTTGGTATTCCCTGAAGTATGTAAGACATAGCATACTCATCTGCTTCACGATGGTGGTGTTGTTCAGCAGTAAGTGAAGACTCAGGAACTAGCACAGCAGTTGGAGCTACTGGAGGATCAGCAGATGGGTCACCACCAACGTAGTTAACAGGCCACTGAAACGGTCCTTCAAGGATGACTTGTTTCATGTACTTACCATTGGGTTTCTTGAGTTCAATAAACCTTAAGAATCGACTTGCCCACTGAACATAATTGCCCGGTGTTAGCATTGGTGGGGTGTCAATAGATCCTGCTTCATGTCTGGATTGTTGAGTTGAAATGACTTCACACATCCTGTCAAACCAGTGAGTAGGTTTTGGTAGAAGTTGGCTCTGTTGTGGTGACATGGGGTATGATTGTTGTATTGGAACCATCCGATGTTGTTGCATGAGAATATGTTGTTGTGAGTAAACCGATTGTTGATAATATTGTGGTGATTGTTGATACTGTTGATTCTGATGTTGCTGAGGATGGTTAAAGTTGTAGTACGGTGGTTGAGACATATTAAAACACTTGTGTGAAAAGATGGATCTTGTAGAAGGTATAGGTTTGCCAAATCTCGAAAACTTTGCCCAAGTAAATGATTGCGAAAGTTTGCTCGTAGAGTGATTGCGAAACTTGTCTCTTAACTTGTGATTGCGAAAGTTTTGTAGATTTCGAAACTTAGGTTTGTGAAACTTATGTTTGCGAAATAAGTAAATTTCGAAACTTAAGAAAGTATTTCGCGAAACTTAGTGAATATTTTGTGAGATTTCGAAACTTAAGAAATTTTTCGAAAAATGTGATTTCGAAAAAATAAGCTGTTGTCGAAAACACAAAATCACTAACACACTTTCGAAATTATACAATTTCGAAAGTTATCCAAAAGTCGAAGTACTTTTCTTTCTTATACAAGAGAGAAAAAACTGAGTCCACAATTCGTAAGGCGATTGGAAGCACAAGAACACGATTTCGAAACTTGGCGTGGAGAAGATTTCGAAATTTGGGCAGTTTGTTGTTTTCAAAGAAAGCTTACCAAAAACGCGTTTTTATTTAAAGATTCTTGTACTTTTAGGTATAAAATGATGATTTCTTGAAGAAAGTTAAAAACTTGATAAACTTTTTCAAAAATGAAAATGTTTTCGAAAAGAAGTACAAAGATCTAAATCGTGTATTTTGATTGAAAAAGTTGAAACTTTTTGTTTGTTGTGTTATGTACCACGAATTTGTAAGCAAAGATGTGATATAAAACAAGAAATTGCAAGAGATTCAATAAAAATAACGAGATAAAAACACTTTTAGGTTCAGTTTCTAAGAGAAAACAATAACTTTACCTTCATATGGCGAATGATACCACTTGTTAGGTCACCATATTGATTTCACACAAACAAGAATGAGATAGATATAAGGATTTGGGTGAATATTTGAATGAGAGAAATAAAATTGCAAGAGTTTCCTTAAGATATCAAATAAACAACCAAGTATTACATGAGACCTAAGGCTTCTATTTATAGGGAAGGAGCTAGGGCAACACTCCCTCTCCTTCCTCTTGACAATTCGTGTGGGCTTCTAAGCCCATGGACCAAAATACCTTAAGTCTAGTAAACATGTAACATAACATAAATGTAAGTAAATAATAACTTAAGCAACCTATTATTACAAATGACCGAGACTTGATAAAATAGTAAAACTTTGATCCCAACACAAGTAATTTTCCTAAATTGCCTCTCTAACTTTGAAATCAATAAGAATATTATAAGCTAAAACGTAAGTTAATAATATCCTAAAACATCTATAAGACTTCTAAATTTTTCCTTTGTAACTTAAACAATTAAATAGCTAACTATGTAATACAAAATTCTATAACATGGTCAATCTACACGTTTTACTTGAACTCTTTAGGGCCGAAATTGTGTCACAAATATAAAGCATAACTTGTGGGCTTGCACAATTAAAAGTTCCATTCCTTTTCCTTGGAAGTTGAAAGTCGACTAAGCCTAAGAAATCCCAAGATTTTCGGCAAAGATATCTTTCTCTTTTATTAGTTACGCTCCATTCCTTAATAGTCTCATCAAATACACGGCATATCACAACAAAATTCAAAACTCACTTTAAAACCCTAACCAAAACATTTGGCGGCTGCTCCTATTTCTCTCATAATTCTTCACGAATCAGAGGTATGAAGGAGGCTAGAAAGGTGGTGGTTTGATCGTGGTATATTGGTGCGAATAAGGGTCTTTGTCTTGCTTGATTTTGGTTCAGTTTTGGACTCCTTGCTCGTGTTTCTGTCCATTCGATCATCACACAAAGGGGTAACGTATCGACCTATGTTTTTCTTTCCTGTTTGGTCTTTCTCATTCGTTGATATCATGGTTAATATTGTTTTATAAATCGGCCGAAAGATGTAGATGTTATAAGTTAAAGAACCTCACATAAATAATGAATTTAAAAGCTTTAACATTCGACTCTCAACCTGTGATTTCGAGTCTGTTTTGGTGTCCTTGTTTGACCCTATAATACTCGACCTAAACATACATAGGTCCTCTCCTATGCGAACTGAAATAAAGAAGAAAGAGATGCATGCTTACATATTAATCTTACATAAAATCATAAACTCATGACATAAAATCTTATATTTGCTAAACCCTCTAATCGATCTATGCATATAAATGTTTCAGAAATTTTGACCTTGTAATGATACGAATGGAATGTAATATATGAACCTATGATATGTATACTTTTGGTTTCACAAAAAGAAAATCCTATACGCATACATATATATTTAGACATACGCAAGGTATTTTTTTTTTTTTTTTTTTTTTTTTTTTTTGGATTTTAGACATGTGACAGCATGTATTCTAATGTTAATGAGATGAGTGCATGTGGTCTCCTTTAATTATTTTCATGTTGCAAGGATGTTTAAAAAAAAGGGGTGTGCTTGCTTCATATTAAAGGGTGAGTTGGTTATAAAAATTGATAAGGGTTGCGTTTGGTTTATAAAATTTACAAGGGTACGTTTTGTTTTAAATGAGATAAAGGGTGTGTGTCGCGGCTTATTTAAACAACAAAAGAAGTGGTTGTCTCGGCATATTTTAACAAGTAGGTGTCATGGACTTGTTTATTTTCGAAATAATAAAAACTTTGGGTCATCGTGGCATAAATATTAAGAATCGAGGGTACGTTAATAAATTAAATAAAATTATAATGACGGGTCCAAAATTATTATTTTAATATTAATTTATTAAAATAAAGTTTAAAATAATTTTATTTGACTTTTAATATTTAATTTTGAGGATTTATATTTTATACCCTAAACTTATAATATTGACATTTTAAAACCTAAAATATTATATTGGTCATTTTAACCTTAAATATTATTAATTGTCCATTGTAACCTTTAAGTATTAAATTACTAATTCGGGAACTTATTAAATGAGGAAACTTACTAATTCGGAAAACCTGCTAAAATGAAAGCTGCTAAATATGGAAAGTTTCTAAAAGATGGAAAGTTAACTAAAAGAGGTAACTTGGGTAATTTAAACTCGTCGTAATTCGTATACACTTGCTTCTAGGTCTGGTGAAGCGGGAGTGATCTATTTACACTTGTTGAGTTCTAGCTTGGTGATTGTTTCGGCAAGGTACATATATTCCGTACTCTTTCAGCAAGAGTACAACTATTTCTCTCATGACTCTTCTTTCTCTCTCTCTTTTATATTACTTGATTGAACCCTTGACATTGACTCTTGATATTGACCATTGATATTGAACCCTTGATATTGAACTCTTGATATTGAACCTTTGACTTGAACATTGACTTGAACCTTGACATTGAACCTTGACTTGAACCTTTGATTATGACTTGACCACTTGTACTTGACATTGAACCTTGACCCCTTGACCCTTCAGTATTTTACCCAGGAGCTATTATGGAGTAGCCACAACCATAGCATTGATGCACCAATGTTATGTACTCTAGTGGGGCTGGAGAGATGTCCCCCACCGTCCCTGATACTTGTTTTTGACTACTACTATGATTATTATTATTGGCCTGCAGGGGCATATGGATGCATCCTAGTCTTGTCTTGACTTGTTACTTGCTTGGGCTACGGCCATCTTGATTATGACTTGGACTACATTATATACTTGGTGACCGGGTTTGTGTGCATTGCAACCCCTCACATCTTGGGAGCTAGCTACTCCAACTTGGGATACTTGACTTGATACTTGTTGTGCCTGGGGGTTAAATACTAAAAGCCTTGACACTTGATACTTGACACTACTTGACCCTTGCTAATTCTTGATACTTAATACTTGTTAATTCTTGATACTTGGACTTGTGAAACCTTGATATTCAACTTGATAATCTTGATACTTAACCTTTACACTTAACTTGATAACCCTTGATCTCCATTGATACCACATGTAATCTATTCTCTTGTTCCTTGATTATTCGTTATATCTTGATTACTTTGTTATTTGTTTCATATCTGTTCACTGAGCTTTTTTATGCTCAGCCGCGTTTCTTTTCCATGCGGCAGGTACTTAAGCTAGGACGTGGGTTTAGCTTTGGGGATGAGAGAGAGAAAGAGTGGACCATCCTAGAGCTTTATTTTGAATAATGGAACTCTTTCTTTATTATTATTTCTGGATTTTGGAACTTGTACTCGTACCTTGTCTTGTTTATTTCCGGGGCATTGATGTTTGTTAAGACCCCGATGATTACTCTTTGTTGACTTTTATTTAAGACTTCCGCTGTTGACTTGAACTTGTTTGTATCTGATATGTCACCATATTGTAATGTCTTTACCCTTGTCGGGTTGGGGCATTACAATTTATGGTATCAGAGACAGGTTTAGATCTTCAGGGTTTAGGCCATGACCTGTGAGACTTGGGTAGACACTAGGCTTTTGTTTTATCTCTTCTTTCGTATTCATTTGTTTTCGCTAATCGTTTGGTATCGTTTTAGATGGTGAACACTCGACAAGGCGGTGGTGATAACCCTCCAAACACTGATGAGATTGTTGCTCAAGCAGTAGCTGCTGCTATCCCTCAGATTCTTGAGACTCTGCGAAATACCGATGGGGCTAGGAACAACAACTAGGGTATTCATTTGTGGATTGAGCATTTCAACAAGCTGAAGCCCATCTCTTTCCAGTCAGCCGCCACTCCTACTGAGGCGGAACACTGGATTTCTTATTGTGAAAAGTTGTTCCAGATGATAGGTTGTCTTGATGATGTGAAAACCCGTTTAGCCGCTTTCAAGCTTGAGGGTGACGCCCTTAATTGGTGGAAAGCACATGTTCAGGTGAAGGGGGCTGACCTTTTACAAAAGGTACATTCCTTTCTCAGAACAGCAGTGTTATGAGAGGGAGTATGGTATGATTCATCAGTTGGATAAGGAGAATGCAGCAGAGTACATGGAGCGTTTTCTTAGGCTTGCCAGTTTTGTTGGACCTACTGTGACGGGGGATGCCATCAGGCAGGCTCGTCATTTCAATTGGGGTTTGAAAAATTGGGTGCTTCGTATTGTTAATACAGAATATGCTCTTGTGTTGATGGTTTGTGATGCAGCACGTAATATCGAGCTGTTACATGAGGGTAGAGTGTCAAACAAGAGGGGTCGTGATGGGGATAGGATACAGTCTGGATCTTCGGGGCGGCAGAACCGGGGTTCTGACTATTGGGGCCGTTCTGAACAGAGTTTTGATCACCGCGGTCGTTCGGACCGTCAGTATGAGCACAAGGGGACAGTTTAACAGGGGACATGACCAAGGTCGACAGGTTCAGAGAGGTTCGGATTATAGATCTTCTGGTAGACAGGGTAACAGGAGTTCGGATTACAGATCTTATGGTAGGCAGGGTGACAGGTCGGGTAACACCAACCAGAGGCAGTTTTCTAGGGGCAACCAGTAGAACAGGTACTCGGGTTCTGGATCTTCGTACCAGCAACATCGTTCGGGGAACTCGTTGGCTCAGCATAGGCGTGCTGAGACTTTGCCTACTTGTCTTTCATGTGGTAAATTACACACTGGGCCTTGCCACAGAGCTACAGGAGCTTGTTATGAGTGCGGTTCCACTGATCATCAAGTGAAGAATTGTCCAAGGATGAACAGCATTGTTCCAGCAGGTCTTTCTCAACCTTCTACTTCTTCAGGTCGTGTTCATTCTCTTACTCGCGATCAGGCAGTTAACTCCACAGGTACCATTACGGGTTTTCTACATATTGGTGATCTTACCGCATTTGTCTTGTTTGATACTGGCGCAACTCATTCTATAATATCTATCACATTTTCAAAGAAACTGAAATTAACCCCAACAACATTAATAACTCCCTTATCTATATCTACACCTATGAAAAGCAACACTATCATTGATCATGATTTTATTGATTGTCCGCTACGTTTTGATGATCGCATATGTCCGGCTAATCTCTTTCCACTTGATATGCTTTATTTTGATTTGATTCTTGGTATGGATTGGTTGACCTCTCATCGAGCCACTCTTGTTTGTCATGAACGGAAGGTTATATTTGGTGACTTGTTCAAACCTGAATTTGTGTACTATGGTTCTCAACCACTTCGATCTGTTAAAATCATATCCGCTTTGAAGGCGCGTACCTTGATATCCCACGGTTGTACGGGTTTTATTGCTTCTATTCAGGATACTTCGATGGATAGTCCTTCTATTAACAGTATTCGTGTTGTTCGTGATTTTGCCGATGTATTTCCGGAAGAACTTCCGGGCTTTCCTCCTAAACGCGACATTGAATTTGGTATCGATTTAATTCCAGGTGCGGAACCCATCTCTAAAACTCCCTATCGTATGGCTCCTACCAAATTGAAAGAGTTGAAAGAGCAATTACAGGAACTTCTTGAAAGTGGATTCATTCGTCCGAGTGTATCTCCTTGGGGAGCACCTGTTCTGTTTGTGAATAAGAAAGACGGTAGTATGAGGTTGTGTATAGACTACCGGGAGTTGAATCGTATCACCATCCGAAACCGTTATCCCTTGCCTCGCATTGATGACTTGTTTGATCAGCTCCAAGGAGCTAAATGTTTCTCTAAAATTGATCTTTGGTCCGGTTACCATCAACTTCTGGTTAAAGAGCAGGATATTCCTAAGACTGCTTTTCGAACTAGGTATGGACACTATGAGTTCTTGGTTATGCCCTTCGGACTGACTAATGCTCCAGCAGTGTTTATGGACCTTATGAACCGCGTGTTCAGTTCTTTTCTTGATAAATTTGTGATCATTTTCATCGACGACATTCTGGTTTATTCGAAGTCCGAGGAAGAACATGAGCAGTACCTTAGTACAGTTTTGCAGATTTTGAGACAGGAGAAGTTGTATGCGAAGTTCTCCAAGTGTGAATTTTGGCTTAGTCATGTGGCTTTTCTTGGTCATGTGGTATCTGCTAGGGGGATTACTATGGATCCAGCAAAGGTGGAGGCTATCACTAAATGGCCGAGACCTACTACGGTGACCGAGGTCAGGAGTTTTCTTGGTTTGGCTGGTTACTATCGAAGATGTGTAGAGGGATTTTCACAACTTGCCTCACCATTGACTAAGTTGATGAGGAATGGATTGAAGTTTAATTGGACCGATGAACAGGAATTGAGTTTTGAGACTTTGAAGCAGAAACTTGTGTCAGCTCCCATCTTGACACTTCCATCTGGTACAAGCGGATATCAGATTTATAGTGATGCTTCTAAGAAGGGCTTGGGTTGTGTTTTGATGCAGCATGGGAAAGTTATTGCATATGCCTCACGTCAGTTGAAACCCTATGAGGAGAACTATCCCACGCATGATCTAGAGTTGGCTGCAGTTGTCTTTGCTCTTAAGATTTGGAGACATTATCTATATGGAGACTCTATTGATATCCTCACCGATCATAAGAGTCTAAAGTACATATTTACCCAGAAAGAATTGAACATGAGACAGCGTAGATGGTTGGAATTACTCAAGGACTACGACACTAACATTCAGTAGCACCCGGGAAAGGCTAATGTAGTTGCAGATGCTCTTAGTCGTAAGTCGGGTATGGTGGCTAGTCTGAAGTTTAAACCTAGAATTTTGCATGATCTTGAGCTCATGGAGGTAGAGTTTTGTGTGCCTGGACGCGACGGTTACTGGGCAAGTCTGAAAGTTGAGTCTAACTTGATCTTGAAGATTAAGGAAGCTCAACGTGATGATGGAGAGTTATGGGCAATTGTTCAAAAATGTAAAAGAGGGAAAATAGTCTGAATTTAGGGTCGACAATGACGGTATTGTTTGGTTAGGAGATCGCCTTTATGTTCCGAATGATCCAGAACTTCGTGAGACGGTTATGTAAGAAGCTCAAAGCTCTCCATTTACCATACATCCGGGGTCTACGAAGATGTATCGGGATTTGAAACAGCATTTTTGGTGGAGTGGAATGAAGCAGGATGTAGCTTCGTATGTTGCTAGGTGTTTGGTTTGCTAGCAGGTAAAAATCGAGGACCAAAGAGCCAGTGGTCTTTTGCAGCCGTTAGAAATTCCTCAGTGGAAGTGGGAAGAAATAACGATGGATTTTTTTACGGGTTTACCAGTCGCACGTAAAGGACATGATGCGATTTGGGTGGTCATTGATCGGCTAACTAAGTCGGCTCATTTCCTACCAATCAGGAAACGTTATGGTATAGCGAAGTTGGCGCGTGGAAAACTAAAAGGGGGGTTAAATAGTTTTACGTCAATTTTTATTTCAAAACTTTGTTTTCAAAATCTTCAATACAAGATTTATTGTAAAAATATACACAATCTAAATGATCAATTTCACTTGTATAGGTGTATGTATATATTGTATCTTTTTAGTTTATTTATAAAAACTTTATTTTGTGAATGAACCTTTTGTTTGAACTTTGTGTGAAATCAATTTTAGCACAATATCACAAGCTACAACTAGACGCAAATGTTTATGACTATGTAAACAATAAAGATGTATATAAGATAATGAACAAGAGATGGAAAGATCAAACCAAGACACAGCGGATTTATAGTGGTTCGGCTACAAGGTCTCCTTCCTTGCCCTACTCCACTCCTCGAGTCTCCTACTCGAGAGTTTTCTTCACTAACACAACGAGCTCCCTTTTGGCGGAGAAACCTTACACAACTTTTGCTTACACCGATTAACGACACTAAGCTAGATGTCGAGTTCTAATAGTAGCTAGAACCAATCTCACACCACTAGTCACTACACACCTTCTTCACGACTTATACACACCACTACTACTACACTACTTCTCACACCTTCACTACTTCTTCTTCACAACACAACTATTTCTTCACTACTTCTATTCACGACTACTAACCCACCTAGATCTATCTATTACACACCTTCTACACCTTTACAAATAATTTACACAACACCTAACAATATACATAACTCTTCAATACTTCTAAACAAGATGTTGGAGAAGTATTCTTCTCTTGCACTTTGAATGAGGATGGATAGTATCACTTGAAAACAAGAACTAATATGTTTATGATCAAAGGTTTTTGGAAGATGATTTGAGAGAATTGGAACAGAAAGTTTTAGTGCAAAAGGTGAGGAAAAATTTCAGATTTGAACCAGTATTTATAGGCAAAGAATTCTGACAGAGGAGCGTATGCCGGCCCCCTTAAAATTATCACACAAACATGCAATTAACAATCTTTGAAATTTACGTTATAATAAAAGAGAGAATGTACCTTGCGTCTTAAAATGAATTAATTCAATAAGACATATGAGAAAGTGAAAAGAGGAAGCAACGAGTACCTATAAGATCGTAGAGAGAAGGCAATGCAATAGAGAACCCGTAACAAGATAACATCAAAGTATCGCAAGCAAGTACTTTAAGCATAAACACGTGAAGGTTTAAATTCATGTCTCAATAGATCGTCAAACTTCACGTATATGCAAGTGTGCCAATCCACATGATTAAGATACCTATCATGTAAAACAACTTGGTACCCAAAGTCTTATGGGTCCTAGATGGTTAGTCACAACATCCATTGCATTTAAAATGCATATGGTATAGATGTTGTTAACAAGTGCAAGAATTTCTTATCAATATGTTTCCACACAATGATAATGTCCTTCTTGTCTCATGAGATAAACAATTGTTATGATTAGAATAATTTTCTAAATTTCTCCACTAGGTTTTACAAACTCTATTTGCTTTGATTTATTTGTCAAAGTATCATTAGCATTAAATCCTAATCCGGTTTTGTCATCAAAAGCTTTTTGAGTATTCAGTAAGTATATTAGTGATTTGGAGCTATTTTCAAATTTAGCAAGTATTTTTCCATTTTCAAAATTTTCTTCAGTAGATGTTGAAGATTCATTTTTAAACGTGTTATTTGAGTCTATGTTGCAAAAATTTTTGAAGTTACTTTCTAATTTTGAAAACTCTAATATGAATTGATCATAGCAGAAATGTTTGGTTCCGGATTGTACCTCATTTGGGGCTTTATATGCATCACAATCTTCACATGCTATATAATGATCCTCTTCACCTTCAATGTCGCTCCATGTTTCATTTATAATCTTTCTTCAGATTTGGCTCATGTAATCTTCGTTGATGATACCTTCAATGACCATGTTTGAACTATTAGCACTTGTATTTACATCAACTAAATGTTTATTTATTAAATTTTCTAGAGCAATTAATTCTTGTGCAACATCAAATATGTCATCTTCGGCTCGACATTTCCATTGGTGAAAGTTTAAAATGCATTTCCAAATATCATTTGCCGTTTTACAAAAGAATACTCTTTCATATTCAATTCCAGGTAGGATTTTATAAATCATTAATTTGGCTTTAGTGTTTTTATCAATCTTTGTTTGGGAGTAATTGTATTGATTTTCAAAATCCGTTTTTGTTTGAATATCACCAATTGAAATGATGTGCCAAAGATCTTGATCTATTGATTTCACATAATTTTCAAATTTATTTTTCCATCCATTAAAATTCTCATTTTCAAAATATGGTGGTTTAAATGTCATTTTTCCTTCTAAATATTTTTCCGATTTCATAGATCAATTACAAGTTTTAAAATACAATTTATTTTAAAAATCTTGTTTAACGTAGCTCTGATATCAATTGTGGAAAACTTGAAGGGGGGGTTGAATAGTTTTACGTCAATTTTTATTTGAAAACTTTGTTTTAAAAATCTTCAATACAAGATTTATTGTGAAAATATACACAATCTAAATGATCAATTTCACTTGTATAAGTGTATGTATATATTGTATCTTTTTAGGTTATTTATAAAAACTTTATTTTGTGAATGAACCTTTTGTTTGAACTTTGTGTGAAATCAATTTTAGCTCAATATCACAAGCTACAACTAGACGCAAATGTTTATGAGTATGTAAACAATAAAGATGTAAATAAGATAATGAACAAGAGATGGAACGATCAAACCAAGACTCAGCGGATTTATAGTGGTTCGGCTACAAGGTCTCCTTCCTTGCCCCACTCCACTCCTCGAGTCTCCTACTCGAGAGTTTTCTTCACTAACACAACGAGCTCCCTTTTGGCGGAGAAACCTTACACAACTTTTGCTTACACCGATTAACGACACTAAGCTAGATGTCGAGTTCTAATAGTAGCTAGAACCAATCTCACACCACTAGTCACTACACAACTTCTTCACGACTTATACACACTACTACTACTACTACACTACTTCTCACACCTTCACTATTTCTTCTTCACAACACAACTATTTCTTCACTACTTCTATTCACGACTACTAACCCACCTAGATCTATCTATTACACACCTTCTACACCTTTACAAATAATTTACACAACACCTAACAATATACATAACTCTTCAATACTTCTAAGCAAGATGTTGGAGAAGTATTCTTCTCTTGCACTTTGAATGAGGATGGATAGTATCACTTGAAAACAAGAACTAATATGTTTATGATCAAAGGTTTTTGGAAGATAAATTGAGAGAATTGGAACAGAAAGTTTTAGTGCAAAAGGTCAGAAAAAATTTCAGATTTGAACCAGTATTTATAGGCAAAGAATTCTGACAGAGGAGCGTACGCTGGCCCCCTTAATTGTGTGCCGGTCCCCTTAAAATTAAGGGGGCCGCCCCTTATAATTAAGGGGGCCGCCCACTGTAACGGCCAGATTTTTTTGTCCTTTCTGGGAAAAGTTTATTTGGTGAAAATTTAACTGAATTTGGTTAAAAATTTGAATTCATTTAATTATTATGAAATAAACATTTTCCTTTAATTACCAAAAATGTTTTTCTTAAATATATAAAATATTTATACCATTTTATATAATTTGTAATTAGTAAATAAACCTTCTTTTGATCATAAAATGTATTAGCCACTTGTTTATTCATACCTTAAGTGAATTAGTTGGATATAATGATATTTTGTCCCTAAATACTTATTTACGTAATGATTTTACATTTAATGAGTTTACATTTTGTGATTATCAAAACATAGGGATATCGAGAAACATTAATAACGTTTTTACGCATTATTTATATCAACAATCTCCCCCTTTTTGATTATTACAAAATCTAAATTCATTAAATAAAAAATTATTATATATGCAAGTATTTAGTGAGTTTATATCAATTCTCCCCCTTTTTGAGAACATCAAAAAGGTTGTCCCGAAGTCGGATGAGCTCCCCCTTGATGTGTACTCCCCCTCATTTTAAGGTTACAAGACAAGTCGAGATATGGAATGCTTGCAAAAATATTTAGAACATACAATATATATGCATACAACAAGTATATATATATATATATATATATATATATATATATATATATATATATATATATATATATATATATATATATATATATATATATATATATATTAAAACAAGCAATATAAGCATGGAAGAAAATACTTCAATAAATTGATGAAAATACAAACAACATGCATCCAAGATGCATGAACAATACAACTAATAAACTAAAGCCTTAAGGGCTTACAAGCAACCAAGACTCTAATAGAAATGTTTTTCCTAGAGCTTGTCATCAAAATGGTTTAAACAATTTTATTTTTCAACCATGAGCCATGCTTAGTTTGGGAGGAACAATGTTGTAGGTGGAGATGATGAAGTTGATGGAGGTGTGTTTGATGTTGATGGAGGTGGAGGTGTGGTTTATGTTGGTGGTGGAGGTTGAGGGAACAAGCTTTCAAGGTATGAAAACATGTAGTGGATTTCATCTCTTAAGCCAAAGATGATGGTGCGGTTATGGATGCAACAAAGGCAAGTACCACCATGGGCTTCAAGCAAGCTCCATGGGATGGGATTGAAGTTTGGTGGATTGAGTGGTGATGGTGAAAGTTGTGCATCAAGAGGTGTGATGAGTGATAATGAAAGAGTTAAATCTAAGGTTGCATTTTCAAGGGGTGGTGGTAGTGGAATTCTTGGTGGAGATGATAGGTGAGTGTTGATGTAGTCATTGATGGATGATGATGATGGTATGGAAGAGGTGGAGGTTCCATGAGTTGATGGTGTTTTGGAGGGTGCATTGGGAGCACTAGGAGATGAGCATTGAGGAGGTGGTGATGGAGTGGTATTATCATCATTTGTGAGATCAATAAAGAGTTGTTTTGGTGGGATGATAACAAATTTTTGTTTCTTGGCTTTGTTGGAGGTGGTGGTTTTTGGTGATGACATGATGAATTGGTTGAGGTTGATGAATGTGATGATAATGGAGTGTGGATGAAAGGTGTATAAGGGTTTTATAGCATGGAATCATGTTTAGAAATGGTATTAATTTGAAATTTCATTGTTAGATTCCAAAATCAGTTTAGTTTTTAAGGGAAATGGTAGCTGGGACTAGCAGAAGGAGTCACAAGTTGCAAAAGAAAACAGTGTAAAAACTGTTCCAGGAGGCCGGTCCCCTTAATTCATGGCCGGACCCCTTAAAATTAAAGGGGCCGCCCTTGTTAATTAAGGGGGCCGCCCATCTGGTAAAATTCCAGACGACCAAATTTCAAAAATTTTCTAAAAATGGTTTATTTTGGTTTTGTGTTTGCAGCAAGCTCTATTGGAACATTTTATTTTAGTTTTGGTCTATTAGAGAGGCATATATAATCATAAACTAACCATGCAAACATAGATTAAAAACAAGGGGAAAAGCATGCATAAACACCAAGCAAATAATATTAATAGAACATAAGTCACATTTATTGATTATTAAAGTAGATTATGTTAGAAACATAATCATTAGTACAAAGGCATACATATATGTGTATACATATATGCTGTTCTAGCAAACTACATTAGATATAACTAAGTTGCCTACTTGAGGTCTCTTGAACTTGTATGGGGTACAAAGGTTTGTAGTGAATTTATTAGGAGATGGAAACATGGTGATTGGATTTAGTGGTATGATGGTGAGGGATGTGGAGCGGAAGGAGTGGATCTAGGTATGTTATACCTAATTAATGGAGGTATTGGATGTGGACGAGTGAGGAGATATTCGATCCACGAAATATCTTCGCTTAGGTCAAGGATTTGTTTTTGGAGAAAGTAGCAACAAGGACAATAGTGGGTGTGGTTGATTATTTGATCCAAGTTAAGGGAGTGAGGTAGGCAATTTGAGTAAGCAGAGATGGAGTTTTGTGCAAGTTGCGTTGTGCAAGATGCATAGCATTAAGATCACTAAGATCACGGATTTGGTTGATTTCTTCACGGAACTTTTGCTTTTCCGTGGTAATGTGGAGTGAATCATTTGGTGGAGGTGGATGAATTGGTGTTGTGTAGTTGAGGTTGTAGTTTGATGATTGACCAAAGTGATATGGATCATTGTAGTTGGATGGAAATGAGGATGTATGATTTGGGATGAAATGGGATGATTGGCCAATGAGGTAAGGTTTGTAGACTGGTTCAAAGGAGTGTCCTTGCGATTTTGGAGTGTAGATGGGAAAATAGGTGTTTGGAGGTGTTGATTGATTACCAAATCCACTTGTTGTGATGGATTTGTTTCTAGGGCTTTGTTTCTTTCTCCACGTGGGTTTTTCAGTCATCCTTGCTAGCTTAGAGGATTTTCATTTTCGTTTGTTGGGAGGTGTCATGATGGAAAGGTTGAGCAAGGATATGTTATGAGGAGAGGTATTTATAGTGTGATGATTATGTGTTTATGGAAGGATAAATAAGTGGGGGATTTATTAGACAAAATGTGTTTGTGAATTTAGGGAAGTGACGAATCAAAATAGGGTGAAATGAGCTAAAAAGTGAAAAGCAAGCAGGGAACCTCGATCATCAGGTGGCTGGCCCCCTTAATTAATGGCCGACCCCTTTAATTTTAAGGGGGCCACCCTTTATAATTATGGGGGCCGCCCAATGTCTGGTTCCCAGATTGCTAGAAATGGTTTTTGGTAGAGATTTTTCCAGAGAGATCTTTGTTTGGAGGTTTGGTTTTGGGCAAGTTCATCTCTTTAGGCAACTTAATCAAGTATTATCTTAATAGAGTATGCAAGAGAAGTATTTATGTAGGTAACTAAGCATATAATATAATTTCATGCAAAGAAAATCATGTAAAGGGTCAATTAAGCAAGTCATATATCCTAAGGTAACAAACTTAATAAAAGAGGCCAAGGCAACTAGTGAGTGAGAAACTAGTGATGGAACAAATGTGACAAAATGACTTATGGCATAGTATTATATGTGAAGATGCGATTGCTTCAACTCCTAATGAAAGAAAAAAAAAATCTTAAGAAGCAATCCAAAATCTCCCTGATTTTATTTGTTGAACCCACGATTGTCAAAAATATATATTTAATTGTATAATATGACAATTACATGTGTAGTATCAAGCATGATTTATGAGAAAACGTTTTTAGCATTATTCAACAATGAGTTTAAGAGAAGTTTTTGAAAGGTAGTGTATAATCAAAGAGAAATTTCATTAAGAGGATTTGTAGTTAATGGGTTTTATTGTTAATAAGGCATTTTAATCTTATGGAAAGCATTTAGTTATGAAAATTCTAAACTCGATTTGAAAGAGCCAAAATGATGTTGAAGAAATTGAAGTGAAATACATAATGATGATTATGACCAAAATTTGATGAAATGTGTTGTGAATGACTTACAATATTTGTTGCTAAAAATGTGAATAGTTTAGATAGATTGAGTTAAAAAAAATCATGCAATGTAAAGTTCTCAATCTTCAATTTTTGTGTGAAGTAGATACCTAGACTCAAGAATAAGGAAAATAAAATAAAGCAATTTTATGCAATATTTTATTTATGAAAAATCAATAGAATTTTGTCAATTTGCTCCATAATTCCTAATCCTAAACGCTAGTGATTAAGTAGTACATGCTAAAAGGGTTTAGTGAATATATCCGTAGTGTAAATAATACAATAAACAAAATTATCACACGAACATGCAATTAACAATCTTGGAAATTTATGTTATAATAAAAGAGAGAACGTACCTTGCGTCTTAAAATGAATTAATTCAATAAGACAAATGAGAAAGTGAAAAGAGGAAGCAACGAGTACCAAGAAGATCGTAGAGAGAAGGCAATGCAATAGAGAACCCGTAACAAGATAACATTAAAGTATCGCAAGCAAGTACTGGAAGCATAAACACGTGAAGGTTTAAATTCATGTCTCAATAGATCGTCAAACTTCACGTATATGCAAGTGTGCCAATCTACATGATTAAGATACCTATCATGTAAAACAACTTCATACCCAAAGTCTTATGGGTCCTAGATGGTTAGTCACAACATCCATTGCATTTAAAATACATATGGTATAGATGTTGTTAACAAGTGCAAGAATTTCTTATCAATGTGTTTCCACACAATGATAATGTCCTTCTTGTCTCAAGAGATAAACAATTGTTATGATTAGAATAATTTTCTAAATTTCTCCACTAGGTTTTACAAACTCTATTTGCTTTGATTTATTTGTCAAAGTATCATTAGCATTAAATCCTAATTCAGTTTTTTCATCAAAAGCCTTTTGAGTATTCAGTAAGTATATTAGTGATTTGGAGCTATTTTCAAATTTAGCAAGTATTTTTCCTTTTTCATAATTTTCTTCAGTAGATGTTGAAGATTCATTTTTAAACATGATATTTGAGTCTATGTTGCAAAATTTTTTGAAGTTACTTTCTAATTTTGATCATAGCAGAAATGTTTGGTTCCGGATTGTACCTCATTTGGGGCTTTATATGCTTCACAATCTTGACATGCTATATAATGATCCTCTTCACCTTCAATGTCGCTCCAAGTTTCATTTATAATCTTTCTTCGGATTTGGCTCATGTAATCTTCGTTGTTGATACCTTCAATGACCATGTTTGAACTAGTAGCACTTGTATTTACATCAACTAAATGTTTGTTTATTAAATTTTCTAGAGCAATTAATTCTTGTGCAACATCAAATATATTATCTTCGGCTTGACATATCCATTGGTGAAAGTTTAAAAAACATTTTCAAATATTATTTGCCGTTTTACAAAAGAATACTCTTTCATATTCAATTCCGGGTAGGATTTTATAAATCATTAATTTGGCTTTAGTGTTTTTACCAATCTTTGTTTGGGAGTAATTGTATTGATTTTCAAAATCCGTTTTTGTTTGAATATCACCAATTGAAATGATGTGCCAAGATCTTGATCTATTGATTTCACATAATTTTCAAATTTATTTTTCCATTCACTAAAATTCTCATTTTCAAAATATGGTGGTTTAAATGTCATTTTTCTTTCTAAATATTTTTCCGATTCCATAGATCGATTACAAGTTTTAAAATACAGTTTTTTTAAAAATCTTGTTTAACGTAGCTCTGATACCAATTGTGGAAAACTAGAAGAGGGTTGAATAGTTTTACGTCAATTTTTATTTCAAAACTTTATTTTCAAAATCTTCAATACAAGATTTATTGTAAAAATATACACAATCTAAATGATCAATTTCACTTGTATAGGTGTATGCATATATTGTATCTTTTTAGATTATTTATAAAAACTTTATTTTGTGAATGAACCTTTTGTTTGAACTTTGTGTGAAATCAATTTTAGCACAATATCACAAGCTAAAACTAGACGCAAATGTTTATGAGTATGTAAACAATAAAGATGTAAATAAGATAGTGAACAAGAGATGGAAAGATCAAACCAAGACACAGCGGATTTCTAGTGGTTCGACTACAAGGTCTCCTTCCTTGCCCTACTCCACGCCTCGAGTCTCCTACTCGAGAGTTTTCTTTACTAACACAACGAGCTCCCTTTTGGCAGAGAAACCTTACACAACTTTTGCTTACACCTGTTGAGACTTAAGACCTTGATAGATCTTTTGAGCACTCGGGATCGTTAGTTATGCTAATGTAATCATTGACACACTAATAGATAATCTCTGTAACTTGTATTTTAAAGCAGAAACAAACACAAGTTTTAACAATCGTATACTAAGAACAATTGATCCTCTATGGATCTTTTCAATAACAATAAAAGTGTTTTCTAAAAACGTAACTCAATACATAATCTTGTGTTCCTTTTATACACAAGGAACCCTAAACCGTTTCACAAGAAACGTATATTCTAAAACTTCTAAAAGATATGCATTATAAATTCCTAAATAAACTCATGCATATCCTAACTATATTACATAAAAAACGGAATAACTATATCCGTAGTAACTAATAATGCTGAAACTAGACTTCAGCAGAAACACATTGTCAGCAGTATTCTTCAGCAGAATTATCTCTTAGCAGAATTCCCAACAATCCTCCCCTAATCTTGAATTTGACATGGTTAAGTTCAAGATTCTTGATAGATCTTTAAAGTTACATACCAAGAGGATTGAAGTCGTACATCATCAGCAAAGAATCACCATCAGCAGGATCTCTATGATCATCATATACTTGAAAACTCCATTCTTTGCAGCAACAAATGACTAAATGTACATCAAAACTTGTTAGTTTCATACTATTCTCATCACATCCAGGTGTGTTAACTCCTGTGAGAGGTGAATCATTGAAAATAATGGATTTAATGTCTCTTTACCAATAGCCATCACTACTGGAGTAGTCAAATGTTTAAGTTCGAAAACTATGGTACAGTGATGACCATATGATTTTTAGCAAATCATCAGCTGTAAACGGATTTAAGATGTCTTTACCTGTAGCCGTTTGCTCAGGACTAGTCAATTATTTTGTTAATTAAATCACCTTGGTCAATTGAGTACCAAATATGGTTTTCCACTGCCTTTACCACAAGCCATATACATGTGGGCTAGCCAATTATTGGGAATCCATAAAGGAAAAATCCATGGTCAATTGACAACCATTCAACTCTCAGCTGTAAATCATGGGTGAGTTGAGTACCCAATAGTTTTTAGCAAACTATTACAGCTATCAACAGATTTGATGTGTCTTTACCAAAGCTGTACCCTTTGGACTAGCCAACTTTTTGATGGAATAGTCAACATCATGTAAGTTGATAACCAGAGAAGGTGTGAAAAGAATCATCACCAAACCTGCATACAACATACACAATACTGTACAAATCCGTTTTTTTTTTTTTTTTTTTTTTTTTTTTTTTTTTTTTTTTTTTTTTTTTTAAGAACAAAATGAAAAGAAAAGAAATAAATAGACAACAATATACCATCAAATAGAAGCAGCTCTGGAAGTCCTAATTCTGAGTTTGAACACTTTAACCAGAGATTCAGCAAACAACCTAGCATCTTTAACCAGAGATTCAGCAAACAACCTAGCATTCCCAGCTGGATCAGGAGGAATCTCTAACCTTTGTTGAATCATTTTCTCCATCAAAGACACTGTCAGAGGATACCTTTTGCCAAGATCCATAAGAAGTTTGAGTCCAGATGTAGTTTCCAACACATGAACATATGGCATAAGGTAAAACTTCCAACTCTGAACCTTCCACCTCTGATTGTTTTTCCACACATCAGCACCAGCACCAGTGGGAGTAGAAGAATCAAAAAGCACTCTGAGATCACGCAATAAATACAATCCTGACCCTGTGGGAGTATGGGTTGCATAATACTTGTGAACCAAATCATTTAAAGTGAGTAAGTCCTGATGATCCACAAGATGTAGTATTTCTTGGAGAAATGTGAATCATAGAGAAGTTTTATCAAGTCTATAAATGGTATTGATTTGTCCATTTTTAGACAATTCCCAGTGAACTAAAACATCTCTAACTGCCTCAGGCCAATCATTAGGGGATCCTTCTTTGATAAATGAAGAATCAGGAGCATTCACATCTATTAGCCTTTGTACTGAATGTGAAGTTCTCACTGTAGCCATTCTCTTAGCCCTTCTTCCAGGAACATAAATTGCATCATGAGGTAAAGAAGATTCATCAGGAGCTTCAGCTTCAGTAGATACACCTTCTGCAGTACCAGTTTCTACTGATGGATTATCCAATTGTTCATCAGTAGAATCCTGAGAAGAATCAAGTGCAGCAGATGCATATTGTTCATCCGTAGCCTTCCTCATCTGTTTAGCCCTAGCAGCTTTAAGCTCTACTTCTCTTTCCTTAAGCTCATGAAATCTTGCCATTTCAGCTTGTTGTTCATCATCTAATCTCTTAGCATCCTCTTCACCCAACCTCTCCTCCTCCATTTGTTTCCTGGTTCTCTTTCTAGAAGGAGGATCTTCTGCTATTACTTTAGCTTTACCTTTATCAACACTAGATGAAGCAGCAACAGGTGTTACATCAGCAGAAGTGGCAGGTAAAGATACCTGATCAACAACAGGAACATTCACATGTACAGAAGAACCAGCATCAGCAAGAATAGTAGGAACAAGCTTAGGAGCACCCATTCCATCCTTTTCACACCTAGACTTGATTCTATTATACATTAGAACCAAGTGTTCATCTGAAAGTGCCCACACTTGTTTCCTAGTCCAAGCATTGTTATAGAGAGCACTGCTTTGACTTTTCACATAAGTTCTCATATAATCCCTTTGATGTGCTTGAGTCATAGGTTTATCTCTTTTTGCTTTGGCTTTTTGCTCATCTGCTTCTTTCTTCCTCAACTTCATTTTCTTCACAATTTCAGAAACCCAGTCCTTTTTATCCACCTCATTGCTAAGAATGTCTGCAGCTAAACCAGGAGCAGCAATTACTTGTTCTCCAATATGCTGCCAGTCTGACTCATCAAAATTTTGAACAACAGCATCCAATTCTTTATGTCTTTCAATAGGCAAGGTAGAAATGTATCTTTTTGTAGCAGACTGATATTCTAAATCAAATTTGGCTTACTCTGCCTCTGCTAGCTCTGAACTCCTCTTATAATCTTCCCATTCTTTCAAGAGCCTTTCTTGTTCAATTCTTTCTTCTTCAGTAATAAGCTCATCTTCACACACTTCAATTCCTTCAGTAGAATCAACCTGAGGAATATATAAACCTTCCAGAGGAACTTTTGAACCTCTGAATCAATTATATTATCAGCAGATCCTGTAGGCTTCAGGTTTGCAGTGGTGTCATCAGGAGAAACTTGCTTAAGAACAGATGGATCATGAACAGGAGAATCCATAAACTCTTTTCCTGCTACAAAGAATGTATCTACTGATGCATGAAGCACATCAGTAGTCTTGTCAGCAGCAATGTTACTAGATGGTTGTTTCTCCTGAAGAGTATCATCAGCTTCTGCCATAAGAATGTCATCACCACTTGACACCTTAGAAGATTCAGTAGCTTTCTTTGCCAAATATTGTCTTCTACTTCTTCTGCTGAAGTGAATTGTTGGCTTAGATTTTGATACTTCAGCAGCTTTGGGAGAAGAAACATGTGTCTGTCTAGCCACTTCAGCCAAGATTTCAAGAGAGTCCAAATTACCCTCCTGAGGCACTTCAGCAGTATCAATTACCACCTTTCTTTTCTTCTGATGTGTCAGTTGTGCCTCCAAATCCTGAATTTTGCTTTTCAGCTTCTCAATCTCACCACCAAGAGTAGACTTGGTATCAGCAAGCACCTTTTGGAGATCATCAGTCTTTCTCATATACCTGCAAAGCAAATCATATACAGAAGTGAGAGTAACAGGGTCCTCTGCTCCACCAACAGATTGCTCAGTGGTAAAAGGAGCTTCATTGAACCTAGTAGGAGAAACAGACATATGTACAATATTGGGAGAGCCTTCATCAACTGGCTCTCTCACTGGACTAGGTGTAGGTAATCTAGTGATCTCAGGCTCAAGAGGTGTAGGTACCTGTGTACCAAGAGACTGAATTGTCTCTTCAACCTCAGGAGTTTGCTCAATAGGAGCAACCTGAGATGGTGAAGGAACAGGACTAGGTGACATAAGTACAGGGGAAGGTGGAGGTAGGTCAGGAGACACAGGTAATGGTTCAGCAGTTGTAGCTGGCTCTCCCTAATTTACCACTGAAGGATTACCATCAGCTGCAACACCAGAAGATGATGGATTACCATCATCAGCAGCATTTTGAGAGGGCAAATTGTCAGCAACATCACCCTCAACTACATCATCATTTCCAAGTGACAACATAGCAGCTAACAGAGGGCGATGTTCCCCATTATAGTTTGTTTTCATTGAGGCAAACAACTTAGAACCAAGGCTCTTAATAGGCACATGAATCCTATCTTCAGTGGTTATGTCTAAAATTATTTGTAAAAACCTAGGGTACATTAAGAACTTATGATGTTGTTTCTCAATATTTTCTAGCATGTTATCAAAAATGAACTTTGAGAAATTATAAGTTAAACCCTTAGAGAGACAGACAATACCACAACCCAATTGTAGAGAGAACTGATCCCATCCACCACACTTATTGCTTATACATTGGAGCAGCAAATGCACCAAATACCTCCACTTGGGACAAAATTGATTCTTCTGCCACTTAGTTGTGTCAGTGCTTTGATAACCAGCTTCCCTCAGCCCAGCAAGTATCTCTTCAGTGTTGGAGTGATAAACACCATTCTCATCATCCAACTGAAGCTTTGTCCTGATCAAACCTTCTGTCACCACATACTCAACACCTTCTATGTCAGCTACAATCTCTGTGTCAGATCTCTTTCTAGCAGATGCCCAAAATTGCTTCACCATTGATTCATAAATCACATTGGGAGAGTGTGTCAAAGCATAATGAATCTTTGAACATTGTAGAAACTCTACCATAGAATCGAACTCTTCATGACCCTTAGCTTTTTTCAAAATAGCATACTTATTATGATCTTTCTTCAATTGAAGTTGTGCCATTTGAATGATTTTGCGTGAGATGGTTATGAATTATGAAAAGAATGTTGGGTTTAAATGGAGTGATGGGAGAATAATTTAGTTTAGGCAAAGATATACAAAGTAGGTTATATTTGGAAGTTATCCAATCTTGGTCAAAATTATCGGAACTAACTGTTGACCAAGTCTGACGTGTAATATGGAACCCTCCAATTTCAAAACTACCCTTCAGCAGAAATAGAAGTCAAATCTATTGATGAATGGTCAATCAGCAGAAACCAAGCAAGAGTAAAAATATCTTCGGTGAATATCTTGATTTTTACTGTGCCACCCTACTCGCATTTATGATCATAACGCCTAGAATTTACCTATTTAATTACCCCCAAATCACACTTCTCAGATATCAAATTAACCCCAAATCATCTCAAAACGCTAATTTCATAATTAACCCTAATTCACCCTCAAATAATGTCTTCTAAACCCCAAATTATAGACTTAACCTTCTCCTCTTCTTCCTCTTCATCATCAGAGGATCTTCCTCCATACCCATCTGAATTAGATGATTCAGATTATGCTAGAGAAATGGAAAGAAGATGGAATGCTTTGGAGAAGGGGGAACCAAGTAATGTCCCCATTCCTGCTGAGAGACAATATGTCTCTCCCTTCATTTGTACATCTGATGAAGACTCTTCAGAGGATGAAGATGAAGATCCCTCATTTCTTCCTCCTTCCACACCAGAGAGACCCCAACCAAGGCCTAGGAAAAGAAATCCATCTCTTCCAACATCACGGGGTGTGGTGTTGGGTCTTCCTGCTCCAGGATCTGGTACATCTTACCATGGACGCAAGGGAAAGGGCAAGAAGGCAGAGGTGGTGAGTAAAGGGAAAGGGAAAATGGAGTAGGTGATGATGGGATGTTTCCAAGGACCAAAGAACTCGGTTCTTGAGCATCTTCATCGTCGTTTTCATCAATCCATCCTTCCTTTTTCAGCTTCAGCTTCTTCATCATACTGGTTATGCATCAATAAGCTTTTGTAATAGATGATAGGAGCTTGAATAATTAGAATAAACTTGTATAGGGTTGAATCTTGTAATTCCATTTGAAGTTGTTTATCAGATGTAATTTGTTCTTAGAATGAATGAACTATCATTTGCTAATTTTGATCTCTTTAATCAGTAGAAATCAATCTCAGCATCCATTAGACTTCAGAAGAAACAAATCTCAGCATCCACATTAACATATCTTGGTGAAAATCAGCAACAACTTATAATGGCATCCTGCAAAATAGACACAGACTAGCAAACAAACCAAACAAGCTTACAATACATTAGTTGGTTAGTGTTAAAACTCAAAAAGTATACAAATTATGCAAAGTTTATAATCACAATCCTCCCCTGAGGCATATGCCTCCCTTGAGGCTTATGCCTCCCCTTAAACTTTGCAGTCAAGGGTTAAGCATACCAATATGGACCACTAAGTGTTAAAACCTAGGTCCATCAAAAGTTTTGGTTAACAGATCTGCTACATTATCATCTGTGTGAATTTTGACCACTTTAATTAAATGTTTTTCATAAGCATCCCTGATAAAGTGGTGCCTGATTTCAATATGTTTGGTTCTATTATGAAATACTGGATTTTTAACAATGCAAATGGTACTTTGATTGTAAATAAAAATGGTGGTATTCATGAAATTATACCCATAATCCAGCAATTGATTCTGAATCCATAAAACCTGTCCACAACAATTGGCAGCAGCAACATACTCTGCTTCAGTAGTAGAGGTAGCAACAATGGTCTGTTTCTTGCATTGCCAAGAAATCAGTCTTCTTCCAAGAAATTGGCAACCTCCAGTTGTGGATCTCCTATCCATATTGGCACCAGCATAGTCACTATCACTATAGGCTTCCAGCTTGAAAGGAGATTCTTTAGGGTACTAAAGACCTAATTTGGGTTGGCCTTTCAGGTACTTAAAGATCTTCTTGACAGCATTCAAATGAGAGGTAAGTGGAGTGACTTGGTGCCTTGAACAAGCACTCACAGCAAATGTAATATCTGGTCTAGAAGCAGTCAAATACATCAAAGAACCAATCATGGACCTGTACAAATGTACATGCACAGGAAGATCAGGTTCAAGATTGTTCTTGGGTTTGGGAGCTTCATAGGGAGTAGTGTCAGTCCTGACATTCTCCATATCAAACTTCTTCAACATATCTTTTACATACTTATCCTGACTGATAAAGATACCATCAGGTTTCTGCTGAACCTGTAAACCCAAAAAGAAAGTGAGCTCCCCCATGGCACTCATCTGAAATTCTCCCTTCATCAACTCCTCAAACTCTCTACACCACTCTTCTTTTATGGAACCAAATATGATGTCATCCATATAAACCTGCACAAGAATGATATCCCTGGAGTCTTTCTTAAGGAAGAGAGTCTTGTTAATGGCACCTCTTCTGTAACCATGCTTCAGCAAAAATGCAGAAAGCCTAGCATACCAAGCTCGTGGTGCCTGATGAAGTCCATAGAGAGCTTTGACAACCATATAAACATAATCAGGATGATCAGGGTCTTCAAATCCCTTGGGTTGAGTCACATAAACCTCTTCTTCAATCTCACCATACAAAAAAGCACCTTTGACATCCATCTGATATACCATAAAGCCCATATAAGATGCATAGGCCAAGAATATCCTAGTTGCTTCAACTCTGGCCACTGGTGCAAAGACTTCATCATAGTCTATGCCTTCCTCTTGCCTGAACCCCTGAGCCACTAACCTTGCTTTGTTTTTCACCAGAATACCCCTTGCATCTCTTTTATTCTTCAAAATCCATTTTGTCCCAATTGCATATTTACCATCAGGGAGAGGGACCAGTATTCAAACCTGCTGATTCTTAAATTGCAGCATCTCTTCTTGCATTGCTTCAAGCCAACTTGAATCAGCAAGTGCTTGAGGAACACTGGTTGGCTCTATCTGAGAAAGGAAGCAAGCAAACAGACAATGTTTGAAGTCTGTATGATTGTCCCTCTGTTGATTGTAGACATAGGAAAGAAAAGCAACTTCACCATATTTAGTGTTCTTCACAGTACTTCGAGTTCTAACAGGTGCTTGAGGATCTCCAATAATCTTTGATAGGGGATGAGCATTATTGATCCTTTTTGTTGCTGTGGGGTTGACATTGATTGTGGTATCAAGGTTGTTGACAGTGGGTCCAAACTCAGTATCATAGGAAGCTGAGTTAAAGATACCAGGCTTGGGTTGATAATTACCAAGATCAGAAGGACTTGGAAATCTTGTAAAAGGCTTCTCAAAGTCGGTAGACACTTCAGTAGAAATGGGAGATTGTGCAGCAGGACTATCAGCAGGTTTGATCTCATCAGCAGAAACAGGAGAGCCTTCAGTAGAACTATCAGCAGCATCCTTGTTTCCACTGACTGCTTGTGCTGATTGTTGAAGTAAGGCATCAGCTTCTTGTTCAAACTTTTCACTGAGTCTCTTAGCTTCCTGAGTGGCTGCATGTTCTTGCTTCTTGAGTCTAGCAAGATCCTCTGCATAATGTGACTCATCTTCTTGTTCAGCAGCAGAATGATTACCTGCAAAATGGTTAGGTGGAAAAGAAGGTACAACAATGGTTTGTTCATCTTGCTCAAAGTCACTCTCTGAGTCATCATCCAGGGAACCTGCAGGGTTAGAACTTGTATCTTTGGTACCTGCATTTGGATTAGAAACATGTCTAGTGTACCCCAAGTAATCAGTCAAATAATCTAGGTCAAAATACCAAGAATGACCTTGTCCTTGAGCATTAGGCTGATCTTCTAGAAATCTTAGGTTAAGGGTCTCCTCTATCCTTTTGGCATTCAAATTGTAAACCCTATAGGCCTTGCTATAAGCTGAATAATCCACTACATATCCCTCATCAGCTTTCCCATCAAACTTTCCCAGTGTATCAGCAGTAATCAAAATGGTTACTTTGCAACCAAAAGGTTTAAGGTAATGAATGTCTGGAACTTTCCCAGTTTGAAGTTCATAAGGTGTCTTGTCATGAGGTCTAGTGATGGATACCCTGTTCAGGACATAGCAAGCAGTACTTACTGCTTCAGTCCAAAACATAGTGGGTAACTTAGAGTCTGCAAGCATGGATCTTGCTGCCTCTATTAAGGTCCTATTTTTCCTTTCAGCAACCCCATTTTGTTGTGGGGTCCTTGGAGTGCTATAGTCCCTTTTTATCCCTTTAGACTTACAGAATTCTATGAATGCAACATTTTTGAACTCTGTCCCATTGTCACACTTAATGCCTTTAACCTTTTTATTTAGCTGGTTTTCAATAAGGGGAATAAATTCTTTTAAAATAGGAGTTGTTTCATATTTAGTTTTCAAAAAGAATACACGGCAAAACCTGCTATAATCATCAGTGATAACTAGGCAGAAGTACTTATGATCAATACTTCTGATAGGAGTTGGACCAAAGAGATCCATGTGCAGCAACTGAAGAGGTTCTGAGATGGTGCTCACAGCTGTTATGGCTTTGTAAGAGGCTCTGTGCTGCTTTCCTTTGTTGCAAGCAACACAATTGTGTTTATTGGTGAAGATTTTTAAAAGAAGGCCCTGAACAAGACCAAGTTTAGACAACTTGTTGATAGTCTTGTAGTTCACATGAGCCATTCTCCTGTGCCATTTTGTAGACTCATCTTGGGAAGCTTTGGCCACCAAACATGTCAGATCACCTTCTGGCTTAACATCATTCAGATTGAATGTGTACAAGTTGAAGGTTCTAGGAACTCTTAGCAAAATAGTTGTATATTCTGGAAGTTTGAAGTCCTTTGAGAGCACAAGACATTTATCCTCAGAGAAGAAAACTTTATTCTTGGTGTCACATATTTGTGATACAGAGAACAGGTTAAAGTGCTCAAGTTCCTTCACATAATAAACATTCTCAAAATCTAGCAGAGGTGTTTTAATTGTGCCTTTCCCAGTGATTTTTCCATCTCCACCACCAAAAGTCACATTGCCTCCTCCTTCTATAGGCACAAAGTCATACATCTTGTCCTTGTTCCCTGACATACTTCTGGAACAACCACTATCAACAATTCCTACTTCAGTACTCTTCAGGGGATGATCCTTCAACAACAACAAAATATATACAAGAGTTAGTAGACAATGGAGACTCAAGTCATTGCTGACTTGAGCCTGCCTTGTGGATCATCAACGATAGGCCATGTAGATGTTTTAGATCCACCATTGTTCTTGGGCCTGTATTGCAATTTAGGTCCCTTCTTTGTCCAAGAACAACCTGCTGAGGGCTTCACAGCAGTATCCCAATACCCTCCACCAACATACATAGAGTCAAACTGTCTAGGCCAATAACCATTATAAAAGAAAGGACTAGTGGGTCGTACATAAGGTCTAGTACTGGTTCTTTTCCATGAAGAATATTTTTCAGCAGAATTGGGTTTCTGCTGATGTGGAATAAAAGATGGTATCTCATTAACATTCTTCCACATTTGCCTAGGTTTTCTTTGACTAACACATACACCCATTCTTTGCTCATGAAAAGTACAATTCTTAATCAAGTGAAATTTACTTCCACACACAAAACATTTCCTCTTTTTAGAAGATTTATTCAAAGTGAAAGATGTTCCATAACATGAAAAAGCATTCAAACCACAAACATTAACAGGATTGTTTTTAACATAACAAGAAACATTGTTTTGCAAAGAATTAAAAAACAAGTCTTCAGAAGAAACTGTCTTGGAATCAGCAGTAACTCTAACAGGCTTGTGAGGAGTCTTGGGTGATGACTTGGGTGTGGTCTTGGGAAGGTCTGACTTCTCACTTGAATCACAACTGGCATATGAAGTAGACCCTTGGTCAGAAGACTTGTCACTGTTACAACAAGAGACAAAGTCAGTAGATTTAGAAATAGGGTCTGACAAGTCACTTGACTTTTTGCCATAAAGATGGTGTGATCCATCAAAGTCAACAGGTATGGACAGGTCAATGGGCATGTGTTCTCCTCTAATAGGTCCAGGTACAGCATTCAATCTTCCTTCCTTAACATATTTTACAGGTTTTTGAAATTCTAGGAGAGGTTCAGGGTCAAAAACACTGGATATATCAGGGTAAGTTAATTCCTCAGGATCTATATATTTATCATACCCTAATGCTTTTCTAGACCTAACAGATTGACTACTATCAATCAATTTACTTAAGTGAGAGGACCCTTCTTGCCACTTCATACGACCAGCCACTTCTTTATCTAACTTTACTTGTAATTCTTGTTTTTCTTTTTCTACATTAGATTTTTCTTTTTCAGTACGCCTTAAATCTATCTTGGCACATTCTAAATCACTTTCTAAAACTCTAATCTTTTCTTCATATTTAAGTTGATTCTTTTGAAACCAAACCTTCTATTTTTCTAAAGTTTTTAAAGCCTTTTTATAGGCCTCAACTTCTACATAACACTCATTGTATTTAGGTTTCAATTCATCATATTCTTGTTTAAGCTCATTATATCTTACACTACAGCCAAAAACACAATTGTATACCTGAGAGATGCCCATCAAGGAAACTTGCTCCTTCTTATCCTCAGAGGGGGAGTATGCCAGCATATTCACTTGTTCAGAAGTAGAAGCTTCCTCTTCAGGAGGTTCATGAACAGTCCAATCAATATGGCTATCCACAGTCACCAAAGCTTTGGAAGGTGCAGCTTTAGAAGTCCCTGATTCCAATAGATATGAGCCATATCTAACTTCATCACCAGACTTTGTCTCCTTGCATTCTCTTGAAAAGTGGCCCATCTGGCCACAAGTGTAGCATTTAACCTTCCTTCTGTCAAATCTTGTTGCATCTCTTCCATTAAAACTAAACTTTCTCCCAGACTTGTTCTCAAACCTTTTGATATTCATAGAAATAATTGCTAACTGCCATTTCAAGTGCATCTCCTCCATCTCCAATGGATCCATCTGTTCAAAATCCTCATAAGCAAGAAACTGCTGATGTTCATATTCAGCAACAAAAGAGTGAAGAATATCTTCCATTATATTACTGGATTTTGATTTAGGAGTTGGTTTAGGTTGGGGTTGAGAAGATGCTCCTGAGGTGTAAGAACTTGAGGCATGATGCACCGGATTAGATGTGGTGCTAACAAAGGCTGAATGAGTGGATGGTCGAATGGGACTTCTAACATCAGGCTCAAGAGATTGAAGCTTGTTGTAGAGGTCATCAAAGGAGATCATGTCCAATCCACCCTTGGTTTTGAGAGCAATGCTGACTTGCAACCAGGATGGTGGCAAAGATCTTAGAAACTTACCATTGTAGTCCTCATTATCCGGCCTAGCCTTCAATTAATTAAGTTAACTCAAGATCCGGTGGAACCTGTCATAACCTTTGTGGATTCCTTCTTCCTCAGATATCTGAAACTCTTGAAACTGTTGCTTCAGCATTGACTTCTTCATCCTTCTTGACTCCTCATTCCCACCAAATCTAGCCTTACTGGCCATCCAAATGTCCTTGGCATCTTCCATGAAGTGGAAGTCACCCATGTGGTCATCTGGTATAGCCTGAAGGAGAATTGTTCTGACTTTATTCTCCCTCTGCACGGCAAGAACTTCTTCTGCAGTTTTGGGACCTACAATAGTCACAATCCCATCAGCATCTTTGACATGTCTCTTTAAGCTGTTGCCCTTACGAACAACTTCCCAAAGGTTCCAGTCAATGTTTGTGATCCAGTTTTGAATCTTCATGGACCACAATTCATAATCCTCAGCATTCTTAAGGTAGGGGAATTTGGCATTACTGTTTGAGAGATTGAGTTGTTGGAGAGAAGTGGTGTTAATGTTCTGAGTTATATCGGCTTCATTATCTGATCCAGGCATTGTGTTTTGTTGTTTTTGATTGAGAGGGTGTAAGATTGGTGTTTCTTAGTATGACAGAGACTCTCTCGAGGCTCTGATACCACTTGTTGAGACTTAAGACCTTGATAGATCTTTTGAGCACTCGGGATCGTTAGTTATGCTAATGTAATCACTAACACACTAATAGATAATATCTGTAACTTGTATTTTAAAGCGGAAACAAACACAAGTTTTAACAATCGTATACTAAGAACAATTGATCCTCTATGGATCTTTTCAATAACAATAAAAGTGTTTTCTAAAAACGTAAATCAATACATAATCTTGTGTTCCTTTTATACACAAGGAACCCTAAACCGTTTCACAAGAAACGTATATTCTAAAACTTCTAAAAGATATGCATTATAACTTCCAAAATAAACTCATGCATATCCTAACTATATTACATAAAACACGGAATAACTATATCCGCAGTAACTAATAATGCTGAAACTAGACTTCAGCAGAAACACATTGTCAGCAGAATCTGTCTCTTTAGCACTATTCTTCAGCAGATTCTTCAACAGAATTCTCTCTTAGCAGAATTCCCAACAACACCGATTAACGACACTAAGCTAGATGTCGAGTTCTAATAGTAGCTAGAACCAATCTCACACCACTAGTCACTACACACCTTCTTCACGATTTATACACACCACTACTACTACACTACTTCTCACACCTTCACTACTTCTTCTTCACAACACAACTACTTCTTCACTACTTCTATTCACGACTACTAACCAACCTAGATCTATCTATTACACACCTTCTACACCTTTACAAATAATTTACACAACACCTAACAACATACATAACTCTTCAATACTTCTAAACAAGATGTTGGAGAAGTATTCTTCTCTTGCACTTTGAATGAGGATGGATAGTATCATTTGAAAACAAGAACTAATATGTTTATGATCAAAGGTTTTTGGAAGATGATTTGAGAGAATTGGAATAGAAAGTTTTAGTGCAAAAGGTGAGGAAAAATTTCAAAATTGAAGCATTATTTATAGGCAAAGAATTCTGACAGAGGAGCGTACGCCGGCCCCCTTAATTGTGTGTCGACCCCCTTAAAATTAAGGGGGTCGCCCCTTATAATTAAGGGTGCCGCCCACAGTAACGACCAGATTTTTTTGTCCTTTCCGGGGAAAGTTTATTTGGTGAAAATTTAACTGAATTTGGTTAAAAATTTGAATTCATTTAATTATTATGAAATAAACATTTTCCTTTAATTTCCAAAAATGTTTTTCTTAAATATATAAAATGTTTATACTATTTTATATAATTTTTAATTAGTAAATAAACATTCATTTGATCATAAAATGTATTAGGCACTTGTTTATTCATACCTTAAGTGAATTAGTTGGATATAATGATATTTTGTCACTAAATACTTATTTACGTAATGATTTTACGTTTAATGAGTTTGCATTTTGTGATTGTCAAAACATAGGGATATCGAGAAACATTAATAACGTTTTTACGCATTATTTATATCAACATGGCGGAAAGTTTCCAGCAGGAGATTGTTAGATTGTATGGCACACCGGTTTCGATTGTTTCTGATAGAGATCCGAGGTTTACTTCACGTTTTTGGAAGATGTTACATAAGGCATGGGGTTCTCGTCTTAAGTTTAGTACCGCTTTTCACCCACAGACGGATGGTCAATCTGAACGAACTATCCAAACATTGGAAGATATGTTACGAGCTTGTGCACTTGATTGGACCGGCAGTTGGGATGAGTACTTATGTTTAATTGAGTTCGCGTATAACAACAGTTGGCACGCTAGTATTCGGATGGCACCTTATGAGATGTTGTATGGGCGTAAGTGTAGATCACCTACTATGTTGGATGAAGTAGGTGAACGGATTATTGAGGGTCCAAAAATGATTGAAATCACCAACGAGAAGGTGAATATTGCTAAAGAGAGGCTTAAGGAAGCCAGGTCCCGACAGAAGAGTTACGCCGACAAGCATAGACGTGAGTTAGAGTTCCAGGTTGGTGACCGAGTATTCTTGAAAGTTTCTCCTTTCCACGGCGTCAAACGTTTTGGCATTAAGGGCAAGTTGAGTCCTCGTTTTATTGGTCCTTTTGAAATCTTGGAACGTATTGGTGAGGTGTCTTATCGTTTGGCTCTCCCACCTCAACTGGCACATGTGCATAATGTTTTCCACGTATATCTTTTGTGGGGGTACAACTATCATCCCTTACATGTGGTGTCATATCCCTTGGATCAGATTCAGCCAGACATGTCACTTCCGGACGAACCGGAAGCTATTCTTGATAGACAGGAGAGGGTCATGAGAAATAAGGTTATTCGCTTTGTTAAAGTTCTTTGGAAGAACCACCCACCTCGAGAGGCGACCTGGGAGACCGAGGAGTCTATGCGAGCCAGCTACCCTCATTTTCCTTTGTAGTCTGGTATGCTTTCGTTTGTTTCGTTACCTATTCCTTCTTTCATTTTCTCGGGCGAAAATTTCTTTTTAGAGGGGAAGAGTTGTAAAGCCCTAAAATCTCAAACAAGTAATTTTCCTAAATTGTCTCTCTAACTTTGAAATCAATCAATAATATCCTAAAACATCTATAAGACTTCTAAATTTTTCCCTTGTAACTTAAACAATTAAATAGCTAACTATGTAATACAAAATTCTATAACATGGTCAATTTACACGTTTTACTTGAACTCTTTTGGGCTGAAATTGTATCACAAATATAAAGCATAACTTGTGGGCTTGCACAATTAAAAGTTAACATAAAGACTTGGCCCATTCCTTTTCCTGGAAGTTGAAAGTCGACTAAGCCTAAGAAATCCCAAGATTTTCGGCTAAGATATCTTTCTCTTTTATTAGTTACGCTCCATTCCTTAACAGTCTCATCAAATACACGGCATATCACAACAAAATTCAAAACACACTTTAAAACCCTAACCAAAACATTTGGCGGCTGCTCCTATTTCTCTCATCATTCTTCACGAATCAGAGGTGTGAAGGAGGCTAGAAAGGTGGTGGTTTGATCGTGGTATATTGGTGCGAATAAGGGTCTTTGTCTTGCTTGATTTCGGTTCAGTTTTGGACTCCTTGCTCGTGTTTCTGTCAATTCGATCATCACACAAAGGGGTAACGTATCAACCTATGTTTTTCTTTCCTGTTTGGTCTTTCTCATTCGTTGATATCATTGTTAATATTGTTTTATAAATCGGCCGAAAGATGTAGATGTTATACGTTAAAGAACCTCACATAAATAATGAATTTAAAACCTTTAACATTCGACTCTTAACCTGTGATTTTGAGTCTGTTTTGGTGTCCTTGTTTGACCCTATAATACTCGACCTAAACATACATAGGTCCTCTCCTATGCGAACTGAAATAAAGAAGAAAGAGATGCATGCTTACATATTAATCTCACATAAAATCATAAACTCATGACAGAAAATCTTATATTTGCTAAACCCTCTGATCGATCTATGCATATAAATGTTTCAGAAATTTTGACCTTGTAATGATACGAATGGAATGTAATATATGAACCTATGATATGTATACTTTTGGTTTCACAAAAAGAAAATCCTACACGCATACATATATATTTAGACATACGCATGGTTTTTTTTTTTTTTTCTTTTTTTTTTTTTTTTTTTTTTTTTTTTTTTTTGGATTTTAGACATGTGACAACATGTATTCTAATGTTAATCAGATGAGTGCATGTGATCTCCTTTAATTATTTTCATGTTGCAAGGACGTTTAAAAAAAAGGGTGTGCTTGCTTTAGATTAAAGGGTGAGTTGGTTATAAAAATTGATAAGGGTTGCGTTTGGTTTATAAAATTTACAAGGGTACGTTTTGTTTTAAATGATATAAAGGGTGTGTGTCGCGGCTTATTTAAACAACAAGAGAAGTGGTTGTCTCGGCATATTTAAACAAGTAGGTGTCATGGACTTGTTTATTTTCGAAATAATAAAAGCTTTGGGTCGTCGTGACATAAATATTAAGAATCGAGGGTACGTTAATAAATTACATAAAATTATAATGACGGGTCCAAAATTATTATCTTAATATTAATTTATTAAAATAAAGTTTAAAATAATTTTATTTGACTTTTAATATTTAATTTTGAGGATTTATATTTTAGACCCTAAACTTATAATATTGACATTTTAAAACCTAAAATATTATATTGGTCATTTTAACCTTAAATATTATTAATTGTCCATTATAACCTTTAAGTATTAAATTACTAATTCGGGAACTTATTAAATGAGAAAACTTACAAATTCGGGAAACCACCTAAAATGGAAAGCTTCTAAATATGGAAAGTTTCTAAAAGATGGAAAGTTAACTAAAAGAGGCAACTTGGATAATTTGAACTCGTCGTAATTCGTATGCACATGCTTCTAGGTGCGGTGAAGCGGGAGTGATCTATTTACACTTCTTGAGTTCTAGCTTGGTGATTGTTTCGGCAAGGTACAGATTTTCCGTACTCTTTCAGCAAGAGTACAACTATTTCTCTCATGACTCTTCTCTCTCTCTCTCTTTTATATTACTTGATTGAACCCTTGGCATTGACCCTTGATATTGAACCCTTGATACTGAACTCTTGATATTGAACCTTTGACTTGAACCTTGTCTTGAACCTTGACATTGAACCTTGACTTGAACCTTTGATTATGACTTGACCACTTGTACTTGACATTGAACCTTGACCCCTTGACCCTTCAGTATTTTACCCAGGAGCTACTTGTTGTGGAGTGGCAACAACCATAGCATTGATGCACCAATGTTATGTACTCTAGTGGGGCTGGAGAGATTTCCCCCACCGTCCCTGATACTTGTTCTTGACTACTACTATGATTATTATTATTGGCCTACAGGGGCGTATGGATGCATCCTAGTCTTGTCTTGACTTGTTATTTGCTTGGGCTACGGCCATCTTGATTATGACTTGGACTACATTATATACTTGGTAACCGGGTTTGTGTGCATTGCAACCCCTCACATCTTGGGAGCTAGCTACTCCAACTTAGGATACTTGATTTGATATACTTGACTTGATACTTGTTGTGCCTGGGGGTTAAATACTGAAAGCCTTGACACTTGATACTTGACACTACTTGACCCTTGCTAATTCTTGATACTTAATACTTGTTAATTCTTGATACTTGGACTTGTGAAACCTTGATATTCAACTTGATAATCTTGATACTTAACCTTTACACTTAACTTGATAACCCTTGATCTCCATTGATACCACATGTAATCTATTCTCTTGTTCCTTGATTATTCGTTATATCTTGATTACTTTGTTATTTGTTTCATATCTGTTCACTGAGCTTTTTTATGCTCAGCCGCGTTTCTTTTCCATGCGGCAGGTACTTAAGCTAGGACGTGGGTATAGCTTTGGGGATGAGAGAGAGTGGACCACCCTAGAGATTTATTTTGAATAATGGAACTCTTTCTTTATTATTATTTATGGATTTTGGAACTTGTACTCGTACCTTGTCTCGTTTATTTCCGGGGCATTGATGTTTGTTAAGACCCCGATGATTAATCTTTGTTGACTTTTATTTAAGACTTCCGTTGTTGACTTGAACTTGTTTGTATCTGATATATCACCATGTTGTAATGTCTTTACCCTTGTCGGGTTGGGGCATTACACCTGCACTCTCAAAAATAGCAGAACAACCCTTAGCCAGACTAAGTTAGGCTTAGCAGCACTAAAATATGCCTAGCAACACTAAGTCAGTTTCCACTCAAAACGGCTTATTTTTCAGGACTCCAGCATTTTTCTCAGCTTATCCTGCAAAATATTAGTCCCAAAAACACAAAACCTAACTCATTACCCGAATCACAATAATCACATCATCAATTACACTTAGCAATACTATTTATAACTATCAACATTAACACATCATTTCTGTATTTTAACAATTTGACATACTACTTTTATTCAAGAAACCAAACACACCTTTGACAGTTGACATCACAAGCAACCATACAAGGTCTCAAAATTTTCATTGATATTTTTTAAAAGATACAACCATTCATAAAACTGCAAATATAAATATAATTAATTATCCTACCTAAATACTAAAGATACTAGAAACATAAAAACATCATCATTAAAAACTGTTGCACTCCATTTCACACCAACTTGTTAAAACCAGAGCGCTCTACTCCCTGCATTGCATCCTTTTCCTTTCCAAGAGATATTGAAACTTAATTTCAAGATTGGTAATCCTGTTTTCCAGATTTAACGGGTCTGCAAATGCAAACCCATCTTGTTGACCCCCTTGGTTTTGATGCTCCACCACATTTTGATGCTCCATCACATTTTGCTGCTGATCCTCTTCATTTTGCTGCTCCACCACATTTTGCTACGCATCCTATTCATTTTGCTGCTCCACCACATTTTGTTGCGCATCCTGTTGATCCTCCTCATCCTCTTCATCTTCTTCCTCCACCTCCACATCATTCTGTCCCCAACGATCATCACAGTAAAAGTCTTGTCTATGCAGCCATTTCAAAATTATTGACCTCATCCTCGTATCTACCTGCCTATACAACCCATATTCGTAAACGGGATGATACCCGAAATGATTAAACACTGCATCCCATAGCAAACTGTTGTTTAATACCCACTCGTACTCTTTTACATCATTTTGAAAGTTACCATTTGCTGCCATTGTTGAAGTTTTCTTTGAAAGTGATATATGTGTTTGTGTGTGTTATTTGGTATATATACAATAGAGAGGTATAAATAGGCTGGAGAGGTATATGAACGGCTCCCAAGACTTTTGATGGGAAAAGGGATCGACCAAAGGCGCCTAAATCATACTGTGAATTAAAGATATTTTAAAATTGTTCCTAAAGATAAGGAATTGAGTGTGGTACGCAAAAGTCTCCACTTTACTTTTACCAAGTCTTGACTTACCAAGTACATTGAGTTGATGCACTAACTACTTGTATCTCATGCTTTATGAATAATAAACTTCCAAACTCAATATTTCCAACAATGATTTGGGATCGGGTTTTGCCCCGAGGGAATAAATGTTTGACCATGACTCAAAGAAAACTTATGTTATGTTTCTTTGAAGTTTAATGTTTTTGAGTTAAAAGAAAACTTATGTTATGTTTCTTTGTTAATCAAGTTATCGATTACTATATGATCAAGTCAAACAAAGATTGTCAAACTTGATTATCATTTGCAAAAGTCAAAGAGTCTCCAAATGAATTTGGGCAATTCCGGGTAATTACTATCAAAAGATAACTAATAGCCAATCATGATTGTCACTTTGGGTAATTTTTGGTAGTTTTGTGCCTGTACATTCATTTGCATAAGGTCAAACAGGATAGTTAAATTGTGCCATTTTGGGTAATTACTGCCAAAAGATATCGAGTAGCCAAAAGATCAAGATCAGTTAAATTTGCAAGCAAACACTTAACCATTCACCATACAGATGGGGTACATGAGCCACTACAAACCATAAAATCTAGCCATAAACACTATACTACTTCAGTGCAAGTACCAAAGAAACCACAACTGCAAAAACACAAAGTGTTGACTTCCAAAAACTGACTTTCTTTAAGGCATTTGTCAACTCTGCCACCAATTCTTCAATCCTTCTTTGACGATTAACTTCAATTTGAACCTCACGCCTTTGATTGGGATTCAGTTTGCTATACATCTCAAATAAATGCATCTTGTACCAAGCACATTCCTCCTCTGGTTCATACCAATCAAATTGTTCACATTTCTTCGTACCCGATTTCTAAAATCAAAAAAACGTAGTATATTAAACATTAAACTTAATAATCTTTAAACTAAACGTATCTGATAACTTACCTATCAATTTTGGCAGCAAATGAAACGTCGAGCAGGGTTGGGTGGTGTCCAAGATGTTACCACCATTGTTGGCCTGTCACATTTGCAGTAATCTTCACAAAGATAAGACAACATGTGTTAGTTTGATTTTGATTTGGGATTTGTTATGATTTTTTAGAGTGTGTTAAATTAGGGTTTATGTGAAAGGGAATTGATTTACACACTTTATAAATTGATTGGGACACTCCATCTGTGCATTAAATACTTGTACAGTATTAAACACTCTGCTTCAACCGCTTGTACATTGAGTGTGCAAATTACTTTTTTGAGTGTGCAAATCATTAGCCGTATGTATAACAGAAGATCAAAAATTGACGGCCATTAATCCTTATTCGGGTCAATCGGGCCGACCCCTTACCGGAGTTAGCCAAATATTTTCAACCCGATACGGGACCCCATTTAGTATTTGGGTTACTCGGGTTGACCCGAATCATCCGAATAAAAAGGAGAAGGACGTATGGAAATGAAAAAAAGTACAAAAATGTACGAAAACGTAATAAACGTTTCATAATGTTTTAATACAGAGGAAAACATTCAGAAAAGCTTAGAACATATGAAAACGAGCGAAAATTGCCGAAAACATTCAAAATGGACGAAATTGGTCGAAAAGGGTCGCAATCGGTCACAGTCGGACTAAAACGGTCTAAATCTGTCGAAAATTGTCAACGTCGGTCAAAAACTAGCGACATCGATCAAAATTGATTGAAAACGGTCAAAAAGGGACAAAAAACGTTACAAACGGATTAAAACGTAAAAAAAATACAAAACGTATAAAATTTTGTATAGTATTTGTCTTATTTAACAAAATCCAATGCACATGACCCATGACCCATGTTAATTACCCATTGTCGATCACCAATCATGTATTGGTCGATAACATATATGACATGTCACTACAACCCAATATTAATGCACATGACCCGTTACCCATGTTAATTACCCAATGATCAACAGTCATGGATGTGACCAGTGATAACCTAATGCATATGACCAATATGATGTCAAATACCCATTATTGAATGTGACCAGTGATAACCTGCATATTACCCATGACCCATGTGAATTAGCCATTATCACCGGGCATGCATCGGTTGCACCGGCTTGGTAGGTGTATAGTATAGTTATATATAGTGTAAATTGAATGTTATATGAATTGTATTTGAAGTTATTAAAGGCGGTCATGCATGGGTTACACCGGCTTGGTAGGTGTATACCGTTTGTCACAGACACTAATAAGAAGCAAGTATGCAAGGACCTCCCGATCATGTTATCCGGGATCGAGAAAGTTTGAACTCGGTTTGAGCTTGATCACTCGAAAAGCTCTGTTTATTTGTAAAGGTGTGTTTTCTTACACAAATTAAAATTGAAATATAATCTAATAATCGAACTCGGTTCACCTTCGGCTCGAAAATCTCGATACCAAGGTTTTCAAAATCGGGATCATATCCTACTTAGGATCGATTTTGTCTTTGCAAGATCGAGATCGTAAGATCGGATCGGGATCTTAAGATCCTACCATAATGCATTTTTTAAGTATCCTTTATAATATTATACAAATTTATAAATTATTATATACATAAACACAAAATTATATAAATGTTTCATAGAAATGTTGTCCTAAATTATGGTTATGAAATGTATAAGAAGATTATAACATGTTGTTTTTTCAATTTTACAAAACACAATTCATAAATTTGTAGTTTTTTAGTTTGGTAGTTCGAGAAAAGTAAGATCGGATCGGATTAGATCCTAAGATCCTATGGTCAGGATCGGGTTCCTATACGATCTTAAGCTTTCAAAGATCCTACATAAGATCTGGATTGTTTTTGCTTTGCAGTATCGTAAAATCATAAGATCCTAAGATCAGGATCGGGATCCTGACAACCATGCTCGATACATTTATAATTAACTATTTACACTTAGTACGCTTACATATACAAAATTTATAAAAAAACATATATGCTATATCATTTACAAGTTCGAAAACTATACAATAACTCTAGTCGAACTTTTATAAGGTTGAGCTCAACTCATTAAATATTTAACTTCATTTGATAGGCTTGAGCTTGAATACTCCATCCCAAATTTTAACTTTTTCCCAACCTGATGGATCTAAACACCTTGAACTGTGTTAGATTGTAAATAAAACAGTTGTTTATGAATGAGAACAATGTATGTAACAAACTGTAAGCTCCAATATTATTAAAGATAATAATACGAGCGATCTTAGTATCACTAGGGTTACACCTTGAAGCTCTAAAAAAACATATATATCAACCTTAACCTAGGACCTCCTTTTATAGCACAAGAAGTCCTCTTCTACAAGATAAGAATAACTCTAATAGAATAAGATATATACAAGATCTATTCTATATTTATCTTTACACGTTTCCTAACAATTATCCTAACAGCAGTGGTAATATATGTACTAGCAGTGGTAATGTGTTTCTACTGCAAGTGCATACTTCAGCAGTTGTAATATCTTCACTAGCCGTGGTAACTGTTAGTATAATTCCCAACAATCCTCCCCTAAACTTATGATTAATATGTAAATCAATAAGTTTCTTCAAGTAGTCTGCATATATGAGGATATGAGAATTCTTCCAAACACTTATCTTCTTCTTCTTAACTCTTTATCTGCTTTCACACTTTGATCATAAATCCTTTGCAGCAAATCTTCTATGACTTCACTTCTTTCCCAACATCTAAGCCTTACTGACATCATAACTGTTAAAACTCCAGCTCTCAATGAGTATTCTTTCTCAGCTAACATGAACACATCAACTCCATCTTGAGTAGAAAGATGATGTACATCACTTGAGTCATAGAATTTCCACAAAGTATTCATATTGTGAGCTTCAAATCTCCAATGTCTGTCACTTGGATCAGGTTCATATAATCTTCTAAAGTGAACCCACAACTCTTTAGCCTTAACATCAACAAGTTTATCTTTCTTGAACTGATCTTGAACAATCCTCCACAAAGTATCCAAGTCTTCTCTATCACAAGATCTAACAATATCTTCAAAGTCTCTGCAAATACTTGTGACATTTCCTGTTCTGATAATCTTCCAAGCAACTCCAAAATCATCAGAATAGATTTCTCAACCAACTACTGGATATTTTGTTTGTAAAGGTTCAATATTAAGCACATCAGTCTCTATGAACATCATATTAGTAACTTGTTCTTCTGTCAACTTGCTAGCACCTTCTTCTACTTGAGTTGTCTCCTGAGTCTTCAACTTCTTTGCATCTTTGGATCCAAGACTCACTCCTGACCTTTTTGACTTTCTCACTACAGGTTCCTTATCCATAGGAATGAAATTACTATCTTGTCTTTTAATCCTGTAGTAAATACCTTCAATTTGATCATGCGACATTCCTTTGAACCGTGCCATCTTCATATTTCCAACATGACAGCAAAAAGTCTTCATCTCAGCAATGATCTGTGCCTTTGTAGGTTGCCTTGGCTTCTTTTGACCTTTTCTAACATCTCCAATGATATCATCAAGAGCCTGTTGATTCTTCATTTGAATGAAATCTTTCAGTTGAGCAGACCTTTGTTCTTCATTTAGAGTTGTATTTGCAATAAGTTCAATAGACTTCTTTCTAATCACTGGATCATGATTAATCATGAACTCAATTTCTTCCTCTGTAGGCACATAAGTGAACATAGGAGGTTTCTCATGTAATACAGTTGGTGGAACAACTAAAAGTGGTTCTGCCATCACTGCTTCCAATTTGTCCAACCTCTTTGCTTCCATAAAACTAGCAATTTCATCTTCCTCTTACTTTTTCTTCTTTTCAATCTCAGCTTCTACTAATTGCTCTGCCATTCTTGCGTCAAAATCTATCTGAGCTTGATCTTTCTTAGAAGTCTTTCTTGATTGCTCTTGTTCTGTACCAGTCACAACTGCTTTACCTTTTACTTTTGTTATTCTGGCAGCTTCTTCCTCTGCAGTGGTAACATCTTGACTAGCAGTGGGAACATTTTCACTTGCAGTGGGAATATCTTGACCTACAGTGGGAACTTGTTCTGCAGCAGTGGAAATTGGTTGAGTAATTCCAACTATATCATCAAAATCAAAATCAACATCAGCATCCAAACCATAATCTTCTCCAAAATCTATCTTCCTCCCCTTAGTCTCAGCATTTGTTTTCCTCCCCTGTTTGGAAGAATCTCCCAAATCTTTACTAGAACCTGCAGAGAACTCATCTTCAGGTGATGATGAAGAAGAAAACACAACTTTGGCAGATCTTTTCTTCTTGAGATTCTCAACTTCATTCTGTAACTTTTGAATCTCTACCTTCATCTGATTCAGCTTTGTGGCATGATTTTGTTTGGTCTGTGCCAGATCTTTCTCTAGAGCTTGAACCTGCTTGACTAATTTTTTACATAATTCCATCAATTCAGTTAGTTGCACACTGCCCTCAACACTTCCAACTGTGTTACCTGTTGGGAGAGGTGAATCATGGGGCATTGATTCAGGCTCTTCTCTAGTAGGACTAGGAGGAAGCCTTGAACCACCACTGCTTGTTCCTAAACCAAAAGATTCAGCAACATGCAATGTTGAGATGAGAGAAGCTGGCTGTTTATGCCTCCTCTCATAAGTGTGAGTTACAGCAGGGGTATGGTGAATTGGTGGAACAACAATAGTGGATGTGTGATGGGATACAACTGGGATAGTTGCATCTTCACCCTGTACCTATGAAATCTTAGCAAGCATTTGAGGAAAAAGTAGATGAAACTCCCCATTCCAAAGTTCTGAAGCCTTACACATGTTTTGAAAAACTTTTGGCTTAAGACTAGAAGTTTCATAAATTCTATTCTGAGGTTGCAGTTGAAATTTATTTAACACTGCTTCCATAAACCTTGGATACATCAAAAATTTATATGAACTCTTTACATTGCCTTTCATATTATTGAAGATAAACTTTGAAAAATTGAAAGTCCTATCAGTAGCCAAACAAACCAAAGGATAAGCCATGGTTGAGGCAAATTGCTCATAAGATGTTTTCTTAGGACTTAGGCAATGTAAAAGAGTGTGAATTAAAAATCTCCAATAGGGACAAAAACATCCTTTTCTGAAAGTTACTTTTTGTTCAGATGTATCATACCCCATGGAAGCAATATTAGTGAAAATATCTGAATTGGGTAATGTGATGATACCATTGAGATCATCCAATTGGAGAACTCTCCTCAAGGATGACTCAGTAACATCAATAGTTACCCCATCCACTGTGGCTCTAAGAGCTTCCACAGTTTCGTGTGTGTCTCCCTGTTCAAGAGTTATGGACTCCACAGTGTTCCAGAACTGTTTGATATGAGAGACAAAGATTGTGGGATTAACAGTTAAAGCATACCTTATATGGGTTGTATTAAGAAAATCCATAATCTGATGAAAAACAGGACCACTCTTCTCGTGTGACTTTTGTAGGTAGGCCACTTGGTTGTGCTCCTCAACAAATTTTAGAATTGCCATGATATTTGTGAAAAGAAGATAAAAGTGTAAGTAATCAAAGATAAAAATCAAGCCGTATGATGATCAATTTATACTAATAGGGTTTGAGGAGGTCGCGTAATGTGAATTATCTTTAGAATGATTTATCTTTGGAAAAGAATAAATTAAAATAGGTAAATGGATAATTCACAAAAATTTACCCTATTAATAAGGAAAGACGGTTATATTCACAACGGCTAGTAAAAAATAGATTACTGATACAACAACTGTAACGGCTAGTTCACCAGTGGAAAAATTACTCTTGCAGTGGTAACGAGTGAACTAGCAGTGGTAAAATTTCACAAAATATCAAAGAGCAGTGGTAAGTAAAACATGAAAATTAGCTGCTCTTATCATAGTTTTTAGCAAACTATCAGCTATAAACGGATTTGATATGTCTTAACCATGAGCCGTTTGCTATGGACTAGCCAACTCTTCATCACTTGGAATATGGTGAGTTGATAACCATATAGTTTTTGGTAAACTATCAACCATAAACGGATTTGTTAAGTCTTTACCAGAAGCCGTTTGCTCTGGACTAGTTGATTCTTATGTGGATTAGACATGGTGAATCAATAACCATTTGTTGTGTGTCTTAGATACACACCTTATAACTCCAATTCTCAAACAATGTGAGTTGGTATTCTGCATAAGTTTGAAGCACCAAACATAACCCATAAAAATTAACCCAAAGTAACTTTTTGACTAAGTTACTATTCACAAAAATATCTTCCCAAAGTCAACCCGATAATATCCAAATTTACTCCTCCAACCTACCAAAACAGGTAAGAGTAAATATCCTTCATTAATTAGCCTTCGACCTTGACTTTGCATATAAAAGGGGCTCATTACCCTTAACTTTTCATCAACACTTATCATTAACATCACAAACCCTACATCAACATAATGAGCTGGTTTCCAATTGTCTACACATCATCAGATGATTCTTCTGATGAGGAGATTAGCTATTGCTCAAAGTCAGAGGAACCTTCTACAGGGTGGAGTGATTACTTTCCTCCAAGTGCTGCTACATCTACATCTTCCAATATGAAATCCAAGAAGACTGCAGCTTCTCCTGCTCCATCCTTAGAGTTCTATTCTAGTTCTTCCTCTGATGATGATGATCCAACCTTCAATCTGTCCAAGGAACTTCCAAGAGCCCTCACTACAGCATTGGAATCTGCCATAAGCAACATGAAGTGGCCTGCTATTGAGAAGCCTGCACAAGCACCAAAGCCTCCCAAGCAAGTTCTGGGCCGTGCTTGTCCAAGAAAGCAGCTTTCTTTTGAAGACAAGAGAAAGAGAGCTTCCAGGGGCAAGCAGGAGTATGAGGGTAAAGGGAAGAAGCCCATGGAGTAGTTGTGCTGAAGGTTTAGATGTTAGGTTGTTGGTTTTTGTTTTGTGATGTTTTCTGGTGACAATCTTCTCTGAATGGTTGTAATGTACTTTCTTTGGCATCAATAAAAGTACTTTTTCCTTTTTCTGTTATCACCAATCTTTCCACTGTTGTATGATTATTTCCACTGTGCTTTAATTACTCTGCATACAAGTTAGTAGAAAACCATACACACATATATATAAACAATATTAGTACCTAAAAATTATCCTGCAACATTGAAAAAGTATTAGACATCAAAGATTTATGGATTTAGCATTCCAATACCTGTTACCAAGTACTGAAACCTACCCACATCAAGCCCTTGTGTTAATAAATCAGTATAGTTGTCATCAGTGTGGATTTTGACAACATTAATAAGCTTTTTCTCAAAAAAATTTCTGATAAAATGATGTTTAATTTCAATATGTTTAGGTTTAGTGTGTTGCACAGGATTTTTAATAATGCAAATGGTACTACTATTGTCTATATATATATATATATATATATATATATATATATATATATATATAATGGTGTTCATGAAATTGTACCCATAATCCAATAATTAATTCTGAAGCCATAAGATCTGAGCACAACAACTAGCAGCAGCTACATATTCTGCTTCAGTGGTTGAAGTAGCTACCATAGTTTGCTTCTTGCACTGCCATGACACCAATCTACATCCAATAAATTGACATCCTCCTGTAGTTGACCTTCTATCCAAACTTGCACCAGCATAGTCACTATCTAAGTATGTGATCAATTCCATAGGGGATTCTCTTGGATACCATAATCCTAGATTAGGATATGTCTTTAAATACCTAAAAATCTTCTCTACTGCTGTCATATGAGATGTCTTTGGAGTCACTTGAAATCTTGCACAAGCACATACAGCAAACATAATGTCTGGCCTTGATGAAGTAAGATACATCAGTGAACCAATCATAGATCTGTAAGTATGCACATCAACATCAGCACCACTAGCATTTTTCAACAATAGATGAGTAGTCTTATCAGCAGGGGTATTTGAAGGTTTTGCATCAGTGAATTTTAACTTCCTAATAATCTCAGTCACATATTTGTCTTGACTGATAAAGATGCCTTCTTTAGTCTGTTGTACTTGCAGCCCCAAAAAGAATGTAAGTTCTCCCATAGAACTCATTTGAAATTCATCTTTCATCAACTTTTCAAACTCTTTGCACATCTCTTGTCTAGTAGACCCAAAGATAATATCATCAACATATACTTGAACAAGTAGAATATCACCCTTGTCTTTCTTGATGAACAAAGTCTGATCAATCTTGCCTCTATGAAACCCATTATTCAAAAGATAAGTAGCTAAGGTTTCATACCACTTCCTTGGAGCCTGATGTAAGCCATAAAGAGCCTTAACCACTTTATACACTTTATTTGGGTGTTGAGGATCTTCAAAGCCTGGAGGTTGAGAGACATAGACCTCCTCATCAATTGTACCATACAGAAAGGCACTCTTAACATCCATTTGATAGACAGTAAAGCCCATAAAGGATGCATAGGCTAGAAACAATCTAATAGCCTCAAGCCTTGCAACAGGAGCAAAAAATTCTTCATAGTAAATACCCTCCTCTTGAGTGTATCCTTGAGAAACCAATCTAGCTTTGTTCCTGATAACAATACCTCTTTCATCTTTCTTGTTCCTGAAAACCCATTTAGTACCAATGACCTTCATACCATCAGGCAAATCACAAAGAACCCAAACCTTTTGAATTTTAAACTGCAATAACTCCTCTTGCATAGCTTCAACCCAGCTAGATTCTTCTAAAGCCTTATAAACATTTTTAGGCTCCACTTGTGATAGAAAACAGAAAAACAAACATTCATTCTTGTTCCTATGCTTCTTGGACTCATAAACTTCACTAATGAACCCATGAACATCATCTTTCTTTGTCTGTCTTCTAGTCTTCACACCTGATTGTAGCTCACCAATAACATTATCAAGTGGATGCACTTTGTGAATTGAAGTCTGTGATGTGCTAGGAATATCATATGTTGTTGGCATGTTTGAGATCTCAACATCATCACTGGGTGATTCCTGAGATGAACTTTCCACATTTGGACTATCAGTGGAAACTTCTGGTGTAGCAATGGGAATTGAGTTACCACTGCTAGCAGGAATTTCTTTATTCAGAATATCAAAATTCACACCATCTACATCACTTATCTTTTCAGAATTATCAACAAAGTCCCAAAGTAGCATAACAATTTGATCTTTATCGTCTTCATCATCTTTGCAAGATTCATCTTCATCAATGAATTCTTTTGATTCTTCAAGATCTTTGTCTCCTGTGCTTGAAGTAAGAGGTACATAATTCATTGTACTGGATAATCTTTCAAGATCAAATAGCCATTCTGGTCCTGAACCTGCCATGTAAGCTTTATTTTCAAGAAACTCAACATGCAAATTCTCTTCAATCTTCTTTGTTCTTAAGTTATAGACTCTGAAAGCTTTGCTAATCATAGAGTATCCAACAAAAAAGCCTTCATCTGACTTTTCTTCAAATTTACCCAGATGATCAATGGTATTGAGAATAGTAAAATGATATCCAAATGGCCTCATAAATTCCAAAGTGGAGGGTCTTCCTCTGAATAGCTCAAAAGGTGTCTTGTTCTTTGTTTTAACCACTAAAACCCTGTTCTGAATGTAACAAGCAGTGTTAACTGCTTCAGCCCAAAAAGTCACTGGTAGCTTTGAATCAGCTAACATGGTTCTAGCAGCCTCAATTAGTGTTTTGTTTCTTCTTTCAGCAACTCCATTTTGTTGAGGAGTTCTTGCAACACTAAATTCTCTCTTAATACCTTTGTCTCTGCAGAAATCATCCATAACTTTGTTCTTGAACTCTATCCCATTGTCACATCTGATGATCTTGATCTTCTTTTCAACTTGATTTTCAACTTCAGTGATGAATGTCTTAAGGATGCCAGTGGTCTCATCCTTTGTTCTTAAAAAGAAAACCCATGTGAATCTACTAAAGTCATCAGTCACAACAAGACAATACTTCTTCAAATTGATGCTGCTCACAGATGTAGGACCAAACAAGTCCATATGCAGCATGAAAAGTGGATGATCAATAGAATTAAATGCCTTGGTCTTGCATGAAGCTCTGTGTTGCTTACCTTTAAGACAGGCAACACATGTTTGGTCATTTTCAAATCTCTTCTCTGGTAAACCTCTGACTAGACCATCTTTCACAATCTTGTTAATGGTCTTGAAATTAACATGACCAAGTCTTCTGTGCCAAAGCATGGATTCATCCAAAGTGGCTTTTGCAAGCAAGCAAGTAACATCATTATTAGCCACTATGTTCTTCATGTCAATGCTATATAGATTGCCTTTTCTAGGGATTGTAAGCAAAATATCACTTTCATCAGGGAGCTTATAATCCTTAGATAAGATATTGCATCCATCTTCTGTGAATAGAACGATATGCTTCTTGTCACACATCTGTGACACACTGAAAAGATTGTACTTGAGTTCTTTTACATAGTGCACATTCTCAAAGTCCAAGTTTCCAGCCTTGATTGTTCCTTTGCCAGAAACTTTGCCACCAATACCTCCTCCAAAGCTGACAAATTGTCCATCATAAGGTTTGAAATCTGAAAGATAGGACTTATTGCCAGTCATGTGCTTGGAACATCCACTATCTGAGTATCCTTGATCATCTTTAGGCTTTGAATGTTCCTGCACAAAAAATAAAGGAATTAGTTCCTTTTGGGGACCCAAGCCACAAATGACTTGGATCTGCCTCGTGTATCAATATAATTGTATCTGTCAAAGGTCATTGATACACCATTGGGATTGTTTGAGGTGATGGATCCTTTTGGTTTCCATTCCCAACGTGCTGAGGCCTTAACAACATTTCCCACATTTACCCTCTTATTGTTCACAGAACCACCAGTGGAAACATTTGGCCTTGCAGTGGTATCTGCTGGCTTAGCAGTGGAAACTGCTGGTTTTGTAATTTTGGGTACCCACTTGTGATTATTGTAAACTTTCTTTTCAAAATTGGTCTTTTTCCCTGTTTGAGTAGATTTAACAAAAGTAGTAACAGGGGACTTAGGGTAAACTCTGTTTTTATTTCTGGCAGTGGCAACTGCTGGTCTAGCAGTGGAAATAGATTTTATGCCAGAGTTAAGCAAAACAGACCTGGGAATCATCTTGCTAAATGTATTTGGGTGAGTAAAGTTGTTAGTATTATATCCATTCACCCTAGTATTCCCAAACACTTCCCTTCTACCAATGTGATAGTTACAATTATAAGAAAGATGATCAAAGCTACCACATATATGACAGGGTTTGTTGTTGAACACAAAGTCAATACTAAATTGCCTAGATTTAACATGATTCCAACTCCTCATATTCCCCCTAGGAGTTGTTGACCTGCTTCTGTACATCTCTGCATATCTAATAGTGGGCCTAGTGAAATTAGGTTGTGTCCTAGGCTTTTCTTTGACAACATCAGGAATACTCTTTTTAACATCCACATTTACATTCTCAGGAACACTAGGTTTAGACTCAACATTCAAACTCTCATCTTTAAGAGATGAGTCACTAGCACCATCAAATGTATCAATCTCAACTTGAACCTTTTCAATAACAGTTTCTTTAACAAATTTTGGTCCATAGGTCATGGTTGGTTCCTGGAATTCTTCTAATCCTGTGTGAGCTAAGACAATGCCAGGAGGTGATGGAACACCTCTTAGAGGTGGTGGAATAGACTTATATCCAACTCCTGATTTGGCTTTGTTCACAACTTGGGCTTCCCAAATTTTGTCAATACACTTGGATTGGTGATCCAGTGTATTACAAGTTATCTGTATATTCTCATTGGCCCTTTTAACTATTTCTAACTCTTCCCTAAGAGCCTTGTTCATAGCAACTTGATAATCTAAGTCTCTTTTTAAAATAGCAATATCATCATTGAACTTAGATTCATTTGCCCTATAATGCTCTAATTGAGTTTCTAAAACACCAAGACCTCTTTTATGATTTGCTAAGTTATAATTAGTATGATTTAACTCTAGCAATTGCTCATCATATTGTGCTTTAATTTTCTCATACTCTTTAAAGGCCTTACAAGTTTTAGAACAAGCATTATTAATTTGTACCTCAGAATCTGAAAAAGCCATTAGTGCAAGCTCAGTAGCAAGCATTGCAGACTCTGAATCATCTTCTTCATCCTCAGCCATAAAGCTCCAATTATAGCTCACTCCATCAATAGCCAATGGCACCTTTGGCTCTTCAGTTGTAGGTTCTTTCTTCTTGTCCTGCTTATACCAAGTTGACCTGTTGTCAGGTTTCCTTGGTTTCCTGCATTCCCTGGCAAAGTGCCCCTTCTTATGACAATTATAGCACTCCACCTTCTTTTTGTCAAAACCTACTGTCTCATTGCCATTAATGGTAATCTTCCTTCCAGTCTTCTTCCAAAACTTCTTTGCATTTAAGCTTAGTAATGCAACGTGCCATTTAATATCCATCTCCTCCATATCATCCTCATCAATTTGATCCAAATCCTCATGATTGAGAATTGAACCACCCATGTGACTTGATAAAAAGGCATAAAAGATAGAATCACTAAGACCAGCAATCTGTCTTTTTGAACTAGCAGTGGAAACACCTCCACTACCAGTGGAAACAACAATGTTAGCATCATCATCATCACTATCACTTTCTCCATCTGAACTATCATCAACAGATGATGATATGAGTGCTACACTTCCTGAACTTGTACTAAGTTTGCCAGCTTTCTTCAGTCTTTGTTCAATAACCTTGAAGTTATTTTACAAATCATTAAGCTTCATAGTCTCCAAATCTGGCTTGTCTTCCCGCAATGCTCTTCTTAAGAACTTTAGATTGAGGTCTTCCCTTTCCACCTCAATTCCAAAAACAGTGAGTTGAGTAACAATCTTTTGTAGCCTTGTGAAGATGCTATCAATAGATTCATTACTTGTTGAACCAAAGTTTTCATAAGTCTGTTTCAGCAGGGTCTTCTGAGTCTTCTTGGTGAAGTCATTACCACCAAAAACATTACAGATCTCCTCAAACAGAGTCTGTGCAGTCTTGTACTTGCAGAATGCTAGAACTTGATCTTTGGGAAGTGTCATTAGCAGCAAACCTCTAGCCTTCAGATCATTCTTCATCTGAAGTCTTTCATCATTTGTGACAGGTCCAGTATTAACCTTTACTACTTCCTTGCCACCAACCATCTCTGAGGTAGTACCAGGTTTGAAGGAATTACCAAACATAGTGATCTCCCATAGAGTATAGTCTTGAACCATAAAGAATTGTTCGATCATTAGCCTCCACATCTCATAGTCATTCAACTTAAGCTTGGGAAGCTTAGCAGCAATGTTTGATTGACTAGTTTCTGTCTCCATTGATTCTTCTGAGTGAACTTGGGGTCTTCTAAATCAAAGTATCAAAAGCCTGTCTCAGATACCACTTGATGGATCTAAATACCTTGAACTGTGTTAGATTGATACTTTGAGTTATATCACTGTGTATGCGGAATCTACTTAGTAATACTTAGAAGTTTGATTGTAAATAAAGCAATTGTTTATGAATGATAACAATGTATGTAACAAACTGTAAGCTCCAATATTATTAAAGATAATAATACAAGTAATCTTAGTATCACTAGGGTTACACCTTGAAGCTCTAGAGAAACATATATATCAACCTTAACCTAGGACCTCCTTTTATAGCACAAGGAGTCCTCTTCTACAAGATAAGAATAACTCTAATATAATAAGATATACACAAGATCTATTATATGTTTATCTTTACACGTTTCCTAACAATTATCCTAACAGCAGTGGTAATATATGTACTAGCAGTGGTAATGTGTTTCCACTGCAAGTGCAATCTTCAGCAGTTGTAATATCTTCACTAGCCGTGGTAACTGTTAGTATAATTCCCAACACAACCCGCTTAAAAATTTCCCCAAATTTAAATTGCCCTCCACCCAAATATTTCATTGACCCGCCCATGTTTTTCAATACTCGTTCCCAATTAATATCCACAAAATCTAGATCTGGTCTTCTTCTATCTCCTCAATACTCTCCTCACCAACGCCACCGCTCGCACCACTACCACACTCGCACCAAGACCACCGTTAAGGCCCAATCCAATGACATGTTTGGCTGTCTAGTCCGGCTCGGTATTCAGCTCACTATGTTTGGCGGTCCATTCGGCTCTGTATTCAGCTCACCGGTTTAGTTGATCCTAATTACTGGCGAGGAACACTCCAACCTTGCCATGTTCTTGATTGGTACTTTGCTTTTATATGGTTATTAAGCTACGTGGTTCAAGCTCCTTGATTTTGATTTCACTAAAGCTATATGTAATATGTGCAGATATTAAATCGGGTTGATGATGCTGTCAATGAAGCTTTGAAACAATCTCAAGGTTCATATACCGCCTTGCTATCTTATAATGACAAGATTTTTTGTGAATACCTGATTACACACTTCTGATGCATTCAGGCATCTTTATCTGGTGCATATCTTAGTCCTTAATTTATTAATACATCATCAGGTTGCCAAACAACTCAAAATGTCTTTCATGACATGTTACCCAGCCCGCCATTTTTATGTGGTATTATCTTTTATTATTTTTGAAAGTGCATTCACATCTGAAATGGTTTTTTATCCTTGAATTCAACTTTTAGATGTTTTTAAGCACCCATTATGCGGGGACTGATTTAAAAACTAGATTGAACATAACCAAACTAGCCAAAAGCAAATGCTACCTTGGAATCTTTACTTTTTTCTAGTTTGAAAAAAATAATCTGAAATGTATATAGCTTTGGAAGGTTGAATAATAGTTACAAATAAAAGATGCAGAATCGATTGTAAGAAAGCCTAAAATCGGAAATAGACCAAGATCTGATTATCAAAAAATATAGCTGTTTCTAATCAAGTAGTCGTGTTGGTCTATTTGATTTTTTCAGCTTATCTTTTCCATTTTTAATTGGGTGGTTGGGACAAAGTTACTTGTACATTTTTAAATCATTCCTAAAGTTTAATCTATACCTTATTTTTAATTGGGTGGTTGGGACAAAGTTACAAGATCTGATATGCGTTTTATTCCTATCGTGTTTGTGCAGATAGTTGAACCAGTGGCCCATCAAGCGACTCAAAACCACCAAAGCAGATAGTTGAACCAGTGGCGCATCAAGCGACTCAAAACTACCAAAGCAGATAGTTGAATCAGTGGCGAATCAAGCGACTCAAAACCACAAAAACAGCAGATATTTGAACTAGTGGCGCCTAACAAACTAGATGCACCTGACAAAAGACAAGGCAATAGTGTGTCTGTCAAATGTCAAGAAATAGATGCACCCGTCAACAATATATATAACCACATACTTTTTATAGAGGAAGGTTTTCTAGCATCTAATCAAGAACTTTATTCTAGTATGCTCATCTAGTTCTGTTATTGTCACACCCCCAAAATACCTGAATGGCAGCGGAATGGAATACCTGAGGGTGACTGTCATAGCACCATTATTACAGTTATATTGAACGACCTAAAGTGTCGTTTAGAAAATACAGCGTTTGATCATTAAAACATTCAGAGTTTACAAAGCTTAGGTCCCAAAAGAGTTTGCCATTTTAGTTAAAATAAGTTCAACAAGATCAAACGTTTCATAAGTGCAGAAATTATAGTGAGACGCGTCGACTCCGCGACTCCATGAAGGTCCAAATGTATGCACATGAGCTACCTTAATAACCTGAGAAATACACTGCGAAAAACGGTCAACATAAAGTTGGTGAATAATCATAGGTTTATAAGTAAATCTAGTGTACAAAATGCCATAAGTAATGCCATGAAATAGGATGTCCGGAAAGTATATACATTGGCTCTTAAGCTCATGACCCCGAAGCTAGACGATACTTGGCCCCAATGAGTGTTTACCAGACACTCTAATAATAAAGACATGAAATGCATTCGTTCCATTTGGAGCAACCCAAACACGAATGGAGGCGTCACCCTCGATAGATCTATCCACTCACTCCCGCTTAGTACCAGAAATTAACGGTCCATGATAATAAAAGGGGACTTTTCAAGACGTGGTAATAAGGAAACTTAAGCAATGTATGAATTTTATACTTAGGCATGTACACAAAAATAAGTAATGCAATGTATTCTCCCCCGTGGGATTTGAAATCAAAAATATAGAATTAAAACGGGGCTATGAAAACTCACCTCGAAGTAATGGTACAAAGATGGTGCAATGAGGTGAAAGTAGTCGGGACAATGAGGCGCGAGTACTAGCCGCAACCTAAATGAATAACCATGATCTAACTTAGATCAAGCCGTAATGAAATGAATGCACATGCACATGATACTCATACCACTCGTAATTTGAAAATACTAGTTATCGTCGTAGAAAAATGGTTTCCATACTTAGGAAAATAAGTCCTTATATAGGAGTATATAACTTGTCGTACTACCTTGTTAAAAAGCGTTAGCGTTGAATTCCTTGTATTGAAAACCTTGAAATATGTCGTTAAGTCGTATAAGTATTCTCTCGGGTCATACGTATTCGTTTGATAAGAAAATAGTCCTTTGTAATATTTACTAGAAAACATACCGTTTAGCGCGTACGTTGTTATTTTTATTTGTGTCCATATATATATATATATATATATATATATATATATATATATAGTTTGACGATGTTAGAATGGTCATAACTTGGTCGTTTCAAGCCCGTTTTCCTTGTTCTTTATGTCCACGGATTCGTCTTTGTGTATACTAGTATATTTTAGACAACTCGGCTCTTTTAAGTTACGTTTAAGGCCTCAAAATACCCATCGTATTCTGCCCAACAGCAAGCAGTTTTCTGGAAAAGTAGTTTTCGTCGTTAAGTTTGCAAAAATCATAACTCCTTCGTTATAAACTCGTTTTAATCCGTTCTTTCGCCTAAAGTTTCGTTTTTGAATGTATTTTCTAAATCTTTGGTCAAAACTTAGTCATCACTTACTGATTTTCCCACGAATTTAAAATAAGGACAGTAGGTATTTCAAAAGTTCCAAAAATCATTTCCAAGTCTCTAAACTAGTTCCATCATCCATCAATCCACTTTCCAACACCACAAGACTAATCTAATCCTACCATACACCTTCTTAGGGTGTCATGGGTCCTAAAATATCATCAAACCACTAGGTCTAACAAGAGTTTCATATGTTTCCATTTTTAGGGCTTCAAAGTTAATATATACAAAATGAAGTGGTACAAGTTGATACATGTATAAGATCTTGTAAGAAAATTATATGAACATAATAATAACTTGTAAAAATCATAAAAATGAGTTTGTATACTTACTTGGTGGTTTAGAGAGTTTAGATGATGAAAAGCTTACTAATCCTTGAGTTTTTATTTCAAAACTCTAACAAGGATGATTATACTAACTAGTTTGTAATATGATCTTGTAAAATTTACCCTCCTTGCTCCTTGTTTACCCCAAATCGAACCAAACACAAGAGAAAATGAAGAGAAAAGTTGCTAGTTGTAAGTAAAAGTGATTTTTATGTGATAAATGTGAGAAAAAGTTTAATATATACTAGAGACATAAGTTAGGTGTACCATTAAGAGTGTTGGTGAGTTATTAAAGCTTGAAGACTTTTAGGGGGGGGGGGGGGGGGTTGGCCGGTTTTAGGGAGGGAAATGGGGGGATATGTTTGGTGATTAATTAGTAAAATTAGTGTTAGTAGTAAAGTGTAGTTAGGTTAGGTTTAGGTTTAAGGTTTAATCGGGTACCGGGTTTGTTAAAAATAAGTTTTGTTGAAGTTATTCGGGACGTAATAAAGTTATAAAAGTTGTAAAAATAAGTCGGGTACAAGTACGGAGAGTTAGGGTGATTATCGTTTAATTTTGGTGAAAACCGGTGTTATTAAGTTAAACGTACGATACGTAATGGTTAAATTTTCAAAATACCGGGTAAATGAATATTATAGTTTTTATATTATAGAAATGAGTATAAAAATGTATTGGGATCATAGTCGGGAGTGTCGGACATGTTAGACACATTTATAGTTCGCGTATTAGCGTTTATTTAAAATAAACGTACGTAAATCGTTAATCGTACCAAAAGTATAAATTTAATTATCCTACGAGTGGAATAGTATGCAAGTGCCGTAATAATGATATGTCGACTATTTCTAGTCCGTATGAAATGTCCCTGACAATAATGCATGAATTCGCTCCTGAACCAATACGGTTACGCGAATTTGAACACTCGTAAACAAAATTTACGATGACATGAATAATGCACGTGAATAGTGGTTTTCTCTCGGAAATGAATAGTGTCAAGTGAATAGTAAAATTTCTGAATATGTCTCGGAATGTCAAATTGACCTCAAAAACGATGAATAGTGATCGATGAATAGTAAATGATGAATAGTAACTTGTGAATAGTAAATTGTCGAGGTTTGGAAAATGATCGGAAATTACGAGTTGTGACAGTCTTCCCCACTAACAGGGACTTCGTCCCGAAGTTCAGTTTTGGTTGGTTTCTGAAGTATATTTGGTCAAAAGACGTGGATACTTGAGTTGCATTCGGTCCTCTCGTTCCCAAGTAAATTCGGGTCCTTTTCAAGAATTCCAGCGAACTTTCACGATAGGAATTCGACTTTGCTTCAATCGTTCGATTCTAACAGTCCATGATTTCTATTGATCCTCTTACCAGGTTTACGTTTGTCTTTGGGATGGAATTCTTTCCAAATGGGATTATAAGTGACTAATCTGAAAGTCATTTCCTGGATTCAAATAGGTGAAACATAGTTGTGTAATCCGGCTATTCTTTAACAAGGCTCAAGTCTGAAGGCTACTAGGCCTACTCTGTCTGAATTAATACATGGTCCAGTGTATATCGGTTTTAACTTTCCAAATCTTTCCGAATAATATCATGCCTTTCCTAGGCAGAACTTTCAACGTAATCTGGCTACCAACTTGAGGTTTTAATGGTTTACAATTTTATAGAATTTGTAATTGATTCTCGACTTGTAGGAAAATTCTGGTTATTTCATGAATGCTTACTGGAATAGTGAGTTTGGCTTTTTCCGAGTTCGGTTCGTCAATAGATGATCAGTGCTTCTTCAGGTTTATAATGTAATATGGGTAATATATGTTGCTGAACTCTGTCAGAACTCAAATCTTATATTTCAGCTGGTCGATTCTAACATGAATCTGAAATGGTCCAATATACTTAAAAGTTCAATCTCTCGTGTTACCAAAATCGTATCATGCCTCTCCAAGGCAAAGCTTTCAATTTAGTTCGTTCTTTCACGTGAATCTAGTAAATTTGCTTGTTCAAGGATACCCAATCCGTATGATGTGCGTCATGTACCAACATAACTCCTTACCAGTTTCTCGTTGCTTGTAACCGATTCTTGACTTGTGAAATTTCCTTTGTTGTTCCATGGTTTAGTTCTATACCAGTGAATTTTTAACTTTCCGATTTCAGTTTGTAAACGGGTAATTGGTACTTCGACCATAAAGTGCCTCAAATGGTGTAGTCTCTATGCTCGCGCGATAACTATGGTTGTAAAAGAATCCAATTTATGGTAAATGGTTAGTCCAACCATTTCTAGAGTCAATCACTCATACTCTGAGTATAACTTTCCTATGTTTGAATCGTTCTCTCGTTATGACCATCGATCTGAGGATGATAGGCGGTGTTCACATCTTTATGAGGTTCCGAAGGAAATCTTAAAATGATTGCTAGAAGTCCAAGGTGATTCGATCACCTTTATCAGGAATAATTGAAACGGTACAATAAATCTTGTGACTAAATCCACAACGTTACGTCTTTCGAACACGGCGTTATACGAAGAAGATAGAATACGGTTAACAATATTTGATTCCTTGTGTTTTGGTCTAATGGATTGCTAAGACATGTGTCCTTCTTTGCCTACTGTGCTTGGTCTCCATTACTGACGTTTGTAATCGTTCTATGATGTTCCTCCTAATTTCCTTCATCACCTATTCCAATATTCCTTATTGTCAAGTCACAAAGCCCTAAATGCACAAGCGATATAGCATGGTGATTTGTTTCCAAATTTATCTCGCGATTTTCGAGTTTTTGGTCGAAATCTTTTTCTGAATAAACAATTTTAGAAAATGGAACAAATGGTATACTCAATATTAGCCTTATTGATGATTCAAAATTTAATAGTTATGAAATGTGACGCGGTTTTCAAACATGTTGTGAATAGAACTATTTACCAAAGTTTGATGTTTAAACATTTCTCATTGTATAATGGTTCAAGTAAATACTGGCTAAAAAGGGTCGTATTTATTCAAAATAGGCAATTCAAAATTATTTTCCACGAGGTATGTGATTTGTATGGACAAAATTTTGAAATCCACTTCATTTAAAAGTAAAAATACTAGCAAGGATAAAATGGTAGGATCGGGAATATTCGCATAAATGCATAGGTGTCTAACCTTCGGTTCCTGACATTAGAAAATGCCTATTGGCGATTATTCGACAAAACTACAAGTCTAGGTATCCAACCAACTTAAGTCCTGAGATGGTTTATCGTTGAAATTGTTATCATGTTGGCAATATGAGGGTTTCAATTGATACCATGTCGATGAATTTCCGTATTGTCTTCACATGTAGCTGGGGAGATATTCTTGAGTCTGATGCCTTTCTCGATGTATAGGTGAGGTTATCCAGAAGTTCTAAAGAACATAATGCTTTAGGGGAATCTATATCGATATCCATAATTCGAATCAATCATTCTTGTCGTAAACTCACTGCAGGGAAGTTTGCATATGGATGAGACCATGTTAACTCAAAACACTTTACAGTATCGGTTAGGAGGCTTGGTTTATTCCCATGGTGTTGCTTAGCGTACCTTCACAATGTGTTTGCTCCCGTAGCTCAGTCTAGCTAGTACCTTTGAATAATAAAATCGGACAACTAGGTCAGAGATGGTGAGTCGGATGTTCGCTTGGTATCTTAAGATTGCCGTTGAGTTAAAAAATTTTTTTTTTTTTTTTTTCTCAGTCTAGGTATAATAGTTCCGTAATCCTTTTATTGTTTTTCTTGTATCAAGGAATCCTCCTAGTACTTAATATGGGAAGTCTCTCCTAAAGAAGTCAATGGAAAGTCTAACTTAATGACTAAGTGTGTGACAGGTGGGGTAAGTATCCAGAGAAAATTTGTCATAAAGAAATATTCATAAAAGAGTTTATTTGTTTAAAACGCTTTTGGATGAAGATTGTTATTAACAATACTTTATAAAGTAACTATTTCCTTCATGGCATAATCTTTCCTGAAGTATACATAGGTGATCAGGCTATGTATAGTTGAGGACTAATGATGCGATGCTTGATTTAATCAAAATAATATTATTTTTCTCAAAAGCTTTAGATGGTGTTCAACGTTTTGTTTCGAAGAATGGTATTCTAGTCATTTCCTTTCAAAGCAATATAAAAATTGTTTCGCGTAATAATAGTAAATATTTGGCGTAATATCGGAAAAATCAGTTTATAGTACGGTAACAAAACGACTTATTTTAGAAATTCGGTAAAAACAATTTCCCCATAAGGTAGTAAAATAGTTTGAAATAAAACTCGTTGAATGGTTTATTGGATACATGGGTAAATACTATGGATTGGTAATAATCTACTAATCCGTCAATTACGAAATCGGTCAAATCCTTAATAAAACAATGGCATAATGTTACGAAACGATTGAAAATTGAACGATTGGGATAGAAAGCGGAGTAAACGAAGGTTATGGTTATCATAGAGGTAACAAAAGATAGTCATTACATTGGATAGGAAAGTGCTTAATACAACTAGGTTACATCAACGTACTTATGGAAAGTACCAAAAGAAAGTACAACCCTAGAGGGCTCGAACTATGGTTTTAAAACATGAACTGCTTCCTCCAGTTCCGGTCTCTCAACACCGGGCATTCACTCTTGAAGTGTCCCACTACTCCACATTCACGGCAGATTACCGTGAGTTCCTGATGCTTTGTGAGGGTGGGAGTCTTGCAATCCTTGGCTTTGTGTCCGATTTTCTTACAGTTGCCACATGGTTCCGGGCAACGTCCTTTGTGATGAAACTGACACCTGTTGCACTCGGGTAATTTACCTACATATCCTTTATTTTGGCTTGACCCAGCAGTAAAGGTCTCCACCACTTGTTGTATCTTAAATGGTCGTTGAGTAGCATTAGCATCCTGATTACCGATCTCTTTTCTCTTGTTGTTATTATTGTCTCCCGATGTCTTGTCGCGAACTATGAGTTCCTTTGTTTCGATTGCCATCTGGATAGCTTCAGACATGGTATTGGGTTCACATGCGATGACCATCCTACGAATTTCAGGAGGTAGTCCTCCTACGTACCTTTCAAGTCTCTTGCTTTCCGGTTCATCCATTGCAGAGCCTAGTCGAGCAAAATCATAAAAATAAGCAGTATACTTGACAACGTCATTTCCTTCCATGGTAAGGTTTAGTGTTTCTTGTTCAATTGCTTGTAATTCGCCTTTCACACAGAACTTCAAACTCATCATCCTTTTTAGTTTCTCCCAAGAGTGTGAGTAAGCAGCATCAACTCCTACTACCTGGACATACTTAGTCCACCATTTCTGGGCATGCTTCTGAAAAGTGCAAGTGGCGAACTTAACCTTGTCTTCCTTACGACAGTCACCACTTTGAAAGATTGTTTCTAATTCTTCGAACCATTTGAGAAATTCTTTTGTGTCTACATTTCCGCTAAAGAAGGGGGGATTACAACCCATAAATTCCTCGTGAGTAAGTTCCTTGGTGGGGGGCGGTAGTTGCGTTCCTGGCAATGAATTGTCCAACAGCGGCTTGCGTCATGCTTGGAGTGGTTTGCTTAAATCTATTTCCATCAAATCATGAGAGTCCATGAGGATTTATCGGTAATAACAATCATCATATTCATAACACATGAATATAATACATGAAGGTTTCGGTTTATATGGGCCAATATCATAGATAGCACAACCATTCCCATATAGTAGAGTCAATACTTGATGATTCCGTTTGTACAACAATCAAAATACTACAAGTTTCTTCGAACTATGCCACACCTCTCGTGGCTAGGATAATAGTAAAAGCTAGTAAAGACATAAGTCTAGTCTAAAGGCTTCCTGTAGTCCTTCTAAGTGAAATCAGGTTTATGGCATCATAAGGTCGAGATAGTCCTGAGGTGGTATCTGTAGTTGTGCATCGATCAAGTTCTAGATAGCGTAGGTTCTAAACCATTCTTGAGGAACCTGCGGATGTTCCTGTTGAGTCCGTAATCTTGGTATTATCCACAAGGTGCCATCTAATTCGTGGCAAGTGGAAATGGAAAAGGGAAATGACAATGGTGGTATTCTAAAGGATGAGAATAACATTGATGAAAATGAAATCCCAGTGATAAGTTAGGAGATAATGGTGATAATAGTGAATGGAATACTACCCTCTTTCGCGCAATCTCGCGACATCCAAGAGGTAAAGTTGAAGTACGCACTATGGGACGACCAATAGTGAAATAAGTAACTGACGGTGGTGGTAGTACCTGAGTAGTAAGCGTCCTACTAGTGGAGGAAAGAAAACATGCTATCTCCCTTGTAATAAGCATCCAAATAAGTCCATTAAAATTAAGTCTGAATACTCTACCAAACGGCATTCTATGTATAGGCTGAATGAGAACCTCGCTCTTATGACAATTCAATAGTGCTAACGGTGGTGTGAGTACAGCTGGTGGTATAATGGTAGTGGAAGATGACAAGGCATCTTCAACGTCGGAATTCGACGAAAGGATAACGGCGTGGGTATCTGAAGACATGTCACTTGTGAACCAGGTCAATATAATCATATATATACATATATATATATATATATATTAGTATGGGTATGAATAACCCGTACAGTGTGTGCGTAAAGCAACATGTATAGTGAATATGCACCTATGATGAAATGATGAGATGCTATGATGATGTGGTTATAGTCTAGGGTCCAAGATACATCCTAGTTCGCTATAACCTTAGCTCTGGTACCAATCTGTCACACCCCCAAAATACCTGAATGGCAGCGGAATGGAATACCTGAGGGTGACTGTCATAGCACCATTATTACAGTTATATTGAACGACCTAAAGTGTCGTTTAGAAAATACAGCGTTTGATCATTAAAACATTCAGAGTTTACAAAGCTTAGGTCCCAAAAGAGTTTGCCATTTTAGTTAAAATAAGTTCAACAAGATCAAACGTTTCATAAGTGCAGAAATTATAGTGAGACGCGTCGACTCCGCGACTCCATGAAGGTCCAAATGTATGCACATGAGCTACCTTAATAACCTGAGAAATACACTGCGAAAAACGGTCAACATAAAGTTGGTGAATAATCATAGGTTTATAAGTAAATCTAGTGTACAAAATGCCATAAGTAATGCCATGAAATAGGATGTCCGGAAAGTATATACATTGGCTCTTAAGCTCATGACCCCGAAGCTAGACGATACTTGGCCCCAATGAGTGTTTACCAGACACTCTAATAATAAAGACATGAAATGCATTCGTTCCATTTGGAGCAACCCAAACACGAATGGAGGCGTCACCCTCGATAGATCTATCCACTCACTCCCGCTTAGTACCAGAAATTAACGGTCCATGATAATAAAAGGGGACTTTTCAAGACGTGGTAATAAGGAAACTTAAGCAATGTATGAATTTTATACTTAGGCATGTACACAAAAATAAGTAATGCAATGTATTCTCCCCCGTGGGATTTGAAATCAAAAATATAGAATTAAAACGGGGCTATGAAAACTCACCTCGAAGTAATGGTACAAAGATGGTGCAATGAGGTGAAAGTAGTCGGGACAATGAGGCGCGAGTACTAGCCGCAACCTAAATGAATAACCATGATCTAACTTAGATCAAGCCGTAATGAAATGAATGCACATGCACATGATACTCATACCACTCGTAATTTGAAAATACTAGTTATCGTCGTAGAAAAATGGTTTCCATACTTAGGAAAATAAGTCCTTATATAGGAGTATATAACTTGTCGTACTACCTTGTTAAAAAGCGTTAGCGTTGAATTCCTTGTATTGAAAACCTTGAAATATGTCGTTAAGTCGTATAAGTATTCTCTCGGGTCATACGTATTCGTTTGATAAGAAAATAGTCCTTTGTAATATTTACTAGAAAACATACCGTTTAGCGCGTACGTTGTTATTTTTATTTGTGTCCATATATATATATATATAGTTTGACGATGTTAGAATGGTCATAACTTGGTCGTTTCAAGCCCGTTTTCCTTGTTCTTTATGTCCACGGATTCGTCTTTGTGTATACTAGTATATTTTAGACAACTCGGCTCTTTTAAGTTACGTTTAAGGCCTCAAAATACCCATCGTATTCTGCCCAACAGCAAGCAGTTTTCTGGAAAAGTAGTTTTCGTCGTTAAGTTTGCAAAAATCATAACTCCTTCGTTATAAACTCGTTTTAATCCGTTCTTTCGCCTAAAGTTTCGTTTTTGAATGTATTTTCTAAATCTTTGGTCAAAACTTAGTCATCACTTACTGATTTTCCCACGAATTTAAAATAAGGACAGTAGGTATTTCAAAAGTTCCAAAAATCATTTCCAAGTCTCTAAACTAGTTCCATCATCCATCAATCCACTTTCCAACACCACAAGACTAATCTAATCCTACCATACACCTTCTTAGGGTGTCATGGGTCCTAAAATATCATCAAACCACTAGGTCTAACAAGAGTTTCATATGTTTCCATTTTTAGGGCTTCAAAGTTAATATATAATAAATGAAGTGGTACAAGTTGATACATGTATAAGATCTTGTAAGAAAATTATATGAACATAATAATAACTTGTAAAAATCATAAAAATGAGTTTGTATACTTACTTGGTGGTTTAGAGAGTTTAGATGATGAAAAGCTTACTAATCCTTGAGTTTTTATTTCAAAACTCTAACAAGGATGATTATACTAACTAGTTTGTAATATGATCTTGTAAAATTTACCCTCCTTGCTCCTTGTTTACCCCAAATCGAACCAAACACAAGAGAAAATGAAGAGAAAAGTTGCTAGTTGTAAGTAAAAGTGATTTTTATGTGATAAATGTGAGAAAAAGTTTAATATATACTAGAGACATAAGTTAGGTGTACCATTAAGAGTGTTGGTGAGTTATTAAAGCTTGAAGACTTTTAGGGGGGGGGGGGGGGGGGGGTTGGCCGGTTTTAGGGAGGGAAATGGGGGGATATGTTTGGTGATTAATTAGTAAAATTAGTGTTAGTAGTAAAGTGTAGTTAGGTTAGGTTTAGGTTTAAGGTTTAATCGGGTACCGGGTTTGTTAAAAATAAGTTTTGTTGAAGTTATTCGGGACGTAATAAAGTTATAAAAGTTGTAAAAATAAGTCGGGTACAAGTACGGAGAGTTAGGGTGATTATCGTTTAATTTTGGTGAAAACCGGCGTTATTAAGTTAAACGTACGATACGTAATGGTTAAATTTTCAAAATACCGGGTAAATGAATATTATAGTTTTTATATTATAGAAATGAGTATAAAAATGTATTGGGATCATAGTCGGGAGTGTCGGACATGTTAGACACATTTATAGTTCGCGTATTAGCGTTTATTTAAAATAAACGTACGTAAATCGTTAATCGTACCAAAAGTATAAATTTAATTATCCTACGAGTGGAATAGTATGCAAGTGCCGTAATAATGATATGTCGACTATTTCTAGTCCGTATGAAATGTCCCTGACAATAATGCATGAATTCGCTCCTGAACCAATACGGTTACGCGAATTTGAACACTCGTAAACAAAATTTACGATGACATGAATAATGCACGTGAATAGTGGTTTTCTCTCGGAAATGAATAGTGTCAAGTGAATAGTAAAATTTTTGAATATGTCTCGGAATGTCAAATTGACCTCAAAAACGATGAATAGTGATCGATGAATAGTAAATGATGAATAGTAACTTGTGAATAGTAAATTGTCGAGGTTTGGAAAATGATCGGAAATTACGAGTTGTGACAGTTATGTTTTGAGCTTTGACATGTTCTAGTTCCACTCTAATCCTGATGTGGTTATTGTTGATATGCAGCAGCCTACGTTTTCAAGGCTTTTATATCCAGATGATGAGATTAGATCAATGGGAGAAAAACTTGTAAGTTTAACTGCAAATTTTATTATTATGTTCATTGTTTTGGATTAAAAGTCTTCATGATGTTGTTTGAATTACTGCTGATCATGTTTGTATTAATATTGCTTAGATGGATTTAGTTCTGCTCATGAACTTCAAGATGTGCAAAAGTAATTACTACTGCTAGTACAAAAGTTACTACTGCTAGTGAAAGTTGGTACTGCTCAGAGATTAAGACCGCTCGAAGTTGCTAGTTGCTTATGGAGAAGATTATTGATACTTAGGAAACTATTGTAAGCCGACTAGGACTCCTTGGTGTATAAAAGGATGTCCAATTTTATATTTGGTTCAGTTATATACATTTCAATTTTATTGTATTTGAATTTGTTTTTATATATATTTAAATTGTTTTGATATATATTGATTTTTTAAATGTGACTAAAAGATGCATATAGTCACACTTATTAACACTTTGGTCACTGTTTGCTTTGTTTATTGTGTGACTAAATATTACAAAAGGCCACACAAACATAAAATTCATGTGGCACTTGGATGATCAATAGTCACACAAAATACACATTTCTTCACTTTAAACAGCATATGGTCACACTTATTAACACTTTTGGCCACTGTTTGCTTAATGGTATGTGACTAAATACCCAAAACAAACATGCTTTGTGTGACTAAATATTACAAAAGGCCACACAAACATAAAATTCATGTGGCCATTGGATGATCAATAGTCACACAAAATACACATTTCTTCACTTTAAACAGCATATGGTCACACTTATTAACACTTTTGGCCACTGTTTGCTTAATGGTATGTGACTAAATACCCAAAACAAACATGCTTTGAGTGACTAAATATTACAAAAGGCTACGCAAACGTAAACTTCATGTGACCATTGGATGATCAATAGTCACACAAAATACACATTTCTTCACTTTAAACAGCATATAGTCACACTTATTAACACTTTTGGCCACTTTGTGTTAAATTGTATGTGACTAACTCTAAAAAAACAACACCCATTGTGTGACTAAATCATCACAAACGTCACATTTATTGTATATTCATGTGGCCACAGGACGGGAAATAGTCACACAAAATACACATTTACTAGAAAGAATCATCTCAAATGTCACATATACTATATATTTATGTGGCCAAAGGTTGAAAAATAGTTACTCTCAAAAAACATTCGCGTGACTATAAAGTGTTTACGGTCACTGATAATGACTAATCCAACAAAACTTGTGCCTAATTTGTCACACATATTCGGGGTTTTGGTCACTCTTTTTCGATGGAAAAACCACGAACTCAACAATGTGACCATATGCCACCTACGATGGCGGGACATATGGTGACACACAACGAAAAAAACGTGTGTGACTATATGCATATCGTCACACATTTTTTGCGTGACCAATACAACTTTTTGTACCAGTGAACACACGTTAGTCTTGCCTTGGGTTTGACTACAAGACCAAGGTCTGGCATGAGAGTACGTATATGGTGTGGGCTGAACGATTAAGTAATAAATGAGAGTGTAAATGCACGATTTTCATTAGTTATGCATTCAATGGATTTGGGGTATTTATACTAACCCAAAAGTGCTATACATGTCACCTACGGATGGAGGGAGCCGAGCTACACCTAGCCTAGGTGCTAGGTGTCAAGTCATGTGAAGGACCGTATCCCGTCATATCCGGGTTTGGCGGCGCAGGCATGGTTTACAGCATGGAGTGCTAGATAAAGGGTTTACTGGGTAAAAGAGTGGTTCTCTTTTGTTCTTGCTCTTCGGCCTGTGTGCCTTCAGACACATGTATGTTCGTTCGGTCTGGCACGTATCGTTCGGACATATACACCAATATGTCCCATAGTATTATGTTATCAGTTGAAAACTAATGATGCAATACTTAAATATTTTTCATCTAGAAAGTATTATTTAACTTTGTACGGGAGTGACCCAATGGGCCTGGACGAGCAAATGACCAAAGTGGCCCATGGGCCTTTTAATGACAAATTATAAACCTTGGTTGACGAAACACCGTCACGTGTCATTTTCCGCAAAGATTGGATGGTTATGATTAGTCCACGCCGCGCGATCACAGTATGACCAACGTTTCCTTTTCCCAACGGTGCTTATATATACCTTTTTTCTCATATGTTACTTTTATGCTTTCTTTTATACTGTTGTCGAAGGAAAATATCTTAAACCAATTCTCTTTAAAGGTGCCTTTTTTTGTATATTAAACACTTAGCCTTCGGCATCCTTTAGATATCGCCGGAAGTGATGAAATGGCTACCGTCGTCCCAAGTTCGACATGCACAAATTTTCGTCCTTCATGACACAAAAGGAGTTAGATACGTGGTTAAAACATATGGTATTCCCTTAGATCTGAACCCCCGGCTTCCGCCTATCAGTATGACCACGAATCACCTTCAACAAAACACCATAGGTATATACCACAAGCTGTTAGAACAAAGCGGTGTTGGGATACCCTTTTCAACCTTCCTTCTTGCAGTATAGAGACATTTGATAGCACATATTTCACAACTTATACCGATAGGTTTAAACCGGACAACGTTTTTGAAATCCGTTATCACAGCCTTAGTATTAAACGCTCCATCCATTGTTTTGAGTATTTTACAAGTTATGTAAGCAACACCAATGTTTTCTTTCAAAAGTCAGACTGGCAAACGAGCAGTAACTTGTTTTAAGGAGACTACCACTAGCCTCAAGCATTGAAAAGATAGATTTTTCTTTATTGATAAGAGAGCTTGTTAGGTCACCATTTATGTAAACACAAGTATGATTGATGAAGAAATAAGATGAGAATGAGAGGTGGTTGATTATAAGACAATATGAAAGGTGAGAGTGCAAGAGTTTCACTAAGATAATCAAATAACCAACAAAATAAAATGTAACATAAGGTTTCTATTTATAAGGGAGGAGCTAGGGCAACACTCCCTTCCTCCCTTATCCTTTCATACGTGGGCTTTCAAGGCCTCATGGGCTTTTACAAGTTGCCCATTAACTAAACAATAAGCATAAACAATACTTAAGCAACCTATTACAAAATGTAATGACCGAGACTTGACTGAATACTAAAGTATGATCCCAACAATCTCCCCCTAAGGGTCGGTCATCACGGTTGCTTGACGTCTTCTTCTTTGTCATTGACTTGTGACATGTAAAACTCTAGACGTCTTCAAAAATGAATGATAATGAATGTACTTTGCTCTTTGTCTTTGTTCTTTGGTGATGATGTAGTGATTAGGTTATGAAGTTGTCTGCCGTTCGTCACTCCTGTGTCTGTGGTGGTTGTCCGCCATTCCAACATACTCATACATCTTTAGACTTAGACTTTCTCGTACAAGAAGTTCCTTTTCATACTTTGAGATCTTTGTCTTTATACTTTGTAGATTCTTCTTATTGGTGTAGAATCTTTCTTTGAACTTTGTGTTGCTTAAGATCTTTGGAGGAGATTTCTTTGACTTCAAGATGTATGTATGAGCATGTTGGAATCTACCATCATGGAAGTGAGGTACCTGCGAGTAAACAGTTAGCAATAAAATAACCGGTACTTACGGATAAGGAATTAGAGCTCATCAACAGCATATTGTGAAGACTCCTTCTAATCCTTATCCAGGCCGTTCCCATATCAGATACTCCCGAAGGAGCTTACGAGACCTACTAAGTAGCTCAATGACTGGGTGAGTCGCTGGGGATCACTCCACGACTGTAGACTGCTATGGAACCATCGCAAACACTAAGCGTAACCCTTGTGGGGTTACCGAAGTGACCTGCTGTCAGGGCTGTTTGATGTTGACCCTGGCAGGATTTCCGTTCAATCATTGAGAAATACTTAAGTAATCCTCTCATAAACGTTCTCGGCAGATTGCTAGGATCTGCGAAGGACTCGATAATTTACATCTGGTGTCCATTGATGTAGAACACCAGTTGTAGAAATACTAAGTGTTCCTAAGAGATCTTTGATGTATCTCGAGGCTCTAGACTCTATAAGTGCACACCTAGGTTTCCTATGCGGAGACTGGGGAGGTGTCTCCTGCTTCAATATCAACCGTCTCTAAGAGATAGGTCGATAGATTACGCGGGATCCCCGTGAGAATGAAACAAGTCCTTTTAAGAGAACTTGAGTGGTTAAGAAGGCTTAGTGCATTGCGTCACTGGGTCCATGACGACTTAATCTTCAATACCGGTGTTGTCTTTTGCAACAGCCAGTAGCATACGTATTGAACCCGGTGTCTGCCCTAAGGTTGAACATATGGAGGGCTATTTCTTTTCACCCTTTACTTTACTTTTCTTTTTAATTCTTCAACTCCTTCTTTCCCTTTCATTCATTTCTCCTTTTTCGTATCATACCTAAGGACTTCTAATTCTAAACTATGGGAGATGTCCTTGGGTAGATCCCTCCGGCTCTGGCGGATCATAGGACGGATATTCCTATCTTAATCACCTTATAACTCCGACAGTAGCCAAGAAACCTTTGATTGAAAATCTCTCAAAGTGTTTGTGATAATCAAATATTTTGGTTAACACTTTGAGAGTTTTGTGTTTACTTTTGAAGTGCTCCCCCTGCACATGTGCTCATAAGTGTTTAATAAATTTGCACATGCGGGAGGAGCAAGCACTTTTGAATTGATCCACTTTCCGTGAACAAGACCGATTCGAGACACACTTACATCACTAGTTAGACTAGCTTGAAATTATTACCCGGCCTGGTCAAGTCCACAGAAAGTTTCTCGAGACGGTACATTTCTACTAAGACTAATCCTTTTCGAGACACGCTTACGTGGTTAGATAAAGAGATACATTGTCAGCTTTTAGGTGACAACTAGCTCTAGTATCTAACTTGATGTTATTACCCGTCGAGGATAAGTCTTTTCGATATTACTAACATTTATTGCCTCGTCAATTCCTGGGTGAATCTGAGTCTAGCTCGCACAAGATACAACTTTTCAGCTTTAACTTCATATATTTTAATCACTTTTTCATTTTCTCCCCCTCAAAAATAGCATATGAGATGTTGTTTTTGTTAAACTTTTTGATTAAAATATGCTTTTGAGTCTTATGGGGAGATTCACCAAGAACTTTTGATTTTGAACAAAGTTTTTTTTTTTTGTTTTGACGAGTGCTCCCCCTCAACAAGTGATTAGGTCTTATTGAGGTGAAATACTTGTCCTTTTGAGCAGAATTATGAAAAAATCATAAATGTTTGATTAATTCTACTCAAAAGTAAGAAGCCTTCGCTCCTTATATCAGGATTGAGGCACTGATGCGTACCTCAGGGTCCTTTCTATACAAGTTCGGGTTGTGCACTGTAATGCATACACAAACCATTATGAAGTAAATTATTGACAAATCAAATCAAATTCTTACAATGATCTACCAATCAGGCCTCTGAAATGGTCAGATGGTATTCGAGCTCGATTGAGTTGGCAGACCTATCTTTCAGAAGATTGAAAGCATCATTTTTGATTCTTCGCAGCTCTTTCTTATTCATCTTTTTCATCTTAAACTTTTGCTGAATCATTTGAGCATATTCCACCGTTCGACCATCTTGAGGTTCATGATTGTCTTCCAGTGGTGGTTGCGAATTGATCATCTTATCAAACCAGGAGTATTCGGCACTATTGTCTTGGTCTAGCCAGTTAAGGACGGTTTTGGGTTTCTTTGGTTCGGTGCCTTTAGGTGAGGTGTCCGGTTGGGGTTGATGATGCTTTCCTTTCTTTACTTTCTTCTTCTTCTTAGGGGATGGTTCTGGAACTTCATCGGGTTGAGGTATGTCGTCACCACCGGTGTATACGAAATGGTCGTGTGCCTTGGGAGCAGAACTTGATGCTTTCGGTTGTTGTGAGGAAGTTGTTGTGGTAGGAGGGATTACCGGTGATTTGTGCTGAGATGAGGGTCCTTCGGCTTGTTTCTGTTTCTTTGCCTGAGAATTAGGATCCTTGTCTTCATCATCTCTTTGACGTTTCAGCTTATCGGCCTCTGTGCTGCAAGACTCTTTGTTCATTTTGTCTTTCAGTGCTTCCAGGACTTTTGCTTCTTCAGGAGTCAAGGTGAACTTGTTTGCAAGCTTTTCGAGGAGTTGAGCTTCCAAATCATCCAGAGAAAGTCCTGGTAGAGGAGCAGTAGACTTGTCGGCACGAAGAGTGAAGGTTGTTGATCGGATAACTTTCTTTACTGCTTGCTCAGCGAACTTGGTGAGTTCGTCTCTCATTGGTGCCAGTAGATCTTTCAGCTCAGCCACTAAGTGTTGTGCCATGTATTCCTGTGCTTGAGCTGCTAGTGCGGCTTCCAAGTTCTCTGTTACGTCTTTAGCTAAGAAAATGTCAACCTTATCTTGTAGCTCTTTGACGTTCGAGTTCAGCTTAGATAGTTCAGCAACCTGGGTTGCAAGTGTAGCAACCTGATCTTCAAGTTTGCTTCTCTTCTTCTCATGTACCCTCTTGAAAGCTGACTTGAGTAACTTAGATGCAGCAGAGGCTTTGGAGCTCGGTTTCTTGATTGATTTGTCACGTGTTGATTCAGATGCAGGAGGTGATGACTGTGATGATTCAATAATGGTGGTAGTGTCTTTGACATCTCCTTTCTGTGGTTCGGGTTGTACAACTTCTTTGACTCTGGCTGCTTCTTCTTTCAACCGTTGTTCTTCTGCAAGTTTATCAGCTTCGGCTTTAAGCTTAAGCTCTTCAGCAAGCCTGGCTTCTTCTTCCTCCTTTAGCTTATCTTCAGCCAGCTTATCAGCTTCGGCTTTAAGCCTTAGTTCTTCAGCCAGCCTGGCTTCTTCTTCCTTCTTAGACATTTCTTCAGCCAGTTTGGCTGCCTCCTCTGCTTTCCTGCTCTCTTCCATTCTGATCGTTTCTTCCAGTTTAGCTTGAGCAATCTCTTCAAGTCTGGCCTCTTCAGCTTCTTGTTTTCTTTTCAGTTCCTCTTCCTGAGCTCTTTCTCTACGCTCCATTTCTTCCATAGACATAAGTCTTGGAGCATCGGTATCCATAGGATCTTCCTCTTCTTCCTCTTCCATAGTCATTTCAATATCGGTGGGAGTTACTGAGGGATTATCATAAGCAACTAAGTCTGAGGAGATTCCTGTGGTAGGCTCAGGAATGCTGCTTGAGCCCCCAGCTTCGGTGGTCTGAGAGAACAATGGAGGTGGAGGTAAGTCAGCATTATATGCATCAATTCGGCTGTGGAGGAGACCCAGATTGAGAGCCCTTTCATTTTCTTCTTCGATTGAAGGGTCTTCAGGCTCTTGTACAGCTGAAACTGGTTCCTTCATCTTTTCCCTTCTAAACCTTTCTTCTTCTAGCATCGTCTGAGCTTTAGTGAATGGTCTTTGTGTGAGATATGTTGGATATACGGCATTGTCAGCAAACTCATCAATGTTTTTATCCCAATCGATGTCATCAAGATTCTCATCTTCCTCAATATTCGCATAGGCTTCACTATACTGAGGACCTTCGTCGGATTCAGTTCGTTCGGAGTCCGATGGCTTAGGAGAGGATTGAGGAGGGGGAAACAACCCAGGTTCGGGAATAGTAGCAGGCTGTTTGGTAGGAATTCTTCTCTTTGGAGTACCCTTCTTCTTCTTAGACTGAGTGGAACTGCCGGAGCTCCCAGTCTTACTATCTTTCTTACCCTTCTTTTGCATGAACGGGGGTAGAACATCTTCGTCCAGAAATCCAACTTTATTTGCTTCGAGAGCTTGAATGTAGTACTTGTAGTTATTGCATTCTTGAACCTTCTTAGTAAGAAGACAATCAGGAAGTTTCTTTCCTTGTTTCCTTGTACTAGTATCCATTCTCTTGATGACCTTAAGTGTGTCCTCATTCTTGTATGTGTGCTGAAACTCATCATTCAGTCGTTGAGGTATGTCATCATATTCATGGATGAAGCTTGCGATGAGAAGTTTGGTGAAACGGACGAATGGAATATTGGTCGTCTTGCGTTATATGTGCCACACAATGTCTTCCCAGATAATGCTGGCATAATCAACCTTCTTGACATTAGCAATAGCCCAGAACAGCTTGAGATGTTGGAGCTTAGGGTGTTCATGGCCTGTGTCTCTGCCAGATAGTGACTTGGCAATTATGATGTAGAGAGTTCTCCAAGGCTGTGGAAGAAATCTGATATTGACCCTAGAGTGACTAGTAATGACCCCTTCAGACTCATCATACCCAATATCTCTCAGCCATTCTATCAATTCTTCTTCAGTGGGAACTTGGTCATACTCTTCATTCGGTTCAAGTTCGGGAAGTCCAAGAGCACTACGGAGAAGATCCTTGTCGACCGTGACTTGTCTCATGTGAAGCATACAAGTAAAGGACTCTTCCAGGAGGTCCAGGTGGATTGTGTGCCAAAACTGATGTATGTAGAAGCATGCCACTGCAGCAGATTTGGTGAGTAGAACTTTGTACGGGTGATTGATGAGAGCATCAACTGCAACAAGGCAAGAAGACTCATTGCATGTAAGTTTGTTGAAGTTGACTCTCAGGTTGTTCCTTCCTATCTTTCTGGAGTAGTTCTCAGGAAAGGTGTCTTCCCATGCACGTAAGGGTTCAGGCACTGGTACGTGTGGAATGTCGTTGTGTTCTGCCATCTGAATAGATCATAAACACACAAACATGGCAATTGTTGATGATGTTAGCATAGACATTCGTTGAACATGTTTACATTTGCATGTTTGACATTGATCAGTGGGGGTTTGTGTGTGTGAAAACTTTTGATATGTGACAAACTTGAGTTATATTACTTGTTAGAAACATAAAACAATTCAGTTACAACATAAGTTTATCATTTACAACAAGTTACTCATTGGAAAATTTCCAACACTTAGAAAATTTTGGAATTTGACAAGTTTACGCGTAAGTAGTTGTCTTTACGCGTAACCTGACTTAAGCGTAAGTATAGAAATGATGCGTAAGTGCAAAATCTACGCGTAAGTTAGAATATTACGCGTAAAGTGAAACTTACGTGTAAGATCAATTTTACGCGTAAGATAAGTCTTAAGCGTAGAAATTGAAGATACGCGTAGGATTACCTTTAGGCGTAAATTGCAACTTATGCGTAGGTAATGACTTACGCGTAAGTTCTAGACTTATGCGTAAGGTCAGAACTTATGCGTAAGAACAATTTTATGCGTAAACTTGTCTTACCCAAGACACAATTTGTCCACGTGTCGAATCTTACGCGTAAGATTCAATCTTACGCGTAGGATGAACATTTAACGCGTAAAGACACCATTTTCCAGAAATTCACCTTAGAAATTCGAGTTGGATGTTTCCTGAAAGTGCACAAACATTACCACTGATCAATAATTAATCCAATACACTTAATTCACACATTTTAACGCGTAAACATGCCTAATACAACTTAACGCGTAAACACGCATGAACACCTAATCACAACCTTAATCAAACGTGATTCTGGGTAGGAATAAACATGGGGCAAGTGATACAAACATCATCAGGATCATATGTTCCAAATAACAACACAAATTATCCACAAAATCTTAAAATTGAATCTGCTAGTGACATTCGAACCCTAGATCATCGATTAATGATTCAAACACATATGTGATGTAATTAATCTACTGGGATATGATCCTTATCACTAATATGCCCTATCCCTATCATTAATCAGAAACAAAACATTCACAATCAAGAATCCCTAATCTATACGTATGAACCCTAATAAACCAAATCATTCAAATCACTCAATTGATGATTCTGGGTGAGATTGGAGTTGACTAACATGTTAAATAGCATCATATGAACAAATCCCATCACCAAATTCAATCAAATCATCACATCTTTCTGGGTTTGATTTTTACGCATAACTCAAAAACAAATTAAACACTTGTGATTGATTGAGCCGTTGGATTGTTATAAAATTAAAAACCCTTGTTTAGAATTATGATCAAAACATGTTACCTTTATCAGATTAGATGAAAACTTCTTGGATTAATACAATGATTTGTTGCCGTTTGATCAAGTAGGTGTAGTAATAAATGTGTTTGGTGGAAAAAATGAGTTACTGTTGGTCAAAAGTAGTTTTGACTAGGGTTAATGAAAGTTTAGTAAGTTGACATTATTAGTCCCTTAACCTAACAAAACATTCAAACCAAAGCCTAACCACATTATCACACATAGTATTCGCATATTAACTCCAAGAAATGATAAGAACAACTTGTCGTACTCCCCCTCGACCTTAGATCATGGTAAAATTAATTGGTTTTGATCAAGGAAAGTAACCCGAAAACCTTTTGAATCAACTTAGTAGATAAAACGTAAATGTTTTTGGTAAAATGCAAGTATAAAAGGTAAAAATAATTTTTTTTTTTTTTGGTAATTAAAAAAAAACGTACTTTTCCTCCCCCTCAACACTAATTTTAAATGATTGAAGACATTTTAGAAAAAAATAGTGTTGAAAGAGTTTTATACTTGCATTTTTTTTTTTTTTTTTTTTTTAAATGAGAAGACCAAAAATCTTTTTGAGTTTTTGATTGGTTTTATATTTTTGTATTTTGTTTTTTGAGAAAAATATTTACAAAGATAGTGTTGATGTTTGACGATCAGTTGTGTTTTAAAAACTTTTCCAGATCCTCTGGAGTCAAACATCGCATACCAATTTGGTGAACTAAACTAGCAAACCTGGATGGTGCCAAGGATTTGGTAAGTAAGTCCGCCAATTGGTATTCAGTTCCAACAAAATAAAGTTCAACTGTACCCCTTTCCACATGCTCTTTGATGAAATAATATCGGAGATCGATGTGTTTGGATTTGCAATGATGCACAGTGTTGCAGGAGATAGCAATTGCACTCTTTGAATCACAGTAGATAGGAATCCTGTTGAATAGGTAGCCATAATCCTTAAGTTGTGATCTCATCCAAATGACTTGAGCACAACAAGCAGACATGGCTACGTATTCAGATTCTGTAGACGACAGTGAAGTGCAGTCCTGCTTCTTAGATTGCCATGACACAAGTTTGTCTCCGAGAAATTGTAATCCACCAGATGTACTTTTGCGTGTGTCTAAACATCCTGCATGGTCAGCATCTGAAAAAGCAATTAGTTCAAAGCCAGAATCCTTCGGATACCAGATCCCCAAGTTAATGGTTCCCTTTATGTATCGAAGGATTCTCTTGACCTCACTGAGGTGTTTTTTAGTTGGTCTGGACTGATAGCGGGAGCACATGTAGACAGCAAATACTATATCAGGTCTACTAGCTGTGAGATACATGAGGGACCCAATCATACTTCGGTATTTGGTAGGGTCAACTGGAGTCCCATGTAAATCAGCATCTAGTTTTGTGGTATAGCCCATTGGTGTATTATAAGTATCACAAGACATCATTCCATGTTTCTTCAAAATTTCAAGAGCATATTTAGACTGATTTATAAAAATTCCACGGGGTGATTGATGAACTTGAAGTCCTAGAAAGAACAAAAGTTCACCCATCATGGACATTTCAAAATTATCTTTCATTAATTTTGCAAAATCATTAGAGTAACTTCGTTTTGTTGAGGCAAAAATGATGTCATCGACATATATTTGAACAACAAGTAAGTCCTTCCCGTAGGTTTTTGTAAATAGTATGGGATCCACCGATCCTTTAGAAAATTTATTGGCCAATAAGAAAGTAGACAGTTTGTCATACCACGCCCGTGGGGCTTGCTTGAGTCCGTAGAGTGCCTTTTTGAGTCGGTAAACGTGATTAGGACGCTCAGGATCAACGAAGCCTTCAGGTTGGCTAACATAAACTTCTTCACGGAGATCTCCATTAAGAAATGCTGTTTTGACATCCATTTGGAAGACTACCATATTCCTGTGTGCGGCATAGGCCAAAAAGATCCGAACAGCTTCATGTCGAGCCACTGGAGCAAAGGATTCAGCAAAATCTAGGCCTTCCAGTTGAGAGTATCCTTTCGCTACCAGACGTGATTTGTTTCGTATGACAGTGCCTTCAGCATCAAGCTTATTCTTCCAGATCCATTTTAACCCAATGACAAAGACTCCGTCAGGTCTTTCAACTAATTCCCAGACTTCTAATCTTATGAATTGCTGAAATTCCTCTTGCATAGATTCAATCCAGTTGTCATAAGTCATTGCATCTTTAATGTTCTTGGGTTCTTCATGACAAACTGTGAGTGCGTAGATGCAAGTTTCTCCATCTGTGTGAAGTCGTTGTCTTGTCATAACTGGTGCATCTGGATGGCCAATAATATGAACTAGAGGATGGTCTCGGGTCCATTTGTGTGTTGAAGGGTGTAGTTGATATGTATCTCGCATGTTGGCAGGATCCAAGTTGCGTATTGACGACTCAGCTATATCAGGAACTGTAGTAGCTGGTGCAAACGGATTGAAGAACGCATCAGGATCATGCTCTGCGGATTGTAGAACTGATAGTGGTGTTGGATCTTCAGCTGAGTGGCGGGAGTTAGAAACAGTTTGTTCTACTGTAGATGGTGAAGCAATTGGAGGACCGTCTCTCTCAACAGTTGTTGAAGTTTGTTGAGGTGAGTCTGGTACATGAATATTGTCAGGTTGAGCAGCGGAAATCGGTGAAACCTCAGTAGGACGGTATTCAATTGTGTCATCAAACAGTGGAGCAAACAAGGTTTCCAATTCTTTGCGGTTGAGTGGCAATGGTTCAGCCGAAGATGCCGGAGAGTTAAGACGGTTAAATTCGGGTCCTAAGCTGTGTTGCTCAGAAGCCATCTGGGTGAGTTCATCAAAATTAGCGTGAATGGTTTCTTGAATTTCACGAGTACGACGATTCCAAATCCGAAAACCTTTAGAATTTTCACAATATCCAATGAACACTCCGATGTCAGCCTTTGCTTTAAGTTTACCTAAATCATCACGATCATTTTTCGGATAGCAGAGTGCTCCAAAAACATGAAAGTAATCGATGTTCGGTTTCCTTTTGTGAACAATTTGATATGGTTTTTTGCGATGACGTTTTGTGATCATACAACGGTTTTGAGTATAGCATGCGGTTGAAACAGCTTCTGCCCACAAGTAATCAGGTAATTGAGCATTAATCAACATAGTTCTAGCAGCTTCCACTAACGTCCTGTTGCGTCTTTCAACAACTCCATTCTGTTCTGGGCTTCTAGGAATAGATGTTTGATGTTCAATTCCCACTTTCTCATAATAAGACCTAAGTGTCTGATTCTTGAATTCAGTTCCATTGTCAGTTCTGACTATTCGGACCGTGTTGCGTAACTGAACTTGAATTTTAGTGAGAAAGGTGATGATCATAGAGGGAGCCTGATCTTTACTTCGTAGAAAATAAACCCAAGTCCATCTGGAAAAATCATCGACGATTACTAGTATGTAGCGTTTACCGTTGATACTTTGAACACGCATCGGTCCACACAAATCCATATGAAGCAGTTGTAGAACATGATTCGTACTGTGCTCAGGTTTTGAAGGAAAATGAGCCCGAGTACTTTTTCCTTGTTCACAGGCAGGACATAAGTGATCTTTGGTGAAACGGAATCTTGGAAATCCCTCAACAAGTTTATAACGAGCAAGGTCAGTCATAGTTTTGAAATTCAAGTGTGAAAGACGTTTGTGCCATAACCAAGATTTAGTTGATTCTGCTTTGGAGAGAAGACATATCGGAGATGTTGCAATCATATCTGACATTGAAATTGTATAAAGATTGAAGCCACGGGAGCCAGACATAAGATCGTTTCCTTGTAAGTCACGAACAAAGCAAGTTTTCTCACGAAATGCAACTTCTAGATCCCCATCACAGAATTGACCAACAGAGAAAAGGTTGTGTCCAAGGCCTTCCACATAATAAACACGGCTTATTTCGATGTTCCCACTGATAAAGTCACCATACCCCATGATTAAAGCGTAATGATCATTCCCGAATCTGACAGTACCAATGAACTTTGAGACAAAGTTGTGTAACAGTTTGAGATTGCCTGTCATATGTCGGGTGCATCCGCTATCAACAATCCAGAGAACAATCTATACCACCTGCATCACAAGAAGAAAACACGGATGGAACAGAAGTAAGGGTGGAACCCAAAGAAACTGCGGGTTCCAGTTGGTTAGAAGCACAAGTGTTCAATAATTTAGGAATCCATTTAAAATCAGGTTTGTGTTGTAACCAACGTTGCCAATTCCAACTAGTTCGAGCTTTCTTAATGGTGTATTCACTAGTGTTTGGCTGATTCCTAGACTTGTTCTCTGCACCTATGGGGGTAACATCAACTTCACTAAAAACCGTAGAAGGCGGCTTTCCTAAGATAGACTTAGAGGCAGTAGTGGGCCTAGAAGGAATGCGTGTCCTACGTTTCTTATGACGATGAAGTAGAGAATTAGCAATACATTTAGTATGATCACCAGATGAAACGCTTTTACGACAAAACACACAAGATGCATTAATATTCAAAACATTCAAAGGTTCATCATTCGTTACATTTAGATTTTGATTACAATTTGCCAGATTAGAATCTAAATCTGATGCAACATGAGTTTTATTCAAATTCCTAAGTTGGTCTTCTACTTCTTGAGCTTCTAGTTGTCCTCTCTTACATTGCCAGAGCCTATTCTTCTTTTTACTGTTTCGCTTGGGTCTGCTAACGCTAGTAGGGGAGACTAGTCCTGTAGAAGTGGAGTTTGCAACATTAGTATTTTGAACAACCTTTCCTTTATCAGTTTTGTCTAATTTATACATTCCTGGTGCTATCACCGTGGTGTCAACCATCTTTCCTTTTTCAAGTATTTTTATTTTCTCTTTCAACTCGATGATGATGTGATTCTTATCCTGAATATTAGACTCAAGTATACCATTGCAATATTTGATGTCTATGTGGTTTTGTAGAAATTCGTCATTTTCAATTTTTAACTTCGCAATTTCTTTCTCGTATTTGAGACACAAACCTTTTAAAGACTCATTGTTTTTGCAAAGTTGACAAGAGTTTGAAACATTGTGACTTTGAAACTTCAATTCCCTTTCAAGACTTTTAGCTTGACACCATTCAAGCCTTTGATTGAGTAGACTGATTTGTTTTGAAAACTGTTTTGTCACATCATCATTCGTTTTCCTCAGATTATCATTCTCATGTTTCAGTGTCTCAATTTCCACATTCAACAAGTTATTATCAACACAATGATCATGCTTAAGCATAGAAGTACCAGAATTATAGAGATCATTCATGATAACAGACAAAATATCAGCATTGAGAACTTGTTCTAAGAGTCGATCAGCATCATTTTTGAAAACTCTAGTTCGTTGCTTTTGTACCAAAATTTCATTTTTATTATCATTGAAAACGTTTATCATATATTTGACCTCCTTTTGAAGTTCCTGATCCCAACGTGTAGCACAGAGACGGAGGTGTTTGACAATTGGCAACATTTGTTTTTGAAAAATATCTCTCTTTTCGCGCTCGTAAGCGGATTGAAACGTTTCAATTTTTATTTCAGAATTACGTTCAATTGTCTCCTCCAAAATTTTGATGTCTTCCATAAAAGTTTTGAAATAATTTAAGACACGAACACTATTTGGTAAGGGTGAAAGTTCACCGGATGATGGTAAAGGACCATTTATTTGTGCTACAGTTTGGACAGGGGCCTCATTGTGAGATGAAACATATGACTCTTCGATAAACCATGATTTCTCAGGTAAATCCTTTTGAGTAACGAACTTGACTGGATTTTTTGAATAGTCATATGGTGTGCAATATTGAACATTACTCATTTTTGACCGACTCTCGTCTTCAAGTTCTTCTTCTTCCTCAGTATCAAAAACAACAGCACGTACAATCGTATTATCAAGCAAATAGTCCATACTGTAAATTTTTGGAACATCTTTGAATGCATTGTGAAGAAACATTGAATTGTAATCGCCAAGTGCAAATCCAGTACCGGGTCTCGGTTTTAAAGTAAATTTCTGAATTGTTGTGACAGAGTTCCCGTGTTTGTAAACAATGTTACGAAATTCTTTCAATTGTTTTTCAAGATCAACAATATCACCGAGTAAGTTATCTATATACTTCCTTTTTCGTATTTTATGTTCACAAAAATCTTTTTGACAACTTGACAATTCTGTTTCTGTTTTTTACAGTTCTGTTTGAAGACGTTCGACTTGCATTTTCAATTCACTCTTTTCACTTTCGAGTTTTGAAATCAACTTTCCGTTTGACTCGATTAAATCTTGCATTTTACGTTGTAGATCTTGTTCTTTGTTGTAGGAATCGTGAAAAGCTTTTTCAAAACTTTTTGCATGTTTAATCTTGTCTTCCTGATTAGAAAGCTGAATTTTATAACATTCAATATCTCTTGCAAGTGACGCATTTTGTTCTTTCAAAACTTTGTTTTTCTCGTTGCACTTTATTATTTGCAATTGTTGAGCATCCAGTTGTTTTGATAACAATATGAGATCAGGGTCTGGATCAAATGATGGTTCATGTTGTTCGAAATGATCATGTTTATCATTCTCAATAGGATCATCAAATGAAACAACTGTGTCATCATCGAATATGACAACTGTGTTTATTTGTTCATCTGTATGAGATGATGAAGATGATTTAGATGGAACAACTTGCGCCATATCTGATTCATAAGCAGAAGGTGAGACTATTTCATTAATAAAGCATTCATTGAGGTCATGTACCTGAGACAAGCCGTCAGTGTCATACACTGGACCTGAATCATTGAGCTTAAGTTCCTGCATGTTGGCCATAAGCATCACAGCAGCATTGGCTTCCAGATCTTCCATGTCATCATCGTTGTTCACATTTGCCATGAAGTTGTTGTCCTGTTCAGGGAAATGTCCATCTTTTTCATCCTGAAGAGCCATGAGTAATGCCTGCTTGTGAAACTTGCTACCCCGAGTTCTCGGTTTGGGACATGCTGTAGCAATATGACCTTGTTCATTACAATTGTAGCACCAAACTGCATTCCCTGAGGTTGAGTTCCTTGTAGCAACTGAGTCAAACCTTTGTTGAGAAGATCCTGAGTTGTTCCTGAACCCTGCATTGTTACCAAACCTCTGACCATTCCCATAACTTCCTGAAGAACTTCCTGAACCAGATCTACCATAGTTACGATTCTGAATTTCCACTCTTCCATCATTTACAACAGCTTGATTCCTGGTATTAGAAGATGAACGTTGACGGTTGTTCATTTTGTTGGAGAATTTGCTGAAAGCACGAGCAATAAGAGCAAGTCCCTGATTCAACGTATTAAAGTCATCATCGTCATCATCATTGCAGTTGGAGTAGTACACAGCATCATTGTTGTTTGACGGAACAAGTTGAGTAGAAGTATCTTGTGGAGATGAATCATAAGGGACCATTTGGTTCGAGGTGGAAGATTGTGGATAACTGAAGTAGTTCTGCTCTTGAACATATGCATGATTTAACAGTGGTGGTGGAGCATAGGGAGATTGAGCTACGAGAGCCAAAGAATTTGGTGTTGTTGTGGGTGTGTAACCTCCTCGTAGAGCTCGATCTTTTTCCACTTCAGGTTCATGGTGTTTCAGAAAGTCATACAACAAGCCATATGGAGCATCATGAAGATTCTTCGTTTGACGAACAAATGTCACATATTTATGCCAATCAGGGCCAAGACTACCAACAAATTTGGAGTTCACAGCGATCCTTGGTACAGTGATTTTGTGACGTTCCAGATCATTGACCACATTTGTGAAACGATGATAGTAGGATTCAAGTGACTCTCCAGGTTCAATTGTGATGTCAGTGTATTCCATGTAAAGCTTGGATTCCATGTCATCTTTGTTCAATTGAGTTCCTTCCATTAGGAGATGAACGTGTTCCCACATAGCTTTGGCTGTTTTCTGAGCATCGACACTTCGATAGATCGGATTAGGTATACCTTGAAGTATATAAGCCATTGCATACTGATCAGCTTCACGATGTAGTTTCTGTTCTTCAGTGAGTGCAGATTCTGCAAGGGGTCTATCACCAGGAGGACGTGGAGGATCAGCATTTGGATCACCAGCTTCAAATCTTGTTGGCCACTCAAATGGTCCTTCAAGTATCACTTGCTTCAAGAATTTCCCATGAGGTTTCTTTAGTTCAAGAAATCGTAGGAATCGACTTGACCATTGCACATAGTTTCCAGGTGTAAGCATTGGAGGTGTTTCAAGTGATCCTGCCTCATGTTGGGATTGTTGAGTTGTAATAACTTCACACATTCTGTCAAACCAGTGAGGTTGTTTGAAGGAAAACTGAGTGTTTTGTAGTGGCACTTGATATGGTTGTTGTTGAGGAATGAGCTGTTGTTGCATCATTAGGTAATGTTGTTGTGGATTGTATTTAGGAGGTTGTTGATTCATTATGTGCGGAAGGTATTGTTGTTGCTGATACTGCTGAGGTTGTTGTTGCTGAGGATAAGAGTGAGGGAAGTAGTGATTAGGTGGTTGAGACATCTTAGAACACTTGTGTAGAAATGGATCTTTGTAGAAGAATGAAATGCACGTTCCTTTGAGTAAGTTGCAAAATCCTTGGGGTAAGTTCAATTCTTACGCGTAACTTAATCTTACGCGTAAACTTTAAGTTATGCGTAAAGAGTAGATTATGCGTAAACTAATAGTTTATGCGTAAGTTTTCTCTTTACGCGTAAGTTTAGGCTTATGCGTAAGTTTAGACTTATGCGTAAGGTTTAAACAACCAAACAAATCTTTCAAACTTATCCAAGCTTGAAAGATATCCGTAGTCGAAGTATTCCACTAACTTATCCAAGCTAGGGAAGTACTGAGTCACCGTAGCACAAAGAGAAGATCGTTGATAAAGCTTACGCGTAAACTCTGGCAAGTTACGCGTAACTTTGACTTACGCGTAGAATCAAACTTAAGCGTAGGTTTAAGGCGTAGAAGAGCACTTAACGCGTAGGATCAGGGTTTTAACCAATTTAACGCGTAAGAAAAGGGTTTTGGCCTATTTAACGCGTAAGAAAATGGTTTAGACCAATTTTACGCGTAAGAAAAGGGTTTTGGCCTAGACTTATGCGTAAACCGACCAAAAAACACTGTAGACAGCTGGAAATAGTACTTTTTTCGACCACTTTACGCGTAAACCGTACTGTTCATCCAAAATAATGACTTTTTGATGAAAAAATGCTTAGAAATAAGGTACTTTTGATCAAATAACTTCACCAATACTAAGAAAACCTTAACTTTATAAGATGTAGCTACCAAAAACTAGTTTTCCAATATCAAAGAAGCTATAAAACCTTAAAAAACCTTAAAAAATCACAACTTTATGCAACAACTAAGCTTCAAATCACTATATTAACCTTGAAACTTATCCAAGCTTCAAGATTTGAGTGAAAGAAACAAAGAAAAATGCAAAAAGATGAAGAAATAAGCACCAATCCCCACGTTAACCAAAGAAACTCACTTCAAACTTCTAGTAGGCGAATGATACCACTTGTTAGGTCACCATTTATGTAAACACAAGTATGATTGATGAAGAAATAAGATGAGAATGAGAGGTGGTTGATTATAAGACAATATGAAAGGTGAGAGTGCAAGAGTTTCACTAAGATAATCAAATAACCAACAAAATAAAATGTAACATAAGGTTTCTATTTATAAGGGAGGAGCTAGGGCAACACTCCCTTCCTCCCTTATCCTTTCATACGTGGGCTTTCAAGGCCTCATGGGCTTTTACAAGTTGCCCATTAACTAAACAATAAGCATAAACAATACTTAAGCAACCTATTACAAAATGTAATGACCGAGACTTGACTGAATACTAAAGTATGATCCCAACAGAGCTATACCAGATGCCATCGCCTAGAGACATAAGGACTCTAGTGTCGCCAATGATTTTTCAGAGATTGGCTACAGGGATAGGGATGCTAAGAAGCTCAGTGCCAAAATAATTCTCTTTCGGAAACCTTCGACGAGTCTCTTGTTTTTGGATGGGTTTTCGAAGGTATTTCGGAACCATGAGTTTGAGCCGATCCTTAAGGATTTTGGAGGGTGTGGTAGTTCGGTAACCACCCCACGTGTTTCTTTTATTACAAATGCTATAGTAGGTTAGTCCTCAAATGAGTACTAACCAATCTATAAAAGAAAAACAATCGCTCCCAACTGGATGCGACTGAAGAAATCAAACCCTCACAACACTTTTAATGAAAATTTAGACTAATATGATCAAGATGATCAAGACTAATACAAACTTAATATCGAGAGAGATGAATATTTGGAGAGAAGAAACAAGACTGGACAGAGATAGAATGAAAGAATGTGAACCTTAGATATATATAGTTAGATGTACAACAATGATACACTTGAGCCCTTGAACTTTAGTATACTTGCTAAACACAAACTGACCAAACTGTGATGAAAAATGACAAGTCCAGTCCTTACACTTGAAACCAAAACCATGAGAATGAAAAATATACTTTATATTTTTAACAAGAGTTAGGACTTAGGAGACGTGGATCCGTGCTAAGTGCTAACATCCCTAGTTAAATGTTGTTCTAAGATTTTTTATTTTTTAAATAATATTAATAAAAAATAAATAAATAAATAAATAATCCCTATTAAATACTCCGTAGTCTGTTTCCACAACTATTAGGTTGTTCTTTGTTTTGTTTTGATCATTTGATGGGCTACTTATCAGTCTTAATGGGTTAAACATGATAACAAATGTTAATGTGCTTTTTTTTTTTTACTTAAGTTATATTTCTTTGGAAAATGTATCTATAAATATAGATTTTTAAAACATTTGTACAAGCTTTATAAATTACTCCGCTGTTCTGGAATTAGTTTCTTTGATTCAGGTTGTATTAATCTAAAGAAACTGTAAAACTATAACCTTAATTTCCATTAAAACTAAACTACTTTTGTCTGATGCTACAGTGGCGGAGCTATGTGGGGGTAAGATGAGCCATGGCCCACCCACAAGCTCTAAAATTTGTACATATGTATTATGTAAAAAATGTCAATATTGTAAAGTGTAACTAATATTGTTTTTCTAACTCACCTTATCTACTGATAAAGTCCATGTATGAATATTAATTGTTGTACTATTGATCCATCGCCACTTATTTTTTTTATAAATACTTTACAAAACTTGATTGGCTAAATAAATAAATAATCCTTAACAGTTTATATTCACTTTTAGATGATTTTAATGATGCGGATAAGCGACGTGTGCAACTAAAGAACTAAATTAACAAATTTGTTGCTAACATTTTACATCGTTATACATTATGATGTTTTTTAGCACTTGATAACGTCCTTTAATTTTGTTTTGGCTCACCCAAAAACAAATTCTTGGCTACGCCCCTGATCTGATGCTAGTAATTCGCTTTCTTCCATTGTTAAAGAAAGTGATCTTATAAACTAATACAACATTTTACGCGTGGCCTTATATAAACGAAGAAAACGTTCAACATTTGTAACTTCAAAAATAAAATCAAGCTAGAATTGTTTTAAGACGGATAGAATTGTGGCGAAAGTGAGCTATATGCATGGGGTCAAAAACATAGTAACCCGTTATCTTGAACTTACTTGAAAATATTTTTGTCTTGTACTCATAATTTAAACATCATTATCAAATTATATATATATACTAAATGTGGGGAGGTTGATGGGTGCCGACCACTGTAGCTGCTACAGTGGTTGCTACTGTAGTTGCTACGGTAATTTTTTTTTCTCTCTCTCTAAAATACTAACGGTCGTTAGCTATTTAACGGCTGTTAACTAACGACCGTTATCTTTAAGGTTGATGGGTGCCGACCACTGTAGTTGCTATAGTGGTTGCTACAGTTTTTTTTTTTTCTCTAAAATACTAACGGTCGTTAGCTATTTAACGGCTGTTAACTAACGACCGTTATCTTTAACATTAAAAAAAATTTGTACGCACTTTGTCCTTCATCTCAGCGGTTCATTGTAAATTTAATCCTCACATAATTTAAATAAATGGTCCTTCATGTTATACATCAATTGCAAATTCAGTCCTAAAAAAATTACGCACTTTTTCCTTCATCTCAACGGTTCATTGCAAATTTAATCCTCACATAATTTACATAAATGGTCCTTCATGTTATACATCAATTGCAAAGTCAATCCTAGGTAACTAACTTAACGTTAGGTAGCTAACGGCAACAACAAAATTTTGCAGCAACGCGCGGGTATCAACACTCGTTATATACTATATAGCATGTTGATCGTTTTTTTGTTTAAATAAACAGAATAATGAACATGTTTTTAAAACTGCAATATAGTAGTAACACGTTAACCGAGTAGGGTCAAATAAAACGCGACTCGATCCATTTAACTGTAATCTACTTAAAAGTTTTTCTTATCTAATTCTAATATTTATAATTCTCGTAATAAGAAATATAACACGTTAAACATTACCTCATTTAACTAAAAAAATTAATAAGTTGGTTAAAAATTAAGAACAAACAAAATGTGGTGTTTTTTGATGGGTTGACTTGGGGTAAACTGTTCACTGTTGAACGAAAGTAACAAAATTCGGTCCATACAACTGGAAAGTGCTCACAAGTTTCATTTTCTAATGCTAATAATTTAATTTTTTTTACTTCGTTTCAAATAACGTACCACGTTAAGTGTCGACTTAGGATATGTTTGGCAAAACTAGTTGTAAGCTACATGCTGTAAATTGTTAACTGTAAGCTGTAAGCTGTAAACTGTAAACTATAAAGCTGTTAATATGAGCTACAAGCTGTATCTTTTTTTCAATAAAAGTGTTTGGTAAATTAACTGTTAAATATAATTATAAGACAAAAAATGTTGTCTTATATAGAACCAAAAAATTACTATAAACAACATTTTTATATAAGAAGATTATAATCAAACTTACACGTTGTGATATTAACGGGTTTCTATATGGCAAAATGATGATTGAAACTAGCACGAATCGGGTAATACTTATAGGAATAGAAAACTGAAACCGAACCGAATGTGTTAAAATCTAACCGAACTCAATTAAATATTCAATTTTCGGTTTTGATATGGCACGTTTTGTAAAATAAAAACAGAACTAAAAACAAAATTTAGATAAATATATTTATTTATATACCAGAAAAAATATTAAAACAATTTTCTAATATGAATATATACTTTTTAAGCTTGAAAAAACATTGCTAAAAATCTATATAATTAAATGAAGAAAAATATATAAATTAATTATGTAATTCGGGTTATTCGAGTCAATTCGAAAACTAAACGTGAATTTAAATTCAGTTTAATCCAATTTGGATTTGGTTCGGCTCGAATTTTTATTTTACTGAAAAAAATTTAACCTAACTAATCGAACCGAATAATCCGATAACCGAATCGATGAATACTATACCCCTTATTGAAACGTTAAAGTTAAATAATGGAACTCAGGTGTTGTTTGTTTATTCAGAAGCTATGAATTTGAATCTGAAACGCACATATGAATCTGAGGCGTAAATGTCTGAATCTGAATCGAAAATCTTGTAAAAGTAAGATGTTGTGTCATTTTTTTTTTCTTTTTTTTTTTTTTTTTTTTTTTTTTTTTTAACAAGTGGCATTAAGACACTCATCTCAAGTTTAGACTATTAAAATATAACTGCCTCTGAACGCGTCTGAACCAAAAAAAAAAGTTTGAACACCCAAAACGTCTGACCGATGAAAAGGTTTGGCTCGTTAAAAAATATTAAGGAGGCTGTTAAGACATTAAAAAAATAATAATAAATAAAAATAAAAACTCACTCTAATTAACCTGAAAGTTTGGCCCAACCTATCTTTCGTCCAACCCAAGTGTTATATTTGGGTAATTTTGGAAGGAGGCAGGCTCAGTCTATCCACTTTATCACAATGTGTCCAAAACTGAACACACACACCCAAAATAATGATTAAAACGATAAAACTAGCTACAATTTTATTTTGCTTTCATAGTAAGGGTTTGACTAGAATTCTTATATAGTTTCCAACTTAAACTATGGCTCGTGTAGATTATTCAAATGATTTTAGTTATCGAATATAGTTTTCAAATGTATTATCAAGCTATTTGACCCGATGTCAAATCTTCGTAAATGTCATGGTCCGTAAATTTTAGAGCTGACAAATTGGGTACCTGTTAGGACCTGTTAACGGAAAAAATGTATTATGCAATTTTTTTATTTATTAAAATAATTGTTTTTAGTATTCTAGGGTTCAATATTTAACTTTTTTGATACATAAAACGTATATCTATCATACTCAAACCACCAAAACCAAGTGTTAAACGAGTCGTTTTCATGTTTGAAACTTATGTTATTCGCGCGCTCAAAACCTGTTAAGACCTGTTAGGACACGATTTGCCAGCTCTAGAGAATTTATCAACCTTGAGAGCTGCTTGGCTTCAGCTTGGTTCTTTTGTATCCCCATATACAATTGTAATGCTATCTTGTCCTAATCATCGAGCATCAACACAATGCATAAATCTTTTGAATCGACATAAGAGAGTTAGTTTGATAAAACCCCATAAATTGTTTTTCATTATTGAAGAATATTTATAAACCACATTTGACATAACAATAAACCCTAATGAGCTTAATAAAACATACCAGGCTGGGCCATCTAATCTATTATCTAGAGTTCGGCTTCAATATCACCTTTTGTTCTTGAAAAGTATTATGAGTTCTACATCTTATAAACATAAATTTAAGACAAATGGTAAACTTCAATCATGCTTTCAGTTCTACAAAACAACAATACAAAGACATTATTTAATAGTAACATACACAAAGTCAGAAAAACACAATCTAAAATCACCAAAGTTTAAAGTATAATTGCTCTAAAATCGAAAAACTACTAAACCTATGTAAATCTATATTTATGGATCCGCAACTGACTACTGCTCAAACCGCACCCTATTCCCACCACCTTTCGGCACAATAACAACAAGTTCTCGTCCCACAACAACCGCGGTCCGCCAACTCAAGCCTCGTACTCACATGAAGCCGAAACCTCCACACATCAACTTCCAATTTATCCAACAACAAGTCAACCTCGCCACCACATCTAACCACAATGCCAATACATAAATCGACACCCTCAAGGGTTTAGAAAACCCTTGTATTTCGATTGTGGATTCAAACATGTTAAAACCCTAATTAATTACAAGAGTAATAAAATCATAATTATCACAAAAAACAAAATCTATAATTTAACCCTAGGCATAAATCGACTCAAACACATGCATAACCAAAATCAAGAGTCAATTTTTATGGTAATATTAACAATTACCAAAAACCCTAGCTAGATTATATATGTTTAGTGTGGCTATGATACCACTGTAGGGTTTTGCTGGTCATTCGTGCGGTTATCAGACATGCATAGCGGAAAAATAAACACATAAAACCGTACAGACAAAAACCCTAAATCCACATCTACTAAAAAGTGATATATCCTAAAGTAACACATATAAAGGGTGTTTAAAAGACTTACTTGTTAATCCTACTATACGTAAGCTTCTTTGACATTTTCTGATACACGAAACACATTCTTGATCTTCTTGATGCTTCACAAATCTTCTTTGGTTTCTTGGGGATTATCACTTTCTCGATTGTGTAGGTATCTATCGGTACTAAACATGTATAACTAGGGCTACGAACCTATCGCAAGTAAGGCGAGCACGAAATCGGGTAAAACCCTAAATTGACTAAGCAAGTCGATTTAGGGATCAACTTATGTAAGTCGACTTATGGTTGACTTATATTGATCGACAAAAGGGATTGTTGATATAAATAATGCCTAAAAACGTTATTAATAGTTTTCAATATCTCTACATTTTGATAATCACAAACTATAAAATCATTAAATGAAAAATCATTATGTAAACAAGTATTTAGTCGTAATTTTCATCTTAACTAATCTAATCACTTAAGGTATAAATAAGCAAATGTCTAATGCATTTTATGATTAAAGGAACATTTATTTAATCACTAGATTTTTTTATAAAATGTTACAAATATTTTATATCTTTTACAAAACAGTTTTGGCAAATAAAATAAAATGTTTAATTCATAATAAATACTTGAATTCAAATTTTTAGCCCAAAAATGATAAAATTGTTCCAGGAAGAACCTCCCCAGGAAAAAGACAACCAGAGGAGCGTTTTTTGGGAGGGCGGCCCTCTTAAAGTTTAAGGGGGCCATCCACACTTTAAGGGGACCGGCCCCGCTCCTCAGCTCCTCAGCTTTTCCTATAAATACTGGATCATTCCAGGCATTTTTCCTCACCTTTTGCACTCTAAACTTTCTTTTCTAATTCATCTTATACTTCCTTCTAAATCTTTTGATCATATAATCATAAGCTTTTGTTTCTAAGTGATTCAAGCTTCAACCACTCAAGTGCAAGAGGATAATACTTCTATTCTTCAAGGCTAGAAGTATTGTAACTTAGTGATCCGAAAACCTAAGTTGTTCGTGCATTATACTTTTTATATCATTCATTCAGTTGTGTAAAGGTGTATACATTAGATAGTTAGTTGTGAACTTAGGTGCTTAGATAGGCTTGAATTATTGGTAGCATCGTAAAGTTGTGAAGTAGTAGCATAGAAATAGGTGTGGGTTGAAGTTGAAGTAGTTGTGGTGTGAAGTAGTAGTATAAAACTTGTTGTTGTTAGTGCAAATATTACGATATTTAATCTATACAGTCTCGTTTGTTTTGATTGATGACAAACGTATAACTTGATACATAACGTAAAATGTACAAGTTACTCGTAATCATATTTTGTCTCAACATCTCTCAACGTCTCGAGTCATCGTATGGTACAACACAGGTTCGTACATGTTTGTTATGTGGCATTATGATCAAACCCCTTAGAATGACTAAAATACTTTAGGTGTCAAAGTACATTTTAGGTATTAAATAGAATAAGTGTCACATTAGGTGTCTAGATAATATTAGTAAGTTTACAATATATAAAAATGTGTCTTGTATCAACATAAGTACAAAAAACATTTTTAGTAACTTACTAAATATTATATAGCTAGCTAATATATTTTATTATACAAGTAATTTACCTTTTTAAGTTAATATATACATTTATCTAAATGTATTTTTCATAAAATGGAAAACTATATTTGGAAATTATCTTTGTCAAAGATCATTTAAGATGTGTCATAGATTATAGTTGACTTGGAAACATCTTTGGAAAATGACGTGGTCAAAGAGCTTGTAAGATGTGTCATAGTCCTTGTAAGTTGACTAGGAAACATATATGTCTTGTCTTGTCAACATTTAGTTTCAAGTATATGCATATGTCTTGTCAATGTTGACTCTAATAGTAACCTATGGTTTAGAACATGGTTTATAGAACATGGTTTTGGAAAACTTCTTTACTTGTTTTGCCTATAAATAGAAGTTCATGTTTTACTTAGGATGTTAATGAAAAGATAGAAAAACACACACACATAGATAAGTAGGAAACCATGTAGATCACCCTTTCTATAATGATCATAATGCTTCTAACATTCATCTTTGTTGTAAGCATATCATACTTCATGATCCACCAAGAAGGTTACAAGATCTTGAAGTCACAATTCATTCAAGCATTCCAACATATGAAGATTCAAGGTTACTTGACATCCTCAATAATTGAAGACTTCTTATTCAAGAAGTTCATGTAGATTAGTCATTCATATCCATTAGACTTTTATGTCTTGGATCATCATTGTATCATCACAATATAGATTAGATGGTTTATGTGTTTGTGCCATAAAACACAAGGTTTTTATGTTGGGCCACAAAACATAGCGGGAGTGGTTGTCCCCTTGGTAAAGAACTCGACATCTAGCTTAGTGTCGGAAATATTGTATAGGCGACGATGGGAGTGGTTGTACCCTTGTAAAAGAACTCGACATCTAGCTTAGCGTCGGTAATCTTGTAAGCGACGTGTAAGGTTTTCTTCGCCGAGAAGGGAGGTTGTTGATCTAATGAAGTAACTCTCGAGTTGGGTACTCGAGGAGTGGAGTAGGGCGGAGAGGAGATCCGTGACCGAACCACTATAGATCCTCGTGTTCGGTTTGCACTTTTCTTTTACTTATTGCTTTTCTATATTGTTTGCATTATGTGATTGTTTGTGTTGTGACTTGTTGTTTATGCTTGTGTGATAACTTGTCTTTAGTTTATGCTAGTCATAACCTACACTTAACATATTTCATATTAGAACAAGCTAAGAATGGATATTTGATACAACAAGTAATAAAGTTTTTAAAAGGTAACGTATTCAACCCCCCCCCCCTCTAAGTTTTCACAATTGGTATCAGAGCCTCGTAGCTCTTATTTTCAAAACAAATGGTTTTTAAAATGGAGTACGATCCATGTATCAAATTACCATTGAAGTGGAATATAATATGAAAAATGTTTCGCTAAAGTATACTTAGAAACTTTGTTGTTAAATGTTGCTTTGTATACAAGCTTGAAAGTGTCCTTGAAAAATAAAAGAAAACATTTCTTAAAATTTGCAAGTGTCAAATTAAGTAGTTAGAGCTAATGTACATAAAATACGGTTTTAAAAAGGAGTGTTTGGGTTAACAAAAAACTCAGTTGAATAATCACATTCGTAGATGATTAGATGAGTCACATAAAAAGAAATGATGTTAAAATAGTTGTATTAAATGTTTACTAACAAGTCTAGTAAGTCCTACTCATTTTCGCTATGCGAAATACATGTTTTTAGCATTATATAAAATTTTGTTACAGCAGACCCGCGGATCCTGCGGAACCCTCAGAAGGGTTCCTTGACTACACAGTCAAAATTTTTTGTAAACTTCAAAAATTCATAACTAATTAACCGTAAGTCCGTAGGAGTCGCGTCACCTATCAATTTGAAGGGAATTACGTCTAATTTCTTTTAAGAATGATGTTATGGCCTAAATCTAATCTTAAGTCAAAAGATTGAACCGAATACTATAGTGTGTCTAAAATATTAAATTTCTTTTTGACGAAGAAACTCAAATTTTTGAGTTAGGCAATATAAGTTAGTATTCTTTGAACATTGACATTATTTTCTTTGAAACTAAAGAATTTTATGATATTCATATATAAAGGAAACTAATCAAGCTTGGCATACATCGTCATATTTAAACGCAAAGTAACGAAAAGTATATTTCTTTTTATGCTTTGCTAATATGACTACTTGTTTAAGTTGCTTGCATACATGTTGTTTGCTTGTTGTAAGTTGGGATTACACATGTTTATTTGTGATTCATGAGCATCAATCTTGTCATGATATTCATGTGCTTGTTTGTCGATTTCATGTTTATACACAATTTGTGTTTGTATTGCTTATTGTTTTAGTTACTCTTCCTTGCATATGTTATGTGATTATTTTGCATAATTCACTTAGAAATGAGAATTAAGTAATACTAATTAAATAACTTGAAATATGGTCAATCTACTAAATAAGTCACTACATTTTTAAACATGTAGTATTCTTGTAAAATGGTGTTTGGTATATATGTTTCTACAATGATGTTTAATGAATGTGTCGTGCTATAAGATAGAAACTCATCTTTGATTGATCATATAAACTAACCATATCATGTTTGGACGATAACACTGTGTTGTTATAAATTTTCAATGCTTAGCTCAATTTCTATTTATAGTAAGCTCATAATCCTCGGATTGATCTATATGCTAACATGTGTTAGAATATGTGTTTTTAGTTTTAATCTATCACATCTAATTAGGTGCATATGTTCCAAGTATTATTAGGATACTTGAACGGGTTTCGGGAGTCAATAAATGTCCACGGTTAAGGAGTGTTTGGCACTACTTAAAATTTGAACAATTTGGTAGTTAAACAATATGTTTCATCGATATATGTTCTTCTAGGATCTTTTGTTATCTTTGGACATTGTCTTGTACTAACGGATATGCAGGTAGACAACATTTGGGATGTTGTCAAATTTTCTAGTTTATTGATATTTCACTAAGTATAGTGAAACTCGCTAGCCCCCGGTCAAAGTCTAACGGTTAGAGTTTTTCTATATCCAACTTTTGCATTTCCTAATCAGTACTATATTTAAGTTTTGTTTTTAGGAGTTTTCGAAAAATTTGAAATTCGTCTCGAGGCTCGAAATAGTAGACTGTTTCATTTCTGGTGTCTGGCGGATCAGGCGGAACCTTCAAAAGGGTTCCGCCAGTGCATTTTCTAGGCAACCCAGAAATAGCCCAATGGAACAAACGGAACCCTCAAAAGGGTTCCGCCCGTGTATTCGTAGGGTTCCGCCAGTCCTGCAGATTTCTTTTTAAATTTTCATTTAAGACCCTCACTCAAGATCACTCTCTTTCATCTCTAGGATTCTTCTCACTGATGTTCACTCATATTAGGATTAGGACTTATCACTTGCACCTATAAGATAATCATCTATAATAATACTTTCTAAATTTCGCAAGAATGATCCAAGTTACCTTTCTCTATAAAGGAAGGAATCCGAAAACTTGTTCCTTGTAATCACACTCACAACATTCTTTCATCCTTAACTCATCCTTCAAGACGATAAATATTTACATCAAGTCATAACTTACTCTTAAGTTATAGATGTATTATCGAGTCTTGTTATCCTTTTATGTTATCCATTCTCAACTAAGTAGGATTGACAACTTAAGTATTTCATTCGAAATATTCAAGTAAACTTGACTTACTACCGTAGTCATTAAAAGTCATATCCGAAAAATCAACACCCAAGTATTTTAACAATGTTTGTTAAAACACTCATCACAACTTGAACACTCATCATAGTACTCTCCCAATCAATAGGAACAAAAACAAATGTAAATAGGTTTTCATCCTTAAACATTTAGCACTTAAGTTCACTTGTTCTTTCACCATCATCTCATCACATTCACCTTGTGATATATCTCAGCCCATAAGCTTCACAAACATGAGCAAAACTTCAAGCACCTCACCCGCCAGTTGTACCAACCAATAGATCAGAAAAAATTAGGATTCATCCTTCTTCACTTTCTACATCTATGAAACTTAAGTACTTCCTTAGCACAACAAACCTCCACATCACCACATCCTTCTTTATACACACTAGAAGAGCTACCACCTAGATAAACCAATCCACCATCCTTACCTTCATTTGAATCCATTGAGTGCATTGCTCAAAAAGCCCTTTGTCTAAACACTCGTTTAACAAACTCAACCATACTTTACCACCTATAGGATTAGAACCTTCACCATCAAATGAGCATGAAGCGCACATTTAATTACACTAGGTTTAAGTAGTTCCGCCTTCACAAGTTATCAAAGTATTGGTAATACTTTTAACTTCTGCACATGTTTCATTAAACTTCAAATCAACATTTTAACAACATATATTAAAAAGCAATCTCAAAGCCAACCTCATACACCCTGAGCAACAATGACTCTTGAGGAGTATACATAAGAAACTTGAGTGAATTCCTCTAGTCATCATCTAGTGATTATAATCTTGAGACCAAGTATATTTAGGATAGGACTATCCGATTCAAACACTTTGGCTTCATATCTTCATTTAGTAAAACATGATGTCTTGAAAGACATTATGCCTAAGAAATCATGTGTCAAGTTTTCATCATTAAAAGGATATTGTATATCCTATGCGTCATTCTCTCATTGAACATGAACGGTTGTGTTATATGAGATTTCATTATACCCCATTGGGTTAATGATCTTAAATCAACATCTGCAAGTTCTAGGATCTAGAGCCTCCTCATCATCTCGTCATTCTTGTTTTCATAAGCATGGTGACTTTATTCCACGTGATAATCTTACTTATTGAAAGACACCATATGTGTCTATTTTCTTTTAAGCGTTCATCATAACCAAACCTTACTCATAATCTAGTTCAAACCTTGTGCACATCCACGGTTAATCCTACACATCTCTAGAGCATACACAAGATCTATTGAAGTTGGTAATTTCACTTAGATTCTTGTTCCAAAGAGCTTTCTTAAGAACGTTCTTAACATATTCCATTTTCACACACTAACACATCTCTTGGTCTTTGATGATCAAATCACTCTCATAACCTTTCATCACTCAAACCTTAAACCACCAATGTGACCTAAAAAACCGAGTTATCCTTTGTTCTACCAATATCGAGTCGTCCACCATTTCCATCCCCTCAAAGAAACCAATAGTCAATATCATACACCTAGTCATCTTCACAAGAAGATTCCACCATGTAACCAAACAAGTGTGTCATCCCCACTACAACCTAACCCATTAAGGTTAAACCATCTTACATGATACATAAACTTATATTCACCCTTGTGTCGCTCTTTGATACAAAGGGCAACTATTATATCCATACACTCATTGTCATAGTTGTCTATGTAGTCGAAAGTCAAGTGAATTTTATTATGAAATGCATCTTTTCCACTTTCTAGCAAGTGAAGAACACAAAGAAGATATCCAAGCTTCAAGTGTTGTCAAGTCATCATCACCTCATTTCACACATTCACCTTCAGTCGTCAACCAACAAAACACCTCAAAATTCCATGATTCCCAATCATCCATTAATGATTACCCACATTCACAAAGAGTCTCCTAACCTCAATCCTCAAGATCACTCATCGTCACCTCCATACCAATATTCTAATCCTTTCCACCTCCTTTGAGAAAACCACATGCCTCTTCATGCGATCATCTCGCATTGATAGAGAAGAGCTACATGACTTCAAGGATAAAGTTCTTTGTATGCTAATCAACATCCCTAAAAACTTCAAAATCATTTAATTTCACAAAGCTCATCGCTTTCACTAAGCTAATCGCTTACGTTAACCTACAACCTCCTAAACACTTCATCATAATTCTTTATACGATGCATTACACAATATGTTGGATGTCCACCTATTGAAGAGGAGAGAAATTCATTCACATATTTGTATTTTGTCAAATTATATTCAAAGAACATCTACTCATGTTTCTTACACCCTAAAATACCAACACATAGGTACACTTCATTTAGTTAAAGTCGGTTCACAAAACCACAAGTGCTTCAAGCCTTTGACTTTTTCTCTTTTTAATAGTTCAAGCCTATTTCACCCCCAATACCTCATCAAGTGAAAAACACATCATATGTTCAACAAAGTTCTTCATCTTCACAACCAACAATCAATGGAGTCTAGGATTATACTCAAAACTAGGACTTCACAACTTCATTTTCTAGAACACCATCATAGGATCTCATCCTTTTCCTTCCTCGACACATATCATGCACGTCATTGTAAGTGCAAACGATATTTTAATCAAACTCTCATTCTCAACACGTTGGTCTAATCAACACTCTCACATCTTATGATATCATTCTCATCCTCATATAGGTGTTTAGTATTTTTAGTACTCTTTTCATGTGAACTCTTGTTCATAGGTGCTTATTGTTATCACTTCCTTTCAATTCCATTCAAGCATGCATTATGGCAAGATACATCATCTTTGGTAGATGATAAAGTCATATTCGTTGCTTATCCCTCAAGTTGTGAATTCTAGGATTGCATAAGTCGATATGTTTTATCCTTATCTTTCGATACAACATTTGCTATACACATGAGTTTCCAATGGTAAGCGTGTTTTTAAGTCTAATTTCTACAATTCCTAATCAGATATGAGTTATATTTGTGTTTTTAGGAGTTGTTGAAAAATTTAAAAATCGTCTCAGCACTTAATATATCGGACTGCCTCATTTTTGGGAACTGGCGGATCAGGCGGAACCTTCACGAGGGTTCCGCCAGTGCAATTTTCTGGAAACCCAGAAATGGCCCAGCGGATCAGACGGAACCCTCACAAGGGTTCCGCCCGTCTTATCGCAGGGTTCCGCCAGACCACCAGCAAATCTTTTTTTTCTTCTATTTTTCAAATTTTCGACTACCACACTTCTTCAAAACAACCTTTTAGGTGAGAAACTCATTCCTTGTTAGTTTATAACATCATTAGAAGCATCTCATCCTCATGTCTTCTCTCTAGGCATTGTTTTGTAGGTTTCCATCATATTATATTCACGTTTTTATTGTAATTCTTATTAGAAGAATACAACTTATTTTTCTTATGATTGTTTTTCTTTCTACAAGAATGCACCTCATGAGATCTTTGATATCATGGGTGTCTTCCTTGAGTTGCTTATATCATTTATATATATATATATATATATATATATATATATATATATATATATATATATATATATATATATATATACACATACATCTTATTTTTCTTTGAGATGAAATATATTGCATTAACTCTTTCATTGTAGGTTCACCATTATATATGATCAATCGTATATAGCATACTCATCTAAGGATGAAGTTTTGCATCGATTATTTTTCTTCTTTTATTTTAGGTGCTTCTTGAGACCTTCGAACAAGGAGGAATCTCCATCAAGCACTCATGATGCATCGTCTATACACTTTTTTGTATAGGACACGTTTGTCTAAAGACAAAGCGTATATTATACTAATTTTTGTTTTGTAGGATTCTTCATCCTTGCATCATATACGTTGGTACCCTAGCAACGGAGAGTATTGATCAAGGGGGAGTCGATCATACACTAACCTTTGTTTCTTTTGTAGCTTTCTTATCCTTGCATTATATACGTTGGTACCCTAGCAACGGGGAGTATTGATCAAGGGGGAGTTAATCACGCACTAACCTTTGTTTTTGTAGCTTTCTTATTTCTTGTGTCATATACGTTGGGACCCTAGCAACGGGGAGTATTGATCAAGGGGAAGCTACAATCTAGGGGAAGCATGCACGCATTCATCTTTATTCTCATTCTTCTACACACTTTTGTGTTTCGACAAAAAGAAAGAGATAAGTCAACATAGTCCAACATGCATTTCATTCATCATACATTTTTTGTATAATTTTTATGATGCACAACACTAACCTTGATGTAGGTCAAGGAACTTAATTTGATCCATGGATGGAGTTGAAGAATTAACTTCACTAGGGATGACGCAAGCTCGCCATTTCGGGGAAAAATTAAGTTAACTCCAAGGATACACCCCTTTTTGTTTCGACAAAAGGGGGAGAAGAGTGTAAACGGAGAAGGAAATGTAGAAGGTGTGTTGCGGATACAAGTAAGTAATACAGACACAAGTAACTTTTTACATTTTACGTTCTATCACGTTTACATATTTTGTCATCATCAAAAAGGGGGAGATTGTTAGTGCAAATATTACGATATTTAATCTATACAGTCTCATTTGTTTTGATTGATGACAAACGTATAACTTGATACATAACGTAAAATGTACAAGTTACTCGTAATCATATTTTGTCTCAACATCTCTCAACGTCTCGAGTCATCGTATGCTACAACACAGGTTCGTACACGTTTGTTATGTGGCATTATGATCAAACCTCTTAGAATGACTAAAATACTTTAGGTGTCAAAGTACATTTTAGGTGTTAAATAGAATAAGTGTCACATTAGGTGTCTAGATAATATTAGTAAGTTTACAATATATAAAAATGTGTCTTGTATCAACATAAGTACATAAAACATTTTTAGTAACTTACTAAATATTATATAGCTAGCTAATATATTTTTTTATACAAGTAATTTACCTTTTTAAGTTAATATATACATTTGTCTAAATGTATTTTTTCATAAAATGGAAAACTATATTTCGAAATTATCTTTGTCAAAGATCATTTAAGATGTGTCATAGATTGTAGTTGACTTGGAAACATCTTTGGAAAATGACTCAAAGAGCTTGTAAGATGTGTCATAGTCCTTGTAAGTTGACTAGGAAACATATATGTCTTGTCTTGTCAACATTTAGTTTCAAGTATATGCATATGTCTTGTCAATGTTGACTCTAATAGTAACCCATGGTTTTAGAACATGGTTTTGGAAAACTTCTTTACTTGTTTTGCCTATAAATAGAAGTTCATGTTTTACTTAGAATGTTGATGAAAAGATAGAAAAACACACACACATAGATAAGTAGGAAACCATGTAGATCACCCTTTCTATAATGATCATAATGCTTCTAACATTCATCTTTGTTGTAAGCATATCATACTTCATGATCCACCAAGAAGGTTACAAGATCTTGAAGTCACCATTCATTCAAGCATTCCAACATATGAAGATTCAAGGTTACTTGACATCCTCAATGATTGAAGAATTCTTATTCAAGAAGTTTATGTAGATTAGTCATTCATATCCATTAGACTTTTATGTCTTGGATCATCATTGTATCATCACAATATAGATTAGATGGTTTATGTGTTTGTGCCATAAAATACAAGGTTTTTATGTTGGGCCACAAACATAGCGGGAGTGGTTGTACCCTTGGTAAAGAACTCAACATCTAGCTTAGTGTCGGAAATATTGTATAGGCGACGATGGGAGTGGTTTGTACCCTTGTAAAAGAACTCGACATCTAGCTTAGTTTCGGTAATCTTGTAAGCGACGTGTAAGGTTTTCTCCGCCGAGAATGGAGGTTGTTGATCTAGTGAAGTAACTCTCGAGTTGGGTACTCGAGGAGTGGAGTAGGGCGGAGAGGAGATCCGTGACCGAACCACTATAAATCCTCGTGTTCAGTTTGCACTTTCCTTTTACTTATTGCTTTTCTATATTGTTTGCATTATGTGATTGTTTGTGTTGTGACTTGTTGTTTATGCTTGTGTGATAACTTGTCTTTAGTTTATGCTAGTCATAAACTACACTTAACGTATTTCATATTAGAACAAGCTAAGAATGAATATTTGATACAACAAGTAATAAAGTTTTTAAACGGTAACGTATTCACCCCCCCCCCCCCCCCCCTCTACGTTTTCACAGTTGTGGTATGAAGTAGTAGCTTAGAAGTAGTTGTGGTTGAAGAAGTAATGTAGAAGTCGTGAGAAGTTTTGAAATAGTTGTGGTGTGTAGAAGTTGAGCAGAAGTCGTGAAGAAGTAATGGTGTGAAGAAGGAGAATTAAGTCGTGAAGTAGTCGTGTGAAGTTGTGAAGAAATTATGTAGTGTTGAAAGTCGTGAGATTGGTTCTAGCTAGGATTAGAACTTGTCATTTCGCTTAGTGTCGTATTGGTGTAAGCAAAGGTATGTAAGGTTTTCTTCGCCATAAGGGAGCTTGTTGACATAGTGAAGAAAACTCTCGAGTTAGGTGCTCGGAGAGTGGAGTAGGGCAAAGAGGTGCTTCGTTACCGAACCACTATAAATCATTTGTGTCGCGGTTTGATCTTTCCATCTCTTACTTATTACTTTACTTACATTATTATTACTTTCATACATAGATATATATAATTATCCATATTGTTCAAGAGTATATTTCACATAAACTCGAATCAAAGTTTTTCAATAATAAAGTTTTTACAAACAAAATTAAAAAGACGTAAAACTATTCAACCTCATTCTAGTTTTCCACAGAGATTATTCTTTTTTGTTCGGTAGACGCCTAAAATAAACAACCTTTAGGGTTTGTTGTTTTGTCGTTTATCATTAATTATCCTCTAATATTTATCCCAAATAAATATTAGACTTTGGGTTATTACCATTTAACCATTCAATGAAAATAACGCCATATTCAATTCATTTTGTTGACTCGTGTCTTATTTCCGCTTCCATTGTTATGTTTACTGTATACCGGTGTGACCATTCAGCATTTATGTGAAGGCAATTATGAAAGTTGTTGTATTATTTGCACGAAAACCTTTAAGTTGGAGTCGTTAATAAGTAATTGACCTAAACCTTCGCACGCCCCTAGGGGTTTATGTGGGCTTTTGGGCCTATTCAATTACTTAGAGGAAAAGATAAATATTTTATTCAATATGATCAAATATTTTGAATAAGGTAATTATCTTTTTATAATTATTCAAGTGTATTTTATATTTAAATAGAAGATATCCTTTATGATAATTATAAATACCTAATTGTAAATTAAGGTTTCAAAATAATTGGTTTTGGTTTGAGATTTTTGGCACCCTCTCCTCCTCCCCCCTCTCTTGGTTTTGGATGAGCATGCAGTAAACACACTCCTGTGTTTGCTATACCGGTTAGATCATTGTTGTGGTGTTCAGAAGATACAATCTATCATCCTATGAAAGTTTCTTGAATGATAGTATTGATTAGCCGTAGATAAGATCAAACTATTGATTTTATTTCGTGAATATTCTTCTCTCCAAATCAAAAGGTACACAAATAATGGTTATCTTGTTTTCTTTTTGATTAGTCATATACATGTAAACAGATCACTGGAATGGAAAAAGGGTTTTGATAATTTAATTGCTTTCGCTGTAATCTAATTAATAACTATTTAATTGTTAAATAAAATTTAAATTATACCACATTTCCCATCACAAATAATATGATTTTTATAGTTTTTGAGTATAAGAAAGACGCTCTAGCAAGTAGCTAGAGGTGAAAAGCCGATAATGAATTTTATAAGCTTTTCTGGTTTCTTAAGAGAATTGAACTAAAAACGTTCAATTGATACGCTTATGTTGACTATCTAAGAATGAAAGAGTTTTAACATCCTCGCTTACATTGTCTTTCTAAGGAAGCTTTGAATCAAAACAAACATGATTCCTATATCGTCAAATAATTCAATTCTTTGTTTGAACAACCACATCAAAGTAATCGGATAAGCCGATGAAACTAAGTTTTCAAAAAATTAACTGGGTACAATAAGGCATTCCCCACCAAGTCACAACCAAGGTCTACATGTTGCAAGCAATTAGGCATTAAACAAAACAAGTGATTTGAGCGTTACAAACAATCAAGCGAGTATTAACAGTTAAAACTCATAGCTAAATATGCTATATTTTATTTTTCATCAATATTTAGAGCATTACAATTAACCTACGCTAATCTCATGTAGCATTGGATATTTTAAATCCATTACATAATTAGCAACAGGAAAATTCCGTTGTTACTAAAATATCTGTCATAGTTGGTTTTGAAATATAAATAATTACATTATATCAGGAAATTGTAAAAAAATATGTTGGTAACGTTTGTTTAGAAAATTGTCGTTAATAACTTAATTCCATCGATAATACACAAATTTAGTAACAGATTTATGGTTTTCAGTTAATTCTCAATGGCGATCGTATTTTTTTTAGTAGCGGATGTATCTGTTACATCATCAAATATCGTGCATCGCGTTGAGTTGAGGTCAATTCCACGTTCACCGGTGTATATTTGCGTAATGGAGTCACTTTTAACTTTAACGATGGTGTAAGCCCGCGCGTTGCCACGGGATTTTTGTATATGTCGTTTAGCTAAAAAATTAACCAAAAATTTTTGTACCTGCAAAGTATTTGTTGACTGTGTTATGTAAATAATCAGTTAAGGGATGTTTGTCACACAATCAATGATAATTGACAAAATAACCTATGCGTTTTTTAGTGGTGTTTTGTTAAAGAAGCATCTAATGTATGTTTAGTAGCTGTTGCAAAATAGGAATGGCAGAAACAATATTCAAACAATGCAAGATGTATTGCCAAATATAAATAGCAGGAACAATATTTAAAGATTGCAAGAGTATGATCTTGTTGTGCATAAATAAGGTTCATTTGCATCTAATGCAACAATGTTAGACAAAAAATAAGGTTCACATCTGTGGCATACATCATGATGTATAGCTAAGGTGCTTCTGCAGTTATATTGCAGGTGTTATACAAAAGATTAGTAGGATGTCACGTAAACATATTGCAGGCGAAGTCTAAGTGTTATACAAAAGATTAGTAGCCTGCTATAGGCTGATGTTTTGGAACATATTTGTGCATGCAAAGCACAAATACTTTGCAAAACATATTAGTTTTTAACAATGGTAGCAAACCGCTTAAATATTTACATTGGTAACTTAACGTCTAGTTGTGCTTTTTCTTTTCATTGTCTTTGGTTCTTCCTTTTTCTGCAGATGAAACTCTCGACTGCTGCTGCATTAAAAAAAGAAGAAAGACAGGAAAAAATTTTAGTGAGTATTAGATAATGTGTGAGGATATTTTTAATTTGTTTAAGAATAGAGCAGATTGGTTTCAGAGTAGACCAGGAACTTGTGGGAAGTTGGTTTAAGAAAAAATTGTTACTATTTGATGGTTAGGTACACGCTGTTTATTTGTGGTTTGGTTGCATTGTTTCTAGTTACATACTTGCATCTCTTGCCTATATAAGTAGTGGCTATGTCTGGTAGCCGATTGTAAGATATTTTATTCAGTAAAACGGGTCGTTTACGGTAAGTAAATGTGCATCAAAAATTACAAATAGATATGCAAGTTCAATAAGCAATCTGAAACACAAATATACATATTTCAGGTAAAAGAAATTGTGTCTTATTTCCGACTGGTAACAGTACATATCACCAAGTTATAATCATATAAAACAGTTGCAGTAGCCATGGCCAAACACCCCTTAAAGTTATTTGATTGGGTTGGTGATCAACGAATGATCTAATGCATACAGTAAACTTCATTGCTTAACTACCAATAGCAATGTCAAACAAATTAATTATAGCTTGGTAGATCTGGTTCATTGATCTCAAATGGGTTAATTGTAATATACAAAAAAAAAGCTTATTGAAAGGGGAACATACAACATGGGTTGAACAGCCTGATACTTACTCAAAGTCTAGAATGTATAAAACCCCCTAAAACTGTTTTTCATCTATAACCAAAGGCTTAGATTATAATAGAAATAGTATTAGTGTTATATCAATAATCAATGTATTAAGTCTTATAAAATGTTATGTGACATGGACGAAAAGGTTTTTCCGGATCAAACCATCATGATATGGCCCGTTTTGACCCACACTATTAGAGACCCAATGAACCCTATTATGCAATAGCCTAAATCTTCCTAAAATTAAACAAAAAAACCTGAAAAGGTTCTGTTTCTCTATATCCACTCTCAGCCGCTGCAACTATCAACAATACACTTCCAGGCTGCAATCACCTCAATATATGCATTGGACTCTTTCCTCACTCAATTCACTTCATTTTCACACCCGCGCTCAAGCTACTGATGCATCTTAAGATAACTAAGCTTTTTATTTTATGAACTTATCGACTTCTTCAGATATTTTTAAACCTGATACGCCTATAAGAATGCTAATCCAAACACCAATATCATAACCAAAAATTCGGTCCATAACCTTATGAATGAGTGAATACATGTTATGCATTATCCCAAATAGTTAAAAATAATAATAATAATAATAATAATAATAATAATAATAATAATAATAATAATAATAATAATAATAATAATAATAATAATAATAATAATAATAATAATAATAATAATAATAATAATAATAATAATAATAATAATAATAATAATAATAATAATCTTATTAAAATATAATTGACAGTTTGACACTAACCCAGGTAACCCAAATATGATATTTACCCGTTTCGACTCATATGACCATATCAAAGATATTCGTCCAAACTCCAAACTGTCCATGTTGCTGATGCGTGGAGATCGCACCCTCGCAACAGGTTTTACCTCTCAAGGGATCTCGAGAAGCTTACAACCCCCACCAGGCAGTGTACCTGATCGTTGTAGTATAGTACAGTGACTAGTACCGGGGGATTGATCGTTCAACTCAGGAATAGTGTCGCTAGGATTAGAAAGCCTACTAAACTAGGTCTAGAGGTGAGGGATGATTTTTTTTGTATTTTTATATTTTATGGAAAGCGATTAAAAATCTCCGGTTTTGAAGGAGTGGGCGGAATTAGTTGCTAGCCAACTAACCCAATTAATCAAGAGATGCAATCAAAATAAAATAAAAGAAATGAAAACAAAACTAATTATACTAATGTGGTAAAACAATAATGAGGAAAATTGTGTTTACTTAGGTTTCATTACTCTCTAGATATCTTTTATAGGTTGATAGCTTGTTACAATTGCATGGATGACGGGTCATATTCCTTAATACTAGTCGTAGGGCCGTGTACAATATTCCCTAACTCTATAGGATCCTACTTACTCCTATGTCGAGCCGTTAGAAGCTCCTAAAATGGGATCATTAGAATTCTCCTACGCATTAAATACAACCAAAAATCGTAGTACACCTCTGATCATGTTTCTGAAGACGTTCAAGCAAGTTATCAATGGAAGTCTGCTAGTTTTCTTAAGCCTAACATCGAATACAATCATCCGTAACAATTATAAACAAACAATCAACCCATAATTAACATCTAGGTTTCACTACATATAAGCAAACACACAAGAAATCTAGCCTAGCATGTTAAATAAAAGACAAGCGTAAGATATAATCAAACAACACATAGACATATTGAATGATTTGAAGAAATACTTATCTTTAATTGAACATGAAAGATTCAAGGGGTTGAAACCCTTGAAAAGCTGATAAATTCGGACTAGGGTTTATTCCCTCAAAGTTGCACACTAATGAATAAAATTTGGAAAACTATATATATATATTACACATCGTGACGGCGTCATGTGTTAAGTTGTGACGCCGTCAACTCGCCGCCATAATAAAATTGTATTGTCTAGATCTATTTGTGACGCCGTCATGTAGGATTTTCTTCTGGACCGTCACTAATACTTGGACCATGACGGCCTTGGGTGACGCCGTCATCTCCTATGATTAAAAAATCTCTGGATCGTCACGTGTATTTTCCACATCCACCTCTTTTGTAACTCTTGACGCCATCATGTGGAGAGCCTTGACGCCGTCAGGTACTGTTCCAGCAAGGAAAATTGAGACTTTGCCGTTTTCTTCACTTTTATGCTCCAAAAACGTCCAAAATGCTTCCTTTTCCAGATTTCTCTCTAAAAGTACCTAAAATGAGAAAAGGAACAATTTAGGGCAACATGATCAAATAATCACGAATTCGAGCTTAAATGACCCCTTAAAAGCGGTACACTTTTCGCCTCATCAGTTGCCACTTAAAACAAAATTTATTTGTCCCATGTGTATACATTCAACAAAGAACCTTACTTGGCAAAAGTTGAACAATAACATTTAAATATTTCTAACCTGTTTTGTGTTTCATGAAAATAGTGACCTTGCTGCTGATATATTCATGTTACCTGCAACCAAATGTACATAGTTATAAACTTATAATCCAAATTTAAGCGCATTCTTTAGTGACTCAATTCAACCAAAAAAAAGTTAAGTAATTTACGCGAAAGAACGCACAGTTTAGTAGTAACATATTTTTCCATTAACGTAACAAAAATGTAATACAATGACAAAAAATAAACATGTTAGTTAACTCCGAGAGGGTCGGATATTGAACCAAATGTTGCGCAATAGAGAGTCACCATTATAGAATATTTTCTCCTTTCAACCTAAGTTAAGTGGCACTATAGAATGTATCCTAATACAAACACACTTGCATACATGAACAACCAAACCTATTACATTACAGCAACATTTGAGACTTACATTAAATAAGAGGAGTTAAATATGAAGGCGGAAAAAACTCGTGTAAGCTTCCAAGGTTAGGGTAACAATTATATATACGATTACAAATCAAGCAGTGGTAAGGTTTAACAAAATGAGTCGATATAATAAATAATCCAGACGTACAGTTTCACCAGAATTGGTCACATTTATATCAAGTTCAATTTTCAGATTATTTGTACCCTTTTTGTGGCTTCTCTTTTGTAACAATTCGCATTTTCAGATTAATTACTATTCCCGGCAGGTCACCCAAGCCTGTACTACTCTCGCATGAGCACGCTTAACCGTATGGGCGATTAACCGTTAGACCACAAAACGCGTTTCTAAGACAATTTGAGTTTTCAACTTATTAGAAAAAGTCAACATATTTTTCCCTCCTCCTTTGACCAAAAATCATTCTTTGATTTTATAAGTCATTCCTTGATTTTTAGGCTTGCGGTTTTAGGTCTAAAAGACATTTAACACCAACCGACACTAGACTGAGCCCAGCCTAGACATTATAAGTCATTTTAAGTCATTATTATCCTATTAGAAAAGTTACATTTTACTTTTCTCAATTTTACGCAACTTTCGTACGTTTTACGTATTACGCGTTTTAGACCCGTGTTTCCAGTTTTTAGCAGGGTTTTAGCACCCGATAGAACCTACCACTCATTTTATATTTTATTATGGACTATATTGACATGTTTGACCATACTTTCAAGTTTCATATTTTTAGGATACCCGGTTTCACGTTTCGTGGCCTAAAAACTTACGGTTAGCAACTTACGGAGTCAAAACTAGCTCTATATCTAGGATAATATCATCCAAGACCAAGTCATCCCTCCTTATCCATTCCAAACCGCCACTAGGGGGGGGGGGCATTCACACTTGTGGCATCATCTCATGACTTTAGCCATTGGATCATTTTTATTTACAACTTTGTCTCCAAGTTTATGTAGTTTCCTAGCCACCTTCCTAACCTCCTCATTCTTGCTATAAATAGAGAGCTCATTCCTTTCATTCTTCATCAATAAAAACGCCACACTACTATATCCTAGCACCATGATCCTTTGATCTTCAATATACAAGTTACACTACAAAGTTCAAGGTCTTAGTATTCTCTACCTAGTTCTCAAGTTTGTTTGGTGATTCCATGATTGAATTAGGAGCTACACAAGGTTACTAGGGCTGAAGTTAAATGGTTTTCACAAGGGTTAGATCAAGGCTAGCAAGGGTTACAAGAGTTATGGTGAAGGGTTTACAAGCTTAGGTTTAGTGTCCTAGTTCTATACTTGACTTCCTTTCTTTAGAAAGCCAAAAGTTGTAAGCAAACCCTTATACACTTTCTTGCTCAATATCATTTCATGCTTATTATGTTTCTTTCATGCTATATATGGTCTTTGTATTGTGTTCATGATGTTTAAAAATGGATAAAACAAGTATTGGTATACATATGTTAACTTATGACAAGTAAACAAGCAAACTAGTGATTTTTATGGAAAACCACGACCACAATAGTATAACTTTGATATTTGACACTTACTTACTGTTAAATAGGACTTAACAAGGAAAACATAGCAATTTGAATCACCCAAAACGAGTACACGAGTCAAAAGTTATGACCATTTGAAGTTAGCGAAACCAAAACGGCAAATCTGCCTAAATAGCATTCTGATCAAATTATGATTTTGAAAGTCCCACTTCTGGTCCGATTCATCAAAAAGTTAAAACACGAAAGTTGTCCGGAACGACGTTTTCGTTCAGGAATAAAGAAGCTCGAGCCCTGAAAACACTTTCTGAGTGATAAATTTCTTCAAATTCTTAACAGCCCATTTTTAGACCAAAGTTACTATATAATCATTATAATTAGATGAGACCAAGAGGTCTAATGACCTAAAGCCGAGACCACAACCATGGCTAAAGCTAAGGTTGAGTCTCAAGATCATGGTAACAATGACCAAGGTCACGGCAAAGCTACGACTAAAGACCATATAACTATTAAAGATCAAAAAGCTTATATATATATATATATATATATATATATATATATATATATATATATATATATATATATATATATATATTATCAAATACTACAATAGTATGGAGCCTCATGTGAGGAGTTCATTAAGTAAGCCGTCGAGACGAGTTGTGGATTTACGAGTTAAAGTGTCCTGGCTCCTTGAACGTTTACTCAATGACTTCTGAATTATGTCAGCCCGAACGGTAGTAAGAGATATACAACCTATACATGTTTCATAGACCACTTATAGTCAACGACTTACACTATATACTAAAGTACTACATCATGAACTATATGCAAGATATATATAGGCAATTCTTCGTGTTCTTAGACGTTACTCCAAACCTAAGTCGCAACGTTCTATTATAGGCTGTTCTTAGAGACTTTCGCGATTCGACTACCACTTTCATTTCTCATTACATAAGACTTAAGGTGAGTCATAGCCCCTACTCTTTTCGTACTTGTTTTAAACTCTTGGGGGGGATACATGCTCAACTACTTGCTTACTTGTACAAATACTCAAAACGTCTATACTTGACTGTGTTATACTTGATTGCTTACATACATGACTGCGTTATACTTAATTGCGTTATTCTATTTATTGACTAGTAGTTGTCTTTGGGAATTGACTCCCAGTTGTCTTTGGGAAGTGGCTCCCAGTTGTCTTTGGGAATTGACTCCCAGTTGTCTTTGATACATCCTAACATTTGCGAATGATTGGATACATCATAAAAGTGAGGTCTTCGGAGATGAAGTAGAGACTCACTACTAATTGCTTAATTGTCTTGATGAACTTATACATGTCTTTATTATACTATATGTTAGCAGTGGGTTGTGAACACACAGGTTACAAGTCTCTTATGGCGGGACTTGTAACTGAGTGGATTCTCAATGCCTTTGCTGTGTGAACATTCTTTAAGGCTTTTCAACTGTTTTAAGACAAACTCTATGAACTCACCAACCATTGTGTTGACACTTTAGCATGTTTATCTCAGGTTAGTAAGGCGATAGCTAGTGCATGGAACTTAGAGTCAAGCTGCATATTCTGAAGACTTACGCTTTTATCATTTACCATTCAAAACTTTGTATACATTTATGTATCATACTTTGGAATCTCAAGTTTGTAACTCGGAATTTATTAATCGAATGGTAACTTTTCAAAACGTCTCATTTAGAGTTCGTTTTCTATAACTTGTACTTTGTATTATGAAGTAGCACCCCTGTGACACAGTCTTCCGCTGCGGTATTTTGGGGGTGTTACAGATTGGTACCAGAGCCTTGGTTATAGAGAACTAGGTTGCATTTAGTGCCTAGACTATAACTGCTATATACGTTGGGACCTTCCTCTTTATTTGCCTTACACACAATACATACACTTATGCTTTTTGGTTAGAGGTTTGCTTAGTTCCACGCTGTTAGATGATGTGACTTTAGTATAATAAGGAGCCCCAGAGATTCGTCGAGTCATTAAAAACATGGAGCTCAGTAATAACTAATTAGTTAACTTGATCTTGTGTTTGATGAGACACAAGATTTGAGTTAAATAATATTATTGCTTAGCTTTAGGGATTTGATGACTGGATTATCTTACCATCTGCCTCAGAAGGCGGATTTTGTGTCGGAAATTCTTAAGTAGGATGTTTTAGAATCTCCTTATTTAAATGGATTTGGACGCCTCTTCAGTTAAATAAAGAAATTGTAAATCACCGAACCATAAGTTTATGAGACCTTACTTACATAAATTTGGACGCTTCTTTATGTAAGTAATGTGTTATAAATAAGTGGGCTTAATTGTAGCCGATACAACTCCTTAACCAGAATCTTAGACGAATCAGAGTAAACACCACTATATTAGAGATCCCGAATTCTCTTAGACACACCATAAGTAGTTAACATCAACTAAACTTCGGGACGAAGTTTCCTGAAGGGGTAGAGACTGTAACAATTCGCATTTTCAGATTAATTACTATTCCCGGCAGGTCACCCAAGCCTGTACTACTCTCGCATGAGCACGCTTAACCGTATGGGCGATTAACCGTTAGACCACAAAACGCGTTTCTAAGACAATTTGAGTTTTCAACTTATTAGAAAAAGTCAACATATTTTTCCCTCCTCCTTTGACCAAAAATCATTCTTTGATTTTATAAGTCATTCCTTGATTTTTAGGCTTGCGGTTTTAGGTCTAAAAGACATTTAACACCAACCGACACTAGACTGAGCCCAGCCTAGACATTATAAGTCATTTTAAGTCATTATTATCCTATTAGAAAAGTTACATTTTACTTTTCTCAATTTTACGCAACTTTCGTACGTTTTACGTATTACGCGTTTTAGACCCGTGTTTCCAGTTTTTAGCAGGGTTTTAGCACCCGATAGAATCTACCACTCATTTTATATTTTATTATGGACTATATTGACATGTTTGACCATACTTTCAAGTTTCATATTTTTAGGATACCCGGTTTTACGTTTCGTGGCCTAAAAACTTACGGTTAGCAACTTACGGAGTCAAAACTAGCTCTATATCTAGGATAATATCATCCAAGACCAAGTCATCCCTCCTTATCCATTCCAAACCGCCACTAGGGGGGGGCATTCACACTTGTGGCATCATCTCATGACTTTAGCCATTGGATCATTTTTATTTACAACTTTGTCTCCAAGTTTATGTAGTTTCCTAGCCACCTTCCTAACCTCCTCATTCTTGCTATAAATAGAGAGCTCATTCCTTTCATTCTTCATCAATAAAAATGCCACACTACTATATCCTAGCACCATGATCCTTTGATCTTCAATATACAAGTTACACTACAAAGTTCAAGGTCTTAGTATTCTCTACCTAGTTCTCAAGTTTGTTTGGTGATTCCATGATTGAATTAGGAGCTACACAAGGTTACTAGGGCTGAAGTTAAATGGTTTTCACAAGGGTTAGATCAAGGCTAGCAAGGGTTACAAGAGTTATGGTGAAGGGTTTACAAGCTTAGGTTTAGTGTCCTAGTTCTATACTTGACTTCCTTTCTTTAGAAAGCCAAAAGTTGTAAGCAAACCCTTATACACTTTCTTGCTCAATATCATTTCATGCTTATTATGTTTCTTTCATGCTATATATGGTCTTTGTATTGTGTTCATGATGTTTAAAAATGGATAAAACAAGTATTGGTATACATATGTTAACTTATGACAAGTAAACAAGCAAACTAGTGATTTTTATGGAAAACCACGACCACAATAGTATAACTTTGATATTTGACACTTACTTACTATTAAAGAGGACTTAACAAGGAAAACATAGCAATTTGAATCACCCAAAACGAGTACACGAGTCAAAAGTTATGACCATTTGAAGTTAGCGAAACCAAAACGGCAAATCTGCCTAAATAGCATTCTGATCAAATTATGATTTTGAAAGTCCCACTTCTGGTCCGATTCATCAAAAAGTTAAAACACGAAAGTTGTCCGGAACGACGTTTTCGTTCAGGAATAAAGAAGCTCGAGCCCTGAAAACACTTTCTGAGTGATAAATTTCTTCAAATTCTTAACAGCCCATTTTTAGACCAAAGTTACTATATAATCATTATAATTAGATGAGACCAAGAGGTCTAATGACCTAAAGCCGAGACCACAACCATGGCTAAAGCTAAGGTTGAGTCTCAAGATCATGGTAACAATGACCAAGGTCACGGCAAAGCTACGGCTAAAGACCATATAACTATTAAAGATCAAAAAGCTTATATATATATATGTTATCAAATACTACAATAGTAGGGAGCCTCATGTGAGGAGTTCATTAAGTAAGCCGTCGAGACGAGTTGTGGATTTACGAGTTAAAGTGTCCTGGCTCCTCGAACGTTTACTCAATGACTTCTGAATTATGTCAGCCCGAACGGTAGTAAGAGATATACAACCTATACATGTTTCATAGACCACTTATAGTCAACGACTTACACTATATACTAAAGTACTACATCATGAACTATATGCAAGATATATATAGGCAATTCTTCGTGTTCTTAGACGTTACTCCAAACCTAAGTCGCAACGTTCTATTATAGGCTGTTCTTAGAGACTTTCGCGATTCGACTACCACTTTCATTTCTCATTACATAAGACTTAAGGTGAGTCATAGCCCCTACTCTTTTCGTACTTGTTTTAAACTCTTGGGGGGGATACATGCTCAACTACTTGCTTACTTGTACAAATACTCAAAACGTCTATAATTGACTGTGTTATACTTGATTGCTTACATACATGACTGCGTTATACTTAATTGCGTTATTCTATTTATTGACTAGTAGTTGTCTTTGGGAATTGACTCCCAGTTGTCTTTGGGAAGTGGCTCCCAGTTGTCTTTGGGAATTGACTCCCAGTTGTCTTTGATACATCCTAACATTTGCGAATGTTTGGATACATCATAAAAGTGAGGTCTTCGGAGATGAAGTAGAGACTCACTACTAATTGCTTAATTGTCTTGATGAACTTATACATGTCTTTATTATACTATATGTTAGCAGTGGGTTGTGAACACACAGGTTACAAGTCTCTTATGGCGGGACTTGTAACTGAGTGGATTCTCAATGCCTTTGCTGTGTGAACATTCTTTAAGGCTTTTCAACTGTTTTAAGACAAACTCTATGAACTCACCAACCATTGTGTTGACACTTTAGCATGTTTATCTCAGGTTAGTAAGGCGATAGCTAGTGCATGGAACTTAGAGTCAAGCTGCATATTCTGAAGACTTACGCTTTTATCATTTACCATTCAAAACTTTGTATACATTTATGTATCATACTTTGGAATCTCAAGTTTGTAACTCGGAATTTATTAATCGAATGGTAACTTTTCAAAACGTCTCATTTAGAGTTCATTTTCTATAACTTGTACTTTGTATTATGAAGTAGCACCCCTGTGACACAGTCTTCCGCTGCGGCATTTTGGGGGTGTTACATCTTTAGGCCAGGTATATCCGTATATATGTTATTTTGTTTGGGGTGTGTAAGCTTATATGTTAGCGGAAATCCCCGATCCCAATGGATTCTGCCTATTAGTTTATATTGTTCCGAAAACTGGTCTAACGCTTGTCATTGACCTTAACCACACACCATTAAAGTGTTTAAAAGCTTTTTCAAAATACAGCAAACTTTAAGCACTTAATATAAGCTCACCCAAATGCCCCCTCGCTTGTTACTTTCAGAAGGGGTCTGTCGATAGTAGTTATTCCATCACTACGATACAGATTCGAACACATAAGGTGCATATAAATTCTCTTTTATAGTTGTTAAACCTTGAGTACAAAGTGCAAGAAATCAGAAACTTACCCATCAACAATGATAACAGTATCAAACACACAGTGGTCGCGCTACAACATATGATCGTCTTTCGGGCTAAGCATCATTGCTGGATCAAGCAAAATCACACCACAAACACTTGAGTACATTAGTGGATGTGGAATCTTTTCAATTGCACTACACTTTTCAGGCAACTTTAATCGTCAAAATGACCAATATGAGAACCTTTTTCTTGCTTCAAACTGTCCCAAACCAACCAAATTCATTTCAACCTGTTACCTTTTTCTACTCTCTGTCTCTCGTCCTGTATAACAACAAATTACGGAAAGGAAAATTCAAACGCAAAAAATTATGGATATTGAAAACAATAAATTAGAAAAGAAATATACCCTTTGCACTTTTTATTCCAAAGTTTGTGCCAGTCGCGTTAGTCGTATCTCCATTTGTTGAGAAATGGATCCGGCTACCATACATACTCTCTCACACATCTTATACTGTGCCATAACCACCTGTTTTGAGAGCAGTTTACATAATTACGAAACTTGTTATATTCAGAGATACATGTCATTGAAGATTATGGAATTTCTGTTGTCCAAAATTCAGCTTTAAAAACCGCAAGTTTTTTAAGTAGTCCACATGATGTGTTCCTAAATGATTGGCATCGACATCTGTTACAGGTAGGTGTCTATCATAACAAAAACAATAGATGCCTATAACAAATGGTTTTTCAACTCATAAATAAAAATTCAATATAAGTACATGAAACAAAAATTGTATCTTCAAATTAACTGAACGGAGTATGAGGAAACATTTTTACCGTCAACATCAACATCAAGCAACTTCACATCGAGAGTTTTTGTATTGTTAGCCGTTCGACTACCCAAAGAACAATGTTGCTCCGGTTGACCACTGCAGCCTTCAGCAATGTTATTGGTTGAAGCTGAATTTTGTAAAATATGATCCACAACTTGGTGCATCAGTACGTCTTGTTGAACATGTTGTGGCATCCAAAAAGAATGTCATTATCAATAATCATACATAATAAAACCAAAAAAAGAACTCTGGATTACACCATAACTTGTAGAGGTTTGACTTGATCTAGTATTTGACCGAGTGGCCATGTTGAACATGGAATCTAGATAATCATCCACACCAGAAGTTCCATAGCTTGCTTCAGGGATCCCTTGTGTATTTTAAAACATTACAACGGGTATTCAACAGAGGGTGAAAATGATTTCAGTGAATCACCACTTGACTGAAAACCGGGAACGGCTTCTGCTTTCCTTCCTGTATATATGAACAAAAATCCGTCAAGACATAAAATTAATCAGGAAACACTTCATGGTTGACCTACTTATCTGGTTACTTACCGGCCACATTAATAAAAGAACGATGTTTCATCTTTCTTTCTCTGTATTCACCACCACCACCAGTTACCATTTCAACCCTGTGACGAAACAATATAATTTTCAAACAACGTATACATAAGTTATACTGTGGTTAATAGGTCTTTTGGAAGAAATAAAGAAGTTCAAATTTCACGATATAGATATGACATTAGCATCCTGTAATTACGTGTGTTTATGAAACTGCTATCTCAATTATGAGGTAAGAAAAAAAATGACAATACCTCTAACTTAGAACAACTATTATCTCCATAATTGTCTTTAGATGAACTGGACGCCACCATCGACGGGTGCAACATCACAGATCCTATGAAAAAAGGAACAAAAAATAGATTAGCTCAAATCGTGCAACATGAATAAAGACTGCATAAGCACCTCAAATACACAACCCTAATCATCCACTAATCACAAAATCCGATAATTTGACCCAAAACAATAAAATAATCAGAATACTTGTGAGAAACTAAAAATGCTAATTTTTAGTGCTTATCCGCTTAACCGCTAGTTCAGTTTCAAATATGGCCATAAACCCAAGAAATATGTTAACCCACATACCAAGCCTCAGCAGCATATGAAAGGTGGATTACGCAGACGGAATACCAAAAGCTACTTATCTGTGCAGTGACATATCACAGTTAAACTAATGAGAAAAATACGTCTTACAAATTATAGTGCTAAATAAGCATGATTAACCAAATTTTGAAACCGATATTCTGCTATTAATAAACTATACCATTAATCAACTTGATATAATAAAAGCGTTTTAACTCTAGTACTTGACTCGATCATATAGCACTAAAGCAATACAAACATCGCAAAATATGATCAAGTAACCTTCCAATCAACATTTCTCAACATAAGGGGCAACATTATTATTCTAACGGGTGCACAATATTCGTTTAAGCCATACAGTTAAGCCTTTTAAGGGTGGGGTAAAACTAAAAGATGGGGTAAAAGAACTCCACCGAATGTAATGTATGACTGCCAAAGCGGTACCCAAAACCTGGCATGGCTGCAATCACATAGCTGCCATGCCAATATAGCCGGTTTGGCAAACAACGCTTAGAAACAGGCACCGAATACCAGAACAACTTGCCATTTCGAACTGCCTTTATACATAAGTAGTGCTGGAAATCAGCCAACTGTTTCCATTTTGTATAACCGAGGCTCAAAGAGATTAGTCAAAATAGGGGGAGCACGCACAATGGTAGCAACCCTAGCCGGCTGCCATGCCAATAGGGCGCCACCCTGACTTGTAGTCGACCTTATCCATCCTCATCATAGCCAATCAGCACATCACTCTGCAACTTCTAAGATACAAAGCTGCGTACATTGCCGCAAAGAATGAATAGCAGCCATATGGTGCAACCACAGTATACCACAACACTTGTGCCAAAACCCCACTGTTTCCTTTGTCTACAGCTGAGGCTCAGACAGGTGGGTCGAAAAAACGGGCGCACTCGGTGTGGCTGCAACCTTAGTAGGCTACCATGCCAATAGGCGGGCACCTGGACCATTAATCGACCCTACTCAGACTCATCATAGCCGATCAATATACAACTGTACAACGTGCAAGGCACAGGGCTGCAAACATAGCCGCAAAAACACCAATAGCAGTCATAAGCCTACAAATGAAACACACACAAAAAAGGTCATAAACCACTTAATTAATACGACAGCCAAATCCAAAACACCCCTAAATTCAATGCCAGTCTCGCAATCCCAAACACCACTTATTTCACAAAAAAACCTAGCAATATATATAAATGAAAAAACCTTGCAAACTTAAAGAACAACACCATAAATTCAAAAAAACGAAGTAAAATTAACATAAAAACTTACTTGGAAAAATTAAAGAACAACACCATAAAAATTAACGGAACCCTAATTTGTAAAAATAAGAGAAGACAGAGATAGTTTGTGTGTTTTGTGGGTTATGAAGAATCTAGAAGAGATGGATGTGGCTAAGAAAAACCCAGCCACTGTAGATTGTACCAAACGCATTCATACAACCACAAAATAATATGAATCCTCTCACATATATATTGTTTCCCCATTTAAAAATTAGTGTCCTGTAGACGTTTCTATAGAAACACTCACAACCTGCACTGTGGATATCCCTTTGTCGGATCGAAGCAATTAGGTCCATCGGTTTTTTTTCTCGGTTTCGGAGCAAGGAGATGAGAGAGGAGGTGAGAGAGAAGTGTGAGTGGGTCCAAATAAGTGGGTATTCTTTTTCTCGAGTCTGGGCAAACCGAAAAAAAGGTGGAGCCCCAAAGTTGGCATGAAGAGAACACGCTCTTTATACTTATTTAGAATGACCATTTTTGCCACGAAGTTACAAATGTGATTTTTAATGGCTTATCTATATTATCTATAAAATAAAAATGGTCAAACTTAAAAAGTGAAAATTTTCAGTCATTGTGAAACTTTAAAACTTCAGTCATCTGTCTAAGAAAACTTATAAAATAATTTTAAATTAAATGTATTTAAGTTATATACTAATTAGTCAAAGCTTATCGCCACAATTTTAGGGAAAATATACAAAACCAATTTTCGAGGTCTAACCGGTTTTCGAAAATATAAAAACCGGTTTTATTTGCCATTTTTTTATGGAAATCGGTTCAACCAGTGGAACCGGTTTTCAAAACATTATGTTTAAAAATTCTCAAACTTTTATTATTTTTTGTTTATAACCCATAAACTTTTTTTATCGCTACAACTATCTGTCGTTATAAAATCTCGTCACTATCGTCTAGTATTCTAATAAACGTCCTAAACATCGTAAACAAATTGAAGTTAACCTATCAAATTACCATAAAGCAAAACATAACATTTTGGGTCAAAGTCAAAAGGAGGGAACCAAATGTGAACTATTTAATTAATGGATTTAAATTCCAGCAAATACGAAATAAATCCATGGGAGATACGAAGAGAGGTGTCTTTCGGCGTATGTCCAAACAACTTTGACTCACACCTTCTACGGTCACCGCCGCCATCTATTTTTTGTTTATAACCCATAAACTTTTTTTATCACTACAACTATCTGTCATTATAAAATCTCGTCACTATTGTCTAGTATTCTAATAAACGTCCTAAACATCGTAAACAAATTGAAGTTAACCTATCAAATTACCATAAAGCAAAACATAACATTTTGGGTCAAAGTCAAAAGGAGGGAACCAAATGTGAACTATTTAATTAATGGATTTAAATTCCAGCAAATACGAAATAAATCCATGGGAGATACGAAGAGAGGTGTCTTTCGGCGTATGTCCAAACAACTTTGACTCACACCTTCTACGGTCACCGCCGCCATCTCCTCTTCTTATAGCTTTAACTTTGAAGGGGTGTCAACCTTACCTTACATTGCCTCCTCTTTTAAGAAAATAACCAATCATGGTTATCCAACTAATATTTTGCCTAATCTTGCTTAAATACTATTTTTTAATGACAATTTTACCTAATTTTTTGCCTAATCAAGCATTAAATGTGTATCAATAATAAAATTTAAATTAAAAAAACATAAATAAAAAACAACTATTTTATTAATAATAATTCAATAATTATTACATAATACTTAAAAAAAAAAAAAAAAAAAAAAAAAAAAAAAAAAAAAAAAAAACTGAAAAATAGAAAATCACTAATCATCGAGGTATGATAAGTCTTGAGCCGCTACGTGCTCCGTAAGATCGTATCGAAGACGATTATGGATATCTTCGTCGAGTAACTCATGTAGCACAGTATCATCGTAAACTGGAGTTACCGGCGGATCCATTATATGAACCGGTGATATTGCCATACCATCATTTTTCAAAATCATATTGCACAATATAATGCACGTATAAACCAGTTGGCGAATCTTTTGAACCGACATAGCTCGAAAAGGTCGACTGAGAATCATCCATTTTCCTTTTAGACGACCAAATGGTCGTTCGATATCCTTTCTTGTAGACTCTTGTACTTTCTTGAATCTCTTTTCCATTGGGTCAGTTGGATACGGATATGCTTTAACAAATGTTGAATACTTTGGATAGATTTCATCGGTAAGATAACATCCACGTTTGTAAAGCCTTCCACCCAATAAAAATGAACTGTTTGATGCCGTTCCATTTCGTTCATTAACATACAATGGAGACTGATTCAAAACATTTATATCGTTGTTTGAACCGGGAGGACCAAAAAACGAATGCCAAATCCACAAATCATATGAAGCAGTCGCTTCAAGCATAATAGTCGGGTATTGGTGATCACCTCTCTTATATTGGCCTCTTAAGTGTCTAGGACAATTGCGCCAAACAAAATGCGTACAATCAATGCTACCAAGCATTCCCGAAACATGTTGTTTTTCTTCATGTACATTGAATAAGCATGTTACATCATGGCTTGTAGGCCTACGTAAGAACTCTCGACCATACAACTTTATAATCGCATCGCAAAATTTATCAAGGCATTCTCCTAAAATAATAACGAAATATATAATGAAAAAATAATAACTAAACTATTATAAAAAAAATAATAATAACGAAAACAATTTAAAAAAAAATAAATAATAATGAAATAATTTAATTAAAATAACAACCTGACATTCTTCGTGCCATGTTTAGATAGTCATCAAATCTATCCAGAGGTTCACACGTTGCAAGTTGTCGAATTGCGGATGTACATTTTTGTAATGGCGTGAAACTATTTTGGCCCATCGCGTCTTGACCCGGTTGAAACCATTCGAATTGGGCTTCAATATCATCAACAATTTTTAAAAACAAATTTTTACTCATACGAAAAACGCTTTCGTTAAACTTGGGTTGTTCGACAAAATAATCATTCAAAAGAGTTTCTAATGCTTTTTCACGAAAACGTTGGACATAACCACGGGTGTCGGTAGAGCTAGCCGTATCTTCAAGACCTTCGATTGCGGCTAAAAAGGTTTCAAACGTACTTCTGGATAACCATTCTTCGGACGAATCCGGGGGAATAACGATCTCGTCCGACGAGGAAGAAGACATTGACATGGTTAAATAAATTGTGTATTGTTTTTTTGATTTGATTTGTGATTTTTTTTTTGTGAGTTTGATTTGATTTGTGAGTTTGAAACAATATGTTGTATGTACTTATTTATAGGGAATTTTCTTTTTTTTTTCTTTTTTTTTTTTCAAACCAATACACGCTCCTCCCATTTAATGTTAAACGGTAACATATACCTTGAAACTCTCCCCACCGATTCGGTGAATTCTACCACAAGAGCTACTGAAAATTGGATGCCGCATGACTGGCAATCGTGTTTGCCGATCGGCAAGGGTTGCCGAACCTTGCAAACCGCAAGGTTGCCACCCCCTAATGTTGATAACTTATCAAAATTCTAACACTAAACCATACGTTGTATGTGAGTATGTGACATTGTTTTGGTCATGATCGATGTCCTTTACTATATGTACGTTCTTTCTCATGTTTCTTAATTTATTTTCCTTCTTTAATCTTACAATGCAATATGCCAATAATAATGGCTTGTTATTAGTAAAGTATAAAAAGATACATAGAATGTCTTTTAGTATAACTAGTAAACTGTTTTAATGTAAAGTATATATATATATATATATATATATATATATATATATATATATATATATATATATATATATATATATATATATATATATATATATATATATATATATATATATATTATTTATTTTATTTTTATCAATATATGTAGTCTTAAGTCTTAATAACAAGCTCAAATATAAAAACACGAATTTTTTACAAAAACAAATCATATACGTTGAAAATGCATATGAACAAGCCTACAAAAACACAATATTTTAAGGCTGAATGATGTTATATTTCTATGTTGCTAAGAATTGTCTAAGTATGTGCACTTTATAGTTCTTAGATTTATTAAAACTAATACTGTAATAAATAATTTTGCAACTAAAAGTATTTTTATATTTAGAATACAAATTTGAGCAGTAAGATTCATATATAGTTGTTGGCCCAAGGGATTTGTGGGTTTAAAGTTTTATGTTATCATGTATTTGCATTATTTTTTTTAACGGCAAGATTACCAAGAAGCTCAAGAAGGGGAAATTTACAAGATGCTGTTACATGCCAAAATAGGATCATAGATCCATACATTCCAATCTAGCTAATTAAGTTAAATTTCCTGTTTCTTTAAGTAATCCACGAGAAAGAAAGGGTTTTTATTTCTGCTTCGAGTGTGTCTTTTCTTGAAGGTTTCAAGTCAAAAATTCGACTATTTCTGAATCGCCAAATAGCCAATTGGTGATAAGAACCACTGCATCAAAGATAGGTTTTACCTTGGTTGGAAGAGATACTGGATCAACCCATGTGACAATTCCGATCCTAAGATGTTTTCATGTATTTGCATTATAAATACTTTATCAATAAAACATAAAATCCATAGGGTTTTTAAAGTTTAACATGATATCGGACTGGGTCTAAACCTCATATCTAGATGACTAAGTTGGGCCGCCTCTTTATATCACCCCGTCAAACCCTGGCCGCCACCTTTTAACCTAATTTTTGTTACCACAATCAGAATATATATTGTTCTACTTTATTCAAACTCTATGCATGCAATATTTTACTCCCTCCTACCGTTATGTTTACTTGTGTAGAATTTTTCACGATAAGAAAAAAAATCAGATGCCGCTTGTTGTCGGCCAATAACTTTTAATATTTGCGTTGCTTTTTTCTGCATTTGAAGATACGCTGCGCTTGCTGCCGGATATCTACATCAACAAATTTGCTACTGATTTAATGTTTTTAAGTCTTTTTTTATCTAATATAAGTTTTCACGATTTCGCCGCTCGCATTGCAGGGGAGTATTAGATGATAAAGTTTTTGGCCCAACCTCATTTGTAGGTTTAGGGTTTTAGGTTAGGATTAGGATTCTCTCATGTTCATTTGAACATGAGAGGTAGTGTTGTGCTTTTATGATTGTACATTGTTATTATTGTAAAACAAGGAAAACATTATTTTAATTCAAATGTACAATAAAAAAAAAAACACAACATTACCTCTCATGTATTTGCATTATGTTGGCGTATGTGCCTAAATGACACATATCCTTCGGATATTATCCCGGTCTTCGGCTTGTCGATCCTTCGGTCACACTAACCGTCCGAACCTTTGACGAACGATAGCCGAAGTTCCAACCGGATTTTCAGGGATCGTGTCAGCCCACGTGGTCTGACAGTTACCTACTAGGTATGGGATGACACTGTACGCTCCTTCCCGAGACAGAGCAGGTAAAGAATTGAGGTAGTATAAATACCCCTATCTCATTTATGTCGCACAACTAACACACACATACTATTCACTTGCATTTACTTATACCTATCATCATACCCTCCATACTTACTCTCACGCCGGAGTCGGTCTCGGGAATACCCCCGAGGCGAGTCTGACGTGTGCTTTACCTGTGCAGCCGAAGAGAACTTGTGTGACGACTCATTCCGGAAGACTTTGCTGAGGTGGAACCATACCGCAGGGTTTTACTTCAACAAATTGGCACCATCCGTGGGACCTGTTATTCAGTCTACTAACGAGCAGCAATGGTGGGTTCTCCTCCTCCTCCGTTAAATCAAACTCCTCCTTCTGGACCCGGAGGAAGCGGACGATGAAAACCAGAACAACGACTCTCCTAATTTGCAGGAGATGATCCTTAGTCAGGTAGCATCGCTAACATAGCTAATTAAGCAACACAACGCTCAGGGAGGAAGCGTCCTGAAACCCATCCGGTTGGATTTCAGGGACGAAGGCGTTGAAGGTAAAGGGAAGGAAAAGCCGGGGAACAATATAGATGATGACCTATGCAAACCTTTTAAGGAAGTCACTCGATCACCTTTTACCTGTCGCATAGTGGAGTTCACCGGATCTAGTTATGCGATGCCGTTACACATGAGGATCTATGCTGGGACAACCGACCCTAATGATCACCTCACGCGATTTGCCGGGGCCGCAAATGGAGGTGAGTGGCCGATGCCAGTTTGGTGCCGAATGTTCCAGCAAACCCTTGACGGGGCAGCGGGAGGATGGTTCGAACGTCTAGAACCAGGCAGCATCGACAGTTGGGACGAACTGAGGGAGCAGTTCTCCAACAGATTTTCTCTCCGAAGAAAAGGAGCGAAAGACCCGACGGAAATTACGAAGATTGTCCGAAGGGCCCATGAATCCCTACCCGATTTCAAGGAAAGGTGGAAAGATGAAGCCAATTATATTAGCGGTGTTCCGGAGATAATGAAAATATCGGCCTTCATGGGTGCTCATAAATGTCCGACTCTGGCCAAAAAGTTCTCCGACAGGGTTCCAAAGACTGTGACCGAAATGTTTACACGGGTCGATGATTTTATTCGGTCAGAAGAAGCATACAGGAATACGGAGTTGCCAATGGGCGAGACTCACGATCATAACAAAAAGGGGTATGGCGCCCCCAGGAATGACAAGGTAGTCAGGGGAACCTATGGAGATCGGATGCGAGGGGACCGCAGAAATGATTATAAACCGAAGGACACTCGCAGGGACCCATATCACCCTTACGTTCCTCCGAAAAACACCCATAACCGCAGTGACTTATATCCTCATGATAACCGAAGGAATGAACCGTTCAGACAACTGTATAACCGCCCAGGTCTGGGATCTTTGGTCAAACCACAGAGGGAAATCCTGGCTACCGAGCATCATCTGAACCTGCCAATGCCCCCTCCCACCGGTAGCAGGCCGAGGAAAGAGAATGAGGACAAATTCTGTGAATACCACAAGGAGCGTGGTCATTTGACAAACGACTGTTATCAATTGAAGAAGCAATTGGAATTTGCCCTGGAATCTGGTAAGTTAGATCACCTTTTGAAAGATGTCCGAAAGCGTGAAGGTGGAAATGGGAGGGATCCTCCCCGAAGGAATGACAGAGGGAAAGGCAAGAGTTTGACGGGAGAAAGTGTAACACCCCAACCCGACAAGGGTAGAAGTGCCACAAGGATGGTGACATATCAGAGCATACATACATAATATCATACACAGCGGAAGTCTTAAACATAATTAAATAAGAAAGACCAAGCCAACACAGCTTAAGTCAAAGTACATAAGTTCAATGATGAAGAAATAATCCAAAAGAAATAAGAACATAATCCAAATCCAAAGTCATAACATAGGGTGGTCATCTAAGGTAAAAGCTCCAACACAAGCTCTAACTCTCATCCCATAGCAAAAGCCCAGCTCCTAGCTTAGATACCTGCCGCAGGAAAAGGAAATGCGGCTGAGCTTAAAAAGCTCAGTGAACAGATACATAAACAAAGCAATGGTAATGAAATAGAACTGAAATATAGTGCGTTGGGAAATAACATAAGGAATAGACAAATGAATAATAGAAAGGAATAATAGGATAGTCATCTACCACGAGCCCAGAACATATCATATCATATAAGCCGTCAATATCATAGTCTCATAATCAGAGGGGATACCTCTCAGGCAACCAGATAATATGAGGGGTGACCTCATGTATCATAAAGTGGAGTGATCAGCTCCCAGAAGTTGTGAAAGGCATGTATAGCACACAGTACCAGTCACCAGACAGATATCATAAACATAATCATAGTTAAATCCACTAAACAGATCAGATCTAGGATGCATCCATACGCCCCCACAGAAATCAGATTGGCCATAATAAATCATATCATAAGTGTGCACATAATATAACAGAAAGGGGACGGTGTAGCCAAATCACTAGGGCCACACACTAGTCATGCCAGTGGTGCATCACAGACACGCCCATGGTACCTCTGTAACACCCCAACCCGACAAGGGTAGAAGTGCCACAAGAATGGTGACATATCAAAGCATACATACATAACATCATACACAGCGGAAGTCTTAAACATAAATCAATAAGAAAGACCAAGCCAACACAGCTTAAGTCAAAGTACATAAGTTCAAATGATGAAGAAATAATCCAAAGGAAATAAGAACATAATCCAAATCCAAAGTCATAACATAGGGTGGTCATCTAAGGTAAAGCTCCAACACAAGCTCTAACTCTCATCCCATAGCAAAAGCCCAGCTCCTAGCTTAGATACCTGCCGCAGGAAAAGAAATGCGGCTGAGCTTAAAAAGCCCAGTGAACAGATACATAAACAAAGCAACGATAACGAAATAGAACCAATATATATAATGCGATGGTGAAATATCATAAGGAATAAACAAATGAATAATGGAAAGGAAAATAGGATAGTCATCTACCACGAGCCCAAAACTCAAAGTCATATCTCAAAGTCATAAGCCGTCAATATCATAATCTCACAATCAGAGGGGATACCTCTCAGGCAACCAGATAATATGAGGGGTGTCCTCATGTATCATAAGGGTGGAGTGATCAGCTCCCAGGGGTTGTGAAAGGCGTGTATTGCACACAGCACCAGTCACCTCAAAGTCAACTCAAAGTCATAGTTAAATCCACTAAGCATACATGTCTAGGATTGCAATCCATACGCCCCTTACTCAAAGTCAATCTCAAAGTCATATACTCAAAGTCATAATGGCCATAATAATCATAAAAAGGGACGGCGTGAGAAATCACTCACCCACACATGAGTCATGCCAGTGGTGCATCACAGACATGCCTATGGTACCTCCATAGGTAGGAGAAACATAAATGGCTCGGGTATCAAACTAAGAGTCAGGTCTCAAAATCAACAAAAGGTCATAAGGTAAAGTTTTATCTCAAAGTCAGCTCAAAATCATATCAAAGGTTCAATCAAAAGGGAACATAGCAATGGCTTGGGGAATCTTAAATGAAATCATAACTCAAAATCAATGTATAGGAACCTTTTACTGAAAAAGGCAGAGTATCCGTACCTTATTGCAAGCACAGAAAAATAGAAATAAACTCAGAAAACAGATGTGGCTCAGGACCTCTCCTTCTTCACACCTAGAGGAGAAAGGGGAATCATAATTCATTCTTTAATTTCATATCTTTCCATTTTAAGTAACTTTCCACTTTTAGCAGGTTTCCATAAATAGTAAGTTTCCACTTTTAGAAAGTTTCCATATTTAGTAAGTTGAATCATTATTAATGGAAATAAAGTATCTTTTAACCTTTTTACTCATTTGGTCCTTAGGGTTTCATAACTTGCATTTTATACCCTTTACTTTCCAAAATTACACTTTAAACCTTTTAGTACTCAAAGTTACACATTAAACCCTTAACTTATCCATTTTACATAATGAGCACTTATTTTATCATATTATACGAATGGATACTCAAGTATTCATAATTTACACATTAAGTCCCTCAAGTTATTAAAGTTACATATTTAACCCTTTAATTTACAATTTCAACTTTTAAATATCAATAATTACATATTATGCCCTTAAGTTATCAAAATGACACATAACCCCCTGAATATATTAAATTACTCAAAACAGCTCCAAGTTTCCAGAAATTACATGTTTAGTCCCTCTCTTTTAATTATTTTCAAAACAAACCCTAATTAGGTTTAAAATACATTTTAATCCATTTAAATACAAAAATTACACATAGCACCCTCATCTCTCATTTTATTCGAATAGTACCTGACCCAAATTAAGTTTCAAAAATAACCCTTAAGTTTTAAAAGTTACAAAACTCACCCAAAACTTTTTATCACAAATCGTATAACATGAAATAACAAGATTAAAAACCCTAACCAACTCTAATTCATTTTTAATCATTACCTCATCATTAATTGTCATTTATTATCACAAAACAAACCCTAAATCACAAACCCTAGTTCATACGAATTTATTTTCTTTTTCTTTCATACGATTTTATCAAAAATCCAATAAATAAAGATAAATTCGAAATACATGATTTAGGCCATGAAAATTATTCCCAACATTTTTCCAGATCATATTACATCATAATAAGCCTATAATAATTTTATTAATAATTATTCTGGATCGGATCATATATTTTACAAATAAACATGTTTTTAGGGTTTTAAATCACGAAATTGATATAGAGCATGCATGGATCGAAACAACCAGTTTAGATGATGTTTATATGATGTAAGGGACCTGAGAAAAATACCAAACCAAGATTTGAACGTGTAGAAAAGGCTGCACAATTTTCTTGTATACGCGTATGACCAAATCGAACCAAAAATGACCACGACTCCAAAAGCTTCTTCACGACCTTTCCAACATTTTTCCCAGAATATATATGATATGAGGATTAGGAGAAAAATCATAAACGAATTTTAGAGAGGTCGAATGAATCAGAATCGATATTACCTTGTTTTTAGGGTTCGATAAAGGAAACTAAGATCACGATCGTACCAGGCCTTAGCAATTCGAATGGGTATTTTTCTGGGACTCTTTGGATGTTATTTGATCACAGAAAATTGATTAGAACATATGGGGTGGTCGAATGGAGGCTATGTGATTTTTGTTTGTGTGTTATGCAAGTCGGCAAAATAGGGTTTAGGGAGAAAATGATATGTTTTGACCTTTATTCAGATTTGGCCGAGTAGGGGGGGGAATATGGGCCAAAAATTCGGCCCTTGAGCTGAGGATAAGTATTGGTGATTAATTTCCATATTTAAAAAGGTTTTTATGATTTTTAAATCAAAGTAAATATAAATAAATTGTCATTCGGCCCTTGAGGGGTATTTTGGTAATTTTACCACTTGAACAAATGTTAAATGAAGTTATTAAAATTATTTGGATACATAACTTGTGCATTGTTAGGAGTTTGGGATTTATTTGGATACTTAATAAGCTTTTAATTAACTTTTTTTTTTTTTTTTTAAATATGTAGGGGCATTTTGGTCTTTTCACATGTTCTCAGATTTTAGGTGTTACAACTTCTTCCCCTCTAAAAAGAAAAATTTCGTCCTCGAAATTTGAAAGGAATCAGAAATGAAACGAATCGAAACATAACGGAGACATACCAGATCAGAATACAAAGTGAGGATAACTAGCTCGAATAGACTCCTCGGTTTCCCAGGTAGCTTCTCGCTCTGGGTGATTCCGCCAAAGAATCTTAACGAAAGGAATAACTTTACGCCTCATAACTCGCTCTTGGCGATCCAGAACAGCTTCCGGCTCCTCCGGAAGAGACATATCAGGCTGAATCTGATCGAAAGGATAGGACACCACATGCAAAGGATGATAATTGTATCCCCTCAGGAGAGATACATGAAAGACGTCGTGAACATGTGATAACTGCGGAGGAAGAGCCAAACGATACGAAACCTCTCCAATGCGTTCCAAAATCTCAAACGGTCCAATGAATCGAGGACTAAGCTTGCCCTTGATCCCGAAACGTCTAACTCCACGAAACGGTGAAACTTTAAGGAATACCCGATCACCAACACGAAACTCTAAGTCACGCCGATGCTTATCAGCATAACTCTTTTGACGCGCACGTGCTTCCTTCAATTTTTTCCTAGCAACATCCACTTTCTCGGTAGCGATCTGAACCAACTCCGGTCCCTCAATAATACGCTCACCAACCTCATTCCAACAAACTGGAGCCCTACACTTCCTACCATACAACATCTCGAAAGGAGCCATACGAATACTCGCGTGCCAGCTGTTGTTGTATGCAAACTCAACCAAACATAAATATTCGTCCCAGTTACCAGTCCACTCTAAAGCACATGCCCTCAACATATCCTCTAATGTCTGGATGGTCCTCTCCGACTGACCATCTGTCTGAGGGTGAAAAGCCGTGCTGAACTTAAGGCGCGTACCCCATGCCTTATGCAATCCCTTCCAGAAACGAGATGTAAACCGTGGGTCTCTATCTGATATGATAGCCGTAGGCATACCATGAAGTCTAACGATCTCCTGCTGAAATATGTCCGCCAACTTACTAACTCTGTAGTCCACACGAATAGGGAGAAAATGAGCAGACTTGGTTAGTCGATCAACAACCACCCAAATCGCATCATGCTTCTTACGGGTAAGAGGTAAACCTGTAACGAAATCCATGGAAATCTCTTCCCATTTCCACTTCGGAATCTCTAACGGCTGTAATAACCCACTTGCTCTTTGATGCTCAATCTTTACTTGCTGGCAAGTCAAACACTTAGATACAAACAACGCCACATCATGTTTCATACCATTCCACCAAAAATGTTGCTTAAGATCCCTGTACATCTTGGTAGAACCAGGATGAATAGTGAACGGGGAACTATGAGCCTCTGATAGAATAGTCTCTCGAAGTTCCGGATCGTTAGGAACGCAAAGACGATCCTCAAACCAAACCACGCCAAATTCGTCAACTCTGAACTCTGACTGTTTACCTTCCTCAACATTTTGAACTATAGACCACAGCTCACCATCCTCCTTCTGAGCTTCCTTTATTCGCAAGATAAGATTGGACTCAACTTTAAGACTAGCCCAATAACCATCCTGACCTCGAACACAAAACTCCACATCCAGAAGCTCTAAGTCATGCAAAACACGAGGATCAAACTCTAAACTCGCAACCATACCAGACTTCCTACTAAGAGCATCCGCGACTACATTCGCCTTACCGGGATGATACTGAATATTAACATCATAGTCCTTCAGGAGTTCTAACCACCGCCTCTGTCTCATATTCAGTTCCTTCTGAGTGAAAATGTATTTAAGACTCTTGTGATCAGTGAAAATGTCACAAGACTCTCCATACAAATAATGACGCCAAATCTTTAGCGCGAAAACCACAGCCGCTAACTCAAGATCATGTGTCGGATAATTCAACTCGTGAGGTTTCAACTGCCTCGAAGCATAAGCAATCACCTTCCCATGTTGTGTCAACACACATCCCAAACCTTTCTTCGATGCATCACTATATATCTGGAAACCGCCTGAACCAGATGGAAGAGTCAAAATAGGTGCAGACACTAAACGTTTCTTCAACTCCTCGAAACTACTTTCCCTCTCATCAGTCCAAACAAACTTCTCTCCTTTCCTCATCAATTGTGTTAAAGGCAAAACGAGACGCGAAAAGCCTTCAACAAATCTCCTATAATACCCAGCAAGACCCAGAAAACTCCTTACTTCCGTCACGTTTGTAGGTCTCGGCCATTTTGTGATAGCCTCAACCTTTGCAGGGTCCATAGTAATACCGTTCGCCGAAACAATGTGACCCAAGAAAGCTACTTGATCCAACCAAAACTCGCATTTCGAAAACTTCGCATACAATCTCTGCTGTCGAAGAATCTCCAGAACCATACTAAGATGTTGCTCGTGTTCCTCCTCGGACTTAGAATACACAAGGATGTCATCAATGAAGACAATGACGAACTTATCGAGGAATTCGTGAAATACCCGGTTCATAAGGTCCATGAAAACTGCAGGAGCATTGGTCATCCCAAAAGGCATAACCAAGAATTCATAATGACCGTACCGAGTTCGGAAAGCCGTTTTAGGAACATCTTGCTCCCTCACCCGAAGTTGGTGATAACCGGACCTCAGATCAATCTTAGAGAAATGCCTCGCTCCTTGTAATTGGTCAAATAGATCATCAATGCGTGGAAGAGGGTAACGGTTACGGATTGTGATACGGTTAAGTTCTCGATAATCAATACAAAGACGCATGCTTCCATCCTTCTTCTTTACAAACAATACGGGAGCACCCCATGGAGACACACTCGGACGAATGAATCCATTATCTAACAGTTCTTGCAATTGCTCCTTCAATTCTTTCAATTCGATCGGTGCCATACGGTATGGAGCCTTAGATATGGGTTCAGCACCCGGAATCAGATCAATACTGAACTCAATTTCTCGAATAGGAGGAATACCAGGAAGTTCATCTGGAAACACATCAGTAAAATCACGCACAACACGAATGCTATCAATGCTCGGAACATCCACAGAAGTATCCTTGATAGAAGCAAGGAAGCCGATACAGCCATGTGAAATCAGTGTCCGGGCTTTCATAGCCGAAATAATCTTCACGGATTTCAGAGGTTGTGAACCAGAATAGACAAAATCAGGATGATGAAGATTACCAAAGATCACTTTACGAGCATAACAATCAATGGTCGCTTTATGAGTAGCCAACCAGTCCATGCCCAGAATAATATCAAAGTCAATCATATCGATGGGAAGAAGGTTCGCAGCACGAATACGATCATCGAAACGAAGAGGGCAATTCACATACTCAACATCAATAATCACATTAGTTTTCATCGGAGTAGCAATAGATATACGGTTCATTAGTCGTGTTGGGGTTATGTTTATTTTATTTGCAAGTGAAGTAGATATTATGGAATGTGTAGCACCGGTGTCAAATAAAACAAAGACAGTACGATCTCCAATATAAAGAAAGCCCGTAATAGTACCTGAAGAACCAGCTGCCTGATCACGAGTCATAGAGTAAACCCGGCCTGAATTAGGAGCAGCCCTAGCATCAACTTTAGGTTCACCAGCCTTCTTCTTAGGACAGTCTACGACTTTGTGCTGAGTAGAACCACACCAGAAACAACCACCAGAAGCTTTATAACAAGGACCCGGATGAGTCTTCCCACAAGAAGGACATGTAGGAGGAGGGGGTAGAGCTTCAAAAGACTTCTTCTGACCCGACGATCCCGACTGCTGATACTGCTGAGAATCCCTACGTCGGTTGTTATTATTCTGCCCTTGACGATCACCACCATACCTACCAGTATCCCGACGATCCTGATTCCTGTAATCCTGCTGTCTATTATTATAACCACGGTCCTGACGACCCCTCTGATCATACCCCTGGTCCTGTCGACCCCGAGAATCCTGCCTATGATCCTGTCGACCATGACCACGAGAATCCACCCTGTTACCATCCCTATCACGCTTATAAGACACCCGATCCGCATGCAGTAACTCAATGTTGCGGGCGGCATCCTGCACTCCAGCAACATCCTCAAAAGTAGTGTTAACGATCTTGTCCAACACCCACTTCTTCAAAGCCCACTTAAAATGACGTGCCTGACGCACAGCATCACCAGTAACCTCTGGCCCAACAAAACTAGCCAAACGCAAAAATCTCTGCATAAACTCTCCGGATGACTCCTGATCACCCTGACGAATCGACCCGTACTCTCTCTCATACCTTAACTGTTCAGCCATAGGAAGATACTGTCGGTAAAATGCCTCAATGAACTCAGCCCACGAACAAGTCTCAGCAAAATCACCTCCTTTGGCCTGAACAAGAGCAGTCCACCAGTTCTGAGCATCACCTTCCAATTTAAATGTAGCCAAACGAGTTTTAAACTCGTCACCACATCCCAGAACACGAAACAATTTCTCAACATGTGTGATCCAGTCCTCCGCTTCATGGGGAGTAGCAGCGGACTTGAATGTGAGAGGCTTGAGCTTGTTAAACCTCTCGATCCACACATGGATACCAGTTGGGGGAACATGAGGTTGAGCATTAGCATTAGGTTGAGCATTTGGTGGAGTATTAGGTCTAGCACCACTACCAGAAGGACTCGGCCCATTCCTGAGGTTATTGGCCACTTCAGTCACTACTCGTGGAATAGCAGCTTCCAAAGCAGCGTTAATCATAGCTTGGAAATCAGGGGCATCATCATCCCCATCAGTGTACTGAGTAAAGCGGGTGTTCACCAGCTGAATGATCATGGAAAGGGATTAGCAAAACATAAGAGAAAGTAAGCACGAAATGGAAGACGAAGCAGAAACCTATGCTACCCAAATTCTCACCAGTCAAACCTAAAGTCTTAAGGGTCAAATCCTAAGGTCCATAAGACTCACAGGCCATGTTTATGTACTACAGGTCGCAGCCTGGGCTCTGATACCATAATTGTAACACCCCAACCCGACAAGGGTAGAAGTGCCACAAGAATGGTGACATATCAAAGCATACATACATAACATCATACACAGCGGAAGTCTTAAACATAAATCAATAAGAAAGACCAAGCCAACACAGCTTAAGTCAAAGTACATAAGTTCAAATGATGAAGAAATAATCCAAAGGAAATAAGAACATAATCCAAATCCAAAGTCATAACATAGGGTGGTCATCTAAGGTAAAGCTCCAACACAAGCTCTAACTCTCATCCCATAGCAAAAGCCCAGCTCCTAGCTTAGATACCTGCCGCAGGAAAAGAAATGCGGCTGAGCTTAAAAAGCCCAGTGAACAGATACATAAACAAAGCAACGATAACGAAATAGAACCAATATATATAATGCGATGGTGAAATATCATAAGGAATAAACAAATGAATAATGGAAAGGAAAATAGGATAGTCATCTACCACGAGCCCAAAACTCAAAGTCATATCTCAAAGTCATAAGCCGTCAATATCATAATCTCACAATCAGAGGGGATACCTCTCAGGCAACCAGATAATATGAGGGGTGTCCTCATGTATCATAAGGGTGGAGTGATCAGCTCCCAGGGGTTGTGAAAGGCGTGTATTGCACACAGCACCAGTCACCTCAAAGTCAACTCAAAGTCATAGTTAAATCCACTAAGCATACATGTCTAGGATTGCAATCCATACGCCCCTTACTCAAAGTCAATCTCAAAGTCATATACTCAAAGTCATAATGGCCATAATAATCATAAAAAGGGACGGCGTGAGAAATCACTCACCCACACATGAGTCATGCCAGTGGTGCATCACAGACATGCCTATGGTACCTCCATAGGTAGGAGAAACATAAATGGCTCGGGTATCAAACTAAGAGTCAGGTCTCAAAATCAACAAAAGGTCATAAGGTAAAGTTTTATCTCAAAGTCAGCTCAAAATCATATCAAAGGTTCAATCAAAAGGGAACATAGCAATGGCTTGGGGAATCTTAAATGAAATCATAACTCAAAATCAATGTATAGGAACCTTTTACTGAAAAAGGCAGAGTATCCGTACCTTATTGCAAGCACAGAAAAATAGAAATAAACTCAGAAAACAGATGTGGCTCAGGACCTCTCCTTCTTCACACCTAGAGGAGAAAGGGGAATCATAATTCATTCTTTAATTTCATATCTTTCCATTTTAAGTAACTTTCCACTTTTAGCAGGTTTCCATAAATAGTAAGTTTCCACTTTTAGAAAGTTTCCATATTTAGTAAGTTGAATCATTATTAATGGAAATAAAGTATCTTTTAACCTTTTTACTCATTTGGTCCTTAGGGTTTCATAACTTGCATTTTATACCCTTTACTTTCCAAAATTACACTTTAAACCTTTTAGTACTCAAAGTTACACATTAAACCCTTAACTTATCCATTTTACATAATGAGCACTTATTTTATCATATTATACGAATGGATACTCAAGTATTCATAATTTACACATTAAGTCCCTCAAGTTATTAAAGTTACATATTTAACCCTTTAATTTACAATTTCAACTTTTAAATATCAATAATTACATATTATGCCCTTAAGTTATCAAAATGACACATAACCCCCTGAATATATTAAATTACTCAAAACAGCTCCAAGTTTCCAGAAATTACATGTTTAGTCCCTCTCTTTTAATTATTTTCAAAACAAACCCTAATTAGGTTTAAAATACATTTTAATCCATTTAAATACAAAAATTACACATAGCACCCTCATCTCTCATTTTATTCGAATAGTACCTGACCCAAATTAAGTTTCAAAAATAACCCTTAAGTTTTAAAAGTTACAAAACTCACCCAAAACTTTTTATCACAAATCGTATAACATGAAATAACAAGATTAAAAACCCTAACCAACTCTAATTCATTTTTAATCATTACCTCATCATTAATTGTCATTTATTATCACAAAACAAACCCTAAATCACAAACCCTAGTTCATACGAATTTATTTTCTTTTTCTTTCATACGATTTTATCAAAAATCCAATAAATAAAGATAAATTCGAAATACATGATTTAGGCCATGAAAATTATTCCCAACATTTTTCCAGATCATATTACATCATAATAAGCCTATAATAATTTTATTAATAATTATTCTGGATCGGATCATATATTTTACAAATAAACATGTTTTTAGGGTTTTAAATCACGAAATTGATATAGAGCATGCATGGATCGAAACAACCAGTTTAGATGATGTTTATATGATGTAAGGGACCTGAGAAAAATACCAAACCAAGATTTGAACGTGTAGAAAAGGCTGCACAATTTTCTTGTATACGCGTATGACCAAATCGAACCAAAAATGACCACGACTCCAAAAGCTTCTTCACGACCTTTCCAACATTTTTCCCAGAATATATATGATATGAGGATTAGGAGAAAAATCATAAACGAATTTTAGAGAGGTCGAATGAATCAGAATCGATATTACCTTGTTTTTAGGGTTCGATAAAGGAAACTAAGATCACGATCGTACCAGGCCTTAGCAATTCGAATGGGTATTTTTCTGGGACTCTTTGGATGTTATTTGATCACAGAAAATTGATTAGAACATATGGGGTGGTCGAATGGAGGCTATGTGATTTTTGTTTGTGTGTTATGCAAGTCGGCAAAATAGGGTTTAGGGAGAAAATGATATGTTTTGACCTTTATTCAGATTTGGCCGAGTAGGGGGGGGAATATGGGCCAAAAATTCGGCCCTTGAGCTGAGGATAAGTATTGGTGATTAATTTCCATATTTAAAAAGGTTTTTATGATTTTTAAATCAAAGTAAATATAAATAAATTGTCATTCGGCCCTTGAGGGGTATTTTGGTAATTTTACCACTTGAACAAATGTTAAATGAAGTTATTAAAATTATTTGGATACATAACTTGTGCATTGTTAGGAGTTTGGGATTTATTTGGATACTTAATAAGCTTTTAATTAACTTTTTTTTTTTTTTTAAATATGTAGGGGCATTTTGGTCTTTTCACATGTTCTCAGATTTTAGGTGTTACAACCTCCATAGGTAGGGAAACAGAAATGGCTCGGGTATCAAACTAAGAGTCAAGTCTCATATCATACAAAAGGTCATATAGCAAAGGTGTATCTCAGAATCGTATCAAGGTTCAATCAAAGGGAACATAGCAATGGCTTGGGGAATCTTAAGTGTATCATATGTCCAAAATCATAATAGCATAATGGAGCCTTTACTGAAAAGGCAGAGTATCCGTACCTTATTGCAAGCACAGAAAAATAGAAACAAACTCGGAAAACAGATGTGGCTCAGGACCTCTCCTTCTTCACACCTAGAGGAGAAGAGGGGTGAATCATAATTCATTCTTTCCATTTTAAGTAACTTTCCATTTTAAGTAACTTTCCATTTTAAGTAACTTTCCATTTTTAGCAGGTTTCCATAAATAGTAAGTTTCCACTTTTAGAAAGTTTCCATATTTAGAAAGTTGAATCATTATTAATGGAAATAAGGTATCTTTTAATCTTTTTACTCATTTGGTCCTTAGGGTTTCATAACTTGCATTTTATACCCTTTACTTTCCAAAATTACACTTTAACCCTTTTAGTATTCAAAGTTACACATTAAACCCTTATCTCATTCATTTTACACAATGAGTACTTATTTTATCATATTATACGAATGGATCCTCAATTATTCATAATTTACACTTTAAGTCCCTCAAGTTATTAAAGTTACATATTTAACCCTTTAATTTACAATTTCAACTTTTAAATATCAATAATTACATATTATGCCCTTAGGTTATCAAAATGACACATAACTCCCTGAATATATTAAATTACTCAAATCAGTCCCAAGTTTCCAGAAATTACATGTTTAGTCCCTCTCTTTTAATTATTTTCAAAACAAACCCTAATTAGGTTTAAAATACATTTTAATCCATTTATATACAAAAATTACACATAGCACCCTCATCTCTCATTTTATTCGAATAGTACCTGATCCAAATTAAGTTTCAAAAATAACCCTTAAGTTTTAAAAGTTACAAAACTCACCCAAATCTTTTATCACAAATCGTATAACATAAAATAACAAGATTAAAAACCCTAACCAACTCTAATTCATTTTTAATCATTACCTCATCATTAATTATCATTTATTATCACAAAACAAACCCTAGATCACAAACCCTAGTCCCACGAATTTATTTTCTTTTTCTTTTATACGATTTAATCACAAATTCAACAAATCAAAATAAATTCGAAATACATGATTTAGGCCATGACAATTCTTTCCAACATTTTTCCAGATCATATTACATCATAATAAGCCTATAATAATTTTATTAATAATTATTCTGGATCGGATCATATATTTTACAAATAAACACGTTTTTAGGGTTTTAAATTACGAAATGATATAGATCATGCATGGATCGAAACAACCAGTTTAGATGATGTTTATATGATGTAAGGGACCTGAGAAAAATACCAAACCAAGATTCGAACGTGGGAAAAAGGCTGCACAATTTGTTGTATACGCGTATGATCCAAATCGAACCAAAAATGACCACGACTCCAAAAGCTTCTTCACGACCTTTCCAACATTTTTCCCAGAGTATATATGATATGAGGATTAGGAGAAAAATTATAAACGAATTTTAGAGAGGTCGAATAAATCAGAATCGATATTACCTTGTTTTTAGGGTTCGACAAAGGAAACCAAGATCACGATCGTACCAGGCTTTAGCAATTCGAATGGGTATTTTTCTGGGACTCTTTGGATGTTATTTGATCACAGAAAATTGATTAGAACATATGGGGTGGTCGAATGGAGGCCAAAGGGATTTTTGTTTGTGTGTTGTGTAAGTCGGCAATTTAGGGTTTTGTGGGAGAAATATGGTTTGACTTATAAATTAAGAAAACGTGTGAGGGGGGGGGAAGGAAAAGGACCAGAATTTCGGATATTTTAGTTGGCAAAATAATTTTGGTGATTAACTTCCATATTTACACAAATTAAATCAAAATAAATCTCTTTAAAAGTCATTTTATTCCACTCGGCCCTTTAGGGGTATTTTGGTAATTTTACCACTGGTACAAATGTTAAATGAAGTTGTTAAAATTATTTGGATACATAACTTGTGCATTGTTAGGAGTTTAGGATTTATTTGGATACTTAATAAGCTTTTAATTAACTTTTAAATATGTAGGGGCATTTTGGTCTTTTCACATGTTCTCAGATTTTAGGTGTTACAACTTCTTCCCCTCTAAAAAGAAAAATTTCGTCCTCGAAATTTGAAAAGAATCAGAAATGAAACGAATCGAAACATAACGGAGACATACCAGATCAGAATACAAAGTGAGGATAACTAGCTCGAATAGACTCCTCGGTTTCCCAGGTAGCTTCTCGCTCTGGGTGGTTCCGCCAAAGAATCTTAACGAAAGGAATAACTTTACGCCTCATAACTCGCTCTTGGCGATCAAGAACAGCTTCCGGCTCCTCCGGAAGAGACATATCAGGCTGAATCTGATCGAAAGGATAGGACACCACATGCAAAGGATGATAATTGTATCCCCTCAGAAGAGATACATGAAAAACGTCGTGAACATGTGATAACTGCGGAGGAAGAGCCAAACGATACGAAACCTCTCCAATGCGTTCCAAAATCTCAAACGGTCCAATGAATCGAGGACTAAGCTTGCCCTTGATCCCGAAACGTCTAACTCCACGAAACGGTGAAACTTTAAGGAATACCCGATCACCAACACGAAACTCTAAGTCACGCCGATGCTTATCAGCATAACTCTTTTGACGTGCACGTGCTTCCTTTAACTTTTCCCTAGCAACATCCACTTTCTCGGTAGCGATCTGAACCAACTCCGGTCCCTCAATAACACGCTCACCAACCTCATTCCAACAAACTGGAGCTCTGCACTTCCTACCATACAACATCTCGAAAGGAGCCATACGAATACTTGCGTGCCAGCTGTTATTGTATGCAAACTCAACCAAACACAAATATTCGTCCCAGTTACCAGTCCACTCTAAAGCACATGCCCTCAACATATCCTCTAATGTCTGGATGGTCCTCTCCGACTGACCATCTGTCTGAGGGTGAAAAGCCGTGCTGAACTTAAGGCGCGTACCCCATGCCTTATGCAATCCCTTCCAGAAACGAGATGTAAACCGTGGGTCTCTATCTGATATGATAGCCGTAGGCATACCATGAAGCCTAACGATCTCCTGCTGAAATATGTCCGCCAACTTACTAACTCCGTAGTCCACACGAATAGGGAGGAAGTGAGCCGACTTGGTTAGTCGATCAACAACCACCCAAATCGCATCATGCTTCTTACGGGTAAGAGGTAAACCTGTAACGAAATCCATGGAAATCTCTTCCCACTTCCACTTCGGAATCTCCAATGGCTGCAATAACCCACTCGCTCTTTGATGCTCGATCTTTACTTGTTGGCAAGTCAAACACTTCGATACAAACAACGCCACATCATGTTTCATGCCATTCCACCAAAAATGTTGTTTAAGATCCCTGTACATCTTGGTAGAACCAGGATGAATAGTGAACGGGGAACTATGAGCCTCTGATAGAATAGTCTCTCGAAGTTCCGGATCGTTAGGAACGCAAAGACGATCCTCAAACCAAACCACACCAAATTCGTCAACTCTGAACTCTGACTGTTTGCCTTCCTCAACATTTTGAACTATAGACCACAGCTCACCATCCTCCTTCTGAGCTTCCTTTATTCGCAAGATAAGATTGGACTCAACTTTAAGACTAGCCCAATAACCATCCTGACCTCGAATACAAAACTCCACATCAAGGAGCTCTAAGTCATGCAAAACACGAGGATCAAACTCTAAACTCGCAACCATACCAGACTTCCTACTAAGAGCATCCGCGACTACATTCGCCTTACCGGGATGATACTGAATATTAACATCATAGTCCTTCAGAAGTTCTAACCACCGCCTCTGTCTCATATTCAGTTCCTTCTGAGTGAAAATGTATTTAAGACTCTTGTGATCGGTGAAAATGTCACAAGACTCTCCATATAAATAATGGCGCCAAATCTTTAGCGCGAAAACCACAGCCGCTAACTCAAGATCATGTGTCGGATAATTCAACTCGTGAGGTTTCAACTGCCTCGAAGCATAAGCAATCACCTTCCCATGTTGTGTCAACACGCATCCCAAACCTTTCTTCGATGCATCACTATATATTTGAAAACCACCTGAACCAGATGGAAGAGTCAAAATAGGTGCAGACACTAAACGTTTCTTCAACTCCTCGAAACTACTTTCCCTCTCATCAGTCCAAACAAACTTCTCTCCTTTCCTCATCAATTGTGTTAAAGGCAAAGCGAGACGCGAAAAGCCTTCAACAAATCTCCTATAATACCCAGCAAGACCCAGAAAACTCCTTACTTCCGTCACGTTTGTAGGTCTCGGCCATTTTGTGATAGCCTCAACCTTCGCAGGGTCCATAGTAATACCGTCCGCAGAAACAATGTGACCCAAGAAAGCTACTCGATCCAACCAAAACTCGCACTTGGAAAACTTCGCATATAATCTCTGCTGTCGAAGAACCTCCAAAACCATACTAAGATGTCGCTCGTGTTCCTCCTCGGACTTAGAATACACAAGGATGTCATCAATGAAGACAATGACGAACTTATCGAGGAATTCGTGAAATACTCGGTTCATAAGGTCCATGAAAACTGCAGGAGCATTGGTCAACCCAAAAGGCATAACCAAGAATTCATAATGACCGTACCGAGTTCGAAAAGCCGTTTTAGGAACATCTTGCTCCCTCACCCTAAGTTGGTGATAACCGGACCTCAGATCAATCTTAGAGAAATGCCTCGCTCCTTGTAATTGGTCAAATAGATCATCAATGCGGGGAAGAGGGTAACGGTTACGGATTGTGATACGGTTAAGTTCCCGATAATCAATACAAAGACGCATGCTTCCATCCTTCTTCTTAACAAACAATACGGGAGCACCCCATGGAGACACACTCGGACGAATGAATCCATTATCTAACAATTCTTGCAATTGCTCCTTCAGTTCTTTCAATTCGATCGGTGCCATACGGTATGGAGCTTTAGATATGGGTTCAGCACCTGGAATCAGATCGATACTGAACTCAATTTCTCGAACAGGAGGAATACCAGGAAGTTCATCTGGAAACACATCAGTAAAATCGCGCACAACGCGAATACCATCAATGCTCGGAACATCCACAGAAGTATCCTTGATAGAAGCAAGGAAACCAATACAGCCATGTGAAATCAGTGTCCGGGCTTTCATAGCCGAAATGATCTTTACAGACTTCAGAGGTTGTGAACCAGAATAGACAAAATCAGGATGATGAAGATTACCAAAGATCACTTTACGAGCATAACAATCAATGGTCGCTTTATGAGTAGCCAACCAGTTCATGCCCAGAATAATATCAAAGTCAATCATATCGATGGGAAGAAGGTTCGCAGCACGAATACGATCATCGAAACGAAGAGGGCAATTCACATACTCAACATCAATAATCACATGAGTTTTCATCGGAGTAGCAATAGATATACGGTTCATTAGTTGTGTTGGGGTTATGTTTATTTTATTTGCAAGTGAAGTAGATATTATGGAATGTGTAGCACCGGTGTCAAATAAAACAAAGACAGTACGATCTCCAATATAAAGAAAACCCGTAATAGTACCTGAGGAACCAGCTGCCTGATCACGAGTCATAGAGTAAACCCTGCCTGAATTAGGAGCAGTCCTATCATCAATCTTAGGTCCACCAGTCTTCTTCTTAGGGCAGTCAATGACTTTATGATGAGTAGATCCACACCCGAAACAACCACCAGAAGCTCTATAACAAGGACCCGGATGAGTCTTCCCACAAGAAGGACATGTAGGAGGAGGGGGTAGAGCTTCAATCTTCTTCTGACCCGACGATCCCGACTGCTGATACTGCTGAGAGTCCCTACGTCGGTTGTTATTATTCTGCCCTTGACGATCACCACCATACCTACCAGTATCCCGACGATCCTGGTTCCTGTAATCCTGCTGTCTATTATTATAACCACGGTCCTGACGACCCCTCTGATCATACCCCTGGTCCTGTCGACCCCGCGAATCCTGCCTATAGTCCTGCCGACCATGACTACGAGAATCCACCCTGTTACCATCCCTATCACGCTTATAAGGCACCCGATCCGCATGCAGTAATTCAATGTTACGGGCGGCATCCTGCACTCCAGCAACATCCTCAAAAGTAGTGTTAACGATCTTGTCCAACACCCACTTCTTCAAAGCCCATTTAAAATGACGTGCCTGACGCACAGCATCACCAGTAACCTCTGGCCCAACAAAACTAGCCAAACGCAAAAATCTCTGCATAAACTCTCCGGATGACTCCTGATCACCCTGACGAATCGATCCGTACTCTCTCTCATACCTTAACTGTTCAGCCATAGGAAGATACTGTCTGTAAAATGCCTCAATGAACTCAGCCCACGAACAAGTCTCAGCAAAATCACCTCCTTTGGCCTGAACAAGAGCAGTCCACCAGTTCTGAGCATCACCTTCCAATTTGAATGTAGCCAACCGAGTTTTAAACTCGTCACCACATCCCAGCACACGAAACAATTTCTCAACATGTGTGATCCAGTCCTCCGCTTCATGGGGAGTAGCAGCGGACTTGAATGTGAGAGGCTTGAGCTTGTTAAACCTCTCGATCCACACATGGATACCAGTTGGGGGAACATGAGGTTGAGCATTAGCATTAGGTTGAGCATTTGGTGGAGTATTAGGTCTAGCACCACTACCAGAAGGACTCGGCCCATTCCTGAGGTTATTGGCCACTTCAGTCACTACTCGTGGAATAGCAGCTTCCAAAGCAGCGTTAATCATAGCTTGGAAATCAGGGGCTTCATCATCCCCATCAGTGTACTGAGTAAAGCGGGTGTTCACCATCTGAATGATCATGGAAAGGGATTAGCAAAACATAAGAGAAAATAAGCACGAAATGGAAGACGAAGCAGAAACCTATGCTACCCAAATCCTCGCCAGTCAAACCTAAAGTCTTAAGGGTCAAATCCTAAGGTCCATAAGACTCACAGGCCATGTTTATGTACTACAGGTCGCAGCCTGGGCTCTGATACCATAATTGTAACACCCCAACCCGACAAGGGTAGAAGTGCCACAAGGATGGTGACATATCAGAGCATACATACATAATATCATACACAGCGGAAGTCTTAAACATAATTAAATAAGAAAGACCAAGCCAACACAGCTTAAGTCAAAGTACATAAGTTCAATGATGAAGAAATAATCCAAAAGAAATAAGAACATAATCCAAATCCAAAGTCATAACATAGGGTGGTCATCTAAGGTAAAAGCTCCAACACAAGCTCTAACTCTCATCCCATAGCAAAAGCCCAGCTCCTAGCTTAGATACCTGCCGCAGGAAAAGGAAATGCGGCTGAGCTTAAAAAGCTCAGTGAACAGATACATAAACAAAGCAATGGTAATGAAATAGAACTGAAATATAGTGCGTTGGGAAATAACATAAGGAATAGACAAATGAATAATAGAAAGGAATAATAGGATAGTCATCTACCACGAGCCCAGAACATATCATATCATATAAGCCGTCAATATCATAGTCTCATAATCAGAGGGGATACCTCTCAGGCAACCAGATAATATGAGGGGTGACCTCATGTATCATAAAGTGGAGTGATCAGCTCCCAGAAGTTGTGAAAGGCATGTATAGCACACAGTACCAGTCACCAGACAGATATCATAAACATAATCATAGTTAAATCCACTAAACAGATCAGATCTAGGATGCATCCATACGCCCCCACAGAAATCAGATTGGCCATAATAAATCATATCATAAGTGTGCACATAATATAACAGAAAGGGGACGGTGTAGCCAAATCACTAGGGCCACACACTAGTCATGCCAGTGGTGCATCACAGACACGCCCATGGTACCTCCATAGGTAGGGAAACAGAAATGGCTCGGGTATCAAACTAAGAGTCAAGTCTCATATCATACAAAAGGTCATATAGCAAAGGTGTATCTCAGAATCGTATCAAGGTTCAATCAAAGGGAACATAGCAATGGCTTGGGGAATCTTAAGTGTATCATATGTCCAAAATCATAATAGCATAATGGAGCCTTTACTGAAAAGGCAGAGTATCCGTACCTTATTGCAAGCACAGAAAAATAGAAACAAACTCGGAAAACAGATGTGGCTCAGGACCTCTCCTTCTTCACACCTAGAGGAGAAGAGGGGTGAATCATAATTCATTCTTTCCATTTTAAGTAACTTTCCATTTTAAGTAACTTTCCATTTTTAGCAGGTTTCCATAAATAGTAAGTTTCCACTTTTAGAAAGTTTCCATATTTAGAAAGTTGAATCATTATTAATGGAAATAAGGTATCTTTTAATCTTTTTACTCATTTGGTCCTTAGGGTTTCATAACTTGCATTTTATACCCTTTACTTTCCAAAATTACACTTTAACCCTTTTAGTATTCAAAGTTACACATTAAACCCTTATCTCATTCATTTTACACAATGAGTACTTATTTTATCATATTATACGAATGGATCCTCAATTATTCATAATTTACACTTTAAGTCCCTCAAGTTATTAAAGTTACATATTTAACCCTTTAATTTACAATTTCAACTTTTAAATATCAATAATTACATATTATGCCCTTAGGTTATCAAAATGACACATAACTCCCTGAATATATTAAATTACTCAAATCAGTCCCAAGTTTCCAGAAATTACATGTTTAGTCCCTCTCTTTTAATTATTTTCAAAACAAACCCTAATTAGGTTTAAAATACATTTTAATCCATTTATATACAAAAATTACACATAGCACCCTCATCTCTCATTTTATTCGAATAGTACCTGATCCAAATTAAGTTTCAAAAATAACCCTTAAGTTTTAAAAGTTACAAAACTCACCCAAATCTTTTATCACAAATCGTATAACATAAAATAACAAGATTAAAAACCCTAACCAACTCTAATTCATTTTTAATCATTACCTCATCATTAATTATCATTTATTATCACAAAACAAACCCTAGATCACAAACCCTAGTCCCACGAATTTATTTTCTTTTTCTTTTATACGATTTAATCACAAATTCAACAAATCAAAATAAATTCGAAATACATGATTTAGGCCATGACAATTCTTTCCAACATTTTTCCAGATCATATTACATCATAATAAGCCTATAATAATTTTATTAATAATTATTCTGGATCGGATCATATATTTTACAAATAAACACGTTTTTAGGGTTTTAAATTACGAAATGATATAGATCATGCATGGATCGAAACAACCAGTTTAGATGATGTTTATATGATGTAAGGGACCTGAGAAAAATACCAAACCAAGATTCGAACGTGGGAAAAAGGCTGCACAATTTGTTGTATACGCGTATGATCCAAATCGAACCAAAAATGACCACGACTCCAAAAGCTTCTTCACGACCTTTCCAACATTTTTCCCAGAGTATATATGATATGAGGATTAGGAGAAAAATTATAAACGAATTTTAGAGAGGTCGAATAAATCAGAATCGATATTACCTTGTTTTTAGGGTTCGACAAAGGAAACCAAGATCACGATCGTACCAGGCTTTAGCAATTCGAATGGGTATTTTTCTGGGACTCTTTGGATGTTATTTGATCACAGAAAATTGATTAGAACATATGGGGTGGTCGAATGGAGGCCAAAGGGATTTTTGTTTGTGTGTTGTGTAAGTCGGCAATTTAGGGTTTTGTGGGAGAAATATGGTTTGACTTATAAATTAAGAAAACGTGTGAGGGGGGGGAAGGAAAAGGACCAGAATTTCGGATATTTTAGTTGGCAAAATAATTTTGGTGATTAACTTCCATATTTACACAAATTAAATCAAAATAAATCTCTTTAAAAGTCATTTTATTCCACTCGGCCCTTTAGGGGTATTTTGGTAATTTTACCACTGGTACAAATGTTAAATGAAGTTGTTAAAATTATTTGGATACATAACTTGTGCATTGTTAGGAGTTTAGGATTTATTTGGATACTTAATAAGCTTTTAATTAACTTTTAAATATGTAGGGGCATTTTGGTCTTTTCACATGTTCTCAGATTTTAGGTGTTACAGAAAGGAAGAGAAGGTATGAAGAGCCGGAGGAGGAATGGATGAACGTTCCGATAGTTTTCCCTCCTATCCGGACATACGACCTGTCGGAAGAATCCTTGATAGTGGAAGGTAACATCGCAGGATATTTGGTTCGGAGAATATATGTAGACGAGGGATCATCCGTGAACGTTATGTATGAGCATTGCTTCCGTAATCTTAGCTCATCTATAAGATCAGGTCTTCAGAAAACTACCACGTCTTTAATCGGTTTTTTGGGTGAAACCAGTAAGCCGATAGGAAAGATCGAGCTGGAGGTACGTTTCGGAGATCATGGTCTAACCCGGAGGATCAGGATGAACTTCTGTGTAGTACAATCGCCGTCTCCCTATAATGTGATTCTGGGAAGAACAGGAATCAAAGAACTTAGAGCAATACCATCAAGAATCCACTCTAAGATCAAATTCCCCACACCTAACGGAGTTGCAACTTTAAAATCACGTCCTCCAACCGTTCTGCAATGCAGAAGTTTAGAGGAACGGCAGACAGAATACAGACCAAGGGAACAGAAACCCCAAGAAGCGGAAATCTGGGAAACGAGTGCTACGGAGGAAGTACTAGTGAATCCTTCCTACCTGGATCAATTGATCACAATAGGGACAGGATTCTCGAAAGAATGCCGGAGATATGTGGTAGAATTGCTGAGGAAAAACCAAGATGTATTCGCTTGGCAACCGTCCGATATGACCGGATTACCGAGACGGATAATAAAGCATCACCTGAACGTGAATGTGTCAGACACTCCGGTAGCTCAAAAAAGACGTAGTCTCTCCGCAGAAAAAAGTCAGGTGGTACTTAAGGAGGTAGAAGAATGGCTGTCTAACCCGGTGCTGGTAAAGAAGTGCGACGGTAGTTGGAGAATGTGCATTGCTTTTAAGAATTTGAACTCGTCATGCCCAAAAGATTACTACTCATTGCCGGAGATTGACTGGAAGATTCAATCGGTTGTTGGGTATAAATACAAATGTTTTCTCGACGCGTACAAAGGGTACCATCAGGTTCAAATGGTAGAAGAAGACGAAGAGAAAACTGCATTCTACACAGAGCAGGGAACCTATTGCTACACGAAAATGCCTTTCGGCCTCAAAAATGCCGGAGCAACTTACCAACCTTGGTCGATTCGGCATTCCGATCGCAAATCGGACGTAATCTGGAGGCTTACGTTGACGATATGGTGATTAAAAGTAAGAGCGAAAAAGAAATGCTGTCAGACATTGCCGAAACTTTTCATAACCTAAGAAGAATTAATATGAAGCTTAATCCGAAGAAGTGTTCCTTCGGAGTGGAAGAAGGGAAATTTTTGGGATACATGGTAACATCCGAAGGAATCCGGGCGAACCCTAAAAAGACGAAAGTAATAGCTGAAATGAAATCTCCTTCAACACTTAAGGAAATGCAGAGTCTGAGCAGAAAGCTAGCGGCACTAAACAGATTTTTAGCATGGTCGGCAGAAAGGTCACTCCCCTTCTTTGAAACGCTAAAAAGTATCTCCAAAGAAAACAAGGAGCAATACCGATGGACCAGCGATGCTGAAAAGGCATTCCAATCCCTTAAAAAAGTTATATTGGAACTCCCATCCCTGGCCACCCCAATTCCAAAGGAGACTTGTCTGGAATTGGATCTTTCGGGGATAAGGGAGAGGTAGTCCTGTTGGGCCTCTCATGATTCTCAGGGAGAGGGTTTCCGGAGCTCACCACGGTCCCTTCCAAGGACGGAAGTTCCAGATACTCCGACATATTGATAACTACAAAAAAAAAGAAAAAAGAAGAGGAACGGGGTAAGAACGGAATATAATAGAAGAGAAAGGAAACAAATAAACATGTAATGAAGACATTAAATTACCATGCCCCTCAGCATCTCTTAGAATAACCTCATGACCCGAGTTTTTGAAAACGGAAGAAAGCCCGGTCATCCAAAGGAGACTGGCAGGAGGCTTACGAAGGTAGATGAGTTTACCGGCAAGTTTGCGTGCATCGGCATCCGAATGGTTCTCAGGAAAAGGATCACTAATCTTGGAGTCTTTATGCCTCCAGGGCATAGCATAAGGAATCGCCCTTTGGTCTATCAGGAAGAAGTGATCCTTCCAATGTTTCAACCCGGAGAGAATTTCCTCAAAACATTTCTTAGCCCTTTTACCCGTTCGGCTCTCAAAGGAGAACCAATTCCATTGCTTGCATAACCGGTAAAATACCCGAAATAACGGGACCGTTGGGTTAACATTCAGGCTGTAACACCGAAGCTCAAAGAGGTTCACCCTATTTAAACCTATCGGGACAAGTTGAGAAATATGCACTCTAAAATAGTCGATGACGGCAAGTAAAAAGGTAGAAAAAGGAACCCTGACACCTCTAATCTTCAACTGATGTACGTAAATACCTATCTTATCGTCCGGTAGTCTATCCATCGTCAAACCGGAAGGGGGAAGAATGGGATTCAGTTTTCTAGGGATGCCAAACTCTACGATTAGGTCATCTAAGGTGCCCTAAGTAAGTTTGGATACTTGAATGTGCATGTCAAATTTTCCGAGGGGAGTAGTAACGGAGGGACCAGGCTTATCAGTAATTGGTTGACTGACCGGTCTATTCATTTCCTCGGGCTCACTGATGGTCATAACTAAACGATGCCGAAAACTATGCGAAAAAGATAATTACAGAAAGGTATGGGACACACCTTACAAGAACACTGAACCGGACGCTTGACGGAGAGTTGTGTGTGTGTGGAATGACGTTTCCGAAAGATATACAGTGAATGGTAGCAAATGAGGTAAGAAAAGTAGGCATATATAGGGGTTGGCGTGGAAGAACGCGAAACGTCGCGTCACACGGTACAACCTCCACGTGGAAGAAAACAAACCGTCCGAACTTTGCAAGTAGGAAAGTGGTGGCATCCAGCTGTAGACAGATAAACAATATTTTATTCGGCCCATGGGCCCGATCTGTCAAAAGCCCAATAAGAACTCCCAACCAAAGCCTTTAACGGAACCCTAATACCGTTCGTTTATCAGCGTCCGTGACGCAAAAGCAGAGACATATATCTTTTCTTTCAAGTATTGAACCATCAGTCTTGAACTGATACTCCAATACTGGGGGGGACATGTTGGCATATGTGCCTAAATGACACATATCCTTTGGATATTATCCCGGTCTTCGGCTTGTCGATCCTTGGGTCACACTAACCGTCCGGACCTTTGACGAACGATAGCCGAAGTTCCAACCGGATTTTCAGGGATCGTGTCAGCCCACGTGGTCTGACAGTTACCTACTAGGTATGAGATGACACTGTACGCTCCTTCCCGAGACAGAGCAGGTAAAGAATTGAGGTAGTATAAATACCCCTATCTCATTTATGTCGCACAACTAACACACACATACTATTCACTTGCATTTACTTATACCCATCATCATACCCTCCATACTTACTCTCACGCCGGAGTCGGTCTCGGGAATACCCCCGAGGCGAGTCTGACGTGTGCTTTACCTGTGCAGCCGAAGAGAACTTGTGTGACGACTCATTCCGGAAGACTTTGTTGAGGTGGAACCATACCGCAGGGTTTTACTTCAACACATTATAAATAATTTATCAATAAAACATAACACCCACGGGTTTATATAATCTAACAATAATAAGTAAACCACCTAATTTTGCATTAACGTTTTTGTCCTAGTTGAGGAGCAAAAACAAACAGACATGGATGTTTTGGATACATGCATGCATGAAGGTGACGCAGCCTGCTAACAAAAGAAGAAGAAGAAGCACGTTTTTAAACATAAAAGCAGAAAAACAAGCTATTAAAAAAGAAAACAAGATAAGTGCTCTTGCTGTCTTGCACACATCTAAAAGTAGATGGACGTATGATTCCAGCTTCACCATATACTTTGGCCCTGATGAACAAACTTTTGAACCATTAACACGATAGAAAAACAAAAATCCAAATTGAAATATATACCATACAGTGCATGTATTCTACTATAAATTTAGCATCTTAATATGCTTGAATCTACTAACTAGCGATATTTTACAATTTACATATACTAGCTAAGCTAAGTGCCTAACGTCCCCTTATAAAAGAAAGAAAAATTGAAAATTAGGCTAGAAATGTTATCGGATAGACGAATCTACTTATCAAACCAAACTTCGTTCAACCCACGTTCTTTCAATAATTCTAGAAAACTTACTTTTTTTTTTTCTTTTTTTTTTTTTTTTCGTTTCTTTTTTTAAAGGGTTTCCCCGGCAAGAAAACTTAGTCAGTTTACTCACAGATATAAGATGTGGTAATATGGAACCTAGATATGTTAAAGTATTCTTTTTGGACTTGCAATTTTAATCTTCTTATAGCTTCTTTATTCACTCTTCGAGTATCTAGCTAGCTTGTTTACTTAGTGATTCTTCATAAACGTTTTTTTTTTTTTTTTTTTTTTTTTTTTTTTTTTTGGAAAGGGTTACCCGGTACATGCGATCTATATATACACATCTTACTTTGCATATTTGTCCAAATTAAGATTAGTTTGATACCACAACTTTTTTTAATAAGGCACTTATATTAAGGCTATATTTGGCAAAAATAGCTGTGAGTAGTAGCAGTGAGCTGTGAGAAGTACCTGTGAGCTGTAGCCATAACTCACTGCTCACCGCTCACAGTTTTTTTTTTTTTTTTTTTTTGGTAAAAGGTCAAACGACCCGGTAAAAGGTCACCGCTCACAGTTTCTTAAAAAAACATTGGAAAAATGAGTTTTTCTAAAAAATAGCAAAGCTCACCGCTCTTTTGCCAAACGAACACTAAAAATCAAAAAGCGCATTGCTCGCCGCGCATTGCCCCAAAAAACTCTGCGCCAATTAACATAGCCTTGGTCATTATCATACGAAAATGAAATTATAGTTTGTTTTATTTTTTTTTTCTCTCCGAATATACATTTGCTTTACAAACATAGAAGACAACCAATAGAAATTAGATAATTTCTAAGAAAGTATTGCCACTTTTATGGATATTTTAAACAGGTTACAGCTTAAGTAGCGCACGCTTGGTTTTCTTTTTCTTCTTAATTTGATATCTCTCACTCTTTCTTATTTTTACGGGTCAAAATATCCATCATTAAAAACCCTAATACGACTCTCTCTCCCTAAGGTGATTTCCAGCCGCCCCTATCCTTGTAAATTCCGGCCACCTTTTCTTCTATAACCGCCTCTCTACCTCTTGATTCGTCATTAGTATGCAATCGGTTTAATAGAGAAGTGATTTTTCTGTATAGGGGCGGTTTGGATCTGCCGAAACCCTAATTATTCGTTTTTAGGGTTTCGGTAGAATGGTTTCTATTTAATCGATCCTAGGTTGATTTAATCGATCCTGATCACTTTTTTTCGGTTACTGCTTAATCGATCTTTTCTATATGGTCGATCCCTGTTTGCTGCTCATTGTTATTCGTAATCCTATTAGGGTTTCGACTTTGTATCAGGGTTTGCTGCTCATGGTTCGTTTGATTGGATTACATGCTTCATGGAGAATCCTAACTGTTCTCGTTAGGGTTTGTGTTTTGGATCTGATCGATGGTTTGCTGCTGCGCTTTCATGTTTATGAAACTCTTTGTAAGGTTTTGACATTATTGTGGGTTTTATGGGCGATCTCAACCTTCCTATATCAGCTTTCTATCTGTTTGGATCGAATGGTGTATTAGGGATGCTTTCATGAACGAAACCCTATTTTAGGGTTTTGTTTTTATGGTTTTGATTGTTGCTGCTGTGTTCTTGGTAGTGTTTCTGATGGGTGCTACTGGTATGTGGGTTTTGGGAGAGATGGACATTGCATTGGCTGGTCGTTTTTTATCGTGTTTTGGTTAATAGGGTCAGTATACTCTATTGCTGCTAGTTCTATGGCGTGATAGGTCTGTTTTGGACGGCTTCATGTTGTTGATTAGCAACATATAGTTTACAGATCGTGCCATAGTGGAGGTGATTGGAGGTTCTATGATGACTTTGCATCGTGGTACTGGAAGTGTCCTTTGGGACTGAGGTGAGGGATATCACCCTCATCCTATGTACTTCAACGGTTCGTGTTGATGGGTGGATGTGAGATGTTCGCATCTCATGTTTTGTCTTGTTATTATACCTAGTTTGATACTTTGTAATTAGCTAGGTAGGTTTGTGTTTATGGCCTGTCATAAACACTTGTTTATCAAGCGTCTGTGCTTGAGGTTAATGTGGTACTTCAGCCACATTCCATTGTACTTAAACGTTTTTTTGGATAATATATTTACCGGGTCGTTGACCTTTTACCAAAAAAAAATAATAATAATAATTTGATATCTCTACAATCTACATTATATTCATTGTGCTTATCGTCTTACTAATGTCATTTAAAAGAAGGATGACGTTTCCATATTTCTTAATATATAATAACTATTTAGCAACAACATGTTACACATGATGAAATCAAATAAATAGTTAAAAGAGACAAAATATATATACTTGGATGTTACTAAGCATTACAGTCCCTTTTTTATACGATTAATTTTTAAATCGTAGATATATATAGACGAGTTAGACATTTATAATGTGTATAACATTTAATCATAATAATCTGCATATTACAAGTCTTGACATCATACCTTGTCCCCTAATTTGACCTTTGTGTATCATCAAGGATCACATGCATAAGCGTGAAAAGGAAAGCCAAAAAGCAAAATTTTGGTAATGTAGGGTATGGTGGAGATCTAGTAGGGATCACTTGCCTTAATATAGGAGAATTAGAGAGCAATCCCATTTTTTTCTTTTTTTGTCTATGACCTAATTTCTTTATCCTCCATATATCCACCAACCTCAATTTGGGCATTTTGTTTGTTATGGAAATAGCCCAAACAGCTGTATAAATGGAGTACATGTTTTGAAAAGAAACACAATATAGGGAATTACCGGTTTAATCTCTTATTTTAGTTCTTCGAGATTTCCATCGATGCTCAAATACGTACAGTACTGAAAGCATGTTGAACCATGCTATCGAGCAGTTCAAAACACGATACGGTCGTATAATTTATATTCGATTTATACCAGATTTTAAAGTAAGATCATCTTTTGGTCTTTCACCAACTATGTGTGACGGCCAACATGAACTTTCATGATTCTACATTGGCGACTTGCTAAATGCTAAAGCCTAGTAAACTTTCACCATGATATAATCTGGTGTACAAAAGCAAACACTACTATATATTAAACTTTTGGGAAGAAAGTTAACTGTGTTTTATAGGGTTTATCTCAATAGTTAATTGTATTGTCCAAATAAATATATTTTACGTGTTTAAGCTTTAAGCTTATATATATAGTCGCTGTCAGTTTCTTTCTTAAACAATATTTTACCGTAAAATAATCACCCTCAATGGGGGAAAAAAAAAGTTGACAATAATAAAGTCAAGGCTGTAGTTTAATTTGGTCATGGTGAGTGGCAACGAAGGACCTAAACTAGATATAGAATGAGTATTTCAATTCTTTAGAAATGAAAAGCTTATTATTCACTACAAAATGATCCCCATAATTATTTAAAACACTAGCTCCCCAAAGGATTTAATTGTCGGTGAATCAGTAATAATAACTTGATCGTATTTCTTAATGGTATCTATATACTTTTATTCTATGGTTAATTAGTTTTCTTTGACTTCACTAACTGCCGTGAGTCTGTATGAGGTCAATCAGTAGTTGATGGAACTCTCTAATATCCTACTTATCTTCAATGTAAGCATTTTATTTTCACACTGTTTCGTGGATTGACTGAAACAAAATAAAAAATTATGAAATGTTAGGTACAAATAATTGAAAACATAACAATTATAATCAAAATGTTTTTCAAATGCTAGTTTAATGCGCTTCCGAGTAATGATGGACACTATATAAATCGCGCAAAAATGAAGTTAAATAAGAGTGACGATCTCATGCAGAAGAAACATTTTTCAATTATAATCAAGTGATCAATATGAACCACTAATTTTTCTAAAAATATATAACTAAAACTAAAAAATAACATATTGTTATGACTCATTCTCCTTTATTGATATGTTCCTTTATATTTTCTTTTCTCTCATGAATATAAACAGGTTTATACTTTATAGTCATTTTATATTAAAAATGTGTCTCGCTTAAGTTGTAAGAACTGTACTTATGTCGTTGAAGATGGTGGTGGTTGGAAGAAAAGTTTTTGTCTAAGATAATGAAGTGGTTTCTGTGAAAAAGTTCGATGTTTGTCGTGTGCTTGTTGATGGCAAATGTGAATATTTGACTTCCATATCGAATTTGATAAGTAGTCAAAGATGAACTCCTTAACTTATTTGGAGATACTAATACAACGCCTATCGGTCTATCATCTATGGGTGCAATCATCTATCAAAAGACATTACTTTATAAAATATAGCAAACAAGCGAATGTAATACATAAAAAGTTAATGAATCTATTTTTAACATAACATCTTTTAGAGAAGCTATAAAAAGTTTTAGAATCATAAATATAGTATGTCATGGCGTTATGCAAGATCACGGATATAAATTATACGAGGAATTACTCTGTCCATGCACTATTTTAGACTAAGATTACAAAGGAAATCATGGTTGAGTGGGATCAACTACCCCTCAAGGCTAAATGGCTCCATGCCTAGATACACTCATACACATACATACACTTCAAAGTGAACACCGCCGGTTTGTCGCATGTCTGTTTTTTTGAACGTATGACGTGAAGCCAAAAGATCCGTGTAGAACTAAACTTTATCATAGAACCAATCAAGTAGTCTTAGTAACTTTTTTTTATCAAAATAAAAAATAAACTTTCACTCTTCTTTTAAAATTTAAATATCTTACAAACCGTAAATCGTTACGCGAAAAAAAAATACCATCGCGACGAGAATTAAATTATCTTACTATAGACATGCATTGTTATATACTTTCGACGAACTTTTTTTTGGACGATTTTTTTTTTTCAAAATTTTCGCCCAGAAAATCATATATGATTTGTAAAAATCATATGTGATTCGTTAAAATCAAATCATATGTGATTTTAACGAATCATATATGATTTTTACAAATCATATATGATTCGTAACAATCATATGTGATTTGTAAAAATCAAATCATATGTGATTTTTACGAATCATATATGATTTTTCTGGGCAGAAATTTTGAAAAAAAATCGTCGAAAAAAAAATCGTCGAAAGTATATAACAATGCATATCTATAAAAAAATGATTTAATTTTCATCGCGATGGTATATTTTTTGTAGCTTGAAGTTTTACCGTTTGCAAGATATGTTGTTTTAAAAAAAAAATTAAAAATATAAATGGGTGGCTATTATTGGTTGATAGGTTCTATGCATGTATGGGTTCTTCATGAATCTAAACTCATGACGTGAATATTCAAATTATATTTAGGTTTGGAAACGGATAATTTATTTCTAACAAATTTGGATTTACATAGAGGTAGAAGACAAATGAACAACAAGCTCGCGCCATTAGCTTTTTTGATATATGTTCGTGTAATAGGTTTGCATATGAGTATTTCAATGAAAGAATTCAATTTTTTATTTGCATATGTAGTTTTGTTTTTTTTTTTTTTTGAACAGCGGATTTTTATAAAAACGACTAACAAGGAGCTAGAAAAGGAATAAAAAAGTTACAAAGAGATATTACAAACGGTCCCTTTTGTATTTTTATCATCGCCCTTAGATGACTTCATTTTAAGATTGCCATCCGTGTATATATTAGCTTGTCTGAATGTTCATGTCTCGGTTATCCTTATTTATGAACCCGATTATTGCAACTAGGAGTGTCAATCGAGTTATCGGGTCGGGTTAAGGGTCTTATCTGGTCGGGTTTATTGGGTTGACGAAAAAAAATTAACCCACAACTCGACCCTAGCTATAAGAAATCGGGTCTTTCATGTTACGGGTTAGTCGGTTGGTCTCGGGTTACTTGTTAAGGAAAAAAAATAAGGCCAACAATAAAAATTCCTAATGCTAACGAACGGGAATGTTGAACTTTGGGAGCAAGTATCTTATAAGTTATTAGGATAGGATTGCTATATGTTCATGGTGGCATAATTAAACCATTTTTTTTTGTACATATATATGATCTTGCTGCAGACGTTTGTGCTTCATGTTTATGAAACAAAGTGCAACAAGCAATCGGACGTGTTGTATGGTAGACAAAAGAAGTGTTGTATGGTAATATAAGAAAGAATAGAAGCATGCCTAGGAGTAAACTTACTAAAAAAAAAAAATAATAATTGTTACTAGACTTTTGTTCAAAAGTTAAAGATTTGTTAATATGTCATTAAATTTTATCAGGTTTATCGAGTTGACTCGATAACTCAATAAGAACCTAACTAAAACCCTAACCCAATTCGATTAGGCTACCTGGACTATGGGGTTGACTTAATAAATTAAGTTGGATCCGAATTAACCCGACTCTATAAATGCTTATCGAATTTGGATATCTTCAAGTTAGTTCAACCCATTTGACAACCCTATTTGCAATTTAACATAGTAAATTATTTAAAATGTTGACTTTCTGACAAGGTCAATTTACCAAACCTCATTCTTTAATAAATTGCCACCTTTAAAACGTAGCATGAAGCCATGAACATGCTATATGATGGATGTTACTATGACATAATACTAATATTTGACTCTAACAAAATAACTATATATGGTTTTCAAAATTTAACTTAATCGTAACAAATAACTACTCCTTTCGTCCTAAAATAATTGTCCTCCGACAAAAAACATACAGTTTAAGAAAAACATAATTATTATTGTTTTCTCTCATACTTTTTGAAAATAGATAGTCGTTTTACCTTTAACTAATTAATTACTATTTTATTGTAAGTTTGTAATGTTGATTTCAATAAAAGGTAATATAGTAAACTTGATCAAACTTCCCTGTCTATTTTTAAGAGCAGACAACTAAATTGATACTATCTCCGTCTCATAAAAACTGTCCAATTTGACTTTTCAGAGTCAAACAGGTTCAACTTTGACCTTATCTATTTTTGTGGGTATTATATAATACTTGATGAAAAATATATAAATAGATTGAGTTTTAAGTGTGTTTTTCATTAGTATAATTTTTTATCAAGTATTATATAACACATAAAAAATATTTAAGGTCAAAGTTGAACCAGTTTGACTTTGAAAAGTCAAACTGGACAGTTTTTATAGGACGGAAGGAGTACATCATAAAAAGAAAACATGGACTATAAATTTGAAACGGATAAAGTATGATTTTTATTAACAACACATGCCAAATCTAGTATTATCAAATATATATGTTTCTATCAACAATATATAGACGATCTCAACCCTTTTAATTTGATAAACGAAACAAAATTTCTACAGTTTTAAATTTTAATAATAAAATTAACATTCTTATAGGGCGTCCCACATTCATTAGTCATTACTCTATATTTATGGTATACTGTATTATACTATTATGTAATAATTCCACTATTTTCACATGATGGGGTCTACCAATAAGCATCATGTATAAATACGTAGCTTGCACCACCTCTTCATCACATTTCTCATTCCTTTCTCGCACACTAATCTTAATTACCCTCACTAATAACAATGCTAACCTCAAAGCTTAAACTTAACCCCCAATCCCGGGCAATATGGCTCTCGGGCCTCTCAGCGGCCTTTCGCACCGCCACAGCCTGCTGTATCGTGGCGGTGGCTACACTTTTTGGCCCAGAAGTATTTAGGCGCCAAGTGGCCTTCCCCGCCTTTTCTTATGTAACCGTCATATTGATTATCACTGGCGCATCTCTAGGAGACACATTTCGTGGCTGCTGGGACGCGTTGTGTGCTACATTTTTGACGGTTATTCCTGCTATATTAGGGTTAGCAACTTTAGGGCCTGCGCGTCTAACGACGACCCTAACAGCTGTTATTGTAGGTATGGCTGCGTTTGTAGTGATGTTACCGGATCAAAAGACTCATTTGGTGTCGAAAAGAATAGCGTTGGGTCAAATTGTTCTTATATACGTGGTGGCTTACGATAAGGGTGGTGAGACTGATCCAGTCATGCATCCTGTGCACGTGGCTGCTAGCACCGCTGTTGGAGTTTTGGCTTGTGTTGTTTCTTTGTTGCTTCCATATCCTGGTCTTGCTACGTGTCAGGTAAATAACAAAATCAAACATTTCTTGAATTTATCTACTATCTAACAAAAGTTGATATTTTTGTTATATAGCATGCTAGCACAAAACTGTCACAAACATAGAAAAAATATTTCAAAAAACGGTTTCATGGGTGCAAAAAACATGTGAAATTTTTTGGCATGGAGTGGATAGTCAAAGTGCATACGTACTTTGTTTATATTCAAGACTAATTTTTCTCCCAACATAGTCTAGTGACTAGCTAGTGGTGTCATGCATCGAGTTTGCAAATAGTGAAAAGTACTACTCCTTATATTTCGTACATACCATCAAGATTATTTTTAGTCATAAATATAATGATTTTAGATATATATTTGGTTAGCATTTATAACTTTATGATGATTAGATGGTATTCATGCATGTCTACAAATCATTCCTTAATGGTTTTAAACTTATGTACATATTCAAAATTTGTAATTTTTATTAGTAATTAATAACTGATCCGTGAAGTATATATTACAGTGATTTGAATGAAAACAATGATTTCCTAGCTAGCTACATAACTGAATATTTTATATGTTACTAATTACAAGGTTATGATAAATTGTAATAATGGCTGATAGCATACATATGTGCATATACATCTATCATACACACGTATATCCATGCATGCAAACATCTTACACGCCATACAACATATATATGTACATTGTTTTATGATATAATGGCTGATAAATATTGTTGTTATGTTTGTCGTCTATTTTAGGTGAAAAAGAAGTGCAAGCTTTATGTAGATACTGCTTCTGAGAGGGTTAAACTATGTGTAAAGGCGTTTTGTGCACAAGACAACACAAATGCACAAGCATTTGTCTCACAAGCCAAGTCCCTGTCTATTATTGGAACCAAACTCCTGAATGCTATCAAGTCCAAGAAAGTAAGCTCAAAATTTCATTTTAATTTATATGCATTACTATTTTAATTAATTCGAGTTGTATAATGCAAACCACTTTTAATAGCCACGGATGTACATGATTTATCATCTATTAATTGTATGCTTACGAGTATATATGATTTCTTTTACAGGAAAGCATGAAATGGGAGACACTTCCAATAAATCTCTTGAAACCTTACTGCATTAATACAGCGGAAAAGTTGCAAGCTATAGAGATGCCACTACAAGGATTACAAATTGCTTTGAACAATTTTAGTTCATTTCCACCACAAATCCTTGATCAAGACCTTAAAGATTACTTGCATAAGCTTCAAGAAAGCATAACCTCGAGCTTTGACCAATTAAAATCTTTCATGCCTTCTGATATAGCAACTTTTCCTGAATCAGACCAAAAAAATCTAACGCCTTCCATCCAATCTTTCCCTCGAACTCACAAAGATTTGTCCTCTTTTTTCTTCTTATTTTGCTCCAAGTTACTTCAAAGAAAGATGGCCGATAATCCATCCCCTAACCCAACATCACTAAGCGACGCACCGAATAAAAAGAAGCAAGAAGTGAACCTTTTTGAATTTATTAGTACTTTTTTGATGCAGAGAAGGTTCATGCTAGCATTAAAATGTTCATTATCAGTAGGTTTGGCTGTTCTATTTGGACTGATATACAGTAAAAGTAATGGAATATGGTCTGGACTGCCGGTAGCAATAAGTTTTGCAGTTTCGAGGGAAGCTGCATTTAGGGTTTCGAATCTCAAAGCTCAAGGAACTGTCTTAGGAACTGTATATGGAGTACTGGGCTGCTTTGTTCTTGAGAAATATGTTAAAGTAAGGTTCTTGATTCTTCTTCCATGGTTCATTTTCTGCAGTCTATTGAGGCGAAGCCGTATGTATGGTCCAGCTGGTGGGGTTTCGGCTGTAATCGGGGCTGTGCTAGTTCTTGGTAGGGAAAAGTATGGGCCACCTACTGAGTTCGCTATCATTAGAATTGTTGAAGCATTTATCGGGCTATCATGTTCAATTGTGGTTGAACTTATGTTTCAACCTACAAGAGCTTCAACTCTAGCCAAGATCCAACTCTCTAAGAGCCTCCAAGTCTTGCACGAGTGCATATGCGCATTGTGTCTTTGCGGTAAGAAAGAATGTATTGGAGATGGTCAGAAGAAGCTTAAAGCTCATGTCAATGAGCTAAGAAAGTTCATTGAGGAGGCTGAAATGGAACCCAACTTTTGGTTTGTGCCATTTCATGGTGTTTGTTGCAATAAGCTCCTAAAGAGTTTGTCAAATATGGAGGGTCTTTTTGTCTTTTTGAACCATGCATGTGAATCTTTACAAAAAGAGAATTTAAGCTTAAAGAATCTTGAAGGTGAGGTTGAGCATCTTAAAGAAATGATTCACCCTTCACTCAAGTGTTTTGAGAATGTTGTTTTGGTCAAATCACTATACAAACTTGAGAAGGAGCTTCAAAAGAGTAATGTTTGCGACACGTCTAGTGATCTTGAGTTGGGGAAATTACCACTTAGCCCTCAAAAGTTAAATGTTCGTGGACCAAATGGTGAGGATGAAATGGACAATATCATAAATTGCTATCTACAAAAATCAAAAGAACTTGTTCTTGGTGAAGGTTGTGACGAGATGAAGAGGCATGAGGTGGTATTGAATTTAAGTGCTATTGCATTTTGCTTAAGGGGTTTGGTAATGGAGACAAGAGATATTGAGAAGGGGCTCATGGATCTTTTGCAATGGGAGAATCCTACAAGTCATGTAAATTTGTATGAAATTTCTAGCAAAATAGATGCTTTATGCAATAATTGATTTGAATTGTTTGGAAAATAAATGAAAAGATTTGAATTAACCATTATTACATGATCTATATAAACTTCCTGATTATAGTTTATTTTATTTCATTTATTTGCTTGTCTTAACAATATAAGAGACATATATAGTTGCTCTCGGCTCAAAATGAATATGTCGTATAAGTAGACATATCACATATAGTTTACCAGATGATAATGTACTTACCTACTAATAATCAAAATGAATACAAATGATAGGATTCCCATCAAATAAACTTATGATCCCAGACAAGCCTCGATCTGCCTTGGAAACAACCAAACATCAACCTAGATACGAAACAAACAATCGCTAATGGGTGTCCCTAATGTAGAGCAACCAAACAACTATTCAACTAACACTAGTTATATATACTACTCCCATTAGCTATGGATCACCCATCAACCTTTTAAGCTTCCACCATTACATCACCTTACCGCTAGAACAATATTCTTGAGTTTTAGACTTAGGACATAGGAGACGTGGATCCTTGCTAAGTGCTAACATCCGTAGTTAATAGTCTGTTTCCACAACTGTTAGGTTGTTCTTTGTTTTGTTTTGATGGGCTACTTATTAGTCTTAATGGGTTAAACATAAAAGCAAATGTTAATGTGCCACTTTTCTTTTTTACAGATTCTATAAATATAGTTTTTAAAACATCTGTGCAAGCTTTATAATTTACTACTGTTCTGGAATTAGTTTCTTTCGATTTCAGGTTGTATTAATCTAAAGAATCTGTAAAATTCTAACCTTAATTTCCTTTAAAACTAGACTTTTTTTGTCTGATGATAGTAATTAATTCTTTTTCTTCCATTGTAAAGAAAGTTCTTATCAAATACGTAATACAACATTTTACGCGTGGCCTTAACTTCAAAAATAAAATCAAACAAGATTTTTTTTGGACGGGTGGATTTGGGGCTGAACGTAGATTGAAAGTGAGCTATATGCATGGGGTCAAAATTCGTAGGTCAATCCGATATTGAACTTACTTGAAAGTATTTTGTCTTGTACTGATAATTTAAACATCATTATCAAATTATATAGCATGCTGAGCTTTTTTTTTTGTTTAAACAAACAGAATAATTAACATGTTTTTAAAACTACAATATAGTAACACGTTAACCGAGTAGGGTCAAATAAAATGCGACTCTAGCCTTTTAACTCTAATCTACTTAATTTTATTTTTTTATTTTTTTCTAATTCTAATATTTTTAAATCTCATAATAAGAAATATAACATGTTAATTAGCGTTACATCATTTAAGTAAAAAAAATAACCAAATGTGAGAAGCTCCTTAACAAAATAGTCGTGGGTTCAAGTCAGCTTAAGACATGTAGGGTATGTTTGGCGAAAGTAACTGTTGCTGGAACTGGTGCTGGTGCTGGAGATGGTGCTGGTGCTGGAGATTATAAAAAGAGATTATTTTTATAAGCTACATAAAGTAACCTTTAGTTTTAAGAGATTATGAAAAATTATTTTTTTTAGAATCTCTTATAAGTTATGTATGCCAAACAAAGATTATTTTTTAAGTATTTTATTTTTTGAAAAAATAAGCACAATCTATCAACAATCTTGTGTGCCAGACATAACCGTAATATAGATTTGTGATGTAAATATAGTGAGATAGATTGCGGTTCTAAGAAAATAAGTTGGATTAAAAGCTACGGAGTAAAAACAAACAGAAAGTGATGTTTTTTTGATGGGTTGACTTGGGGCAAACTGTTCACTGTTGAAAGACCATGAACTATGTGTGGCTCAAGTAACAGAATTCGGTCCATATAACTTGAATGTGCTCAGAAGTTTCATTTTCTAATGCTAATAATTTAATTTTGTTTACTTCGTATTAAATAATGTACCACGTTAAACTTTGCCTTATTTAAAAATGTTAATAACAATCGGTATTCCTAGAATAAAGATTAAATTCAACCAAACGTGTTGTTTTTAGATGGGTTAATTTAGAGCTAACCGTTGATTAAATGATAGCGGTGTGCGGTAAAATAACGAAACTCAGTCCATGTACCTTTGAATTTATCTACAAAGTCTTTGTTGGTGGCAATAATATAACATATCTAGTATTTGTAATATAAGACAAAAAAATGTTGTCTTATATAAAACCAAAAAGCTAAATAAACAACATTTTTTAAGAAGATTATAATCAAACTTACACGTTGTGTTATTAACCGGTTTCTTTGGGGCAAAATGATGAATGAAACTAGGGTCTTCCCGAATCCGGTAACTCACAGGAATTCAAAGATTGAAATCGAACCGAACAAAATAAAATCGAACAAAATTTGTAACCGAATTGTATTTGCTAAAATTAAACCGAACCGAATTAAATATTCGGTTTTCGGTTTGAATATGGATTTGCAAAATGAAAGCCCAACCAATTATCGAATTCACATAAATGTATATATTTTTTTATATATTTATATACCAAAAAAATCATTAAAGCTATTTTTTAGTATGAATGATAGAGACGATATTCGTGATTATGACACCAATATAAAATAATATTACTTGTAGTAGGAGTAATGGTTACTAATTAAACATAAGTAACCTTACTCTAAAACATACTGAGATACTTCTCAACATAAAAATATCCTGAAGTAACCCTACTGGTGGTTTTTCTTGGGGTCGTGAGTTTACAAGTAGGCTTACTTCTCAACATAAGTAACCTTACTTCTCAACAAGTAGCCTTACTTCTTTTTGGGCCGTGAGTTTACTGGTTTTTTTTTTGGGTCGTATCTTTGATTTTAGTTTCCATATTTTTGTTTGCTTTAGAATATTTAGATTTTCTTTTCCTACAAGTTTTAATACCTTATAAATATAGGGCTTATGTTTTACTGTAATTCATCTTTTGATCACTGATTATTAATAAACTTGTGTTTTAAGAGTCTTTACTCTTGTTAGGGTTTTATTCCCTTGAGGTGCGCCTCGTCTATAACCCTTGGATTAGGGTTTATCTAAATTCGCTTCTGTGCGTCCTGCGTCAGTTGGCATTAGAGACACGTTGTACCCTTGTGGTAATTGGTGTAGAAGGTTCTACTTCAATTAATGTCTAGAGCTTGCTAGCATCCTAGATAATGAATGGTGTAGAAGATTTTAAAAACCCATATTGTTGGTGGTATATGGTCTGGAGAGTACATGGATCATTGTTTTACCAAATTTATGAAAACACTTGACAGTTGTTACACTATCCTTAAAGAACTACGGTCCGTGATCGTAGGTGGGGCATCAATCCACAAGAACCGTGAGGGTAGCAATTATGGAGATTCAATAATTCTTCCAACCATAGGCGGAACTATTGACAACCGTAGGAGCAACCAATCCCCGTTCAACAATATGAGGGTGGATGAATAGGAGGAAAATATGAAGATGAAGATTCGACTACCAACAATCAAATTGTTTCATTCAAAGGTTTTGATCAATAATAAGGTATTTTCTTTAATTATTGACAACTATGGTGTTAAGAATTTGGTTTCAAGAAAATTGGTTAGTTATTTAAATTTACTAATTGAGTTTTGTCCGATTAGAAAAACACAAGTTTGTTGGATTCCAATATTTATTGGTAAATCTTATAAACGTGAAGTTTTTTGTGAATTGGATTATATGGAGGATTGTCATATTCGGTTGGGAAAATCATGGCGACAAGAAGTTCAAGGTTTTTATGATCTAGAGCTTAATATCTACCTTTTCTTATGGGAGGGGAAGAGAATTGCAATGATTCCATCCGAAGAACAATTACATGTGCCAATGGCCGAGGTCAAGAAAAATTATTGAAGACCGAGGTTGTTGAAGAACACGTTGAGAACATTAAAGAACTTGGAGTTTGTAAGCAACATGAAGACAAGATTGCAACTTTAGTAGAATCAACAAAAGAAGTTGTAGTTTTGAATAATTGTGAATGCAAAGTTATGGGTTTTAATGGTGATGAAGATGTGAAGGATTTTGATGTTGAGCTAAGCATGGATTCCAATGGCATCAAAGGTTTAAAGGTTTGTGATTTTGATTATGGGTTAAATTTAAATATAGTTATCACAAATCCAATGAAGTTTTCAATTGTAAACAAGAAACTAATTTTATTGCAATTGAAGACTTGGTGACCATTGATAAGGAGTACACCAACCGATGTGTAGGGTCATGGGTTGATCATTGGGAGTGTGGTAGACGTGTCAAAATAGATGAAAGTTTTCGAGTTAATGTGAAATGCAAATCTAATGAAGACAAGGTTCATCGTGAGAAATTGTTCGAGGTAGATGAAGCCCTTGACAGTGAGAACTCAAAGGCGAGTTCTTTTTAAGTGAGGGGGAATGATAGGGACGATGTTCGTGATTATGACACCAATATAAAATGATATTACTTGTAGTATGAGTAAAGGTACTAAATATAAGTAACCTTACTCTAAAATATATTGAGGTTACTTTTCAACATAAAAATATCCTGAAGTAACCCTACTGTTGGAAAATTTAGTGCACTTGAGGGATTAATTCACATCTGGTAATGGGTTTGGAGGTACGGAGTGTACACCCATTTGGTCACTGAATCCCCTGACTCAATAGTGGTTATGTATTGATTCCGCTGATAGCATGAATCTGTTTCTGCTGATAGTGTAATTCTACTGACAATGGATTCTGCTGTTAGTTTCCACTGCTAGTGTTATTATTACCACTGATAGTGTTAACATTACCACTGCTAGTGTTATTGTTTCCACTGATAACCACCGATTCCTACTATTATGGAAAGTATTGTGATATAATTAATGGGCCGTTAATTATACATAATTCCATGGGCTAGGGTTTGAGTATTCTCTATTATAAATAGAGGTCATAGCATTCTGCATGGATATATTTATCAACACAAACCCTAAACACTTGAATACGATTCTATTCTTGATTTGTGCCTAAAACAAGAACATCACTTGGTCTTATCCCATAGAGATATTCGTGTAACCCAGGCATAGGGTCGAATAGTTTCTATTGGAAAGTGATAACACGATTTCAAGTGAATATCTGGTACTCATTGATTATCTTAACCTTAATCTGGGAACACTCAAGCAATTAACCAACACCTACTGGTGGTTTTTCTTGGGGTTGTGAGTTTACAAGTAGGCTTACTTCTCAACAAAAGTAACCTTACTTCTCAACAAGTAGCCTTACTTATTTTTGGGTCGTGAGTTTACTGGTTTTTCTTTTGGGTCATATCTTTGATTTTAGTTTCCATATTTTTGTTTGCTCTAGAATATTTAGGTTTCCTTTTCCTACAAGTTTTGATCACTGATTATTAATAAGCTTATGTTTTAAGAGTCTTTACTCTTGTTAGGGTTTTATTCCCTTAAGGTGCACCTCGTATATCACCCTTGGATTAGGGTTTATCTAAATTCGCTTCCGCGCGTCCTGTGTCAATGAATATAGTACTTTTTAAGTTTGAATTTTTTTAATGCAAAAAGTCTATATAATTATATTAAAAAATATATAAATTTTGTAATTCGGGTTAACCCGAAAATCAAACCGAATCAAATTCATTTTTTGGTTCGATTTAATCTACTTTAAATTCGGTTCGGTTTAATTTTCGATTTTACTAAAACAAAGAAAAAATGGTTAACCGAATTAATAGAACCGAATACCATATGACCACAGAATCGATGAACCTCAAAAACTAAAAATTATCTATATATATAATTAAGGTTCTAAACGACGCCGTTTTTTCCCTGGGTTTCCCACCAAAAACGTGGGCTCCTTTAGCCTGGTGGCTTTGGTCCATTTGCTCCCGTTTTTGTCCAAAGTCCACACGTATATGATTAGATAAATTATCTATATATATAATTAAGGTTCTAAACGACGCCGTTTTTTCCCTGGGTTTCCCGCAAAAAAAAAAGTGGGCTCCTTTAGCCTAGTGGCTTTGGTCCATTTGCTCCCGTTTTTGTCCAAAGTCAACACGTATATGATTAGATAAACCTAGAAAACCATCTTGAGGAAGAACCTAGAACATCATCTTCGCCGATTAACAGCCTATCCCCACAACCCACTAGCCAATCTCCACTAGCCGACCACCACCACAAGCCCGCCACGACCTGCAAATGGAGCACCATAAAACCACCAGCCAATTGTTTAGGTATTTTTGAAGTTCTTTTGTTAGATCTATATGTTTTGAAGTTTGATAGGTAGTATTTTATAGATATGTATATTATTTTTACATATTTGAGTTTTTCTAACATTAGTTACAATATTTTTTACTTTTGATGTTACTGCAAGTATTGTCGCCGGAATCCAGTGCCGTCGCCGTGGGAATCTGCGCCATGGCATGTAAGTTTATCAATCTTAATTAAATAATTGATTTACTTTATATTGATTTTGGTTTTTAGATGCTTAATTGTAAGTTATTGGTATATTGATTTTACTCTTAGGGTTTAAATTGGGAGAAATTGGGGATTACTGAATTGGGTTTTATTGTTTGGTTAGGGGGTGTTTCGATTAGCTTATTTACCCGCTTATGAGCTTTTTTGATTTGGGGAAAGCTCATAAACTCACTTTTTCGGGTGTATGAGGTTGATTACTTGAGCTGCAAAAGAATGCTCAGTTGGCCATCCATCTGATCATGTTATAAAGGTTAGTTCAGGTGAAGTTTTCATTTTTTTTTTGTGTTTTGCTTTCACTCATTTAATATCTGTGTAGATGACTGGATATTTTATGTATGAAAATTTGAAATTATGTATAGGGAAATCGAACTCGGTGGTTACTTTGGATCCTAAGAAGGAGCAAATGGTACAAAAGTATGCCAGGCGCTGAATATTACAGCACGGACGTTTACTTTGTGACCTTGCTTTGGCAGCTAAGAATTTTCGCCATAACTATGAAAGATTTATTTTGTTAGCTAAATTCTTGGATTTTAGCATCGACTTTATCTTATTACACTTTGTTATGTTTAATGTTGTGTGTCATGTGAAATGTACAGGTCTTATTTTGAATTCTGTTGCGGTGTCGTTTTATACCAGAGTGGCGTATTAATGGTGCAGGTAATCTCATACTCATTTCTTTTGGCTTACTTTTGTTTTAAGGCAAAGATAATGCACCAATGTTTGTTATGGTAATGCGTATCCTAGATAAAATCTTGCCTCCACACTATTTGAGTGCTTTTACGTAATATTTATGTCGTTGAAATATAAATTACTTAATTCTTGGATGTCTATCAATTGGTGAAACATACCTGTTACATAGAATCCCTAAATAGTTTCAAATGGTCATGATATGTTTCAATTTGTTCCTAGATTGATTATACTCTATATTTTTAGTTTTTCTTCTATGCTCTGCCTTTGACTCTTAAATCCATTGTTTCAATTGGTGTTTACAGGTTATAAACATGGGAGTAACTATACCATTTTCGGCGATAAAAACATGCAAATTTATGCGTTGGTAAGTTCCTGAGTTGCTGCCACAACCACAACTTACCTTAAATATTTAGCCAAAACCTCGATGACTTTGAAATTTAGACAAAAAAAGTAGAACAGTTTTACAACTGACAGAAAGTCAAACATCTCAACATATTTATACAATTCAAAATACGTTTAGCCATTGCAATTTCTAATGATTAATGTTTACCTTATATTCATAAATCTGGAAAAACAATTGGGGGCAAAACCGGTGGATAGGTATATAATGTTTAGTACTATTTGCTTATATTCGTAAATGTCTTATATTGAGCTTGATTTACAGCTTTTATGACCATTCGTATGTTTCGGTGTGCAAACAAAAGCCAGACCAGAAAGGGCAAACAAGAGTGCCGAAAGAATGGGTTTGCAATTGCAGTCACTGTCTGGTAAGTCACTATGTTTTAGGTTTAAGTAATAAACTGTATATCGCTTTAGCGTTAGTGATAATAAACCAATATGCCTGGGGATGTTTCATGTGTGTGGGGTTTTGGCGTGCTTTGGTACAATATGTGTCATTCTTTTATTAGGTAATCACATAACCAAGCAGTCCACATTTTGTGTCCATATATTGTCAGGTGATTAAATGTATTACTAACGATCAATAACCTATTCCAATATGCAAGGGGCTGAATCACAGACGGCTGACGTAGCTGCAGAAGCTACTACTGAGAGCTAAACTTTTATGCAGGTGGGAAGTCAATAATTCAAAGGTATAATGACCTTGCTTTCATATGTGTATTCTGATTGGTTTATGCTGTTTTCGTACAACTAGGATATTTTTTGCTGAATCAGGGTAAGCGGATTCATTGGTTTTTATGTTGTTGGAGAATGTTTTGTCGCTGCCTTTTCTAAATTATAACGGTCAACATGTTTAAATGGGAATGTGTCATTTTGCGTTCAAATTTCATTTAAAAAGGTTTAAATGGTAAACATAGTTACAAGGGGAACATGCTAAGGCGAACCTGTTTTGACCCATTTTTAAAGTGTGCCCGTTTAGACCTGTTAGGTGTATTCAATTTCTGTAGTACAATTGTTTTTTTTATTTGAAACGGTCTTATGCTTTAATATGTTTCAATGTCCATTACATTCCTGACATATCTGATACGGATTTTTTTACTGTCTAACTACTTCTCATAGGTTAGGTGCTTCGCGGTAAGATCTGGCAGTGATTTTGAAGGTGATAGGAGTATCCTTCTTGGCGCGGTATACACTGGGAAAAACAAACACCAAAGTTACAGGTGCTAAAACACTCGCTTAAAGCTCTCATTTAGGGCCCTACTCATAAATGATAGCTTAATTTGTTTAAATGTAGGACTACCATTCAAAAGTAAACTCATAAGTGGTTGTTTAATTTGTTTAGCAGAGGTGGTGATACTTGCCTGATGTGGCTCATGGTTGCAATCTCAAGTTAACTTCTCAACTTCCATCTGTTGTTGATTTGGTCAGTATAACTGTCGTTAAAGGAGTTCGTGGACCAGAAAGAGGAGGGACAGGTAGCAGCTCTGAAGTTGGTACTTAGCGCGTAGTTGAAAAATTAACTTACTGGCATGTGCATTGCTGCGACACCAAAGTCAGTGCCATACATCTCTTCCTGCAGTCAGTAAAGGAATATGTATTTTGCCTTGGCACAACAGCAAGTGAGCACAACCTGTAGCAAACAATACAAACTGTTCATTTTTTAGGGGTGTTTGGTTTAGCTTACTTAGCCACTTTATGACATTATTTGAATTTGGAAAAGCCGATAAGCTCACTTTTTAGAGCTTATGAGTTTGTGAAGTTGAGTTTATGACTAAGTCATAAGCTCAAGTTGATAAGCTCTAAAACGTGAACTTATTGGCTTTTCCAAACTCAAATAAGCTCATAAGCCGGCTACATAAGCTAAACCAAACACCCCCTTTACGATAGGCAAATAGGAATTGTATTTCGGTAGTTTGTATAGTTGGTTGAAGTTTTGTGTTAATTACATATTTTATATATGTTTGATCGAAAAAAGTCGTTGTATCTGTCTATATAAAGAACTGTTGTCATAAACTCATAATTATTAGCAGTCATGAAAAGAGAAAGTAGCTAGGTGAACGGGATAAGCGATAATGTATGATCAAACATGTATGTGTAACTGACGTATGTGCGTGTTTTATATAGTTCAGTGACTGCATGATTTTTGGTTTGTGCATTTCTCATATTTTGAGTGTGTTAGATTTTTTTTTTTTTTTTGATAACTTACTGTTTTTGTTTGATGTTTAACAGGATTTAAGCAATGACTCAACCATCGGTTATTTTGGCAACGGCTAGCTATGATCACACCATTAGGTTATGGGAGGCTAAAAGTGGGCGGTGTTATCAAACCATTAGGTACCCAGAATCTGTAAGATCCCAAATCATAGATACTTTTTCATTGCTTTGTGTGTTCAAATCTTGATGTAGATGACTACTTTGCTATATTCCATCCGTTTATAAGTCTAGCTTGGAAAGTGTTTAATTGTTTATTAACGATCTTTACTATGGAACTGTACCCACCCAAGTCGATATTACTTGGTTCAAGTAGATATCTTTTTCTCGCCATATAAACATATTACTTTCATAAACATAAAGTTAATGAATTTCCAATTCCTAATCAATACCATATATGTATTTTGTTGATAATGGGAAAATACGTAAATTACCATGAAAAGTTCCTTACAAAATGTTGTAATTAGCACCTAATAAGGAAGTGTGTTTTTTTTTTGTCAAATGGTTTCTGCACTCGACTTGGCATATATGCAATTTGAAATCAACACATATCACAATCCTTCGTTAATGAAAGTTATATATTAAATTTGAATTAGAAATGGACCACTTAAATCAGTTGTTGCACTCAAGATGTGACCAAAGGAGTCGTCGTGAAAAGTCTCATTGCAAGTATGCAAACTAAGGAGGAACAGGTAATAGATTAAATCATTAAAGGGGTATTTGGGATTGGTTTTTTTAAGCATTAAGTTCGTAGTTATAAGCAACACGAAGACATAAAAACCAAATACAACGGGAAAAAACCGGCCCGCCGCGTGAAAAAAAACGGAGAAAAAAAAAAGGCCCGCCCGCAACGCGGCGGCCCGTCGCCATTCTCGTAGAAGTTAAATAATGGAACTCGGTCACTCACTCTATTTGACCAGAAAGTTTGGCCCAAGATATCTTTTGTCCAACCCAAGTATTATTATGGGCTAATTTCGGAAAAAAGCTCAGCCTATGAGCCTATCCACTTTATCACAATGATCATTTGGTCCAAAACCGAGCGCACACACCCAAAAAAAAAAGATTAAAACTAGCTACAAATTTATTTTGCTTTCATCAAGGGTTTGACTAGAATTCTTATCTAGTTCCATGTTGAACCCTGGTTCGTGTATTATCAAGCTATTTGAGCCGATATCAAATCTTCGTTAATGTCATGGTCCGTGAATTTATCAACCTTGAGAGCTGCCCGGCTTCACCTTTGTACTTTTGTATCCCCATATACAATTGTTATGCTATCTTGTCCTAAATATCGACGCATCAACACAATGCATAATCAACATCACCTTTTGATCTTGAAAAGTATTATGAGTTCTACATCTTATAAGCATATTCAGTGCTACAAAACAGCAATACAAAAACATTATTCAATAGTAACATACACAAAGTCACAAAATTACAATTCAAAACCACCAAAGCCTAAAGTACATTTGCTCTAAAATCGAAAAACTACTAAACCAACGTAAATACTGATTACTTTACAGACTCAAACCGCACCCTATTCCCACCACCTTTCGGCACAATAACAAGAAGTTCTCGTCCGACAACAACCGCGGTCGCCAATTCAGGCCTCGTACTCACAGGAAGCCGAAACCTCCACACATCAACTTCCAATTTATCCAACAACAATTCAACCTCGCCACCACCTCTAACCACAACTTTTGTCACACCCGGATGAATTTTCACAGCATGCGCCATAACACGTCCATCAAACGCCTTATCGCCAATATTCGCAACAAATTTTAAGCATTCGGGTCGTTCTTCGATGAGAACATCCGCGTGTGAGGGCAAAGGTAGCTCGAGAACTTGGCTGAATACGTGTGGGAGTCTTAGAAGCTTTTTTTGTTGGTTTGTAGGCATTGGAAATGACTAAATGAGTTTGTGAATGTTGCGACATTGAGATGTTGCGTGTGATTAATATGTAAAGATGATTTTGATGGTGAAATGAAGAATAATAGTAGGAGAATACACACCATTGAAACGTTGGGTTGTTTGTTAAAGGAAATTAGAATCATTGGATCATATCAATCCAAGGTGGTGTCTTCAAGATTCTGTCAAACTCTACTCCTATTATATGTACTTGTTGCATAATTAGAATTGAATTAAATGACATATTGTGTTTGTGATAAATAAACCTTAACTCGTAAGTTTATTGTTACCGACATCAACTAAATTATACATATACGTGTTTGATACGGGTTAAGTTGACGAACCTTAACTCGTAAGCTTATGTTTAACTAGCATAATACCCGTGCGTTATATCGTGAAAGTTTTATATCATATAATCTATCATTTACATAACATACGACTTAACTAAAAACTTGATGCTCGAAAAACTTTAAAACCTCATTCAAACATTAAACAAAACCAAAAATAAAATAATACCACTTTAAAATACCAAAAAAAAAAAGTATGAAAAATGATCTTTCACAATGACTTAAAAAAGTCAACAAAACATTATATCAAATCATTTTTAGAATAAATACAAATGTTGATCAACAAAAAATCATGTATGCAAAAAAACGTAGAAAAAATTACATGGATTTAAACAAACCATCCACAAAAATAGCAAGCATTATAAACTGAAGAAAAAAAAAGTACACTATGCTTCTAAAGCATCTAACGGTATGCTGAACCAATGTTTTGAAACCTGGGTCGAAACGTCCGAGTTAATCGATTGAACCAGTTTCGGAAAAAACGGGTAAAAAATCGGGCTTTTTAAAATGGGTTAATTAACCGGTTGGACCCGCTGGGTTTTAAATGACCCGGGTCAACCTGGTTCTCGAAATCCGGCCGGGTTTGGTGTTTTTTTTTTTTTTTTTTTTTTTTTTTTTTTTTTTTTTTTTTTTTGTTAATGGGAAACCGGGTTGACCTAGTGGTCGAACCGGTTGATCCGGTTGAAAAAATAGTTTTTTTAATAGAAAACCGGGTCATCCGGCGGTCGAACTCGTTGAACCAGTAACCCGGTGACTCGACCGAGTCGATTAAAACCCGATTTTTAAAACAGTGTGCTGAACTTAAAAAGAGGTTTCAAAAAACATTTATAAATATACAATATAATATTACATAATTTAACATTGTAATTTGACTAAAAACACATTGAGACGTAGGCTATGTTTGGCGCAAAGCTTTTTGGAGCTTTTTGAGACGATGAGCGGTGAGAATGAGCTTTTTGATTTTTAGTGTTCGTTTGGCATGAGAGCTGTAAGCTTTGCTATTTTTTAGAAAAGCTCATTTTACCAATGCTTCTTTATGAAGCTGTGAGCGGTGAGCAAGAACTATGACTACTTATCACAGCTACTTTTGCCAAACAGAGCCGTATAATTGATATGATGCAGCTGATGGCAATCATATAATACTATAAACATTGTGTCATAAACAACATCATAGACATGTTGATGATGATTAACTTACAGTTAACAAAAACAAAAATTAAAGCTTGATGAACTTCTTGATGTAGAGTTATAATATTCATTAGAATTTGACATTTCAAAATGTAAAAGACAAAAGTATACAAAATATAAGGATTAAAATTTGGCTAGTTAGAGAAAAAAAATGGCATTTATATGAGAAAATCATGGAAAATTTTTTTGTATATAATGAATGTGTTCTTATACCTTATTAAGTTTAAAGTTAACATAAACGCATAGCTATTATAATATTGCACTTTTAATTTTTTTTTTATATATATAAAAATATAAAAGATGAATCTGTAAGCCTAATAGCAAATTCATTTTATTTTATTCAAATCCTTACAAAAAGAAATAAAAAATAGACTATATTGAAGTATTGAAGTAATATTGCATTCTTATCTCTCCTTTTAATTCCATCAAACCCAGCCACTCATACATCTTCATCCACGTTTTGGCTTTTATCAATTCATCACCTCCATTCTTATATGTGATATACATACAAAATTACAAACTACCACCATCAGTTTGTTAAAACAATTGAAATAAACACACATGTATCGTTTATACTTTCGATTGAGATTCGGTTCCAAGAAAAAGATCACAAGTTTCTTTTTCCATATGTTTATGTGCGTTGTTGCATTAACATTAGTTGATATATGAAAGATCAGGCGACACAAAATTAGGAATCCCAAACACCCCCTAAAAGTACCCAACGGCTCATTCAGCGCAGGCACGTTCAGCGCACATTCTTGAATGTTCAGCACGTATGTGTCCGGTGCGTTCAGCGCAAGCGCATTCAGCGCACATTCTTGAATGTTCAGCACGTATGCGTCCGGTGTGTGCTTGTTCAGCGCAAGCGCGTTCAGCGCACATTCTTGAATGTTCAGCACGTATACGTCCGGTGTGTGCTCGTTCAGTGCAGGCGCGTTCAGCGCACATTCTTGAATGTTCAGCACGTATGCGTCCAGTGTCTGCTCGTTCACTGCGGGTGCGTTCAGCGTGGGTTCATTCAGTGCGGGGTGCGTCCAGCACCTGTTTGTTCAAAGCAGTTCGTTCTGCACCTGTTCATTCAACATTTGTTCGTTCAGCGGGTGTTTTTAGCACCTGTTCGTTCAGCATCTGTTCATTCTGAGATAATTCCATTGGCAAGATAAATCCACCAAGAACAAAATATCAAGCAGTCCAAATGAACCCAAATGTGTTGGCAACAGTGATATTTCTTCCTAATGACGCTATGAAATGAAATGGGCCAGATGACATCTGGTGAATTAATGCATATGAGCAAAAACATATGTTTGAAGAACCTACAAAAGAGGAAAAAGTCTAATATTAAAATGGAGCCTGTTCTGACCCATTATCTGTCCAACACAACCCGCCCATTGTTCATGAAAGTAGTCTTACTTGGTGAGCAGATGCCTCCGAGATCCAGGCAGGTAGCAAACATGGAGTATAGATAAACCGCCATCATCAGCTTCCCTATCAGAAAAAACCCATGAGCAACACCATTGAGCAACCCGCATCATCAACAACTCCATCAGAAACCGACATCATCAGCAACGCCCATTAGCAACACCAATCAACAACAATCCCATCGGCAACCGGTATCATCAGCAACCCCGTTAGCAACCCCAATGAGCAACCCATACCATCAGAAACCCACACGTAGCATCAGGAAGCAAACTGAAAAGCTGGTAGCAACCAAACAACATCAGCATCAGTAGAAATATGCAATGGATCTACATCAGGGGCGGATGTACATGTAAGCCAGGGGTAGCGGTCGCTACCCCTGAACTTTTACCCGGTAGTGGAATTTTTGGCCATTTTTGGTGATTTTTGGCCATTTTTTGGCGATTTCGCGACCCCTGAAACAAATTTTCGCTACCCCTAAACAAATTTTCGTATTTCGCTACCCCTAAGCTTGGCTCCTAGTTCCGCCCCTGATCTACATATTACAATAGTACCAAAAATAGACTATTAACTTTCCCTAATTATATATACTTGTATATGCAACTTAATCTTAAATATCAAAATGGAACCAAGCTGCAAACCAGCAGCAAGCAAGCAACAAAGCCAGCAGGCACGTATCAGCATGTTTTTAGTAGTTAAAAAAATTAAGTCTTTGTGAAAAAATAAAAAAATTATCAAAAGAAAAAATGTAGTTTTTGAACACACTATTTTTTTATAACTTTATGACTTTGGACAAAAAGTATTCGGGTAAACACCCATCAACAACCCCATCAGAAACCGACATCATCAGCATGTATCTTAAACTTTCTAATGAGGCAACATGATCAAGATCTCTTCTTATTTTAATGATGACAAATAAATTATCGAAACACATAAAATAACAAACGTTAGCTCAAAATCGCCGGAGCCAATGTCTCCTCCTGGCGCGCTGCCCGCACGTCAACACGAGGGTGACGCGCCAGGACACTGTATGATCCCGGGCGAATTTTGAAAGTCGGCTTTCCCCTTACCAGACAAGTGTGGATCTTTCAATACAGGTATGAATATGTTATGTGCTTAATTGAGAACACTCGAAATAAGTTTTGAGACTTGAGAGATCATACTTTTAAAACACCCATTTACGGAAAAACGCCAACTCATGTTTTCTAACTAACGCCTCTAGCCAAGGCTTTTCTAAACTTAGAGAGCTTGTATATTTCACGTGACATCGTGTTTAAGCATCCATATGCTCATATCCAGTGCTTACGTCTTCTCTTATTACGTAATGGCTTTACTCCCTTGTTGGTCAAACTAAGTCAAAGGTCATTTTGCGTAAACGCATCCTTTCCCACTTGGGTTATGCTTTACATCAAGGCAAAGCACTTAACTTGTTTGAACCAATGTATTAGTTGAGAACGTCGAGTCGTGGAAAGTCACAAGATATGATACTATGGATTCTCGACGTTGTGCTACTTAAACTTATAAGTAACCTATGATTTTCTCAACTTATAATCTTAATTGTCTAAACCTTTTCTTCTTAGTGACAATTAGATTATGCCTTAATCTTCTCTTAATCTCACTTATACAAAAGACAAAACCAATCATATCCAAATCAAAAATTCTCTTACACAATCTCTTATACTCTTACATATTCCCTTACACACTACATCTAAACCATCCATTCCCTTACAACACATCTAAACCCTCCATATTTCCCACATGCCAATTGTTTGAATCCCCAAAGAGGCTCCCCTTGATCTCAACCATTGAATTCAAACTAAACACATCTCAACCATCCATCCAACCTCTCCTCCCTATACCACCACATGTGTTTAATCCAAACCATTCATTTCAAACCAAAACCATCTCAACCATTGATTTCCCCTCCCCCCCCCCCCCCCCCCCCCAAGCAAAGCATATTCCCTTGGAATATCGTCTTTCAATCCAAACACAAGGCTTCTTTGATCTTAGCCATTCATTTCAAATGAACTCATCTCAACCATCCACATTCACCACATGCCAAATTGTTTGAAAACCAAGGGAGGCTCCCTTTGATCCTAGCCATCCAATTCAAACCATCTAATCTCAACCCTCCATCTCATTCTTCCCCACCAAGCATTGGAATATTCTTTCTCTCTTTTCTATGTCATGTGAGGAGATACACTTCTACCCCTTCCAAATTACCCTATCTACACCTTATACCCTTGGTAATTTGGTTTCTCTTTAAACACTTCACAAATGATTTCCAAATTGGCTATATGAGTTGGTAAACCTTAGAATGATTAATGTTAAGGTTTAGTGTGAAGTACAATTGGGGGTTTAGCAAGGTAAGGTATTTATAAGCCAACACCCAAAGCTTTGGTAAAATTTTCCCAAAGTGTCTGGCGCGTCACCCACGCGTCAATGTGTGGGCAGCGCACCGGCCTCGGTAAAATTTTCCCAAGTTGGGTTCTTGGCCTATAAATACCACCCTTGCCTCTTGTATTCCTCACCCCTTGCCATTATTCTTTCTCTCTAAACACTCTCAAATCTCTATCTCTATCTCTATCTCAATCTCTAATCTTGTGTTCTTGATTTTCACATTAACATCTTTGGAAGAACACATCTACTTGCAAGGGAAGAATCACAAGAACCTAATCCACTCTTGTGATTGTGTCGAGGGTCTTCTTTCTTATACCCTTTCTATTACAATCGAGTCTCTAGGTTAGGTTAGGACTTGATTGAACATTCATTCATTCATTCATTAATTGTTTGTAAGGGAAGCCTTGTGTCTTGGTGACCAAGCCTAGATCATTGGGGATCTATTTGGGGTTTGATACTTCCGGGTGGAAGTTTTGGTTGTGGTCTTTGTGACCTTGTGTAAGTCGAATCACGAGATTCTTTAGAGTGGTTTCCAAGGGCGGAATACCGTTGGGAGTAGCTCTTCTTTGTGAGCAACGATCTTTTTGCATATCGGTGGAGTGAAGTTGTAACGGTTTGTAATCCACCGAAAGGATTATACTAGAGTAATAGTATCGGTGTCATGGATTCGCAACTGGACGTACGGATGGTATAAACCCCCCATCCCGAACCAGTATATATAGTGGTGTCTCTTTACATGCTTTATATACTTTGTTTGTGTTTGTGGTTGTGATTATTATAGTATAACCACTTAGTGATCTTTGAGGCTTAAAGTTAATAAACTTTGAAGAAGCCGAAATGACCGTATTCACCCCCCTCTACGGTTCTTCAATTGGTATTAGAGCAGGTATACTCAAGTTTTTGAGCATTAAAACCTTCCCGAGAAGTCGTTTTAAGTCAATAACTTCTTTCCCAAAAATCTAAAAACCTAACTAAGATTTTTGGCAAAGTAGAGTATAGATCCATGGCTCAAGAGAACTATGTTGAGGGGTGCTCTATGCAAAGACCACCTTTGCTAGAGACCAATGGGTTTTGTTTTTGGAAAACCCGGTTTAAGACCTATGTTAGGTCGAAAGATCTTGATTTATGGGAAATTATTCAAAATGGCAACTTTGTGTTCATGGTGGAAGACCCCGAAACAAAGTTGTTAGTGGAAAATCTCAACTCAGATCTAAAAGATGATGAGAGGAGAAAGCTTGGTAAGAATGATGAAGCCAAGATGTTAATCTACAATGCTCTACCTCGAAGGGAGTTCGAGAGAGTTCATATATGCAAGACCGCCAAGGAGATTTAGCATTCACTCATCATCACACATCAAGGTAACTCACAAGTCAAAGATTGCAAGATCGACTTACTCATCCAACAATATGAGAAGTTTGCGATCTCGGATGAAGAGACCATTGACAATGGTTACACACGGTTCAATGCTATTATCACAAGCCTCACGGCTCTAGATCCTAGCTTTTACAACAAAAACCATGTGAGAAAGTTTCTTCGAGCTCTTCCGGTTAAGTGGAGGCCAAAGGTGACGGCTATTGAAGAAGCCAAGAACTTGGTGGAACTTCCTCTTGATGAGCTAATCGGAAACCTCAAAGTGTATGAAATTATTTTAGAAAACGACAAGGTTGTTTCTAAAGAAAAGAAGAAAGAGGTTAAGTCACTAGCCCTCAAAGCTAAAGTTACTAGGGAACAAACTAGTGATGATAATGATGAAGACGATGAAGAGCTCAACCTTATGGCAAGGAACTTTAGGAAGTTCTTTAGACGAGAAGGTAACCCTGGGCATGGTAATCGGTTTGATAACCAAGGTGATAGCAATGGTAGAAAGGTTGGAAGAGATCGTGGCTATAATAATAAAGGTAGTGGAAGCTCAAGGCGCGAACGCGAGTGCTAAAATTGTGGAGGCAAGAATCACTTTATAAGTGAATATCCAAAGCCTAAAGAAAATAGGACATTCGTCGGCGGAGCTTGGAGTGATAGTGAAGACGGGGATCATTCGGAAAAGAATGCAATGTGTCTCATGGCGTTTGAAACTCAAGAGGTATCTCCGAACTCTTCTACTTCTAATAAAGATTTAAATATTCGTAATTTGCAAAAAGAGTATGAGGAACTTTTTAAAACTATTGAAAAACTTGTTGAGGAGAAACACTCTCTTAATGACAAGGTGTTTGAACTTGAACGAGAAGTAAAGAGACTTACTCAACGCAAAGAGGTGGTTGAACCTTGCACAAGTTGTGAAAAACTTATACATGAGGTTGTAACCTCTCGTAAATTTCCCATACGATTAGTAAATGCAAACAAATAAATAAAAACGATGTTACGATAAATTAACACCATTTTACAGGTAACAAATTTTTTTTTATGATATGGCTTGATATTGAACCACTATGATAACTGTGATTGACCGTTTACCCAGGAACGATGCTTACACACAACCTAGGTTGCCTATAATTATTGCGAACGATAAATAATTATATAACGCGTTATTATTTAATAATACGTTTCGTCTAAATAACGTATACTATTTATATATTTCCCGAACCTACGAAACTTCCCGAGAACGCTCACTAATATTTTTGAACTTCGACACGATAATCGAGACACTCCAGGTGGGCCCCCAACACCCTTTGGGCCACGGATTACACAACACAAACCAAACGGACTCCCTTTTTCTCTTTATTTGCTGTTGGGCCAAGACCAAACGTTAGCCCACCAAGCACAAGCCCAAACGCACTTTTATTTTTTTTTTCTCTTGCACTGCCGCGACACACTCCAAACGCACCCTATTATTTTGCGATTCCTACACACGACATACCCACTTTATTACACATATTGATTTACCTAGTGCCCAAGAAACACACGAGACATAAACATTACTCACTCACTCTCGTTCACTATACTAGAAATGACCAAAGCAAACTACCAAACTCAATATGCAAAGATAAGTCCTAGACGTGTCAAGACATTCCTTAGCACCACCCATTGCTCTCCAATCCCATCTAAGTGAACAATGTAAATGTAAGAATGCGTCAGAAGTGAGCAGGAACAAATCACACGAGATCTTGGCAATGTAAACCTTCGATTGGGCATTGTGAATGGTGATACTATTCGCCTAACATGAACTCTTCACTCATGTGAACTTATCTTGTTTCTACACTTCAAATTTCAGCCTATATAAACTTTACATGCAAACAACATCACTACATACCCTCATACGTACCACTACCACCAACAATACTAACGAAAAGGAGCTATGGAGGGACATACGGATTGCTAAGAACCACGCTTTGAAGAGAACCTAGGAAGCAAGGATTAGAACCTCTTGAACCTTTGGAAGTACGAGAAGTGAACCACGGAGCATTAAACCATATACACGAACCATACACTACGTTTTACTCCACCTTTTAAGGTGAGATGAGACCTTCTAATCGCTATTTTATTACATATTTATATACGTATTATTTACTTTTACACAAACACTTCGTCCAAATAAAATAAGAAACAAAAACGTAACATGCACATATTATATGTCGTATTGTATGTTTACCAAGTCCTTAACGAGTATCTATAATAATATGGAACTAATAATAACGCATACACCCTAAAAATCACACGTTGCTATGTTGTATTGAACATGCACGAAACATACTATAACACTTAGTTTATTTTCCAACTTATATTGTTTTTACGATATGAGTTTTGGCCTACACTTTGGCCTCGCCATGTTTAATTTCAACACACGACCCCTAAGTATTTTCACACGACCTATTTGTTTACTTGAAATACTAACACGAATGAAAGATAAGTCGACCTAAAAACTTAGCTTGACCATCTAACGAGACTCAAAGTAAAACGTCATGGAGACCATTTTCAGAAACTTAAAAACTCTACGTGGGCTTACAAGCCCAAAAAGCTCTTTTTAGCTTATTGTGATAAGCTATGAGAATAAGCTGTTTTGAAATGACATTATAACTTGAAATTATGGATTTCGACTAACCTAGTGTTCCCCCTAACCTCTTGGATCATTGAACCTTAACGGGCCCTTATTTTTGGCTCGTTAAGCCCAATAAACGAAATAAGCTAATAATAAGCTTATAAGCTGCGAAAATAAGCTTTTCTAAATATTTTGAGCTTAATGAAATAATAAAATTGTTAAGTTTTGAATTTGGTAAAGTTGGGACCATTTTTGCAAATGAACGAAGGATAGGGACTAAAATTGCCAAATTGGTAAACTTGAGTGAAAAGTATAAAAACTATTTTCTAAGGGGTATAAACTGTAAATATTGAAACTTAAGGATAATAAATGTATATATTTGATATTTGGACTAAAAATGTAAATATAAATAACTTTTGGACTAACGGCGTAAATATTTTCCGTTAAGGGTAAAAAGTGTAAAATTGAGAAAACATTAAGGATCGAATTGAAATATTTACTTTTAAAATAAAAATTCTATATTTATTATATATATATATATATATATATATATATATATATATATATATATATATATATATATATATATATATATAATTGATTATATATTAAAACGATAAATAATTAAACGTAACTTATTATATATATATATATATATATATATATATATATATATATATAATACGAATAAAACTTATATAACGATAAACTATATTTAGACGAATAAAACAATACGTAACCATTATTCATTTTTATACGACGCAACACATCACGTATGTACTTTATCGATTTCTTATAATTAATAATAAACGTTCGCAATAAAACGAGACTTAAGAACTGAAACGTGTCATATCTTTTAGGTTGTGTGTGAAGCCGTTGCCTTGCATCGTTGAGATTACAATTGTTCTACTATCCTACTAAGGTGAGTTCATAGCCCACATTTAACTAATTTCTGTGGGGGGGATACATGCTTAAAAACCGAACACAAGTCTTTTCCTGATCTTATTATTGCTTAAGTAGCTATTGCCAAAAGTCCCTCGATCATGAACCTTAATCACTTGAAAAGTGAACGTAAATAATTGTGAATAGATCTATTAGGGATTGACAATCCCCATTTGGTTGCTAGAGGAAAGTCACCAAATGCACGTTATTTGAATATAATAGGTTACTGGCAAATACCTATCTTGGGGGCTATATATTTTACATCATTATTATGAAAATATTGATGTCTGTTGAATCGTTGAGTGTCATGAGCTTAATGCAATAATGAATGTGATTTTCTAACTTGTTTATTTGTATCGATATTACAATAAACATCTATCTCTTGTGTTCAAACTTTTAAATATAAACCTATGAATTTCACTCAACTTTTGTTGACTTTTAGCATGTTTATCTCAGGTAACTAAATGGAATGGATGGCAACGGCACGAAGTGGGCAAATAAAGAAATGTTTATTTCTCTTTAAATAAAACTTGTTGTTGAATAACGAATTCTCTTGAAATTATGAATATTTGGTATTTTAAATAAAACTTAAAACGATCACTTGAATCGTTTCCTATAATTGTGACGAAAGATCCACAATATAATACCCCAAAAGTCTTCCGCTGACATTTTAAGTCTTCCGCTGTATTGATCGATTTTGGGGGTGTTATAGATTGGCATCAGAGCTACGGTTATAGTGAACCAAGTGTTTTTGGAACATTGGACTATAACTACACTTTAAACGGGACAAAATTTTCATAAAATACCATCCTACGCCCTTCGTGCCTACGCATCCCAGTAATTGGTAAAAAGTATTATTTACCTTTATAGCATTTTTAAATTGGTTATAATTATGCTTACATTTACTAATCGGGAAATTTATTACAGTATCATGTCTTCGAACACCCACCCTATCAGCTTGTCCTCAAACTCAGGAACTGAAGATGTTACTTCAGCCTATGCTACCTCACCTATGCCTATGTCTCCTGCTACCGACAGATACATGCAAAGCCAGCAATTTCTGCCAGCATCTGACACAGAGGCTTCTCCTCTGGCAACATCTGGTCCGATTCACCGATCTAGGCAAATTAGACAACTTCAGCCGTATGAAGCAAGTACTGCTGTACCAGCACCAGCTCTTGTCATACCACCTGAATCAGTTGTGCCATCACCACCTGCACCACCAGTAATACCACCAGTACCAACTATCTTCTACAGCCAAACTACTACTGTACCACTAACACCATCACCTATAGTATCACCTCCACTAGCATCACCACCAGTACCTTACCAAAGTGTCCCTCTACCACCCCACCGAAAGATTTACCCAATCCGCCCAACCGCCTCAGAATCTAGTATTCACCGTAGTCGCCGAAGGACCCACAAACGGGCAGATGCTCGTAAATGGTCTTTCTTATTGCCCATTATGCGATATTGGAGATCTCAAGAAGGAACACCAACAACAAGGGAACTTGGGGAAAGTTCTTACTCTACCTCCCGAATACTGCCAGTCACTGGGGAACCCATACACCATACCATACCATTGTTAGCTGCAAGAATGGTTCGCCACGAAGACCGACTTGATTCCATCGCGAGTATACTCAACAAGATTCCACAGGAACTTCTAGAAACCTTTGAAGATGACATGAACAGTCTCATAATTGGTCATCTTGCAGTAGAGGATAAAGTCGAAAAGTTGGATTCTCTATTTTGGGAATCAATGGAATTCATAGGAGCTCTTTGTGGGGCTAACACTTCAACCGAAATAGCATTGGGAACTTTAGACCGAGAAATTAAGAGAATCAACACTGAAAACCTACGCCTTAGGCAAGCCCTGCTAGAAGCTCGAGAAAGGGAAAGAGCTCGAGATCAAACCATGGAAACCATGTCCACTGCCATTCAAGAACTCCAAAACCGCCTAGACAAGGCCTTAGGAAAACCATGAGACCACCATCTTGTTAAGAAAAATCAATGTCCTACAAATAAGAATATCTTGTCGTGTTTTGTAAACATTTGCACAAGTACAAATAAGTGTTGTAACACCGTGACATTGATTTATGGAAGTTTATTTTATCTTTATTTACGTTACATTATATCGTAATTTATTGGTTCATACAGGTCAAACTTATTCGTTATGTGTGTTATCCCAACATACAAAAAAACTTACGATGATTGAATCATTGTAACTACGACCTATATTTAACTATTCATTACTCGATATGTATTTTCAACGTGATAAGATTATTATAAATGTTCTAATAATATACCTTCTTTTATAGCAATATGGCTAGGACTAGGAGAACAACCACGAACGCCGCACCAGCAAACCCTGAAGTTATGACCCCGGCTGCAATCCAGCAAGCAATCGCTGACGGCGTTAATGCCGTTTCAGCTGAACAAAACCGTAATAGAGACGGAAATGCACCGGCACCCCGCTACTGCACCTACAAAGACTTTATAGCATGTCAACCGACGTATTTCAAAGGAATTGAAGGAGTGTCGGAATTAGCTCAATGGTTTGAAAGAAGTGAAACTGTTTTCCAAAGAAGTGGATGCTCGGAAAACAACAAGGTAAGCTTCGCAACGGGAACGCTAATGCAAGACGCTCTATCCTGGTGGAACTCTACCGTTCAAACACTAGGAGCAGAAGCAGCACATCAGCTTACTTGGATTGAATTCAAGGCTAAAATACTAAAGAAGTATTGTCCCCGTTCCGAACTGCGAAAACTCGAAGATGAGTTCCATACCTTAATAGTGAAAGGAGTTGATTTAAGGAGTTACAACCGGAGATTCCAAGAACTTAAGATACTATGCCCTACCATGGTACCCGATTATGAAAAGACATTAGAGAAATATGTCGAAGGACTCCCTAGGAGTATTGAAGGAAATGTCACCTCAGCCAATCCGCCAACCTTGGAAGCAGCAATGGAACTTGCTCAGAAACTTCTAGATCGAGAAGTGAAATACAATGAACTTAAAAGGAAATTAGACGATAAAAGGACCACTCACCATCACAACAACAACCAGCAGAACTACAACAGTCATCACCGCAACAACAACCAACGCAACAATAATCGGAACCACCAGCCCTATCACAACACCCGAAGCACTCAGCAGCAGAACCAAAGACAAGAAAAACCCCGAGTCTACACCGCTACGGAAGGTGTAGGGTACAACGGACAGAAACCCCTGTGCCAGCGATGCAAACTTCATCATGAGGGTCGTTGTACCGTCCGATGTGACAAATGTCATAAAATCGGTCATCAAACCAGGAACTGTAAGATTCCTGCTACGGGAAGCAACGCATTAGCTATACCACCCACTTGTTTCGGATGCGGAGAAGTAGGACACATCCGGAGAAACTGCCCAAAAGGAAACGAACCAGCCAACGCCCAAGCTAGAGTATACCTACTCGGAGATGGAAACGGACCCGATGTAGTCACCGGTACGTTTCTACTAAACCATCATAATGCTAGAGTATTGTTTGATTCGGGCGCCGATAAGAGTTTTATATCGGATACGTTTGCCCCTTTACTTAATGTTACCCCCTCTAAGCTAAACACCACCTACGAAGTCGAAATGGCTGACGGGAATTTAATAGACACCAATACTATCATGAGAGATTGCACCCTAACCTTATCTGAAAAACCTTTTGCCATTGATCTTATGCCGGTTCAACTTGGTAGCTTCGACGCTATCGTCGGCATGGATTGGCTATCCCACCATCGTGCTAGGATTCACTGTGACGAAAAGGCCGTCCATATACCACTCAAGGATGAAACACTCATTGTCCAGGGCGACAAAAGCAAACCTCGATATGGAATTATCTCATGTATGCGAGTAATAAAATACATGAAGGAAGGATGTCAAGTATTCATGGCTCAAGTTACGGAAAGTAAGTCAGCCGAAAGGAACGATTGAAACCCCTTCGAGTTAGATCACTAGGGATGACTATTCACTCACCCCTTCCATCCCAAATCCTTACCGCGCAGAGCGAAGCACTTAAAGAAGAAAACCGACCCAAAGAAAAGATTTACGGTATGCCCGAGAATAAGAATGGTTTCGTGAAGAAATCTGATGGAACACTATGTTTCAAGGACAGAAGTTGGATCCCGATGATCGGAGGTATTCGTGAGCTCATCATGTATGAGTCTCACAAGTCAAAATACTCCATTCATCCAGGTTCTGACAAGATGTATCAGGATTTAAAGAAACTATATTGGTGGCCAAACATGAAGGCTGACATCGCAGAATATGTCAGTAAATGTTTAACATGTTCAAGGGTAAAGGCAGAACATCAGAAACCGTCAGGCTTACTTGTACAACCAGAACTTCCTATGTGGAAATGGGAACGAATCACTATGGACTTCATCACCAAACTCCCAAGAACCTCATCCGGACACGACACAATATGGGTTATTGTGGATCGTCTAACAAAATCCGCTCATTTTATACCCATCAAAGAAACCGACGAAATGAATACACTAGCTCAAGTATATGTGAAGGAAATTGTCACTCGACATGGAGTACCAATTTCGATTATCTCGGATCGAGATAGTCGTTTCACCTCACACTTTTGGAAATCATTACAGAAAGCCTTAGGAACTAAACTAGATATGAGCACCGCGTACCACCCTCAAACTGATGGTCAAAGTGAAAGAACTATTCAAACCTTGGAAGATATGCTCCGAGCATGCGTTATCGATTTTGGAAAAGGTTGGGATAAGCACTTACCATTAGCAGAGTTTTCATACAACAATAGTTACCACGCCAGTATAAAAGCAGCACCATTCGAAGCACTGTATGGTAGGAAGTGCAGATCGCCCGTCTGTTGGGCAGAAGTCGGAGAAAGACAACTTATAGGACCAGACCTTGTTAGGGAAACAACCGAGAAAATCATTAAGATTAAACAACGCTTACAAGCAGCCCGAGACCGACAGAAAAGCTACGCAGACCTAAAAAGGAAACCCATGGAATTTCAAATATGAGACAAAGTCTTATTGAAAGTATCTCCCTGGAAGGGAATGGTACGATTTGGAAAGCATGGAAAGTTGAACCCCAGATACATCGGTCCGTTCAAAATCCTGGAAAGGATAGGACCCGTGGCTTATAGACTAGAACTACCCGAAGAACTTAGTCGGATTCACGACATCTTTCATGTGTCAAACCTTAAGAAGTGTTTATCCGATGAATCTCTCATGATTCCATTGAAGGAAGTTCGACTAGATGATAACCTTATCTTTACTGAGGAACCTATTGAAATCATGGATAGAGAAGTCAAACAATTAAAACAAAACCGTATCCCTATTATCAAAGTTCGTTGGGACTCCAAGCGAGGACCGGAATACACCTGGGAGCGCGAGGATCAGATTCGCTCCAAGTACCCACATCTCTTCACCTAAGACACCCTCGACAACTATCTTAGACTACAATTCCGGGACGGAATTCCCTGTAAGAAGTAGGTAATGTAACCTCTCGTAAATTTCCCATACGATTAGTAAATGCAAAAAAATAAATAAAAACGATGTTACGATAAATTAACACCATTTTACGGGTAACAAATTTTTTTTTATGATATGGCTTGATATTGAACCACTATGATAACTGTGATTGACCGTTTACCCAGGAACGATGCTTACACACAACCTAGGTTGCCTATAATTATTGCGAACGATAAATAATTATATAACGCGTTATTATTTAATAATACGTTTCGTCTAAATAACGTATACTATTTATATATTTCCCGAACCTACGAAACTTCCCGAGAACGCTCACTAATATTTTTGAACTTCGACACGATAATCGAGACACTCCAGGTGGGCCCCCAACACCCTTTGGGCCACGGATTACACAACACAAACCAAACGGACTCCCTTTTTCTCTTTATTTGCTACTGGGCCAAGACCAAACGTTAGCCCACCAAGCACAAGCCCAAACGCACTTTTATTTTTTTTTTCTCTTGCACTGCCGCGACACACTCCAAACGCACCCTAATATTTTGCGATTCCTACACACGACATACCCACTTTATTACACATATTGATTTACCTAGTGCCCAAGAAACACACGAGACATAAACATTACTCACTCACTCTCGTTCACTATACTAGAAATGACTAAAGCAAACTACCAAACTCAATATGCAAAGATAAGTCCTAGACGTGTCAAGACATTCCTTAGCACCACCCGTTGCTCTCCAATCCCATCTAAGTGAACAATGTAAATGTAAGAATGCGTCAGAAGAGAGCAGGAACAAATCACACGAGATCTTGGCAATGTAAACCTTCGATTGGGCATTGTGAATGGTGATACTATTCGCCTAACATGCAATCTTCACTCATGTGAACTTATCTTGTTTCTACACTTCAAATTTCAGCCTATATAAACTTTACATGCAAACAACATCACTACATACCCTCATACGTACCACTACCACCAACAATACTAACGAAAAGGAGCTATGGAGGGACATACGGATTGCTAAGAACCACGCTTTGAAGAGAACCTAGGAAGCAAGGATTAGAACCTCTTGAACCTTTGGAAGTACGAGAAGTGAATCACGGAGCATTAAACCATATACACGAACCATACACTACGTTTTACTCCACCTTTTAAGGTGAGGTGAGACCTTCTAATCGCTATTTTATTACATATTTATATACGTATTATTTACTTTTACACAAACACTTCGTCCAAATAAAATAAGAAACAAAAACGTAACATGCACATATTATATGTCGTATTGTATGTTTACCAAGTCCTTAACGAGTATCTATAATAATATGGAACTAATAATAACGTATACACCCTAAAAATCACACGTTGCTATGTTGTATTGAACATGCACGAAACATACTATAACACTTAGTTTATTTTCCAACTTATATTGTTTTTACGATATGAGTTTTGGCCTACACTTTGGCCTCGCCATGTTTAATTTCAACACACGACCCCTAAGTATTTTCACACGACCTATTTGTTTACTTGAAATACTAACAGGAATGAAAGATAAGTCGACCTAAAAACTTAGCTTGACCATCTAACGAGACTCAAAGTAAAACGCCATGGAGACCATTTTCAGAAACTTAAAAACTCTACGTGGGCTTACAAGCCCAAAAAGCTCTTTTTAGCTTATTGTGATAAGCTATGAGAATAAGCTGTTTTGAAATGACATTATAACTTGAAATTATGGATTTCGACTAACCTAGTGTTCCCCCTAACCTCATGGATCATTAAACCTTAACGGGCCCTTATTTTTGGCTCGTTAAGCCCAATAAACGAAATAAGCTAATAATAAGCTTATAAGCTGCGAAAATAAGCTTTTCTAAATATTTTGAGCTTAATGAAATAATAAAATTGTTAAGTTTTGAATTTGGTAAAGTTGGGACCATTTTTGCAAATGAACGAAGGATAGGGACTAAAATTGCCAAATTGGTAAACTTGAGTGAAAAGTATAAAAACTATTTTCTAAGGGGTATAAACTGTAAATATTGAAACTTAAGGATAATAAATGTATATATTTGATATTTGGACTAAAAATGTAAATATAAATAACTTTTGGACTAACGGCGTAAATATTTTCTGTTAAGGGTAAAAAGTGTAAAATTGAGAAAACATTAAGGATCGAATTGAAATATTTACTTTTAAAATAAAAATTCTATATTTATTATATATATATATATATATATATATATATAATTGATTATATATTAAAACGATAAATAATTAAACGTAACTTATTATATATATATATATATATATATATATATATATATATATATATATATATATATATATATATATAATACGAATAAAACTTATATAACGATAAACTATATTTAGACGAATAAAACAATACGTAACCATTATTCATTTTTGTACGACGCAACACATCACGTATGTACTTTATCGATTTCTTATAATTAATAATAAACGTTCGCAATAAAACGAGACTTAAGAACTGAAACGTGCCATATCTTTTAGGTTGTGTGTGAAGCCGTTGCCTTGCATCGTTGAGATTACAATTGTTCTACTATCCTACTAAGGTGAGTTCATAGCCCACATTTAACTAATTTCTGTGGGGGGGGGGGGGGGGGGGATACATGCTTAAAAACCGAACACAAGTCTTTTCCTGATCTTATTATTGCTTAAGTAGCTATTGCCAAAAGTCCCTCGATCATGAACCTTAATCACTTGAAAAGTGAACGTAAATAATTGTGAATAGATCTATTAGGGATTGACAATCCCCATTTGGTTGCTAGAGGAAAGTCACCAAATACACGTTATTTGAATATAATAGGTTACTGGCAAATACCTATCTTGGGGGCTATATATTTTACATCATTATTATGAAAATATTGATGTCTGTTGAATCGTTGAGTGTCATGAGCTTAATGCAATAATGAATGTGATTTTCTAACTTGTTTATTTGTATCGATATTACAATAAACATCTATCTCTTGTGTTCAAACTCTTAAATATAAACCTATGAATTTCACTCAACTTTTGTTGACTTTTAGCATGTTTATCTCAGGTAACTAAATGGAATGGATGGCAACGGCACGAAGTGGGCAAATAAAGAAATGTTTATTTCTCTTTAAATAAAACTTGTTGTTGAATAACGAATTCTCTTGAAATTATGAATAATTGGTATTTTAAATAAAACTTAAAACGATCACTTGAATCGTTTCCTATAATTGTGACGAAAGATCCACAATATAATACCCCAAAAGTCTTCCGCTGACATTTTAAGTCTTCTGCTGTATTGATCGATTTTGGGGGTGTTATAGAGGTTAACTCTTTGAATGACAAAGTATCTAAACTTCAAAAAGAGTCATTAAGTTTTTCTAAATTTAAGAAAAGTAGCAATGATTTGGATGACATGTTAAGTCAACAAAAATTGTCCCAAGATAAGGAAGGTCTTGGATTTTCAAAAATTGAGAAAACCACTTCCGTAAGTTTAATCAAACCAATAATGTTTGTAAAAGAAGGAAAAAATGAAAAACCAAATGTTTTGTCTAATGTTCTTGTTAAACCAATTGTTCCTCAAACTCCTTTTGCAAATACTAGAGGTACTCAAACACCCTTTACAAGAAGAGAAACCCCAAAACAATTTTACAACCCGGTTTCACGTAATGGACTTGGATACACACAAGCTCGAGTCGACCATAAACCTATCTTGCCCACACCAAATATGAAACCGTCATATAGCCAAAGACATTCCTATCAAAAGAATCAATCATCGTCAAGAAGAAACTTTAACAAAAATCAAAGATCTTCACATCATGAATATAACTCATACCAAAGGAGAGAAAACTCCTACCCAAACCAAAGATTTTTTAGACCACACAATCATCAAAACTTTGGACCAAGATTTCAAAACCAAAGTAATTCTTTAAACAACCCTTGGTCTATGTTTTCAAACTATGGTCTTGAAACACTAAGTATCTTGCTTCATGACCCAAGGATGTTCAACTTGGGAGTGCTTTATGCTAACAACAATGGATCCAACAAATATTGGGGACCAAGTTTTTGAGTTATATGTTTGTTAGGTATAGGCTTGGACCGATCTATTAGATCGTTGAAAGTGGTTGTTCCAAACACATGACGTTGTAGAAGATTGTTTACTTCATAAGGAGCATGATGGTGTACATAAGTAAACTCTGAGGAAGGTCGTCGGTTGTCTAAACATCAATGGTGAATCTTTATTTCGTGGTCATGAAACAAAAATCATCCATTAAAGTCGAGCTAAGTTCTTCCTTATGCTTATGAATCTTTATGTGCCTTAAATGTTAGCTATTAAAAATGCTATGTGTTTAGGAAATATAATTATGTGCTTAAAACTTGCATAACTTGAACACATCATAATCTAAGTCCTAGAGCGTTAAGAACATCTAAAAACAATCAACAACTAACCCAAAAGAAGAAATTAAGTTTTAAAAGTTGCTTTAGTATTTTGATCATAATTTCTTCATCCGAACTCCGATTTAGTTGATTCAAAAGGCCACGAAAAGAGAAAAAGGAGATCTACATGATGAGAGTAAGTTGGGGTCTGTTCTTGGTGCGTTGGTGGCGCGTTGATGCGCGGGTGACGCGCCAGCCTCGGTAAAGTTTTGCAAAATTTTTGAAAAACTTTCGTTTTAAGTTCATGAGTCTTAAAACTTGTTTTACACACTCCATTGGAACCCTATTAGGTCTTTCAAAACATAAAACAAGTCAAGAAATAATTAAAAATAGGAAAACAATCTTTCAAACTGAAGTGAGATGTCTAGTTGGTCATTTGAAAGGTCCTTTTGTGTGCTCTTAGAGCGTTTGTGCTTATGTGACTAGGACTTATGTGAAGGCATGGAAGGAAATACAAATAAATGTTTTCCAAGAGGAAAGATATCTATCAATGCATTATTCAAATGATGGATGATAATATCTTAGAGTCTACATGTCCATACTATGTGCTATGAACAAGAAGTTTGACACAAAACATCCTACTACACTTGTTAGGTTTTAAAGTCATTTGTGTCGAATTATCAAGACTAGATAAATTTTCGGATCACAATTCATACTTGTGTTGAAGATTTTATATCTACTTCTACTTGTTCAATTTATGTGAAAATTGCATGCTTTGTGTTTTTAGGGTAGAAAAGAAAAGATAAACATCTATGCAAACATACAAACTATTTA